>OX457096.1:14247712-15556045 GCA_949752805.1 Deilephila elpenor | reverse complement strand
GTACAGGTTGTCTTCTATGACTTCCCTGGTTGTTGTGGTGGGGAACCTTCTATTCAAGTTGGCTAGCATGGTGTCCAGTTCTCTCAACTCGGTGTTCAGTTCAGCCCAGAACCTGCCGGTGTCGAAGATGTCATCTCCGAAGAAGTCGGAGTGTCGGTGGTGTTCAGGGAAGAAGGAGGGCGAGCCGTGCCAGATGTTTTGTTGTAGGTACTGCGGGGCGGCCGCGGCGGCCGCGACGAGTGTCACGAACACGAGGAACATTTTGTAGCGCGTTTCGGTTTGTTACTGCAGCGGCTGTGTCTTACTCGAAGTATTTATACGCATGCGATCAGTTCAAAGGTTATCGGAGTTATCATTCCTGGAGCGACGAGCAGGCGGAGCTTGCGAATGGTTTTGCGTTCTTTTGTATATAGTATTTTAACGTGTCATAGAGCTGAATTTCGTTAAGAGTTTTCTGATGTTTATGTGTTGTTTGTGTTTGTGTACTGCTTGTGGGTTTATTCCCTCAATTTATTGTAGGCATGTGTCTATATAATCGCCAGTATTACGAATAACGATTACATATCCATATACAGCTGGCAAATATCAATTTTTACCGTCATCAAAATATTTGTCTGAAATATAAAAATATAGTAAAATGTACTTTTTACTAACATGTTATTCGTTATAATTTTAAAAGCTTTATTGGGTACATATAATTTTAAGAAAGGAAAAGAAAGAAGAAGACTGTCTCGGTGGCGTAGTTGTATTACGGTACGGCTACAAAGCTGAGGTCTCGGGTTCGAGTCCCGGGTCGGGCAAAGTGGTATTGGATTTTTCTATTCATTATCAGCCCGGAGTCAGGAATTTGTGCCCGATATGGCGATAGGCTCGCCCCCTATCACATCATGGGACGGAACATACAAGGCGAAATGTGGGTGTCCTGGTGGCGCCTCTGCCTACCCCTTCGGGGATAAAGGCGTGAGTTTATGTATGTATGTATGTAAAGAAAGGCTAAAGAAGTAAGGAATAAAGTGAGAATATACCTTCACACCCCATATTATCTTTTCCGGGAAATTCGTATTTCTTCAATGAATAAAACATAATATCTATACATAAACTCTTACAGACACAATACAACTACAATTTTCGCAAAAAAGGCGACAGATATTTTATGCAATATTTTTAATATTTTTGGGTGGTAAATACATAGTTGTTATTTAAACTCTTGCGTAACATTGCGTCTTTAAAAGTTTAAAGATGTACATTATTATTTTAGGAAAACTATGTATTTATCACCCAAATACGACGACCACAAAAAAAAATACATAAAAAATAAGTTTTTGTGAAATATTTTGATTGTGTCTAAACTCTAAAGTCACTAATAATACCACCTGGCTTCGTTTTCGGTCGCAATCTTGATATACCTATATCAAGGTTCATACTAGGTGAAAAGGTTATCTTATTGTATCCGTGTTTACACTGAATGGACCCTAATTACACTCTTGCGTGGGTCACTACGACGGGCTCTTAAAAATTTTGCCAGACATTGTAGCCACAGTAACTACTGGACATATAAGACATAACATCCTATGTCTCAGGATGGCGAGTGCAGTGGAATGCCAAGCATTGCTTTATCGTTCATGGTCATGTTTGGTTATGCTACAGTCCATGAGCAGTCGTATCCATTACTAATAGGCGAATGGCATGTTCGTCTTGCTATTCACTACAAAAAAATACAATAAATATAAAATTCACCGGATGTAGGTGACGTTAATTACTATCCAGTTAATTATGTTAACTAAATTCGCGATAAAATCCGCGAAAAGTGTTATTTCGATGTGTAACATTCGCGTGAAAGAAACAATTATACGAATATTCTAATTTCTACCAGCACCTTTTGAATCCGGCAATTTTGAAACCCAAACGAGACGCAACAGCAACATTTTTAGTTCGAGGTGGTTATTTATTTAGTAGATTTGTCTACTAATTATATTCTTTAGGCTTTATATCAAGAGCTGCATTTTTATTATTAACTTCATACTTCCTTCAATCCTTTCACGCAAATTCCTGGAATGAACTATGTTTTTAAACAACATAATGTAAGGATAAGTATACCTAAATTATAAGAAACCTAACGATTCACAAACAACCCGCGTGCAAACGCTTACTTCACAAGTGAGTCATTAATGTTAATATTATTTATCATTATAACTGGACCTTATCGTGAACTGTCTAGAAAGAAACCAATCTTCTATTTCCGTCTGTTCATAATTATGATACATTTACATACCATTTACGGCGTAAATAGAAACTTATGGTAAATAGCGACTATAGTCGTGTTGTTTTGAGTAGTTAAGTACACATTTGATATTTGCAAAACAAAATCATTGTTTCAAGAAGCATGAAAGTAAAATTAGAGCAGTAGAGATGAGATCCAACTCCTAGAGGGTTGTGGTTGCATGCTCACGCGTATCCCACGACCCCTGTTTTAAAGGAGATAGCGGTATATCACGGGGTTTTAGTCGGTAGGACGGTCTAATTTGTATTAGAACGGTGAGCCCGACATACCTATATGGATCCGTAAAGGGATTTCCTCGTGTAAGAAAAAAAAAAAGTAGAGATGAGATCATTAAGGGGACTGTGTGGTGTGAGTTTGCGTGACAGAGTGCGGAATAGCGTGGTGATAAAAACTTGTAGAGTGAATGAGGATATAGTGACAAGAATTGGCAAAGGCATGTTACGATGGTTTGGTCATGTAGAGAGAATGGATGAAAGGAGAATAACCAAGCAAATATACAAGGGGAGTGTGGATGGGAAAGTCGGTAGGGGTCGACCTCACCGTACCTACACCATCCAAATCGGTGATACCCTCAACAAGGGTCAGGTCAAAAGTACCCTGAACCGACGAGAATGCATGAAGAGATTGATGAAAGTGGATGAAGTGAAAGTAATGTGTCTGGATCGAGCAAAGAGCGATCCATAGTATCTGCCTACACCATGGATACAGGTGTGACGATTATGTACTCGTATGTATGATTATATCACTTTATAATTAACAATAAACTATATAATACTATACAATGAAGCAAATTTAAAATATTCACTAACTTTAATGAGTCACTTTCATGGTTTGCAAGTAGCTAAAACAATAATTCTTTGTTCATTATTTGCACGGGAACATCTGCGCAGTAAAAACACTGTTCTTGTTAAACTGACGTGGCGCAATTTACTCATCTGTGTCATTATTAAAATATAATATGGTCGCATTGTTGTTCTAGAGCCCCTAGTAAATGAATAAACCCAACAGTCACATACATAGTCCTGACCCCACACTAAGATCGAGTCTCGTGTCGTGGGTATCAGAAACTACGAGACTCTTTCGGTCTCACAAACACCCAGACCCGAAACAAATACCAGTAGATCACACAAATATTTGTTTCGGTGCGGGCATCGGACCCGCGGCCTCTCGTTTCACATCCATCGTCTTAACCAACTACGCCACGGAGGCTGTCAAAATACTATTAGGTATTGGCTGTAAGTGTAAACAATTGGGTTTTGCTGGTAGTAGGAGAATGTCCCGCCCTCACCCCGGCCACTGCAACTCCTGTAAGCCAGGACCAACTTTCACAAGCATTTAAATCATACCGAGCATTGAAGCTCAGCGAGTCTCCAGATATATAACTTGTCTTTAACCCGCAACGAAATCAATCATGATAAATTAATAGGAATTATTGGAAATATTTTTGTTAGCTTTCTTCCGTAGTAAAGCGGTTGAAAACACAATCAAGTAAAGAAATAAATAACCTCGGACAAAGGCTTTTTGCCAGAAAAGCCAGGTGTTAAACACTACGAATGAAATTGTTATTATATTTTAAATAGGACCTATTATTTGAGCTGTTATGCTTGATTCCAGTATGAAATGGTAAGTATAAACTAAAGCATTAATAGCGACAATCGTACACGATGGTGGAAAACTCGTGTTTATGTAACTGACCTAAGCAAGTTTGTTGCGTTTCGGGTTATCTGTGCATATCCGATATATCATATATTCAGATTGCTCTAAACTTACTAATGGCCATGATTAATAAACGATCTTCGTTTCTATCTAAAGATCGATCGTGAAAATAAACCAATGGGCTCAAGGTATTGCCGACACGCTCACATTTGATGTGTTCTGATTGGTCTATTTTCCGGATCGATCCTTAGATAGGGATTGGGATTGCTTATTAATTTTGTGTGTAAGAGATGCATTATAGCCCCTTTGTACCGAAATAAAGAAACGTTTTTGTCTAAAAAGTTTTATCCCTGCGTTATCCCGGATGATGCCAGGATATATTTTCTCCTCTTCGTTTTATTCGTATATTTTGCTACCTCGATTTTGAGCGTCAGAAGACGGTCTTAAAGGCCTTGCAAAATTTGTTAAAAATGCTCACAGCCACCTAATATTTTAGCCTTTCTGCACCAGTATTAAGACCGCGTCTTGGCAAACGTAGCGTGGGACGTCCCCTGGCCAGATGGCGGGACGACTTGCACAAGAGGGCCGGCAGCGACTGGATGCGTAGAGCAGCAGACCGGGCCCTGTGACGTATCTTGGGAGAGGCCTATGTCCAGCTGTGGACTGCAACGGGCTAATGATAATGATGATTAAGGATTCAGAGTAGATGGTAATGTAACTATTGGGGAATTTTTAAAATTTCAAAGATTGCAGAGAATAAAAAACATAAGTTTGAGAACCCGCGATAAAAAGATAGACAAATAAAATTTCCATTGCGAATACTAGTGTCTACTGTTCGACGATCGAGAACGGACCATAGCATTAATCAGAGGTGAAGGGTTACCACTATCAATCCTTATCGAAATGGAATTCCCGGGATTGTCATCAGTTATCACCTAGGACATTTGTTTATTAAAAATAAGTTCTTGCCTACGTAGGGCGTATTATACTTGGTTACTCATTCTATAACCTTTTAATTGTCTTTTTTGATTGCAGTGAATGGCGAGGCGATCATGTCATTCGCCTGGTGATTAGCAATATGACCGCTCATAGACCGTAGCAAAACCAAACAACACCATAAATTAAAAAGCGATGCTTGGCATTCCACTGTGCTCGCCATCCTGAGACATAAGGTTAAGTCTCATCATGTCCAGTAGTTACACTGGCTACACTATCCTTCAAACCGGAACACAACGGTGCATTTACATTTTACACTGCTGTATTGCGGGAAAAATACACATTGCGGTTGTATGTACCCAGATGGCCTCTCACATTGTTTAATATTACCTCAATACTATGTATATAATTCGTAAAATTACAGTTGCAAATAACTTTATTTTCTCGCGATCAAAGGCTTTAATTATAAAAAATACATACTATCATGAATATAAATAAATACATTAAACAGTCACATAGTTTAACCCCACGTGAAGATACAATTTATGTGACGTGGGATTTAGAAATTACGAAAGATATTTCGTTTTAACGTTACCCAGAGGCGAAACAAATATTAATTGCCGGCCACAAACATTTGTTTCGGTGCGAGGTTCGAACCTGCAGCCTCTCATTTGACGCCCGGCTCTCAACCAACTGCGCCATGGAGGCAGAGAAAAAACGTCGTTGAGTATGTCCCCCATATTATTGTATTTAAAGAAACTAATCTTAAAATATGCCAAAATCCATTATATAAGAATATTTATTGGCTGATAAAATAGGTTCAATAACCCTAGAAATGGGTCATAGATAATAAAAAAATAAACCAGATTTTTAAGTTACGTGATTAAGAACGAGCTAATAAGCTATTTCCATAAGCATAATTATATGAATAAACTGGATTGTTTTGTCTGAGAATAAATTATTATTATAGCCCTGTATTTAATTATAATTGTTATTGTTAACGAAGTTGACTGTTTATTTCTTCACAAATTCTACAGCAATATTAGAATTTTATCTTGTCATAATATTTCTTACTCAGTAAATCTGCATAGTATCGGTATTGTCTGGCTAACGAAGTTTTATACTGGAAATAAGCGGCAAATTTTAAAAATGTAGGTAACTGTTGCAACTCCATTAATAGAAGGTTATTTACAACCCTTGATTATTATTATTTTAATAATGTTCATTTTTAAATCTGTTCAAAGCTTTTGCGCTAAGAAGAGACAATCGTCTGGATACTCGTCCTTACAAACTTTCTTAGTTTATGACTTATGTTATGATTATATTGGTAGGAAGTTACTCTATCCACATTGTGACAAACCAAGAAAACACACAGCACCACAAAACGTTTTCGGATAAGCCATTTAGCTTACTTATATGCTTCATTTCTTTACAAAGGTGTATTCGGGTAAATTCAAACACACTCGGTTTGGCTTGGCCTTAGAACTTGAGTGTTTTCTTGCGTTACTATATTTGTGTTTAGCGCCATCTGTTAAGAGTTATAAGAACTGCTAAGAATTTTGTTAAGGTTGGTTATCTCTTTCCATATTAGTACGATATAAAATGCATAGATGGCGTTTATATTTTTATTTACTAAAATAGTTTTAATTACAAGCTTTTATTCTCGTTCTAAACACTAACATACAATATCCTAATTAATATAAAATAAAATTGTATATTCTTCGTGCCAGTAATTTAGGCCCTATCTCATTTAAAATGGTAAATGAATAGTCAGAGTTCCTTGCCCTCCATTTCGACTTTCCCGGGAGTGTCCCAACTGAAATCATGTTGTGCCGTATCCCGGCAATTCACACGGTGGTTTATATCAATACCACCCCCTGACCAATACCCCACTAGACACAGCGAACTTTAACATGACTTATTATTCAGACATTTTACACCAAAACATTTAGTTCACACCCTGCCTTCCAAGACTGCGAGGTATTTTGGCAAAATAAACAATATATTGTTAATTGAATCAACAAGTTGTTGCACCCTGATAAACAATTGATTGATGCCACTTGGCACTTGAGTTGAATAATTTATCATAATTGTACTTATTTTAAACGATGATTCTAAAGCAGACAAAATGGTTCTGACCAGTTCTAATGTATTTTACGGAGTCTGAACTTAAGTATTGATACTAATTTAAAATACCTACATACAAATGACCTACCTTTTTATTTTATATACGAAACATTGAATAAAACAACAAAATAAGTGACTAGGAAGTTTTATTAAAACAATCATACAAATGCACGCAAACAAAACTGGGAATGCTTAACCTAATAATTCTGGAAAGTTCTAAACACCTAGCTTTTTTCTTCCTTGGTTTCTCCTTCTACTTGCCTCTTCACCGGCCCAGTCTGCACGATAGGAACCACTCTTTCATTGGAAGTCTTCGGAGGAGCCTTCAGGGGGGCAGTGATGGATAGAACACCGTCAGAGGATAACTTAGAAGTGACTAGATCAGCCTCAATACCTTCAGGGAGTGGATACTTCCTGATAAAACTCCTGGAGATAAAGCCGTGCTCGTCTTGCCTCTCGTCATGTTTAGCTTCTACGATCAAGAAGCCGTCAGCTGTTTTCACTGAAATTTCTTCAGGTGCGAAATGTTGCACGTCTAAGTTTACTTGGAATTTGTCCTTTTCCTCTTTGATTGTTGATCCGGCGTCCCTCCCGGTGGCTTGCAGGTTTCTTCAGGGTCTGTAGTAATCCTGATTTGATTGTGGCACGGCCAGAATGGTCAGCAAGTCTTGAGGAGTGAGACCCAATCCGAAGTGCTGGTCGGGTAAACGGCGTTGACGAGGACGCTCGTACTCAATAAACAACGGATAGAACGACATTTTTCACTTGTTGTAGTGTTAACTCGCGGAATTGTCAATTAACTCAGTGTTTAGTTGCACCTTTAAACTGAAACGACAACGCGATGAATGAATGTAGAATGAAGAGCTATGTTCTCGGTAGCTTTTATATACGCGAACAGCGACATCTAGTAACGGCAAGAAAGTTCTAGAATCTCTAGAAAATCCCAAGTTCATTTACAAGGCATGTGTCGCAAACATTTTTTCACACACCTCATTCTCGTGTGGTTTTTAGATTTATATTGCAAGTTTATATTTCATAATAAATTAGTTTTACCAGTGATATATTCTATTTATATGCACCGTTTGAAAACATAAAAAGGAAAGGAATACTGTATTGATATTACATATTTTATAACATCAATCCATTGTCGGATTTAATGATGAGATCAGGCAATCTAAAGTAAACAAGTATTAAACAGCGTATGAATTTCGGATAAAGGGCAATTAGAGTTATATTAAAACAAGCCATACTTATTTGGTTTGGCATATCTTCATTTCAATATTTTTGTATTTATCCATTGTTTTTGGTAAAAATCAAAGAGAAATTTTTCTTCATTATACTATGATTCAAACTAGATATTAGATTCAGTTATTAAATATTATTTTGTTTTAAAGATAATATTTTCAATTTTCCATCATAATATTTCATTACTTTATCGTAATAATGTAAAATTGTTGTAAACTTCTGAATTACAGTGCCATCTGTCGCCTAGTAGTTGTACTTTTTCAGAGCATTCTAGAATATTCTAAAAAACTAGTTGTGCTATTACTCAATAGATGGCACTACATGATTATTATGGCAGTAGTTTTATTGATCGAATCGAGAATTATTTATAGTTTAGATACTTACACTGTTTTGCTAGTACATAGCAGGTAATAAACGTAATATTGTTTGCAAACCAAAACTTGTATCCTGTTGTGTATTATACGGAATAATAAAAAATAAATTCAACAGATGGGCTGACCAGGAATTATGAGCGTCTCTGCGCTTTCTCTTTCACGCGTGTTATGTTCTCAATATCTCTATCTTTTTCTGCAAGCCAAATACAGGAGCGGCAACAGATCAGTCGTTCGCCTTTCATTATCAACATCACTTGTGTTTTCTATTAGATAATTGTGTTTGTATACAAACATGCCTCCTGCAAAAATAGGAGGACGTGAAAGACCACTCAAACATCAAACAAAAATAGTTTTATGGAAGATTTACAGATATTTCCAATCTCAGATAGAAAAAGACCCTAATTCCACGGTCACGGCTGCGCAGCTCGTGAAGCAGGCCACGGGCGTAGCGTCGACGGGCGTCAAGAAATTGCTGGCTGGAAATGAAATCACAGAGACAAGCGAAATTAAACCTCGCCGACGAAAAAATAGAAAGCTTATTGCCTGCGACGAATACGACGCTCAAGCAATACGGAGAATAATACACAGTTCATACACCAAGGACGTGGAATTTATCGCTATGAATGAGTTATACCGAATTGTGAAGGCCGATTTGGATTATCAAGGGTCTCTATACAGCCTGCGGCGTCGCGTGGCAAAGTTAGGGTTTACATGGATCGAGAAAGAAGAGAATAATAATGTGTTGATCGAGAAACATGAGCTTCGGTATCCAAGAGTTCAATATCTGACGAAAATAAATGCGTATCGCTCCCAAGGACGACACATAGTTTTTACGGGAGAAATGTTGGTCGAGAGAAGACAAAAAGCTCCAAGAGTCACTCCAATTGAGTCGTCCGCTACAATCAAGTTACCTGCAAAGAACGTAACAGTGATTCTTCTAGCAGGTGACACAGAAAGAGTACTGAAAAGCTCCATTTACATATTTGGCGAAGATAAAAATGGTTCGAAGCGGGACAATTTTGAACATTACGAAAAATGGTTCAAATACTATCTCATTCCAGCCTTGAAACGTAACAGCATTGTTGTGATCGATAGCGCGACGCCTTTCCACAACAGAATGGCAAATCCAATGCCACACTCCAATTCTCCTAGGAGTGAGCTCATGGACTACCTGACATCAAGAAGCATTCCTTATTCCACTGACATGTACAAATCGCAACTATACCAATTAGTTCTGACAAACCAGGAGAAATATCCTGAATACAGAACGGAGGCTTTGCTGAGAGAACATGGACATACGGCGTTGAGGTTGCCAGGATACCATCCCGACCTAAATCCTGTTAAATTTGTGCTGTCTTCGATCACAAATTACATAGGCGAAGAGGCTAGTTTGCTGACGGACAGTATCAGAAATGTAGCGAAGAAGAAAGTGGCTTCGCTGCCCGATGAGGTCTGGAAGAATGCGAGCAGACTGACCCAAGCTGAGGAAAATAATTTAAGGGCTATTGATAAGAGAGTTGACGACATATCTGAGCGAGCGACCGGCTGTGATGACAGATCAACTGATACTGACCAAGATGATCTCTCTGATGATTCTGAGGGTTAATCAATTACTTCGAATTGTAAAGCCACTTACCTAGTTTATTGCATAGGGTGATTAATATGAGAAGCGAGACGTCGCATCGCGTCGAGTTGCTATCATTTTTTAAATTGAAATTAAGGACACAACGAACAGCCTATTGGGAAGAGTATGGAAGATGAAATTGAAGGAAATTAACAGATAATTCACTCGTATTCAGGAACTTGCGTTTTGTGGAAGACCGTCGTATTTATAGTATGAACATTATTGTGCGTTTTTAAAATATTGCCGATGGGATATTCAATCGTGCATTCAGCTAGTTATGCATAGTAACTTAAGTCTATTCCTTCATTAACTAAGTGTTCAGGACATACTTCATTAGTAGTCCCACCTTAAATATATTGAGCAAAGAGTACAAGTGATTAAGGTTCACATACATTTAAGCTTTATTGTGTAAGGTAATAATGGTTGTCGGATAAAACGTTACGCTTATTTGAAGACAAAGATGTGATTTTTGTTAGTATATTTTGGGTAATTTGCTGTTCCTTATATGTGAACCGATGACTTAGGTCACAAAGTTTAGCACTGATATGCCAGTATTCTACTAGGTACCATAATAATGCATAGAATAGTTTAATGCTAGGACGAGCCTTGCTAATTTAAGTACCAAGACAATAACGGATGCTAACAGAAGTTTGAAAATGGGAATGTATGGGTATGCATTTAGAAAAGTTGGAATGTTTTGGGCGCATGCGTTGATGTTCTGAGGGACCATTTAGTAAAATGTACCTAGTAGGTGTACATTCCATATTGTAATGTAAATCCATAACATAAATTTGGTATTTCTTATTTGAATACTTATTTAGTATAACCATAACCAATAGTTCTTGTGATTGTACTGTCTGCCACAGGGTTTTCACTCTTTATGTTATTTGTTAATTTCTTGTTCCGATTGAAACTATAATTAGTCCATTGTTTTTGTGAGACTATCAATCCGATGAAGGTCTTCTATACCGTCTTCTTAATCTTACAATCATTTTGGAAATCCTTTAAATGCCCAATAATACACTCAAGTAATAATTTCTTAATATACGAGTAGTAACATTTACTTAAAGTAAAAAATAATTCCAAAATATCTACAAATTATAATTACCCAAAATGTGAACTAACTCATCGGTATTTAACATTCCTAAAGTTAAGTTTAAAATATAACTACGTATTGTCACCAAATGTATTACACTCTTAAGAATTCGGTGCCAAATTCTTTACAGTGTATGTAGCTTCATTAAAATAAATTGCAACGATCCAAATTCTGGGTTATACACGTCTGTAGCAAAAATACGCCAGGAAGAATGCACCGGGACACAATAGGACAATCGTTCTAACCCCTACTGCAGCGCTTGAGTTCTTTTGTTTATTGTCTGGTAATGCTGGATGCATTCTGTATTTCAAGTTTAAAACAATGGCAAGAAATAATTGCAAATGAAGGCTGAATTTTGACTCATGAAAAGTTGATGTCTGGCACATCTATTCTTAGGGAGTAGTTCTGTTAGGCCTTCACGGTGGCTTATTGCACTGTAGACTTTACATACCTTTGCAAAATATTGTGGAGAAATCATAGGTTTTTGAAGAAAGGTTTCTCCGCAATATTTCCTTCACAGTTACAGCAAGCGATATTATCTAAGGTTCCATTAGTAACTTTGAAAAGTTGGCGATAAGTGCTTTAGGTGTGATCCCGCGACTTCAGGTTGGCATTCCTGCTCTCAACCAACAAGACTATCGCTCGCTGATAACTAGTAAAACATTAAAAATACCACTATAAATAAAATTACATTCCAAAACAGATTGCCCGTGTTGCAATGTGATTAATATGTTGCTTCTGGCTAAAATAAATTTATTTCTAGGCACATCAATCTAGTCAATGTAAAAATCCTCGGCCCAGTGATAAGGGCATTAAGTATTATGTAACTAGGAATAAACCTAGTTATTATGTGCGTTATTGTGCGTGTTTATATCGAATATGTCATGTATTGAATAAATGTGAGTTTTCAATGTTATAAATCGTGTCTTATTTAAGTACAAATATCTTTGTTGGTCTTTCCGACTTTATTATTGCTTCGTAATTCGTCGCCCTAAGCTCATTGAACTAAAATATATAAATCGATGCCTAAGCCCACAATACAGTACTGATAACACTGGTCAACAAAAAAACGACTTTTGCATGTAACATGAAAACTTTTGTCTAGTTATGTTAAGGACAAGGATAAGGATACTAGAAATAAAATTAAAATGCTTCAAATACGAATAGTTTTTTCGTAATACCATTTTATAACATTTTGGAATTTTTCAATTTTTGTCAACAAAAAGAAGTTATTTCGATTTATTGCAACATTAATATGAATTTTCTTTTACGATTTTCGTCTGTATTTTGCTTCAGGAACGTCTTGTTTTAATGTCCAACTGTAATCTGCTAACATACGTGGGCTCCACTTGCCCTCATATCGTTTTTCTATGGTAGAAATGTATTGATGGAATCTTTCATCGTGATCATCGCTGACGGCGCCCAAATTTTCAGGAAAGAAGTCTAAATGTGTATCAAGAAAATGTATTTTCAACGACATATTACAACCCA
This sequence comes from Deilephila elpenor, assembly GCA_949752805.1. Taxonomy (NCBI): domain Eukaryota; kingdom Metazoa; phylum Arthropoda; class Insecta; order Lepidoptera; family Sphingidae; genus Deilephila; species Deilephila elpenor. Next base: position 15,543,215 of record OX457096.1, on the reverse strand, counting down.
AAGCCTTTTAAGTACATAAAAGCTCCGCGATAATACATTTATAGTCACTTGATCGGTGATTTCCTAGAAAATTGGAAGTTACTTTCATGAAAGATTCCCAAGCTGATTTTTCTAAATTATAAGCTTTTCTTTAAATACATCAGCTTTCATCAATTGCCTGATTTGAGGGCTAACAAATATGCCCTCTTTAATTTTTGCTTTACTTAGCTTAGGAAATTTTTCTTTCAAGTATAAAAAGCCGTCACCCCTGTGGTCCATAGCTTTCACTTTGTGGTTCTGATACCGGTAGATCTTCACTATGAGGGATCGTTCTTTTAGCTGATGGCAGGTCAGGATTAATTGTAATACCTTTTGTATCAGTAAGACAAAAAAAACAATCAGATGAGTGGTTCGTTGGTTCCGTCCAAATCATAGGGATTGCAAAAGGTATAGATCGAGATCTTTTCGCCCATCCAGTGAGGAGACCCACAAATGTAACACAACAGACGTGTGGAATCCATGTTTTGTCTTGTTATTCGATGGCGAAGCCAAAATACTGTTCATATAACTTAGATAGTAATGGTGTCAATTTCCTTCGCTGAGTTTTGAAAGTATTGTCACCACAAATGTAACAAAACTTGTCAGGATCATTTTGACACTTTCTTGACATTATTTAAGAATAACTTAACTCTAAAAACAGAACAAAACACTACGTTCTTCAAATAAACAAACTCTCTGAATGCGAAAGTGAAACAAAAACTGTCAATTTTTAATTTTATGGTTAGTACCTGTAACACGAAAACTAGACCTAGTGGAATCAAAATAAATATGGTAATAAAACGAGGATAGGTAGGTAATTTAAAATTAGCAAGCACCTTTCTTGTTACAAAATTTTGTTGACCAGTGTAATATTTATTTGTTAAAACATAAAGTGTCAAATTCAACATTTATTAAAATTGTACCATTTAATTTCCAAATTCATTCTCATGTTCCCACTTCTGTCTACATTTTCCAGTAAAAACAAAAGAAATTAAAAACCAAACTTAGTTAACTCATTAACCTGCTTGCAGGATGTTTTATTTTTAATTGTTTTATATAAACATACAGAAAGGTAAAATTATAAAATTATTAAAATATTACACGATCGCTACGAGTCAAATATTTTTACGTTCAGTAAAAATGTTAAATCTATAATAAAATAACAATATGATCATACAATCTAATTAAGAAAATACGTATGATAATCTATCTAGCAAAAATATACCATAGCTATACCGCTGAATAATTTTTTTTCCGGCTATAAATCAGCTGCTGACGTAATGAGAATATTTCAAAAACACTGTACCTATGAACGGACAGTGTCTACGCGCTGAGCAGTGCAGCCAGCATCGAGGGAGACCTAGTAAAAATCAATACCTATCTAGGTCATGCACCCGCCTCCCCAGACGAAATTATTGACAACCCCGTTTATTGGATGCAGTTTACATCACTATGATCTTGCGAAATGCGTTTTAGCTTGAAATATTATAATAGAGTATGTTTCTGAAAAAAGAATAGAATTATAATTGTTATTAAGGTCGCTGGCAGATGTTGGATGCGACAAGCCGAAGACAGGGTGAAATGGCGCAATTTTGAGGAGGCATATGTCCAGCAGTGGACTAGTATAGGCTGATGATGATGATGATGATGATGATGATGATGATGATGATGATGATGATGATGATGATGATGATGATGATGATGATGATGATTAAATCTTAAATTGGTATTGGTAATAAGTCTACTAAAATACTAGGTAATTAAGATTTTTTAATTTCGTCCACACTATATTAATTTATCTAATATTTCGTGGTTGCGTTTACAAATAAAAATACGTGCTCAAATATTCAGACACGAAGTTTGAGATCTATGAGTAGGTATGTGTTTTTGGTGTTAGTAAACAGCTGCCTTAAAAATATTCGTCTTCACAGATGTTGAACCCCCATCCATTAGCGTAGAAAGCCATTTGCACATTCGCCAACCTACTTGATAGTCACCCTCAAAGATGACAGCAATACCCAAAAAAATAACATTATTGTGTGTTAAAGTTATCAATAATTACTGAGACGAGTGGTTCGATGGTTTGCCCGACTTATTCCATAAATAGATTTAAAGAATTCCATATCACATATAAAGTTTCCGATTGCGGTGTGGTTGTACTCTCTCACGTTTCTTCGTGACCAAGCAGGGATTCGCAACATTTTCTACTTCAAACATAAGCTATATCTTGAGAAATTAAGTCGTAGATAGTTTTTGTGAACATTTTAAATAACGATAATTGATACATCTTCGTTGACAAAGCCACTGAATAATATTACCAATTGAAATATTGTATGAATGCTACTATTTTATACTTTACCGTGTTTGTCACGTTTACGTTAAACATTTTCTAAAAAGTTATTTTTAAAATATGATTGATTGGGATTTGAATCAAAATATCTATGAAGAATTAACAAAGGTATGTTCCCTAGATATTATTATTGCTAAAATAAATTCAATAAAAACGCAAACATTTGTTTCTATGTTACAACAACAAAATCAACTAAATTCTTAAAAACCTAATTTCACCACAAAGTTTATCTGCAAAAAGTAATAAATCCCAAGTTTCGAAACTGTTGGTTAGTACTGGCAACCGTGGCATCTCCCTGCGCGGCGCGTCATGCGCACAAACAGCACTGAAAACCCACGGCATTTGCGTTGCGGACGTGAAAAATGTCTCTCCTGCCTTTCTTGTTGGAACTCGAACGCCCGCGCCGCCTCCACGACCAGCACTTCGCGCTCTCGCTGACCCCCGAGGATGTCCTCACAATCGTGCCCCCGCAGCCCTCGCGCGATTACTACCGCCCGTGGAGGCAGCTATCTCATCTCCTCCGAGACACCGGCTCCACCATCAAAGCCGATAAGGACAAGTTCCAGGTCAACTTAGACGTGCAGCACTTCGCTCCGGACGAGATCTCGGTGAAAGTGTCCGATGGGTTCATCCTGGTTGAAGCCCGGCACGAGGAGAAGCGCGACGAGCACGGATGGGTCTCCCGCCAGTTCACGAGGAGGTATGCGTTGCCTGAAGGATGTAATGTGGATGTAGTGCAGTCGAAGTTGTCATCGGATGGAGTTTTAACAGTGACGGCGCCCTTAGAGCGTCCCCAGTCGGCGGAGCGCATAGTCCCCATCATCCAGACTGGTCCAGTGAAGACCCAGTCGGAAGGGCCGAAGCAGGAAGGCGGCGACAACGCGGACGCCACGCCTGTGGAAAACGGCCAGTAGATGCACTCGGCAGTGCGCCAAGCCACATAGCAATTTATTTATTTATGTCTCATTCATTCCGCTTATAAGTGTAAAGGTGATCTGTACCATTCCAATATCTAGTTTGTTTTATTATTGTGAAATTTCTGTGTATTAAATGCTCAATTAATAAGTAATTGTTTTTATTGTTTTGCACAACATGACCTTGGGAATTCATTGTATAATGTATAGTAAACAAGGTAGCTCGTTTTAAATTAGCTCAGCGAATGTAATATTTGAGATTGTTGATATAAATAATTATTTGGTGTTTTTTTTAAGTATGAGGAATCTCTTTTATGCTAATATGGATTCCATACTAGGGGTTCTTAATAAAGGTTTTAACGGGGGAATCTAAGCCACTTTATAATTTATTTGTATAAAATCCTTTGAAATAACCATAGGAGATAACAAAGCTATTGACGAATTCCGATATTATTCAGTTATCTAAAACAACTGTAGAATATTATTCACTGAAAGCAAGAAATATGGTATTTTGCAGTACATATAACACATACCTAATTTCATTTTGTAAATTAGGATCATTTTCAAGCATTCGCACTTACGTATTAAATTTCTAGGCCACATAGTATGACTTAATATAATTTAGTACATAAATTACCACCACACTAATGTAATCTATAAATAAAGTGTGTGTCAACATGGAGTGTAAATAAAGACATTTGTTAATACTACAACTATGTTTGTTAACATAGATGTATTTGTTAACAAGCTCGTGAGATGTACCTACTAGTCTAGAATACTCTGTAATCAAGTACTAGGATTGCTAGTAGATTTTTTTTGCTGGAGAATGAAGGAACAAGTTCAAAAGCTTTATGTCAAATCTCATAATTACTTTGTTTACATTTAAATAGCAAGAATCGACAAAATTATGAAAAGTGTAGTAATATGTTAATTGTGAGTAAATGTTATGATCAAGTTTTTGCAAAAAACTAAATATTTAATATTAAGTTTTTTATCAAAACGTATACAGAAAATTAATCACAAATATTTATTTTAAAATATTTATTCACTCGCTTAAGAAATTCATACAAAAATAACAGATCTTATCTTAACTAATAAACATATGATTCCCAATTTCTGACTTAATTTTTTGCCTGTGTTTTTCTCCTACCTAGCTTACAAACCAAAAGTTAAATTATTGTATAATCCCTTTTAAAAAAATGTAACATACTGCTACTGAATAAAATATTTTATTATAAATAAAACACTTGACACTACTAAAAATATATTTATTTGGAATATTAAATAGCACAAAAATAATAATCAGTCTTTAAAAAAACGAAAGAAAAAAAAAAAAAAACATTGTCACATTTAATACACTTCCTCAACAGACGCTGGTTCTGGAGATCCAATCTGTTTTTGCACAGGACCAGTGTGGGTTATCGGGACTATTCTCTCACCAGAAGACGGCAGTGGGAGTTTCTTGGGAGCTGTTATAGTGAGAACACCATCTGAAGATAACTTCGACTGTACTGTGTCTCCAAGGCAACCTTGTGGTAAGGCAAACCTTCTCACAAACTGTCTGGATACATAACCATGCTGGTCCAGTTTTTCTTCGTGTTTTCCTTCGACCACCACGTACCCATCAGCCACTTTCACATTTATTTCGTCTGGAGAGAAATGCTGCACGTCTATATTCACTTGGAATTTCTCTTTGTCCGCTGTGATCTTCGAGCCGCCTACTTCCTGCAAAGCCATTTGACTCATAGCCGCAGATAGCTGCTCGATGGGCTTTATAATATTCTCAATCTGTTTCATGGCCTGTTCCCATGGCTGGAAGAATTTTGGAGCGAAGAAATCCCGCGGAGCGAGCTGGTTAAACGGCGCATATCCCATGAGGTTGTCTGGCCTGAAGAATTCCCACTCCATCATACGAAAAGGCCTCTCCACATCGTACAAATACGGAAGCATCGACATCTTGATCAGTGTGCCTTTTTAAGTACCTTTTTGAACTCCCTTCAAGATTTAATAAAACAAACTGTTGCTACTGCGCGCAAACTTCCTATTTATACTCTTGCACGCCAACGCCATCTAGTTCTGTTTACATTAAAGAATCCAGGTTCTAGAAAATACTGCCGATTTATGTAAACAGCTCGAATGTAGTCGATGCAGCTTTAATACCTCGTTCCGAAAGTGCTCGTATAATATGGAGGAAAAATTGTGTATAGCGCCATCTATTGTCAAATAGATAAAACAAGCAAATATTCTAGCAATTTCATACGAAGGCCATGCGTACCTGCTTATTATTAACTTTTATAACTTTATAATCGAATTGTTTTTATCAAGATGATTTTGTTCGAGAACGCAGTGGGTGGGTTAGTTATCTTTATTGGAAATACGTTCGGTCATTCGTTTTTGCAAATCGACTCCTTGTTTATTGTTGATAAACAAATGTGCTTGTTATCATTTACATTGTGCGAAAGTTGTGTCATTAAATATAATTTTAGTTTTTTTGGGATTGGGCTGGACATTGCAAAGGTGAAGAGTGAGGTAAGTAGTTAATATTTTTAGGTGTCCTACCATACATTAAACTTTCCATAAATTAAAAATATCGCAATCTGAAATTATAAAAGAAACGATTGTATCGCCGCTCTTCATGACTGGTATGGCAAGACTTGATTGTGTGCAAGGCAAAATTGAGGCAATTTTTTGACCGACTTCAAAAGAGGAGGTAATCAATTCGACTGATTTTTTTTTTTTTTTTTTTTTGTTGTATGTTTGTTACTCGATTACGCTGGTATTTGGGATCCGATTTTAAAAATTTCTTTTTTGTCGGAAAGCATGATATACTAGGTTGGTACCATAAAAAATTGGTGAAGACCTGATGAATATCTTCGGTCCTGAAGACCAGAACTCCTCAAAATTGAACGGTACAGCAATAATTCTTTTTGCACCTGGTTCAGTATAAGTGTATTACTACAAAGGGGGGGTTAAAAGGGAAAAGGGGTGTATGGGGGGGGGGGTAGAAAATTGATACTAATGAAATACTCAATATCTGTGGCAGTACTTAAACGATTAAAAAAATAATAATTTTGTCGACAAGTATGATATGTTAGATTGGTGTCATTAAAAAATGGTGATGACCTGATGAATATCTTCGGACCTGAAGAACAGAACTCCTCAAAATTGAACGGTACGGCAATAATTCTTTTTGAACCTGGTTCAGTATAAGTGTATTACTACAAAGGGGGGGTTAAAAGGGGAAAGGAGTGTAGGGGGGGTAGGTAAAAGATACAATTAATATCCGTTTTCAATATAAAAGTTTTACTATAAACAGTAGGTGAAGAAGAGGGAGAGTGAGAGAAATAGATACGTAAATTACCGACGTAAACTAAAGAGAATCCGACCTGGTCAGTGTCTAACAATAGCGGATATCATGATTATAATGACTTACAATCTTCTCATAATTTCACAGCAATAATATCATGTTTGGTCTGAAGGATTCGTAAATTTTAAAGACTACGTTTTGATTATATTATGATCACCTTTCTCATCATTACGATGCCTATGAAAACTAAAAAGGGACAAATAAAATAATTTTTAATAAAAAATAAAAACCGACTTCAAAGTGCTACTACAAAGTAACAAATAATATATATTTCATCGTGCTAGTACACAATGATTAATGTTCTTATTGACTTGACTAGCTAACAAATCTTAAATACGTAATATTTTAAAGGCGGGTCGCTAAATAACAAACACGTATAAATTTAAGCAAATGTTACACCATTTAATATTACATGTAGATCCTGCAATCTTGGCTCAGAAAGGCACGTAAGTAAATTAAACAAAAATGAATATAATGTGCTAATCCAACGTATAAAATTGAAGTTTTGATAGAATTTCTATGTGTCTTACATGTGTGTGGTAGCCTGTTGATAATTATCTAGATATGATCCACGAGACGGTTGACCACCGTCTCGGTTATAATTCCAGGGTATACACCTCTGGAATTATCGGAGTCACTTGTGTGTTGATGATATTCAATTACCAAACTCTTTAACAGTGATATATTTAAACCATAGTCAGGAAACCTGCATGACATAAAGGCATTTAAGTACAAGAAAGGGTATGTTGTGTCCCATGCTCAACAGTGGACGATTACGGCCTGATATATTAAGACAAATTAATATTCCGTGTAAATAATGCGTGTTTTTCGCTAGAATTTCTTAAACAAATTAATGTTAAGCGTAAGGCGTAGGTACATGTTCGACACTTAGCGACCCGCCTTCAAAATATTACGTATTTAAGATTTGTTAGCTAGTCAAGTCAATAAGAACATTAATCATTGTGTACTAGCACGATGAAATATATATTATTTGTTACTTTGTAGTAGCACTTTGAAGTCGGTTTTTATTTTTTATTAAAAATTATTTTTTATTCATGCCTGTTCTGTTGCGACTACTATTTTATATTTAAAGAAAAATAAAATAGATCGGCAGTAAGTTTATTAATAAGGAAAAAAATCGCTCAAAACAGTGAGAGACACGAAAGATAAAAAGAGGGTCATCAATGTGAAACAAATCTTTTTAGAATAACCTGGGTGGTTACCCTATGATCCGAAGTTGAAACGAAGTTCGAATGTTCGAACGTCGTACGTAAAACTGTAAGAATGTGCCGTACTCCACAAAATAATCGAATCCTCTATAGTACCAGCGTAACCATAGACTAAATTCGTCATAGATATAGAAATAGTACCTACTGATTTTTTGAATTTACTTCGGACTTCGAACGTTCGAAGATTCGAACTTCGTTTCGGATTACATATACAGTAATTGCTTATGCAAATAATATGTATAACCCGGCTCCTAGTGACAGTGGAATAACAAATACTATTCAAGAAGTGTAATTAATTATTAATAATATCGTTTGTCCCATATCAGGCCTTATAATAGAACAATTATTAATAATATATATTTAAAAGCAACTATTTAAAGCTAGTGAACGATCTCTCCTCACACTGCTACAATTACGTTGTTTATTAATTATTACATGCGTTTAACCCACAGCCGTTGACTGCGCACTCCGCGCAGATAAACAAATATACAGTGTGTGACATATTTTGTAAACAATTATTATTGATTTTATTCCTGGGTGTAACACCGTAAATCATTTTCTGAAACCCACGGCGTAGAACTTGTATGTAGTTACCGCCACTATGTCGCTGTTAATGTGCGGCAAGGACAAGCTAATACATACATAAACTCACGCCTTAACCCCAGAAGGGCAGAGGCGCCACCAGGACACCCACATTTCGCCTTGCATGTTCCGTCGCACGATGTGATAGGGCGCGAACCTATCGCCATATCGGGCACAAATTCTTGACTCCGGGCTGATAATGAATAGAAAAATCCAATATCACTTTGACCACCCCTTGATTCGAATATGAGACCTGAGCTTTGTCGTCCTACTGTAGTACAATTACGCCACTGAGGCAGCCTAGACTAGCTAATAGGTACATATGCCATTCCCATTTTTTGGGGCTCCTTGGCTGCCTGTAAATTTTGTAGACTGGAATAACTAAGTGACTACATTGCGACTATTGGTAATTCCAATGTCGTCCAAATAGAATAAGATTATCTAGAAGATTCAAGCCAATCTTGAATTTATGTTAATTGCATGTTACCGAAAGGTGACATACTTGCGAAGACCCTAGTAAACTAAAGGAACAGCGAGATAGAGAACACGAAAGAAAAAATGAATCTTTGTTACATTCAATTTTAATATACCTGTTATTTAAAATGTTAAAATTGCTGCACCGTTATGTCTCGCCGGGCACCGGCCACCCTTGCATATTACAAAGGGTTGAAACCCTTTGTTTGTCTGTTACATAAAACTTTGAATATCGAGTAGGGTACAAGTACGTAACAATTATATTGCACCCTTAGTCAGTCAGACAGAAAAATAGCAGATGTTAACCAAAATTGTCCCATTACAATTTGCAAGATTCTCGCCACGGTGTGTCTTTGAGCAACACGTGTGTCCAGATTTTTTTCCTTATTTTTTGTTATTCTGATATTTCTTATTGTATTAAATACTGTAATTTATTGTGATTGTTTTTGTGAAGTGTTTTTGTTTATACATATTGGATATTTTTTTGTATTAATTGCATGTGTATAGAATAGTGTTATCGTTTTTTTAGGTTAGTACAACTAGATTAATCATGAATAATAATAAACCCCCTGATTCTCCCGACCCTCCCGACGTAACCACACCTTTTTCCGCAACCTTGTCTTCCCCTCCCGTTCAACATGAGAATCCCAATCCCCTTTCCCAATTTGCTGAAGTTGCCTGCAGCCTAATGGAAACGGAAGCTATCTCCCAAACAAGCAACGCTAATAAACGGCCAGCAGAAGACAACAGACCTTCCGATATCCGACCATCGAAACATTCAAAAAGCCAGGTTGGGCGTACTAAATACAACATAGTAGACCGGGGCCCTTATATAGTACACGTATCAAGGATTGAAACGCAACCAAATTCTGGCACCACCTTACACCCTGTAACTTTTGGTCTCTTCCTCTTTAATAACAATATACACAATATAGTTAAGGATGGAGTCAAGAGAGTTGGACGAAACCGAGTTTCTGTTGAGTTCAGTACTCAACAGGATGCAAATGCTTTCCTCATCAACAACCTTCTAACAAAGCACAAGTTTGCTGCCTCAATTCCAACATTTAATGTGACCAGAATGGGCGTCGTGTCTGGAGTCCCTGTGGATATGTCGGAAGAGTCTGTTAAACAGTACATAACTGTTCCACCGGAATGTGGCCACATCCTCAAAGTTAGACGTATAAATAGAAGAATTACTAGAGACGGGGTTTCTGAGTGGAAACACACAGAGACTTGTGTTCTCACCTTCGATGGTCAGATCTTACCTAAGCGAGTGTTTTGCTGCTACACTTCTTTGCCAGTGGAACAGTATATTTATCCAACAATACAGTGCAGGAATTGTTGCAGATTTGGCCATATTGAGAGTGTCTGCAGATCAAAGCCTCGGTGTAATAAATGTGGCCATGATCACCCAGGTAATGGCTGTGACGTCTCACAAAATGAGGCTTTCTGTGTGCTGTGTTCCGGACAACACTTTGCGAACAGCAAGGCATGCCCGGAATATAGTAGACAGAGAGCTATTAAAACTACCATGGCTGAAAAAACGATATCCTACGCGGAAGCAAGCAAATCCATACCCGCTGTTTCCCGTAGCTATGCTGACACCCTTAAATCTCCCCATACTCCCCTCTCCTACCGCAAAACTGTTTCCCGACAACCTAAATCTCATGTACCATTGTCCCCATCCTATGACAAAGTTACTCACCGTTCCATTATTAACCCACCCCCACCTTCACAGCATAATGGCTGTGCTCTAAATACTACTCACTCTGAGACTAACACTATAGATATTATTATCCAACTTTTAACATCTCTCTTAACTTTGAATTCCTTCCAAAATCCTACATCCTCGACTTCACATCAACCGTCCAACGTTGCCCAACAATTACTAACAACTTTATTAAACTTTAAAAATGGCTACCCCGACAATATTCCTTCAGTGGAATGTGAGGAGCGTGTCTCATAAGAAACACGACCTCGCATTCCTTTTAAATAAATACAAGCCTCTGGCTTGCGCCTTGGCTGAAACCTGGTTAGTACCAAACCTCAGCTTCCGTATTCCTCACTATAACATTTTTAGATGTGACAGGCCTGATGGCTACGCAGGTTCTGCACTGCTTATTAATAATCGGGTCCCCTTTGTCATGTCCACCGTGAATCCCTTCATGGGAGACATGAACATTGCCGCTGGCAGAGTGGAAGGTATAAGTGTGATATCAATTTATATCGCCCATCCTGATCCAGTCCTTCTTCCTGCTATAAGGGATACATTGCACAATACAAGCAGACCGCTGCTGGTCATGGGTGATTTTAACTGTCATCACTACAGATGGGGCTCTCAGCGATGCGATTCTTTCGGGACAGGCTTAGTGGACATTCTGGACGATCTCAATCTTTGTGTGCTCAATAATGGTTGTTCCACTCGCCGAGTTTTACCAGGACAACAAAAAAGTTGCGTTGATATCTCCTTTTGTTCACCCGATATTGCAGCATCTGCTTGCTGGCAGTGTACTGATCTCTCACATGGGAGTGACCACTACCCTATTCTTATTACCTTAACCCAAACAACCTATCTGGAAAAATCCCCTCCCCCTCTGCTAAAATACAATTTGTTAGATCCGGATTGGTCAAAATTCGCACAGCTATTGGAAAACAAAATGATATCCCTGCCCAAAGTCAATGACCCAAACCCAATTAATACTCTCCAGTTCCATGTGAATTTCTGCTGTGAACGTTTTGTGGAAGCCTTAACTGCCTGCGCTGACTCCTGCTTCCCCACTAAAAACAGTAGCAGACAAAAAGTACCATCTCCTCCATGGTGGGACCGTGAATGCACCATGGCTATCAGGGAAAGAAAAGAGGCAGAAAGGAGATACAACCAAGATATGAGCACTCAAAATTTATTGAACTTCAAACACACATTCGCAAAAACCCAAAAAATGCTGAGACGAAAGAAACGCATTGGATGGACCAACTTCTGTAGCTCCTTGTCGCCTTCTACTCCCTGCTCGGTTGTATGGAAATCTATAAATAGATTCAGAGCTGGATGTACCCCATCAGTCTCCTCTCCTATCTCCCGTGATGTTGCTGAACAATTTTTTGGAAGAATTGCTCCTCCTTACGTGCCTTCACTACCAGAAACATTCATTTGCCCAGTAATCACATCAGATGACCCCCTGGATGTCCCATTTACCGCTGAAGAGCTAAATATGGTTCTTGGTAGTGTACGGGACTCTGCTCCTGGTTTTGACGGACTGCCATACTCTTTTCTAGTGCATTCTAGCACAAATGCAAAAAAATATTTTTTAGAACTGATAAATTTCTGTTTCTTAAATGGGCTGATTCCGAAACACTGGAAGACACAAATTATTATCCCTATATTAAAACCCAGCAAACATTCAGATGACCCTAAAAATTTTAGACCAATAGCTCTCTCATCTACCATGGCAAAAAATTTTGAACATCTCATCAAAAACCGGTTAGAGTGGATCACAGAGTCTAGAAATGTGCTGCCGAACTCCCAATTCGGGTTCCGGAAGGGACTTGGTACGACGGATAGCTTAGGAACCTTAGTGACAGATATTCGATTGGCCCTATCCAAAAACCAATCAGTAGTCGCTGCTTTCTTGGACGTGTCTTCTGCATATGATAACGTCCTCCTTCCCCTTCTCAGGCAGAAAATGCAACAGCTGAGATTTCCGGCAAGGATGATTCAGTGCATATGCTTAATGCTTATGTCTAGATCGCTGACCCTAAGAGTCCAAGGTCAGGAGTTTGAAGAAAGGCTGGCGTGGAAAGGTCTGCCTCAGGGTTCAGTGCTCAGCCCAATACTGTACAATCTATACACAGCGGATATTGATACATCCCTGAACTACAACTGTCATATATTGCAATACGCCGACGATCTAGCCTTATACGTATCCGATTTATCAATTTGTGATGCAGCAACATCCCTTTCTCTCTCTTTAAGGTCCTTGAACCATTGGCTTATGAGACATGGTCTGAGTTTGTCCCCTCAGAAAAGTTCTCTAGTGGTATTCAGTCGTAAAAGACAACTCCCCCCAATAGAAATCGACATTGAAGGCTACAATATTCCAATTCTCCCCAAAGCAAAATTTTTAGGTGTCTATTTGGATACAAAATTAACTGGAGTACACCACATTAATTATTTGATTAAAAGATGTGAACGGGTTATCCCTATGTTAAAGGTTTTAGCTGGGGTTTGGTGGGGTGCTCATCCCTTTACAATGAAATTAGTATACAATGCGCTGGTTAGAAGTATCTTAGACTATGGTATGTTCATATTATTCCCATGCAATAAACTAGCATTATCAGGACTGGACAAAATTCAGGCTAAGTGCCTCCGAATCATATCTGGCTGTATGAAATCTTCTCCGCTAAATGCTTTGCAAGTTGAATGCTCGGAGCCTCCCTTGTCCTTACGGAGACAATATCTTGCTACTCGGTTCTGGAGCAAAATCTGCAGTAAAAGTCTCCACCCCCTGTTTGGAAAAATTACCAAATTAGACCTTGCCTGCAGTGCATCTAGTTACTGGACACATAAAGAAATACCACTTTATCTTCAGACTTACCGGTCTTTCAAAAATTTAGAGGGCCCAGTAACTATATCCCATAAACTTCCAATCTTCAATGTCGAATTCGAAATTTTATCTTTCAGACCAACTATTCTTTTTGACATTGGAATCTTTAAAGACTCAGTTTCAGCAGACAGAACTTTTAATGCCCGGATTGGAGAGCAATGGTCCGATTTCCATAAATTTTACACTGATGCATCTAAATTTTCCTATACTGATTATACCGGTGTTGCAGTATTTTACCAAAATTCTAAGATTGTATTGCAATTTAAATGTCCTAGGGAATCCTCAGTGTTCACTGGTGAGTGCATTGCCATCTTGGAAGCTTGCCTATACATAAAAACCCATAACATCACAAAGGGTATTATATTTACTGACTCACTGAGCTCTCTTAAAGCCTTAATCGAAAATCCCTTCAAAAGTAGATTACACAGCTCCATACTTCTACAAATCAAAGAGTGTTTATTATCTTGTTCTAAAATGGATAAAACAGTACAATTGGCGTGGATCCCGAGCCACTGCGGTATTCTTGGAAATGAATGTGTGGACAGATTGGCGAAAAATGCTATCTCATCTGAGTCGGCCGATCTAAAACACTTCATACACCATCCCTACGACTTGTTGAGCCTTTCCCAAAGGACTCTGATGATCTCGTGGCAGAGTCAGTGGAACAACTCATCAAAACGTATAGGCAAACATTATTACGCCATACAACCAGTGATACCACCTAAACCCTGGTTCTTTAAGTTTAAAAAGGTTTCGAAACCAGTTATATCGACGATCTGTCGAATGCGTCTTGGTCACTGCTCATCTCCTGTATTTCTGAACAAGATTCGGGTTCGGGATTCGTCATTATGTGAGTGTGGCTTAGATGAAGGTACCCTGGAACACATATTTTTCAATTGCCCCAGGAACAATCCAGCACTCGACTTGTACAAAAATATAATACTTTTAAATATTCCTGTCCCCATTAATTTTCCTTCTTTGTTAACACACTCTTCCCCTGAACTTATTGAAGCAATGATAACCTTCATACGGACTAATGCCATCAGACTGTGAACCTGAAACTTCGGAAATGTTTAGGGTCGAATACAAATATTTTATCCAATGGTTTTAATTATTTTACAAATATTTTATCGAAAGTTTTTAATAATTATTAGTTTTTAATATATTTTTTTCTTTATATTATTATATATTTCATTGTACCTTTAAATATGTGTGTGTCCTTTTGTTTCAGTGTACTAACAACGTTGCCGTTATTTAATACATTTAGTTTAAAGTCCATAAAATCTTGTATTTTAACAGCAGCTAAATCAAATGATTCGAATTTGATAATCAACCCAAACCATAGACCAAAACACACGAGTTCTCATCGCACATTTGACATTGGCAGAATTGTCGTCATCGGCACCGTTTGCCATAAATAAAAAACTGAACTGAACTACAATTTGCAAATTTGTTTTGGCGGTATTACAACGTTTTTGGACCTTGTATATCCAATAGCATACATATTTAGGCGCCTAAAGCTGTTATTTACTAATCCGAGTAATTATGCATGTGATATTTAGTGCGTGGTCCTATATAAAATATTGTTTCAAATAGTACATTTCGAGGAGATTGCGAATGGATTATTGATTGAGACTGATACGCCTCATAGAAAACTGACATGAAAGACTACTTTGTTGTCCCATTTTGTGCGGTCAAAAAGATTGGTTGACTCTTCATAGCTCCTAGCTTCCCATTTCTCTAAGCCCGGCATTGCGCCTATGATTCTGCAAGTGTTTTCACAAGCGACGTAGACTATTCCGTCGGGCAAGCCGCTTGGTCGGTTCCACTTTCAATTTTACCCACGATGATTTTCCAACGCAGCTGTACCATTATCACACAAGACCAAGACCAAAGTCTCACGCTGCATAAACATGTTTTGTATTCAGATAAGGATTTGCATCACCCTGTATATTTATTGCAACTGCGGGCTATCGCACAGTAGTAGATTGTGAGTGGGAGAGAAGGCCCGCGATGTCCCTGTTGTTGTATTTTTGTGTATTGTTCAGTTTTGACAGGTATGTGTTTTAGTATTATATTCACTGAACCAGAATACTGTTAGAACGTATAGTATTGTAGTAGTATGTAATGGTATTCTTTACTGTTTTTTTTTTTAATATAACAATGTACCTATCATATTTTTATTTTTGATGTGTTTTTAGAAATATTTTAATAAGCTTTGTTTCTTTGTATTGCTATTATGTTAGAGAGTCACCCAATGAGGCCACTTGGCCTAGTATGTAATTGCCATATGTAACTAGGTACCAGCAGAATTATCAGCGCTTTGCTTTTAGGAGCAAAGCATTATACTGAGCTGGGGCCTTATTTCGGCTGCAATGTATTACATTAGACTAATTAGTTCATAGTGTTTATGTTTTTTATTGTTCTAAGTTTTACTGTTGTGTACATTGTTGCCAAAATAAACTTTTTATCTATCTATCTATCTATCGTAGTTTCGGATACCTAGGACACTAGATTTGGTCTTTTTGAGGAGTTAGAAGTGTTGTATGTGACTATTGGGTGTTTATTTATTCATTGTTATGTGATTTTAGTATGTACAGAGTTTACAGGGTCGGGAATTAGTAGCTGAAATGGCGATAGGCTCTCCCCATCTGTTGGGACTGCATGCCTGGCAAATTCTGTGTAGCGCTTCTGCCTATTCTTTTGGGTGTACACGCCATAACACCGTGGATTATTACCTGCGTAGACCTAAACATCAGTCTTCAGATTTAGTCTATTTATCAAGTCAGGTTAACAGTATTATTTTCTTCTTATTTCTAGGAGAAACAAAGTTGTGGAAAGAAACTAACAACCGTCCATAAAATATATCAAATTGTAAATTATGTTTCTGCAACTTGAAAACTTTAAGATATAGGTACGTCGGCGATTCGCAGTTATTGCAATAAACAATTTATCGATTTGCTTGTCAGGCAAGGTTCGATGACTACTTTAGATGATACGAGCTGCTTTTAATTATAAATAGTGAGATAACACTGCACAAAGCGTATCCATTGTCTTATAAATGCGTCAGTTGTGAGATTACCATCGAATTATTCTTTACCATCGTTTAATTGGAATGGATACCGAAAAAACTATGTCGAAAGAAAAGTTTGCGCGAAACTCCTTTGATTGAAGAAAAGTACTAAAATGTCATCGTAGTTATTTTTGACTATTTTCTTACAGGGCATACAGTACAAAACCCAAGCAATGCTTCTCGGAATATTACCCGTTTGGAGTAGCTTCCGCAGCCTTTCAGACAGAAGGAGCCTGGAATGTATCAGGTGTGTATGCAGGAGATGCCTCGTTCACTGTTCACAATCTATAATTATTTTGCATGCGCCCGGTTTTTGTCAAGGTATATTGTGACACGTGATAAGAATTTACTACTGCCTCGGTGGCGTAGTTGTATTACGGTACGGTTACAAAGCTGAGGTCTCGGGCTCGAGTCCCGGGTCGGGCAAAGTGATATTGGATTTTTCTATTCATTATCAGCCCGGAGTCAGGAATTTGTGCCCGATATGGCGATAGGCTCGCCCCCGCCACATCGTGGGACGGAACATACAAGGCGAAATGTGGGTGTCCTGGTGGCGCCTCTGCCTACCCCTTCGGGGATAAAGGCGTGAGTTTATGTATGTATGTATGATAAGAATTAAAAAAAAACATCCAATTTCGATCAGGAAGATGGTTGGTAGCTAGTACAGCCTGGGATCGACTTATACATTTAATTAAATCGGAACCCAAAAGATCACATCCCAGATGTCAAGACATGGTGAGCTCCTTCTGCGTAGATCGGATCACAAACAGATATGTAACTTTATAAATAAACTTTTTATTTTTTGATTATAAATCAAAGTTAGTGTATACTTCGCTGGGCGGATGACTAAAGCCTCAGTCCGCCCCGTGACCACGAAAGCTGTAAGCTATTCGAAACGTCGGGATGTTAAAAAATGTAACTGTTAACAAAATCGGCGATAAAATCCGTAAAAAGTTGTTTCAAACTATTTATTAAAAAGAGTCTAATAATAAAAGTAATACTGACCATTACAGTTTAATATAAAGCCTGACCGATTATTCAACTACCAGGAGATCAGGGCTAACGAAGAGTTTGTGTTATTTCCAGGCAAAGGTGAGAGCATATGGGACAGGTATACGCATAAGTACCCGGATCGTGTATTCGACCACGCCAATGCCGACTTCGCTACCGACTCCTATCACTTGTTCAAGGCAGATGTGGACAATGTCAAGAAGCTCGGCGTTACTTTCTACAGGTTCTCAATGTCATGGCCCAGGATCCTTCCATCTGGACTTAGCAAGTAATGTTGATTTTCGTCTTATTTATACATGACATCGCGACCCGGCTCCGTTCGGGTAAAGATACATTTTTTTAATATTCTATCGCCTATGTTTATCAGGGATAATGAAGGATTCTAATAGTGAGAGAGTTTTTCAAATCGGTTCAGTAGTTTCAGAGCCTAAACAATGCAAAGAAACAATCAAATCTTAACTCTTTATAATATTGGTTTAAATATACTAGGTTGTGTGTGTCCGATGCAGATGCTAAGATGGGAGTCGCGAATACCAGGGTATACCTCTGACTTTTAGGAGTCATAAACACATGTATTAAAGGTCAATTAGCATACACTTTAACCAACTAGGCAACATCGCGATGAAACCTGCATACCTTAAGAGATCTTAATTAAATTTTCTATGACATGTTAAGTACACCAACCCGCATTCCGCAGTAGGTCAGCGTGGTCGACTACAGCCGAAGCCATCGCAAGCAAACTCTCGACCTTGTGCTTGGGAGATACTCTTGATTTTTGCATTCAAATATAGTCCATTCCACAATCCTGATAAATTGTTCTTTAGTAAATCAAGTTTCTAACACTTTTATTATGAAACCACAACTAGGACAAAAAAAATATTTCTTCGATTTCAGTCAGGTGAATGAGGATGGTCTTAGATACTACAACGAGATTCTCGACGAGCTGATAAAGGCTGGTATTATTCCAGTGGTCACCATGTACCACTGGGATTTGCCGCAGAGTCTGCAGGATCTAGGGGGGTGGACAAATCCCACCATTGCAGACTATTTTGTTGACTACGCTAGAGTACGTATTTTGTGTATACTTTTGGTTATTTTGAATTCAAGCAAAATTTTGTTTTACAATAATTGTTCTAGGAGCCTATAGAGAATTTTAAATATAGCATAGGAGTGGCTAACGAGTAAGCGGCGCACTTGATGGAAAATAATTTTATATAAAATACTTTGCTAGGTTTTTAGGGCAGCTGAGAGACGGATAAAATAGAGTAGAAATGTGGATATAATGAGTCATGTTATATTTTTTCGATGGAACGTAATTATTCCATTTTGACTTACTAAGACGCATTTCTACCATGATATATAGTCGTCGCTATTCGGCCTAATACGAATACTATAATTTATTTCCCAAGCAGTCTTCTTTCAAAGACTACTTTTATTTTCTTTCTCTCTCTCTCTTCAGCCACAGGCAGTCCACTGCAGATCATATGCCTCCCCAACCCCAAGGCTTTCCATAACGACTTGTTGGAAGGGCTCTGCATTTAGACACTTCCTGCAATCTTGACTAGGTCGTATGTACTACTTAACGGCTACTTAAAAATAAATCAAATACAGGTGCTGTTCCAACACTTCGGCAACAAAGTGACTATGTGGTTGACCTTCAACGAGCCTTTGTCGTTCTGCCACGACGGGTACGGAGGGAGTGACGCGCCGGGCGGCCGCGCCAGCGGGTTCGAGGACTACTTGTGCGGACACAACGTGCTGAGGGCTCACGGCATGACCTACAGAATGGTGGAACGGGAATTTGCACATCTTAAAGGTAGCGTGGGGGTTTTTGCTGTGGTAATTGTACTGTATGTGCTAAGCCTTATGAGGATTTGTTTTTCCATTGATAATCCGAAATTGAAATCTTTCCAAGATTCTTCATAATTTTATTTGGCAAATTATAGCAAGATCGCTGAAATTCTCGTAATTTTAGATTATAGGTGTTATTTTTTTATTATGATATACGTATAGAAAGTATAAACTTATACAAATGAAATACACAAATTATTAATTAATGTCCCCAAACAGAAATACAAAGTTAAAAATAAACAATTTAAGTGATACATACATACATAAACTCACGCCTTTATCCCAGAAAGGGTAGGCAGAGACGCCACCAGGACACCCACATTTCGCCTTGTATGTTCCGTCCCATGATGTGATAGGGGGTGAGCTTATCGCCATATCGGGCACAAACTCCTGACTCCGGGCTGATAATATGAATAGAAAAACCCAATATCACTTTGCCCGACCCGGGATTCGAACCCGAGACCCCAGCTTTGCAGTCGTACCGTAGTACAACTACGCCACCGAGGCAGTCAATTTAAGTTATACATATCTGTTTATCTTTATAGATGTATTGTATGTTCACAAGTACACTTCATATGGCTGGAGTGGAAGGCGATGAATCTGTATACTGTTAATATTAATTGTTTCCCTCAGTGGGAATAACCCTTGACATGTCTTGGCTGGAGGCTGCAACCACGTCTAAGGAAGACCAGCAAGCAGCCGAGATAGCCAGGCAATTTAGAGTAAGTGGATAACATTTATATATTTGTTAATGGTAAGATACTCCCGTACGCACAGATACCAGTCACCAACTTTCACAATTCTTAAGAACCAGTTAAGTTATATGTGTGTGAACCACAAGTATTTGTTTCGGGTCTGGGTGTTTGTGAGACCGAAAAGTCTCTCGTAGTTCCTGATACCTGCGACACGAAACTTAATTTTTGGGAGTATTTATTTATTTATTTGGTCATAGTGACTGGCGCAAATGTGTCGTTTTTCGGGTTCACCTAAATATATTTGGTGAGAATCACGCTGGCGTAATTGCCGAGCGATAAGAGATACCCATCGGTGGTGTATCCGTGACGGTGGATACACCATCGGGACAGTGATCTCCTTACTATCAAGTACATTGTAGTCACTTCACCTCATAATCGCACACTGCTAAGCACGGGAGTCTTCTACAAACGAGAGGGTTACGCTGGCCTAGCACGAGTTGGTTGGCTCAACATGCCAGAGAAAATCTTATTTTAATAAATCTAAATTAATCTAACGTTTTCTTTCAACGAAAAGTGCGTGATTGATTTTATTTATCGACTTCTATGTTGCCTGTTGCCACTTTGACTATCTAGTATAAAAAGTATTTCTGGTACCACTAGTATTAAAGATCATTGTCATATATTCTGTCATTCTAATTTAATAAATTTTTGTTCTGTTCATCAGTTCGGTTGGTTCGTCCACCCGATTCTATCTGAGGAGGGCGACTACCCCCGCGCGATGCGGGAGGCAGTGGATCGCAACTCCAAGCGCCAGGGCTTCCCTCGCTCTCGTCTCCCGGTATTCACGCCCGAGGAGGTGGCTATCATCAAGAAGTCTTGCCAGTTCCTGGGACTCAACCATTATACCACGTACTTGGTGAGTTTTAAGTTTCCTGATTTTTTCGAAAGTAATTATTTTATACATGTAATGGGAGGGCGCCGGACGCAAAATACTTTATAAGTAATAAATAAAGTTCTTGTAACCATATTGTGCCTTCACGTACCTATATCGCCTAAACTAATCCAGAACTGAAACAGATACTTGTGATAATAAATGTGTTTCCTTTCTTTCTTTCTTGTTTAGTGTACAAACGCTGTTTAGTGTACGTGTTCAATGATCGCACCAAAACCCTTTCGTTTCAGAGTTGATTTTCAACTACGGAGGCTGTCAATGTACAAACCATGGTAACATTTATTATTCCCGTTGGCCCAGTATTAATGTATACATTATTTTAAAGGTCAGTAAGGGATCTGGCAAGATTAGCACTACACCGTCCTTTGAAGACGACATGGGTGTGAAGATTAGTCAGAAACCCAATTGGCCGAGGACTAACTCCACTTGGCTTAGAGTAAGTATACTAATTTATATTTAATTCAGCAGCTGACTTTGTATTTGGGGTAATATGGAAGTATTATTAAGCTAGTAGTCTACAATAAGTATTATAAGTGCTATTACTAAAAATAGCAGTATGTAGATGAAATTGAATCTTATGTTCTTTCACATTTTATAAAATATTAGAGCCACACTATGGGTCTCTTGGACGACTGTAGAAGTAACATTGTACATTACAAGCTGAATAATAAATAAATATACTACACACAAAGTTTTCATTTCTATAATTTTTATAATACTTAGCGATGTCATGAACTTTCATCTATCTGCTTAACTATGATGCATATTTCCTCATTTCTATCATTCTAGGTAGTCCCATGGGGCTTCAGGAAAACGTTAAACTGGATCAAGAACTCGTTCAACAATCCTGCGGTGTTGGTGACGGAGAACGGCGTACCCTTCGAAGCTGGCTTGCATGATGTCAAAAGGATCAACTACATTGAAGCTTACCTTCGATCCTTACATGATGCCATTTATAAAGATGGCTGCTTCGTGTTCGGGTATACTTATTGGAGCCTCATGGATAATTATGAGTGGATGAGGGGATTCTCGTGAGTATGATATTAAAAGCTGATGATTTTCATGCAAAAAGAATAAGTCCTTAAGCAAAAATTACAAAGGATTTTCGGTCGCACAACCCTCGATCTTTAGTAAGAGTTGATAAATTAAACAGACAAAAAACCTCGAATAATTATGGAATTTTAATAGACGAGATAGCCTAGAGAATGAAATCTCTATTTGGCTTAATGTTGGTCGTGAGTTGTGTGATAATGGAAGTACCTACTTGCACACACAGGTTTGTCTTCGTTAAGCATCGCGCGG
This sequence comes from Deilephila elpenor, assembly GCA_949752805.1. Classification (NCBI taxonomy): domain Eukaryota; kingdom Metazoa; phylum Arthropoda; class Insecta; order Lepidoptera; family Sphingidae; genus Deilephila; species Deilephila elpenor. The sequence goes on along the minus strand of OX457096.1, from coordinate 15,520,796 downwards.
CCGTTGGTTCCACTAATTGATGACATCATAATATATTATATAAGCCTTATGTTCAGTGGTCATTCTGCAGCTGATGATGATAATAATGTTTTGTTTCAGTGAACGTTTCGGTCTATACGAAGTTGACTACAATTCTCCGAATCTGACGCGCACACCTCGTCTCTCCGCCTCATATTATTCAGAAATCGCCAAAACGAAGTGCATACCTGACAACTATACTTATTACTCCTACGATCTCAATAACTAAGAAAAGTGCAAAAAGAGCGATATTTCTGTTTTTGTCTCTTTTACTCCTAAGCAGTAATTCTATCTTATCTCCCGTTCTACTGGTTTCTTACGGTCCGTGTTGATACATGATCAGTGCACACAGATTTTGTTCAAGTTTATTACTTCAATGGTTCTATCAATTGATTTGGGAATTTATCATCTGACTAATCTAAGATTATATTGTCAAGAATTTGACACTGCATTTATAACGAATCTCGCTTAGCTTATTAAGTCCACCAGTTTATCTTATGACATATTTCAAAATTATATGCCATTAATAAATCATGGATACAATAAAAACATCAATTATTAATTTAGCATTATATTATTGATACCAAAAAAATAATACTCAAGTTCGATATAAATATAAGGTATATTTTGAGATTGAGAAGAATTTAATAAAAGTGTACATACAAATGATTTTTACTATTTCCCAATCTATCTATCTATCTATATCAGCCCATATACGTCCCACTGCAGGGCACGGGCCTACTCTACAATCGAGAGAATCAATTGAGAGTGATTAGGCCATATAGTCCACCACGCTGGCCTAGTGCGGGTTGGCGGACTTACTTTCCCAATATCGCTAGTAAATGGAACTGGAGTTACACTCTAAACAAAAGGTTAACTCTAAAATAAGTATTTCTGTATCACATTAACGTATACACGGTATATCAAGACTGCGACCGAAAACGAAGCCAGGTGGTAGTATTAGTGAATTCAGACACAATGCAACTAAAACTTTAAAAACATTTTTTTTGTAAATTTTTACTTATCGCCTTATTTGGGTGATAAATACAGTTTGCCTAAAATAACGATGTACACCTTTTTATTTTTAAAGATGCAGTGGTACATAATGGTTTAAATTACATTTTTCGCAGAAACCAGGTTTTTATCACCCAAACAAGATGCTGTTTAAAAAATAACTGTCGCTTTTTTGCAATATTTTTAGTTGGATTGTGTTTGTAACCACTAAAACTACCACCTGGCTTCGTTTTCGGTCGCAGTCTTGATATACCCGGTATGATTAGAAAGAATGACGATGGTCGTTCCCTGATATCACTGATGGAGGCCTCTGTTCAGTACTGGGACTGACGTGCGCTTTTATTAAATGAGGGTAGACAGTACTGAAGATCATGTTATCATATAAAAGCCTCCAGTTGACAGTCAATAAAATTTCGTGTTGATGAAACGACAATGTTTTGTAGCACTAATTTGAAGGTAGGAAAACTAGTGTTTCAAAACTTTGGCAAATTTTATATTCGCTAGTATTGAATTTAAAAAAAATGGTAAGGTAGAAAGAAAATGAATTAGTGGCTCTTGATTTCATGACATCTAGTGTGAAGTAGGAAAACTTTAATTAATCACTTCCTATGATTTTCTGCCGCCCTAGTACTTCTACTGGCCAATCACACGCATTTGGCCAATATTTTCTATGACATCTAGCGTGAAGTAGGGACACTTTTTCTTATCACTTCCTCTGGTTTCTGCCGCCCTGGTACTTCTACAGACCAATCACACGCATTTGGCCAATATTTTCTATGACATCTAGCGTGAAGTAGGGACACTTTTTCTTATCACTTTCTATGGTTTCTGCCGCCCTGGTACTTCTACAGACCAATCACACGCATTTGGCCAATATTTTCTATGACATCTAGCGTGAAGTAGGGACACTTTTTCTTAATCACTTTCTATGGTTTCTGCCGCCCTGGTACTTCTACAGACCAATCACCAGCATTTGACCAATATTTTCTATGGCATCTAGCGTGAAGTAGGGACACTTTTTCTTATCACTTCCTCTGGTTTTCTGCTGCCTTGGTACTTCTGTATGCCAATCATACGTATTTTACGAATATTTTCTGACATCTAGCGTGAAGTAGGGATACTTTTACTTAATCACTTCCTTTGGTTTTCTGACGCCCTGGTACTTCTACAGGCCAATCAGACCCCATCATTTCTTAACTGGTAACTTCCTTGCCTTACTTTAAGCCTTTTGGTTAGTTAGCCTTACTGTCATGGAATACTGAAAGGTTCTCATACGATGTTTGGTTTGTAACATTTCTTTAAGTAAATAAAACAAAAAGATACTCGGTATTGTTTTTAATACCAATGCAGTGTGTGATTAATAACAATAATTCTGTAATTATAATTACAATACAGACTTAAATCACAATGAGGCTACAGTAAAGTTCCAAAATGATTATTTTGGTCCCATATACATTATAAATAGTATTACATTTAACGCTACATGTTTTCACCCTGTATATTCTCCATTTTGCGACTGTTTGTACCCTCGAACGAGACGAGCAAGCACATATCTTCTTAAAATACATTTTGGTAAATATTGTCGCCTTTTTTAACTGTTTTGAGCATTATGGACGCTGTGCCTTGTATATCGGCGTATCTTGATATTTATCTGGAGAGCGCAATCTCTTAATAATTAAAACTGATTATGTGTGATGCTAACTAAAAGAGAGTTGATTTAAATATATTTTCTGTAGATGTTCATTTCAAAATACTTTTAAAATTATTTCGACATCCGAAATATTTTACATTGGCAACCTAACTTTGTCAGTGCCAATCCTTACGCCGTGGATGGGATATGTGCCTTATTGTCCGTGGTCTCGGGTTTGGTTCACGATTGGGGCATTTTGCACTGGCTGCACTCTTCCATACCGTCGTTAAACTCCTCAATCTGTAGGGTCATCTCGAAGAAGTTGTATTTCTCGTGGACCAGTCTTGTAGCCTCTTCTAGAACTTTCTGGGGGCTCACTCCGCTGCCTGCAATTTTAAATGTAATTTATTAATACTAATACAAGACTATATTGTGTCTTATTGCAGGGTACCTTCCTTGTTGACGATTGGAAGGTTTGTTTAATTATTTTTATACTAGAGATTATTCTTCACTATACTGATTGGGCGCAACAGACAAACCACCGAAAGATGATAGATAACATTTCTTCCTACGTCCCTCCCTACACCTTAAGTATGGTTGCTATTCTGGCAGATGCGAGTCTTTCCACAAATTGTCCTTATAAGACATGTCCAGGTTTGGTGTTCGTTGCAATTTTAGTGTGTTTTATGACACTATCGATTCTTACTCACAAGGTTTACTATAACAGTGTGTATGGAACAGTCCTAAATATTCCACAATACCGGTGTATTAAAAGGATTAGTAATATAACGTACGTATAGCGAGGTGGGCGGACAGCGCGGTCTTGTCTAGCGAGAGAGCCCACAGGCGCAGGTTGTGTATGCGCACCACGCCCGCTAGCGACAGGAACGTATTCGCCACTTCCTAGAACAACAATATACCATCACATAGATATTCTTAGAGAATCGAAAAAATATATACGCACGTACATGTACGCACGGATACGCACACATATGCGTACGCGTCCGCACTCATATATGTATCGTCCATGCGGTAAGCAGAGGTAATGGATTCCATATTTCTTCGAGTTTCGGTCAAAGAACGAAGAACAATGCGGGAAGAGCGTATTGCAGTCAGATAATTCATAACATCCTCAAACCGAAAAAATCTGACCACATGGATTTCCTTTGCTGAGATCCATCCGAAACCTTAGCGGTTCATAGTTCGAAAACACTACATTAGTAATAGGCGGTTTCAATGTGTGACTTAAATACTGTCATTTGCAGTAACTACTAGCAAGTCTAGATCTTACTTGAAATTCCACCAAGTAATAGTAGTGGTTACCTGGAAGTCGACTCCTCGTGGGGAGCCCTCCATGAGTACGAGCAGCGTGTCCTTGATGATGTTGAAGGTGGTGATGAGCACCAGCACCGAGAACAGGAACGTGCAGATCGGATCCACCAGGCTCCAACTCGGCTGGAATGTCCATCAAATGCTGATTATAGTATTGCCATCACATTGAATTTAAGATAGTAAGTTAAAATAAAAAAAATTGCTTAGCAATAATTCGAACTGGACCTTAATTAAGATTATAGTGATTCACCGAAGAAAATTGAAATACAAATTGCTCGAAGTGGTATCACTGTCATAAAGAAAAGAGACGCAACGTGAAGAGCTATATTGACAATTTTTTTTTTATAAATAACATTCCCCAGAGCTATACAAATAAATTATTAATATTCAAAGCAGTACACACTACTGAAGATTAAAAAACTCACCAACCACGTCTATTACACATAGGCATGTCACAAGGATTTCCATATTTCTTTAAGTTTTATTAAATTTATTATTAAATAATGAAAAAGCCACTTTTGCACATAATAGTTCTATATTAGCCCATAAACGTCCCACTGCAGGGCACGGGCCTACTCTACAATTGAGGGAATCGATTGAGAGTGGTTAGGCCATAATAATAGTCCACCCCGCTGGCCTAGTGCGGGTTGGCGGACTTACATACCGTAGAAATTCTTTAAAATCGCTACGGTATACAGGTTTCCTCACGATGTTTTCCTTCACCGTTAAAGTGCGTGGTGATTGACTATCAATACACGCATAACTCCGAAAAGTCAGAGGTGTGCCCTGGGATTTGAACCCGCGACCACCGTGAACATGTAGGCGGCCGCGTCTGGTCCGTTACCAACAGGCCACCACGCACTTCACATAATAGTTACCTGGTAGTAAATAACAATAGCGGCGATGAGTACTCCGAAGCTCTGCAGGAAGTCTCCGAGCACGTGTATGAAGGCGGCGCGCACGTTGATGTTCTCTGCGTGGTGCTCGTGGGTATGCGACGTGGAACTCTCCGCGTCGGATTCATTGCGGTCCTTCTGTGGGGTTCAATGTAAAGTATAAGATAATAATGTTTATGGCAGATTTTGGAAAGTGAATTTACAAAGTTATTTTGTGGGATTCATCACAACCAACCAATAATTTACAATGCTATGAATGAGAAACCTTCTCTAAAGAAAATAATACCTTAACAAACTGTTATGTATCGAAACTCAAAGTATGATATTATTTCCAATATAATTATTAGATCTAGGTATTCCGTTTGATTTGCTACTTCACAAATTTTTATTTTTTTATTATTAATTATTGCCTTAGATCAGTTCACGCCCGTATCGTCAAAGAAACAGACAGGGGTATCATTAGTATCACATACAGTCCTAAGTTTAATATCATCCTTAGGTTTGATTTTAATTCATAAAGAAAAAATACTATGGAAATACAGTAATACCCCGACTTACGCTACCTCGACTTACGCGAATTCGGAGTTACGCGATTTAATTTTCTCGTCTATTTTAACGTTTATTGTTTGAAAGCCGCGCAGTCAAGGAAAAAATCATTGACCAGACGACTTTGTTAGATTTTATGAAACCTTCTACATCAAAATAACTTCAGATTGTGTTTATACATTTTATTAATATAGTTTGTCATATTATCCAATTAAACATACTTTGTATGACTTTATAGGTATATGCAAAATTGTACCCCGACTTACGCGACTTCGACTTACGCGGATAGCGCTCGGTCCCACCTATCGCGTAAGTCCGGGGTATTACTGTATTCAACAATAAATAAATATATTTCAATTATAATTAATATAACAGCCAATAACACAATTATGTGTGTAATGCTAACCTTATTGTTGAGCACAGGGTTGCTTCCACCGTGGGAATGGCCATGTCCGCCGCCGCCATGGCTGTGACCGTGCTGATGGAGCGTCAGACCCATGCTGAAATTAAATTAAATGAAATTCGTTTATTGATCACATAGGCAATTAAATAGCTCTTATGACAAGTCAATACACATACTCGGTGGCGTAGTTGTATTACGGTACGGTTACAAAGCTGAAGTCTCGGGTACGAATCCCGGGTCGGACAAAGTTATATTGGATTTTTCTATTCATTATCAACCCGGAGTCAGGAATTTGTGCCCGATATGGCGATAGGCTCGCCCCCTATCACATCGTGGGACGGAACATGCAAGGCGAAATGTGGGTGTCCTAGTGGCGCCTCTGCCTACCCCTTCGGGGATAAAGAGGGGATCAAGGTGAGTTTATGTATGTATGTATGTAATACACATACTGCTTATTCTCTATTTACAAGGTGTTTGTTAATATTTATATTAATTTTACTATTTTTCGGTAGTCATTAAGTGTTATAATATTTACTGGTATTTTAAAGTATTTTTTTTATAAGGGAATACATTATTTACGTTAATCTGGAATAGACTAGTTTCAGTGGCATCATGATCATAAGAGAGAAAATCACTATAACGGTGAAGGAAAACCTGAGGAAACCTTCATACAATAGCGATTTGTAAGAATTTCTGTAGTATGTAAAGCCAACTCGCACTTGGCCAGCGTGGTGGACTATATGGCCTAACCTCTCTCAATCGTACTCTGGATATTAGAGGAGGCCCGTGCCCTGCAGTGGGATATGGACTGATACAGACAAGAAACGAAATCCACTGCTGAATTATATTAATCCACAGTTTCATGTTGAAAGCTTCCATCCAGACACTTCTTACAACCTGCTTTGAAATTTGTCAGATTTAAACTCAACATCTCGTCTGAAATTACAAGTTGCTTTTGTAAAAACATATTGAAATATTTTTACATCCTATATGTGTTATCAAGCTACTGTTTTTAAAGTAGACTATGGAATAAATACGAGAGAAGGAAGGCCTTATTAGGTGTATGACTATTTAACTGATCAAAACTAAATGAGTTTACAAAGGTGTTATTAATGGTTGAAATAAAACTATTTTTTACGGATTTTATCGCGATTTGGTTTAATTTTTACATTTTTTAACTTCCCGACGTTTCGATTGCTTTTCAGCTTTCGTGGTCACGGGGCGGACTGAGGTATTAGTCATTCGCTCTGTGACTGTTACAATTAAAAATATTTTTAATTTAATAATTGAAAATTAAGGGCAGTCCGTAAAAATAGTTTTATTTCAATGTGTAACATTCGCGTAAATCTAAGAAACCATTATGTTATTAATGGTTTTTGAATAGTAGCACCGTTCCAGCCCAGCAAATCCATTCATAGTCCAAGCAGACTGTGACTATAATAATACTATTATTTGCTTAACGATGCATATAAAACACTTGTATAAACCCATGTTTAGATAACACTGCGACATTAGCTCAGCTGTTGTCACATTGTAAATTATTTATATCTACACTGACAGCTGATAAGGGAATGTACCAATTAGTTATGGGGCATTACTACAGCAGGGTCAAGTGGGAAATGGCAGCACACGCTTTACTAGTAAATATACCTTTAAATAGGATCACAACAATACACATTACTGCATGGCAGTCGAAATAGATGAACCAACTACCACAGAACGGTAAATTATTTTGACATAACTAATTTTACGAATTTATCGCGGATTGGTTTAATTTTTAGACTTTTTAACATCCCGACGTTTCGATTGCTGTACAGCTTTCGTGGTCACGGGGCGGACTGATTGAGTCCCCGATAAAATCAGTAAAATTTATTTTTATTTCAATGTGTAATATTCGCGTAAATATAAGAAACCATTAAATATTGTGTTGTTCCGTGGCGTGTCTTTTCAGCGCCCACATTTTTTTTCTTTACTGTAACTGTATCTTATCGGCCCATTTACGTCCCACTACAGGACACGGACCTCCTGTACAATCAAGAGTACGATTGAAAGGGGTTAGGCCGATAGTCCACACTACACCCATTTTTTATCGACCACCATCTAGACCTCAAGCGCTTATAAGGGGGCGTTATAACTTTGACAAAGGCTGGCTTAGCCCGTAGTCATAGTAAACTGTACATACATACCTAAGCTCACGCATTTTTCCCAGAAAGGGCAGGCAGAGGTGCTACCATGACACCCACGTCTCGTCTTGTATGTTCCGTCCCACGATATGATAGGGGGCGAGCTGTAGTATGGTATACTCACACAAGGTTAACAGCGACTCCAACAGCGGATGTGATGAGCATGACAGTAGCGTCGATCTCGAAGTCTTTGTAGATGACCCTCTGCACCGCCATGTAGACCAACACTCCAGTCACCACCCAAATGAGGAGTACTGATGTGAGCGCGCCTATGACTTCTGCCCTGTACCAGCCGAACGGCATCCTGGAGAGGAGATGGTAGCATAAGTAAATAAATAAGACATAACGAGTACAAAAGTAATAAAAATAACTACATATTGGATAATACACAAGTCAATAAAATAATACTCGTTCAATTAAAAAGTAATGATTCAAAATCAATTAAAAAAAAAATAATTAAAGAATTGATTTTGTGCATTCATAAATTGTTTCAAGATATGTGGAAATATTTTAAAATTAGCTATATATTGGTTAATGGCTAAAACATCTTTGAAACAATATTTTACGAAAAAATGTCGTACAGAGACCACATTTTTTAATATAATATTTAAAAAATAAATATTTTTAAAATCATCCAAGTGAATGCGATGGATAGTTTATAGTTCCTGCCATTTTTATACACACCACCGAAAAGCATGAAATATCAGTATTCTATTATGTCCATATTGCAAGGTCGTGATACAAAAGAATATAAAAAATACGTAATTCCCTTGCTATTGGACTTTAGTGTGTTTTTTGCAAATATATAAAACGTGACTGTGTTATATTCTTGTAATATTATATTCCGATATACATATTTCATTACGATTTCACAACTTACTCATATTAGTTCTACATATAGGACCAAGCCCTAAACCGTCTCAATGGTAGAGGTGAAATATTATTTTATGGGAACTCTTTCTGGCATTTCCAAATATATATTTTGTAAATTACGTTTCAAATGAAGTTGCTGTGAAATACTGTTTGATCCATTAAACCAGTGATTCCCAAAGTGGTCCAGGTGGACCCCCAGGGGTCCACGGGAGACTTGCTGGGGGTCTACGTAGGCATGAACAAAAAATGGGGGTCCATAAGATGTTACTGGGGGTCCACGAAAATTTATCTGCTTTTGATAGTAAAGAGCAAAAATGTAAGCATAGTTTTTCTAAGGGCCTACCTACATTGTTTTAAGTACCTAACTAAGCAGATAATATTTTAATAAGGCAAGCGACTGTTACTTGTCCAAACTTGCGTATTCGATATTACGTACAATTTCGTGTACAGACTTGCAAAGCGATACCGCCCGACAATGCTTAATGCTTGTTCAGACTTGAACTTGATCTCCACTATAAATACTTGATGCCAAAGGCAAACTCATTCATTTGTTTCCGTAATTTCGAAAAAAAGGTGTGAGAAAATTTATATCAGTGTTTGATAGTGCCGGAGAAAAGTAAGTACCTACCTTTTTTTTGTTATAGTACTTAAGTATTTTGTTTACGTGTACTAGTCGGTTGATCACAACTGCTTGTATAGATAGGTAGCCTAGTAACTTACAGATATTTTAATTGTCCTCTTTCGATTTGAAGACAAACACCGCACGTTTTATTCAATTGTTTTTACAAAAGAGAAGCACTGCCTCTATAAAAAGTCCGAATAAGCAATATTGCAGAGCAATGAATTTTGTAATTTTTCTTGCAAATAACTACTAATTTTATAAAACAGTAATTTCACAATCATTTTATATTGATTTTGAAGTAACTATTTTATCAAAACTATTCCTTTTCGGAAAGAGCGAGCGGTGCGCGGGCGACGCGTACGGGAAAAGGGCGGGGCTTGAGCTTCGATGCCAGTTTGTCACGTTTTAACAATGAAGCCGCAGACAAAAAATACGCAAATACACGGAGCGCGTGAACTCATTGATTTGATGAAATGTTAGTTATCATTTTTATGGTCAATTTTGGGATTTCGACATTTATTTTTTCCTACACAAATATGATACAATTTTTATTTGTACTATTAAAATTAGTGGTAAATTAGGTACTTTAAAATTGATACCGTTTTGTGAAAACGTCTGTATTTGTCTTCGCGGTTTATTAGATGGTCCCTTTACAAGCCGTAATTCTATTTCCGCGTGCTGACAAAGGCTGCGGTGTGATACCTATATTCAGAAAAAAACTTGGTTACCAAAACATTTTTTTTCTACAGGTAAGGTAAGTGACACGAAACATGGCTACAGAAAAGAAAAAATGTCGACAATATAGTGTCGATTATTTGAAATATGGTTTTGTTCCATCAGAGGCATACAAACAATTGCCCATGTGCCTATTATGCAACAAAGTTTTGAGCGCGTTTATTTGCTCAATTGTGCGACGAAAATGATGAAGACTTCCAACGACTGCTCTTACATACTGAAGTACGCTGGTTGTCGAAAGGTGCATGCTTAACGAGATTTTACTCTGTTTTCGATTCCGTATTAGAGTTCCTAGAAAGTAGAGATCCAGATTTAAATAAAAACTTGATCAAATTCAAAGCAGACATTGCGTATTTGACACATTTGTTTAAAAAATTTAATGATATTAACTTGCAGTTACAAGGGGACAGCCTGAATTTAATAAAAACAAAGGGGATCATTTCGGCTTTTCTTGGGAAATTGAAATTTATGAAGCAAAACATTAGGCGGCGCGAATTCTCTCAATTTCCAAACTTGTCGCAGGTAGAATGTATTGATGAGGATATCTATACCTACAGTCAACATTTAAGTGCCCTGCATGATGACTTCAAAACCAGGTTTGAAGATATGCTGACGATGGATATACCACCATAGATCATAAATCCATTTGATGAAACGGAAGTGGCCAATGTTGTATTACAAGAGAAGCTGCTCGAGTTAAGCAACAATGAGGAGCTGAAGGTGAAATTTAGAAAAGGCTACCAAACATTTTGGCTGCAAGTAGAAATACCCGAAAAATATCCTGGACTGTGGGAAATCGCAAGGAAATTTTTAATATCTTTTCCCTCGTCATACCTTGTCGAAAGGAGTTTAAGTGCTGTTACAACCCTCTTAACAAAAAAAGGAGCTAATTAAACATCACAGAGCGGGGGGATTTGCGGTTATTGCTCACAAAAATAAAGCCAAACATTGATCGTTTGCTGACACTCCATCAAATACATCCTTCCCATTAGTTAAAATTATGACCTGAACCTATATTACCTTATTAATTTTTTCTTGTAATTCTATTCTCTTAATAAATAAAGTGTTATAAAATGTACCATTTTTCGTTTTTATTTTACCTATCGGAATATAAGGACAGAAATCAGAAGAGACACAATTTTTATGTTTTGGCGACTTTAAGAATGTGGTAGAAATGAGGCAGCAGGGGGTCCACCGAAACCAATAAAATTTTGAAAGTGGTCCACGAGAAAAATAAGTTTGGGAACTACTGCATTAAACGAAACATAGAATAAATAAATTATATTAAAGCCTTGTCCGGCATAATATGGTCGCTACCACGACAGATTCTTACATTCTACCACCAGCAGTAGTTTCTTATTTTATTTTATTTTTAACATTTAGGTAGACTTAATGCCTGAGGCATTCTCTACCAGTCGAAACTAGGGTGAGGCAGAGATGAAGAGAAATCTCTTTTTTTTCGGGCAAAGGAATTCCATGGGCCTCTCCAAAGATTTTCAGAGTCCACAGTTATTAGGAATACATAAAGAATGTTAAATACACACCGCCTGGTGGCCGGTCGCCCTGCCACCCATAGCGAGAACAGCGATATCATGAAGCTGGCGAAATCTGTGAGCAAATGCGCCGCGTCCGTCGCTATCGCTAAACTGTTCGATAAATATCCACCTGGAAAGCATAGAGAAAGTATTCGTGAGTGTTTTAAAGAAATTTTCAGAATTCCATTATCACTATTTCCAATACGAGTTACTAAAAGTCTACATACATACATACATACATAAACTCACGCCTTTTTCCCAGAAAGGGTAGGCAAAGGCGCCACCAGGACACCCACATTTCACCTCGTATGTTCCGTCCCACGATGTGATAGGGGCGAGCCTATCGCCATATCGGGCACAAATTCCAGACTCCGGGCTGATAATGAATAGAAAAATCGAATATCACTTAGCCCGACCTGGGATTCGAACCAGAGACCTCAGCTTTGGAACCGTACCGTAATACAACTACGCCACTGAGGCAGTCTGAAAGTCCACTGCTGGATGAAGGTATTCCTCGAAAATATCTACAGCAAGAGGGTGAGACCTGCATTTAGCAACTTTTTGCTTTTACGAGATAAGAATTTTATTGCTTTTTACAAATCAAAACGTTTGATGGAGGGTTTTATTATTATCTTGATTAGGGTACGCAACTCTAAAGATAAGTTATTTCATTGCAGGTAAGTATTTCTAATTCGTTAACCCACTGAAAATTTCACACAGAATCCAGCAAAAAATATACTACTGCACAACTTGATCGAAAAAGATTATTACACCAATTAAGGATCTAAATCAATTATAATTTATTTATCGAAATTGAATAAGCTATTCTTGTTTGAATCATGACTCGTGTGGTTTCGAAAGATAATATACATTTAAAACTTTTTACCACTGTTCCGGATATGAACCCACGATACGTTAAAGCAGTAGTCGCCATGATAACAGAAATATTATGTGTTAACTAGTACTTACCTACAATTTCACCTATCATAAATATAACACACAATATGCTGGCTATGATCAGTTTTCTTCTGGCGCGTTTGTCTATGTCTTCATTTCTTGATCTGTGACAATGCCCTGGAAATAAAACGTAAATAGTATTATTAAACAGGTAGACATACAATAAATAAATACCAAAAGCTATACATATTCCGTATATAAATAATGAGACTTTTAAATCTAAATCCCAGCTCAAAATGATATGCCAATGATAGAAACATTTATCGTGATGCATCTCCTTTCATTCAGATGTTTTTCGTCTACTGCCCACCGCCTCGGAGGCTGTCGAAACTTGGGCGAATTCCTTCAATTATAATTGTTACGTAACCAGTTCAGAATGTGTACAGACCAGTAGTAACGTGTAGATAATGTCGAAAACAAATGTCCAGTAAACACGATTATTCCGGACCATTCACTGTATCATTCAAAAACCACTTTCCGTAATAGCCATGACGACACGACATGTGACGTCAAAGTACGCATGCCATACTCCGTAAAATTATTGCAAAAACGTATACTTTATCGATATTGAATTACATTTTATTGTATGATTTTTTTACCATAAAGACCTTCAAGTTGTTAAGAATGTTTTCACAATGCATAAAGATGCCTTTAATATGATTCGCTTTTGATTTGATATTATCATCAGTAGGTTATCTACGGCTAAATATTGGCACTACGAAGACATTACTAGTGGTATTCCAAATCGGACCGCATTCAACTACTTGCAACTTTTATTACGTCCGTTCACTTTGTACTTGTAGAATGTAGATGATCGCTTGACATCACTCTTGCCGTTGCATGGACTTCCGTCGAGAACTCATATACAGTTCATTAATTAATTGCTTCACCATGGGATAAATTTTCACATTTATTTATTGGAATAAAATTTTCCACGTCCCATGCGAAATTTTATGGGCCCTTCAGATGCGACGGTGCATGATCTCATTTAGTTCGTTTTTTTCATTAGTTGATAGAAATGAATTGATGAATAAGATTGTACTCACTTTCAACCTCTGAGATGCTGCCATTCCTCCCGTCTCCGTCGTCTGGGTCGGCGCTGGTCTCGATGACAGCGCAGCACCCTGTGGAGGGGTTGCCATGAACGCAGAATATCACGCGCCGCCCCCTCGCGGGGCTGTCTGTGCCTGTGCCCGTGCCGTATGACGCCTTGCCATCTTTGAACCTGGGAATAACAATATTGTTTGTTACTTGTCTTTGACATGACTAGATGAAAAGTGCAGTACCAGATTGAGTATCGACTAACATGGGATGATTTTAGTTCTTGACGCAATTATGCCTGCCTGAAACATCGTCATCATCCTCAGCCAAGAGAAGTCCACTAATGACCATCAAAATCATAATGGGCAGGTATAATTTTAGGGCTGATTTAGATGCTAGTCTAAAAAAAGGACTGGTTATCCAGTCAGGGGCGCCCACGCCGATAGCACAACACATAGAGGTAATGCCATATTTCTAGACTAAATTAACCAAACTTCATTTAAAAAAGAAATAGATTTCAGCAGGGTTTTTTAGTTTATTTTTTTAATGCGATGAATGGCGAGACGAGCATGCAGATATTCTAATATGAACTGTGCAGCTCAATTAATGAACTAAGTATATTTACCATATTCATACATACATAAACTCAAGCCTTAATCCCAGAAGGGGTAGGCAGATGCGCCACCAGGACACCCACATTCCGCCTTGTATGTTCCGTCCCACGATGTGATAGGGAATATATGATATTTCCAATAATGATATTAAATATTGTCATCAAGTTATAACCTAACAAGAATCCAGAAAACAAAACCATATAAACCTAAAATACACGGAAGTAAAGTAGAAAACCACAAAGTGAGTACTAAACGCAATCACATACATGGTTACCGGTTAGTAAACACGAGGAAATTCCCCTCCTGTCCACCCATTATAATATTATCATTATCCAATTTCCACGTAATTGTGATTGTGCAAACTGGAACAATACCTCACTTGTGTGTATTGCCGTTTATCCAACCAGTGAATAGGAGATTGTACCTATAGTTCCCAGTAGCTGTGAACATTGTAAAACAACTTTTGATCCTTTGCGCAGGATCGAAATTTTTAAAATTATCAATTAAGGAACTACTATGGTGCGACGAGTTTATAACACATCTACATAATAGATTGAAGGGTTATTAATTCTTGGGCATGGCTATTGCGACTATAATAAAATATAGCGACCAAAAACAATTTGGTTACTTTTAAGAATTCGTACAGACTACAGATGCGTCGAAACTACAAAGGAATTTGTTTAAATAAACAGAATAAACAACCTACCTCCTGGTGGCGCCTCTGCCTACTCCTTCTAGGATGAAGGCGTGAGTATATGTATGTATGTATGTATGTATAAACAATCTAGCTCCACATAAAAATAACTACAATTGAAACACACGCAATTTTCTTTTATTTTGCGTAATCCATTTATCGCGACGCAATACGGCAATTTATGATATCGATGGCAAATGTGCAAATTAATAACTAACAAGACGTATTAGGTAGTCCACGCGACACTCATGTACATATATATATGTATGTTAGTATGTTTGTTTACTAATATAACAATTACTACGTTTCTATTATATAATTGTTATTTACAGCGTGTTTGTACCTACATCGACTGGATACAAGTAATACACGTCAGTGATAGTAACAATACGTTTCCTGTTGTTGACAAAGTTATTTTCTACAAATTAAGTAATAGTTACATCCATGCATATAAAGGGTATTAAATTGAAAAGCACCTGACGCCGGCCGGTAAAATCGTAGATAGAAATAAGGACTGGCAAATTAAAATAAGGATAATTATGCCACATACGAAGTCTGGCAAACTAACCGTAGCATTATGTTAGATAAATACCCTATGTTGTATCTTATATGTAGGTTCTAGCTTTCTTCGTCTTGTCGAGAACAGAGGTTCTCGACAAGACGAAGAAAAAGAAGGCGTAAAGACTTATCTGCATCAAGACAAACACGAAACTCCTTCATTTTCAAAAGTATAAATCTTGTAAATACATTATTATTATAAACATTAACGCCATTATGTATACTATACCTAGGGGTGGGAATAACTGGTCCATCTATAAAAGTATTCAAAAGCTAAAAACATCAATATTCAACGCCTTATAGCATTTATCGCAATTCATGATAGCTACATGTTATGTTATTATAAATAATTGTTATCTTGTCAATTATCAAGAAAGATTATACAGAGCTTGCGTCGACTAAAGTACGTTTCAAATCAAGTTCAAAAGTATTATATCGGAGGCCAGTTTAGAATATCTATAAATTTGTAACTGATCGATATCTGTACATAGACGATATTTGTGAAAAACTATTATGGGGGATTGTACGAACCTGTAATAACCTAAAGCAATGATTGTTAGAATTTTCGTCTGTTTGTCTGGGCGGTAGTGCACGATGACCTCAGAAACGGCTTAATGGATTTCGATAAAATTTAGTATGGATTGAATTTCGATAATTTTTATCCCGAAATATGATGTGTTCCCTTGGGATGAGCTAGGAATTCAAACATATTTGTTACTTTCTTAAATTCGAATTGGTTGGAATGGGACAAGATTACATTCCTTGAGTGAGAATGAGACGGGACAGGGCGGGATATAACGTGATGGGACGGGAAAAGCAGTACAGAGGACGGTATTGAGTTTGAATATAAATAAAACCCTACGGAAAATAATATGTTGCTGATGTGGACTGGACTCAAAAAGTATCAGCCCCCGAGAGGAGCCGAGCTGGTACTATGTGTAGACATTTAATTAATGTAAAAAAACATACACCAATTAATGTAAGAATTTCAAGGGTATGCGAAGTGTACTAACCCGCATTGGACTAATAAGGTGGATTTCAACATATATCTAAGCCTCAACATAACGGCTGTAATAATACCATGTAATTGGCAGTACTATCATTCTAATGCTTGCAACCAAATAGGCTGGAAGAATCGTAAACTTGCCATGAAAATTAACTTACATTTGACTAGAATATTTATCTTTTATCGAGATGATTTCAAGTGTTAATCTGGAAATGATTTGTAGCGCAGCCCTTTAGTCAATACAATTTTGCTACATGGCATAATAATTAGTGTTTCTTTTCGCCGATTATTTCTAGGAAAATAGCAGGTAGTTCATACAAAAGTGTATTTCATAGGTATTTTCCCATTCTTTCTTTAAATAAAGTAATGCGTCACCAGGTCATTTTAGTTATTAGTCTTGCATTGTAAAATAAAAGCCACATCCCAAAAAGCCAACATAAATTAAAACACCTTTTACAAGTTAATCGGATTACAGGCGTAGTTTGTGTAATCCAGTCGTATCATTTCCTTATCAGTATGCCGAAAGGCGGCTGATTATCAGTAGTCAGTACCCAGTATTTACTTTAAATACGGCGGGACACGGGTAGGGTTTAATGACCTACTTCCGACCTTCGTGGTACCTGCGTTCTATGAGGAAAATGGTGATCACGTGATTGACTTGAGGTCGCCCCAGCCAACGTGTGTATTGATTTGAATATTGATCTAGATACAACGCAGTTCGATAAAATCTACGTGTTATGTATTTTAGATTATTTGTGATTTGGTTAGAGGAAAATGTATCAGCCCATTTGTATAGTATGGAGGATCTTTCATGAGGTCAACGGCAATAAAAGAAGGGAATATTTAAAAAAAATTGTGATATCTGCATTATGAACAGAAACAGAAGAAAATGAACGAAGAACGTCGTGAAGAAGACCAATGCCAAAAACGATTTCGATAGCAAAAAATACTTCTTATAACAAGAGCCTATACAAAATATATCAATATACAAATATGTATTATTATTGAGAAATTTTCAAAAATGTTGTTCGTAATAGTAATTACGAGTAGCTTGGTAAATTTTCAAACTTTTTCAGTTGTCTCTCATGTCCATATGTTTTCTTAATGCAGAATAACATATTTCTCTTTCAAACATTGTAAACATACTAAATGATAATTTAATTCACGGAACTACTGAAGTGGTACAGCGTTGGTATCAATCACTGAATCACACTTGAAAATGTGAGTAGCATATTCGATATCGCGTAATTTGTATAAGATAAATAATAATTCAATGGTACACTATTTCATGTAAATGTTTGTTTCCGTATGCACTTAATACGAAGGAAATAGGACCATTTATTATGCAAGTATAGTTAATGAGGAGTAAACAGAAATATATTTGGCAAAATTCTAATAATATGATTTGAGTGAGTGCTTAAAAAACTAATTCTACTTTTCGGGAATCAATAGGGAATTAAAGTATGTAATTATGTATACAAATTCGTCGGTTTAAAAAATACAAACAAGAATTATAGTATTATTGAAAAGTTTCTAATGATATACCTATAGAGGAGACTGTTATCAATAAAAATGTTGAATATTTCAATTTATTTTGGGTACAACATTGTAATTTAAATTCTCCAACCGGACATCGAACCCGCGGTATGTTAAGTAATTGTACTTATTTCTAGTATTATTACATAATAAAGCAAGTTACTTATCATTAAGCATACACACTTAATGCACTTATATGAAGAGTATGTATGTATTAAATCAGTATATGTCTAAAAGTACATACTTAGCTACAATGTAATACTTTACAAATAAGTAATTAATTAATAATTTACTATTATAATACCTATTGAAGTAGGTTATATCGCAAATTAAAAAGTAATTAAATTAGTCCTGTGATACTTAATAGGTAATTAGTCAAAAAAAGTTTAGTATATAATGTTCACAAGGATATGTCGACACTGTCTGTACTTCAAAATAGCGGCGCCAAGACCTGGTGTTCCAACACAACCAAAAACGTTGCATTAATATACCTACATACATAAACTCACGCCTTTTTCCCAGAACTCAGAAGGGGTAGGCAGTGGTGAAAGCAGAACACCCACGTTTTGTCTAGTGTGTACCGTCACACGATGTGATAGGGTGCGAGCTTATCGCCATATCGAGAACAAATTCCGGACTCCGGGCTGATAATAAATAGATTACTCAGTACGAGTTTTGATATTAAACGTCTTATTTATAGTCTATTTTTAATCGACTTCAAAAAAAGGAGATTATCAATTCGATGTGTATGTATGTAATTTTGTCGGAATTGAACAATTTTTGGATATGTTAGTCTTTACCAGCTTCTGAACACGTGTGCCATAAATGTATGTAACAAATTTCATAAATGTATGTAGGTTTGTCCGGGCATGTCTCTAAAAGTATAATTAAACCTATTTTATTTATCGAATGTTTTGTCTTCCTTGCTCAAACTGAATTCAAAAGTCGGTCGAAAGGGACTAAACATTTGATAACTAAAATAGGTTTATACACTGACTATGAATAAGGACGTTTAGCCTTTTCTTCATATATCGTCAGTTTTGCCTGCCGGGCATAATTGTCAATTAAATCAGTGCGTGTATAGCTACCTATATTATGCTATATCTGAGGCCATGTTCTTAATAGATTGGCTTCAGACCCTACGCTTGTAATATAGGTAACCTACTTGAGTCATTAAACACTCAGTAATCAACACATCCAGGTCACAATTAGACTAGAATGGTGAGACGCGTGCCAGAATTTTACTGTTCCTATTTGAAGCTAATTGCCAATTGCTATTGTACTCTGTAGTATGAGAGGGTAAGGAGAATGGGGAGAGGTCAAAGACACCACGCTTAGGATACAATGGTTTGCATTGTAACCAAATCGGTGGGCGGATAAGCAAATTCGACAATTTCTTGCAAAAATAAAAAAAAGTGTCAGATAACTTAATTTTATATACGGCGATAATAATTTTCACTATTCTCGCGCGACTCGTAATTATCAATATGTTGTTAATGGGAACATAATATCAAAACACTGACTATATTTCGACTGACTGACTAATATATTTCGAGCTATTCATAAGTGTTTTATTAGTCTTAAATAAGGTAAACATTATGCCCTTTTTGCTATAGCGACTACATTGTAAATTATATTTAAAATCAAGAAAGATATTTTTAAAAACTCATTAGTGACATTACATAAATCTAATCTAGTCTCATAATAGGCAGAGGATTAAATGTCCACTCCGGAGTGAACTTGGGGGAACAATGAATACTGTCCCTCTCTGGGTCTGGTCCTAGAATGGTGGGTGGTTACCGTTGTTCATCACGGTGGTCACTAACTCATCTGCCTATGTAAGCAAAAACAAAAAACACAAAAGTGACTCCTATATTCAGGCATAACCGGTCAAATCAGACATCTGGCTGATTGCCTTAACTGGGTTACAACACCACATGGCAAGCGACGGCTCTGGTTTAAAGTTTGGCTACAACCAGTTTTTAGTTACTTTAAAATATAACAAACCTAATTGAAACAAGTATTTCAAGCCCTGAACTTAGTGGGCAGGCAGATTTGTTAATCGATGCTTTTAAAAATAAAAACATAAAGACAGTGTTGCTGAGGAAGTTTTTGCACCGTTTCGTCATCACAGCTACATCACATTTTGAAATAGTGGTACTCAACAATCCAAAGAGGGTAGTTTCGGTCAAAATAATAACAAAACATTAGAAGTATATCAAATAAAATTTCATGCAATTGATTGCCTGATATGCATTACAACGAGTAATGTGTCGTTATTTTCTCTGGCTATTCATATAAATTATAAACAGCTCACACGCGGTAAAATATCGTGTAAAGTACAATAAAACCACGCGGCTAGCTAAGGCAGCACTCTATACGCTTTAATTGCAATACCCACCATGAAATTCAAATACAACAATCGACGCACTGATTATGGTGTCTTCCTCAACGATCCATGATAATAATCCAATATGTTCAAGTAATTATCGTAACCCGGAAAAATAAATGATACATACATTCCTGTAATCACGATACAGCGTACTTAATAATACACGGAAATTCAATTTATCAATGCTTTCTTCCTTGGAATCAATCAATAATGTTAAGATTCATAATTATCCTGGACTTACACAGTACAGTGTAAACGCACTGTTGAGTTCCGGTTTGTAGGACATTGTAGCCAGAGTAGCTACTAGAAATAATGAGACTTAACATCTTATGTTTCAGGATGGCGAAAGCAGTGGAATGCTAAGCATTGCTTTGTAAATCATGGTCTATCGTTCTATCGTTTACCATCAGAGGAATGGCATGTCTCACCATTCATCGCAATAAAAAATAATAAACACCGGACAAGAACTTCTGAAACACACCGTATACTCAAAATGTTTGAATTAAAAACTTACTGCAATAAAGGTTTCTTGTCAGTCATAGTTCACAGGCACATAACATGAATTAATCACAAGGCACGTAAGTACTAATAGAATGATTTGTTAGCACTGAGCGTTATCAGCGACGGTTATCTGACACTCCTTGGCTCACTAAATGTAGGTAGTCGATACTAGCGCCCTATGCCGATCGACAGATCACGACTTCTTGTTACAAATTGTTACTGTGGGAATTTACATATCAAACATCAAATAACATCGAAAAAAACATACTTTTCTCACTTTATTCATTTTGGAGCACATTTTGGAGTTACCCCCTAAGTATTTTTTATCTTAACAAAAATACAGCTTACCATTAAGGCGGTACATTCTAAAATTAAAATAAAAACCTTCATGGAATGCGTTTCATTTAAATACAGATTGTATTACGTTGGGATTTTAGAGGATATGCGTAATGAATGTTTCCAGTATTCTGATTAATTGCAATAAGCCAGTAGAATGGCAAAATATTATTCATTTCCGAATCGTATCGTTTTCTAATTAGTTTCTTTGTGGGTTAAACAAGCTAATATTGCGTGTTGAGAGTCTACACACCTTCAAATTAATGTGGAGAAATCTCGGTATCTTCTTTCGTTAAATCAAGCGATAATTAATAATTATGAATATACACGTAACTTCGAAAAGTTTGCAGTGTGCGCTCTGAATCTCGTGATCGCGAATTAATTGTTATTATATTTAAAAAACGAAGAGTAAAACACCAAAAAGTAAATTAGATTAAACCGGAAACCCCTATTATATTTCACCATATTACAAAAGGCCCCGCCTGCCATCGATAGTAAGCAATTACATTTTTACTCTATTTAAAAAAGTTAATACATTTACATTAATCTTTGTCATGACAGTATGCAGTAGGTAATGCCGGCTTTATATCCTTATGCCGTGGGACGTGGGTTCAATCTCTACACCGACACAAATGATTCACAAGTATATTTTGCTCCTGGGTTCAGTATTGTAAGACCGAAAAGTTTCTGATAGCTTATGTTATCCACGACACAAGACTTTTATAGTGGTCACAATGTGTATGACTGCTGGGTATATTAATTTATTATTTATCTTAGTATTTCGTCAATTTATACTGGTGGTAGGTTTCTCATATATAAGAGGCCGCCTGGGTAGGTACGACCGCAATGTCTATTGCTCCCGCCAAACAGCAGTGTAATTGCACTGTTGTGTTCCGGTTTAAATGACTTTGTACCCAGAGTAACTACTGGACATATTGAGACTTAGTATTTGATGTCTCAGGATGGCGAAAGCAGTGGAATGCCAAGCATTGCAATTAATGATGTTGTTTGGTTTTGCTACTGTCCATGAGCGGTCGTATTACATTCACGCGAATGGCATACTCGTCTCTCCATTCATTGCAATAAAAATTGAAGTATGATATACGAGTAGTGTTACACGACAAACAAACAAGTTCGGAGTCCGCCTTCTGTTTGTTTGCGCACGTACATTCCTATCAGCTACTGTTTACTATTGAGGGGGAAACGGACCGGAGGGAACTTATACTGATTAGGAGTACAGCAACGATTGGTACACTTACCTAATATTGTAAAAGAAAAACAAAGATAAGTTACCAAAATCTTAACAAAACTTTGACAAATGACCAACCTAAACATTTTTAAATAATTGCCTACGCCGATGGATAAAGGGTGCGACATTTTTAACTAGCAATGAGACTCGGGCTGTGTATGTAGATATTGATGATCCCGAAGGGGTTGAATAAGGTATAAATGTATGGAGTTCATTCGTTTTCATTTCTAAATACGGAACAACTAACGCGGATATTATTCGTAGGTGCTTTGCATTTTATTAGTTATCTTTATTATTTTCAACGATATATTTTATAAACACTATCAAATATTTATCTTATCTATTTTACAAGCGGGTATATATCATTAATTAAAACATACATTGCTACACCTTGAGTATAGTAGTCCTATCCAGACGAATACAAATATTATATAATAATAAGCGCGACGGTCGATTTTTAATGTATTCAAATTAACAAATGACACAATGTCAAACAGTTAGCACATAGGGGGTGTGATATAACACCTCCTTAACCGACGGTGTTTGGCTGTGGCGTCACGTGACATGTACACCATAAACGTTCAACGATGCGAATCTCCGATGCAAATATGAGTTGTTAACATTTGACAAAGACAAGTCGCTTTGAGGTCTTAAAGAAGTGGGTTAATTTTGACTGTAGATTGGACCCTATATATTACATGCATACATGTCCTTATGGCGTTTAGGTACCACATACTACGACCCAGACTGGACAACTCAGATGGGTTACCTGGTTACCCAATCACACGTATAGTTAATTTAAAAGAACGCGGAGAAAAAATCTCGATACACATAGATTTGTTTTTCTTGGACTGATATTTTAAACACTTGTGTTTCTTTTGAAGTGTGATATACTCGTAATGATTGATATAAGATCGCCGACTCTGCTTTGCTTTCGTTTTTGAACTTTGCCTTTTGGGCACTTATGTTTATTTTTTTTATATTGAGGGATATTAAGTCATTCCAATCAACCAACGATCATTATGAGGTAGATCTACATACGCATACAGTGGTTCATTAAATACTTTGTAAATACGTACTCCTAACCAACATAGAACGGTTTTAACACTATTTTTTTTACAAATACACTTGTTGCCATATGTAGTGTTGCGAACAAGTTTAGCGTCCCAATAAATAAAGTAGCATTGTATAGAGGTACCATTCAACAGGGTTCATAAAATAGGAACCCACTGCCGACTAAAAACGATTGTAGTCAATGAAATATAGACCTTATCGCTATTGAAATACAACAAAGACAGATTCACACTCCCATAGAACAGTTAAAAGATTTGTTGAGGTCACACATACTTCTATATTTACCGTGTAAATTTCTCAATGCTTTAGAAAGTGGACTAAAATGCGGAATATTATAACTCCAAACTGTCCGTAATAGCAACGACAAACGAGCGTTTGATGTCATGCTAATTAACTAAATACATATCCTCTACATTTTTGACAAGTAAACAAGATTTACTAGAAAAACTAACACTTCACGGACAAAAAAAAATTTGTAACCGAATCTGATGGATGTAGAAGAATATTTTCCACAGAAGGCTCTTATGATAAGTTACCACAAGGGATTTCTGAATATTAAGGATATTAAAGTTTTTAAGTTCTTCGTCATTTCTGAGTAAACAATACAGAAATTATATAGATTTCCAAGGTATTGCCGATGGTAAATTTCAAATTTCTACATGAACAAGGCTATAACTAAACTATGAAAGAGTTTGCTAGCTCACGTGTTTCCCCCTTCCTTAAACATCAGGATTTTCAGTCGGAACGTGAAGAAACAATTAAGGTGACGCGATAATTCTACAATAATTACTCCTATTTGAACAAAACTGTACACAGGTGTAGTGTACTCAACGTGTTATTTAAAAAAAGAAAGATTCATATTATGACTGGCAGAAACTTCATCAGCAACCTTTGTTTTTTAATGGCGTAATTTTTTTTTATGCCAGGAATTATTTTCGTTTAGAGTAGACGGAGTGAAACTTGACATAAATTGCAGTAAAACACAATGATTCGTATATTTTGTCGCATCATATTTCCTGTAGCGAGCGTGAATTGTATAAAAATCCATTATAATAGCCATAAAATAACATTGGCAAGGCCACACCAATATTATGTGAACGTGTTAGCAAACTTATTAAATATATTAATAATATTTTGCGTAAAATGAAATGACAAAAAACAAAAAAAAAACTATAAAATTGATGCATTGACTTGAATTCCTGTTCATGTTTCCAATTCTGCCAAAATGCTTTTTTCTCTCTGAGTAACAGACCTTTAAAAAAGGTAATACTACAACCGGCCCTTAATTAAATAGCATGTCTACTATATTATTCATATAATCTAAGATTTAGTGTAAAATTTAAAGCCCCATAACATATCCCACAGAGTATAAGTTATGGCTAGGCGTAACCTACCACTGGAACCCAAATTAGACTAATATATTATTACCTATAGTTTTAACTTAATCTTGTACACCCCTCTCCCTTTAATAAGACTGATGTACTTCAATCCCTTCCCCTCCCGCCTACTTTACAAATTAACCTATCACTGTCATATTGCGTTTATTTTTCACCAAGAGCTATTAAAGGGTAATAACACCAATCAGTATGTAAGATATAAATTCAATTCAGTGTCGAAATGAAGTTGAGATAGTGCGGTGCGTTAGTGATAGCTGATAACAGTTATCGTTTATCACACCACTAGAGATAGATCGTGAGTTTGGTCGCGGAAAATGCAGATTTTTGGTTACAATAATAAATTTTATACCAAAGTTGTAAGTTACGAATGGAGATAATATAAAAATATACATTATTAATTTACAGGAGAAATATATTTTTTACATATATCCTTTGTAAAATTTATGGCCTTTTGTTATAAATCAATATATCGATAGTAAAAATCTTGTTTTATCAGCAGGTCAACGAGGGAATTTGTTTTTATATTCATATACCCATAAAAATATTATTCCATCCTAATTATATTTGACGTATGCATAGATCGAGAACTTTAACACTTAATGTGAACTTCAATACTTTAATAACTTAGAATTATTAAATAAATTAAATATCGGTAACATTAACAGTATAATATGATATCTTTATAATTTATATTATAGTTATAATATATTATAAAATCTTTATATTATAGTTTTATTATAAGAAAGATCAGTTTTTTTCGCGATTATTTCGTATGATCACACAAGATACCTACTTAAATTTGCTATTGTTCGTGAACAATTGCGACAACAAGTTACATACAATTAACATAAATACATATAAAAAAGGCATGAATAAATAACGTTAAAAACTTTAGAAATGTTTTTGCCAAATTTTCTCAACGTGTGGATACCATTACCTTAGCGAAGTGGTTGGGACATATTATCCCATTGCGGGTGTCAACGACCTTTACGTTTGCAATCGCTGCGTTTCTAGCTCATTCATTGTCACTTTATTTTAATGTATTTATTAAAATAAATAATTTCATCAAACTTTTAAGTAGGTATTTTTTAGACTTTTGAGTCAAGAATCAAATAATAAATACCATTCTTGAATAAAACCTTCCTTTTACGTTATACCAAGTATACTTATTGCGGTATTTGGCGACCTATTGGTACAAAGGCCAAGAAGTTGGCTGTTTACGTGTCGGATTTTGTAGGATTTCCACCGAAAACTGACCAACCATCGGATTTTATTTTGGTCTAGACTCTAGGTCTAGAGTCTAGGCAATTGTAAGTAATTTCCTTTGTATTGTGGTTTCTTAGATTTACGCGAATGTTACACATTGAAATAAAACTATTTTTTACGGATTTTAACGCGATTTGGTTTAATTTTTACATTTTTTAACTTCCGACGTTTCGATTGCCCCGTGACCACGAAAGCTGAAAACCAAATCGCGATAAAATCCGTAAAAAATAGTTTTATTTCAATTCCTTTGTATTCCCATTCCCCTATCATATTTAAAATCAATCGCACTAAAATTAACGGAACGAACGGATAAATCAACTTTAGTATATACATTACGTACCTCCGTATCAATGATACAGTAGGTAGTTATATAGTAATGGCCTCGTTTCGAGTAGTTAAAACTCTGAGATAACATATCATAACCACACACTTACAAGTTCACAGTGTAGATCAAATGATTAATTTACTTTTAACATTGATTAATTTGAGATTTAGATAGATTATTTTGTAAGGACGCAATTAATTAGTTAATAATTGTCATGTAAGATCAGATAGGGGGTGGTAATTAGAGTCATAGCCGGGCTGTGAAATGTGAATGAACTACCATGTTACCTGAAAATCCCACATTGGTAAAATATAATAATTACATGATTATTCCAATACTGAATATAGTTTTACTTATTGTAATCAAACTAATCATCATATTTAATTATTGATATTTCATAACAATACATTATCCCATTTTCAATATCTAACAAGGTAAAGTACCATTAACTATATGTAAGTAAAAAATTCCTTCTTCAAATAAAACTAAGACTAGTTGATCAAATTCTTTTCTAAGGAAATCTAATCGAGGCTTTATAAATTCTATCTATAGTTTGCAAGTGTATTATTTTTTTAAATAATTTGTCATGCAATATTGTTGTTTGACTAGCATATTATATACCATGATATAAATATAGCTTGAATTGTAGAATAGGTATTGAACATTGGCAAAACAAATCGTGCAGTGCCATAATGAAAACACACTTGTGAACATTGACTTATATTCTACCGATAGGCGAGACACGTTTTCGAAATAAAGTACCCCCGTATTTTAAAAACACACTGCAATATTACATCACTTACCTGGTATTTTATTAAAATATTGAAACTTCAGACAATTTGCTTTCGGTTTGACGGCGCAACATCAAAATAAATTACTTAAATTGTATGCGATAAGGCGTACTGCACTGTCACTGTCACGAAGCAAACTGATTCATGTGCGGTGCATGCACCGCAAGTAGGTGGGACACATTTTATGTACTGATTGTCTTATCTAGTGTAACATTGATATTAATTCTTTGATAAGATGCATAATACCTGCCAGACAATAGTTAAAACTTCCAACAATTAAGTAAATTAAAATATTGACAGATTTTTACAATAATATAGGCATTTTATCTATGACTGGCTGGTGATTCTTGTAAGTAAAGGTAAAAATTATATATTAACATTAATGTTTTACTAATTTTTTAATGTTTTAATTTTATAATAGTAGTAAACTGGATTGACAGCAGACTTGACAGACACCCCTGATTTTTTAAAGTTTTAATATATTTATTCAAAGAAAGTATAAGATATAAGCTGCTGCAATTAATAATTATAGGCAAGGTGGAAGGTAAGAGATGTGCTGGAAAAAATTGGTATCAGCACCATTGAACAACTATTCCATCTGGCTAAGGACAAGGAAAAATACAAAAAGCTGATGACCAACCTTCAGCACTGAAGAGACGCTCAAAGAAGAAGAAGAAAGAAAGTGATCATTTACTTTAACAGTGAAGCAAAATAATGTTTAAAAACCTGCACATCTGAGACATTTCCACAAGAATTTAAGGTGTGAAACTCTGGTTGACATATTTTAATTCTAATTTGATGCAGAGTACACAAATACATACTGAGTACAGTGAGTACTGAGTACATATGCCCAGGAGAGTACACAAAATAAGCCATTTTGGTTTTATTCCATATTACTGGAAAATTAGTAAATTATTTCTGAGTGGTAAATAATTACTGCTAGTACAATAACAACTTGACAGAAATTATAGATAATGCACATTGAATTCCAAAACAAACAGAATTGTTTTTGCTACATACGTACCTTAATTTAATGGCTTATGTGTCATATAAGTTCTAAGATACAGGATAAAGATAGTAAAGGACAAATTTGTAGCACCTGTTGGCCTCCAAAAAGTATTTTCAGGCCAAGACTACTCATTTAATTAAATGATTAATTTAGCATAATTGCTTTAGATATCATTGTTTTGTTATTTGTAAGTAAAATAGAATTTAATTTTTTTTTTTTAATGGCAATTGTATAAACATTGTTCCAATCTCAAGTTAGGGAAACTGGACAAGTAGGTAATAAATATTGGAAAACTTAGGAATTTGGAAAAATTTAAATTTAAATAAAGAAATACTATACATGAGAATCATTTTTAAACTTGGAATGCACATTTAGATAATTCAGAAAGGAAATCATGATAGGTTTGTCCTTACAATATCAGTAGAACCTTTTTACTAGAAATTAAAAAGAAATATACTGACAGTACAATACTGATTGTGAAGAAATACAATTTATTTGAGCTTGGAATTAATTTACTATGCTCTATTTATTTAAACAGTGTGTCGAATTAATTAATGTTATCACAGCCCTCAATATAATTAATCTTTATTCAGGCAAATTGAATTTGTTTGTTTACATTTAGGGTAAATAATAGTTGTTATTAGTGAGTCGCACTTGTCTCAAACTTATATAGACAAAAGTTGGCTAAGCAGAGAAACATGTTGATAAGTTTACTAAGTATGACTTGGTTGCTTTCAGCATTAAGAGGAGTAGTTATGGATTTGTCAATAATATTTAAAAAGTATAGAGTTTTCAAACAATGATAACATAATACGAATACGTATTGTTAAAAATTGGCGTTTATATGTACAATAGGTTTATGGATGATACGATTTTTAAAACAGCCAGACCTAATAACAATATAAAAGAATCAGTCCTTAATACGATTTACACGTCAGCTTGCTTGAGTTAAATTTATTTTTGGTATTAATCTCGAAGTTATGCGCAAGATTCGATCCTATCGCTTAAAATCTGCTAACGTGAATACGCTATGTCACTGTCAAAAGGTCACCACAATTGAAAGGCAGTGAATAGAAAATTAGCATCAGTACGTACCCATTAAAAGTCGGCTGGCCGCCCTGCTCCATTATTTTATTCCCGATCAGACAGCCAGGTGTCTCATATTTATCAGCTATGTGATGCGCCTCCACATCTTCCAAAATTGCAGCACGGTCTGCGTTTGTCTTGTTCAATTTATCACTAGATAAACTCTTCGATCTATATCTACTGTTTATTGGAGCTAAACTCTTATCAGTGAACGCACTCAAACTATTTAACTTTGTATCATTGTTAAATTTATCGCTAATTATATTAGATGTCATCTCGAATCAAACAATCGCGCGCGTTTACAAACAGCTTGTCAATCTCAGCTGCGCGATTCGACTGACGTTCCCAGACATATAGCAAACGCTTTGCATTCAACTAAACAAATAACACTCAGCCGGTTTAACATGCCGCTGCTCTCTATTGTGATGTAAACAGTGCGGAGATATTTAATTTAGCCGTGCTGTTAGTCGAGAGGTCCGCGAAGTGAAAAAGGTTTGGTTTTTCAATGACGGAATAGGAACGCGAGCGAAGGTGAATCGCTATTGTCAATTTATACCCATTACAGAAAATAAAGACATTATTCTTTATTTTCTTAAAATAAATAAAAAGGAAGTGGTTCGTACTTTATAGGATGGCTGGTATGTAAAAAAATGATGAGTATTTGTACTCAACGTTGACAGCCTCCGTAGCGCAGTTGGTTAGACGCCGCCTGTGAAACGAGAGGCCGCGGGTTCGATCCCCGCACCGAGACAAATGTTTGTGAGAACCACAAGTATTTGTTTCGGGTCTGGGTGTTTGTGAGACCGAAAAGTCTCTCGTAGTTCCTGATACCCACGACACAAGACTCGATCTTAGTGTGGGGTCAGGACTATGTATGTGGCTGTTGGGTGTATTTATTTATTTATTTATTTTATTTATTTAAAAAAAAAAACGTAATCTTTCACGTAGTAGAAATAAGACGTTTTGGTGTTTCTTAAAACCAGGGCTGTATTGAGAAATGTGAAATTGACGAATAAATGTAGGTAGGTATCTAATTAAAATAGGTAAGTATAGCTTTTTTATGTATCATATAAACACTTTTGTTTTAGTGATTGAAATCATAAATAAAAAACTACTTAGATCAAAATCAAAATATCAATAAATAAAATCGCAAGCACATTTTTACGTATCAATCATCTGATTCACAGATGATTGATACGTAATAATGTGCTTAAAATACGAATTAGAAACTATTTTACAAACATGCCATCTTGTACGTGAAAATCAAGGAAACAAGGAAGGCTTTTAGTTTGTCATTGGATATCCTTAAAAATTAAGGTTACTGGTAGTTAGGTGATGCAATATATTTTAATTGGTATAAGTCATAGACAGCGTAGTGTCCCGCCGTAAGAATTGTTATTCTGTACTGTAACACGTCGTTTCCGAGGCTGTGCATTTGACCTTACGGGTCGATACGTGAGCAGGTTCCAAATGGACTAGTATGTCATCTAGTTCACAATAAAATCAGTATCAATAACCGTGACTAATTTAGCGTTCTCTTTCATAAATATTGATTCGCTTATGCTCGGTAAAGAATTAAAGTCAACAAATTCAAAACAGTGTATAGGTTGTCGACGACCTTCTGTCGCCGAAACCGCTCTTGTCAAAATATTGCGAATAGTTTTTTGTTTTTCTCTTTACATTCTGTGGAATTTGGATATGTTAATATCTGAACCTCTACATACTCCTAACATATGGGATTTTTTGTTCCATTGGGAAATTGCATCAATAATACTATCAAAATACAGTTGATATACTGGCGAGCGATGTTTAGCTCATATCGATTAGGTAACATCATAACACAATTATGCCGGCCTAGGAGGGAAACTGTAATTTACCTTCGGAATTTACAATGAATTTAACATTCTGTCACAGTAGTTTGCTCATCAAGCATTAAAAGGCCGTTAAATAGATAAAAAAATATTACGCACCCCATATTACACGTCGTTCAATCTACACAGCTGCCAACTATAATGTGTTCAAAAGGCTAGAATTGCCCTAAAACTGTATTATTAAAGTGGAAATTTAGATAAGGCTTTACTTAAGGAGCAAGACGTATTATGTGGCGATAACAATATAATTTCCCCGACGGTAAATAAGATTTTGTTCTGAGAACAATCGTATGTTTAATTGGTTAATAGTCATCGATAATCGGATTAAACTTTCTTTGTATTTTGAGTATTTAAACTTATATGCCGTGTTCTAATTGACATAAGTCTTTGTACGTTCACCTATGTGTTTTAACGAATTGTTTATCACGAGCCAAATGATTGGCAACATGTTTGTACTTTGGAAAACAGGTCCTTAATTAAATTATATGAAACGTTTACCCAGGACTCTCAATATTAAAATGGTTACATCTATTTGTTTATTTTATTAAAATATTAATAAGAAAAAAGTATCGTTTCTCAGTATCAAAACTTTTTTTATAATGGTGCATAATTTCTTTTTTAATAAATATTTAGTCAGAAAAATATAATAATATACTTATTCTAAATGCAGATCTACTTTATAAATACTTATTACGTGCATTACTTTGTATTTGAGTGTTTTTAAAACTCGCTCGACTACATTTAGCTCGGATCTAGATGGTTGACACTTCAGAGATGCCGTATGATTAGATAACAGTTGATAAGTTTATTATTGTATGAAAGAGTCAACATTTTATTGTGCACCAAGACACGTACTTTTAATTTTTCTCATTTTTTTGTCTTTAAAGGTTTTACACGCGAGGCCCCTTGGCTTGTGTGGTTGTGGGCAATAGCGCCCAAACACCTTTACGTAGCGCCGTCTCTGCCTTAGTTTTAAAATAATAACATAAAGGATTTAAATTAGGTATAAATTACATACATATGTTAAGTAATGATTCGCCGCAGAAGAATAGTGCCGTAGTGAAGAGTGGGTCAAATAACAGTAAAACGAGAGGCCGCGGGTTTGATCCTCGCCTCTAGACAAAGTTTCTTGTGATTGACATTTATGTTTTAGGTGTGGCTTCAGGAGTTATAAGTATAAAAGATACAGATGGTAATGTTGTTTGTTTGCAAATCCTAGCCTACATACCATTACGTATTATAAATAATATTCAGCGAATGTTGGTGACGAAATAAGATTATTTTTAAATATAAACACTAGACAAATAGAACGATGTTTTTTATGTTAAGCCGAGCGCTGTAGAAGACCAACCGAGGAATAATGCATCATTTGTATTGTTGATATTGCGTGTAATACGCAACAAATGAACTAATTACTTGGAACCAATATAATTTAGATTATTTAATTCAGCCATTGTTTATATAGGATATTTGCCAATACGTAACCACTCGCCAGTATTGGGTTAATTCGGTAATTGGTTCCATGTTGGTGACTGTCGTTTTTTCGGTTAAACACTAGAGTAATTAACGGTAATGGTTGTTCATTGCTGTATAGATAATTTTTATTGTACTCTATCAGCCCATGATCGCCCACCGTTTGTAATCGACAAATCAATTGAGACGAGTTAAACGGAAGTCCACCGCAGGTGCGGGTTGGCGGACTTAATATATGATATAAATTACTGTAAAATCTGAGTTGCATGCAATTGAGGAGGAGGAGACTCCTGTGTTTCGAACTTCGCACCCACACTCTCAGCAGACGTATTCGGACCGTAACTGCCAGACCATCACGCAGTTAGAATCGTATGCGATTATCGCATGACATAGCCGCCATAGATGTTATGACAAATGTTTGCACGATGCAAAATTTTATATCTTTACCATAATCGTATCTTCGAGGCGAGAAACTCTCCCTGTGTAAACGGGGCTTTGGTATTCTTGAAAACTTTAAGGCTGTAAATACAATTATTATATTTGCTTAACTCATGGCCCAGAAAGCACAGAAAAGATACAAATTTTTAATCAGTAAGGCTAATAATTAAAAACCCGAAGCATTGCAGCGCCGACGTTTGTTATATTTCAACTGCGTACAATTCTTACATTATACGTATTACTTACCAATATTGGATCGAACACAATTAACACGCACAAGTACACTCCAATATTTGAACAAGCAACACGAGAAAATCAATTTGCCTACATAATTATCGTGTTTGCCAACCGTTCGTCCCACATTCGGATGCTGATTAGCCGAAGAAAATGTAGGCAAAACCCAATAGTATGTAAATATAACAAACATACGCAGTAACCTTGATGGCTATCGGTTGACCGAATACCGCAACATGGAAACTGTGGGAATCCGCGAACATTGTGTTTCAAGGCGTTACAAAATTGATTATGTCAGTGCCAAATGAGTTTACGTACACGATTCTGGATGTTTCTATGAAATTAATATAATAAATTATTGTAACCCCACGTCAGCAGTATTTTTGAATTACAAGAAACGGGATTGTTACATAAAAACCTTGATGTAATGTATGAGAATATGTTTTATTATACCTCTTAGTTCACTTTTATATTGTATTATGTTATTAAGCGACTTCAAAAAGAAGGAGGTCCTCAATTCGTCGCAATCTTTAATTTTATGTATGTTCGCCGTTTACTCGAAGATGCTTGGACCAAATTGGAAAATTATTCTCTTTTTTGGGAGGGTAGGTATACTTCCCAGGTGTGCCCATAGTCATCAATATAATTTGAAGTTGGGGAGGGCCGAATCTAAAAGAAACAATCAGAGAAGCTTCGCGTGGTTTCTAAATATCCTGATTATCTTTATAACAATCTTAAGTCTCGGGAAGTCAAATGCTAAACGCAGCCTGCGTTTCAAAGTTTATAGAATTGTGAAAATAATAATTTCACTTAATGTTTTTTTCCTCTTGTATTCATGGTTGTGTTTTCGCATAATATGTAATATATCCAGTGTCCATTGCTATCGAATGAGGAAATTATACGTAAAGACCTAAAATAAAATAAAATATTAAGACCTCAGATTAGAAATATTACTCATGTGACAAGTTGACGTTAGGTAAATATTTTTAGCCCTAGTTTAATAATGACCCTGTTCTTTATCTGATTTTAGATAGCCTTGGGGACGAAGGTGGTAAGGTGCTGGTTGTAAAACATAGGGCCGCGGATTAGATCCCGCCTAGACAAGTGTTTGTGTGGCCTACAAATATTTGTTTCGGGTCTAACAGCCTTAATCATGGACATATTTAAAACAAATTTTAGTAATCGCATGTTTTCTCTCTTTCGAACGACTTTAGAATTCAGTTTGTGGAAAGAAAACAAAACATTCTATAACTAACATAGTTTTAGCTGTCTATGAATAAGGCGGTAATTGTTTGAGACAAAGTAAAGTATTTCGTGGTTTCTAATACGACACAAGACTGAAGTAATTTTAGTGTCGGACTACGTATCCATGTGACTATTGGGTCCATTAAGCATTTATTATTATCAATGAGGGATACAAAACCACAGGGCAAAATCACACACATTGTATAAAAGAAATTTGCCGACCACAATACTACAATCATATCGACAATACGATTGCAATTGTATGTACCAGCTCATTGACTTACAATTATTTTAAGTCAGGCTATAAGGTCAAAGTAACTTTGGATGCATCGTCTTAGGGTCCTTTTTAGTTATTCTTCTGTGTAGCTTGATTTAAGTTATAAGTAGGAACAAGTCCAGATATACAGAGTGGTCCATAATGTAAATGTCGGTAGGATGGGCAGATGACGATATTAAACTACAACACAATCGTTGTAAATGAATAAAAATAAATTTATTAAATTAGTTCAAATACTAAATTATTTGTTTAAGGCTTATATTTCTTAAAGAACGAAATATATACGTAAAAAAAGTAATTTTGTTTTTGATTAACATAAATTAATCGTGATAGAATAGGTTTGTGTATCAAAATCTACGTGATGGATTTAAATACTTTATTGCATACCCTTCTCTCACATTTAGTCTATCACACTAACTAAATATAATGTTAGATATAAATAAAGCCAACGATAACTTATACAGCCGTTCTTAGAAACATCCGAATTTCTTTCCAAGAATATAAGTAGGCTCGTAACTCGAAAACAAGTCTCGGAATAATAGTTTCTTGTAAAAAAGCATTAACTCATGGGCCTAAATTGTCGCACTTGTAAAAGAAAACTGTGCAATCAAATAAAAAACAATAGTGGACATTTTTATCGCTTTGTTTATTATTGTAGTTGGTTTGCAAAACGTTTCGATAAAAAGCCACGGTCACCGGTATAATTGTAAAAAATGTTGATTACATAAAGAAGTTTAGAATAAAAAGGCTGTTTTTGTTTATTCCTGTTTAGTTGGAGAAGACCGGAAGATATTATGATAAGAACTATCTACTCTACAACCGTCGCGTCGGCAATACTTAGTCTAGTCACTAGAATGACATGACACTCTAGTGTCATATAGCGTGATAACAGTCGCCGTGGCGCAGTTGGTTAGACGCCCCGTCTGTGAAACGAGAGGCCGCGGGTTCGATCCCCGTACCGAGACAAGTGTTTGTCCCGGGTCTGTTGTGAGACCGAAAAGTCTCTCGTAGTTCCTGATACCCACGGCCTCAATTATGCATAATGCAATTTGCAGTGCTTAATAGAAACAATTTCTGAGTGGCAATGTTTTATGCTCTTGTATATGGGCAAGCACACAAAACAATGATTTGATTTATCCAGCTACCATTATATCTACATATTATCGTATCATTCACCATATTCAACAGTTCTGTGAGAAGGCATAAAGTTTAGTATCGGGTGAACGATTTGCTCGTTTCGTCAAACAGAATCAATCAATAAACAGAATCTGTGATCAAACGTTCACAACTCGCATCCAACTAGACTACCGTTCACTGTTATTTATTTATTATGTGATGTGTTTGTAATTTTATATTCACCAATATACAGGGTATATCAAGACCGCGACCGAAAACGAAGCCAGGTGGTAGTTTTAGCGGCTACAGACACAATGCAACTAAAAATTTTGCAAAATAAGGGACGGATTTTTTTTTACAATTTTTTAAAAATCATCGTTTTTGAGGGGTAAGTACCTAGTTTATGCAAAAATAGTAATTTAAACCCTTACGTACCATTGCGTGTTTAAAAATTAAGCGATGTACGTCATTATTCTAGAAAAACTATGTTTAATCACTCAAATACGACGATATGTAAAAAATAACCAAAAAAAAATTGACGATTTTTTTTGTAAAAATTTTACTTGCATTGTATTTGATATCACTAATACTACCTCCTGGCTTCGTTTTCGGTCGCGGTCTTGATATACCCTGTATAGTGCGTTGGGGTAACACCGTCAGAATAGTTCGTAGGGTAAGATTGTAAAGTCCTATATTATACTTTAGGAGTTTATTTTCTTACCCCTTTCATCCTTTTATCACGGAGATACCCCAACGCGCCCTACCTCTAAAGTTACCATGAACAATTCCTAATAACCATATAATTTTGCTTCATGCGCTTACCAACACATATGTTCCTAGAATTGCTTTAATTTAATGGATGACATACCATGAACATAAACAATTAACACGAACCCGAGACTTCGAGGAAAGTGGTGGACGCGCGCGCGTATCATAACATTTGGACTGACGCTCGCTAACAATGGCGCAGGAATGACAATTAAACTTGATGTAGGTACTAACTCTTTACAGTTTTACATAAATAACTTTAAAGATACCCTAAGCGTACCTTTGCACCATTATGGAGGGTTATTTATAAAATTGTTTAGGAGGTTACCTAGTGTATTATGTTATAGATCAATCATTAGAAATATCAATGGGTTTAGGCTATTATATGAGTGTAGGCAATTAGTATGTATATGACCACAGAACAGATGAATATGGT
This sequence comes from Deilephila elpenor, assembly GCA_949752805.1. Taxonomy (NCBI): domain Eukaryota; kingdom Metazoa; phylum Arthropoda; class Insecta; order Lepidoptera; family Sphingidae; genus Deilephila; species Deilephila elpenor. The sequence goes on along the minus strand of OX457096.1, from coordinate 15,483,319 downwards.
ACTGTTTTGTGTATATGATGAACGCAATCCCTTGAGGTTGTAGTCGCGAGTTCGAATTTTAGGGCATTTTTGTCTCTTTGGAGTCATAGAGTATTTTATTGATCAGTTGTCACGTAATTTAACGAAGAACAACATCGAAAGAAAACTTGCCTATTTTTGAGATTTTTACAACAATTTATATTAGGTAAGTATGTATGTTAAGTTCGTCAACCTGCGTGGTAGGTGGTAGATATGCCCTAAACTCTTTCAATCGAACTCTCTGTGAAGGAGCCTATATTCAACAGTACTGTACAATGTTATGGAATGTCCTCTAAGCCGCGTATTGATAATAATTATACAATATTCGGCGGCGCGACTAATGGAAAGTGGCTTATGTAATAGGGTTAGTATGTCTCATTGTAATTCTACAATGAATGTTGCGTGCCGTGGTAGTGACCCACATGTGTGTTACATTTTCAAGTGTGAAGAAAGAAATCGGTGACGTCATATGCGCGTAATGTGCAGTTAATACATATTTCGTGTTTGACAACTACAGTAAAGGGTGTTGATGTAGATTAATATAGGATTGAACTTTAATAGAAGGAAACTACATATGTACGTATTAGTTTATTAATAAATGATTAATTTCACGAAGAAAATATCGCGATTATTTCGGCATATCAATAGCTCAGTACATTCTAGATATTTTCCAACAAGCTATATTAGACTAGCATGCTAAAGCCATGCTATTTGCAGAGGAGGCCCGTGATCACATTACACTATTACCCATATACTTTAGAAATCCTATTTTAAAATTTCAAAGCAATAAGTATCAAAGGTTGCAAAAAGCCTCTGGTTTCAGGCCGCTCCCACCAAGTCGATGTAAAGAGATGGATATCCATGGGGGAGGCCTATGTTCAGTAGTGGACTTCTTGTGGCTAAAGAGAGAGAGAGAGAGATAGAGAGAGAGAGAGAGAGAGAGAGATAATCTATTAGTTGAAGACGATAGATTCTGAAATGAAAATTGAAACAGAGGTATTTTGTGATAATAACATTCAGAGTGCAGATTATATTACGAAAAAAGGTGTAGCAGTACATGCATTTGTGAAGTAATATACTGGTATTAACAAGCTCCCGCTTGAATCTGGTAAAGGGTACGCAGAGGTAACACTCGTTGAAACACTGGTCCAACTGCCACTCAGAGTTTATCGAGCTCATTTCTATTCCAAATATGTCAGGAAAGAGCCCAACACCATGACGAGTACAAACTTCTGTATCAGCCCATATACGTCCCACTGCAGGGCACAAGCCTCCTCATCGATCAAGAGTACGATTAAGATGGGTTAGGCCATATAGTTCACCAAGTTGTCCTAGTGCGGGTTGGTCGGTACAAACTTCATTCCTGGGCAAGTCATATAATATTTTTGCACCGTTAAAACTTGTGGCAAAGTGGATAGCCCGTCATAGGATTAGAATCCACGGGTCACGGTTCTGAACCTATACAGACTGCCACGAGTGACAAGACTATTAAGCGATTTTACTTTTTCCATTACTTTACAAAGATATATGTGTCCTTTTTATTCAATAAAGAATTGATGAATGAGTAGTTTTTTTCGTTTGAGACTTTAAAATACTACAAAACTCTGAAATACAAAGCAATTCAATTTACTAATTTGATCGTAAACAAGTATTTAGTGAAGCATAATATGCGGTCACCAAATTCTTCCTGTTCCTGCTTTTTACTTACTGTTTCTGAAGGTACTACTTCCGGTAAACGACCGAGAGGCAAAAAATGGCGATCGGACATTAGTCACAGATAGTAAATAGGGTTTGCAGGTGGAAAATAGATTTCGTAACTTAGTAATAGATAAAGTAATACATTCACTTACTGAGTAATAGATTTTAGTAACTTGACAAGCACTAACGCCCTTTTTCACAGACAGTTTAAAAACCTATTCTAGTTATCGAATGTTTTGTCCCTTTCGAACGACATTTGAATTCAGTTCGAGCGAAGAAGACAAAACAACTAAAATAGGTTTTTAAACTTACTATGAATAAGGCCGTGAGGAGTTGACGTTCAATTCATTTAAGATAACTGGAACGATAAAATCATTCGAAGTTTATACACCTTTTCATAACCTATATGATACGAGCAGCATATATTTAGTTACCTACCTAGATAGTTATATTAGAACGTAAAAAAAACCTAAATTATCATAATCCTGACGTTAGAAATGCATATAGCAATAAGTCATAAGTTTATTGTATTAGCGAATCAATGAAATGTTAGTAGTATAAAATAAGCGCCTAACAAAAAAATATAGCAATATATTGGCCTGGTGTTTTGCCTAAATATATTTTATAGGCACTGTTGTATATTAGTACCAAGTAATTTATAACGTCGCTCATTCATAAATATTTTTGAGTTTAAATTAAATCATTTATTCTCTAATAAAATATATTACGGTTCTTAAAATGTATAAATAATTTTAAGTTCATTGATGTTATAAGTTGTTTCACTTTTTTTTACACAATTTCATGGTAAAGTAGTTAACTCAACTTGACCTATTTGAGATGGCCATGACGATCATCGATAATGATGAGTGGAAGGTTGTCTCACCTCGTGCATACAAGCGCCCTATAATAGGGTCTATTGGGCCAGTAGCAGGGCGAATGAGACTAGAATATAAATACTTTTCCTCTTAACTTTTCGATTACAAATCGGTAATAATATCTCAATTGATGAATCTTGTATCATTGACATAACTTACAATATCTTTTATGTAGGCCTAAAAGAGACACTATTTCGTTTATTTTCGCTTTCGGTTACCTACTACCAGCGAATTGTACAGATGGATGGATTTGGATAGCCAAAACTCAACTAGAAAACAATTTATTAAAACATAAAACATATTAATAAAACAATTTATTAAAACATAAACATATCTAAAATATCCATGACAAAATGCCAATTGATTATAACATGAGCTGTATAGAGAGCAAGCCGTACGTCATTTTCTCATGTAAGCCTTTATGAGTCTCACTCCGACACACAAAACCGCTGTAAAAACCACAAATTGCATGCTAGAGATAATGTTTATATGTGCCAACCAGCGTTTAATAGGCGACTGGTTTAGGATAATAGGCCACTCCGATGTACTCAGGTCCTCGTAAGTCATTGCTTGGGGTCGAAGACACGTCAAGAGGTTTAAGTACGCCGTATGCCCAGCTTCTAAAGCCGCCGCCACATCACCATCAGCAAAAATGTCGAGAGCACCCCACTCCAAGTATTTCGGAGTGCTCTCCTTGGTCATAGTTTTGATAGCCACAAAATCACCGCAACGTGGTATGAAGACATCAGCAACGACCCTTTCTTTATAACTGTAAGGCTTGGCCGCTTCATCCCCGAAGAGTTTGATGAGTTGCTCTAATACCGCTTCTCGAGAATCCACTTCATCTTCGTCCGTGGCCTTCAGAAAACCGATTAGGGAAAAATATCTTTCTGAGCTACCAGTACCTGACATTCTTGGCTTTTCCATTGCCCATATGATGGGACCTCGTATACTCAAGATATCGCCGCTGTAACCCTGCTTTCTCCAGAAGCATTCTTCATATTGTATCACGAATTTTTTGGCTCGGCCCGGCGTCATGGAACTAGTCATGTCGGCCTGCTTTTCCGAAAGCAACTGATCCTCCACTTGGATTTTGTTCAATTGATCGGGTTTCAACGCCATGGCGAGGAGATTGCATACATAATTTGTCTCTCCTTTCATGGTTTCCAATATGACTTGCTCATCGGAGAATGTTCGGATTTCCTTAATCGATCTGGCCGGTAACGTTATATCTGCTATGCTCTGCTGCAGTTTGTTTCGCAGTCTTTTTTTGCAATATCCTAAAAGTTTCTCGCGGAATTTTGTATTGTCTCCGTCTAAATGATTTCGCGAGCTGCAAGTTCTATGACATTGATGAAGATAGAAAAGAACGGATACGCAGCTGGCTGATGCGCCGCACACTAACCTCACAGTAGTTCTCATGATCTCTCTGGAGTTAGAAAATAATAATGCGTCACAAATGTGCTTCTCCATTGTAGTACGATCGTAATAGAGCAATCTCTTCCTTTCGTCTTTCGTGTCTTTCTTCTGAAACAAGTCTCTCATGCTCTGGTCCAGAAGTGTTTGGTATTGAGTCATTTCAAATCTCTCTACGAAGCTTAGGTAGTCGAAATCATGAAAATCTTTGGCGCACTCCACAGCTTTGCCGTTCCTATGTTGGAAAAGCTTGCTTAATGGTGATCTCACCTTCTCAGGCGTGAGGATCACCTCTGGCAGGGGGATGCTGAATTCTTTCGTGTATTTTGCGAGGTAATATTTCGCTACGTTGTCCATTAGTTGGTGGGTAGCGTCATATTGAATCGCGGTGGTGCTTTCATTCTCTTGGTCTTCGTCTTCTGCTTGGAAGGCCACGTTGCATTTGGACAAGCTGCGCTGCGGCCCAGTCAGGTCCAGAACCATTATGTCCATAGTATTGCCGAACTTTGTCTTCAGTTTGTGGGCAGTCACAATTCCAGGCAAGGTGCATCCTAAAATAATTATGTCTGCTTTTATGCTCTTCTTTAAACCCATGCCACGGAAAGGTTTATTCGGTTTCTGAACCATATGATAGTTTTGTGTTTAGGTGGATAAATAATCGGGTGTCACATGAAAATACCTGTCAAATATCAGATTGTAGGAATTTTTAAATTATGTATGTCAATTGTACGTTTTATAAAAGTTTGTATACCGTTATTATAATATGAATAATATTTGACGATTGGGTAGGCAAAGGTTTTAGCAGGATACCCACGTTTCCTCTAGTGTGTTCTCTCCCAGGATGTAATAGGGGTTAGCATATCGCCATATCGGGCACAAATTCCTTATTCCAGGCTGATAACGAATAGAAAATTCCAATATCACTATTATACCCGATCTGAGATTCGAACCCGAGACCTCAGCGTTGCAGTACCCTAGTATGAGAGGTAGGCGTTGTATTATTTACCGCTAAAATGCGGCCCATCCTTTGTGGTCCACATATAACTAATCAAATTACAGACTTACCCACGAAATTATGAGCAAATCTGCGGGACTTGGAACGCATAGAAGAAACTAATAGTGACGTCATTATACCGCACGAAAGCACTAATTGACGTAGCACCCGTTTCACGCTCTACGTCATCCATTAACGCTTATAAGACTACTCGTATAAGCGTATAGACTGCAGTGTAGATAAGCACGTATCACATCGAGAGGCGACCTTGACTCGCTGGAGGTCACGTGATAACGACCGCTCGCTTTCAATGGGGCTATTAACCTTTATATTGATTTATATGAGTACTGAGTACAGAGCACTTACGTGTCTGGTATGTGACAGAGACTTTGTTTTTTTTTACCGAATCAGAACGAGAAGGGTTCTTTGTTTTAGTTTTATTTGTCACTATATAGCCTAACCCCTCTTAATCGTACTCTCGAGTGTAGAGGAGGCCCGTGCCCTGCAGTGGGACGTATATGGCTGATACAGTACAGTACATACAGTACGAATTGCATATTAATGAGGATTTGTTTATTGATGATGCTATTTCCAATGGTGTATTTGAGGTATTATATGCATGTTCTGTCCCATGATGTATTTCCGCAGCATGTGTTAAATATATATTAAATATAGTCACATTAAGTCAACTGATATGCATAGGGGTTACCTAAGGATAGTCACAGCAATGTGTTGGTGTATCTAATGATTTCTAACAATATTTTCCTGCAATGGGACATATATAGGCTGATACAAATACAAATGTCTAATGCTGTTCAGAAAGAGTATTGACAGACAATTATCTCTTGCCACTAGTTACAATTATACCGGTTTGCTTCATCATGCTGAGGGTAATCGCAGAAAGTCTCAAGATCATGGGAAAAAGGAAACACTTGAGCCATCAAACTGGTCCACAGATTAACAACCACACAGCATAGCTCAATTAACTCCTTGGTGCTTTACAGTTTGTCCCTCCAGCTGTAAAATCCTTTTTATCGGAGATTATCATCTTTCTATCATTATTTACTCTTTTTTTTCTATCGAGGGAATTAGACAATAATTTATTCCCAACTCCCATTACTTTCTTCTACGCCACGAACTTCGGATACTATCCATACAAAGGTTGTCTGGAAGAGATCGCTCCAAGCGATAGGACCGCCACTTGACCATTTTTGTTTTTGCTTTCTTTTTGTAATTTACTTTTTGTATTGGTTTACAAAATATAATATTGTATTGTATTGTACTTGTCAAGTCTCGAAGCTAGTGTAGCCCGTTTGCTAACTTCCTAGTCGGATCACCGTATGGGCGATTCCGTCCGATCTCAATCGCTGTAACAGGAGAGGCTGCGGTCGCTGAGCATTGCGACCACACATTGAATTTCTTTCAATCATGACGTTTTACATCAATTAAGGCGTAGATTGAATAATTAATTAGATCCACGAATTATCCTGATTATTTTTTAATATACTGATATTGTGTTTAGTAAAACCCGTTACAAAAGAAAAGTCCTTCTTATCTAGAAATTTCATTCTACGAACGAAAAACGACAGCGAAGTTGTTGTCAAGTCGGTTTGCTTCTGGAAATTAATGCAATCTTTTATCTAATCATTGATTGCAATTGATATAATTATATTGCAATGAGTATAAAAATAGATTGATAAATTGAATCCCAGACATCAATCAGATTAGCGACAATATCTATTATTATTTATTTGTTAAAGATAAAGGCGATTTAGGTCAGCAGTTGCAGTAAGGTTGCGGTAGGATTCGCCGACAGATGGAAGATAAGCAATGTTTGGAAATTGTAACTAGGCAGCTTTTTGGATATTCGGATTGAAGGCGCACACACCTCTGATTGACGAAATTACACTTGTATGTTTAGTTTGTCATAAAGCTTACTTTAAAGGTGAAAGAAAATTGGAGAGTGTATTCATTATTATTGTTAAATATAATTACTCATAAAATCCTAAAATTCAAATATTTTTAAATATTGGTGCTTTAATCTGAATTGATGAATCTGTCTTCTAAATCTTATCTCTCCTAATTAATAGTTATACACAGGCATAATTGGAGAAGTTAGGGACACCGTTACTCAGAAGTGGGAGCAAACCTCTTTAAAAATATCTTTGCATATCCCCGTTGATAAATCGCCTATTAAACTCCAGAAGTAACTTTTCAATACATTGTATGTATTGGTTATTTACTATAAGCCTGGATCGAAGACTCACAACACCCTAATCTGTCCGATCCGAATTACTTAGCAATAAATACACTTCCTAAGTATATTTTTATACACACGTGCATTACAGCTTGCTGGCGAGTTCATTCGCTATCTACTTATGTTAAAACGTTGCTGTAAGTTGTTGAACATCTTTTGATACAAGTATGTACACAACTAAGACTGCCTCGGTGGCGTAGTTGTACTATGGTAGGATTACAAACCTGAGGTCTCGGGTTCGTATCCCGGGTCGGGCAGTGATATTGGATTTTTCTACTCATTATCAGTCCGGAGTCAAGAAGTTGTGCCCGAAATGGCGATAGCCTCGCTGCTTTCACATCGTGGGACGGAACATACAATATAAAATGTAGGTGTTCTGGTAGCACCTCCGCCTACCCTTCCCCTTCTGGGAAAAAGGCGTGAGTTTATGTAGGTATGTATGTAATCAACTGGCTAACAAAAAGTTTTTTTGAATTTTCTTGTTTTAACTACTACTCATGTTAAACGTTGTGTACAAATGTCGTTCAGTTAATTGAAGTGAGTCTTTGCTTGGGCTGTGCAGGGGTGGTTGAAAGATGAGTGTGTACGTGTCTTTGTATAGGCGTTTATTCAGCATTGCACTGCTAAGGGCTAGTAATGATGTTTCAATATTAGGAAGGGTCTCTCAATTCTCATACTGGTACTTAAACTTCGAATATAATTATTTTACTCGTGGTTTAGTCTATAAAGACACCCTTTCCTAAAATACCTAGTCACAAAAATCACCCAGAGAAAATTACCCGACCTGGAAATGGCACCCATAATCTTACGGTTCTCATGTGTTGTACAACAAAACAATGTAATATACAACAGACTATACTCCCCAACACACGACACAAACCATTTTTCTCTCCATATCTTAATAATAAATTAATGTACCACACACATGATAAAACAATTTTACTACCGTAATAAATATTAGTACTGATAACTTATCAACTATGTGATTGATTTTATGTGGCGTCTCATGTGATGACACTGCTGTTTGAACTGTGGCGTGTGCCATAATTACCAGGCTATTTTAATACTTCTGTTTACTGGGTAATATTAACTTTCTTAGCTTTTTATTCTGTTTGATACTGACAGAAAAAGGTGAAATGGACCATAATAACTACCAATGATAAGAATAGTACAGTGCAGATAGAGTATCCACTGACGAAAGATCTGACCTTCAAATTGATTTATATAGTCGTCTTACAGTTCAATGTCGAGGTCAATGATTCATACATTCCGCATTTTACTTTGGCTCCAATACTGGCCACTGCATGCAATTTGATTGGCCAAACTTGGTTGACAATATTGTTAATGTGAGATTCTTGAGTCTCGCGATGCGGCCGTATTTTAGCGGGATTATGATCATTTACAATTAAAGAAGGAAGGATAATGAAACCAGTGTTACTGTTGTATTTGGGTGCATTTTTCTGACATAAATGTTACATTTTTAAACACTCTAGCCCATTAAAGTAGACCGTATTGATATTTACTCGTGCGGGAATAGGACCCATAATACCAGTGCTAAAAGCGACCTTAATAGCCGCTGCACCAATAGACAACGTGTATTTTTACTACTCTCTATATTATAGTCCAGTAAATGTCGAATAAACCTCAAATGTACATTTTATTTTTCTATAATAATTAATGAGAGATAATTAATTAAGAAACATTAATCTCTCAATGCGATATGATCACCCATTGTACTATTTAAATTTTTGATTGTTATCTGATTCCTATCTAAGCTGATATATAAAATTAAGAGTAAATAATAAATAAAAGTAATTTTTTTTTCACCGCACCAGAGAAATTATTTCCTTTAATGGAGTCCAAAATTTAACAAATGATATAATTTAAGGTTATATTTTTAATATTTTAAAAAATCAACATAATAAAAATACATATTTAGATTAATATTTTATGCGTCTAGTTATTGTCTTGTTAAATAATTTGTTTGAAACTCCAAATCATTTAAAATCATTAATACGTAACCTAATATAAAACCTTCCAATTTCTATCACACCTAATTAGTCTAACTACAAACCCAACAAAAAAACTTCCAAATCATTAGTACAAACCAATCGGCAGCTGTGAGTGGCGGGTGCAGCGCAGATAACGGCGCCTTAACAGAGGTCTAGGCGCCGGCGGGAGGGAGGAGGGCGGGAGGAGTGCCGCGCGCGACGTGCGCCAGAGCACGTACGCCACTCCGGGGACGTGGGTCCATTGTTATACGACAAATAACGTAGGATTGGAGAAAGTGGATGTGTAGTTAGTTGAAAAGAAAGAAAGGAAAATAAATTTATTTGTCAACCTTAAAATTCAAACGATTTCATCAGATAACAATAAGAGTAAAATAAAAGTATTATATACTATGTACATCTTGATGTCGTGGCTGTGACATGCAGGTGACCACTCAGCATTGAGCTGTGGCGTGAAACCACAACCCAACGCTGATTTTCATTTGTCACCTCGGGTGACATTCGAATGCGAGCTAGATTCTTAAAACTTATTATAAAAACTTGCAACTTGTAATATTATACTCTACTATACTATTCTAAATTGTACTGCATGGTGTTGAAGGAATAACGGGGAAGCTCATGTAGATACTAGATAATTGTACATAATTGTCCACAGGATTTCTCTACAAACGAGAGGTCACTTGACGATTTTGCCAGTTGTACAGTGTTTGTTGTACTACAGTGGTACATTTCAGTGTAATCGACCAATCACGCGCGAGATGCTTACCTCTCCCCCATTTCTATTCGCATCATATATCTCAAAATGTACTAGTGTGCAGTTAAGTTCTGTAACCTTGTGTTATTGCAGTCTAAGTTAACGTCCGCCATACTTAAATTGTTCAACTTCGCCGGGTTTTTCGCACGCCAAATTATATGACAATTGGATCATATAACATATCTTCTAACTACTTTTCATTTATATTCTATATTTTAACACGTAATGCAAAATCAATTTAAAAGTTTAGTGCCCAACGCAAATGGTCGTCTAATTTTGGTTAGGTTAGCGTAATTGTTTTTCAAGACAGTCCTACATCTGGGCAATACTAGACCTATCATTATGTGTTGTTGTCGTGCCAATTTTGTATCGTGTTTCAAATTACTTCACTATAATTAACTTATTAGGATAAAAAAAAATATTTTAAATGCAGCCTCGTTTATATATCCTTGGAGTTCATCGCTAACAATATCGTACCGTCTCATGCAATGGAAACGCATTTTTATCTCATAGAGTGTGCGAAATGGGCCCGTTCCCATTCGAGCCGTCCGCCGCGCCGGCTCGATTTGCAATAACTTCGCGATCATAACGTTGTCTCTAACTGAAATAAGAACTTTTTGCCGTCGCGCTCAAACGATGTGTTTTTTTTAATCAAACCGGAATGGAATTTGTTCGCGTGTAAAAGACATCAACGCGTTTGTTTAATAATACCATAACTTTTGCAACGAGTAAAACATTTTGATTGTCTTGAAAAGGTTACTATTTTTAGTTTTTATTGAGCAATTAACTTTATATTAGGTACTGATATATCTACTGGATATGTTAAAGGTTAAATTTTATGAGTACAATACAAGTTTATGTAGTTTTAATGTTATCGTTCTTTAAATAGTGACGAATGATACTATTAATTGTACTTTCCCGTTTGTCGGGCGTTATAATTAATATGTGTAGTTTATAGAGATATAATTATTTGAAATGTCTTAAATTATATTATTATTAGATTGTTGTTCCAAACAACCAAACAATCATCGAAACATTTTTTTACTTCGTTGATTCTAATTTATCGAATTAATTGATGTGATAAATGTGGAAGGATAAATACTTGGGGGTAGGTACTATGTTAAGCATGTTACCTGGCGGCTAATAATGAAGATGATTATGATAATGATTTCTAAGATTTACGCGAATGTTACACATTGAAATAAAACTAATTTTATAGCTTTCAAGCTGTAAAGCACTCGAAACGTCGGGAACTTAATAAATGTAAATATTAAACCAGTCCACGATAAAATCCGTAAATTTAGTTTTATTTCAATGATTATAATTATAGTGCGTGGTGGCCTGTTGGTAACGGACCAGACGCGGCTGCCTACATGTTCACGGTGGTCGCGGGTTCAAATCCCAGGGCACACCTCTGACTTTTCGGAGTTATGTGTGTATTGATAGTCAATCACCACGCACTTTAACGGTGAAGGAAAACATCGTGAGGAAACCTGCATACCGTAGCGATTTTAAAGAATTTCTACGGTATGTAAGTCCACCAACCCGCACTAGGCCAGCGTGGTGGACTATAAATGGCCTAACCACTCTCAATCGATTCTCTCGATTGTAGAGTAGGCCCGTGCCCTGCAGTGGGACGTATATGGGCTGATATAGATATATATATAGATTATAATTAAAATTAAAAATTATCTACTGCCATCAAACATTGTTGATTTTATTGCTAATCCAGCAACAACTAATATGCTTTCTGTATTAAAAATGATATTAATCAAAACCGATGCTTATCTGATAGTTATATCAAAGCCATGATCGGTGCATCAAATAAATAATTTCATAAACAGTATTGTCTTTAAATAGATCTTAATTAAATGTATGTCAGGTCAATAAAATTGTTTATCGATTGTCGAAAATAATAGTCTATTATTTTAAGTCTAGATTTATGATAGCCGTTAGGTCAGCGTTGTGATCTGTAACCTAAATCTATTGATTTTAAAGCTTGTATGTTATATTATTTTATAAGTATTTTGATTTTGAAAGAATAATAAATTATCACAATACGTCTATGGTTAAGTACGAAACTTCTCTTCAATCGAGAGGACGATTTTGTAATAGATAGGTTCATATTTTCTTTATGGCTTACAACGTCCCATTGTGGTTCATTTCATGATATTATCGTGGAATATTTCATTCTTTAGTCGACCCTGCAAGCCAATGAATGTAACTTTGATTAGACTGTTTGTAAAATATCATTACAGAGATAGCATAGCGATATCTATAGCTATGTCTCGTACTTGGCAACTCTTTATATTTTTCGACGCAGGAAAAATAATATTAGTACCGCCCATCCCCAGGGGGTAAGCCGTTACGTTCGATGCACCAGTATTCCAACCCAACGTTCCGGATCCAAGAATGATGTTGACATCCAAGGAAACGTTACTTCAACATACAAGTGAAAACTGAAGATTCCAACACTGGCATTCCTACACCAAACAACGCTCACTAATGGCCCCCTTCGGCGACAGCCCCAAGAACTCGAACCCGAACTCCAGCGGAGTGCCGATTTTCGGCCTACACCCTGTGTGAGGAGTTAAAGGGACCATTCATAAAAAAGAACACATAGGCGTCTACGGCAGTAATAGATTAACCCCATATTGCATCGCCACAATTAAATACAATTTTTTTGGAGGTCCTAAGTCGTCTTTGCACACGACTGTCGAAAGCAAATTCAGCGAAAAATCCGTAATTAAAACACCGCTATGAACTGTCATTCAACATGAAGTATTGGGACGTAATTACACGTCAAACGCATCGGAGCATTTAATTCGTGAAACTGCCCACGACGAGTAGCACAAGGCTGTTTGTCGGAGCAGATAGCGTGGCCACCAGACATGTTTATGACAGGATTAAGCCTCGGTTACACTAACATTGCTACTTTACTAGCAACCGGCTGTAATTAGCGCCTTAAGTAATGGTTTAAGGCCAGGATTATGTTACATGTATGTTTTATAGTAGGATGTATTTAAGGCCTTTATGAAATTGTGATTGTCGGTACGGGGTTTCCTCTCGAGGTCCTTTTTGACTCGTTCTCCGCACTATATGCCCTGCCCAATATTCTTATTAATTTGATAGATCTAACATAAGCCGTTAGTAAGAATAATCGTCGCCCTTTGTGTTAACAGAACTAATAAAATGTGTAATTTGATTTTTAAAAATGTATTTTAAATTACTCAACCGCATATTTGGTTTCAAGATGGTTGCACTCAATTCTGAAAGACCTATAGGTATTAATAGCTAGAGAACAGACCGTATTTAAGGGTCAACCAAAATGGCAAATATAAGACTGTCACAGTAGTATCTTTTGTTTTTTTGTATGGGTTTGGATGGTAAATGCGGTTGTAGCAATCAATATCAACCCCCTGCTAGCAAATATTGTTCCACGGCTTCCGAAGTGCTAGAACCAGTACTACATATTTGTCTTATAGATTTTTCTGACGCTGTAACATTGTAATTTTTAGGAGATCTTTTTCTACTTTCTCCTCTGCTGCTATAATATAAGGGGTGTACAATTCTACCACCCACTCAAAATATTTTAAGAATTCGTGTGTATTTCGACAGCCTCCGTGGCGCAGTTGGTTTGACGCCGCCTGTGAAACGAGAGGCCGCGGGTTCGATCCCCGCACCGAAACAAATATTTGTGTGATCCACAGGTATTTGTTTCGAGTCTGGGTGTTTGTGAGACCGAAAAGTCTCTCGTAGCTTCTGATACCCACGACACAAGACTCGATCTTAGTGTGGGGTCAGGACTATGTATGTGACTGTTGGGTGGGGTGTATTATTTATTTCATAAGCGTTAGTACGCTAAGTTAGAAATCCGCGAGTATATGGCACGGATCGGTTTGCGGTCAGGAGACAATGTTAAGTAATTTGTAAAGCGATAATGTGGTTAAGCAATAACGTGGATGGACCGCTAGAAATGGCTAGATTCTAGAATAACTGTCCTTGAAAAATATAACGTGTTTATTAATAAATAGTGGTACGTAGTCGAACGCTATAAAAGTTACGGATTACGGTTTGTGCTAATTTTAAAAGTACGAGGAAAATTTTGGTACTTCACCCAGACTTATTTATTTATTTATGCTTATTATACAACGTATAACGGCGAACTGGATGCCTGAGGCATTCTCTTCCAGTCGGTCTTTAGGTCGTGCAGTCGAAGTAGGCGCATAAACTAATTAAAAATAGTGAAATAATAATTTATGGTGGAAAGCTATAAATATTAAAAAACCGTGTGGTGTCGTGGGACACCGGATAGGAACGAAGTTCCTTATTATAAAAATATTAATTTTAAGTTCCATTCGAGGTATAAAGAAAATAATTATTCGGGTATAATTTCTTTTTTTTTTTTTTTATTGATAAAAAAGAAATAATAATAACAGTCATCGCGTAGATTATACATTAGACACTGAATAGCCATTATACAAAGACTTAGACATAAATAATAAAAAAACCAACGAATTGATAACCTCCTTTGAAGTCGGTTAAAAATAAAAAATAATAAGCAAATAATTAAAAACAAAAATATGTTCCTAAATTTTGAATGTCAAACTCATCCGTGGAATAAAAGTGTCGTTACAACTTTTGGTCTAAATTCCCGTCCTCTTTCGCAATGCGCGATAAGGAACTTCGTTCCAAAAATATATTATGCATAGGTTGAATAATAGACTAATACTTATAATAATAATAATACTAAGTTATTGATCATAGAAACATTTTTGTCTTTGCTATATTATAGCCTTACTATACAGCGAGATGCTCCTCCACATTGCTATAAAGGATGCACAATCTAAGGAGTAAGACAATTGAAAACAAATTCAGATACCTAGAAATAATCATGCTTTATTAAATAAATTTAGCCCTTCTCTTTGAATCTTATTGATCATCTAAAATTCTAGAGCTATTTCCAACGACACTTGTGTTGTTAGCGTGTCTTTATTATTGCCAAGTATCAATTTGTTGTTGGGCGGCTGTTGAATATGTATCAACCTTGGGGTCATACGAACCGCATTAATACCTAATTATAAAGTCATATTGAAGTTAAACGCCTACAGAAGAGCACTGCGCAACGCACTAAAATACCTATAGTCATAAATCTATCGATCATTGTGTGACACTTTACGTACGAATTAAGGCGCCGCGCGCGAAAACCGTAGGAAACGAGCGACGGAGTCTTAGCGTGAAAACTTCCTTTCAAAATAACTTCTGAAGTATATTAACTTTATATCCTTTTGGGGTGTATTAATTATAAGGCCTTCTCAGACAAAATACCGGAGCTGTGAACAATGAAACGAGAGGTTAGGAGAATCAATAGAACGCTAACGAAGGCATCATCATGTCGGGAACATATTATGTCTATTTCAAATAAATACCACATATTTTTAATGAAAATAACATATTTTTGGCGACTAATTAAGATCCCTACCTCATTAGTAGATTTCCATAGCCCGATTAAAATTTTTAATTCATGAAAATAAACTTAAACGACAGTGTCCGTGGCGCAGTCGGTTAGACGATGGCTGTGCAACAAGAGGCCGCAGATTCGATCCATACACCGAGACAAATGTTTGTGAGAACCACAAGTATTTGTTTCGGGTCTGGGTGTATGTGAGACCGAAAAGTCTCATAGTTCCTGATACCCACGACACAAAGCTGGAGCTTAATGTGAGGTCAGGACTATGTATGTGACTGTTGGGTGTATTTATTTATAAGACTACGTCATTCTAGTTTCAAATAGCAAAATACCAACACTTCCAGTAATAAAGTAAGTCTTCAGTCAACAAATGTAACTCATCTGCAATTATTTACAGTCTAAACAGTTATCATACCCGAGATGTTATCTCATACAAATAACCGTTGATTTCTCAATAATATAATTTGCAGTGATAAGATTAATAAGGGGAATATTGTCAAATTGTAAATATGTTTTTGTTTATTTTTCCATTGAATCAGTAAGCCTTTGCCAGTTGGCGGAAGTGATGAACATCACGTAAGCTTTTATAGCTTAAAACATCCATGACAGCTTCCACCGCGAGTTGATTAGCCGCTGGCTGTAGGAAGAGATGCCGCGAGTTCGATCTCGCACCGAGAAAATTATTCAGATCAGGTTTGTGAGACCTAAAAATCTCTGATAGTTTCTGATGCCCTCGATACAAGACTTCTATATTAGTTTCAGCCGTAGGTTCAGAATTATACGTGGGACTATTTTATATATTTATTGAGAGTATTTCTTTATGAGTTGAGCTGATGTCCATGGCTACAAAAAAATGATATCAATACATATTTAATCTGCAAAGTTGACTGTTATCGCCAGGCTTTCCCCGAGTAATGTTAAATATAAAGTCGCAAATCAAGTGGCTGCGCGGCGCCGGGCGCTGTTAAAATTGTGATACTTGTTTTTTAAGTTAGTATACCATCTTAATATAATAAATATATTTTTCTCACTGCGGGATGAAAAGTTCGCTTTTCGGTCCCTGTATGCTGGGAAAGAACGAGGCACTATATAAAATCAGATAAAATCAGAGAGTAAGGAATAGTCGAATATGCACCACGGGAAAAAATAGGGCATCCTCGCACGTTGTCAATAATCCGCGAGCGAGACAGTCCTCCTTTTCTCCCTAGATGCGTAATACACTATTGAAGTGAAACTTCTTTATCGGGGTTGGAAAAAATTTTTCGTTACGCGTCACATTCTTCCGTAACGCGCCATCTTTTTTCATTTAGTAAATTAGTACCCACTTCAGTAAGCCACACCCCCAACCGTTTCCAAGCCCCACCCAAAATTTTAAGTCCCACCCACTTTTTTGTAATTTGATCCTTACCGCCCCTCTAGCCTTCCCCCACCCTAAATCCAAAACAGTGCCCAATAGCCTCCCCACGAAACCTCCCCCCCCCCGCTTACCCCCACCCTAAAAATTTTACCTCACCCCCCCTACTCATATCTCCGGCATTATCCATCGTAGACCCACCGACCTTGGGTTCATTGGAACCGGCTCGGAGAGGGCTACAATCCTGCCCCAACAGAATTCCCGAATTCCCCCTCCACAACTTTCCCCACCCAAAAATATTTTAAGGTGTCCAATAGCCTCCCCACGAATCCTAACCCCCCCCCGCCCCTACCCCCACCTAAAATTTTTACCTCACCCCCCCTAAACCTATCTCGGCCAATAAAGGTCGTGGACCCACCGAGCTTGGTATCCTCGGAACCGTCTCGGTGAGGGCTACAAATTGGGGGTGCTATGTCGGGAACCTCCAAGTGGTGCACCCTGGGCAACGTGGGTCATCGTAGTTGCGATTTGCAACTACCATGGCCGACGGCGAATATCCGACGGGGAGGGCAGGGGGTTTGGCGGTCGCTGTCTTTTGTCGCGGCCGCCTCCATCTGTCGTTTTTAGGTGGGGCCCATCTCTGGGCCACCCTCCGGTTCTGTCCCGGAGGTCTCGGCGGGCCCGGTGTGCGCTTACCCCGCCGCCGGGCGGGCTGTGGGAGTGTCCCTCCCACGGTCGCCGTCGTATATCGTAATCCGGTTGTGAGGTTTGTGGTCATGTCTCGCACTCCTGCCGGACCGAGGGTCTTGACTTAACCGCCCGGACCGCGAGGGAGGATGCCTCTATAAAAAGTACCCCGAATCCCAAGCGGCGGCGCACCGCGAAGGGATGCATGGCTGACGGGCAGTTCAGTCTCTAGTGCGACCCCCGCCAGAGTACCGGCCGACCCTCTGGCGGGTTACGCTAGGCTTACCCAGGTACAGGGGGCACTGCCTGGGCGGACCTTCCTTTCCCCCATACTCGTGGGAACAAAAATGGACACTAATAACTCAAAAAACAAAACCAAATCTTGTACGGTGGTAGTGGAGAGGATGCCAGGCTCGGATGCATCTCAAGCGTCCAGTCGGGCACCTTCAGCAACAGGAGAGGCTGTGGAGAGGAACGCGCCATCCCGTGACTTCGATTCGG
The DNA here is from genome assembly GCA_949752805.1 of Deilephila elpenor. Classification (NCBI taxonomy): domain Eukaryota; kingdom Metazoa; phylum Arthropoda; class Insecta; order Lepidoptera; family Sphingidae; genus Deilephila; species Deilephila elpenor. Next base: position 15,465,286 of record OX457096.1, on the reverse strand, counting down.
AGTCTGGGATGAGCAGCGACTCTTCGCATGCGAAGAAAAGCCGCAATAGGCCGCGCAGGCCGCGCCCTGCGGAAAAGCGGCCGAGGGCTAGCGATGGTGGCAGTACGGCGGAAACGGACTCCCGTGCTGCCACCAAGAAGCAGAAGCAGAGGCCCCCGGCTCCAGCCTGGAGCATGGGCGAAGATGATGACGCCGTCGGCAGGGCGCAGGCGGCTTATGAGGCTGCCCTTGAAAAGGAGCGCATCGCAGAGGCCGAGGCGATGGAGGCGGATGAGGCCGATCTGCGGAAGGCCAAGGAGGCGCATCCTTGGACAAAGCCGACTCCAAAGGAGGCGCCGCCGGTTATCCGCAGTGAGGCCCTCATGCGGATGGCAAAGCGGCTCCAGCACGTCTCTCGCACGTCCCGACACCTCAAGGGAACGTATGTTCGGGACATCAATGAGAGCGTATCGGAGCTGCTGGCGTTGGCGCAAGAGCCGTCCTCTGCGGAGCTCGCCAGGGTCGAGGCGGAGAACCGCGACCTCCGCCAGAAGGTGACGGCGTTGGAGGCTGCCCTCACCACGCAGGGCAGAATGTTAGAAGACCTGATGGCGACGGTCGGGTCGCAGCGGCAGCCTGCGGCTGAGGTAGCATCCGGCGCTCCGGGGGCGGACGTCCTGGGGCGGCTGCTGGAGGTGCACATGGCGAAAGTGGACGCCAAACTAGAGGCGATCGCCATGCGGCTGCCTCCGGAGCCGATTCTCCGCCCTCCGTTGGCTGCCGACCGGGCAAGGGCCAAGGCAGCCCCGAAGCCGCAGCCACCCGTCGCGGGGATACCGGCCGCCTCATGGCCGGCTCTAGGAGCGGGGAAGCAGAAAGCTGCCCCTGCGGCAGTTGGCCGCCCCGCACCAGCTGCCCCTGCGGTGGCTCGCCGCCCCGCAACAACTACCCGGCCGACCGCGGCTTCGACGGCTCCGCCGCCAGTCGCCTCTCGGGAGTCCCGCGGGCGCAAGCGCGGCAACCGAAAGCACGCCCCGCCTCGGTCGCAGACGCCACACCCGCCCCTTCAACCCGCCACATCCACGGAGACTCCGTGGACAGTGGTGGCAAAGAGGGGCAAGAAGAAGTCCCGGGCGGCCCAACAGCCGGTCCAGGCCTCACGCAGGGCTGCTCCCCAGCTCCGCCTCCCGCGAAAGGCCGCCGTGACGCTCACGGTGACGCCGGAGGCGTTGAAGCGGGGAGTGACGTACGCACAAGTCCTGCGTGAGGTCCAGACGAAGGTGGACCTGGCCAGCCTTGGCATCGCAGCCGGGCTTAAGTCAAGGCGGATAGCCACCGGGGCGTACCTCTTTGAGGTGCCCGGGCCTGAGTCGGAGGCGAAGGCCGACTCCCTCAGTACCAAAATGAGGGAGGTCCTTCGCGGGTCGGAGGAGGACGTTCGCGTCTCCCGGCCCGTGAAGACTGCGGAACTGCGCGTCTCGGGGCTGGACGCTTCAGCCACCTCCGAGACAGTCGCAGCGGCCATCGCCCGTCTCGGCGAATGCTCCCCCGACGACGTTAAGGTCGGGGAGATTCGAGACGAGCGTTCGGGCCTGGGTGCGGTGTGGCTCCGCTGCCCAGCGAAGGCAGCGGAGAAAATTGTGAAGGCGGGGCGTGTCCTGGTGGGCTGGGTGGCGGCGGCAGTGCGGCTGCTCGAGGCCCGGCCCCTTCGCTGCTTCCGCTGCCTCTGTAAGGGGCATGTGCGGGTTCAATGCACCGGCGAGTGCGACCGTAGCGGGCTCTGCTACCGCTGCGGTCAATCGGGCCATAAGGCCCGGGAGTGTTCCGCGGACCCGCACTGCGCAATCTGCGCGGATGCTGGCAAACCCGCGGACCACCGGGTGGGCGGCAAGGCCTGCGCTGCCTCCTCGGTCCCGCACCGTTCTCAACGCGGTGTGGGAGCCGGGGTTGCGACGCGGCCGCAACCGTCCCGCCCTGAGGCGATGGAGATCGCCCATACTTAGATGGAGCTTAATTTCCTCCAGGCGAACATCAACCACTGCGTCGGAGCACAACAGTTGCTTGTTCAATCCCTGGCGCAGTGGTCGATTCACGTGGCTGTGGTCGCCGAGCCATACTCTGTCCCTGCCTGCGACGACTGGGCAGGGGACCTTGATGGCTCGGTGGCCGTAATCACTCGGGGCGCCGCCGGCTCTCCGCCCTTCGAAAAAGTAGCGAAGGGTGCGGGATGCGTGGCGGTCTTGGTGGGAGGGGTGTGGGTAGTAGGAGTCTATTTCTCTCCCAACAGGCCCCAGGCGGAATTCGAGAGCTTTCTCGCGCGCCTGGGGGCCCTGGTGCAGCTTGACAGCCAGCCTCGCCCCGTGCTTGTAGCCGGCGACTTCAACGCCAAATCCTTGGCTTGGGGTTCGTCGGTGACCGACGCGCGGGGCGAGGCCCTGGAGGAATGGGCGATCTCCATCGGGTTGGTCGTCCTGAATCGGGGGTCGGAGAACACGTGCGTGCGGCACAACGGCGGTTCGGTGGTGGACGTGACGTTCGCCACCCCGGCCCTTGCCCGCCGTGTTCGGGACTGGAGGGTTTTGGTCGAGGAAGAGACGCTGTCCGATCATCTCTACATTCGGTACAGCGTCTCGACCTCCCAGGTCTCCACCCATCAGTCCGGTGGTGGTCCGACTGCCCGATTCACGGGTGGCCGACGTTGGGCCGCGAAGCGCCTCGATGTGGAGGCCGCGAAGGAAGCCGCTATTATTCAGGCGTGGCTCCCCGTACCGGATGGGCCGGTGCGGGTCGAGCAAGAGGCGGAATGGTTCGGGGTGGCGATGTCGCGAGTCTGCGACGCGGCCATGCCCCGGGTCACCCGCCTCCCGGCGAAGCGCCAGGTGTACTGGTGGTCGGCCGAGCTCACTGAGCTGCGTGCGTCCTGCCAGGTCGCGCGCCGCCGACTCGCCAGGCACCGTCGTCGTCGGACACGTAGACCCGGCGACGACGAGCAAGGGCGGCACCTTCTCGACCTCCACAGAGAGGCGAAGAGAGCGCTGCGGGTGGCCATCGCGCAAGCGAAGGCCGCGGCGAACGTAGAGTTCCGGAGGTCTCTGGACAGAGATCCATGGGGGCGTCCGTACCGTGTGGCGTTGAGGAAACTCCGCCCATGGGCGCCCCCACTGACACAGAGTCTCCGGACCGAACTTTTGGAGGACGTCGTCGCGGCCTTGTTTCCGGCCACCGAGGAGTTCACTCCTCCACCGATGGCGCCACGTCCACCGGCGTCATCGTCGTTGGTTTCGGCAAGGGATATCCCGGAGGTTTCGCCGCAAGAGCTAGAGGCGGCAGTGCTTCGGCTGCGGAGCAAGAACTCGGCCCCGGGGCTCGACGGGGTGCCCGGTCGTGTCTGGGTGCTGGCCGTCGAGTCGCTGGGTACGAGGCTCCGCGGCCTTTTCTCCGCGTGCCTTGAGCAGGGCATCTTCCCGTCGCTGTGGAAGACGGGCAAGCTTGTCCTGCTCCGCAAGGAGGGGCGACCTGCAGACTCGCCGTCGGCCTACCGGCCCATCGTGTTGCTCGACGAGGTGTGCAAGCTCTTTGAGCGCATAGTCCACGCGCGCCTCGTCGAGCATTTGGAGGACACGGGCCCGGACTTGGCGGACTGCCAGTTCGGGTTCCGGCGGGGCCGGTCGACAGTGCACGCGATTCTGCGGGTCAAGGCACAAGCGGAGCGTGCGGTGTCCCGGGGTAGGGTCGTGGTGGCGGTGTCTCTCGACATCGCCAACGCGTTCAACACCATGCCCTGGGCCTGCATTGAAGAAGCACTGCGGTACCACGAGGTGCCGCCCTATCTCCGGCGTCTGGTGCACGCGTACTTGTCTGACAGGTGCGTGGTGTATCCGGGCGCCAACGGGTGGCATCGCAGAGCGGTGTCGTGCGGTGTTCCGCAGGGGTCGGTTCTCGGCCCGCTTCTGTGGAACATCGGCTATGACTGGGTGCTCCGTGGTACCAACCTTCGGGGCGTCGCTGTCGTCTGCTACGCGGACGACACGTTGGTGACAGCGACGGCCAGGACATTCCAGAGGTCCGCCCTGCTCGCCTCGTTCGGTACCGGACTGGTGGTGGGCAGGATTCGGCGACTGGGCCTCACGGTGGCCCTCAACAAGACCGAGGCCGTGTGTTTCCACGGTCCTCGGTGTGGGCCTCCGCCTGGGGCCCACATCACGGTGGAGGGCGTGCGGATTCCCGTCGAGTCGAGGATGAAATACCTCGGTCTCGTCCTCGACAGTCGATGGGATTTCCGTGCGCACTTCGAGGAGTTGTCGCCGAAGCTGGTGAGGGCGGCGGGCGCACTGGGGCGCCTGCTGCCCAACACTGATGGTCCTGGCATCCCTTGCCGAAACTTGTATGCTGGAGTCGTGCGGTCCATGGCCCTCTACGGGTGTCCCGTTTGGGCCGAGTCCCTGGGCGATCGCTGCGTCCGCCTGCTGCATCGTCCGCAGCGCATGGTGGCGCAGCGGATTATCAGGGGCTACCGCACGGTCTCGCATGAGGCGGCCTGCGTATTGGCGGGAACTCTGCCCTGGGTGCTGGACGCAAAGACCCTCTCGTCGGCTTTCTTCCGACGAAAGGAGGCGTCCGGGCGTGGGCAGAGGCTGGTCCCCAGAGAGGTTGAGGCCATGTTGGCCTCCCTCCGCAGGACCGCCGTGGAGGAGTGGCGTTCCAGGCTGGAGAGCCCGAGTGCTGGCGTGAGGACCGTCGCGGCAGTGCGACCTGTCCTCGAGCAGTGGCTGGACAGGCGCCACGGTGCGCCGACATTCCGGCTGACGCAGGTGCTCACCGGGCACGGCTGCTTCGGTGCGTACCTGTGTCGCATAGCCGGAGCTGAGGAGTCCGCCGTGTGCCACCATTGTGGCAACTGCCGTGAGGACACGGCCCAGCACACGCTTGAAGAGTGCCCAGCCTGGGACGAGGAGCGCAGCGCTCTCGTCGCGGTCGTAGGAAGAGACCTCTCGCTGCCGGCCGTGGTCGCCGCCATGGTCGGCAGTAAGAGGTCGTGGCGAGCCATGCTCTCCTTCTGCGAATGTGTCATGTCGCAGAAGGAGAGCGCCGAGCGGGATCGGGAGCAGACCGATCCCGCTCGCCGCCACAGAAGACGAAGGAGGCGCCGGGATGTCACCTAACCCGGCGCCGGAGAGGCCACGCGGGGCCGCCGTCCCTACCTTGGCGGCCCCCGAGACGTGACGCAACACGCGTCTCATGCCGCGTCGCTTCAGCGGCAGTGCACATAGAGGCGGTCCCGGCGCGCTCTGTATCAACGGTATCCCGGGGCCGTCTCTGAAGTGCACCGATGGTGGCCGACGCGGGGTTTTTAGTCGGTATTTCGGCGCGTAGAATCACGGTAGGGACCCGACCCAGCGGCCGCCCGTCCACATCCACGGGCGGCACAACATCTCGCTGGGCTCGGAAGGCGCCGGTGAGTCCGACACACCCTCACCCCTCAGGGGGTGGGATGGTCCGTAAAGGGATTTTCCCCGCGAGAAAAAAAAAAAAAAAAAAAAAAAAAAAAAAAAAAAAAAGGGCTACAAATTGGCCCCGATAGAAATCCCAAATTCCCTTTAAAATTTAGCTTTATTTTACCAATTCTGTAAATTTGTAAATAGTAGATCATTTTTCGAAAATTGATGTCATAGAGAAGTTTCACTTCTTACGTGTGTACACTAATACACACACACACATTTTTTTTAAATATGGCCGCTGGATGCTGTCCACTGCCAACAGGTCGGCTATGTATTTCAAACGTCAATTCAACGACGAAGGAAAAACTAGTTAAGCCTTAGTGCATCAAACTGATGTAGCGTTTGATGTATGCCTTCTTGACATGCCTTTAAAATTCAAGGGCGAACTTGTATTTATAAGTGAGAAAGACTGCACGAGCAAATCACCTGACAGTTACTGAGAGGGCTAAGGACCCTAAGGAGTCTGCATTCCGCCTTCGCTTTTCAAAGATATTATTTTTCTGCGTTACTTCAAATTCGTTTACTACGGCACTTCAATGTAACTACAGTCTACACTGCACGTGACGATAAATGCTGTTGAAATAGGTCATTGAGTTCATCACTAAATACATAATTGATTTGACGACAGACGATTATATCTGCAGTCGACACAGTTATGCCGGCCGGTTCAATAACTCCTTCACTGCTTGAAGTACCTTTTTACAGCTATGATATTTTTATTAATACAGATTCATCCACTCCCCACAAAATGTATTTTTTGTATTAAATTTTTTTTAGATTTATTAATTGTGTTTTTTATCATAATATTACTATTTATATTCCCTTTTGCTTTTTGTGATACTCCAGTAACATCGGACCCAAAGTCACAGTTCGCAGATGTACTTAAATATTACACCTATATTTTGATCTCACTTGTCGACACGGTTCAGCCACATTACAACACAGAAGTTGCGGGATTAAGGTACTTAGACAAGGATGAATCCTACGTGCCTGGGCTCACTCCTGCTTCACCATGACATCACTCAATCACTCACGATCAGTGTAAATTAATCTACTCTTAGCGTTTACATCGAGGGACGCAGCGGGAAGGAGCCCATTACAATACGCGAATCCCTCTGCAAACAAAATGGTACGCCATAACCGAAATCCAACCTTATTCAGATAAAGACAGAATTCAGATTACCCCTACAGGTGTGAGACATCATTCGCAGAATAGATTTGCAATGGGTGCACCGACCCTGTCACGTAAGCACTAGGATACGAATGTGGCCTTAGGCGCGAATATGCGTGTCACCTTGCTGAATAGAATATTCTAGAATTTCGAGGAACTTTGAGTACTGTTAAGTAGTATCCTTTATTCGATTGCCGGATCGTTGGGTAAACGGTATTTCTCAATAAGTACCTAATGGCAGCAGAGTCGTGGCAAGCCAAGAAAACGGTGGCGAGACGACCGGCATACTTTTGCCCCCAAAATCTTCCGTAATTTCTTTAGAACTGAATTTGTGGGAGAAGAGAGCGGAAACTAAGATGCAAAGCAAGACGCAAAAACGTTTTGTAATAATTAAAGCTTTTTATTTTGCGAAAAATGTTACAAGATGTAAACAAAGAAGATGGAATAACATCACAAATGTTAATACACTGATTAGAGTAGGTATGTCTAACTTATTTTAAATTGGATCACGGCTTTATTACTAAGAGCAATGTATTCGAAACATTATGACTCATATTAATTAGTTTCCTTACTATTATTAATTGCAGTAATTTCGAGTTATTTATGTGCTCAAAAACAATTGTGGAAACCGGGATAAATCCTTGTTTTAATATTTTACTGGCTAAATTTAGATTGTGGTTGTTCATCGAATGCCCGATAGCTAGGAATCCCTTGTTACAGGTAAAATCATTATTGTTTCCTCATACCCAAGTTAATTGTTAAGTAACTGCTCGTCATGTGCTGTATTATTTCATGTCATTGGTTTAAAAGATATTTCCCAGCTGTAGTATTAATTCCTTCAATTAGGTTAATAGAAATTTCAATTGTTGAAATGACATGGTATAAATAATATTATTCTTATAACTATTGAAGTAAAGTAAACGTAAAACCGAATGAAAAAAAAATCCAAATAACTTTCCAAAAATACAGGTATCATTTACTCCACCTGCAGCCAAAAGCAAGCCTTTACTAACAAGTACCATTGTTCCTTCATATATTACATTATCTTTACACCGCCAAAAGACGCAAAAATAACCAATTTTCAACATTCTGCTTAACATGCGATCCGAGCTTTCCGCATGCAGGTAGCAATTATGTCGAGTCGAAGATATATTTTGGAGTCACTGCGAAACTGTTCAAACCGGTCCCGGCACGAGATTCGAACCTGTTATGTCGTGTTGATGTTACATCACTCATTCACAACGACTGACGCGGTATTGAATGACGAGTATTATATTATCGAGTATTAGGTATCGTATGGCCGATGTATGAGGTTTATTGTTAGTGTCTGTTCGTACGTGAAATTACATGGTATTAAGGTACAACTTGTAGGGCCTAGACTGGCAGGGCCCTATTGCAATCACCTTGGATTGCAGCAATGGGGCGGTCCAACCAAGGTGTCACTACTGTCTCATGTCCTACTGGTGATAGGTCTCTCATAAGTAAAAGGCCGCCTGGGTAGGTACCACCGCTATGTCTATTTCTTAAACAGCAGTGTAAACGCACTGTAGTGTTTCGGTTTGAAGGATATTGTAGCCAGAGTAACTACTGGACATACAGAGACTTAACATCTTATGTCTCAGGATGGCGAGCGCAGCGGAATACCAAGCATTGCTTTGTAATTCATGGTGTTGTTTGGTTTTGATACTATATATAAGCGGTCGTATCGTTTACCATCAAGTGAATGGCACGCTCTTCACCACGTCATTCACTGGATAAAAAATGAATAACCGTGATATTGCGGCAAGTGCAATCTACTCCTTTCTTACTCCCTTGCCTTTCCAATTTAAGAAAGCCGGCAACACTTCTGATCCAAATGACGTAGATGTTCATAAGCGGCACTTACCCTCAAAGGAAGTGTACGATCGATTGCCGTACCTAGGTATACATTACAATATTATTAAGGAAGAAATTGAGGAGAAGTTAAAATCCACTAAAATGAAAGAGTTAGGTAAAAATTATGACCTATTTAATATCTAAGGAGCATTGTCAAAAATATTGCACTAAAAGGTAGGTATTATTATCGCTTTTATTTAAATTGGAATTGTCAAACAAATAATAAAAATTAATTATTCACAAGAATAAGGTGCGAAAATCGATTTGCATTCATTTGGTTGCATAGGGTATTTGGCAACTGTTTTTTTCTCTTTTCTGTAATGAAGAAAATTAGATTGTTGGAGTCTCGGACAGTAACTACCGTTTATGATGGTGGAAAGCCTATCATAGTGAAGTGTTACGGGTTCAGTCAGTGTATGCCCGCTTTCGACTAGAGAGGCATTATTCAATAAATAAATACACCCAACAGTCACATACATAGTCCTGGCCCCACACTAAGATCGAGTCTTGTGTCGTAGGTATAAGAAACTACGAGAGACTTTTCGGTCTCACAAACACCCAGACCCGGAACAAATAATTGTCACACAAACATTTGTCTCGATGCGGGGATCGAACCCGCGGCATCTCGTTTCACAGGCGTCTAAACAACTGCGCCACGGAGGCTGTCAATTGAATCGACTAGCAGGAGATTGGCCATCTATAAAGAATGCACTGCATTTAAGTGGGTCATAGGCTACATCTGTTGAATTTATATTTTACTTCATGACATCCACGTTGATATAAGTTTCACGCCGATCTTGGATAATTAATGAAAATTATAAAAAATCTGAAATGTAGTATGGCATGAAAAACCAGAAGAGATGAGAAAAATTGTGTTGATTAGATTTCAGGCAACATGCATCACTAATATAGCAGGATAGTTGTTTTCGAGACAGGTTTCTGTGAAATTCGAGGAATGACATGAGTATTACAATTTGCAGTAGATAATAATGACGGAGTAAAATTCAAGAGTGGCGGAGTTTGTGTATAAGGGACGATCCCGCACAAACAGATCGACCACCGTGTAAGGCCAATTTGGGAGACAGTTGTAAAGATAGAGCTCTATCGGCTACTTTAGTCAATAAAGATAATGGTATTGATGCAAAAATGTGTTACGTACTTTCCTGTTTCATTCAGCAATGAAATAACGCATACGTATTTTTTTTAAGAGATTGCATTTCTCGGAAAACAAACGAAATACAAATACACTGTGCCTTTGATAACTGATAACAATCTTTCTTTGATTTCTTTGAGTGTTTGTTCTAAAGATGCGAGTATAAATTAGTTAGCAATTATATTGTATTCCGATTCATGTTGATTGCAATATATTGACAATTGTAATGATAAATCTCTGGTTGCGTTGATTAAATCCCCGCTGTAAGACAAATGTTTGCGTGATCAACATTATGCTTCGAGTATTTACGATATAAAACACATGTATATTCTATGTTACTGCCTCGGTGGCGTAGTTGTATTACGGTACGGTTACAAAGCTGAGGTCTCGGGTTCGAGTCCCGGGACGGGCAAAGTGATATTGGATTTTTCTATTCATTATCAGCCCGGAGTCAGGAATTTGTGCCCGATATGGCGATAGGCTCGCCCCCTATCACATCATGGGACGAAACATACAAGGCGAAATGTGGGTGTCCTGGTGGCGCCTCTGCCTACCCCTTCGGGGATAAAGGCGTGAGTTTATGTATGTATGTATGTATATTCTATGTTCAGGATTATAACTGTATGATTTATACATACATAAACTCACGCCTTTTTCCCGGTAAGGGGTAGGCAGAGGTTCCCCTGGTAGCAACCAGGACACCCACGATTCGCCTTGTATTTTCCGTCCCACGATGTGATAGGGGGCGAGCCTATCGCCATATTTGGCACAAATTCCTGACTCCCGTTTGATAATCAATAGAAAAGTCCAATATCACTTTGCCCAACCCGGGATTCGAACCCAAGACCTCAGCTTTGCAATCATACCATAGTACAACTGCGCCAACGAGGCAGTTGTGTATGATTTATTACATATACGGAAACAATAATAACGATTATTTATGGAGTCAATACTCCTTAGCACTTTGTGAAGACAGGTTATTAATAAACATTAAATATAGTTGCAATACAATTCTAATCATCAATTGATGTGCAGGCAACGTTGTAGAGTATTCAATGTTGGGTCCAATTCCTGGGACGGGTTTGCCAATATGACTGGTCGACACAACCATGATTGTATCTATACACAGGTCATTCGGACAAGTACTTAACCGATTTGTTTGGGCTTTATCCGGCAAATATGAATATCTTCCTTTTTTTATTGCGTTCGTAGGCAGACGAGCATGCGGCCGGCGGAGTGGAAAGCGGTCACCGCTGCTCATGGATCTTTGCAATTCCATAGGTCTAGCATAGCCAGGTCGCTGCCTAAATTATGCTTTTTATTACTAGAAATTAGGGCTTATTCTACTTAGGTCTTTTTTCTGTTAGGCGGTCTTTACTATAGAATATCTTATAAAAATCTCTCGTATCTACTGTGATATAAAAACAGACTAGTTATTCATATAACTGCATTCATTCAGTAGAGATAAACCACAGTCGGCACGAGTTTTTGTTATAACTAGCGTAGTTTATACTTCACGCCGGCTGACCGCGTCACATGACTGCCGGCTCCCACATGTCTATAAATATTGCCGCTAAAATAATCACGTGATGCTAATTGTGATGTTTCATTGTTAAATACATACACAATACTCATATTCACAGTGCGTGGTAGCCTGTTGATAATAAATCTGATGCAACTGCCGAAGCAATGTTCGTAGGTTCGAAAAGAACACTAACGTTGTGTATTTTAGAAAAAGTATCACATAAACTTACTGAGTAAAGAAATACAAGGAATTTCATAATCCCATTGATACCGAAAAAACTGAAAGAGGAGCGACTGAAGAGAGAAACTGTAGAGGGGTATCTGGTGCTCATCTTTACAGCTTCGTTCATCGATCTTAGATAAATAAATACACCCAACAGTCACATACCTAGTCCTGACCCCACATTAAGATCAATTAAGTCTTGTGTCGTGGGTATAATTATATTTCCTCTGTATAATTATGTCATAACATGGAATAGGTAATGCTATTTTAAGTATTACAGTATACAAAAGTATGGGAGTTTCATTTTCATTTACAATATATTTATTTTTAGTTACAAGTTTATACAAATGCTTCACACCATTCCGTTCTCGTGGGTGGCATTGACACATGACGTATAAAAAATAAATAAACGTTTCTTTACTATTGTTTATTACAAACATTTGTTTTACATCCTTTTACCTTTAACTGTATTGTAAATATTATAGTCTCCTGACCTGTATAAAACGAGGTGGAATAAAAAAAACGACTGTACTGTATCAGCGCATAAACGTCCCACTGCAGGGCACGAGCCTCCTCTACCATCGAGAGAGGTTAGGCCATATAGTCCGCCACACTGGCCTAGTAGGGGTTGGCAGACTACATACCATATAAATTCGTATAAAATCGCTACGGTATGCAAGATTTCCTCATGATGTTTTCCTTCACCGTTATAGTGCGTGGTGATTGACTATCAATACATACTTAACTTCGAACAGTCAGAGTTGTGCCCTGGGATTTGAACCCGCGACCATCGTGAATATGTTAGCAGTCGCGTCTGGTCCGTTTTACCAACAGGCCACCACGCTCCTACGAGATATATTAATTGATTCTGACAATTCTCTTAAAGAAATGTAAAGATATGTGGATCTAACCAACCGTCATAGAGGGAGGGGATTGCCCGGCCTTCCGAAATTGATCTTATATTGTCGTGGATTGATATTCATTTCAAGAGTAGACTTTCTGGAAATAAACCTAAGACCTCACGATATGCCAATCCAGCCAATCAATTATTGTAATATTTAAGATACAGGTAATATTTAATAATTGCTACATGTCATCATCAAAACATCATCAGTTAAAATCTTCACGTAGCCCTGGCCTTTCCTAACAAACTATCAAAAACACATTGAGGAAACTAAGGAAAAAAACAATTAAAATATTGCACGTCGGTTTCCGCGTACAATCCTTATATTTTGCACCGGCCTCTATGCTGTTAGATGCACGTACGCCAAAACTCCGAGTAACCACGTACAGGGGGATTAACTAAACATATATTAGCTAGATCGTTGACTTTATACAAATGGATTTATGGGATAAAATAGTATGTGTCTTTGATGTCGGAATTTCAAAATAGAAGGATATAGGAAAATTTACTAAAAGACAGTGAAATGCCTGTAGCTCATTTGTGTTTCAAAATACAGGGATATAGGTAAATTAACCAAAAGACAGTGCCTGTAACTCATATGTATCTTATTGTATCTGACAGCCTCCGTGGCGCAGTTGGTTAGACGCCGGCTATGAAACGAGAGGCCGCGGGTTCGATCCCCGCACCGAGAAAAATGTTTGTGTGAACCACAAGTATTTGTTTCGAGTCTGGGTGTTTGTGAGACCGAAATGTCTCTCGTAGTTCCTGATACCCACGACACAAGACTCGATCTTAGTGTGGGGTCAGGACTATGTATGTGACTGTTGGGTGTATTTGTATTTATTTGTATTTTGTACTTGTATGAAGTTATACGTATATACGTGTTTTGTGTTCAGCCTGCCAAGCCCGTTAAATCAAATCAATTATTATTTGTTATTCAGATAGTCTCACGAGATCTTTTGTAACGTTAACACTACCACAGCTTTAGAACGTGTTGTAGCTGTGATGAAAAAGTGGTCATATGAATTTTCTTTAATTTAATGAATTTCTTGAAGCATATGAATTTTCTAAAAATTCACAGCAGCTTTCGACGAAAACATACATACATAAACTCCACAGCCTCCGTGACAGCCTCCGTGGCGCAGTTAGTTAGACGCCGCCTGTGAAACGAGAGGCCACGGGTTCGATCCCCGTACCGAAACAAATATTTGTCTGATCCACAGGTATTTGTTTCGGGTCTGGGTGTTTGTGAGACCGAAAAGTCTCTCGTAGCTTCTGATACCCACGACACAAGACTTGATCTTAGTGTGGGGTCAGGACTATGTATGTGACTGTTGGGTGAATAAAAAAAAAAAAAAAAAAAAAAAAACTCACGCCTTTATCCCAGAAGGCGTAGGCAGAAGCGCCACCAGAACACCCACATTTCGCCTTGTATATTCCGTCCCATGATGTGATAGAAGGTTAGCTTATAGCCATATCGGGCTAAAATTCCTGATTCCGGGCTGATAATGAATAGAAAAACCCTATATTACTTTGCGCGACAAGGGATTCGAACCCGAGACCTCAGCTTTGTAGTCATAACATGGTGCAACTACGCCACCGAGGCAGTCGACCAAAACATCTGAATTAAAACACAGCCTGTATAAGCGCCAGCACGACAATGTGACAAAACTCAACGCGTCTGATAACTCAATGAATAAGGAAAAAAACACTTATACATTGTGACGCCGGCTGAGTCAAGACAATTCGGCTAAAGTCACGTAATCGATCGATTGCTCAAACGTCAACACGCTGATCACGTCACTGTGGCCTTAAGACGATTCCTTTGCGTCAATTTTTTTTTTGGTACGTGTCTTTTTATCTGATGACTTTATTTTTTGGCTATTCCCAGTAGGTGGGCGGTTGAAAACAATTTAAACTTAGAACACATAGCATGTTGAAGTGTTTACGCTATATTATTTTATTTTCGCATTATTTTGGAGTGGGGATATAAAATAATTGTGATTGTACTAGAACGAAAAACATTGACGTAAATCTTTTGAAGCCCTCTATAAGCTTTTCATGTCAGTACTTATTTGCTAAATTTGAGCTTGATACCTCATAGTTGCCGCTTACATGGTTAGTCACTGAAGAATATTAAGCTATCCTTATTATTACAATTTTAAATAACGAAGCTATATTAATAAGAATTATATGTTAATGTACAAGAAACTTGAAAGTATGTGCGTAGATCAACAAAAAACATCGTACAGTTTCCTAATCTATAAAACATAATTTATTCATTCACTATTTCGGTACTGTCATATACAATCCTACGATTATGTGCATGTGTGTGTGTAAAGTCGATTTCTAATGAGACCAATTAATAATTATCAATTTGTTGTACGTATTGACAACGCGAGCTAGGCTAATGAATTTTCGGAATTAGTTGTTTATTTATAACACAGTGTGTCTAATATTAAGAGGAAACATTTTAATCAGTAACCTAATTACTTTGACAATCTATGTGGCGCATTTCGATGAGTAAGTTGTGAAACTAGACGCGAATGGTTTGATCTTCATTGAAATACATTTTAATTATCATACATAAGCTCACACCGATCTTCATCGAAGGGGCAGGCAGAGGTACCACAAGTGCCGCCTTTAATATAGCTTATTCCGTCTCAAGATAGTTGATAAAAAAATCTGTGATTTGGAATAAAGAGTGCTTCAAAGATTATTCAACATTATATTACGCCGAAAAAGATATTGAATAGTAAAAGAATGCAATTTTATCCCCGCCAGAGAATATCCAGAAATCGTCATAAATAAAAGCACGCTACAAATTACAATTAATATAATGACACAACCCTTAAAAAGACTCTAACAATTCTTAACACCGCATTTATTAATACATTGCGTACTGTTTACGGCCGCTTTCCCAATAAATACTAGCTGAGAATGCAACGACACCGCAAATGAGGTCGCTTGCAACACTGATTTAGAGTTTCTGGAATATGTATTGAGCACGTGGTTATTGTTTGAGTGCGGAATGTATTGAAATAAACAAAACTGGAGCGTTTATTATGGACCTCTTCGCCTCTAAAATTTAAGTTTATTCGTGTGGTTTGTAATATAAATTTAATTTTAGGGTGGAGTAAATCAATTCTTAAGTCGATTTTACCGTGATTGGTTTAATATCATACTGTACTGTATCGGCCCAAATATGTCCCACTGCAGGGCACGTGCCTTCTACAATCGAGAGTACGATTGAGAGGGGTTAGGCCATATAGTGCACCACGCTGGCCTTGTGCGGGTTGTCGGACTTTACATACCGTAAAAATTCTTCATAATATACATGTCTAGCATGAATAATTCTTTGTTGAAGAAAATACATTTATAAAAATTCTTCTGTGCCTTAGGATAAACAACAACATTTTTGTGTCTGAAAACAACCAAGAATAATTTAACTAAAGCTATTTAGGCACTGTTCAGGTTTCATTGACGAGTATGTCGTCTACAAGATGTTTTCCTCGAAAAGTGACGCGTTTTGCGTACGTCTTATCATCTTATTACAATAAATTCGATTAACACATTGATTACTAAAAATAAATTGTTATTGCAGTCTCGGTTATCGTTATTAACTGTAACTCGTGAAGTCACGGGTTTATAAAATGCCCGGAATTTATAATTCCCCGAAGAGGCGGCCGCTGGCTACCTCTCGTAAAATTATAATGCAAATCTGTCTCTAACACGCATAATTTTTGAATAAACCATTTTTTATAAAAGCATTCAAAAGTGTGGAATAAATTAAAATAATAAGTAGAACATTAGTCAACTATTATGGTAATGGAATATATTATTATTATGTCCCCGGCAGTGGCTTATCTGTCTATAACTCGTTGCTAAAAATAGTCTAGGATTAGTCTAATATACGAGAAATTAAGTACAAAAAAATATTAGCCTGATATAAATATATTTGCTGTGATTGACAAAACCTTTAAGTTCGTTAACTTTCTCAAACTACCTATTTCAGTTAGATAATTTACGCATTCTTCAATCTCTATCTTCGCTTTCTTTGAATTTTCAAAGGTCAAATATGCTTCCACAATCTCCAAGCGCAATGAGTGTTTATATCAGATGACCCACTTGCTTACTTATACCTACACTGTACTACATAAGATCAAGGTTAAATCCACGAGGTTCCAAGATGTTCCTAAGTTGCTTCGAGGACTACTGAGAATAAGGGGAATGACACAGGTCTATTAGCTGGCGTGTGAAATATTAAAAATATAAACAAGCTGCGTGTTTGTCTCATTGAACCGAACTCGGCGTCGGCTGTTGCAAAACATTTCTGTTTGTTTGCAAACTTTTGACAACGCACATTATCTTTATCACGTACGCGTCAATGATTAAGTCCCGATAGATTTACAAAATGCTAGGATCTTGCTTTTTACTGGTATAGATAATAGAACATACATACATAAACTCACGCCTTTTTTCCTAAAAGGGTTAGGCAGGGATAAGAGGATCTGCCAGGACACCCACATTTCGCGTTGTATGTTTCGTCCCATGATGTGATAGGAGGCGAGCCTATCGCCATATCAGGCACATGTATAGAACATGTTAGGACCGTTGGAAGCAAGATGCTACCGGTTTGTCTATTTCCGCCGCCAAGAAGCATTTAGTAAGCACTGTCATGTTTTGGCTTTTAAACGAATTTCATTATATAAACGAATTCAATTTCATTAATCATTTCATTTCATTTCAAGGTCTTAGCACCAGTTCTAACAGTGGATTTTCAATATTTGTTGTTTAAGCCACCAAACATGGTACTATTACATTAAAAAAGAATCAAATAAATCAACAAAACTCAGTATACGAACAAATTACATCATTATTATCTTTGTGAGAATTTGTAATAACTGAACTACCGTACGTCATTTAGTTTACTAATAATCGCCTAGACAACGCAAATATTAAATGATATAGGAACACTTACTAAATCCGTAGATCGAGAGGTCTCTGCAAATTGGACTATTATCACCTAGTTTGTTTTCGAATGGATTTCTCGCAAATCTTCACGAAATTTTGTAATTTCTCCACACAAATATTTGTTCTTGAAGATACCGTTTGTTGATTTTTATAGCTCAATGGCTCAGTTTGAGGAAAGTGGAGTGTTTAATGACTAGAGACTTTTTGGAAGTGGTAGAGCCACGCTGTTCTCGGTCATGACTCAGTATGAATGGGTTGGCTCGTCTGGGGCGGTACCACTGTCTCGCATAAAATAGCCAAGAAGCGATTGCTTTGTCGCGTTTCGTTCGGTGAGTAAGATTGCGAATGCCCAAAATGTCTAGATGACTTGTTTTCTCGTTTGCCGGATCTATTGTGTAAAAAAAGGACTAGTACTGGCAGCGCAGTGTCAGATGTCCTTGCGTCGATTCCCCTATGCTGGGAGCCGTGAGTCATCAAGGAAACAATCCTTCGTGCACGATGTCGCGCCATCTGGGCTGGTTTTGTAATCAATTGTAATCTTTATTCAGGTAAATAAAGAAGTTCCGTTGTTAACTGTTGCTATGCAATAATTTGCCAAAAAAACCATATTACCAAGGCAATCCCACAGACACGCTTGCGTAAATCACTACATCTGGTTTCACACCTTGTACTATCATCGCTAAATTGCTATACAAGCAAATACTAATCCTAAAACCAGTACAATTTGAATAATCTTTATAATATAGTACCTAATCAGAGTTTATGAACAAATTATGCAAAATTAAACGGTTGTTAAGTAATTTTGTGCGAGTTTTAGGATGTTGTTGCTAAGTCCATCGGTTGCTTACTTACCGCTTTTCGTATTATCATTATTGTTGAGTAATTTGAATTTCATTTGCTGTGTATTAATGCCTAATTTACATTAGAAATCAGAATGACCAGTGGGGGTGCAAACGGTCAAAATTACAAAATAAAATGTTAACATTTGTATCTGCACAATTACGCCTTCTATCTTTGATATTCTGCGGATATTCTGAGATCAAAAGGTTACAAGTGGTTATAGTGGATTCTCTTAGCTCAGGATTGAAAAATGTGGAGTAAAAATGAGGAGGCTCATACTCAGTGGGCCGTGGGCTGATATGCTTAGATAGGTAGAGTTTGAACAGTCTTGCGTAGCTTTCGATACTATAACGACGATATAAGATTTGAATCTTAGTGTGAGATCTGTGTGAATTACAGTTGGGGCTATTTATTTATTATACATCCGTAAAACAATGTGATGTCTAAGTTACTTCTTGTTGTTTAGTATGATAACGAACAATGGTTTCGAGCTTATGAGGCTTAATATATGTAAAGATACCTCTATGTTACATAGAAAAGAATACGTACATATTTATGTGAATAAATATATAATTATAACCTAATGAGGAAATTTTTTGTCGCCGTCGCCAGCAAAAAAATGTGGTCATTTATCAAACATTCTTCATGTGGGTACCGGACTCTTGGAAATACCGAGTGTCCAATATTGTAATGTGGTCTGCATTAACTTACTACCTGACTGACGTCATCGTAAAATCCAAAAGGTTTTATTGACTTGTGGAGATAAAATAGGCCAAAAGGAAGAGACAAAAAGTTAACCACGCACTTAAAAGTATAATTTTTTTTTTATTGGGCTGAAACTTTAAATTTTGTTTTAAACGTATGTACTTTTCTATGTAATCAAAGTAAAGCTGTCAAAATTTCATTGCGGTACGCGGGAGGGGGCGAATTATCAGTCTTTCCCTACTTCTACTTCGTTTGGACACCCGTTTAGGATGTTATGGGCGTCCACGACAGAATCAAGGCCACGCGCTCTATCGCTCATTTCGTGGTCGTTACGGTAAGGTCTGGTATGGTCTTGGTCTGGTCTCTACGTACCCCTACAACTCTGATGATCTCTCCAAGTCACCCTTTACGACAGCTAGAGGTGCTGCGATGGAACTCCTACGCCCCTTGTATGCCTTTTCTTACATATTGATGTGTTTTATATACAGCGTGTGGGGAATTGGTCAAATTCTATCAATGAATGAGCCATTATTTTAATAAATGCCGACAAAGCAACCTTGTGCCTTGTGTCATGAATATGGAAGCAAAATACCATAATTCCCGAAGAAGCCCAGCATTGGTTATATACGAAGTTTATCGATACTCAGACATTTACAAGTTGTAAATAAATCTTGATATTATGTTGTAATAACTAATCGATCAACTTATTTATATCACATTACCGAAATAATCAATCTCGGATCATGACATTCAACATTATAATTAGTTTCTTGATTAATTAGTACATATTTGGGAAGTACAAAAACACATCAACTTTGCTACAAATATTAACACTGAACGTAGATGAACACAATCCCAAAAGTAGTGTCCAATTCATTTAATCTAATCTAGAATATTGACATATTTACACACCTAACTTGCAATCCCTAATGAGCCAATAATAATGAGTTTCCGCACACGTAAATCGCAAAAGCTGCGTAAAACGTACATTAGAATTTAGAAAATTCTTCACCGTAGCAAATACACCGGATTGTCCGTATATAGAGCTCATTACGGGGACATCCATATATGCGATAACTGCCCGCGACCTACATTAAAATGTCTAGATAGTGAGCTATTACACGCATCTTGTGTCTTTATTGACAAGACATTTCTATACTCCTGTACATATACCGGGTATATCAAGACCGCGACCGAAAACGAAGCCAGGTGGTAGTTTTAGTGGTTACAGACACAATGCAACAAAAAAAAAACGCAAAAAAGCGACAGATTTTTTGCAATGTGTTAAAATATCATCTTGTTTGGGTGGTAAATACCTAGTTCTTGCAAAAATAGAAATTTAAACTTTTACGTACGATTGCGTCTTTAAAAATATTATTGGAAAACTGTGTATTTACCACCAAAATACGACGACAAGAAAACAAAATTGACGATGTTTTTTGCGAAATTTTTAGTTGCATTGTGTCTGAAGTCACTAATACTACCTGGCTTCGTTTTCGGTCGTAGTCTGG
This sequence comes from Deilephila elpenor, assembly GCA_949752805.1. Classification (NCBI taxonomy): domain Eukaryota; kingdom Metazoa; phylum Arthropoda; class Insecta; order Lepidoptera; family Sphingidae; genus Deilephila; species Deilephila elpenor. The sequence continues at coordinate 15,444,929 of OX457096.1, read as the reverse complement.
ATATACCCTGTGTTTATAAGTAAGCACATATATATCTGCTCGAGGATCGAATCTATAACGTTCGATGCAGAAAGCTACGCTTCGGTAAGCGTAGCTTATCGAACCGTAGCTTTCTAATAAGTTTTTTAATCTAATCTAATAAGATTTCTAAGTGATTTATTTTAATTTGACGACCGATGCCGTCAAATTAAAATAAATTTATACTACCTCATGCTACCCATTGTAATTTTTTTACAAAACGAAACCTGTCAAACACCCCTTCTGGTGCATCAGGGAAGGCCGAAAAGGGTATGCCGGTGTCATTGGCCTTCCAGCACGGCACGCTGGCTTGAAACTGCGGCTCCTAACAAATCTAACTTCATGTTATATAAACATAGAGCTACAGAAGTACGCGGCTTATCCTAGGAATTTGCCAGCAACGCATAGGAATACCAATCAAGACAAGTTTTTTTATGATAGGTGTTCCGGGTCTGGTTTCCTATTTGAAAAAGAACGTAAAAGGACGGTGAGGGTGAGAATTACTGGACCTAGAGATAAAACTAAACAATCGAATTAGAAAAGCTTTTTTCAAAGACTGTGATCATTTTAATCAGGTAATTCATCTACATTAACCTTTTTTGTAATAAAAAGAAAACTGCAGTCGGTAAAATCCAACACGTTCAAGTAGAAAGCGAAATGTGACGTCACACGTGGACCCGGTACGTCCCCTCGATACAATGTAGTGTTAATGAACCATATGAAGTAAATAATATAGTGATGAATTAGCGCTACATAATATTTCATGGAATTAATGAATTCGCGGTCTTGAATCAATCATTGGATATTTAAAAGCCTCCATGACGCAGTTGGTTAGGCGCCGGCTATGAAACATCACGGGCGATCGGTCCCCGCACCGAGGCAAATAATTGTGTGATGCACAGGTATTTGTTTCGGGTGAGGTATTTGTGCGACCGAAAAATCTTTCGTAGTTTATCATCCACGACACAAGACTCGATCTTAGTGTGAGGTCAGGACTATGTATGTGAATGTAATGACTTATTTATTTATTATATTGTTTCCAGAAATACATTCTATATACACCTGTACTTACCTTAGCAGCGGTGTATTCGCCGTGCCTGTAAAAGAAGTGTAATTTTAACAATAAGCTTTTTTTAACTATCAGTAATGTAAATAACCAAAAATATGATAATACGCTTGGGAACGAAATCAAAAACATTATAAGTATAATTATACTTTCAGTATGCATATATCCTTGAATTTGTAAGAATTTCAATGGTATGTAAAGTCCAACACGCACTAGTTCAGCGTGGTGGACTATGTGACCTTACCCCTCTCAATCGTTCTCTTGATTGTATTTATTTATTCAACACACGCAGTCATTACGTATTCGATCTGGCGGGACTATAACACAATTTAAACAAAAATAAAATAAAACAAAACAAAACATAATAACAATCACATTACAACTAATAAATTAAGCTAACTCAATTAAATTAAGTATAGCAAATAACATATAAGAAACATTTTGCGAGCTCACTCCGATTGCTTGTAAAAACATCTGTTTTGACATGCACCTCATTAATAGTTTTAATCGCTCGGAGAGAGTTTGTAGAGAAAGCCCGTGCCTCCATGCCTTGCAGTGGGGCGTATATGGGCTGATACCGATGCAGATTGCCTCACGATTTATTTCAATGTTAAAGTAACCGAAAATATACTACGAAGGCACACAAAATAAAATTTACAAAGGTTGCAGGATAACACTGGATAAAATAGGATTTTTTGGACGTAACCTATGCAATGCCTCATAAATAATGATGTTGAATGTCGATTAATCCACATAATTACGAAAAGCCCGATGTATGTATTCTGGGTTAAAAACTTTGAAGACGGTATATCTAATATGTTTAACTATTGGGAACAACATTCTTAACACGTAAAAGTATTACGTTGGGCAACAACACGTCATAGCAACCTACATACATTATAATGTATGCTGACGAACCATAATGCCGGAGTGTTGTCATGTGATGTCACATTAGAGGACTTGGACTGTACTGTGTACAGATGTGTCGAAAATACTTTGACCAACGTAGAATTGACTAGTTATTTTCTTAATGATTTTTGACTGACATTCTTCCTGTCCGAAGATCTTTGTTTAAATGATAATTGATTAAAATGCTGAAAGAGAAACAAAAAGTCGTGAATTTGATACTAGCATTAACTCTTTTTGTGAAAAGAAAAAAGACAATTCATATCACTGGGAAAATTTCTTGCGCCATTTTTTATTCCCAGCTACACCATATACTAGCATTTACTAACGCCTCAAAAGCTTTATTTAAAAGTCTATCACAAGAGCTAGTATTTATACAGTATCTATGCGTTTACGAACTGCAATAAGTCATATTATTTTGATTATAAGATCGGCACCGTCGACAAACAAATGATGCAATGGAGGCTTACAGAGGCGCAGACGACAGACTATCCGTGACGCACTTTTTAGTCTGTGAAAATAGAACCTATGCAATTATATGCAGTAACGCACACGACGCGCAAAAAGTCCGGCGCACAAAAAATCCGTGTAATTCGGGCAGACCGCACCGCGCCGCAGCGCGCCGCTCCGCACAAAAAGTGTGTGAAAAAAATTGAACGTTTGCTTCAACGCGCGCTAACGCAGACGGCGCACTCTTTAGTCGGCAATCTGCATTTGCTAGGGGTGGGTGGACGTAACGCACGCGATCTATTATCATGGCGCCAGAGGTCGATGTAACTATGTTAATTCAAGAAATACAAAACAGACCAGCAATTTATGATACTTCTAAGGCAGAATATCATGATTGACATTTAAAAAGAAAAATGTGGGAAGAAGTGTGCTATAATGTTTATTCCGCTCCTGTTTGGACATGTATGACGTCTAAAGAAAAAACAAAATACGATAAGTTTAAGTTTTTATTAGACTTTTTAGTAGTAATTGGAGATAAAACTTGCAAAACTATAAAAAAACGATTAGATGAAAAACATAGAGGTTATTTGTTTATTTTTTCTTATGCAAAAATTAGGGATGGGTATCAATATTGAATGATAATGAACGAATGACAGTTATCGATTAATGAATCGATACAAGATTCAATATATCAAAATCGCTTTGATTATTATGTATAACACCTATACCTTGGTATTTTGAACAAAATAATTAATTAATTAACTTCTTTTTCTGTACTTCATGTACAAAATAATACTTCGCGATCTCTGCACGATTTCCATAGCATCTACGTCCCTACAGCTCTGCCGACAAAATGATCGAAGATGTGCGTCGTGTGCGTTGAGTCTGTGCAAAATCCGCGACCGACTTTTTGCGCGCCATGCAGACTTTTTGTGCGCCGCAGACTCGATCGCACAAAAAGTGTGCCGTCTGCGCAGGGCCTAAAGCGTGCATTAACGACTGATCGTAACTCGGGCTGATCACAATGATAGTAACCAAATGTTATATTTCGTCATACGTGACGGCAGTTGTATACAACTGATATATGGAGAGATAATTACAACTGTAACCAAGCAAGGTTTTGCTAATAGACTGAAATGATCAGATACAGGGAACTTTTGAAATCTTTTTACTGGTGGTAGATTTCTCATATTTGAAAGGCCGCCTGGTTAGGTACCATAATGTCTATTTCTTCCGCCAAACAGCAGTGTAAATGCACTGTTGTATTCCGGTTTTAAGGACATTGTAGCCAGTCATTTCGCCATTCATCGCAATAAAAAAAATGATTTTGCGATGTCATGGTCAATCAAGAATCGTCAAGAAGGACTCTATAAGCTTTCACAAGGTTATCAACAGCGTTGTGTTTAAACTATGCGATAATAAATTTAAATAAAAAAGCATGTATGTTTCAGTCGGCAGATTGTTTTTTATGTTCTTCCCAATTAACCGCCCTAAGATGTTTTTTCAAAGAATATTTAAGAAAAGGCCCTACGCTCCTACTAACGCTGGCAATATAACCAAGGACATTCTTTTTTGGGTTGTGGGCGTTCATAGTCGATGGCGATTACTTGCCATCGGGTGACGTTAACACGATTGTCGCCTATCCCATATAAATATGAAATAGCATTGACCTAGTATTTCAAATTTGTGCCCGATATGGCGATAGGCTCGCCCCCTATCACATCGTGGGACGGAACATACAAGGCGAAATGTGGGTTTCCTGGTGGGGCCTCTGCTTACCCCTTCGGGGATAATTCGTGAGTTTATGTATGTATGTAGTATTTCAACATGGCAACCAAATCAATACGTGATATGTTTAAGATCTGTATATTATCTTATTTATAATGCTTTCTTTTCTACAACATGAGGCACATAAACTATGTGTATGAAGTATGAATCCCCGCGGTTGGACCATTGTTCGAGTTTAAATGGTTTTTGTGATAATAAGATGTAATATGTTATATTCAAATTCAATTTACATGACTAAACCACGGATTATATGTTAATAGTATTTAAACTCTTAAATAATTGAAATGTTTTCGTTCTTAAATATATTTTCTACGTAAATCATGACATTTGAGTTAAATAACAATTTAATATACACATTTTCATTATAATATTTAAAATATATGTGGTTTATTCCGACAATAACGGCAATTGTAAACATGTATTTACTTATCAATTCATAAAATTTCCCAAGAATTGTGATCCTTGTTAGTTATATAATTCAAAAGCGTACCTAAAAATAAATATACTCAACAGACACATTCGTGTTTGCGCAAACGCGAGTTTTCACCAGTCTCGAAAGTTGGAACGAAGTTTGCTGAAATTTTTGCCCACATACGCTCCAGTATACTGGTGCAAACTCAGACTTGCACAGTTCACTCTTCGAACCCGAGACCCCTCACCCCAGCTTTGCAATCATAGCGTAGTACAACTACGCCACCGGGGCAGCCTTATCATTATTACATGACTGATAAATTATATAATTTTCGCTTTAAAAGTCCTTAGCGTAATGAACACATGTCTTAAATGACTGCCTCGGTGGCGTATTTGTATTACGGTACGGTTACAAAGCTGAAGTCTCGGGTTCGAGTCCCGGGTCGGGCAAAGTGATATTGGAATTTTCTATTCATTATCTGATATGGCGATAGGCTCGCCCCCTATCACATCCTGGGACGGAACATACAAGGCGAAATGTGGGTGTCCTGGTGGCGCCTTTGCCTACCCCTTCGGGGATAAAGGCGTGAGTTTATGTATGTATGTCTTATATAACATACTCTAATACTTTTCTAGCCGCCTATACATTCCTCAAAGTAATCTCAAAAGCAGTGAATAATTTAGATACAGAGATTATGCTTAAAAAGTTTCCGCGTAATCCTTGTAGCTTCGTCGAGGCTTAGCATAATGGCATTAGGGCATCGCGATAACAAATAAGCCTTTTCTAATGGGAAATATTTAGGTGCCACGTGACTAATGGATGAACATTTTTATTCGAAAGCCTCCGTGAAGCAGTTGGTTAGACGCCGCCTATGAAACGAGAGACGTGGGTTCGATCCCCGCACCGAAACAAATATTTGTGGATCAGGTATTTGTTCTGGGTCTGGGTGTTTGTGAGACCGAAAAGTCTCTCGTAGTTACTGATACCCACGACACAAGTCTCGATCTTAGTGTGGGGTCAGGACTATGTATGTGACTGTTGGGCGTATTTATTTACCAAAAATCGTGAACAGTCTTGAATTTTATATTCATAGCAGCTTATTCTTACATGGTGAATTTACCGAGCTCGACTGCCTCGGTGGCGTAGTTGTATTACGGTACGGTTACAAAGCTGAAGTCTCGGGTTCGAGTCCCGGGTCGGGCCAAGTGATATTGGATTTTTCTATTCATTATCAGCCCGGAGTCAGGAATTTGTGCTTCGGGGATAAAGGCGTGAGTTTATGTATGTATGTATGTATGTATGTATGTATGTATGTATGTATGTATGTATGTATGTATGTATGTATGTATGTATGTATGTATGTATGTATGTATGTATGTATGTATGTATGTATGTATGTATGTATGTATGTATGTATATGAATTTTACGTGCTATTGGTCGCGTGGTATATTAAAATAATCAAATAATAATTATATGTTGTCAGCTTTTATTCGTTTTCAGCCAAGTGACTGCATTACACGTTATGCTAAGTATGGACTAGATAGACTATCTATTGGGAACAGATATCTCCAGGCGTTTGATACAATGCCGGCCCTCACAACTGCTTTTTAAGTAATGTAGGAATAAAACATGAAAGGCAAAAGAGAACACACGGCCTGGCATAATTTGGTGGCGGAGCAACAACATTGCCATTTTCTTGATTCGGGTCTTGACCATCAAGCTGTTTACACATAATCGGTTGACTTACTAACATAGCAATAGAAACATCGATATTGACAACCTTTGAGACACTGCTATCAACAGCTTACTCTGAAACGGGAGGCCGAGGGTTAAATGGCCTTACCGACATAAAAGGGTGGCCCACAAATATTAATTATTTCCGGAAAAAGCATGACGAGTTTAAAAATCTTTCGTAGTTTATAATGTCCACGGCACAATTAAATACACCTAACAGTCGCACCAAAGTCCTGACTCCACACTGAGATCGAGTCTGGTGGGTATCAGAAACTACGAGAGACTTTTCAGTCGTACATTATTTTAGTTGTTGGTATAATAGCGTCGATTATGTATGCGACTGTTGCGTGTATATTATTTAAATCCAAATTCTGACGCATAGTCTACTAAAGCGCGTAAATCCTTTGGGGGAGCCAAGGACAACGAACTCGCAAGTTCAAGGCTGTGTACTTTGTTTTCTTTTGAAGTGAATGTGAGTCAATGTGTGTTACGACTTATGCTGGTTTACCATGCATTCTATTTTTATTACAGGTGTCTGTGAAATATTACAAAAGACGCGATTGTCTGTGTAGATTTGCTTGCTTTGACAGTAAGTTGTTGTTTTTGATTCGCTGAGTGAGATTGTTTATAGAACTACAATTTCTTTTATTTTCTTCGCTGGCAGACAAGCCCGCCTGATGTTAAGCAGTCATCACTGCTCATGGAACTTCGCGTTGCCAGGTGTCTAGCAAAGCCAGGTCGCTGCCTACCGTGAGAAGAGAACTAGCGTTAAGTAAGTAAATAAGTCACAGCGATTGGAGAACACCGAAGCATACTAGTTCGGACAGGTAAGCGGTTACACGTAATAACACATATAGGTACTAACATTCTTTTGTCAGCTTAAAAAACAATGCCAATCACGAAGAATCGTAGCATCAATGGCTCTTGTCTAGTCAATAAGATCTTCGTCGGGTATTCTGCAGACGATAAATCAAGTAATATTGTGTAATAAGTAATCCACGCGCCCCTCTATTTAAAGACACTATTACTTAAGTGCCAGCCTATTGATATCGAGTGTTATAAGAAATTCCTCTGTAATACTTCTCAAGCGATTATATGCCAGTTATAATTTCTGTTATTGTTCCAAACAACTCACAATTTTTTAAAACTGAAACGCTCACAAAAAATACTTTGTGTATCTTGGGAATCGAACCCAGAAAATCCACGTTTTGAAACGACTGCCTGTTCTATTTTTCTTATTCTCTATACTATAATTGTGATGGAAAAAATAGGCTGTTTTTACGCATGCACGCGTGACGTCGAGACGCGCTAATTGGTTCCCTACCTTTACGCGCGGAGGAATCTCCATGACGCAGCTTATCGGCAGCACTTAAAATAAAAAAAGCTTTAAAAGCACTTGCACTTGTATGTTACTGGCTTTGTGGAATTAAATAACTAACACACTACAGACAGACAAATAGTTTCAACTTAGGATACGTGTCTTCTGGACTCTCTCTCTCTCTCTCTCTCTCTCTCTCTCTCTCTCTCTCTCTCTCTCTCTCTCTCTCTCTCTCTCTCTCTCTCTCTCCAGCCAAAGGAAGTCCACTGCTGAACATATGCCAAGACATCAAGAACATTCTGTGTACTAAAACATTGTTTTTGGAACTTCAAAGCATAGATCGGGAAAATGTGTATCATACTTGTATTCATTTATTATACTTTATTGTACATCAAAAAGAGAAAAGTATATATAAATAGTATAGTACATCCTTGTATCTGCAAGGATTGAATTACCGTGCTATGATATCTGCCTTAATAATTTAATCACTATTATTCAGCGTCTCAAAAAATGACCCTACAAACGGCTAGTGATAATAATTTATACCAACTGAGCTACGACTCTACTTTCTAATATACTGTACATAAATAATTTATTAAATTGATTAAATAACTTAACAATATAATATGTATGGGTAATATGTTAAACCACCGTTTCATAAATCTTACAATTTTCCGGGGAAATTGATTTGATCGCCATAACAAAGTTTATGATAGAGAGAGCATATCGCAATATTTATACAAAGTATATTTGTGTGATCCACAGGTATTTGTTTCGGGTCTGGTGTTTGTGAGAATGTAAAGTCTCTCGTAGTGCCTGATACCGACGACACAAAACTCGACCTTGGTGTGAGGTCAGGACTATGTATGTGACTGTTGGGTGCATTTATTTATTTTAAATACGAGTCTTGTATTGTCGGCATCAGAAACTACAAGAGACTTTTTGGTCTATATATGTAGATTACACTAATATACATATTTCTTTGTGTAGGAATCGATCCCGCGGCTCTTGATTTAACAACTGACGTTTTACCCTACTGCCCCACGAAGGCCGCCATTTGCCTATTAGTTAGAAGAAAATAAGTTACGATTTTTGTCTGAGTCACTCGTTTATTTCCAGACGTCAATAAAAGTCAATTATATCATTTTCACTGTTGTGCTAATGAAATGACATAGTTCTGAGAACTGATTACGTCTAATCGCAAGATATTTATCCGGTTTCGATTATAGATCTTAAATCCTAATAAATCGCAGGTGCGTCAGCCTTCGAAGTTAAAAGAGAAAAAGTAATATGTGTTCGACAATATCACTGATCGAATTGAATGCAAAGTTGATGTTCGTCGATTTACTGTGATATGAAAGTACCGTCCAAAGCTAGCCATTTCAAGCTGCATCAAGACTGTATACTGTATAACTTTATTCCTGTACGCCGAAAATATGCTACAGCTAAAACAGCTTTCTAAGATACGATAGGGTATCTTATCACCATTCCAACTTGGAATTTATACACACTAAATATAGCCCCGAGTAATGAGAATATGAAAATTGAAAAACTAACACAAATTAGATTATGCCCGATTCACCTAATTTTCAGACTTCACAGTCAATCAATAAGGTTTGTTATGCCTGGATACGTCATATCTGAACTCTTAGAAAGGTGTCACTAAATAAAGCCCCACAGATGACCGTATGATATAAAATTGACGTAAAGGGCAAAAAACCCACGCCAGTTCTTCCCTGGCGCATGGCAAGTGTTCTTGGAAGTCTTACTCTTTAGCATACATTCAGTACGTGATGGTATTGTATGGGACAGCATGGTGGTCCTTTTCCTATAAAGTGATGGTAATCGGGCATCGTCTTATAGATACAAATTACTAGAAGCGTTCAAGCTTGATTTGTATTGGTGTGTTGTGAAGTTCTAGAGAAATTGAGTTGGTATGATCAATGGTGTAGTGGTATTATGTGTGGTGTGTACTATGCAATCCAGGGTTCGGTTTCCTGGTCAGTCACAATTTTTTTAAGAGGGTTTGCATTAACCCTCAGTTAAGTTTCACGATACAGGACAGATTCCTGTGTTCTGGTATAGGTACTCGCTTCGATCACTTTTTAGGAGGAAATATACTCGGCGAAATGCGTGGGCCACCATTACTATCTATAAACTATTTCCTAAAGGAGACAGGCATGAGTGTATGTATTTATGTACTACAGATCAGGTAATTGAAGAAAATAATCTTAGTTAAAGCCGTAGAGAACATGTGTTGTATTAATTGCTACAAATAGCTCCGTATGTAGTTATGTTAATGACCCACCGATACCCTATCTTACGTAAACCACTCTACAATATCAGTTCATGTATATTCACTTCTTCCTACTCTAGTCTAACACGTATTTTTAACGATAACTATAATTATTTTAACTATAATTAGCGTTTGTTTTTGTATATAAAAATAATAACTTATTAGTAGTGAAAGGACTTCAGAACTTCATCTACCGACCCGCTTCCCCAACATGTATGGGAAAACCTTCAATGTTCAATGAGGCAATCTTGTAAAGGGCTATTATCAATAGGGAATCTCCAAGGGGCTACATTAATTAAAGATTAAAGTCAAAGAAGGAATTAGGGAAACTGAAGAAGCATCGAGAAAAATTAACCAAGGCAGACTGACTACTTAATAAAAATTGCAGAAAGTTGTTGGAAGCACATCGCTTCCTACAGCCCTTAATGTGAAGCCTACGTTCAGTAGCGGACTTCCTAAAGCTGATGACAAATATGAGGCCCAGAAATATTTGTCTAGGGTCTGGGTGTTTGTGAGACCGAAAAGTCTCTCGTAGTTTCTGATACCCACGACACAAGATCCATCTTAGTGTGGGGTCAGGACTATGTATGTGACTGTTGGGTGTATTTATTTATTTAAATAGGAAATTCTGACTAAGCTATATAGCTATTCATTATAACGGTACATGACAAGGTAAACAGTGATTTGCCTATGCAAATCTATAGTCAGTATAGTCAGACACGGCGAGTTTTTGCTCAGACCAGATTAGTTCCAGACACGGGTAGCGATCATGACAACTGGCATACAACCGTACCATGCAATGCTATGCTCTCTTAAAATAGTCTATGGATAAATAAAATAGGCAAATAACAATAAATAATAATAAATACACCCAACAGTCACATACATAGCCCTGACCCCACACTAAGATCGAATCTTGTGTCGTGGGTATCAGGAACTACAAGAGACTTTTCGGTCTCACAGACACCAAGACCCGAAACAAATATCTGTGGTTTACACAAACATTGGTCTCGGTGCGGGGATCGAACCCGTGGCCTCTCGTTTCACAGCCGGCGTCTAACTAACTGCGCCACGGAGGCTCTCAGAAGAATGACAGAAGGGGTTTCTTATTTTTAATAATTAGGTGCGGCAAATGCAAACAGGCCTCAGATAATTGCCGCCCATGAACACCCACAACGCTTGGATCGTAGATGTGTGGCGGGTTTATCAAATCTGGAGGGGAGTGGGAAGGAAAATGATTGGAAGAAGGGGTAGGCAACAGGCAATCTTATTATGAGACAATCGATCTTCTGTAAGACAGTGGTGCCCCGGACGAGCCAGCCTATTCATACTGAGTCATGACTGACAACGGCGTGGCTCTACCACTTCCAAAAGTCTCTTATAGTTAAATTATTTAAAACTAGTAACACCGGCCAACCTCTTCGGCCTTGCGTGGGATAGCGAACAGGGACCATGACAATTGACAACATTAATCTCGTTCGAAAATCAAAAGCGGTAGAAACCAAACTCTGTTGTCAGATTTTAAAAAACTTGGATCTGTCTTTTGCTAATGAGATGTGACTTAAAATTAGGTAAAATTGTTTGCTCTTATATTACCCCTTAGATATAAATTATCGGTTTGCCGTAGGTTAAAGAATAGGATTTCGACATAAGCGTATGGGAAAATGTCTACATTTAGTTACGTCCTTCAACCGTATTACAATGTTGATATTTCCCATGAATAACCGACGTTTACTAGGTCTATATAACACAATGATAATCCGGCCTTTAAAATTATTTACCCAACTAGTAAATAAGGGGATTTTCACGATTTCCATGGGCTTACTTCAACAAAAATACATTTCAAAACGTCACAATTTTTTAAATTTAGTTTACCTTATTATCAATTCTTTAATACAGCATGTGATTAATTCAATTAACTTAAACTCTCAAGCCTGTATTTGACCATACTATTATTAGTGACGTTAATTAAATAAGTTTTACGTAGTTTCTGATACAATATTTGGCTTTGATTATTGTACTATTTTATTTTATTTTATTTTATTTAATAAGCATACCAACTACATTACGCATACAATAACTTAGACTAAGAGTAATTAAAAAATGACACATTACACAGCATAACGTATTTTATAGGCATGCATAACATTATAAAGTATTGATTAGACAAGTAGAACAGTAGAAAAGACACAAAACATACATATTAACTAGAGATTACAACTTAAAATTAATAAATACCTAATAAAAATCAATTTAACACATTATAAATTACTAAAAGAAAAGAAAAAGAAAACGTACGTAAGTATATATAAAAAAAAACTATTTTTTCTCGGGACATGACGTTAAGTAGGCAGCCGGTCGTTAAACTACAAGTTAAATATATTGATAACAGAAAAATAAGGACAAATAATTACTTTAGTCCAATAAAAAATGTGTTTACTTGGCTAATATTATGAGTAAGCACTGGTCTGTAGCTAAGTCAATATTGGAGCACAATGTTACACTTTAATTACCAATGCACATAACAAACGTGTTATTTCACTATTAAATATCTTAACTGACATTTGTCTATGCAAAATCAGTTTACTTTTAATTTTTAGGTCTAGACGGGGACTTTTTTTCTACATACTTAAACAGGATCTTAAGAAAAGATTAGTCTTATTCATAGACAGATTTAAATCTATTTTAGTTATCGACTTTTTTGTCCCTTTCGAACGACTTTTGATTTCAGTTTCAGTGAAGAAGATAAAACATTTGATAACTAAAATACAATTCGTAAGTCTCAAAATTTTACCAATTATATTCTTGAAAAATACATTTACGCGCATTTTAGCCGTCATCGAGTAAATATTAATAACATGTAAGTGTACATACTACATAGTCAGCATAAGTGTAACTATTGTTTACAAATACTCAGATTGAAATAGCTTTAGTCTAGACTGACGATGATGATCTAATAAATCTGAGATAAACTGAAGAGCTTATATGGGCCGCCCCCTTCATCGAACCAACGATCTATCTGTATAGATAGGCATAGTGATGAAACGAGCTGGTGATACGACAACTTCTCAGTGATACAAAACAACGATTAAATATGTAATTATCATAAAAATATTGGGATTAGTGAGATTGCTGGCGGTCCTATACACGGATAGCTATCATCGAACACGACTGGGGAAAAGGCGTTAATTTATGTATGTACATATGCACATAAAATACATTTCAAAAACTACTTATTGCTAGTCAACACTAAGTGCTTGTACACGTTAACTCGCAGGCGCGGTCGCGGGCGCGGTCGCGGGCGCGGTCGCGGGCGCGGTCGCGGGCGCGGTCGCGGGCGCGGTCGCGGGCGCGGTCGCGAAATATCAAACATATGGATGTCAACCATGTGTTCACGTTGGAAACGCACGTGCGATGTATGTATAATAGCGGACAACTGACAAGCCACGTCAATCGCGCCCGCGCCCCCGACCGCGACCGCGCTCGCGTGTTAACGTGAACAAGCACTTACGGCAAAGGAAAACATCGTGAAATCAATCAATCATATCGACGATTGTACAGGCCGACGATTGAGGCCCTGCAGTGGGACGTACATTGTACTTATATGGGCTGATAGAGATGCAGAGTGTGTTATCAGGACAACCAACACTGCTAAAACGGGAGAAAACCAATACTGAAATAACTTATCTAATTCTCTCCTCCTTTCGACATAATTATTACACTAAATGGGGAACAATTGACTGCTCATAAAAATCTATTAGCGCACACGCTGCCGACCAAAACAAAAATGATGATGATGAAAGAACACAATATGTGTTCTTTATAAATCTTACCAAGAGATATAGATGTGTTGGTCGACATTTTTGGGTGCGCGATAGCGACGGTTGTACACATGCCCCTTCCTGGCTGTATCAGGGGTGTGCAAGGATAATTCAATGAATTTGAAGTGGAAGAATTTGCAAACACATCAATTTCATGTCGTCCCATTTCCTACAGTTCCTTTATTTATTATTTCTTCACGCCCAAACTGTTGGACCATTTTTATTGAAATTTTTTATAGAGGTAGCTGATATCTTGGATTTACACATAGGCTACTTTACTCACGAAAAATGAGTGAGAAAAGTTGAGCTGAGTTTAAATATAAATTACATACATACAGCTCGAACTGATAATCCATTGTTTTTTTAGGTCGATTAAATAGTTAGTATTTATATGTATTAACATGTGTCTGATGTGAACTCGCTTCAAGAATCTGCACCCGTGCGAAGCCGTTCGGGTCGCTACTTATATCATAGACTATATGATCTAGAGCCAAATAGACAATACAAAAGTGCAATGGTTTACGAGGCAAAAAGTAGGTTACAACTGCTCGACATTCTTGTTCATACATACAGGGATAAAGGCGTGAGTTTGCTACCTACCTACCTAAGGCTACCCCTTGGTAGGCAGAGGTGCCACCAGGACACCCACATTTCGCCTTGTATGTTCCGTCCCATGATGTGATAGGAGGCGAGCCTATCGTCATGTCGCACAAATTCTCGACTCCGGACATTCTTATTCCCACAACCTTATTATCCACCACGCTACATACACACATATCATATAAACGGCTATAAACATGATATGAACGACGCAAAATGACGAAATCGCATTGCTCTATCCCTCCTGAGATAAGTGACGTTTCGATTCTATCACGAAACACGTTATCGTTGTAGTAAAAGTTATTTTCAATGCAGACACCTAATCCTTGTTTTTAAAAATATTATAAATAATAATGTGACTCATAAAGATATCGGTTGAGGAAAAAATATATTAATGAAATATTCTTAATAATGCAGTTAAGCGTCACTCGATATATTTTTCTTACTTGATCTTATTCTACCATCACGTGGGGTTGACATATGACTTATAAGTATGTTACAGAAAGATATAAGTGGAAAGAGATTAAACGACCAAAATAACCACTATTTTTATCACCAAAATTTTTTCAGTTTATCGCTTTTATAAATAAAAAAAATGATAAAAAATATTGTAATACAAGTACAATATTGTTTTATGATCAATCCAATATGTTTTACTCTTATATTTTATTAAGAAAAAAAAAAAAAAGAGAACCACCGCAAAATGTAGTAGCCATCAATTTTAAAATATAAATTTAGAATAGGCACAAAACTACACTAATCAAAAATTACATACATTAGTCACTACCCATGGTACGAATATAAAAAATTGCAGCGTGCAGTTCGCTAATCAATCGCTACAACAATGACACTACACACATGACTCCAAAAGTCAACGTTGTGCTCTGGGTTTCGAACCCGTAACCACCATCTCGGCAAACGCGCCCATTCCATATCCAATAGGGCACGACGCAAATGCTAATATTTTCCTAATTATTTACAAAAAACTTTAATTTGCAGTCTATACACGGGCTGTAATATTATAATTAATTTAGTACAAGGAATACTACGGCAAGGCGGTTTTAGCTTTTTTCTTTTTACTTGATACTTACACTAATGGCTACAATGTGTTGACAATCATAATAATAGTATTCTATTTTTATTACATATCCGTCGGAACCAGGAAATAAACAAAAAAATTTCAGTTGTTGCCTATTTCATTGTGTTGATGTTGGTTTTCTAAAATCTAAATTATAAATTAGTCTACCGGTTCACTGTAACGAAAATATTTACTGAGCAATTCCAAATACCCAAAAAATAGCCAATAAATAACAAAACAATTACAAATAAAATAATTAATTCAATACACAAATATCCACAAAAAAATTACAAAATCAAAAAACCTAACGGGGCATACGCGCTTCCGAAGAAAATGTTATCTGCGCAGGCGCCGCGTGGAGGGGATACGTTTTGCCTCTCTTATATTTTCGATCGCGCGGCGCTCGCTCACACGTCCACCGATCCACCGCGCGCGTACCCGAAATGTGCAACATGTGTGTTAGAGATGTCACTGCCGAGGTCCAGGTCGAGAAACCCAAGGTCTCCCGGACCCTCGAGCGCATGAAGATGAAGCACAACATCACGACCAACCCGATCAGCCTCGAGAAACAGAAGGAGGTGGAATACCAGCCCGACCTGCTTGCTGTCTCCACGCAATACACGAAGATCTGCTATGATCTGTTCAAGCAAGGATTAGTCCGGGTCCAAGAAACCAAGGCTTATGTGTGAGTCCTTTTTGTTGTTTTTGTGACGTAAGGAAATGAATGAAAGTTTGTGTAAATTTCTCTTATATTTATTTAATAAAGCACGTATTTCATATGCCTGAAAAATATAATAACCAATATTTATAATTGTGCTACTTAATATTATTAGGCATATAATTAAGTTATACGTGTCAATATGGTAACCTATACCTTCAAACGTTAATTCCTAACCTCGATTGTGCCTCGATTCCAATAGAATAAAAATCTAATCAGCACTTCTGTTACCACAAACATTTTTTTAACATTAGGTTATTTTATAAAATTAAGGCAGAACCATTCACTTTGCATAGTTAAAGAAACTTACAATTTATTAATTAATGTGTTAAATTCTACAGATATTGTGTAGTCAATGTATAGAAACCATGTGGTGTGAATTTCATTCCTTACAATATTACTTTCTTTAACCTTTTGCTGAATGTGAAATCATAATCCAGATTCCATAATGATATCTCGGTATTAAATCTACTAAATTGTAAAAATATTTTCTTCAAATCAACATTTATCTAAATGAAACAATTTTTTAAAATCTTAAGAACCAACAGTATGTTCAAATCAAAATGGTTCATTTCCTCAATGCTTTATCAAACCTAACAATGCATTGAATTCTAAAGAAAGCAACACACTTAAATTCCAATACAGTGACAAAACTTAAAATACTTTTTAAGACACTATAATGTAACTTATTTACGGACAAGATTATAGAATACGTTCTCCAAAATTACCCATTAACTAAATAAACAATAAATTAGCTATACAATATTCAATTTTAAAAAACACACCCGTTTCATCGTATTTGCAAATGGAACAAATTGAAAAATAGTTTGTAAACAATTTTCATTTAATTTAAAACTTAAGTGTAAATTTTTAGAATGATATAAAGTGTAGCTGCAATTATTCTTATTCTATCTAAAAGCCCGTATCCCACAATCATGTCCGGTTATAATTCTTCAAAATAATATCGATTAACTTTAAAACCGGTTGCCTGCGTGACTTCAACAGTTTCGGGAATAGCCCTTAAATCCTCGCGGGTCTAAATGGACTGCAAATACGTAACTTCAAATTGTAACTCTCATTTCTCTCTCTCTCTCTGCAGCCACAGAAACTCCACTGCTGAACAAAAGCCAGTAATTATTGTAACTCTCATTTACTCGGCCATTATTAAAATATGTTCCTTTACCGAAAAATAAAACAATAATTGCGAAAAAAATATAGCTACGAAAGTTATGAACAATTTTTTTCATATCAGCGTAGTAACAATTGAATATAAGTTTTTGTGATGTCAGACACCTTTAATACGCGTATCTGAGACGTTATTTATCTTGTTTTATCCTTTATCAGCGAATTCTTGTGAAAGATCATATCCCAGAATATCCAATCCCAATACTATCTGTAGAATACAAGATAATATTACTGTTTCGCAACATTTCAATGATTTATACAAGTTTTGTCTTTCAATCTGTATATTTTGTTCTAACATTAAATGAAGCCAATATGTTGTCTGAATCAACAAACATAGCGTGTAAATCAAAATATTACTTGGTTAGTCTAGTCGTAAAGTTTACAGACAGTAACTCGTGATGTCTGAATTTATGTTTTTGCTTTATGCGTATTTTTCATTTCGTGTTGATTAAAATTCGCAACAAAATCATTTCGGATATACTACCCAAAGCAGCCGCTTGTACTGAATGTGTTATAATCATCAGTTTAATGCAGCCAATTTCAGTCATAAGTCTCAACTAATCTTATAACTTTCCATAACATTAGAACACTTTAAAACCAATAATAATTGTTCAAATTAGGATAGACAAAAAGTGCCGGATTGCGAGCGACAACCAGATCTCTCTGTCTGCCGACGAGGTCAAGTCTGTCTGTGTGTCACGGATTTTATCATCTACTCTATAACCTCGCCGAATACGAGAAAGTAAATCCAGGAGTGGTTGTTAGTACCTAAGTAGTTTATCCTAGACAATTTGGCTGTACATGATCGAGAATAAACAGCCGGTAAAGAGGCTTTAGATTTTTCTGATGATCGGAATAGATTAGAAAATACCTTGGAAACACGAATTTTGGGTAGTGTCTAAACTAGTCGCCTAATTGTTACTCGCATTTAAATAAAAATGAGAATTGAGAGGGAAGATAAAACGAAAATAGGATCATAATTTACTTGCCGATTGAAATTAAATTAAATTCGTTATAGGCTATATAGGCAATCATGCTGTAGTCTTAACTATAAAAAGGTTTAAAAAGTAATTGTTTTACCATAATGATATAACTGAATACATTGTTACTTTATTCATATGTTCCCAGTACCGAATCAGGAAATAGCCAGTATCACTAAACTTGATCTTGTATTTATTGCCACCGCAAACGATAAACCATATTTTACAGACAGGACACATTAAAATACTCTAAAGTCGATTGCCTACTGGCCTTAGTGCAGACCACAATGCATTACAATATATTTCACTACATATTAATAAAGGTATATTTGGTTTAAAACATGGATAGTCCGTCTTGCACGGGGCGAAACCGCAGTTTCGTAAAAACCGTCGTGAACTAAGACAACTGTTTTTGTTCGATCAGTGGGATTGCGAATCAGTAAGATCGTCTCCTAATCCTATTTCTAATATAATTTATTAGGTACCCACTGCTGGGCATGAGTATATCTACATATTCTATAAAATAAATGTGTTTATAATTGCCTTAGAATTTATTAAATTTTAAAATTGTTGTCTATAGGCCAGATGTACAAAGTATTTTTTTTTACTGATTCTATCTAAATTAAAAATCTGTGTTCATCCCCAGTTTCGATGTGTAACAAATAGGAAAAATACATTAACACGACATCATGCAAAATATTAAGCTATAAATTAATCTATAAATATTTAGTTTCAAGTGCCCTGAATACGAAAGTGCTAGTTAGCTAGACTAATTCTTAGAATTGTGACCTAAACACGTCAATGTTGGAATATTTTCTACGTAACTCGAAACTATATACTAATGCATTGCATTTAAAATATACTTTTCATTAAATAGAATAATTAACCTATAATATATTATTACCTTTCTAAGTCTAAGACGCCACCAAAAAGAAAAAAGAAAATTATCAAGCTAATAATTTTATGAACCGAGTTAATAATAATTAGTGATAGTTAATGGTTTCTTAGATTTACGCGAATGTTACACATTGAAATAAAACTATTTTATTACGGATTTTATCGCGATTTGGTTTAATTTTTACATTTTTTAACTTCCCGACGTTTCGATTACTTTACAGCTTTCGTGGTCACGGGGCGGACTGAGGTATTAGTCATCCGCTCTGTGACTGTCACAATTAAACTACCCTTAATTTTCAATTATTAAATTAAAAAGTTAACTAGTTGTTGCGATCCGATCTACGCAGTAGGAGCTCACAGTGTCTTGAGGTCTGGCAGCTGGTCTTTTGGGTTCCGATTTAATCAAATGTAGAACTGGATCCCATGATGGTGCAAGCTTCAAGCCATCTTCTCTATTGAAATTTGGATGTTTTTTAATTTCAATAGCCTCGCGAAACATCCTGGGTAGGAAGCGGTGTTCTTTAGCGAGGATTAGGGGCTTATCAAAACGAAGGTAATGCTTGGAGCCTTCTTCGATGTGTTCAGCAACTGCAGACTTCGTTGAGCGTCGGTGTTTGACGTCAGCTATGTGTTCTTTTACGCGGGTCCCTATGCTTCTCTTGGTTTGGCCGATATAAGAGAGGCCACAGTCACAATCTATTTTATATACGCCCGGTTCTTGCAAAGGTATATGACACTTGACAGGTGGTAAGAATTGACTAATCTTCTTGGGCGGCTTGAAGTATGTTTTAATGGAAGCACGCTTCAGGATGTAGCCAATCTTGTCTGTGACTCCTTTGATGTAAGGTAGTATAACCGGGGCCCGTTCAACTGTGGCTGGTTTCACTCGGTTTCTGTGACGGCGGCGTGGAACTTGGAGCTTGTTGTCTCGCAGTACCTGCTTGACGTGTTGCAGCTCAGTCGCCAGGTGTTTCTCATCACAGATTCCTTGTGCTCTCTGAAACAAAGATTTACCCACGGTAGCTAACTGTTTCGGATGGTGGTGAGATTCACCGTTCAGATATTTATCTGTATGGGTCTTTTTTCTATACACGGTATGACCTAAGGACTGATCAGGATTACGGATTACTAAAACATCTAAGAAGGCAAGAGATTTATTATGTTCCAACTCCATAGTAAATTGAATTTTATTGTTAATGGAGTTGAGGTGATTTAAAAATGCAGTTACTTGGTTAGATGGTAAGATTTTACAAGCGGTACGTAGATGATACTTTCACAATCTTACCATCTAACCAAGTAACTGCATTTTTAAATCACCTCAACTCCATTAACAATAAAATTCAATTTACTATGGAGTTGGAACATAATAAATCTCTTGCCTTCTTAGATGTTTTAGTAATCCGTAATCCTGATCAGTCCTTAGGTCATACCGTGTATAGAAAAAAGACCCATACAGATAAATATCTGAACGGTGAATCTCACCACCATCCGAAACAGTTAGCTACCGTGGGTAAATCTTTGTTTCAGAGAGCACAAGGAATCTGTGATGAGAAACACCTGGCGACTGAGCTGCAACACGTCAAGCAGGTACTGCGAGACAACAAGCTCCAAGTTCCACGCCGCCGTCACAGAAACCGAGTGAAACCAGCCACAGTTGAACGGGCCCCGGTTATACTACCTTACATCAAAGGAGTCACAGACAAGATTGGCTACATCCTGAAGCGTGCTTCCATTAAAACATACTTCAAGCCGCCCAAGAAGATTAGTCAATTCTTACCACCTGTCAAGTGTCATATACCTTTGCAAGAACCGGGCGTATATAAAATAGATTGTGACTGTGGCCTCTCTTATATCGGCCAAACCAAGAGAAGCATAGGGACCCGCGTAAAAGAACACATAGCTGACGTCAAACACCGACGCTCAACGAAGTCTGCAGTTGCTGAACACATCGAAGAAGGCTCCAAGCATTACCTTCGTTTTGATAAGCCCCTAATCCTCGCTAAAGAACACCGCTTCCTACCCAGGATGTTTCGCGAGGCTATTGAAATTAAAAAACATCCAAATTTCAATAGAGAAGATGGCTTGAAGCTTGCACCATCATGGGATCCAGTTCTACATTTGATTAAATCGGAACCCAAAAGACCAGCTGCCAGACCTCAAGACACTGTGAGCTCCTACTGCGTAGATCGGATCGCAACAACTAGTTAACTTTTTAATTTAATAATTGAAAATTAAGGGTAGTTTAATTGTGACAGTCACAGAGCGGATGACTAATACCTCAGTCCGCCCCGTGACCACGAAAGCTGTAAAGTAATCGAAACGTCGGGAAGTTAAAAAATGTAAAAATTAAACCAAATCGCGATAAAATCCGTAATAAAATAGTTTTAGTGATAGTTAATTTAACTACAATTGTTACTCAACATATAAAATAACAATACACTGTTCTAACAAAAATAATAAGGCACAAAATTTGAGATAAAGCTATAAGACCTCTTTCCCACAGGCCGTGAAATTATCGTAACGAAATATAAACTAAAGAATTTAATTAATAAGAAAACAGGTTACATAAATACATCAATACTTTTATTACCGTTTACGATTATATTGCTTTTATTCCGGTCATAGTAACTCCATTAACTTCGCAAACATTTTTACGTAACCTTTTTTTATCTTAACTGGCTTATGCATGAATGTCCATGCCAACCAGCTTTAGGCCAGCGTGGTGGACCAAATGGCCTAACCCCTCTCAATCGCACTCTCATAGAGGAGGCTCGTGCCTGGTAGTGGGACTTATATGGGCTGATATAAATTAAATGTCCGACTTAATTTAGATTCAGTCATTTTATCTACCATCCGGTTCCGAAA
The DNA here is from genome assembly GCA_949752805.1 of Deilephila elpenor. NCBI lineage: Eukaryota > Metazoa > Arthropoda > Insecta > Lepidoptera > Sphingidae > Deilephila > Deilephila elpenor. The sequence goes on along the minus strand of OX457096.1, from coordinate 15,422,796 downwards.
GCGGTTTTCACTAGAGAATACGGGAATGGGTTATGTGGAAGCATTACTTTTTTCATGTCATGTGACCTGGTTTATTGCCAATCGCACCCGTACTGCATTCATGACAATTTTGCCGAATAATATTACTGGGACGACTTTCTGATTACCTTGGTTAAGTGATGTCATTGGCGCATTCATAAATTCCCTTCCAAAATTGGAAGAAATATTTGCCCAAACGGTGGCCCAAAACAATGACGTAACAATATAACTAATAACGTCAGTTATTATCATAAATTTAGTCCACGAGTTAAGCTGATGAGAAATGATGGCATGGCGTTTGATACGTCAGGGTTAATTTATCAAAATTAATTTTAAATTAAAGGTTAAGTAACGTAACGAAGTTCAAGTTTGTAACTATAAAGTCAATTAATATTAACACGTCCTATAAGTCTAAAACCTTCAGTATGCCATAAAAAAACTATGAATTAGGATAATTACGTCTATTTCTATTTCTTAAAAGCTATCTCGACAATACAATGAAGACTAATGCTTAAAGAAAACATTTTCACCAATAGCTTCTAGTTTACGAAATATATTGCCTACATATTTATTTTATCATTATTCAGTGGCATAGAAACCAATTTACATTAGTTAACCTCGCTAACCAATTGAACATCTAACACAAGGCCCACATGGTATTAGTAATCTTGACATTCGACACTACAATTCATGTTACTCACAAACTACAATTATAAAATATTATATTTCCTATAGAAACAACTATGCCGGTGTAATCGAGATTGGAAATAAACAGTCTTCCGAAACGCTCTTCCTTACACAGACTTCCTTACGTGGGCTACTTTGACGGATTCTTCTTCGTGTATGGTGATCGCTACCAGGACGGATCGAATCGAACATCCTTCAATAACCAAATATAGCTTTAAACACAACAAATTAATATAAATAATTGTATCTTGGAGGTGACATTCTAAATATGTGCGAAACTGTGGGCGGTAGTATTCTCGGGTGTTTAAAAAAAATGCTACAATCAATTCGATGGCCTTTCGCCAATAACACTGGTGCTAAACTGTCTGATGTTTAATGTAAATATTCTGATAGCGCTATTCTTTTCGATTATTGGTACAGCACGTTCAAATATCTCGTTGTGTGTAAAACTTACACGATGTTGTGCAATTCGGTTAAAGATGTAAGTTATATTACGGAGAGGTAACTGAACTTATGATTGAGGTTATCCAGCTTTGAGCGAATTGGAAAAAATGAGATAGAACGAAGACTGATACTACGTCGAAGAACATTCAAATTCAAGAAATAAAATAATCCAGACATTTAAAACGTCCGAAGAATTCATAATTTCTTTACATCTCTATGATTCAACAAAAAATAAGTTAATCTCCAGTTGTCACTATAAGCTATTCAAATTATCAACATAAATAAGCAATTCACGTGCCTATTAACACTAACTTCCGAACTCCACTTCCTAAATCCTAATAATCAGGAAAGCAACATATTCATCGAATTTCCAAAAATATCCGGTCACGGAGGCTGACATTTGGATCGAACCCAAAAATCCGCAGTCACGAGCGGTGATTAGTTAACCACGAGACTCATCGGTCATATAAATATGCAGACAAATTGGAATATAAAACATTCAGATTGAGTATTAAAACGCTATTACTCGCTGGACTAATCAGTGAAATTGCTATAAAAATAATGAAAACATGGCAAAATGTCTAAAAAGTCACCAGGATTTTAAATATAATATGTAAATTTTTTATAGCCCTGTAGTACATAAGAGATCGTTGCCAAGCAAAACATTAGATTTTCATAGCTCTTTATTTCAGTGAGCTTGCAATGACCAAAATAATAGCAATTCACGATAAAATTATCATTAAACAATAATATACACCGACACTCAATCATTCAACTTGTTTCACAAGCAGCGTAACCATCTAAACGCAAATTAAATAGCCTTCCTACAATCAAATCAAAGCTTTAAACATTTAACCTTAATAAAGCAACCATTAATTATTTCGCATGACTATCGCTTAGAATGAAAAAGAACCCATACATCTTAAACTTGGCACAACTCTTGCTCGACAACTCCGAAGCGATCAATCCAAGAACTTCGAACCCAATACTTAGAAAACCTGTAAACAATAGATTATTGGAATGTCATTCCTAATTAGGTGAGGATTCCTTGAAAACTAGCAGATTATTGCCGGCAAATAACATTGGGTGACTATAATTGACTGGTTTTAATGAACTAGAATAACTTGTATCGGTTGAAGCAATTGAAAATACGTGTACAATTCAAGATGAACGCCTTGGAATCTATGGATAATTGAAATAAATGTTTCCTGAAAATAGTTAATTTATTTTGCCGTAAAGAGTCATACGTCAAACCGAACATAAAATAAACAATATCATTTATGGTTTGCTGGAACATTTTGCCGTGCATAGATTTATGGATTAGCTAAAATGAACATTAAGGTGGTTCATGTTTTAGTTCTTTAGCAGTTCTGCCATGATCTATCTATTTCTAATTCCGTTCATAAAATGAAAATTACGTCTCAAATGGTGCTCTACAAGACTCTTTGTAAAATTGACGTAGTATATAAAAGTATTTTAGTCCTGTTGCTTATCATGTTTCAAAATATCATGTTGAGTTTCTCAAATAAAGTTATTTTAAATAATAATACTAGTTAAACGCATGGAATTTCACAATCCCACACAAAAGCTTTTTGTACCTTTTATCTTATCTGCAAAGACTTTGGACCAAAAATGTCGATGCTTGAATTTGTCAGCAGTTTTTGGGAGAACAATAGGTAGATAAGATCGGATGCGGTTCGTGTCTCGCATAAAGGATTTTTAAGATAGAAATAGTCGAGATCGGCGCCACGAATGAAAAACGATGACTGATGCATTAGTTGCTATGAATTTTAGCACTTTGTGGCAAGATGGGCTTCAAATATACACATATAGATAGATCGAATATTGCCCGCTTTATTCGTCGACGTTGAGTCAATCCTAAATAATTTAAAATAGACAGACCTCGCAGGCTCGGCGTGGCTCTACCTGGCTGTAGACGTTAATATATCTAATACCGTAGATTGATATTATCCTGAAGCCTAAAATACTAAAACGTATGGGTTTGCAAGATCGTAAGATTTAACCTTATTATTTTTGGAAATTCATTCTAAAGCATAAAACAAGGTACACAGTAAATATGATCTCATCAGCCGGGCTTCTAACCGTCATTCAGTTGCCCCGAACGAAATACTGACCCTGCCCACAATAGCTCAGTGCGAAAACCTTCAACACATCTCTATTTAACTGTGACTGGCATCTGCCATCGGCTAATTGGAATGATCCTATTACAGCGAGCTGAAACGTGGCGCCCCGCACGTAACCACTGTTTACAGAATATACTTCATATTGTTATGCACTTCTGCTAACTCTTCCACCGCACTCCAAGGAATTGTAGCCTTTAATCATACGAGGGTAGGGTGAAAGTAGCTTGTGTTAAATTGCACGGCGCTTGGGAGTTTAATTTCAGTTGACAAGTTTAAACGGGATTGGGTTGATTGCTTGTCTGATGGTTTGGTAGCGGATATTCTGGAGACAGTGCAAATATTTGGAGTTGGTTTTGCGTTCTAAATCAGAAATGGCCTTTATCTTTAGGTTCTGGCAATTCTTCTCTAACTAATGGACACTTCAGAAGCACTAATATTCTAAAAACGTTTCTATTTTACCTACTGGGTAAATTCCGGAGGTTTTGAAAGAAAATCACTAATAGAAAGTATTAGTCACATGACCCAAAATAAGATAAGCTATATTCAACATTGATGAGGTGCAAACATCAGGAGTACCTTTCAAAAATAAACGTAAAACTGTTGAAAACAAAATGTATTGAGATATCTGTCGACCATTGTTCTAAATGCGGCGATGTTGTCACCAAGACGAAATCAATCATATTTATCGTGAAAGAGAAGTGTTTTGCGAAATTGTATCAATGACTTTTTGTTAGAAAAAAACCTGTGACGTCATATCAGATTGGAAAAACAAGTTTTCTTTCATATCACAATGTATTCTACTTATTTTATTGATTTAGATATTCTCTCTCTAGTTCTCAATTCTTATTATATTTAACAAATTGTACGTTTATTTTTATATTACTAGTATTATTTAGAATGTACTTTCATATATAAATGCTGCAGGTGTATTACTATTTTTCGATTTTCTTTTAATCTTTTTAGTATACTAATTGTGAGTTATAGGCGATTCTTTTATCCTTGTACTTGGCATAATGTTACCTTTGCCATAGCCTTATCTAATCGAAAAAGTTTACAGACGATTGTGAAAATTACCTATATAATAATTAGAATGTATACTTTTATAGCCTCCCAAATATTTATCTACATAGATAATTAATTGTGTATATTGTTGGATTATATTGATTATCGTGATTATTTTAGTTGTTTACGATTGAAGTATCTTTATTCCTTATTGTTTGTTTTTAATCTTTTGTCTATTATATTGTACATTTTGTTTAGTTTTTCCTATCATATCATTACTATACTAAATATTAATTATATAATACAGATAGATAACTTCACGCCTCTATCACCGGAGGGGGCATACAGAGCCGCAATTTTAATATCTAGATTTTTAACATGTAATATATACTACAAATGATTAAGAACGTGTTTCAGCTATGAACAAGAATCCAAGCAAAAAGGCCCAAAGCAACACGCACTGTATTTATTTTCCTCTTTTAGTTTCTTAAATTAAGCAGACATTATTAATTATATTTCTATATCATGTTATGCGTTCTATATTATACCAATACTTTGGATTTAGTACCTAGTCTAGACTCTAGACCAGTCAGAATTTTTTATATGTAAAGAAATTATATTTGAAAATACGCGATTATTCATAAAATTGCACCATCTTCATCTGTTGAGATGGATGTCAGATTTTTATCTAGTGACGCAAATGTTATATCACTCGCCGCTTTGTGCGTCGATACTTTATACTCGTATTCTAGAAAATTCTTAACAGAATGCGTATTGTCTGGATTGAAATTAGATACATTTTGATTCTTAAACCTAAATCGCTATGCATTTGACTTATTCCGATGTATTTATGTCTCAACTTGAGTTGAATACATCTAAATCAAACGTCTTTTCTACAGAATATTTTTGCTTCAAGCTCCTTTACGCTTTCTGTTTTATTATTCGAACCACAATTTATATGATTTTTCTAATTTCTTATATCTCGCCCTCCTCATACCATGTTATATCAGAAGTACCATAAGCGAAATAAAAATTACAGCTTATCCCACCGACCTATTCGGCCTGCGTTAAAGCACGCGATAATATGTTAAGAAAAACTGACAAACGCATTATTTTAGCATCTCCTTATAAATAGGAGATGTGTTATAGTTTTTTAAATAAACCGAAATGCAATATAAAAACTATTTTTCATTACTCCGCAAGCTTCTGGACCTGGATCTGACTCGTGTCTAGATATTTTCTGTTTGTTTCTTGATAAATGTGATATTTCGCTACTGTTCTTTGATATGTTGAATGAATATTGTTTGTTACACATAAAACCTTGCATACGTCAATTGTTTTTCTCAAAACACCTTGGAAACTTATTTTGAATAACAAATATGTTCATTGCAAGTATACGGATGATTTGTATGCTAAATATTGTTAAGAATGTATGAATTTGCCTTGTTTCTTGAGGATATAACCATGAAATTTAAACAACATAATACCAGTTAAAAAGAAGCGTACAAAAGGTACGTCTAAATGCAGACTTTTTTATATCTTCAACATTTTCATCTATAACAATAATCTAACATTTGGGCCCGAAGTTTCTATTTATATTTCAATGCAGTCTCGAAAAAAATATTATTTTAAAGATACGATTGGAAACGATCCAAATGCAGGATCTCACAACTTACAAATATTTTATAACGCAATATGTTTTGATACAAGAATTACTCTGCAAAATTGTTGTTTTTCTGTAACTGCGGTGTTTACGAGATCGATAATAGAAAAAGTTTTCCATTCAAATTGGCTACGCAGAAAAAGGCCAGGCCTCCTTTATCGTCACTGATAAGGAACCGCGCAACCGGCCTTCATAAACAGCATTTAAGATTACCTTAACGATAAACTCAATCTTGAATGGGAAATTAGAGATTAACTATGTATAAGAGACAAGAAATATTAAAATGATAAAAGTCTGACAATGCATCTGTGATATTTGAGGATGTTACATTAGATGTCTTATTAACAAAATATTATTAATTATCAACAATAGATTAATTATAAGCTCCTTGGTCAATGGTAGCTTGAAATCAATAGTATTTTAATTAGATATTTTAAAACATCAACGCCTAATTCGATGTTTTTTTTTTTTTTGGTATTTGATATATTTTTTGGGTATAAAGCTGAAGAAAAGCACTTGTAGCCCAAGTAAAATTGAAATTACAATATATTTTGCGAATGTACCTATAAAAACTTCCTTTGGATTATAAAATATTGTCATCTTGTTTATTATTTTCATCATCAATCCGCAATGACATAATCAACATCTGCTAATCTAACTTGTGACATGTTTTTGTGTTTTTTTTCCGTAGATAACTTGTATTTTTAGAATGAAAACACTGAAACAAACTTAGCTGTGGGATTGGAACACAAAACCTCTGCATGTAACGAGTCCAATGACCTATATTACTGTAATTCCGCGAGTACTAATCGATATAAATGAGTCACAATCGAATAATGGTGTTCAACACGATATAATGATAACAGATTGACATTGACACAGTATTGAGACATTTCTACTCTGGGTAGAAGTTCAAGGCCATAGTCCCTAATTGTTTTGGAGTAATTATGTCTTATCAAGGACAAAAATATTATCACGATAGCTTTTACAGACTGTTTTTATTACATAGGTAGTAGTGATTTTTTTATTTTTTGAAACGCGCACCTCATTTTATTTTTTTAGATATTTTATAGATTTTTTGCTCCTTTCAACAGATCTGATTGTCATTTTGTGCAATACAAATAGATCTCGTATATTTCACCGTACAATCAATGTATCTGCGTAACATAGAAAATTAAATGTGGGAAAACGAATACAATTTATATTTGCCCATTTAGAAATGAACATCAAGTATGCTACCAGTATACTATCAAGAAAACTTTTTAAACATCAATATAATTTAAAATGAAACTTAAATTATTATTTCCCATCGAATATTATCAGCTGATAAATGGTATAACAGTACGCATTAGCGTACCTTGAGATCATTTTACGGTCGCCTTCTTCCGAACTAGGTCAGCTAACCGAAGGGTAATCTGCCAATCACCCGTGTTTCTCATAAAGATCATAGAGGAAAACTGTGAATCTAGTAATGAACTACAATAACACCAGGGATAAAGGAAACGCTCCCGAACACGAAAAAGAAATAATAAATTATATCAAATACAAATCTGTTTGGTACCAGTGGTTCTCGACCAAACTCTTCTTTGCCTGAAAGCTTGATAAGGGACAACAAATTAGAATCCAGAAGATTAATCATACTATGAAATCCACATACTATGTCTAAGTGTTTATTTGCTACCAGAACGGCGTAGTTTTTTCAACTAACGGGAGAACCATTTCCCTGCTATTTTCCCTATTTACATTGGGCTGCATTTGCCTTCAAGAATTTTGCAGTCACATTAGAATACTCAAAAATAATTCACATCTAATTAATCACCTTTTTACTATAAGTAAAAATTTAAATTACTCGCCTATAACGCCTTTAAACTACAACATCAAAATCGCGGAAGTTAAGGCCTTATCCATAATTACAACGGGTGTAGTCGCTGCCAAAACCTAGTGTGGCATTTAAGCTCAATTAACCAGGGTATTTTTAGTCGGATAGCGGATTTATCCGCTGGCACGGCGCACGACTTTCATCTCGACCGTACATTGTACTCTTTATGCATCTGGACGGGGTAGGGTTGCAGTAAATATATAATAAGGATATATTTAATAAATTGCTGAGTTTTAAAAATGAAGTCGTGGCGTTACCTTGGATTACGAATGAGACGGCTATACGAACGGTAATTAATGCCTTATATTAGTATGAGATGATTATGTACATATATGTTAATGATTTCTTTTAACTTCTTTAACATCATATTTAAATAATCTTAATAGCAATCTTAACTTATAACACAGATCCTGCCGGCTATTTTTCTTTTACTAGAGATTTTTCCCTCTCGAATTTAGATGAAAGTACTATAAAAAAATTCTCGGCAACCCTAACACTCCGTTACATGCTACAATTTAAATGAGGTCGCCGAAGTGATTTCTAGTTTATTTCACGTCGGACAATTATTTCTTCAAAATGAACGTTGATTTCCAAAGCAAATATTTATTCTTTCGCATCAAAGCTTTTATTATTAATATAAATTATTTATTCGAGGCCATCGAACTTACGATCTCATTTCTGTAATTGAAGGTACAATGAGTAGATAAAATCAAACATTCTCTTTCATATGAGAGTAATTAATTAATTAAACTACATGCATTAATCTTAGCTTGTAATTAAATTAAATTTTCCGAAGTTCACAATTAAATACACGTGGAATATTTTTAACTTTATGTTTCAAATACTTATGTACTTATCCCGTCTCTTTTCTCAGATTCAAAAATAGAAATAAAATTAAAAATACTTCAATCATTCTTTAATTCCATTTTTAAAATACAATCGTTTAGACTCCGTGTTGATAGGAACGTGGAAGTAGGAAGATCCAATATTTCTGGTATTCACCAAACTCGAAATTTTCCGCGTTCGTGAATCATTTAGATTAAAGATAAGTATTTGTGTTAAGTGTTATCACGAGAACTTGGAACACTACAGACAGGGAATGTTATCAGTGATTCGCCTGTATTCGATGACCGGGAAATAAAGTCTATCTAATACGTAATAAATGATTCCTATTTCCTTAATACGAAGGCGTGTTTTTGAGACCAATTTACAGTTTTTTAGCTTTAATTTATGTAAGTATTGCTATCTTTAACCGTTCACGCTCATCTACCCTTTCCTATCAACCCTGAAAAGTCAGAGTCATCTTAATTGCGAGTGATCATAAACTGGGGAAATTCGCTAATCACTTTCAATTAATTAATTCTATTAAATCAAAATCTAATCCCAAGCAAGTCATAAACGACTAAACCAAATAAAAAAGCAAAAACAAAACCAAATCTATACAACCACAAAATCCAGTCTTAAAATTTATTTTAAAGTCCACATAAATACAATATACGAGTAGACATGCTTTCGGCTACTTACACTGTTTAAACGAGTACATACTCCGTCATAAATGGTCGCAGGTTTGTATTTCCGTCGAGTATTGACAGGCGACAGGGCCAGTAAAAGTAGAATGTATGCGCATGGGCAATGCGTATTTGCTACCATGGTTTATGAGGCGAGTTTACTACCAACTTTGTAGGTAAAAGTGTTCGTATTTTAATTGTAACCACTTTAAAAACAGTTTTTTGTGTTTTTTTTCCTATCGTATCACACAATAAAGCATAAAAATCAAATTTATAAGAATATTGAACAATAAAAACTTATAATTAAGGTGGCGCTACTGTAGCTAGACAGAGAATCAATATAAAATTAGCCTAAAAAGAATACCTCGATGTGGACTTCATTTCACTTAACTCTCTCTACAATTGTCATGTCCATGTCATAGCTTTATCTATAATAGCGCCATTCAGCGTTTTTTGAACTTACCGTTAACAAACAACCACTTTTTCATTTCAACCTCTTCATATATCTATCCTTTCGATTACAAAATGCCGATGAAGTATTAAATCAACACATTCTGGCATTTAAACTGACGTTGTTAGAGACGCCGGCAATCGTCAACTTCCTGCCTTAGTGCGTGCCGCCGACATAAAAAATGCGATTAATCGCTCAGTAGCAATCGCATCGCGGTTACGTATAAGGCATCGATTTTCTCACATCGCCATATCAGTGGAACTAGTTATTGGATCTGTAATCACGAGTAAGCTTTGAGACGCGGTGTAGTTTAAAGCGCATAGCGGAAAATCACGTTAATTTTAACCAATGTTCCAATAGGAATTTTAAAAATATATTCCAACCCGTGACCACGAAAGCTGTAAAGTAATCGAATCGTCGGGAATTTAAAAAATGTAAAAATTAAAACAAATCCGCGATAATATCCATAAAAATTATTTCAATGTGTAACATTCGCGTAAATCTAAGAAACCAGTATGTATTCAAAATAAATAAATAATAATAATACACCCAACAGTCACATACATAGTCCTGACCCCACACTAAGATCGAGTCTTGTGTCGTGGGTATCAGAAACTACGAGAGACTTTTCGGTCTCACAAACACCCAGACCCGAAACAAATACCTGTGGATCACACAAATATTTGTTTCGGTGCGGGGATCGAACCCGCGGCCTCTCGTTTCACAGGCCGGCGTCTAACCAACTGCGCCACGGAGGCTGTCAGATATTAAGGCGATCAATATTGAAAATTATATAAATAATCTCGAAATTCGCTTGCAATATAGCCAGATCTCTACCTTGTACACAGTAAGTTAAATATAAACCGATTGGCGATAACCGCTTGTACTGGCCTACATAACGTTACTCTTATAAAGAATACAAATTAAAGTAAAATATTTCGACTTCCCGATAAGCCAGATAAGCGAAATTCGAACTGTCCAAGATTTCGTATCGATTTCTTTGCATCGGTTATTTATGTTGTAATATTTTGTCGGTAATTAAAGGTACATAAAGACCGACTGAAAGTTTACATGCCTGCGGTGAAACGACGGAGCGCAGGTTCGATTCCCGCATTGGAATAACGTTTACCAAAAGTCTCGCGCAATCACCGATACATAACTTTTCATAGTTTTCTCAACTTGTACTTATCCACAAGAAGTCTAATGCTTTTATTTCCATAGATATGTATTTTTATCATTAAAAACTTCGCTACTCACGATACAGAAATAAAAAAAGTTGTTTACCTGGAATTCACAAAAATATAACAATTTCCCTGTATTGCACATTTTTATCATATATGAAGGCAAATCTCTTTATCAAACAGTAACGGAAAGAAAACATGTTTTTCTGTACCTATTAAGATTACGCAGTGACCATTATGAAACTACGTTTTGGATTTGCAAATAAAATAAAACTATTATACAACTGATGGACTAAGTAATCTTTCTACCAAAAAAAGTGAACTTTTGTAGCCCATATAAGTAAGAAATTAAACATTTATGTATTGCCTGAAAGTTTGTAATTTCTTTGTTCCTAACTTTAAAACAAAAGTAAGTTGTCAAAATTGCATATTTATCTCTAAGGCAATTGATTAATATAAGTTGTAACGACCTCTAAAATTTTACGCAACCTTTATCATATCTTAAGCCTGCAAATCCTATTAATAAAATATGTTAAATATAGTTTGAATCAAAGTTAACGGTCATTGACATTACGCAATAAATAATCATCGTCGAACCTTATCAAATATTTAAACGAAATTATGCAATTATCGACCAGATTACTCGTGTACGACTCGCTCAAATATTTGTTCAAATTTTATTATTGGGTCCAATAAGCATTCAAAATTCCGATAAAAAGTTAATTTTCATGCAATGACAGTTGGTAAGTTCTTTGTGACGTAGCCACTTCCGTTCCCGCGTTTTTGTTGAATGAGATTTGACATTCCTTGACAACCAACCAGTCTATCTTTAAAGATGTCGCACTGGCAGAATAACAATGTTCTAAATATTTAAAAAAGAAAACGTATTTTAATTTTTAAAAAATAGAACGACTACGTTTCCTTTATCGCAATAAAACTTTTTAGTTTAACAGGTCAATGCAGCGATGCTGTGAACTATTTTAGACAGAAAAAATGTCATAAATAGACTTCTCAATAGTCTCATAAATATAATCTATGAAAAAATATCTGACACTACAGTCCTAGAAAAGAGACTAACACGGGAGACTAATATTTTTTTATTTGATAGTTGAATCAACGTAATTTCTATACAACCTATCAGCCAAACACTTAAATCAAAATACAGTGCAATAAAGCTGGCACGTGTGTAATAAACGATTTTAATCGATTTGTCGTCATACATGCACAAATTGCAGTGCAGTCTATACCAACTTTCCCCAGGCTTGGTTGTTATCGGACGCCTCACGCCGATAACGCTTTGACGAATACCTACGTCATTCGCAACGACACAAGGTCACGTGCTCTCACTAGTAGCTTTGTAGACTAGAGCGGCATTTAAATAAATAAATAAAATAAATAAATACACCCAACAGTCACATACATAGTCCTGACCCCACACTAAGATTGAGTCTTGTGTCGTGGGTATCAGAAGCTACGAGAGACTTTTCGGTCTCACAAACACCCAGACCCGAAACAAATACCTGTGGATCACACAAATATTTGTTTCGGTGCGGGGATCGAACCCGCGGCCTCTCGTTTCACAGGCGGCGTCAAACCAACTGCGCCACGGAGGCTGTCATTTGGCTGTTTATGTCTGTTTCCTTTGCCAAAAAATATATCATAACGATATTATGAAAATGTTATGCTATCTCATGGCTGTATGGCTTCAGTTCTTTTGATCAAAGCTTAAAAAATAAATGATGTAATAAAGACGTTCCTTTTTTTAATTGTGGAGAACCATTTTTTGTGTGATAAATTAAATGAAAATATACATGTAAAATATTCTCAAAAAATCTCAAATTACTTACGATTTTGAGGCAATACTTGGCATGAATATTCTGGGAATTACCTGATAACAAATAAGTATTTTAAGGATATCTTTATTCATCGAACCGCTATAATTTTTGACCAGTCTATTTATACAATAAATAACGTAATGATAATGACCTCACTAATTGTAAAAATGCATAACCCAGAGATTTGTTAAACATGTTCTACTATTAAAACATATACAGATCGACATACTTACGTTTTGTCGCCGTCTTTAATTTTTATACAATTTCTTTTTAAAGCACGCAAAATAGATTTGCTAAACAGCCAAATATTAAAATAAATTACAACCCATCTACAAACTAGACCGGACTTTGACGAAATGTGACGTCACACCTCTATGTATTTCTGGATTGACAACACTTTATTTTTCCAAACTGTCCTCGCCTAATATATTATGAATGTAATTTGCTAAATATAATTATTTATTTTACCGGCCGTCAACAATTTGACTCGCCCACATTTCTTTTCGTAAAAATTGCTAATGACACCATCTTGCTTCTGTTTTAATACATAAATGAAGAAATCGTAGACAAAAACAGACCATAGTCTAAGCAATTCCCACTCAAAAAAACACAGAGTTATAGAGTAATTACGCTGTGGAAAATATAGAGTTATTACGCTATCAATCATAACTTTACGCCAATTTTGAAGAAATATTAACGACTTTTATATTAATAAGTTGACACTGCCTATTTAGCTAATTTATGTATAAAATGGTTTTAATCCATTGAGTTACTAAATTCATACCGTACATAAGCGCATTCTGTGAATACCACAGTCATTACTTAAAAGATTTACGTTTATTAAAGCAGAAATGTATCAATTATTTCATATTAGGAATGTTAGTTAATACCGACTGATAACGTCACGGTAGTGCCAACCGCGACTAATAAGAGGATTATAGCGTGTCAGGTTGGCATTCCTGGCGCCCGACAACCAATTAGCCTAGCTGACCGCAGCTTATAGCCCTAGGCGATCTGAAGAACTGTAAATTATGACTTAAATGTCGATGTTATGGACGAATTAGCTTATTACTTATTACTATAAGTGCTTGTGGTGAATGCTATCCTACTCAGGTCTTCGTTGGGAGAATGGAAATTTCCATAAAGAATGAAGGTAATAGAACTGAGAGATCTGTTTGCACCTGCCCTTATCGTAGACTCACAGAAAACTCATTCACAATGATGAGTCACATTTATCTAAGCCTGACTGATCTTATCCCTCAACATTCATACGAAAAACACTCAACTTTATTGCCCTAACGTGAAAGTGATAATTATGACTAACTGTGGATACATATACCAATGAATATACGATGACCAACATTATTTATAATCCACGCCTAAATAAACAAATAAAGTTGACCGCACCTACGAGTTTCTCGTTAAGCCCCGTTTACAAATGTGACGTCATAATTCACAAAATATTTAGTTCACACGACCGCGTTTCCTAGATATCTATACCAGCTGAAGATTCATCGATTTTACATAAAAATCGTATTAGTCATAAATGAACCTCGTAAATAATGTAATCCGTCAATTTATTGCTATCAATAAAGTGGAATATAATCATTTGAGATTTAATTAGTATTGCTGTTCGGATGCGATTGATTTTCTGCTGTCTTTTATTGGTCGTTTGTCTGATGGAAACTGCGACCACCGTGTTAGAACTCGAGTTTAGTCCACACTAACAAAATGGCGACAAAATCCGGTAAATTACTGGCTCAATTTAAAAAAAGAAGAAAAAATAAATGTTTTTATTAAAAAACCTATTAAAAAAAAAAAAAATAATTTAGTAGAATAATTGTATCAATCCGGAGACCAACCACTGTACGCAAAGAGTAAAATTCGCATTCCAGACGTAAGCATCACCTCTCGCTAGTCGATGCTTTCTTTAACGAGAGTAAAGCGCTTTTAGCCTTCCGATACTTCGGAGGAGGTCGGAAGAGGCATGTCGGGGTGTCCAGCCTTCCAGCCCGGCGACAATTGTCCACACCGCGCAGATGTTGCAGCCAGGCTGGGTCCCTAGCGAGATCCAAGAACATCCTTTGCCGACATAAAAACAACTAGAACCTACACTTTCGGCGATGTGACCGTTAGGTTAATGTTCCAATGGATGTATAAATTCACAAATCATCGCTCTTGTAAATAGACATATCGTATGAAGCCGTAATTGAATATACAGGGTATATCAAGACCGCGACCGAAAACGATACTAGTATTAGTGATATCAAACACAATGGAAGTAAAAATTTTACAAAAAAAATCGTCAATTTTTTTTTGTGTGTTTTTTACATATCGTCGTATTTGAGTGATTAAACATAGTTTTTCTAAAATAATGACGTACATCGCCTAATTTTTAAACACGCAATGGTACGTAAGGGTTTAAATTACTATTTTTTGCAAAAACTAGGAATTTACTCCTCAAAAACTATGATTTTTAAAAAATTGTAAAAAAAAATCCGTCGCTTATTTTGCAAAATTTTTAGTTGCATTGTGTCTGTAGCCGCTAAAACTATCACCTGGCTTCTTTTTCGGTCGCGGTCTTGATATACCCTGTATAATTTCATCCTCTCGTAATATAATAGCTCCATTGTTTATTGTGGAGTGACAGACACTTGATGTATCGTTACGCCATTGCCTCGTATATCACCGGCAGACAGCTCTTTGTTCGACACAGTGGTCGATAAATCCATGTTTATAGATCCCATACAATGTTGCTAAGCAGCTTAACTTTATATACAAGCTCAAGGATAAAACATTTAAAAAGATTTATAAAACGTTTTTATGACAAACATTAACCTAAGAATTTTGAAGTTCAGGTTGTTAAAGACAGCCCACATATCTTGTTAAGTTGTGGGTGTTTATGGGCATGAGTGATCGTCTACCTTATGGCTACCAATTGGCCGTTACTTTCCTCTGACATAGAAAATAAATAATGATTTCTTTAGGCGAATCCTAAAGCTGATGGACCCCATTTTTCTAAAGGCATTAGTATAAATCATAAACATATTCGGAATAAATCGTTCAAGTATCTAAACTTTCATTTCATCTTGAACAAACAAACGACACAGCATTTTAAAGATAATTTATCCGTGCTAAAGATAATTACGAAACTAGATATGTTAAAAGTAGGACAAAAACTATCTGGCGACTTCCGAAGAAGCGCGGCGGATGCGCGGCGTGCTGTATCGAAACTATTCGTTTTTTGTCCCCCGGCATCCCACACCGTCCGGTCCTGTCCGTTCTTTTTTATCTCCCAGCTTCCGGCGACGCGTCCGCCCAAATTGTTCCAAGTTCAATTTTAATTTCATCCAGGGGTGTACTTGGAAACTGATGCGGGAATTGAAACCCTCAATCGATTAATTTCAATATAATACCCAGAAGTTGCGAGAATATTTTATTGCAAGAAAATAACAATTCAAATGATTTAGTTATTTAATATATCATCGGCATACTGATACAAAAACATATATACAATAAAAACAACAATAAATAATCATAAATTCTATATGGAACAGCCTCACAGTTTCCAACCATTTTAAACAGTAACCGAAGCGTGAAAAAATAACGAGTATGGTTCCGCCCCTCTCATTGGTCAATGCTTTCTTTTGTTTTACTGAAACAGAAAAACTGAATCGCTTTGTTAATATAAATATTAAATACAGCGAAAAAGAAACCACGTTATGCTGAAATAAAATGCTATGTTTATTTAATGTATTAATTATGGTTTTGTCCCCCAAAACAAGTCCAGGCCCGCATTAAAAATCACTTTCGTCCGATAAAAAGTTTGGTGGAGCGGTTGATGCATTATTCATTCTTTTGTCCCTCCGATTTGCTTGTTTTTACCAATACATACATTGTGTTACGAATGTTAAGAAATGCCCACCCATTTATACTTCCCATTGTTCTTAAAAACTCGACACGTTAATATTTTGAGAGCAGTATCTTTGATACTCCGCTTGTATGACTTGAAAATGTAGTTTTAAAGTTACCTGTTGGGTGGTCTTCAAAATTGATTTATTTATGGCTTTCACTTGCCGATACTTTATTCATATAGCACGGCATATTTATATAGCATAATGTATCTAGCAATATTCAGTAAATAAAAATAACGAAGAATATTCTAAACAGTAGACAATTTATTATTTACATCCTCACTTCAGCATAATTAATCGATAGTGCTTATTAAAAATTCTTACTCAATGTTTATTTAGTGGTCAAGCAATGTGTCAATCTATATGGAAAGTCATGTGGGTGGAACGCTTATCATCGAAGCCGAAAGATAAAAACATGTAAATGTCAACTACAAATAGTGCACTTTCAAAACTTGATTCCCCTTTCATTCAAAAAGCAGAAATATTAACTGTAAATATTTCGTTAATTAAAAGATTTAATGCTCGAAAAATATTTTTTTTTATTGTAACATATTGACAGTCAAGCATTTCATTTATTAAATTTTGTTATGGGTGTACATTTAAATTGGCTTGTTCTTCGTCGTATATTTTATTATTCTCAATCATACTTGTCTTATTTATATTTTAAAATTCCAGTTTAACCATCAAACTGCCGCAGTTTACTTGCAAATTTAACTTGAGATTGTTTTCAACGCACACATGTCAACTGATACAGGATTCGTTTCGCAATTACGACGCGATTTACTGTTATCCATATACGTTAATTTCGCAATATTGTGCCATCGATGTGTCCACTAGCTTCTTTGACGATGTGAAGTATTAGAAGACAAACTAATCTTACATAAATCTCGACTTTAATACCAAAATAATCACAGAAATTGTTCCGTTTTTCTATCTAATGACTATCATAAAACGTCAATGCAAATATTGGACCAAAGCAAACTAGACAATGTAAACTGTTACACCATTAATAAATCACCATAAATGACGTAATTAGCCAAAGCTTGTCGACCTTTCTTTTTGAAGTTAGATCTTGTACAAAGTACCAACACAGACGACAAAGGGCCGCGTGTATCTACGTAATCAATCACTTATCTAGCAGCCGCCGAGAGCGTGATAGTGACGAAACTCAAGAGCAAACGTCTCCGTGTACTCGAGAGACATGCAAATATATTTATTATTTTTATTTGGTATATGTATGTGCCTAATATGGTGATAGACTAGCACCCTATCACGTCGTGGGACGGAACATACGTACAAGGCGAAATGTGGCGTCCTGGTAGCGCCTCGCCTAACCCTTCTGGGAAAAAGGCATTTATGTATGTATGTACATAGTTTATAATATGGTCTGGATCTTTATGTTTATCTATCGCCCGATGCAATAGATTCGCCCCCTATCACATCGTGGGATGGAACACACAAGGCGTAACGTGGGTGTCCTGGTAGCACCTCTGCCTAACTAGTTTATTAGTAAAGTCTGGTGATGTCTATGCTTCCAACCAAATGTATAATTGCTGAGCATATCTCCTCGATTGAGAAATTTGCTTTAGTCAACCAAGATGGCGGAATGTGTGTTGGTAAACATAACATGACTTTGAAATTCTCATATGGAATTACCTTAAATATTTCTGCTTTGCTTTTAACGTGAGCTACGATTTACTATGAATATAGAAGCTGTGAACGACCACTATCATATTTATATCTACCACAATTATTTCTATGGAATCTTGTTCTCATAAAGCAAACATCTTGAGCCAACAATCTAATTGTGAAAGTACATTCAAACAGTATTAATTAGATCACAGCGATAATTAGAATAGCTGATAACTAATCTTTAATAAACACCAAGCAAACGTTACTCAGAATGGCTTAGATTATTCAGATTTCCACACAACTCTTGATGTTTATTGAACCTTTATAAATCATTCTTAACATCAATACGTATTATACCGAACAGTAATTATAATTATCATATGATTTAGAATATACATTACTTCGGAACATGAGGCTCCGCTTTCTCCTTTCAATCATTTTTTCCTGTCTTCTCTTTTGTGTTCAGTAATTTGGTTTGATAATATCCAGCTTTATCCACCTATTCCTGGGAGTTGGTAGAACCCCGTATGAAATTAATTTAATCCCACATTTCAAATGCAATTCAAGCACCGCCTATTTTATTTTATTATTTTAATGTAGGGGCACTTCCACCATCGTCCTTAATTTTGATTTTGTAGCATACTTAAATGTTTCCGTTAATACTAAAAATAAGTATTTCTCTTGATTCTTTTTGATACAATTTCATCTTGAGTATCTCTACCCCAGCCGGCAAAGATTAAGAACTATATCGATATTAGATACACAAACTTTAGTTCAGTCATTAACCTTTATGATAAATCAAGCTCTAAATTATACATTACTAGATAACACAAACATATCACATTACTTAAAACCTCTTAAATAAGAGATCTGTGCAGCCAAACCTTCGATCAAATATATACAGCCAAGCGCCCTATAGTTTATCCATCACGCAATTTACCAAGAACAAGACTAATGAATCCGATCAGACTAATACTCGTTGAAAAATCGCCTAACGTATAGAAAGCAGCGCGTTTGAGAACACGTGAGGCCAGGCACGTCGGCACTGATAACGAACTTATTTGCAATACGCGTAAGTGATTGATAAAAACGGTTTTTTTCTGTTGCATAATTCTTTTCAAAAGTACTAGGTTCCGCGTTGAAAGTGGGGCAAGTTTGATAACGAGGGGCTACCCCGAATGACTAAAATAACATAATAAAGATATTATGGAAACTTCAATCGCAATATCTACTTTAGAGAAAATAAGCAATTATGCCGGACTTCTAACTTCTCCTACGCCGGAATAACTAAAAACACCACGGTGGTCACCAACAGAGCAACGAAAAGTTTGTACACAAATTGACAGCCGAAGGTGCAGTTGGTTAAATGCCAGCTGTGAAATAAGAGGCCACGGGTTTGATACCCGCACCGAGAGAAATGTTTGTGAGGCTCATAAGTATTTGCCTCGGGTCTGGGTGTTTGAGAGACCGAAAAGTCTCTCGTGGTTTCTACAACACAAGACTTTATAGATCCTATTGTGGGGTCTGGTTTATTTATGTGACTGTTGAGTGTATTTTTTTTATTTATTAATATAATCTTTATGACTGATTTCATCACTACACTAAATAGAAAGATTAAGCAAGATCGACAATATCATAGATACAGGCAAGCCTGATAATGTTAGATTAAAACAGAACACGATTACTCGTTGAAAATGTTCCCATTGACATTAATATCTAAAACATTTAGGCAAATTTATAAAATATTTATATTATAACACTGTTGTGAAACAGAAATCTTTAAAATTCCTAAAGCTTTGTTGATTTAATTTGACGTCAATGCATATGCATGGTTTTTAGTGACGTGTGCGTCACAGAATCATTCGTTATCTGATTCCTACTATGATAACAGTGTCATCACGTTGTCTAACACGCATATATTCCTGTCATATGTGGCATAAATCTATCAATATGTCATCGACCTTCACATAACCTCAAATATAACATTAGATTTACAATATTTGTACATTTTAAAACTGAATTTATATCCTCCCACAATGCGTTTACCAGTGAAGTCGCGATGTTTGTATTGTTTAGATTTAAACAATGAAACGTCCAAACAATGTCGGTAATGTTTGAAAACATAAATAGGATGCTCTGTTGAGTAATTTCAGTTATTCCCAGCAAAGAGTTCGATTAACAGTTTATAAATAACTAATTCATTGTTAAAACATTAATGTAAGTTATTGTTTACATGCTATCATGATGCTAATCAAATAAAAAAGATATCATTCACTACTCAGTGTTCAATACCGAAAATAAAAGCGTGTACAAAAACGTGCTTAATAATCCAGGACTATCTTAAAATTATCTATCCATCCAATTGAATTTTATAATAAATATTAAACCATTATAAAATTATTTTAACTTGGCAACCGACGCGACGTGATGTGCCGATAAAATTATCTAAGTACGGAAAAATGAAATAAATTTATTCTATAAATAATTTAAACGAAACATTATGCAATATCTGTCTGGCGCGGCATTCCTAAAATCATGTCATACATCGTCATCTATCACATCTCGCACGCATACGTCACCGCGCATATTTATGTCGAGTTGATGACCTCTGTCATACGACACATGCCTGTTACGTAATTCATGAATGGTGGGCGTGTTAATGTATATTTAAATATTAATTATCATTGACGCGCAAATTATCACAAATATCTTCCAATACTTCCTCAATTTCCTGTGATATCGTTCGTAAAGCGCGTTGTTTTGAAAACTTGCAACCTTCTTTGTTAATTTTAAACTTTTTTGACATATTGATAGATCAGTATAAGTTATTGGTTAGTAAAATTACATGATTAGTTTTAGTAGCACAGCACTCATCACTCCGAAACTTTAGGTGTTGAGTATTTTATAACAAGTAAATAATAACTACAATGTACTTTAAACCGGAACACAACAATGCTTTCACACTTTTACTTAGCAGTAGAAATTGACAAAGCGGTGGTATCTGCGCTGGAGACCTGTCACTTACGAGTGATCTAACACCTCGAAGATGTGATCTAAAACTCAAGTATATAATAGAACAGGTTTAATCACTTGACCATGCTATGGTCACATACTGTCATAATTGACCGTTTATGTGACATCGGCTTATGGTTTTTAAGGTTACGACGCTTACTTTCTTATCATTTCACATCCCTTTTTCCAAAGACATTTTGTATGTTGCCAAGCACCCGTTATCAAAACTGTGATAGTCTCAATTAAAACAAACATATCGAAACGACTTTAATGACCAATTTAGACCGATAAACAACACAGGAAAAACGTACGATAATCCGATGTAATCTTATAGTTTAAACAATGAAATAAATGTTTATGATTTTGAAAATTAACGGGTGTGAAAAATTTATATCCAAACATTATGACAACTTTATGGCACCGTGGCTAATTGATGCGCTTCTTGCGTTTAAAGTTGGAGTTATAGTTCTAACACAAATAGATAAGTAGTGCTTTGGGCTTTTGATATTTGTTACGAATCTTGGTGTTTGTCGCTGACTACCTGCAAAAGTTGTATTATGAAGAGGATATGTAGCAATTAATGTTGATTAATTCTTGATGACTCCGAAACTTTTATCACATATTTAAAAAGACTCTACTTCCTTCACTGCATCCTTATCAAATTCGGCTCGTATTTTAACCACAGTTCCAAAACAAGAATCACAATATCAATCACAATATCTATCTAAACACGACATAAAAATTACAGTATTTGACATTTTAATTCGCGGTTAATTCGTGGTTTCTTTATGTCATACATTTGAATTCCGCACGTTATGCAAATTCAGACGTCACGCGATCGAGTAGCCAGCAGGTGGCCACGAGATGTGTACACTGACGTATTCTCACGTCATACGTTTGAACAATACTTTCTGTGTTCGTATTAACTCTGATATTTATGTTAGAAATTGTTTGATTTACTGGTATTAAATAGAATGTTGTTATTTACATTGCGTGTAGTTGGACATGTTTGACACAATATAAATCCGAAATTATCTATAATTATTCAAATATTATATTGATTTGTAAATTACACCTATATATCTGAAGGGGTAAACAGAGGTCTCCCTAATGCCGTCATTAGTTTGCCGATCTAACTTTCGTCCAAAGATGTGAAAGGCGACGGACGATTCGTCATGTAGGGCACAATTTTACAACATTAGGTACAGACAATTTGTATTTGTTTTTGTAGTATAAAACTAGTAGTGTGATAAAATAATTCCTACCTGTTGTTTTTACTTCAATAATCCTGTAGACAACAGGCTAAGGTTATCAAAACATAGATTTAATGTTGTTGTTTTTCTTAAATTATGTTTTCCTTGCGTTTTACCTACATAAAAACCTCTGCCAGAAAAGATTGCAGTAGATATGGCACAAAGAACCCGTCTCCATTGAAGAAATAACCTTTTTATAACTATGTATGAAGTTGATTAAAAGTGAGAATTTTATCTGTTTTCTGAGCATGTTTATTGAGGAGTTTTCTTAGGGACGCACCTTTCTTCTCTATATTTTTTTCATCACTAAAGTAAGCTATAAATTATAAAACGGTTATCAGCACCTTTCATGGTCGCCATAAAAAGCCTCGAGAGAGGCTTATATACGGCACTAGCCTTTCTGTAGCTCAAGAGAGACATAGAGAGAACAAAAGAGTTTTTAGTATTAGGAAGTTTGTCCTCGTTGTGATTTTATGGGGTTTGTTTGAAATTCATTATGGCATAAGAATGAATTGTGCTGAGTTAAGACCGTACTGACTTAATTCTCCTTGTCCACAGAATAGCGACCCGCACGCCGCAGCCGTTCCACGTGGCGCTGGCGCTGCTGGTGCTGCTGGCGTGGCTCAGCCGGCCCGGCTCCGCCACCAACCTGCGCGGCTGGCGCGCTTTGTACGTCGCTGCCGTTGCAACCCACCTCGGCGCACAGATATGGATGACGCTTGTTTCTGGTGAGGCTTTTGATAGATTATTTTATATCTTTCCTGGCTTTCTTTCCTTCTTTTATCCTTCATTCCTTTATTTCTACCTCCCTTATTTCAAACCGTTTATAGTTACTGCATTACATTAGTTAACTAACCTCGAAATTCTCTCTGTTAGAGAAACGCATCTTTAGTCATCTTCACTCTTTACAATTTTTGTATGGAGACTGAAGTCTAGCAAAACGCGTGGCTTACTTAGTAGACTACAGCCTAAGCTCTTTCAATCCAACTCTCGATTGCCGAGAAGTCCTGTACTCACCGCACTGTACTGTTGCTAGTAAGACTTTACATAGAAATACTCATAGAATTCTCTGTGATATGGTTCCTATACAATTTTCCTTGTCCGCGAATTAAAACTTCCGCTAAATCTGGATTTCTGTTCATCCCGCCGTAGCTATCTTATCTGGGCATTGACATGAAGGTCAGGCAGCCGATGCCACTGTCCGAAGCAGGTCAAAGCAATTGCCCCAATCAATTGACGATTATGTAACACTGCACTGTACCGCGCCTCCTTACAAACATACATCGGATTTGTAACTATGTATATCGAAGTTATGGTCTATGATTTTGGAGAACTTTCGATTCTTCATTAGGATGCTTTTTAATTGATTTATTGTAGTTAATGAATTGTTGTCTTTTTAGTATATATAACCTCAGTAAGTATTCGTACAATGTAAAAAATATAATTTGTTAACAAAAAAAAAGTGAGGTAATAAAGACTAGACTGTCTAGAAGCTATGAAGAGAAACCTTTACACTTTTACTACCACTCAAACCGTATTTAATATATCGTACGTGCTTAACCAATAAAGATAATCATAAATCAGTTACTACCATCATAAAAATCTTAGAATTTCATTTACGTGATCATCAACCCATACTAGGCTAAGACCTAATCTTTCCACAGAGGTCAATGCCTATAGGAACTTATATGGGCTGTTATAGAAACTTAAATAACCGCACTATATATGGATAGGAAAAAATCTATAATATCACGTTGCGTTCTAAAAAAGTTGTCAGTGTTATAAAACATGCCCAATTTGTATTACAACATAATCGTAATGTTTTGATAACCTCAGCCGGGAATGGACTCCAAAGGGCACGATGACATGTAGGCTCAAGATTTGGATAAGCAAAATTAATAGGTTTTGTTTTTGTAAGTAGTATTAGTCATTGATGTCAATGATTTGTATCCACGTGCCAATTTACATTAAACTATTCTATTTTTCCATATACGTTCCACTATTGAACACGGACCTCCTTTACGAATTAGGATTGATGAAGTTTCATGCTAGCCTCGTCTGCCTTGGAAGACTTTACATATCAGCGCAATTAATGTTAAGATCTCTTGACAATGTACATAAAAAATACTACATATTTAGCGCATTAATTCCACGAAAATTATAATATTTAAGCGTTAAAAGCAACTTATATTTCCCAATCCGAATAAATACCGATATCAATCATATAAAGGTTCGCAAAAGTTAAATTCACATTTGTAGGCGGGACATTGCGCTCCATGACCTTCTTTTCATTGAGAACTGCACAATAAATTTAATGCTTGTGCATGCCGCATATATAATTAGTAGCTTTAAATACAGGCGCCCTTAAAGTAATGCATTATGCACTTGTAAACCGGTGTTTAACAGAGAACATTTGTATATATACAACTTTATAATATGGTATTGGACTTGCCGGCCTAAACTCTCTCAATCTCTTGATTGTAGACGAGACCCGTGCCTTGCAGTGAGACGTATGGATACAGATACAGAATATGGTACTTATAAGTTGATATGGTCCTGAAAGAATTATTTACAATTCTGGGATATGTTCAATATTTTTGGAAAATGAAATAGACAATTTTAATTGTGCAATAATTTTGTATCTGAACGCTCCAAGGGCTCAACATAGTATGCCCCTAACCTCTAGTTAAATAATGGTTATACAATTGAAATCACAATAAATAAAGTAGAAAGGCAGATCTTGCCTGCCGCTGATAATGTGATACGGTGAATGACTGTATAAAATCGTATCTTAAACGACAAATATTAATGTATATTTGATTGCTAAAAATAACTTTGGTTATCGTCATCCGTTTACCTTAAAATTAATGCTGCAAACAACGCATCATCAATCAGAGGGTATAATTTTAGTACAACCTCGTACAAGATGGTATTCCTTCCCAAGAATATGATGCAATTCTTAAAATGAATGGAAGTACATCGACAGTGCATTTCCAGTTTGACAGGGAACCGTGCGACTTTTTGTTTAAATATAATTAATCTCGATCGCTAATGTATTTCCATTACTACGCAAAAAAATCAATTATAACTCGTTCAGTAGCAGCAATTATACAGAGATTTAATATTAAAGGTTACAAGTTGCCAATTCAAAAAGTTTAACTTTTTTGTCACTCTTTTTTTTACAGTTCATGTTTGCGCACAAAAATTAAAATTAGTTAAAAAGGACTAAAACTAAATAATAACGCAATCTTCTTAATTATTTAAATATGTTTGCTAGTAATGGATGTACCAAAAAACAAAAAACATGCTAAGGTCAAAAAATACGTATGTCTTTACCCACCACCCATGCCAAAAAAAATTACCCAACTGGCAATTATGGCAATTATATTAGTAAAAACTTTGTAAACACGATTGTGATTAAAAAATAACCATGTGCATCAATATAAATAATAACAACATAGGTAGGTACACGGACATACGTCGTTTAGTGTTCGTCTCTTGTTAGAAAGAGTGAACTTTATAATTAGCACAAAAAATAATATTTACACTAATGTATAAAACATTTAGTGGAAAATAACTGTTTAAAATAATTTGTTCCCAATTTGTTACACGCAAACCTTTTTGCGCAAAACGAAACGTTGCATCATACGATAATTTAAATGAAAAGGTATTTGAAGATCGCAAGCTCAACTTGAAAGCATCAATTATTTTCCTCGAATACATTCACAAAATGTGTTTTTTACTGTCTCCTTGCCTTCGAGAGGAGCCTGTGTCTTCATTACTGTCTTTTTTCGCGTATCTCGACAAATTGACTTCACCGAACGTAATAGTCGACGCCAGAAATAATGACGTCAAGAAAACTCATTCGTACCCCTCCCACTATAATCACGGATACAACTTAAGAATAAAAGACAAAAGTCTTGCAATAAAAGAAAAATAGGAATAATTACATTAATGGTCCATAAAGTAGCATTGAAAATCCCAAAGAGGATCCAACACGGCATAAGCAATAATTTCGAAGGCCGCAACAGTAATAATTTATGTACAAATGTCATATAACATGGACACATTAAACGGACCGTGACTTGAGCCGGATCAATACGAGATTACAATCAATAATATACTTAAAGTTGTAATGATCTCCCGGGCTTTAAAGTTATTTTCGCCGAAACTTTTATGATGTTCAATAAAATTACAAAGATTTTATTAAAGATTAAATTTAGTTAACAGTGAAGCTATCAAAAACAACGCTGCTTGCTACTGTACTGAAACTTTATGAAAATAGTCATGTTACGAAAATATTACAAATGCTATTAAAAAAATCGTACGCCCACATTTATTCGAAAAACAGTCATTTTTAACTATAAGTACACTAATTACACGATTTTGATGATCTCGAAAAGTGTCAGGTGCAAAATTAGTTTATTCAAAACTAGATAGTCTCTCATTATAATAATCATCTATGTACGTTTGACGCCATAAACCCCAAGATCCCAGCACAAACTCCCAAATCCGAGTTTGCAAATCCCAAACACAATTTGGCGGCACAGTCGGTTCGCTGATTGGATGTAATGCATCCGCCGTGGTACAATCGAAGGGTCCTGCCTCGCGATTGTTTATCGCAATTGACTCCCGAGGATCCAATGAATCACTTACCTCTTCCGGGTCCTCTCGACCTGTGGGAGGTCGGTGCCGTTCATTTGTATTCCTTTAATTTGTTTGGAAAGATTGTTGTTGTTCGGCATGCATGTTCAGCTGATAGGCAAATTTAAGTATTCTACGTCATTATTAGAAACATTAACAATTTAGTTGTCTTTCGTTTTCATCATTTATGTCCTCACTACCTATCCTTAACTTCAGTATTCGGTCAGAAGTATTTAACTATAAGTAACCACTATTTTCATGAGCAATAAATATCCAAAATTGTACGATTATGTTGTAATATTAGATACTCATCCAAATGAGCAAAAGGTGGCCAAATTTCCTGATAAACTTAGCTTCAGCTCATAGCATTTACATCGCTGTCAAGAACTCTGAAAATATTTAGTAATTATTACTTTGTGTTTAGTAATGAATAATGATGGTTGCCTGTAAGAAATTACCTAGTGTGATAAGGCCGCCACTTGTACTATTATTTGTATTGTATAAGTTTGCATTTGTATATGTCCATTTAGTGCAAAAAAGTATTAAATAAATAAATAAATGATGATATTTGCAACTAATGTTCTAATAAATATGTTTGTCCATAGGTATCGTCCTGTACTTCTCTCTGCCGCGCCATGAGTTCGGCCGCGTTCAGACCGTGCTGTTTCCCGTGTACTATGCCTTCAACGCCACCGTCAGCCTGCTGGGCCTGCTCGCCTACTTCCGCACCCAGTGCCTCACCAGGTTCGAGAACACCTCCTGGGTACAGGTGAGCATCTTCAACCTTGGTATTATTAATAACTGAACGTACTGCAAACGATAAGCGTTACAGGCTTAGACTCTTGGAACGCTGCTGCTGAGTACTTCCTAGGTTTATTACAAATAATTTTATTTTACCGCATTTGAATTACGTTTACAATAAATAATAATACAAAATATGCTAAATAATGAACTCATCAGTCCACTGCTGAAACATTGGTATCTCAAATGAATTATGTCAAAATGTAGAAACTTATACAAGTGAAGTTCATAAACACTAAGTGTATCAATGATATGAAAATAGATATTTCCTAGAATTTAATTCTAGCGTATCCACAAGTCTACTATAACGAGATTGTACAGTCGGTACGACATATATGTATACTGCTCAAACAACTACTGACACAGATTCTTTTCCCATTGTATAATTAAAGTATAGGGCGACATATTATCTTTAATAACTTGCTCAAATACGCCACAAGTGTTTAACTGTCGCAATAAGCCTTTGCACAAGTGCATTGAACATTCCATTACGTAACTACCTGGATATCGCAAAGGTCACGGTTTCATGTGTCAAATAAAATGTGAATTATACGATTAATTATGTATTATTACTGTATGTCGCCTTCGATATGAACCTATTCTTAATCATACGGCTTCAAATTGCTGCTTAAATATCCGCGTGGTATTGGGAACAATTAATATTCGCACGTAACTATACTTTTGTTTATAAACAAATATGTTTTCAAATTCAGCAGATGGCAACAAACTTAATAAATTAAAATGGCAAAAAAGATTGGTTTCGATAAAGAGTTATATCAATATGAGTATACATTATTGTCTCCGCAAAAGGCAACTTTGGAAAACAAATGACATGCCTTAAACAATCATATTCGTTGTTCGTCAAGAATAATGTTCTACGGTTGGATTTATGGCGCAACTGAATCAACATAATTGACATATTAACACGTGCCGTATTTGAGAACGTGTAAGGCTATTATAGGTAACTGGCATAAACATTATTTTTCTTTTTAAAGACTGCATAATAACTACGTACGTCATAATTACTTACTGTATTAATATATCATAAAACCATACATTTGTTACTATCCTAACAAAGCATAGAATTATATGTATTTTCTTTTCTTTATTCGACATAATAATCGATGTAAATGTCAAAGCAATGCAAATCGGCCACCGAATCCGTTTCATTTAAATCTTCAGTTTTGGCCTTAATCGATTCTCGATTAAAAGTTCACAGTTACTGTACGTTCACTACCTACTTAATATAAAAAAACAAATAAAACACCTTTTTACAACCGAAACAACGCTAATAAAATAATTAAACTAAGTATTTATTATTTATATTCCACTATAGTGGTTGGTAAAAGGCTCGCAATGTTACAATATAAAGCAACTTTAATCTACACTCGATGTAAAAATTTATTTGGACCGTAACTAGTTATTTATCGCTAGTTTTAACGGTGAAAGAATCGTTCAGAAACCTAATTGCCTGAAAGCTCGCTTCAAGAATTTTGATAGTAACTATCTGGAGTCTACCAATCGCACCACGACAATATGCGGTACTAAAGAGCCTATTCTCGAAATGGTTAATGTTAGGAAGAGAACAAATCGTTAAATTATAATAATGAATAATTAATACACCCAACAGTCACATACATAGTCCTGACCCCACACTAAGATCGAGTCTTGTGTCGTGGGTATCAGGAACCACGAAAGACTTTTCGGTCTCACAAAAACCCAGACCCGAAACAAATATCTGTGGTTCACACAAATATTTGTCTCGGTACGGGGATCAAACCCGCGGCCTCTTGCTTCACAGCCGGCGTCTAACCAACTGTGCCACGGAGGCTGTCAAATTAATAATAGAAGAACAGTTATAAATCGTTAAAACAAGGCTGAAAAGTCTTGTTGGCCGAGCCCATGTAAGTGTGGAACGAAGGCAGGCAGAAGACGTGTCACAGACCCAAAAAGGCCCTTGTAATTTGCAATATCCACCATATAAGAAATGTATAATTACATCGTCGCGGCTATGTGTATGCTTGATGTATTTATTTAATGTATGCGCTGGCAACCTAGGCCTCAATACCTGCATATCTTGTACTAATGAACTTGAGTAATTTCTACTATTGGAGAGCAATTTCATGTGTTTGTCAATGATATAATTACTCAGCTTGAGGACATGTTTGTCGCTATAGTAACATCTGGCGTGGAATGAACATAAGAGATGAGTTCTAGACGTCTTATAAATGTGAATTGTACTGTACTGGCATTGTAATCACTTTGTTGTGTCAATAACATAATATTAAGAACAATAAAAAATATCTTCACATGTCACTTCCAATTGATAAGTCGGCTTGTAGAAAGTGTCTCACTGTATCGCTGTCCGATAGAGAATGAACTTTGTAATAAGTGATTTACGTGCATATCATTTGAACTAAACTTTAGACGGACGATACAAGCATTGAACAATGGAACCTTATCAATTTTACGACCTCCAACGAAATGTCACATGACATAAACATAACCACTTGAGGCTCTCGTGTTTATCACGCTAAAATAAATGCATTTTACTGCGTTACAATAATATTAATGACCGTGATATATCACACAGATTTTAATATATAGAAAAATAATAACGAACAATTTACAAGTCCAGGACAAACATAGGTACCTATTTAAATGTTAAACCGATCGATCGTATCACCGGAATGCAAGCTTGAATCTCCTGATTCTAAACAGCCACATAAATTCAATCGTTCCTACAAGCTGTCGACAGCTAGTATACTGGACTAAGGCTATGTAATGCGTGAGTTACGTATAATAGTAAGCTATTTATCCTCTCATTGCCTAAGCTAAATCCAAGAGTGTATGAAAAGTGGGCTTTAGAAGAATATTTAATTATATTTAAAATATATAAAAGCACCTATTAGAAGAAGCCTTCGCATTTCAGTAATTCCGTATTACAAAATCGTCCACAACTTGACTAACTTTAAAGTACATTGTAATCAATTTGTTCACACAAATCATTGCTCATTCTTCCCATAATTTATATAAATAGCTCGCTATGCGCAATCCGCAGTCATTAACACGCGTATGTGAAAAAATAGCTCTATCTATGGACAAGGCCTTTCGCGATAGTCGGTCAGTAACTCTTACGGTACATGATTAATGATGTGTGAATCATTGTATAAAAATATCTGTGCATTGCGAATAATGGATGGTATTAACTATTAAGACACATCTTCTTATAATAACATAATTAGTATTTGAGTTTCAAATCTATTCATGTCACCTTCAATATATTTTATTTGTAAAATAACTCTGCCAATAAATCAGATTCGCAACACAACAGATCTCCGGATAACTTTAAAGACTATTAACAGAAGTGTAAAGATTGCCTCGGTGGCGTAGTTGTATTACGGTACGGCTACAAAGCTGAGGTCTCGGGTTCGAATCCCGGGTCGGGCAAAGTGGTATTGGATTTTTCTATTCATTATCAGCCCGGAGTCAGGAATTTGTGCCCGATATGGCGATAGGCTCGCCCCCTATCACATCATGGGACGGAACATACAAGGCGAAATGTGGGTGTCCTGGTGGCGCCTCTGCCTACCCCTTCGGGGATAAAGGCGTGAGTTTATGTATGTATGTATGTAAAGAACCCTTTAGTATGTTTCTTCCTTTATCAATCTGAATTTATCATTATTATTGCTAAATACAATAAAACGTAGTGAGTATTATCAAAGCATTTTATTGGCAACACTGCTATATAGCAATAGATACTGAAAATATCCAATTATTATCTAATTGCAACTCAATAGAAAGGTGCGTGCGACCTTCTTGATGTTTGTACAGGGTTGCCATATTATACAAATTATTCGCAAGGCTTCTTATTTCACGAACACTAATCATCTTATTATATTCTATTTTTTTATAATGCAATTAATTCCAAAGGCAAGTTCATTTGCAAACCATAATGATGATGATATTATTATGAATGTAAATAGAGGTTGAATTTGGGCATTGAAAAAGATTTAAGTTACAATAAGTATTAAGAGCTAAAGATCTCTCCTTATATGCTACGTGTTTAATTATTTAATTATTTATTTATTCTAAACTGCCCACAAAAAAGGAACAAAACACTTAGATATATTGCAGATTAACAAAAAAATACAGATGGCATTGTATTATACTGTATTGATGTATTATTTATCTAATAGAATGCTATTTAACAATTAAACTGTAAATTAGTGTAGTTCAAATTCGTTTACTCTACTGCTTTAGAATGAAGTTGGTTCATTAAATCACCACGAAAATTATGAATTACACCTATTGACAAGAAATTATTAAAATGATAGATAATAATCTGGTTAATAAATGAATTAATCAAAAACCGTTAACCACTTTGCTTAAGGTTAATCTAAATGTATAACTCTAAGTAATTAAGATAATTTTTACATTACGCAAAGATAAATGCTTTCAATCGTGGATAAGTAAAGGCAAGGTTTCAGTAAAGGTCAGTGGATTAACTGGTCCATTGAGTATGGAAATCGACCCAGGAATCGGAAGTGGAACTAACGACAAGACCAAGTGAAAGCGATTAGTTCAAGGTCATAGCTGTGGCGACTAGCAACTAAATACCTATTGTTTCTTGTGAGAACTTGTTTAACTGATTTAAAAGCCTTTGTCGCGGAATAGACTACTTGTCGACTATTTGCTAACAGACAGTTTGACATAAAATTTTTGGTTTTGCCAACAAATTATTGTGTTCCGAGATTCGCCAATTTACATCAAATTTCGATCAGGACGGCATAATGCCATCCACCGGGGAGATGAAATTAATGTTCTGAAAAGCACTCCACTTGTCTTAACGTACAGTAACTTAATCATACGGAAATAAAATTAGGAAGCACTACCTAGGTAAGGCATAACAATAACGAAAAGCTAGAGATAATATATCAATCGATGGCCTAATCGAACGGCATTGCACTCACCAGGAAAGAATAGTCGTCGTTCGTTTCTACTATAAGTTTCTTTCATTCCTCCTCATCCTCTCTTGTATAAATATCCCTGAACTAATGTGAGTTCATTTTCTATTCCAGTTAGCCTTGCTGCTAGCCGTATTCAGCATAGAGTCGTACGTGCGGCTGCGGCTGGTGCGGCCGATGCTGCGCGCCAAACACGTCAAGACACAGATGGAAGAGGCCGCCGGGGGTGGCCAGGAAGTGAGTACTGATTTATACTGTTACTGCTTGGGGAATCACAGGAAATAATAGGTGAACTGAGGAATGTAGCCGGAGTTTAACATTCCTTATCGTCTTCCAATAGTAGGAGCCCAACATTGCCTAACTTCTCCCTCTCAATTTCATGGGCAATGCTCTTACAATTATTATAGTTATTAAATAGCGTTGTTGATATATTATGTGGAAGTATGCAAGGGTATGGATCATCAGACGTCCAGCAAAGTCAATTTAAAACTATTTTCAGTTTAAATTCGCAAAAATAACAAATATCGCAGTAGCCGAAGAACGGAACAAGCGGAAAGTAAATGAAATGTCATTACACGCACGCAACACTTCGGTAATTAAGATTAATCATTCCGCACGAGAGAGTCGACCACACCAGGATATTAATTTTACAGACTTTTGTATACAATATTGACACATTTCGACTACCATTTTAATTGGATATCCTTTAAAGTTAACTCATTAGTTTTGTTAACCACTATCAAAGAAAAAAGCCGGCCGATATCGAATCTTGTTGACATTTCTGAACTTAATCTAAAGTAGACTGAATAATCCTTACGAATTTGGAATAAATCATCAACCGTTGGCCTTACAGACCTAGTACTTCTACACTTTATCTTCAATAGTCCAAAATTCATGATACAATTGGTAAAAATCTTTTCAGAGATTATTTTTAGTAACCACAACACATCTTTGAAAATCAAACTAAATTAGAACAAGATCACCTGCCGCTCGTTTCACAAATCACAGTTGAAATAATCCAATAATTACTTTTGGAAACACATCACTTACATAAGTTAATGACTCCATTTAATTTCCACTTCTTGACTCATATTTGGAGCTTTTCCAATACTCGCAAGATTTGTCTCATACTTCTGTAACTGTCTGTCAGTTTGTAAATAATAGTTGTGATTCATTCACCTCACGTGAGACTGCTAAAATAATACCTTTTTGTATTTAAACAACTGTTATTTAGATTTTATGATTGACTTGTAACAGTTCTCAACCGCAAAGCTGGTTACTAAGATATTTGTGCAACATAAGTTACCAATTAAAATGTACTTGATGTTGGTTTTGAAACAATAATATTTGAAGGAAAAGCAACTAGCAGGAAAGAAATTGTGAACGTTCTGAGTATTTTGAGACACAAAACATCGCAAATAAATTCAAATACAAGTCATGGAAATTATTATTATTTAACGTTAAATTCCGACAATTAATACTTAATACATCAAAACAAAAAAAAATTTTTTTTTGTATTTTCCTGTTATAAATCAGGTTAAAACTTAAAAACATCTTCGAGCGGTTTAATTATCCACTACTTCCAATCCTATTGGCTACTTGTATGTAACTTTCTAACGTATGGATGTATTGGACCTATAGCAATAGTATAAAACGCGAATCATGCTAACATATCAGCTATAAAAACTGGCCACGAAGTTATAATTAAAGATACATAAACCTGGATTACAGGCGAAGCTCTCGCGAATAAATAAGAATTTAAAGTGCATTTCGCTTTTAATGAGGCTAGATGTTAAAATCAAAAATAATACACACATTATCCTTAATAAATACAACACATTTTTTACCTTTTTTACTAACAATGCATTCTCAATTAAGATATTTTTTTACCCAGCAATTTTTCAACTGTTCATTTTTATCGACACACATTACTCTTTCAGTAAAAATGGTCCATTAATTAAAAGCATTGTATTACAAGCGGCATTAATTCAGTTGTAATTGGAAAACACATCGAGTGGAAACATAAATTGTCTAGCAACAGCGCACTTACACAAGCCACGAGGATGCACCTGTCCGGCCTTCGTATATTGTCTTCAATGATTCATCAAGTACATTCTTTCTAAACGGTAACACGAACCAGTAACACGAGCACTTACACTTCCCATACCAACATATTACTTTACATAACAAGTCGAAATGCATTTTTTTTGTCCTTTGTGGTTAAATATTGCAGCAATTTGCGAGGCACATAGATATCGCTTGAAGTAAGTAACAAGAAAATTTAATAAAAGGTTTAATAATTCTCGAAATCGAACGGCTCAACGTAACGTCACGGGTACTTGTACAAATCGTGAAAGGAATTGTATCTACACTTATTCTTTAAGTCGTCATCCACTTAAATGGATGCCAAAAGCTTGGGTGGAAATACGAAACTAGTGAAACCAATGTTTGTGACTTTTATTACTTAGACCTTACCTAACATTATTGTATCAGCATTAAAACAGCAAAGCAACTAGACTCAAATTAAATACCATTCGTGATTTTTAACGTCTTTTTAAGTATGAAGGAATGTATAACTGCCGTCAAGGTCCTATGATTATTTCGTTGCGCTTTTATCAGTACTAGCTGGCCGTTGCTTCGTGCGATGCAATACCTAAGTAATTCGCTGTTACATCAGTAAAACTTACTGGTATTTTTTTTTATTTACTTAAATAACGTTTTGATTTACTGGCTTGAATGAACTAGTAAATATTTTTGAAATAACCATTGACGATAAATCTACCTCCGCAACAAAATAATAAATAAACTATAGGTAGGTATTTTAATATATTCACTGTTTTCAAAGTGGATCCGAATTACGTTTAGAACTTTAAAACATTTTAATAAACATTATTCTGCCCTTATACCCAGCACTAAATATCCGGCTGGCCAGAGTCAAGTCTTACACACATTTCAATGACAACACTGATGCTTGGCGCGTCTCTACTCTCTAGGACTGTTTTGTTATATAAATTGTCTCTAAGGCGGCAATAAACAAGCAACAAAGTAATTGGATATTACTGTCAGCAAATTTTAACAGTGTATTCTCGTTGTTGCAGGTCGGTCGTCTAGTGCTAGGCGAGCTGGCGCACTGCCCGCGCTACCTCCGCGTGCTCAAGACCTTCCGCACCTACCACTCCTCCATCGCCATGGGCACCATGATCTCGCTCGGCTGCTCGCTCTACTCCACCATGATCCTCGTCGACTCCATGTGCCATTAGTCCACCTTGTACTGAATGGACTGGGGCTGCCGGGAGCAGCAGTGAATATACGGCATCAACGATCTATTAAGGATTTATTGTAGAATCGTATACTAAAATCTGATTGAATTTAGTGATTGTTGAATTTAATTCTATTAATTATTCTCATTTAATTGAATAAGGAATGCTGATTGTAACGTATTCTATTTTGCATTCCTGTGTATAGTATACGAAACCCAATTGGGATGAGCTAAAAATAGCATTAAAACCTGTTAAAACGTCATTGAATATGCACCAATGTCAGAGGAAATTGAATATGGGATACATGCACGCCTCCTCGCCGTTTTCGTCGACATTAGTATTCATCGCTTTGCCAAAATCTTTTCTGCCGCCTGGCACGTCCCCAGTTTCAAGACAGGCTGTGAAGTCTGTAATATAGTTTACGCTTTTATATAAGAAACTGTATAGTATTATCCAATTAGCAAATTCGAGTGACTTGACGGGTACAAATGACTTGTAAGGCGCTGGTCGCACGCATGTTCCCGCGCGGAACAAACGAGTGTCATGTTGAAATTTTAGTCGTTTAAGCCATGGTTATATTGTTGCGACTAACGAATATACGCCAATTATATTAGTTTTAAGTAGGTTTATGAAAAGTGTTTTTGTTTTTGAAGCAAGGCGACTTCGGTCGTTTCAGACCGCGATTGTCGGCATCTGACAGTTAGCAGCGGGAATTCTGAGGAATTCGGTCCTCCCCGTGTTGTGATTCCTGCCAACTGTCTCCAGTGTTCTGGACACGATGAATTATTGCTTCAGACGCAAAATGGCATTTATTTATTAGCCAACGCACTTAGAGCCGTAGCTCGTAGTAGCCGTCGCCGGCCGCAGCCAGCCCATCTTTAAGCTGCTTGATGAAACTCATGTTGTTTGCTCTCTAATTTCCTGCACTACTGCCATAGTGTTAGCTCTAAGCGTAGTTTTAAGCAATGTACAGGACTCTTGCCAACTGTAACGATGTTTTATAAACTCCCTAAGCAGGAAGTTACGAGGCATGCAACCTTTTGCGTGTTCGCACTCGCACGATCGGAGCAGCCGCGACCTGCAGTGCACTGTCGATTTTCCCGCGTATTCGAAACTCGGCAGCGCGGATGGCATGCTCGTAAAGTTTGTTGTGATCACCCTGTTGTCTAGTCAGCAACGTTTACGATACGCTCGTAAAATCGCAATGGATTTTAATTGTCGCGCTTGAAGTGTTAATGGAACCGCGGCTTAACTCGCCGTTTGGACACGATCAGTCGGAGCTGTCGTGTTGAAACGACGGTTTGAAGCCCCCCGGTCAAGCAGCTTACGCCTTATTGGCTGAGGGTCTGTTATGTTATAATTGTGTAAGTGCTACATTAGCGACATTTATTGTAATTATTTAAGCAAAGTTGGTATAGTGTTATTGATACTTTCATATATTCGTAAATGATCTGAGTGTTTATGTGCAAAATTATTTATTTGAGATTTTGTGTGTGAGCGATAGAAAAAACATTAATATTGTAAAATATAATGCATACAATAATTAAAACGCCTTGTTTATTTTACCTTTATACGAAACATTACATTTTTACAAAATGCAAATTACTCAAAAAAAGATACCTACTCCACATCTTTGTTTTCTTTTTTTATTGTCATGAATGGCGGGACGAACATGCCATTCGCCTGATGGTAAGCGATACGACCGCTCATGGACATTAGACAACCAAACAACTTAAAAAATTAATTCTCGATTAAAAGCTGTTAATGGACAAATTAAACTAAGGCGAATAAGGAAAGCCAGCCATAGAAAAATATATTACTACGATCATTTCAAAGGTTATAAATTTTTTATTGCAATATAGGTACTCGAAAGGAACAACTAAAGACGCAATTAATTTCTTAGAGAAGGAATTTAACGTCGAATATCTAATAGATTATAGATTTAAGTATTATTTTATTACCGTATGCAACATTTAGATACTTGTAATAGGAACATTTTATGACGAATATTGCGTAGGTACCTAGAAACGTACTTGTCCTGTTAAAAACATTACCTTTTATATAAGTTGTATATTTTATGGAAGCTCAATTAACTTAAAATTAACTCGACTTAATGTTTAGCCATTATTCCAAAAGAAAATGTAGATTGTTCAAGGGGCTAACAAAGAGTATGACCTGGCTAACCCATACACGACGGTTGTCAGTCTATTATGATTACAATGAAAAGACCCAGAGACCAAGATAAAGGCGAACACGGCTAACATCAATGATCCCAAGCTAAATGTGTGGTGTACCTACTTTGAACAATACCTTAACTTAGAGTAAAGTAACTTAACGAGAATAAAGCATGTAGAAATGAGAGGAAATAAAAGGTAAGGACATGAAAAAACACTGCAAGCCTTTCAGAGGCACAGACAGCCTCCGTAGGACACTGGGACAGTTGGTTAGCCGCCTCCTGTGAAACGAGAGACTGCGAAACCGCCGCGGATCGAAAAGTCTCACGTAGTTTTTGATACACACGACACAAGACTCGATCTTAGTGTGGGGTCAGAACTATGTATGGACTATGGACTGTTGGATGTATTTATTAATTTAATTACTACTGCTCTAGTTATATCCTAATTATTACTAACTCAGCTTAACAGTCAAACACATAGAAAGTGCCACACGGCATAGTATTTAGGCGGCATTTATTATTTGCAGTAAAGAAATTAAAGAATTGAGAAGTGAACTTAAAATTTTCAATACTTTACCATTTATTTATTTTAAATTCTATTGACGTCTCTTGCAATAAAAAAAACTTTTGCGTAAAATGAAGCATGCGACAGCTGACGACTAACGCCATTGCAGCTGTCAGTCGAAATAGAAATGTCAACAATGGCCTTACGTGGTTATTTAGTATTAGAGTTTAGTAACGTTGTTGCGATACACAATGCAATCTAAATTATTTGCGCTGACCAACGAAGCCGATAGCAAGATTTTATCATTCGTTTCATGTTTCAGTAATTACAGCCATGTTGTTATTAGGTAGGCGCGACACGGCGGAGAAAATGAAGTGCGACAAAAAGAGGCATTTGTACACAAATATGATTTTAGACAGGTGTAAAACTGTGCTGATACTGTCCAGTGTGGTGTGTACGTTAGCTGTTGTTATATCTTTACACAAATTGTTGAGTTACGATGTGAAATTCACGAAGCCGTTTGCGCCGATC
This sequence comes from Deilephila elpenor, assembly GCA_949752805.1. Classification (NCBI taxonomy): domain Eukaryota; kingdom Metazoa; phylum Arthropoda; class Insecta; order Lepidoptera; family Sphingidae; genus Deilephila; species Deilephila elpenor. The sequence continues at coordinate 15,383,289 of OX457096.1, read as the reverse complement.
CCGGATGGATTGTATGGTAATTATTTGGAGCCAGTGTTGGAGGATACTCCTTCTCGATTGCCGCCTAAACATCGAGACACAGCTCGGGACGCGGAAGCAGTGGTGTCTCTAAACGCAGCTCTAGAGATGAAACGCGTTGGTAAGTCGGATAAGGCGTTAAAACTGTTCCAACATGCCTTCGCACTCTCTCCGAAACATGCCGACATATTGAATCATTACGGGGAGTTTTTAGAAGAGACTAAAAAGGACATAGTGAAGGCAGACCAACTATATACTTTAGCTTTAACTAATTATCCAGACCACACAGGAGCTTTAATGAACAGGCAGCGAACAGCAAGCATAGTCGAGAACTTAGACAGGGAGATGCTACGAAAGATCGAGGAGAAAAGAGATGCATTGTCATCAATACCTGAAAACAGTTCTGCATTACGTAGAGCAAAAAAGGAAGCTTACTTCCAACACATATACCATACAGTTGGGATTGAAGGAAATACCATGACACTACAACAAACAAGAAGTATTCTAGAGACTCGGATAGCAGTGTCGGGCAAAAGTATTGATGAACATAATGAAATCTTAGGTTTAGATGCAGCAATGAAGTATATAAATTCTACACTTTTGTACCGTCTCAGGGATATCACAATGGGAGACATATTGGAGATTCACAAACGAGTCCTTGGGCATGTAGATCCAGTGGAAGGTGGCCATTTTAGGAGAACACAAGTGTATGTGGGTGGGCATATTCCACCGGGCCCTTCAGACATTAGGAACCTAATGACACAGTTCTTGGAGTGGTTAAATTCAGAGGATGCATTGGACTTACACCCAGTAAGGTATGGCAGACTTTTAAAATGCATGTATTTTAAACAGAAATTATTTTATCAGCCCTTAATACTAATATTTTAGTTTTTCCCAGATATGTTTAAGTGAATCAGTGGTATTTTCCCAACAACATGACATAAAATGTACATGAATATACATACATAAGAAACAGGATATATAAATATCAGTCATATTATAAGAGGAACTAATTATGTTATAATAAATAAAATTAATCAACTTCAATGAATGTGCTGCTGTGAAATGTTCCAGTGATAGCAAATCCTATCTGTTTACATTTTCAAATTATGTTTATAAACATCTTCTTGTTAAATTGAATTGTAGTTAGTCACTTCTTATATGCAATAAATGTTAGAGATTGCATAATATTTTGTAATAATTGGACCAGATCAAATATTTGTATTAGAAATGATATTTGGACTTCAACATGAAACAACTTATTTTTTGTGTCCCTGTGATGTTTGACCATTACAAATTGTTATGAACAGTATTTGCTAACAGCTGATATATGTGTATCCCATTGCTGGGCTTACGGCCAAAAGCCAGATAATTTGAGAGGGACTTGGGGACAAGCAAGCTTTACAATTAATCTGGAAATTACTGATTCTTAAAAAACTTGACACAAGCCCAGTTGATGAGCTCAGTCCCGTGCCATGCAGTTTTAATAAATTCTGAGTGGTGTTACTTATGTTTACAGACTGGCATGTTATTATTGTACTTATAAACTGCACTACAAACCGAATCTCCTGACACCAACCAGACTTTTAAGAATAACATACAATCTGACCATTTCAGGTACGCAGCCCTAGCCCATTACAAGTTAGTCCACATCCACCCGTTCATCGACGGCAACGGGCGCACTTCGCGGCTGCTCATGAACCTACTCCTCATGCAGGCCGGCTACCCGCCCGTCATCATCGCCAAGCAGCACCGCCACCTCTACTACCAGCACTTGCAGACCGCTAACGAGGGTGACGTCAGGCCTTTCGTTAGGTTCGTATTAGAGCTTATCTATAATAAATAGATAGACTGATTTATAAATTCTTTATGAAACACCACACATCAATAATAAGACAAAAAAATATGAAAACTGCTTTAAAGAAAGATGACGGTCTTATCGCTTACCGCGATTTCTTCCAGCGTATGTATTTAACGGGAATTTGACGTTATATTGGCCGGAGCATTTGTAGATGTAGCGACACATATGCAAACACCTAGAAACGGACGTCATACAGCACAGCTGTATATTCCGAAGCACCAAAAACAAACTTTTTTATTGAAATAGTGAAGGAAAAGCTATCAAGCCGGGCATTTCGAGTCCCAAACAACTTATACTTATGACAGTTTACAAACTGAAAAACTCACACAAAATGAATCTGGGATTCGAACACGGTTCTCAGCCCACACAGATGTAGTGCCACAGGATCAATAATACAATTGTATTAACCTCCTGAAAAATTATATCTTCAATCTTCCGTCGTACCAAAATGATTCTGCGTAATATGTTTATTTTTATTTACAATCTTGATTTTTGAATTGTACAGTATAAATACGTATAGATTTGATAACAAAGTATTTTTTCGCGAAATTTTCTTCAGATTCCAGATAAGAATGTACTAAAATTTATTAATACCAATTAATTATTTATCTGATTCTAAAATTTACGGAAGCGCTATCTTTAAAATTACGACATAAACATGTAAACACGTTTTCGTTATTTTTTACGATAAAAACACGATATGTCGTGACGATCTTTATTTGTGCGCGATATTTTAAAAATATAATATTACGTAATAAAATGAAACTGTTCATTGATCAGCGCTGTTGTACAGCTCTTGTAGCAAAATTTGAAAAGAAGAACAATTTGAAAAAGTAAAAGAAACATTTAATAATATTGCATTTCTATGAATACGAATATTTGTTGCTCAACATATTATAAGGATCTTGCTTGATAAAATCAAGTCTTGAACTGTTTAGTTATTTATTCATTTAAATTTTCATTTACGCGACTTAATTATTTAAAAGTATTTAAGCCTTTTTATTAACTAACTTACGTAATTATACATTGCAGGTTCATAGCGCAGTGCACGGAGCGGACACTGAACCTGTACTTGTGGGCGACGAGCGAGTTCTCTCACATGGTTCCGGCGATCGGCGAGCCGCACATACTCACCGGCGAAGGCTTTGATGACGAACTGCTGTGACGCATGCAGAAGATAAACTTTAGCTCAAATTATACCTGCCAATATAGGTATGTTTTTAGCCTATTTTATGACTATACTCACAAAAATCAACGTAGACCCTTGCTTTCTGTATGGCTAGGAGCCGAATTTTCAATCGTCAGATATATTACATTCGAGGAATAATTTTAACGTATGTGTTATGAAAAATCTGTCACAAATACCAGTACAGTACGCGGTGCATATTTTTGTCTTAAGATGTGATTTAATCCTATCGCCATTTACCAACTTATGCACGTGTAAATCGAAGCCGGGACCTCACGATCTATCACTTACACTGCGACTAGGCTAATGAGGCGATTTTTTTATCTTTATACGATATCACTTAACTAATGTAGTTTTCTTTTGTTCCAGATGGTTGTAGCTTCCACTTGCCTGCAGGCGGGCAATCTCGGACAGAATCGTGACTCCTTTATACTATGTAGCTTTGTGAACGCTATATTTATTTCAAGTCTTCGTGTCGTGTTTATGATGTGTTGTGTGTTCCACAATGAGTTATTTAAATCATAATGGTATGTTGTATTCATCCTTTACAAAACTTATATTACCGTTGAGTTTTAGAAGAGCAGAAATTGTAACTATGTCAAGCGGGTTCCGAAAAGGGGCAAGGAAAAACCCAGCCAGCAATGGGAGCCGCGGTCCCGCAATTAAATAATAAAATTGTCCTAAAATTTGGTGTTTGCGTCCCACATTCAATACTGATAAAGTTGGCTGCCTTAGTAACGGGGGCCATGATAGTCCTCTCTCCCATAGTACACGATAAATTGACAACAAACTTCTACCACCTTGGGTAGGGACCCTAACACAATTATTTGTAATCATTATTCAACAGTCTATGAAGTGTTTGAAAGCTAAACTTCGCCATTCGTTCATGATAGCATTTTCAAACTAACATGGCGGCATTGCCAACATATTTTATTGGGCATAGCTTGGAAATAATACTGATAACATGAATTTTAAAATTATATTATTTATTTAAAAAAATATTAAATGTTTTTTTTATTACAAAATTATGCACACAGCACAAAACGAAAAAATCGATTTTAAAAGCTGCCTAACTTTGGCTGTGTTTTCTATACTTTTGGAGTAACACTATCACATAAAGGGATTTTAAAAATGTACATAATGTATAGTGATAAAACATACTTTTATCTATTTATTATTATTAGTGAAACTATATTTTCAAGAAATGTCACAAATACGGGCGTGGTGGATCGAATGAATGAATACTTGTGACGACCCTTTTTGGTACTGGCAATATGTACATACATAAACTCACGCTTTTCTCACATAATTGGTAGGCACAGATGCTATCAGGACACCTACGTTTCGCCTTGTGTGTTCCATCCCTTGATGTGACAGGGGGCGAGCCTGTCGCCATATCGGGTACAAATTCCTGACTCCGGGCTGATAATAAATATAAAAATCCAATATCACTTTGCACGACCCGGTATTCGAACCCGAGACCTCAGTTTTGCCATCAAACTGTAGTACGACTGCGCCACCAAGGCGATTGATTAAATACAAGATGTATTTAATCAAAATCTTTATAATGGCGTTTATGCGACAATTACTCCGATAGGTCCGGAAATATGCGGATGAATTCTGAATTCTTTTAATTGAAATCTAAGGATGTAAGTACGTCGCTTGTACGCTCAAACTAATAATCTCTCCAATATTTTCTTGCTTCGTCTACGCCGCCTACATCCCAATCATTATTTTTCTCTCTGTCGCTGACAACTAATACTGATACTACTGGTCTTTATGGGAAAATAAAGATATTTTCCTTCCCAAATTATGATCCGAATCAAAAATGTTAAAATTCTAATTCGTCAAACACTATTTCATTTACAGCTTATTACAAAAGTATTTTTTTTGGATTTGAATAACTGACACTGCGTAAGTGTCCTTACGAAGTTCGACTCGCCACGCCTAGTATCTACTTATGACAATGTAGAATTTGGTGTAACCAAAGAATATTTATGAACTTGCTCCCCCTACGTGTGGTATTAATTTTAACATCACTAGAAATGTCCTGTGATAATTTCATTTGCTAGTATGTAGAAATACATTTTAACATATTTATTTGTAAATAAAATTGCATTTTTTGTATGCGACAACTGGTTAAGGCATAATTCGTGTAAGATTTAAATAACTAACTGAATTGTATAAAATTTCTACAAACGAGCTAGCTAATACAATTGGTTTAATAGTTAAATTGCGCACAATTCTATGGTTTAAACTTTAAAGTCTAACGGCTAATGTTTTGTATTCATCACTCAAGCTGAATTCTAAAGTTGTTCGAAAGGGACGAAACATTTGATAACTAAAATAGGTTTTAAATCTGTCTATGAATAAGACCGTAAAACAACAATAGTAACATTCAATTTGTAAAACACAATATCTTATCGCAAAAGTATGAATTTTAAAATATACCAGTCTAATTTTAATGATTTTGATTTATTTTTAGGTAATGTTTTATTATTGCTAACTGCAGACTACGGTTTATTGTTGCATCTATTGTCAAGATTATTCACATAATTTAGATAATTTCATTCATTATGTAATCTTAATAGCCTGGCAATGTAACAGACCGCGTTCACGCGTATTCCTGATTTGTATTTAGCCTAATTTGTGTTGTCTTCCAGCTTGTATGATTTGTGCGTGTATTTATTGTGATGTATTTCCACGATACTAGTACAAAATTATTCAAAATACAATTTCCTAACCATTGTACAAAGAGTTTTATTCTATTTACCTGCCTTCCTAATCTGCGTAATCATTGGTCGCCTTCGGTGTTCCTATTGTTTAGTTATTAATGTTATGAGAGTACTAACCTGAAAGGCTCCGAAATGCTGGATGATGCACTAGCACTGAACACATTAAATCACAGTGTCGCTGAATGATACAAGAACCCACCAAATCACAATAACACTTGAACCAAACTTTGAAATAACATCTGTGAAATTAATTAAAACATCGCGCACCGGAGATGTTTCGAGCAGCTCAACGACAACCGAACTGACGCTCGGCGCGACGCTGTTTTGTTTGACGAACTTTTGTAACCTACCCACATATAAAATTTTAAAAATCCCAGAACACTAACTTTTTCAAATTTAATAAGCAATTACAACTATGTTTAAATACATTTTTTATTTTTTAAAATATTTATGGAAATTCTTGGAAGGCTACAAGAGATGGAGGCTCGAAGAGATGTATTTTAGCAAACTTAAAAAAGGAGTATCTACTTTCATAAACATTTTTTCATAAATTACGACTTCCAGATTTGATTGTAAGATAGAAGATACAAGGTTCGGTCAGAGGGTCATTCTTCTGGCAACCTGTCCGGCTGTCTTACAGAATGGCACGGGCACGCACTCCCGGCCCCTCGAGCCACCATTGCCGCATTCCACTTCCCATTCCGCGGCTTTGGTGTCCTCCCCCCACCCCCATCACTGGTGGTAGGGTTTGGGATTGAGTTCAATTTTTTTTTTTACTCAATGCCAAATCCAAGCGGGTTGGTACCACCGTCCGGTCTATTTCTGCCGCTAAGTAGAAATGCGTTCCGGTAGAAGGGCTGGATAGCCGTTCCCCCCTCATCCGTTCCCACCCTTCTGATAGGTGTTGGTGGATCCGGGCGATGCTCGTTGATGTGGTTGGGTGTCGGAGCGGGCATTAGGCTGGGGGACGCTGGTGTGGAGTACAGGGAGACCCGGTGGGAACGGTCACCGCCGGCCGCCTGCCGGTCAGTAGGGGACCTGAACCCGGGGGCCCACTATTGTCAAACTCCCTCCCCGGGAAGCTGTCCCGCCAACCGGCGAAAATCCCGTCATGCAGTCGTCGTGCCAGAGTGGGAGACTGGAGTGGATCCCGGCGACTGCACGCGGGGGGGCACCGGGGGCCCTTCCGTGCTTCTCGCTGGCTCCTCCTATTGCCGTGTGCCCGTCCCGCACTATATCCTCCCTTTCTCGGGTATCGTCCTGGGTCAACCACGCTTTTTTCCTTTCCCTTTCCCACTCTCTTTAAAATAAAAAATCCGAAGAAGGAAAAATAAAAGTAGGCTCTCCACGGCGGGAAATGCATCCACATTTTCTGTGGACTTCTGCAATGTCAGGGGTCTACATAGCAACCTCGACGCCGTCCACCACCATCTAGAGACAGCGCGGCCTGCCCTGCTCTTTTTAACGGAGACGCAAATATCCGCCCCTGACGATGTATCGTACTTAAATTACCCCGGTTACGTATTGGAACATCAATTCCTACGTAAAGCCGGGGTGTGCGTCTTCGTCAGGGGTGATATCTGTTGTCACCGCCTTCGGGGCCTCGAGCGTCGGGACCTGTCCCTATTATGGCTGCGGGCAGAATTCAAGGGTAAGACCCGAGTCTACGCATGCCTGTACAGGTCCCACGGCAGTGACACGGGATCTACTCAATTATTTGAGAGCGTCCAAGTGGGGACTGACCGGATTCTCGAGCAGTTCCCTTCCGCGGAGGTAGTGGTCCTCGGTGATTTCAACGCTCATCACAAAGAGTGGTTGGGATCCAGGACCACTGATCTCCCCGGTCGGGCTGTTTACGAGATGGCCTTGGCTTATGGTCTCTCGCAGCTGGTAACACAGCCCACCCGTGTTCCAGATGTTGAGAGCCATGAGCCCTCTATGTTGGATCTTCTGCTGACGACACACCCGAACGGATACAGGATAGTGGTTGATGCTCCACTGGGATCGTCTGACCACTGCCTGGTCCGTTCGTGGGCCCCTGCAGCGGGTTCCAGTCGTTCTTCTACAACTGGAACTCGCAAGGTTTGGCGGTATATGTCAGCAGATTGGGACGGACTCCGAGAATTCTTCGCGTCCTACCCATGGAGGCGGCTTTGCTTCTCCTCTGATGATCCTGACGCCTGTGCGGACTGCGTAGCGGAGACAATTGGCTTGGGTATGGAGACCTTCATACCCAGCTCAAAAATACCCGCAGGGCGTCGCAGCAGGCCGTGGTACAATCGTGCCTGCGCCGTTGCTGCGCGCCTCAAGCAGTCCGCATACGCGGCGTGGCAAGACGCCAGGAGGCGTCGGGATCCAAATTCGAAAGAGGAGAAACGGAAGTTTAATGCCGCCTCTAGATCCAACAAAAGAGCCTTAGCTAGGGCCAAGGCGGAGCACATCCGCAGAATTGGCGAGCGGCTCCAAAGCTATCCCTCTGGAAGCCGTGCTTTTTGGTCGCTCGCTAAGGCTGTGGAGGGCAATTTCTGCCTATCCAGTCTCCCACCACTGCGTAAACCCGATAACAGTTTGGCCCATAGTGCAAAGGAGAAGGCCGATCTCTTGGTCCAATTCTTTGCCTCGAACTCGACTTTGGATGACGGGGGAGCCACACCGCCGAACATCCCCTGGTGTGAGAGTCTCCTGTCTGATATAAAAATCACCCAGCGTGCTGTCAGACGGGAGCTCATGGCTCTCGACATCCATAAGTCGAGTGGGCCGGACTGTATCCCCGCAGTGGTTCTTAAGACGTGCGCCCCTGAGTTGACCCCCGTGCTAACGCGCCTTTACCGTCTTTCCTACAAAACCAACCGGGTTCCCGCTTCGTGGAAGGTCGCCCATGTCCACCCAGTCCCCAAAAAGGGTGACAGATCGGACCCTTTATGCTACAGGCCGATTGCTGTCACATCCTTACTCTCCAAGGTCTTGGAGCGAGTTATAAACACTCAGCTCCTGAGGTATCTTGAGGACCACCAGCTGATTAGTGACCGCCAGTACGGTTTCCGTCACGGTCGTTCAGCTGTTGATCTTCTTGTGTACCTCACGCACCGTTGGGCGGAGGCTTTGGGGAGTGGGGGTGAGGCGATTGCGGTCGGCCTTGACATAGCGAAGGCGTTCGATCGAGTATGGCATGGCGCCCTTCTGGCGAAGCTACCTGCGTATGGTATCCCTGAGGGACTCTGCAAGTGGATCGCCAGTTTTTTGGATGGTCGGAGCATAAAAGTCGTGGTGGACGGCTGTTGCTCCGAGACCAAGACCATTAACGCTGGTGTTCCACAAGGATCGGTGCTATCGCCGACACTCTTCATCCTGCATATCAATGACATGTTGTCTAACGACAGCATGCATTGTTATGCGGATGATAGTACGTGTGACGCGCGATACATCGGCCATCAGAGTCTCTCTCGAGGTTCCATTGAGGAAAGACGGTCTCAACTTGTGTCTGAAGTCGAGAGATCTCTGGGGCGGGTCTCCGAATGGGGTGAATTGAACTTAGTTCAATTTAACCCCTCGAAGACACAAGTTTGCGCATTCACTGCGAAGAAGGACCCTTTTGTCATGGCGCCGCAATTCCAAGGAGTTACTCTCCAAAGATCCGAAAGTATTGGGATCCTCGGCGTCGAAATATCGAGCAATGTTGACTTTAGGAGTCATTTGGAGGACAAAGCCAAACTGGCGAGCAAAAAGTTGGGTATCCTGAACAGAGCCAAGCGGTACTTCACGTCGGGTCATAGATTGACGCTTTACAAAGCACAAATCCGGCCCCACGTGGAGTACTGCTCTCACCTCTGGGCAGGTGCCCCAAAATACCAGCTCAACCCACTTGACTCCTTACAGCGACGAGCTTGTCGAATAGTCGATGATCCCAATCTTACGGACAAATTGGAACCGTTAGGACTGCGGAGAGACTTCGGGTCTCTCTGTGTGTTCTATCGTCTGTTCCATGGGGAGTGCTCCGAGGAATTGTTTGAGATGGTACCAACATCGCCCTTCTACCATCGCACCACCCGTCACCGCAGCAGAGTTCATCCCTACCACCTGGAAGCGTACCGCTCCCGAACGGTACGTTTCCAGCGTTCTTTCTTACCACGTACGTGCAAGCTCTGGAATGAACTCCCTGCATCGGTGTTTCCTGAGCGCTATGACCTGTCCTTCTTCAAACGAGGCTTAAAGAGATTACTATCCTTAAGGTAGGCAGCGACTTTGTTGTGCTGGACCCCTGGCATTGCAAAGGTCTATGGGCAGCGGTAGCCGCTTACCATCAGGCGGGCCGCTAGCTCGTCTGCCTATACGGCAATAAAAAAAAAAAAAAAAAAAAAAGCACGTTTTTCTCTTGTCTTAGTTTTTCTCAAACATCTCCAAAGTGCGGAAATTGTTTTGACTATGTAGTATGGCCCTAATTTTAATTATACAGTTAAATACATGTAGAAGGTAGAAATGAAAAACAATAATCAATTTCGATTAATTTATTATAATGTGCGATGTTAAAATATGTTTATTATAATAAAGCATTTTAACTAGACAACCAGAGCGGCGACGCTCCGCACCTCGCATCCATTCACTTGTCCATTTGACGCAACTTCTATACAATACCAATTCATTTGAAGGCGAACTACCTGTCTTAGTCCGAATATTAAGTGTAGAGAGCTGCACACAGTGCAGGCACTAACTTAACTGAGAAACCACACATTTACACTAACGCCAACACAAATTCCAATTTCTTAATTACGTATGAAAAAAAAACTGAAAACACCCACCGTGCACAGCTCTCCGGCCTTACAAAAAGATAAGAGAGACTGCGTTCAGTACAATCAAACATCGGCGCAAGCAGTGACTCTGATACAGAGTACCGATTTAGTTTTTTTTATTTTTATTTTGTTTAATAATAAGCTCTACCTAATAACCTCTTTGTAAGCTACAGTATACATCATTACCTCTGCAAGGGTCGAGACACGTCATAACAAAATGGCCAACTCGCCGATACAAAAACGTTTTCCAATCGAGAGTCCGAACTGAAATCACTAGCGTACATTATCACTGGAACATTTTATATTAAGTAGGAATAGTGACGGATTATCATTTCTTACTGGATGGCACACGCACATAAGCTAAAGCTACGGTGCATAAAACTGATCAAAACGTTCGCACACCACACCTTGTCCGTTTGCTCGTACGCCGGCGGTTTCCATACCGCCACTATTGTCATGTCTGCACAAGCGTCGAACCCGAGAGGCTTTTGTTACAAGCGATAGGCCTAGCACCAGACGAGCGCAGTTAAACCACAAACATTCGAGTTAATATTTATTTCCATATTATCGATAAACAATTGTCCACGTTAAACATACAAACAATAATTTTGCGCGTTGTGGGACACTTTCATTCCATATTCCATATGGGACTTCACAAGTTTTAGAAAATATACATAAATGTTATTAATGATGATATAAAGGACTCAATGCGTGGCTTTTTTATACATTAAATTTTTTTGGTCACAAATCAGTTCGTTTTTGTCCATTATCGTCCATCGCTGAGTCCGTCTTTTGACTGGTGCAGTAGATTTAACATAGAAAACAAAATATGCAATATAGAATGGAAGTGCACAGCATACAAACTGCTAAACGGCTTTCGCTCGTAAGCGCAAGCTCGCGTCACACAATTATCACAACATAAGTATTATAAAAAATAAAGGAAAAAATATTAAACGTACTGACTGGAAAAACTTACAGTTACATAGTCTTTTAACAAGTTTTACTATTTTTATTAATTAATTAATAAAAAAACGACACGTTTTACGATTTTTTAATGATAATGATGAAATGATAAATGTAGAAAATAAATTATAATTATTGGGTACAATTGTGTGTAGAAATTTATCACACCACCAACTTTTGTCGTACTTCATTTAGGTGCTACCAATTCTTAACCGCTAATCTCTGTCGCTATAGTTAGTTCTCGGCAAAGCGAATTGATTAGAGCTTGCCAACGAATAGTCGATTCTCTGCGATCTATCGATTACTTTAGCTACGTGTCGACGCCCTATAAGTCGCGATTGTCGAGAAACGTCTCTAAATTAAGCTTTATTGTTGTCGATGTCCTACACTGAGTGTGTGGATCGTGTTCATGGTTGTGCATTAGGCTTCGATACACATCATAGCCGTTTTCTAACAAAAAGTAATAACTCTTATAAATGCCAAAACCCTCGGCGCCTGATTCTCGTGATTCGACATAGTTTTACGTTCATCCTTTCTTTACTTCGAGTAATTATAAGAGAAAGGGACAGCGATATACACATACGGAGAAACAGACTGTGCTAAACATTTTCAATGTGTAACGCAAACTGGTTTTCTGTCTTTTTCTGTCAACATATTGAGAGAAAGAGACCACACACAGTTTGCAGCAATCGTATCATACTTTTACTGCTACTGCCGGCAAAACATCCATACATTTGACCAAACAGTGTATAGAGTGAAAAGGACGGGAGAAGTCGATAGACATAAAAACCATCGAATATATAATTCGTACAGTTTACAAGAGGATACCAAGGAACATACAATTATTATAAGACATCTAATTCACGCAATATCCCGCTCTTGAAACGAGAAATAACATATCAAATGTCGATAGCTCGATATTTTTTCCCTACACTATACTTAGTGTGAGAACGAAAGTGTGACATTGATCGTTAATTATTCATAATCCCTTACTAACTTTGCATTCATTGCCAACGCATTCTGTTGACGATACAAAAATCGACAACTACATAGGTTTAAAACCACTGACTCTCACTCATAAAACATTATCGTGGAATTATTAATTCCACGCTCACTCAAAGGGGTTCAGTAGTACAAAGATAAAGGACACGCTCCCCTATTCTGCTAAACGAAACTTGTAGTTAAAGATCTAATATAGTTTTTGTTCATTTGAGTAATAGTACTGATTAACTGGAAAATATTTGGCAAACATAAACTGTGCTTTAGACACTATGCGCCAATGTTTGAGGCTAACAAATTGCCAACAGCAAATCTAGCACTAGCTAAAATTACTGGTACGAATAATCTCAAAATTTCAATACTTTTAATCATATTTCAATCTCGTCTTAAGGAATGTCGCAGCTTCTGATTCATAAAAATCCAAAAAATATTTTCAACCAATTATATTTCCAAAAACAAGATGTTTAATTTTACAGTTGATAACAGTCGAGGAGCTAGCTAAACACAAAAACACTTGTAGCAAAATATCGAGTCAATTTCTTAGGTCACTTAGGATTCTTATGTTGATAACTAGCTCCTATTAATAATAGTTTTGTCCGTAAACATACGTATTAATAACCTGTAAATGGACATTCAATACGACGGCAGCAGTAACAAGCGACATGGCAAAGATATGTGTCACGAATCACAAAGAATCCTCAACACTTGCGTGCCGACATCGGGTCAGCAGCAAACCTATATTAAGTTTAACACAAATATAATGGAGGAATATCGTATTTACTTTAATTCTATCAATTATACATATATAAATAAGGACACTGTATGAAAGGTAGGAAAATTGAAGTCTTTATCGTATCTAATTTGTGGCATAACTGTATTCAATGAACAACATCGATAAATATATCGATTAGTTTCAACGATTACTGTATCGATAAATTCGGCAATAAATATCTATGAATAAAAAAACTATTTTATAATCCAGTCTATCTTCCTGCCTGACACACAGTAATATAGTAGTATTGCGTTATATAAATGTTAAACAATTATATTTCACAACGATCCGAGTATTTCTACATTATCGTATTCCATAGACAACACCAACCGCACATATGTCATGAAGATAAACGCGACACTGGTACACACCTCACTGTATTTTTGTACTTCCATATATCCAAATTTTCATACAAATATCTACATTTTTAGACGTTATAGGCCATTAGCGGAGTTAAATGCATACTCAAAAAAGTCAGGGTTCAGGCTCGAGGAAAACTCAATTTAATTAAGAAACTAACGTATCGCACCATCTTGCGTTGATCTAGGATTCACAAGTCGATTAATCGAGGAAGTAGAAAGTCGATAAAATCGTGATCTATCGATATTCCAAAACCTCGGTCTCAAATGTCGATAGTCGCGTAACACTACTAAGTCATTCAACTGAATCGTATTGAATAGAACCGTCCATATTCTTTCCGGATCGACTATCGACATTGCATTAATTAGATTATTCTTTATCTCAAACCAACTTCCATGAACAAACAGACGAGTCTAGTTTGTGCATGCATCCCCTATAGTAAACAGTCTCACGTAACCACATCATTCCGTCGATATTCTATACTAAGCATTAAGAGATAAAATATCGAAAACAAAACGTCACAACTTGGTCGATTGCAAAACATAAGTGTACAAGCAGTTCAAACAGTAGGCCAGCTACACACGTTCCGTTACCATATCGAACACTGAATTTTAATTTCTCAATACTGATTAATTATTATTTTTATACACACACTGAATTTTCCACGTTTATCTCAAGTTGTGACTCGATACGATACGCATATCGCCCGCACGCGAACGCAAACGACCACATACGCCGGACACGATTCCCGCGCACGTTATAACGAAAAATTTACGGTTTGTACAAACGGCAAGAAAACAAACAGCGCGGCCAAGAAGCGCAATACGTAACATGAGAGACCAAAACAAGTTGCCTCGCTGGGAGGCTTGAAGAACAACATAAATAAGAGAAGTTACCGCGAAGGCCGCAATATATTTATCGCCTCGTATATTATCTTCCGTTGCCGGGCTGTGAGCGTGGCGTCCGTGCGTAGTTCGGTCAGCGTCCGCAGACGCGTCGTGCGTGCGGCGCTAGTGGCGCGGCTGGATGCGGCGCGAGATGTGTTCCTCCTGCTGCATCTTGCTGCGGAACTCTGCCACCAGGTCGCGTGACTGCGCCAGTACGGCCAGCTGCTCGTTCAATAGTTCCTCCCATTGCGTCGCATACGCTGCAAATATAAAACACGCCATTAAATACAGGTCATTTTACAGTTTTATGGTTAGTCAAAGAGAGTAGAATGGCAACTTATCTTTTTATTACTATTTGAAATTCCTATTAGAATTTTATTGGGGAATTTCACATATTTTTTTGGAACAAATAAGTGACCATCCTGTAATTTAAATTCAGAAATAAGTACATTCGATTAGTTCCCAGCCTATATAAAAATACCAATAGATAAAATAAATTACATAAACAAGCATTTCCATGTAGTTTACGATCTTTTGTTAATTTCATGACCGCTTGATTATTATTTTTTAAAAGTTTTTCAAGACTATTTCCAGATCAACGCTACCGACTTTAATACCTTATATTACATCATATTTGTTTCGATACAGTCCGAAATCGAAACCAAATAAAGACACACAAACCGCATCATTTCACCAAATAAAAAAACAAGACAAAAATTTAAATCTACATTTAATTATGACATTACTTAGACATAGTTGACTAGTCGTAATAGTCTTATCGACTTTTGTTGACCCATTTTATTACACACAAAACAAGGATTTATTTTACAGATTTATGCAGCCTCAGTACGCACTTGAAAGAAATCCGTCAATCTGAACACAGCCTCGTGTTAATAACACCTATCTGACCCATTAGGAGCGACAGCATTGGCATTAACGTTTCAAAGCGTTCGCGCATGATCGCGGCAATGATACATGTTGTAACAATGTTGCGTGTTACGGTTGCGCCACACCTAACATGCCGAGACGTCGCGTGCCAACGCCGTTGCTCGCGAGGAAGCGCACGCGCTTGCGCTGAGAGGGCCACACATCTGCAACATGCAGCGTAGCTAGCAACGTACCACTAACTTGCAACACGAACACATAATATTTTAGAAGATTGAGTCGTTACTAAGCAACACTAACGCTCAGTAATATAAAATAATTTTGACCATAACTTAAAATTTTTAGACTATAAATCTCTAACGTAATACCGTTGGCATTATATTCAAAATTATGGTCAAAATAATTCATCACAAAAAGGCATTAAAATTTCAAAAAACATAAAATACATCAATTCACACCACAAATATACAAATTGACACGTGTGAGTTGTAGGTGTGGTTACAGGTTACAACTCACCGTCCTGGTCGTAGTCCACGTCCCTGGTGATGCTGAGCAGCTGGTTGCAGCGCTGCAGCGCATGCTGCAGGTAGTCGGAGATGGCCTTGTGGTTGTCCAGCACCTCCTCCTCGGCGCGCTGCATCTCGTCAATAGCCTCGTGGAACGTGTACATCTCTGCTGACATGTCGCCCTCCTGCACATAAATTTATTACAACTTACACATATACTAGACACTCGAGTCTGTCCGGACAGTGCCCACAGTGCACGATGGGTGTCAACCTTGCCATACACACAAACACACAAGTATTACATCGTGTATTGGTTCTGCCTATGATGCGATTACGTGCATGGTAATGACGTCGTCATGCTAGTACAAGTAACAGTACATAAAGGTGTAGTACGTACGTTGAGTGAGCGCAGATGCGCAAGGTCGTCGTGCGCGGGTTCCATGTCCACGTCGGCCAGCGGAGAGTCCGCGCGCCGCGACGGATCCATCGTGCCTAGCTCCTTCACTCTGTAACAGGCACACAAATTAATAACATTAATATTCATAGATTTTAATCAAACAAAATAACATGGAATATAAAATACTCTTGTGATGTTAAACCAACGAAAATTTTTTGCATTTATATTGCATAGGTTCGATAAACGCGAGAATAATTCACCTGATTGTAAGTTATTTCCACTGTTTTTAAAAGGTATTATAGGTACATACTTGGAAAACACACAAAAAGTACGATAAAGGAAGGAGGTATCCAACCCCTGGGAAACACGTTTTCAATATACAATACATTTTAACATACAGATCGTATTATTCCACTCACCCATTACTGCAGTCAGTTAAACTGGTTACAACTAAGTATAGCGATCACTTGACCCATTCATTAAAAATAACCCCTGCTACACCGTAATAAGGTGCACACTAACCTGTCAGCGTATCGGAGCGTGTTGAGCGAGTGTTCGCACGAGGACATGGCGGGCGAGATCATGGCGATCATGCAGGTGCGCGACTTGTCTCCGATGAAGGAGTCCCGCAGTACTTGCGTGAGCTTGGACACGCGGAAGGGCAGGTGGTTGTTGCCCTTCATGCCGAGCGCGCGGATGCACTCCTTCAGCGCCAGGAGGGACTTGTTGATCTCCGCGCTCTCCATGCCTGATACAAAGATTACACATTATAAGGTTAACTTCTGTTCATATACAAGAATATGTATTGTAAGCCGACCTCGTATTGTAGCTACTAAACGGGTAGCGTGTTATTTCCTTTCTGGTTCAGTCAGGTATTGTCAGAACGGACCTTTATTGCCTCTTTCTTTTGTTTCTATCACTTTGTGACATTTAGAAGGCACCCTTACATGTAAAGACACAATGTATCTATGGTTGATTTTTTAAACGCGCAATAGTTTATGTTTGCACAAAACTAATAAAAATGTTTGGCATGAAAACACTAGTAAGTAACATGAAAAATACTTGATTTTTTTTTCGCAGAATATCTTACGTGTAAATACCCGTGTTCTAGTGACTTGCGTCATCTTACTAGCTTCATTGCTCTTCATTTGTTTTATGATTTTATACTATAGGTCCAGCAAACGAGCAAACGGATCACTTATTGGTAAGTGATGAGTATGATGTATGTAGTAGAGGAGGGAGCGACGTACGCGTCTGTCGGTTGGCGGAGGAGGTGTCTGCGCCGCGCTCGTTGCCGGCGAGGTCGATGAGCGAGAACTTGCCGTGCACGCGGTGCATGCCGGGCGAGCGCACCACGATCTGGAACACGGCGTGCGAGCGCGACGAGTTCGAGTTCGCCGACGTCTGCAACGCACACACGCATTCATACGCACGTTACCAACAATGTTAACAACATACAACATACATTCATAAATACATCATGTAGGCCATGATATGAGGAGTCTCGTATTGAGAAGCTAGCTAGATGTAATATGGATGACTCAGCTCACATATACCATTCCTAGAATTCGAATTCCATGTTACTAGAACCACGGGGGTGCATAATTTCGTGCACCCATGAGCTTAGTCAGAAAGTCAGGTCGACTATTCAGCACAAGTCCAGTTAGTAGCCTAAGTAATCAATATGCTGAAGAAGTCATAAACGGGCTTCGCTCGTACATCTATGCTCCACGGAGTCCACATGAGCTATTCATTACACAATGATATATGATTGTGCACCTGTCCCGAGGTCCTGGCGGCGTTGCCGTGCTGGATGAGCTTGAGCACCTCGTCCACGTTGTCCACCACCTTCTCGGTGAGTCCCACGATCTGCACCTGCTGCTTGCCGTCCTCCAGCACGCGCAGCTTCGCCTTGTCCGCCAGCAGGTCGAATACCTGCAACCACCATCAATTTATACTTACAACATTTTTAACGCACCAGAAATATTGGCACATTGGATCCATCTACTTTAACCAATAGAAGTAAAGGATAGTTCCAACCATGTCTATTTCATTGTCTGCTATGATTAACTGAGGAATTTTCTTCCCCGAAAATTATATGTAAAAAAGTGTTTACGTCATTAGAATGCCAGTGCATTTACTTTTTTTTTAAATTTAATTTCTTCATTGGAATACCAACAGCTTGAATACAAAAAAATGGACGACACCTTAGTAACTAATATGTTGCAGGTATTCACGGATATAATCATAATATAAATCAACGGTACTCTGAGATGTAGTTTACAATAAGTTCACTAATCACCACAGAATTTGACAATACGGTTTTTATACTGACATTTCGATAGCCTGCGCCTAGAGTAATGTTTAGTAAAATTTATTTATTGGTTGTACCTTCCCGGAGTATATTTCGAAGAAGGATGCGGAGACGATGAGGTTGAGCGGCTTGTACTTGGGCGACTTGAGGTAGACGAACACGTCGCGCGCCGCCATCGCGTAGATGCCCTTCTTGCAGTCCTGCGTCTTGCCCTGGGGAGGAACCATACTGTTATAACACAAAACATAGTAACACTATCCAACATAGCGGCTCGGACATGTTTATTTATTTTTACACTTTATTGTACATCATAACAGACAAAAATACACAACAAGACACTTAAGGCCTTACTCATAGACAGAGTTAAAATATATTTTAGTTTTTCGGCTTGGGTTTGATTCTTTCAATATTGACGTATTATTTGTGAATTTATTAACTACAAAAAATATATAACTTCAGTATTTTTCTTTGGTTGTGTACTTGTCACACCACTTGTTGAGGTAAATAAATGTGTAAAAGTATTATAAAATACCTGGAAGTCTCCGCCCATGGTGTGCGTCTTGCCGGAGCCGGTCTGTCCGTACGCGAAGCACGTCGCCATGCCGCCTTCGAATATCGTCTGCACCAGCGGCTTGGCCGTGTACCTGCACATACACCCATTATAAGTATGCATGCCACACTATATCTACATAAATATGACGAACTACGGGGCTCTAGAATTTCAAATTAACCAACTTTAAAAAATGCCCAAAAATACATTATTATATTAATTTATATCAACCATTATCAAACGCGTGTCTTCACTATAATAATCGGGTACAAAAAGTCATTTGCTTAACATGGACCTGCCTTCAAGATTATCAATCTGTTGAAGGCTACTTGCCTCTAGCCACTTCCGGCAACTTATCAGCTCATCTGTCGACCTTTTACAGGTGAATAAAAACGTCTAAAATTGCTTTTTAGCTATAAGAAAACTTAGTAGTACATACTTGTAAACAACTTCATTGGTGCAGGAGTCGTCGAAGGCATAGTCGAAGCGGAACTTCTGGTTCTCCAGATACTTGGTGAGGTCCACTTTGTTCTTGGGCTCGTGTACTATCATCTGGTCCTTGGTCGGCACGCTTATTACGTCCACCTGAAAACGCAAGTTCAATGGTGTTATTTTAATTTTATTTTATTATTTACCTACATGGCGATCAAGCAGGTTGCAGTGACAAAACATGAGATGAAGGTTATTGTCACTCAATTTATTTGCATACATAAGTTTACGCCCTATACGCAAAGGGTGGGTAGAAGTAACACTGGCGCAAACTACAGTTTGCCTAGCTTGCTTCTAAGCCTAAGTAGTATTACGTCTTTATATCCGTTTTTACGTGCCACTTTAACGTATGCAAAGATCGCGACAATTATTTAAATTCCAACTTTTTTATATCAATTAATCTCTTAATAAAAAAATAAGATTATAACATTCCCCGATAAACGCCGATAGTTAAAAAAGAAGTATACTAAGATGTCCTTGTGCAGGACGCAGTTGAACCAACTATTAACAAATGATTCATTCGCTGATGCACGAGTCAATTACACTATCCGGTACAATAAGAGCGTAGCGAAAACTAATTGGGCATCCATTCATCGTTCTATTTAGATGCACTGCAAAATCGCTGCATCATGACATTTTAGCCTTATACTGTCAGCAAGTTCTCAGAAAATTACGTACATAAACCGACGCCATTGCCGGAGTGATAAACAGAGGTACGATCAATACCACCCACTACAGATGAGCTTATTTTGATTTCAACTTTTTTTACACTGTCACACCAACGTGGTTCTTGGTTAACGGTTACAGTTAAAATTTATTAGGATTTGACAACTTTTGTTATTACACTGGTACATTAAAGTGCTCACACAATACCTGATTGTGAGTACAATTTAGGTAAATGTATCGTTTGACGACATACAATTATTTCCCACACGTGCTGTTTTTTGTTTGTTTTTTTTTATTGCTGTCGTAGGCAAACGAGCAGCCCATCTGATGATAAACGGCTTCTGCTGCTCGTGGATTCTACAATGCCAGGGGCACATACAAGCCGTTACCAAACCTGTTTTGAATACAGACCTCTTTTTTAGAGTTCTCTTTCTTGTTGAGCGGCCTCTTCCGGACGCAGACTGTGATCTGGTGGTCTTCAACAGGCTCGTTACCCGTGAGCGGCCGGAACTCGATGCTGTTTTGGTACTCGCGGATCATCGCCAGGAACTCCCAGTTCGGATTGCCAGGATCCATATTCATCAGGGCTTCCTGAAATAAAACAATATTTTTTTGATAATTTAAAAAAATTACAGACATTAAAGACATACGTAATTTTAGGATATGTTTCTAATAGTTATCTTGAAAAAAGTCTTTGTGTTCTACCTCTCCTTATCTTAAACGTATATGGGGTCGGCACAACATATTGTTAATCCATGTTGCTAAATGATTAAATTTGAATATTTAACAAATGGCCTCCTGCTGAACATTTATTTTTCCCAGAATCAGCATGGCAGAATAGCAGCTTGATAGACCCGGATTCTTGAGAATTGATAGCAATGCAAGTTTTATTAAGATATTTTCTTTTACCGTTAAACATAGAGTGATTTGGGTATCGAGATAAAGTATTAAGTAATAGATATCCATAATCTATGTTTAATATCAGTTACTCTGTTTCAGGGGTCGGGTAACGAGTATGGCAGCGGGCTCTAGTAATTAGATTCCATATGAACCCACCTTCTCCTCCTTAAGCTCCGCCTGCCTCTGCCTCCTCTTCTCCCTGTTCTCCTTGAGCCGCTCCACCTCCTTGACGACGTTGGAGCGGCGCACGGCGCCCGAGGCCACGGCGTGCGGCACCGACACCGTGGACGACACGCCCGCCGGCCGCGACACCGCGCCGCCCACCGTCGTCGCCGTGAACTGACCACAATATCACATCTCCAGGTCAGCTCTGATGTCTATATCATCATCAATAAACTACACGTGTACATAGTATAGGGATCATGTAAATAGAGATGTGACTAGTGTAAGCCACAGATCATCAAGCTTTTTTACATTACAAGATGAACCAGGGCGGACTTCAATCATAAATATGCACAAAATGACGATCACACGACACGTGATATGATATAGGTTCGATTTATCACTTATAGCAGCAAAATAACTATCGCAATCTGTAAATTTTGGTCCTTCGAGCCGGATGCAGATTAGCGACTTTGGAACTATCTATCATTTGCGATACCAATGGATCCATGAAGTATTTCCCTTTGAAAGCAGCATAGTATTCTAAGGAGCATAAGATTTAAACAACTATTGGATAGGATTCAAGGATAGGAAAGGACCTCTTTAAAGTTCTGATTACGTCGTTGCATCGGCAGGTAGGGCTGCGGTACGCCCTGAGGCACTGAAGCCGCACTCGGCGTGCTGCCGGCGCGAGAGCGCCCGCCTGATGCTGGAGGCTGCAAGGATGGGTGTTAGGGAAGGAATAGGTTATATAGGAGGAAGTTAAACTGGTTACTGGGTTAGGAATATGCTAGTGGTGTGCATTTCGTATAGCCAGATAATATGTCTTGATAGACTACCAAATTCCATTTATCTTGTGAGTTCTATCATAATATCAGCCTAAATCAGTTAAAAGGACCTTCTTGAATAACTTTCAAGATGGTCCTTTTAACCGATAACTGACATAATTCGCCACATCGCAAGGAATTTTTAAAAATGTCGAATGGTAAATATTCTATCGTTATTTACCCTATTGCAAACATCTGTGAATGCCAATGACTGGGGGTGCTATAAATCCATAAATTGTTTCGTCTCACCTGTTGTGTGACTCGGGGGTTAGGCGGGGGTTGTTGGGGCGGCGGCTGCTGCGGAGGGGGCACGTTCTCCGCCCCGCGCCGCCCCGTCGTGTCGCCCCCGTGTCCATTCGTGTACGCGCCGCCCGCGTTCGACAGCCGCATCTGATTGTTGCGCGTCACGCGAGATGGCGCTGAAAAATCATTTCACCACATTTCAGACAAAGACCGAATATGAAACAAAGACATATGTCTTTTACGCAATGAGCCACGTAAGATTGCCTCTTAAGGATTTTAATACACTAGTGCCTAAAGTAAAACTCCTAAACAAGTCCATGAATCATGCGATGACGCGATACATTAGAAAATGCACGATAAAAAACACAACAACCAGCTCGCAACCAAAACAGTGCAAAAAGCGATTCGAACCGCTAACGGTCGAGTGTATATGGTGCGGTAAATATCTGTCTTACGTGTCGCCGGCGGGAGGTCCTCACTGGCTTCATTGGGCAAGTGATTTTTGTCAAAAGCCTCTGCGGCGGCGTTGTGGTCGGCGGAGTCGGCGACGCGCCGCCGGCACCGCAACCACGAGCAGCACATTATACTCGTCTCTCACATTCGTACATCATGCTAGACATGTGCTCTTGATAGAGTGGCCGGTGGGAATGGTTGTCGTGCGTCGGCGCAAGGCAATCCTGTGCCCGCCATATTAGGATGTCTTTCCGCAGTCAAGGTAATGAACCGAGACGTGACGCATGCGCAGTACACTACTCGCTGCGGTGGCCGACTAAATTCATATCAGCTGTACCAGTGCGCAATGTCCACAAATATCAAACTTTAAAATGACGAATTCGAATGCGCTTGACCTGGATCATTTAGCATTTATCACACACTTTAAACTTAAACTGGAAATACATGTTATGGATTAAATACTGACGAACACTTTTCCGATTAAATGACACCAAGATAAACAACCATAACATCACTTTCAAAATATCTACAAGTCAATCAAAATAACTGACTAGTTACAACAACGAATCATGAAACAAACTGCACAACGACATCAAACCAACTAAAGCAAAATCGAAACCTGAACTAATGGATGAGCGATTACAGCAGTCTTGCGACAGTCAAACGTTGTTGTGTGGTTAATTGCCGTGGTGGGACGTGGGCGGGCCTTTGTCCCACGAGGTGATCAAATATTTAGGAGCGTGACGTCACGCACCGGTGGTACTCGCCGATCGATAACACATGACAGTTCAATGGGCCCTGCATGAACTTGGCAATGTAGACTCGTATGCGTAGATGTGTATGTATAGCGCCACAGCATTAAATGCCTTAGTCAATACTCAATACCAATAAAGGAACTGCATAAACGGTATAGATTTTGCTAGTGCAATTTTCGGGTTTTTGAAACACCCACACGCGGCTAAAAGTGTTTTGCTCAGAAAGAATTATTTATACTGATAAATACTCCTTTATTTAATGACCAATAAACTAAAATCTTATTTATCTAAACAGTCGTATATTTTCTTAAATAATAAACAAATGTAATTTCCCTCCCTTAGTAATCGAACTTACTCCTCGCAATTCACACTTGCGACCCGCTTTCAACAATGCATTTGTCATCTTACATCAACTCTTTCTATCCAGAAATTATCTTCTACAAGGCTTACCATGTGAAATATCCGCTCCATACAACGTATAAAAAATAATATTACTCTGTATTGCCCACATACATACATCATTTGCCACCCACACACGCCTCATGCATTCCGACTCGATACTTTCTTTAATTGCCCGTCGTAAACATTTTTATGAACCTGCAGTACAGTTTAACCACTGCACCAATCCATTCACAAACATCGCCACCAAAGAAAAATATATCTCGCCACCAAAGAAAGAAATATAGTAATAAACTCTGATATCAAATAGCGAAGTCGTGTCTCCTTGCAAAAGCCTAAATGGTAACAACACAACACACATCAACGTCAAAATCAGACATCTCAGATAAATACAAGTGAACAACAAATAAAAATATGAAATAAAGGGTTTATTATGTAATTCGTCTGTGCCGTGTCTCGTATGGCAGTAACAGGGGAATCAATCGTGTCTGTTTTAAAAATGGCGCATAACAACGGTTCTCTTGACGACGGTTGGTATGACGATAGACGATATTTATCACTGTTCACACTTCAGGCACGGTAATGTATATCCCCGTCAGGTGTCCATTTTGACAGATCACATTTGACAGTGGAGAACAATTGGAGAACAATGCCCAATGTCATCAAATTTTTGACAGGAGCCCGAAATGAGCTCTTGGACACCTGAAGTACTATTAACAACTATAAACTCCGACGACACATGGATGGAGAGTTGCTCGACCTGAGGATCGAGCCTAAGAATTCGCGAAACCAAAGAGACGATGGAAGTACTCATAAAACACGCATTGAAGTGATTTTAATTTGCATAAGACCTTGAATAAAAATTCAATGCAAAATGAGTTTCCGATAGAGCCTTTTATTCCTATTCATCAGGACACTATTCAAATATTGTTATAGCATGATTTGCAACCCAACATAACTTTACAAACGAATCTTAAAATATATTTTAATAAAACTCGCGCATAGATTCTTTCAGTGATGTCTCTGTGATCAACAGGGTGAAAACCGGCAGTGATCACCGAATGGTAAGGGGCTCATTGAATATCAATGTCCAATTAGAAAGGAGTCGCTTGATGAAGTCTACGCTCCGACCTACTCGTGCCCATATCCAAAACGCCGAGAGCTTTCAACTTGAGCTGGCAAATCGCTTTGATTGTCTCAAAGAAAACTTTGCAGTGGACGAGCTAAACAGCGGTTTGGTAGAAGCTGTCCATACGGTGGGATCTAAGTATTTTAGACCTCACCGTAGAGATAGACCACAAAAACTCTCGATCCACACTCTTGACCTCATGACCGAACGTCGATCTATGGCGCTGCAGTCTTCCGATGACGCCGAAGCATATAGGCAGCTCAATAGACGGATCTGGAAGTCCTTGCGACACGATGTCCGTGCTCACAATACTGTGAGCATTAAAGAGACAATTGAGCGGAATGGAGGCTCCAAAGTGTTTGCAAGAGACTTGTCTATTGGGCAAAGCCAGTTGTGTAGGCTGAAGACGGACGGCGGCCGCGTAGTGTCGACGAGGGCAGAGGTTTTAAGGGAGATCGAGAGGTTCTACGGACAGCTTTACACCTCGGTTGCCGAACCTACTGTTAGCTCGGCCGAAGACCCGAGAGCCGAGTTGATCCGACACTTTAGCGATGATATCCCGGACATCAGCCTGTGTGAGATTGAGATGGCCCTGAAGCAGCTTAAGAACAACAAGGCGCCGGGTGAGGACGGAATCACTTCAGAGCTTCTGAAAGCGGGCGGAGCGCCGATACTGAAAGTCCTTCAGAGGCTCTTCAATTCCGTTCTCCTCGAGGGATCAACGCCAGAGGCATGGAGCAGGAGCGTGGTGGTACTGTTCTTCAAAAAAGGTGATAACACTTTGCTGAAGAACTACAGGCCCATCTCGCTCCTGGGTCATGTCTATAAGCTGTTTTCGAGGGTCATCACAAATCGTCTCGAACGCAGGTTTGATGACTTCCAGCCTCCCGAACAAGCCGGTTTCCGAAAAGGCTTTAGTACCATAGACCACATTCATACGCTTCGGCAAGTTATACAAAAAACCGAGGAATATAACTTGCCGCTTTGTTTAGCGTTTGTGGACTATGAGAAAGCCTTTGATTCGATCGAGACCTGGGCTGTGCTAGAGTCTCTCCAGCGATGCCACATAGACTATCGGTACATCGAAGTGTTGAAGTGTATATACAACAACGCCACCATGTCGGTCCGAGTACAAGATCAGAGCACGAAGGCTATTCCGCTACAGAGAGGCGTGAGACAGGGAGATGTCATATCTCCGAAACTGTTCACTGCCGCGCTGGAAAACGCCTTCAAGCTCTTGCAGTGGAAAGGATTCGGCATCAACATCAACGGCGAGTATATCACTCACCTTCGATTTGCCGACGATATTGTAGTCTTGGCAGAATCGCTGGAGAACCTTAGCACTATGCTCGAAGACCTCAATCGAGTCTCCCAACAGGTGGGTCTTAAAATGAACATGGACAAAACGAAGATCATGTCGAATGTCCATGTTGTGCCCACCCCCATTGGAGTTGGGGGCTCGACTCTTGAAGTTGTAGACGAATATGTCTATTTAGGACAAGTGGTCCGGTTAGGCAGGTCCAACTTCGAGAGAGAGGTCAATCGTCGAATCCAACTCGGTTGGGCAGCGTTCGGGAAACTACGCGACGTCTTCTTGTCCAAAATACCTCAGTGCCTCAAATCGAAAGTCTTCGATAGTTGTGTGTTGCCAGTGATGACATACGGCACCGAGACGTGGCCTCTCACTATGGGCCTTATTAGGCGGCTCAAAGTCACTCAACGAGCTATGGAGAGGGCTATGCTCGGGGTTTCCCTACGAGATCGAATCAGAAATGAGGAGATCCGTAGGAGAACTAAAGTAACCGACATAGCCCAGCGGATTAGTAAGTTGAAGTGGCAATGGGCGGGGCACATAGCGCGGAGAACTGATGGCCGATGGGGCCAAAAAGTTCTCGAATGGAGGCCACGTAGCGGAAAGCGCAGCGTAGGACGTCCACCCAAAAGATGGTCAGACGACCTGGTAAAGGTGGCGGGACGTCGCTGGATGCAGGCTGCCTCCAACAGGTCACTGTGGAAATCATTGGGAGAGGCCTATGTTCAGCAGTGGACGTCCTTTGGCTGATGGATGGATGGATGGATAGATTCTTTCTTGAGGGGCTTATTGCACCCCGACAGGTTGTTACAAAACACAATTTCCCATTTGGACGGTAGCAGTCTTCATATTCGTCTTGATTTGTATTCCGGTGTAGCTCCCCGACATTTTATACCTTTCCGAGTTTCATGAACCGAAACATTACAACATAACACAATCTTTTATAAGGTAGGATATAAAAAATAAGATTTTTTTTGTTCTCATTCCGAAAATCACATGGAAATTGGTTATGGTTTTTGGTATTGGTTATGGTTTCAAAAGAGAGAAGGTAATCAAAGAGGTAATTTTTATTCACTAAACTTCCACGGATTCAATACTGCTTTAAGAACGATAAATATTCATAAGCTTTAAAAGGCCCACAAAAACATATTAAAAACAAAAAACACTTTTTCACACTTAACATAGTCTAAAACCACCATCCGTCATATTCCTACCAAACCCAACTACAAATATACCTCACAAAACTACCATTACCATCATAAAACGTAAACAATCGACCACTAAAAACAATACAATGCATTTCTTTCCGTCATTAAACAAAAACCGCTATGTAGACTTTTGAATTTCAGGTCCGAAACGGTACTCCACGTTCACCATCGTTTGCACAATGGCGAGATTTATCGCCGTGACCCGGACTAGAACCCGCACTTATCGCTCGGAACCGTTGGGCCGTTTCCTAAATACTCGCATGTGAGAATACACGCATGTGCTTCTGGTTTGATAATTGTACTTACATAGATTTGATTCTTTATGCTATTTTGGTTAAAATTCCCGTAAAAATACCTACATTTATACTCTTTATATCCTAAAAGTAAATTAGACCAAGAACCTGTAGGTTTCTCGACACGGAAAACTCTTGGCGGACAAATATATAAAGAAAACCTTATTCTATTAAAGTATATTTAGAACTCTATCGACTATCTTGTATAAAAAGGCTATATAGTGAGTTCAAAGCGAGCACCATATAACAGGCTAGCCTACTCGTAGTATAGTCAGCAAAATCAATAATTTGAACTTCTCACTTGGCCATAACAAACGGCATGTTTATATTTTTGTTTTTATGTGAAATATAAACAGACAAGTTGTGCCCGTCCTTGCACAAACTGCAACAGTCATGAACCAAATTAACCTTGCCTAACCCAGCAGGCGGGAATATTGAGTGTGGCGAATTAAATTGCATGGAGGAACGAGCGCGCAAATTATGTTCAGCCTGTACCAGATATCAGGACCTTTGTGACCACGTCTAAATAAATATTTAAGAGTAAGCACTGGCATTAGAAAGCAGAAAGCTATTTTCTTCCACAGACTTAACTTATTTTAATGTTCACTATAAACTCTGACTTTTCGGAGTCATGTGTGCATTGAAGGTCAATTCACCACGCACTATAACGGTGAACGAAAACATCGTAAGGAAACCTGCATACCATAGCGATATGAAAAATATTCTATAGTATGTAATGTCCGCCAACACACACTAGGCCCTGGTGGACTATATGGCCTAACCCCACCCAATCGTACTCTCGTTTATAAAGGCGGCTCGTGCCCTGCAGTGGAAAGTATATGGACTGATACAATACTATAAATATTGTCTTTGGACATATGTAAATGCAATAACCCAACAATTTTTACACTCTTCCTTCACTCTTATTGTTTCAATGATTTACTAATGTAGGAGGACAACATTCACACCTTGACTCAGAAATAAAATAAAAAAACGACCACTATAATATAAATCTAAACGTTATCAACTTTTTCTAGGCTACAGTCTTACACCGCCATACCTTCTAAGCCTGAATGTTGAATGCAATAAAACTTTACAAACACACTTTATTATTTTAATTGCACCCTTTGAGAAAAACAAACAATATTTATTTACCCATTAAAATATTTAATTATGAAACATTTCATGACACGTCGGAACACGAGATCTTACGTTCCGATAAACAGTTCTAAAGTACACCACGCCAATGTAAAATTGGTATAATTTTGTTAGGCTTTACGTTACAATTTCCTTTTGTTGGTTTAATAAAAGCTATCAGAAACTATTTCAAAATTACATGTGTTTAGACAATTATTTGTTTTTACTTTTAGACATTTCTATGTAATAGCTTAGTTTATAGAAACGCCATTGAAAGGCTTTTAATGTGAATGTATAAAAGTTTTTCATAATAAATGTCATTATCCACTAACTTTTACATTAATAATGGTCGACTTTAGTTGTTGAAAATGATTATACATATATCGTTTAAATGTAACTTATTGTGGAACGATGGATCAGAAGTTCCAAAAAAAGTTATAAAAGCATTTACCAAATAGGTTAGATAGACAGTTGACTAGCAGTTGGGACCGAAGCGACGGCCAATATGGGCAAAACACAAAAGATACCGATGGGATAGGGGTATACTCCTAATCTTACTATGTAGTGTTTGGCACCATTCGGACCATAACCTGGTCAATCCACAGCAGAAGTAACAAGTTTAGTCCACCTAGCAACACCAATACAATACCGTCAAACCTCAAGAAAATCATAATGATTTTCACATCATTAACCCTGCAATATGAATGGTATAAACAACACGATATGAACTGGGTGTCATGGGTCGTTAGCCAGCGCCCACTCGAGCCGTACCGTTTGACTCACCACTCGCCAGTGCTTTACTCCAACACTGCCGTAAACAAAAACTATCAGCGCTAATATAAGACACGTGGGACGATTTGACCGATCGCTTCATTGTTGTTGTAGAACGTTGAACTTTTCACGCGGGGGTTAGAAGTAGTCATTTAGTTGTTCGTGCGATATTGAATTAATGAATTATAAAACGGTTTGGCGGCTTTTGAAAGTAACATAGATACGTAAAAATTAAAAGAAAATTATTTCCATAGGCTGACAAAGACACAAAATATCTTGAAAGTAACCAAGTTCCACAAAAGAAAAACCATCCTTTGAACATCGTCCATCACTCAAAGTATGACAAAGTTTCAAACAAGTAGCAACTTAACAAGAAAAAAACTTTTTAATTGAACCTTGTGAAACGACAAGATCAGACTCACAAAGGGACGGAACTCAGAAAACATTTCTGTCAACACAACAATAAATTAAACCAGTTTCGACCATCGTTTAATTTGGCTTTTAACCACTATAAAAACAAACCCAACATCCTTTATTGCACGAAGGTCGAGGAGCCATACACGGCAATGCCAACCGCTGAACTCGGCGCCTTGACGATTGCCAAAAGGGGAGAACTTTCCCGGCTATGTGGCATCAGTATGCGAGACGCGGTTAGGGCAGACCCTTCAGCTTTCACTTGCACTATTGATGTGCACCTTAAATCACCACCGATACGGTCGAAATTACATTGAGTTGTCAAGAGGGTTGGGATTGCACTTACGGCCCGCGCTCGCCCGTCGCGCCTGCAAATTCGATTGGACACATCTCTCGTACAGAACTGGCATGGTTGTTGAAGTTCACGGCACTGTTTAATCCATGGGTTAATTTAGAATTTGTGTGGTAGTCGGTGGTCGGCGGCAGCAGGTGGCGGGCGACGGCGGCCGGTGTAGTGGCACGCGGCGCGGCGCGCACTGTCCGCCAGCCAGGCCGGCCCACACTTATAGCTACAACTAACGGCAGTCAGCGGCCGCCCCATGTAAAATTCATCCAACCCCGAAATAGGCTCAGCATTTTTTTGCTGTGATAACAAATGCAGGGAGATTAATTATTCATTTTCCGAGTTTCATGAAACAAGGAAAAATATAAGCCAAATATCGTCAATTTTTGTAAATTAGGATGACTTTACGCTTTTGTAGTTAATATCTAACCGATTGTAACGGAATACATGGTGTTAAAGCTTTACCAACAATATATTAATGTAAATTTTAAAGAGGCTTATGTACGAGCTTATACTGAGTAGTTTACAGTGGACACACTGGGAGTTATGATGAACATGGTCTGTATCAGCCCATATACGTCGCAGTGTAGGGCACGGGCCTCCTCTACTATCAAGAGTACGATTGAGAAGAGTTAGGCCATATAGTCCACCGCGCTGACGTTGATGATGAAGCCTTTTTTTTAACATAATTTTTTACTGGAAAAGCCCTTTTGTTATATTTTATACTACCAAATACCTTGAAAAATTCAAACATGTATTGCTAAAGTGACCTTTCGACCCTCATATCTTACCATAAAACAACCTAGAACAACATGTATAGCATGTAAATTTCGGAAGACATATATCACACGGGACATCCGCGCTTCCTCCGTTGGAAATAAAGGGGAGTTTTTATAAAGGTCAACCCGAGAATAGAACCGTCGCATATGACCTGTGACTCCCCGCGCCTCGACGACAGCTGACCGCAATACTTCGAGAGCACTCGGCTTCAGCATATAGTTTGAAAAAAACAAAAGAACTTGAGAGTTTTTAAGACTTTCGGATGACATCAGAACTGTGACGTTGTGCGGTATGATCGAGGCCACTTCAAGAATATTTCACCTGAATTTAATTATGTTGTCTCTTTGTTCTGGTGGCAAATTTCGGTTGTTATGTACTGTGAGGTCCCAAGTTAGATGCTCGCATTGACCAATACCAATATAACATTACCTACTGTAGTTGTCCAGTTTCACGAATTAATGACATGAGTCGGATGTAATCATCATTAAACATAGTCCCAATCCTACTTAACAATGCAGGCCTAATTTTTACATTCTTTTCGTCATTAATTTGTCCCAACCAGTATGAGAGTCTGTAAACAAATGGCTTCTATTGATTTACGGTGCAACGTCGTCGCGAGACAAATCACAGACATGAGAAATGCGTACGCGGCTAAATAGCATCTCGTGTACCGCTTACAAACGATAATGATAATATGTCGCCAAACAATACGCCCATGGACTTATAGCTTTGAACGTTTTTGTGGTTATTTTTTTCAAGTCCAAGAAAATAAATGTGATTTTGAAAAACGTACTTTTTCTTTGGTGATTAAGAAGGAGTGCGGTTAACATTAGATGATTTAAAAATAAGTGTCTTTTGGGGACTAAAATACAAAGAGAGTAGTACAAAAAACGTATAGCTCATCGTCAACATTAAATTTTCTTTGTTCGCATATATCGATTGTATGTTACACGCAATGTACCATAGCTTATGAAAGCATGACATGAGGAAAGACGCATTTCCTCACAATGCTATTATTAAAACCAGGTAAACATAGAAAAATATACCACGTAATAAAAAATACTAGAAGTTCAAGTTGCATTCTGACAGCATTTGCATAAACAGCCAAGTTTATTTATGTGCGTATGACGACATATTGCGAGAATTCTCCCATAATAGTTCGCAAAACATTACAGAGCCAAATTGAGCGAGCTGTTTCCAGTTAACCATAATAACAAGACAAAAGGAAACTCGACGCATAAATTTAATTACACAAAGACTAATCTATGGAACAATGGCCGCTGTATAATTAAGCTTAAAGGTAGGAAAGTGTAATTGTTGCATTAAGAGTGCGATGTGTTGGCCCGGCGCGGCGTCACCCAGTCCTGTTCCCAGGGTAGGAACAATGAATTTATTATGACGCCGCGAGTTTTGTGTAAGTTGCCGCCAACGTATACCGTTCTTGGCCACACTACAGAATTTATTATTACATTTGTTTCCAACTGTTTAATACAAAGTTATTAGTTCCACTTTTCATTACAAGCGAGCGGGAGCCTTAACTATTTTTTTACACCGGCGAAGTAATTACGTTGCACCTGATGTTAAGTACTGTGCCCTTCAATTGGACGATCGACTTGCAATAGACGATAAAAAATGTACATAAAATATTTTTAAAATATTTATAGTTAGCATCTATTTGTATAGACAGATACATTTGATTGATTATACAATATACACCATTATTTATATACGGATCTAGTAAACATTTTTGAATAATCACTTCAAAATTGCTATAAATCAATAACTGAATCCAAAGCCGACATCAAAGTTAACACAGAGTGGTCTATTTATAAGTACGGTGACCACAAGTTCGCTACAATGTGGGACGGGTATCGGGAGCGCGTTGCCGGCACTCGTCAGCTGCCAAATACACTTTACGCAACGCTGTGACATAATGAAGGAAGCGATAAAAGACATCAGACATGCGATCGTAATCAACATTATAGTGCAGTAGGTCGTGAACTTGAAAACTTCCCTACTTAGCTATAAATCGTAAGGAATTTTAACTAAGGTTTTTTAAAAGAAATAATTTTATTTGCCAAGTTCATATTACAACTGTGTAAGGGTTTACAACTATTATTAGTTATGAAATAATCACCACTGATATCATTGAACAATCCCTTTTCTAACTTCAAATCAATATGAAGAAATCTCATAATTGGGTCCCTACACGAATTTCAAAGATATATTTGAAGTCTATAAAACCGGACTGGACAAGCATGATGGACCAAAAACTAATTCCACTATATGGATAAGGTAGCTCGACTTCAGCATAGTGAGGGAAATAGTTATCTGTTATAAATACAGTAATGATGATAATTATTAAATATTTTAACAAAGGACCACTTTTTAAATATCCCACTAAATCAAAGACGATGGTCAGTCACGTATTAAATTGCAATAGTTACGTGTAACGCGACACAATCGTCGATTTACGATTAACGGCCTATTCACCCCGCTTACATTTTACTGTTAATTGGTACTTTGTGAACTTCCAAGTGTTTATACCTGCATCGGCCGTTTTGTGCCAACTATTTTACAACTTACTATTATCTCTAGCGTCACGTTAAGTAGAACGTGTAGAAGTTTAAATATTGGCACTGTTAGATCGGAGTTTCGAGCGACAGGCCCATACATTGTTCGAAGTTCTGTGTTTATTCCTATGGCTCATTTTAACGATGACGAACAATTTTGTTAGTGAGTTTGCATACCTGAGAGATCTCCACAAGAATGACAAAGGTATGTAGAGACTTTTAACCCGCTCTAGGCCAGCTTGGCGGACTCAGGCATGGAACCCTCTTAATTGTAGAAGTGGACATTATAGCAGGACAGACTACGGTTTTGATACTTGCTTAAATCTCCTACTTTCTTTAGTAGGTACTCATAATACTTCATAATTTTCTTACACCAGGGATGGAACCAACAGTCACAAAACAGGTAATCTCGAAATATTAATCAATACTCCAATGGGTACGTGTGACACGACACCGCAGTCACACGGGGCTAGTGGAACGACGACCATCGCTCTATCATTAATACTATACTATCATTAATATTAATACTATAGTATTCTAGTAAAAGGGTTGACGTCAGACACGCGGCGGGTTATAAAGTATAATCCAAACATTGGATAGTAATATGACGATTATAAAAATATGTGGTGCTGAAATGTGGATTAGAGGCAGG
Source organism: Deilephila elpenor (assembly GCA_949752805.1). NCBI lineage: Eukaryota > Metazoa > Arthropoda > Insecta > Lepidoptera > Sphingidae > Deilephila > Deilephila elpenor. The sequence goes on along the minus strand of OX457096.1, from coordinate 15,348,563 downwards.
CAGAAGAAATTTATCGATTATTATATACTTTATATTACAATATTTTATCAGTTCTCTGTATTGAAAACATATGAATTGTATAAACACGCTACATTCTTTTATCTCTATATCTATATTTTACTGGATTAAAATGTTAGTGACATCCATTCCAGCAATTAAGTGAACCTACTGAATAAACACGAGACGTTATTTTCGCTTTTTTAATACTAAAAACTGTGCAGAAATTCGGCAAACAAACAAACCCCGAGCGGATATTTACAAAACAATCCAATAACATTTTAATATCCAACTTCCAACAGTTACACAAAAGTAGAATTCGTGCAATATCGCAAAGCCGAACAGAAAAGCGCCCAATTTTCGCTTAACCGTCCGTTCACCTGTTCGACAAACAATCGAGCAGACCCCTACCACGAGAGAACATCGCCTCAATACATAACTATCACTTTTAAATATTTAATTTTAGATAGGGCCGGGTGTCGGGTTTAGTAATGTAGCCAGTACACCATTATTTACTAGCACCGGTACCTTATGACCCGATGTTCGAAACACGTATAGATAAATGTATTGATCTAGTGTCAGTTTATTTGAAAGCTGAACGTTAAGCTTACAGTCTAAGTACGAGCAATGCACCGTGTGTGAGTTTTTTAATTTGAGCATTCAATTTGTGTATCCATCGAGCACAACAGTAGTTTTAAAAAATAAAACCTTAATCCTGTGAGATAACCTATCTATCAAGAATCCCGCGTATGTTTGAAACTTCCACACAAGGTTTGAACATGTCTCGCATATTATATGACAAAGCTTCAAGTTATCTCTGAGAAAATAGTTGCATAGGATAACTGGGTCATGTCTTACGGTCATATCAAACCACGATGCCGTTGCCAACTACAATAACTTTGTCTCTCTTTACTACTTTAACGCCTGAAGCAAGCAAATCTACTTAAAAAGCTTTCACAAGTTCAAGTCAAATACCAGCGCGGCCTAAGGTATTGTTTGTACTGATACTGAAATAGTTGGTTTTCTTTCTCTTGTGTATTTCGATTTGAACGACACTTCCTTACTATTTCCCATTAAGTAATTTATCGGGTTCGAATCCCGGGTCGGGCAGTGATATGCCTCATTATCAGTCTATTAATTATCAGTCCGGAGTCAGGAATTTGTGCCCGATATGGCGATAGGCTCGCACCCTATCACATCGTGGGGCGGAACGTACAAGGCGAAATGTGGGTGTTGTGGTAACTCCTCTGCCTATCCCTTCTGGGAAAAAGGCGTGAGTTTATGTATGTATGTATGTATGTAATTTATGGTAACGCGATCGACATTGCGTGACGAAAACCAACAGTTGGGTCCCGAGCACTATCAATATTTGGCTTCGAACGATCGACTTCGGTGACCTATCCACCGTGCCAACGGTTTTATGTTCCACCCGAGTCACGATACCAAGATTGAGGGCGTGTTTGTTCAATGAATTATGTTATCAACAAAAAGTTCACTTCCGGGTCATGTCATTATAGTAATTTTTAATAAAAGTTTTTTTTTTTTTAATCTATACCTGGGCAACGACAGGGTAGCTAACGGATTAGCTTATATAAATCTGGAGAATGACGTGTGCAGAGTTTGTGCAAGGAAGTCGACGGCGAAGGAAAGCATTTTATTGAAGCTTCGAACTAGTTTAACATTCAAGCTATGTTGAAGACAATATATCCTCATAATAATTTATAAACATGCATGACAGACGTCTTTGAAGACATTTCTCCTGCACATGTCTTTTCTCTAAGCGACTGGAAAGGGTTAAACTTTTTAACTATAAAAACGTTCTACATTTACCATTGAACAATGAAACAATGCGCTGATTCAAACAGATCACAAATTTCAGTCCGCAAAGCTTGAACAAAGCTACGCTAAAATAGAATGCGACTCGCTCTCGGAACAAAGGCACAGATCGTGCAAATAACAGTTCGGTTTTTGAGATTGTACGTCGAGACAACGAAACAGACAATCATGTATCTCCATTCTCAAGATTTTATCGAAAGCACTATGGCTAATCTTTTAGTTGTTTACAAATTGTTAACTCAAAAGGGGTGGTAATATTGATTGGTGAAACACTTTAAATACATCGTAATTTTATAATGAAATATAAACATCAATGTAAAATTTCCAGAGAAATAGCCATTAGCCTAGTTGAAGAAGCTCGTGCGATCAACTGGCAAGGATTTAATTAGAGCGCGCCACGTTTGGTGATCTTAATCACTAGATCCCCTCTGCTTCAGAACCCATTAATGCATCAATCGAGCTTGTCCCCGTTTCCCAATTGAAACAAAACAGAGTGCTAGTATAATAAAATCGACTCCTTCATAAACCTGCATTACATAAACACAAGCTGATATAGATGTGCATACATAAGGCAATAATCTAGATTTCGCCTTTATTCCCATACATAATCCACACAATCAGTGCAATCTACATCTATTTAAGTTCAAAGACGCGCACAAAGGACAATGTAACGGTCACAATTCATGATTCATGGACTTAACACTAAACGACATGCTGCATCGAGGCTAATGATATAATTTAGCAATAGACGTCACACTTGGAGCAATCACACAATTCAGTTCACTCGCGGATTAGCCATTTATCAATAAAACGTATATAAAAGTTAAGCTATCTAGATAAATAAATTACATACTACGTCCAGACAGAAAGGATGTAGTGCATTGGGACGGGACGATACAATATGAACCATATTTCAAATCAAATAACATGAATCGAATCAATATTTACAATTTCGTAATGAGGTTTTTATTTGCCCCCAAGTAGGCTTTTTTTGGTATCGTGGGGGCTTTTTTAATCACTGGAACTGGAATATATATCTAAAAATACGCAGGTCAAATCCGCAATATTGGTTCGGTAAGTTAGACCCTCAGATGGTTCATAAAACACCACCACAGAAGTTATCTCTATTGGCTTTAAATTAGATTTCCGAATCGGTCTCGAGACTGTTACAAATTATTCTATTGTTTCCTATCTAGGTCTCGAGCCTACAGAACGAGCACTTTAAACTAATCTTATAAATATTAGGTAAATAAATAATAGGTAATAATGGGTATTGCTAATCTACTGAGGTTGTAATAGCCATTAAAGGCTAACAGCGATCACCATTTAGAAAATATTATAGTTAAACAAAATCGCTTACCTTTTGTAGCCACTGGTATGGATTGCCGCGTCATGTCCTATAACAGAAACACACGATTACGAACCGAAATGAAAACATATACATCGAGCAAATAATAAGGAACAAGCCCGAAGTAAAATAAAAATTGAAATAAAATGTATATACATAAGAAAAGCCATCACTCCCAGAATAGGGGTGCGCGGTGTGGAGGAAATCAGATTTATCTTTATGGTGTGGCACTTACTGAAACGTAGGCTGCGGGAAAGGGCAATATTGGATATTACGATAAAAATATTTTATATCTAGAAAGTAATGTTAAACAATGTGTACTGTATCAGCCAATATATGTCCAAAGTGCAGGGCACGGGCTTTGTCTATAATCGAGATTACGATTGAACGGGGTTAGGCCATATTGTCCACCGCGCTGGCCTAGTGCGGGTTGGCGGAATTTACATACCATAGAAATTCTTTAAAATCACTACGGTATGCAGGTTTCCTCACGATGTTTTCTTTCACCGTTATAGTGCGTGGTGATTGACTATCAATACACACAACTCCGAAAAGTTAGAGGTGTGCCCTGGGATCTGAACCTGCGACCACCATGAAAAGAATGTGTGCGAGCCAAATACTTTACTTATATTTGAGCACAATAAGATCAAGTTAGATGTTTCTTCAAGTTTGATCAATCTAGCTTTATTTTACTAATTAATGGTTTGATTAAAATGAAGAAAATGTTTAACACTCAATATTATTGATGCTTTTAATTGTTTAGTTTTAACTACACTGGTATATCAACTTATTAGCTGCCTCTCAATTTACTCTGTAATAAATTGAAAATCAGTAATACGCATATCATCATAACATGTTCTGAATCACATCATCAGTTTCACCTCTGCATGGAGACAACGATTACAAAACGCTAGAAAATCACTAGTAATTAGTAAAAGATAAAGTTTATTTTTATGTCCAGTATTATTTCAAAAGTACAACCAATATTTCGAAGGTAAACCAACCGATCCAAACAATAGGTTAATAAATCAAATCACAAGTGTCCCGAACTGTGATTCACAGTCCAAACGGTCTACAAGTTATCTATTGAGCTCTATCAATACATAGCAATCTAGGAAGGGAAGTACAAGTAGGTCAGCAGTCGTTTCTGAGCCACCCGGCGCGACATCTCGGCGAATTTCCTTCGCGGATTGCATCCTATTTGATAGATCATTTCCCGTCTATCTCCCTGTTGCCTTCACTTTGCGTCCTACTACATTTATTGCTTGATTTCTGTCGTAAACTGGGGTAATAAATTTCCCACTCTTGATAGAATGGTTCTGCGCTTTATTGCTATTTTTGGTTATATTTTTAATGTTGCTCATTACAACTGCTTATATAAATATTATGGCCAAATTAACCTTATTTTCGTACATATCTACTTGTCTATGACGATGTCACAGAGTCTAGGTTTGATATGTTTTTTATTCAAATTCTGGCTCAGCAGTGAGTCCACTGCAAAGAGACTAGATACTGTATCTATTTGCTATTGCCACTGTTAACCGTTTTTCATCAAGAGTAAAGCCACTTCCTTTAAATCGGGAAACTCAGAACGGGGCCACCCCGCTCAGAATTACGCCCAATTCTTAGGCAACACAGACTGAAATCCGTCGATAACCATGAGGGGCTTTAGAGGCGACACTGCATACCGCAGGGCGATAAGTGCCTTACATTTTTAACCGTGGCTTCAAAATTTAAACAATATTTTACGCCTGTACACTAAGATACGAGTACAAAAGACAATATCCAACATGCACAGCATTAGAATGTGAATCACCGGTTGGAGCAGCGTGGCAATCCATTAGGTTCGAGAGCTGGCAGACAATATGGCGACGTGGATCGAGAGCGGCATTGTGCGACGACACCGCGCTATTGTCGGAGCGCTTTGTCGAAGCTTTACAGTTTCAATGAAACTACAACTGATTTATGAGATTTATTTTTATAACAGAAGGCCGGGAATTGAACAAGATATCAACCGTGATATTGACGACATCAAAGAATCGGCAATGCGTTGCCACCTCATAAACAGGCCATGAGGAGGAATAGGGGTAGTGAAGATTGTTTGGATAGGATACTTTCAGTGTTTTATCTTCAAACCCGTTCTTTTTTAAACCAGCAAATAAACAAATTCAGGAATCTAATTCATCACACAAAGCATTATGAAGGCAAAAGATGATAGTCTGAAAAAATGCTATCTAAACCACACAGAAAAACATCGACTCCTTTATAAAATTGACAAGCCTTTGTGTATTAATCTGATGAATAAGGTTTCACTCAACCTTATCAATACAACATTCAATGCTCATAATTCAACCTAGATGGCAAGATTTAACCCAGTCACAGGCCGGTGTCCGGAAGTCGCATTCACTGATTGAATCGGATCGGCCAATACGTCGCATTAAATCCAACTGAACGGAAACTCGAGCGCCATGCGAGTCCAATCCGATTACACTCATTACTTCAGTTTGCAGGAATTGAACCGTTTTGAGAAGTATTCTATTAGAAGACATTATATTTAGTACTGTAAGGTATGTAAAATATCGCTATAATCTAAGTCATGCTACGACAGAATGCAAACTTATTTTTCTAACTCTCATTCTTCATTTAATCATTGATAAATTATTATGTTGCTTTTAAGAATTAATCTTTTCAAACAATCGTCGACCTACGATACTCATATTTATTCTAAACGTAAGTATAAGAATTACACAAATGCTCGTACATGATAATATATAGTCAAACAATTATAAAATTACTTTTAAAATAATCAGTTACCCAAAGCTTCAGAAAAGTCATCTCCTTTCTTATTAGTTCAAGTTAATTCAACAATTTTTTATAATTAAACCCTAGACTAGTCTGCACTCTGCACATAGCTAGACAGACTAGGGATCTAATCGCTTCTGCGAGAACGAGCGCCGTTTGCTTCAAATTAATATGTGCTGGGGAGACCGGGGGGACGACATCTATTAAAACAGTACCTACTGTCCCAAGACACACAGTTTGTAGTAGCCAGAGTAACCACTGGACATATTGAGACTTAACATCTTATGTCTCAGGATTGCGAGCGCAGTGGAATGTTGCTACTGTTTATGAGCGGTCGTATCGCTTACCATCAGGCGAACGGCTTGCTCGTCTCGTCATTCAATGCAATAAAAAAAAAAAAAAAAAAAACACAGTTTAGCTCTCAGGGTAATTACGTGAAGACTAGATATTAAGAAGATGCAACTGAGAGTAATTGATTTCATTTATATTTTTAATTATAAGGATCGCCAACAATAATGGGATTCAGATTTAGACAAGCCTAACTTAAAACTATAAATTGATAAATGGTTTCTTAGATTTACGCGAATGTTACACATTGAAATAAAACTATTTTTACGGATTTTATCGCGATTTGGTTTAATTTTTACATCTTTTAACTTTCCGACGTTTCGATTACTTTACAGTTTTCATGGTCACGGGGCGGACTGAGGTATTAGTCATCCGCTCTGTGACTGTCACAATTAAACTACCCTTAATTTTCAATTATTAAATTAAAAAGTTATTTTAAAAAGTTAACTAGTTGTTGCGATCCGATCTACGCAGTAGGAGCTCACTGTGTCTTGAGGTCTGGCAGACGAATTGACAAATTACTTTATAGATGTTTAGAAAAGGCAACGTTCAAAATACGAGTACGTTAATATTCAAAGGTTTTGTTCAAGGTTTATAACCAGATTCAAACTAACCATCATAACTGTGGCAACCGGTGAGCATTAAACAACTTTAGTGAACATTGCACTATCGGTTGCAGTGCAATGCCGTCGTGTCAGTACTAAAGGCTAAAATTTGCCTTGTGTACGGGAAACATACATTACACTTATCAATATATCTAGCCGAAAACTGTACTGCACTGTATCAGCCCATATACGACCCACTGCAGGGCACGAGCCTCCTCTGCAATCGAAAGTACGATTGGGAGTGTTTAGGCCATATAGCTTACCACGCTGGCCTAGTGCGGGTTGGCCGAAAACAAAATAATGAATTAGCCACAAAACACCACGATCCCTCGAGGTTTCCGGTATTGAATCAAAACACATAACTAACGATAGATGCGATCAGGACCTTGGATTGCCGCCAACTCTGCTGACCCTCGGCGTGTTGGCGGAAAAACTAAACGAAAACGAAATTTTTATTAGAAGAATTATGATGCTTTTATAAATAAGAAGAACGTTAGATAAGTTGGAGTACAAAATACTGGCACAAGGAAGTAATTATAATGCAGTTGACAGTAAGTGCAGTACAATAAAATAAAATATCCAACAGCAAAATATTTTCTTTAGACGGTCGAATCAATTATGCCGGCTAGCTCGAAACGAAATAAACACAGGCTGTAACTGAAATATTTTGTTTAGGCTTATTTTAACCTTATAGAGTAGGCTTAGTTATAACAATGTCGGGACTCGGGAAATTTATCCCGACATTATTACCACTTTCAGCAACTTGTACTAGAGAGCAATAGTAAAATGACTAACGATCCCAAATAATATAAGAGATATCATGGTATCTAAATAATCAGACATCATGTAGAAAATAATTCAATTAAATTCGCTCACGAAAACCATAGCAATAGTTATCTGCGCCAGTTGATATAAAGCATTTATCACACCATTAACGAGCGTGCAAAGCTAAAAGGTCGAATAATATATACCAACAATTCATCTTCATTGATTGTAGACGTGTGACAAAACGGCGAACCTTTAAAATCTGCTGGTATGCAAATCCACATGAATGCGCGGAAGCGAGCTCATTAACTCCAACGACGTGGCTTACAGGCGCGTACTGACACTAGTTTGTGTTTATTTGGGGACCGGACCACCCAATATTCTCATTAAAAACTTTTTTGGTTTATTGAAATAATACGACCTCTACGTCCCCTATCAGAAAGGGGGAATTTTTTTTGTGGTGAAGGCAAACATTTTATAATAAATAGCGCTTCATTATTCATTTTCATGATACAATAATATTGTCTTTTAAGTCTAATAAGTTTTATAGTATTATAAATCCCTATTACTTTAATAAACTTTTACTGATTTAAAATATTTATTTTTTAACCACGGCAACATTAAAATCTAAATCACACACAAACGTGTGTGAATCCATAATAAGCATAACATGATCGTGTTTCATTTTAGAAACCCGTGTGTTGTAAACCTACTAGTACCTACGACATAACATTTCAATTTGATTTGGGGTTTTCAACGCCCGTGGCGGTCCGCTAAATCATACAGGCACGACCGTCGTGACGGCTCGTCGTGGCGTACATTCACGACAACTCACATGTACAGGGGAACAGCTGATATTCAATAACGGACAATCGTTTGATTCCACTGCCCTGCTGCAACCAACGACGTGTCCAATAAAATCGACACGGCTATCGTGCATGAATCACGACGTGATATAATGTTCGTGCTACCACGCTCTTTTCATTACAGCATTTAATCTAATACTATAACGAGTACTTGTAGTATCCACATATACTATTGTCTAGTACAAGAGGATTGTCTCCAGATATTCTACATAATCACCGGCATGCTTAATTACTTTTTTCTTATCTCACTATAAGGAACCAGAAATACAAGGCAAGCAACCGTAGACTGGCAACTGGTACTCAGGTTTCGCATGCCATTTGTGAGTTGTAGTCTCTGTTATCACAATTTGTCCCACGTAAAAACCCGAGAGTGCGTTACTGTGTCGGTCTATTCCGGCAGAAGTTGAATAGCCCGTTGTTTACGCGGCTGAGTCACAGTTCATAGCGGTGTGATGTTGTGTACGCAGGTTCAATGTTGCGTCTGCTGGTATTGGGTAACGGTCAGCGGTTGTTTGTATTGCATATTCGTAAAATATGACGTGGATGTCATAGATTTGTTTATCGAGTATTTTTAATTATATGTGTCAACTGTAAACCCACGTATTGAAGGGCGCATTACCGCATCATTTTTTTCATGTTATATGACATTTAAAAAATAATCGTTTTAATTATCTTGTGGTTTCAGCACCATTCTGACAATATTGATAAAAAAAGAAAAAAATGTAAATAAACTTTATCCTGGGATGTTATTGTGACCAATACGCAATTATTAATTACGTACATATTATCACAGGCAGCATTTGTTTTTGATAGATAACGTTTAATCTGCTTATGTACAGATTAAATTCTTAGTGAGCTAACAATTAAATTCCGACTAGGAATTCCCATGAATCGCAGAGAAATATAAAAAATTCTGTAAATTACATTTTGTAATTAAAAGCATTTATAAACAATATGTGATAAAATTTAGACTCCATATTATATTATTTGACAGCCTCCGTGGCGCAGTTGGTTAGACGCCGTCTGTGAAACGAGAGGCCGCGGGTTCGATCCCCGCACCGAAACAAATATTTGTGTGATTCACAGGTAGGTATTTGTTTCGGGTCTGGGTGTTTGTGAGACTGAAAAGTCTCTCGTAGTTTCTGATACCCACGACACAAGACTCGATCTTAGTGTGGAGTCAGGACTATGTATGTGACTGTTGGGTGTATTTTTTTTTTATTATTTTATTTGTCTATTAAATAATCTACCATAAGATTTAACGACTAAGATTTAATGTATAATTTATTAGCTAATTAAAGTGTTCGTATTTGTTTAACCAATGAAGGATTTTATTGCATATAAATTGGAACGCAGGCATGGCATATGCACGTCAGTGTAAATAATATCCACATAAATATTATATGAAAAAAAAATCTGATCCAACACTTTTACTGAAATATATTTAATGTTAGCATTATTTTCGGCGTTTATAGTACTAATGCGATGTGATAAGGTCTGTAGATGTATAATATAGAATACATAAGATTATAAATTATAATATTATCATTAACTACCTACAAGGACGCACTTCTGCTTGGGAATATACTGTAAAAAAGAATTATCAAAAATAGGGGTCTATAGCGCGTCTCACGCAGGCAAAGTCAAGACTAAATTAAAAACCAATGCATTATGAAATCAAAAGCCTTAGCCATAGCTGATACACTCTCCCAAACTGGTGAATGCATTTCGCAATAATTTGTCAAAACTACGTTATAAAAATGTCCGTTAAAAGCGATGTCTGACCGCCGCGTGGGCCGGTGATTCATCCACCTCGCTGATGTCACTGATCATGCCCAAAGCGGACTTAATCACCGACAGGTGGAGCCGACCTCGCAACATCGGCGCAATACAACACTACCACATCAGGCAGCTTGTTTATGTCGCGGCGGATGTGCAGAACAAATCGACAGGTTTGTCGCGCCACATCCGCCGCAACACAAACACTCTCCCCGCAACAAAACACCATAACAAGCCGTAACAAGTACGTGTGCAAATCATAGATTGTGGAGCAACGCAACCGAAAATGTGAAGGAAAATAAAATTAGCTGGTGTGGCGCATGAGCTGAGCGAGCAACGTGCGTGCGAACTGCAGACTGTACCGAGCGAGAGTTGCGCACGGGCAGCGTGTGCCCGGAGTCGCCGGCGCCCTCGCCCTCCGCGCCCTCGCGCAGGAACCCGCCGTCGTCCGACGAGGAGCCCGACGGATCCTTCACCATGTCAAACAACCACGCCAATCATACATCACGTTACACTGCACTTACTGACGCCACGCGCCACGCTGCCTGCTCTTCGTCGCCGATACCACCGGCGCCAAACGCCTCCCTATTTCTCTAAGTTTGAAGTGAAACTCAAATGCTATGTTGTGTGTGTGATATATCAATGTGTGTGGCGTGTGGCGTGCGTCGGTTGTAACCATGTAGATAGGGTGTCGCGGCGGCAGTCAGTGGCTAATCGAACGGCACCACCTGCCAACCACTTCCTGCACGTCACTGTCATTGCACATCGACCTCCTGCACGGGTGAATACTGCGGCCCGCGCCCGGCGCTGCCGCCGTCGCCATGGTGACGGTGCACTTTAGTAAGTAATGCTTGTCAAGCGATGACAACTACAGTGGTCGGTGGTGTTAGCTGCAAATGATCACCTGCCAATCGATGATGAGCGGGAACATTTCTACATTTTCCTCGGCGGCGGCGGTGCGAAAGCCGTGTTATCGGCACTACTGTCTATAGTTCACTTCACTACAATCTTGATGTGTGTGGGGTAACTGAGCGACTGCTTGACGGACATGATGGAGACTGGGATGTCGGAGACTGTGATGGGCGACATGGGCAAGACGCACATTCGCCTGACGCGGATATGCGAGTGCAACTGTATGCCGGCGTCGATTAGCAACGTCGCCGGCGAAACAAACAATGAGAGTGATCGCGGCGTGGTACGCGCCCGGGCGTCGCGAGCTAATCGATAACGCCTAACTTACCGATTTTTATCGGCACTCGTGCAATCGATTAGTCATGGTATACTATCGCAGAAAGTGCGCTGGCACTGCGGCATTCAAACTGCTTTCCAGTCTGCACCGACTGTAGCGAAATTGCTTATCTTTCGAGGATTTATCGCGGCTATCTAGTTGACGTAACCAAGGATGCAGATTGCACATATGGGCGCATCACCCACACCTGCACTGATCGCGTTATGAATATAAACAGTGCAACGAGCGCGAGATAATATGCTGAATAATAGATAAGTCTGTCGGGGAGATTAAATCATGTTAAATTGCACACGAGACAGTTGTAAGACGATTGTATTTAAATTGGAAAATGAGTTTACTACAATGTGGCGAATGACCCGACTACCACTGGCTACTTTGGCTTCAACCTTTGACCTAACATTTGAGGCAACATGGAGCGGGTTTAGAGGCCTTTCAGTTCATATGTGTTGGTTGCTCACCCTGGCGAGTTTGTTGGGCATGGGCTGCAGGTGCGGCGTGTGGTGGCGCGGGCCGACGGCCAGCTCTGGGTTGAGCGCGAGGATGGCGTCGATCTCCACCTCCTTGCCCTTGGTCTCGCCGCGCTCGTACCACTCCACCGTGACCGAGCGCGTCTCCAGGTTAACCCCGGACACGATCGCCGAGTGAATCCGTCCTGGAATAGAGAAAGATCAAACATTAGCACTCGATAAGCTATAAGGGAGCCGAGCTATGAGTTGCACTAGTGCCATCTCTGGCTACCTACACGTGTGATATGTAAGAATCACTACACATTAATTTCATTAAAGTTAAGGAGTTATAAACTTATAGAGCATTTATAAAGAAATACTTTCTCGGAATAAATCTCCCAACGGAAAACTAATCCTCCTAGATTAGTTTTTCCCAAGTCATGATTAATCTTACACGATAAAATTGTACCTACGACTTACAAATGACCGATCTTAGACAATTGTCTATTTTTATGTGTGGCTGCAACAACATTTGAATATGCAAAACAATATTTTTTTATTTTATTGCCGGACACTTCTGTCCACAATCAGGACATTTTTGAATCTTGGACAAATTACATATTTCTCATCCTACAGAACTCGCACATCGTAAATTTTTCCGACTTGACAATCAAACCCACTATTCCAACCCAATGATGACGGACAGAATCAACATATTGAGGATGAAAAAGCCTGGCATTAGATGTTCTCTTTCCGACCTCCTGGGGCACTGAGGTATTCAATTATTACATTCCCATGTCAAAAAACTAAAAAAAAATATTTATTAAAAACTAATCAAATCAGCCAAATTAAGTAAAAAGAAGTCCATAGATAAGGAAACAAAACGCACGTCGGGTTCATCAACCCCCGACAATGGTGCAGATTGCACGCGTAAGCCGGCGTGTTCTTACTCTGTACAAACATGTGCACAAGTGTCGCGCCGCGCCATGTCACTGCAATTTGCACAGATGTTAGCGCAAACTATGATCGGGGTGATCACACTTGAGGCTGGGATTGTACTCGAATTAAACCGTACTTGATTAATTTATTTGATTTTGTATCGTTTTGTACACCCAATGTTTTTAAATATTTTGAACTTACTCAGTGAAGACAAGTTTAATTGAATTATAGGAAAACTTGTCACGTGTATAACCCATACACCGAAGTGACTTTTACACCATATTGTGGTCGTACGGACATGAATATCCCAATTGATTTAATCAGCTTTATTTTTTCCATGATATTTTGTATACCATAAATAGTTAAAGTTAATGTACTGCACCTAATTTTAAATACTGTGTTGTCCATATTGAATATTTTTTGGCAACGGATGATGGTCTTTCGACATTCCACAAAATTCAGTTTAAATCACAGTAGCGGTCATTTCAGTAGCTTTCCCACTACCCTACAAATATAAGCACCTATAAATTTAATTAAACCAGACAACAAAACGTATTTCACGTATGGGGATGAGGTGTCGGGGACAGGGGTGGCGGCTAGACACATAAAACAAACGAGCGCCGCTTTTGGAGGGCAAGGTTATGAGCCTGCTAGGGGAGGATCGCAGGGGTGGAACAATGGAAATTGCCGAGTCTCTAACAACGACCGACAAAACTTTGTGACTGTCGGAAAATCACAAAGCGTGGGAGTTTTGAAGCCATTATGTTCTTGAGAGATGATTAGCTGAATATAATTTAACAAATATGTATAATGAAAGCATCAACTTTATTTAAAGATAACAGGATTTATATCCAAAAATGTGTTGTGTCCAATACAGCATAGACATTGTTTCTTATATTTTTATTTCGCGATGTTCCATATATTGGTTCCATTGGTACTCCACATCGCTCCAACAATATTTCCACATTAGCAACGCGACAATTATCAAAACATCAAGCAACAACCAGTTTCGCTTTCCACAACGACCGCCCATTTAGAAAAACGCATCTCCCGAAGCATAATAATAGCGGACGGGACAAGGTCGGTGACCTTACGCCGCGCGCTCACGTGTTTTTACTTTCCAGTTTCAGCGTACGGAGTTACGGACAGGAAGCCGACGCTGAAACAACATCGTTTTACTGGATTTATCCTCACACATTTTCGCCGGCTTTGTTGCTTGCGTTTGATGTATTAAGGTAGTAAAACTAATAAAATATTTTAAAAACAAACATTGTTAAGAATATGACCACTAAATGTTTAAATCCCTTTTTTCTACTATGTATACGGTAATATTTTATCTTGTCGTTGGCACCAGACGTAATACGATAAACGGAACATTATGCATGCTTCAGAATTAAGTAGATTATCTTACATGCGCCACTGTGTATTTTACATTAACATAATATTATGAAGTAATCTGTTTAGTTAAATCTGTGTAATCTCTTACATCGTTTGCTGAATTTCATCTTTATGTTGTACTTAGTAGTTTATAACTTTTTTTATTGAATTAGAATTGAGAACACTATTTAAAATAATTAATTTATGATTTGACAAAGATAAATAATTTCCATGAATAAAGACCAATTGATTTAACTACCTCGGTGGCGTAGTTGTACTACGGTACGACTACACAGCTGAGGTCTCGGGTTCGAATCCCGATATGGCGAAAGGCTCGCCCCCTATCACTACATAGGACTGAATATACAATGCGAAATGTGGGTGTCCCGGTGGCGTCTCTGCCTGTCCCTTCTGGGATAAAGGCGTGAGTTTACGTATGTATGATTTAATTCACTTAAATCCGTTATGTGATAAGATAATACCTGAACCAGGTGATGTTTTCCTGGAGAGAGAATACAAATATACGCTATTTTATATTAATATGCATTTAAGTAACTGACAATATTAGTTCTACAAATCTAGTCAAAACCAATACGATACAAATACGCCATCATTAATTCTGATCAACAATATGTCGATTATCAAGACAAACCTAGGACATCTGGCAACTATTCAGGATGGTAAACCGATACAAGTAGTCTAACAATTGAGAAATTGAGGGTAGGATGCCGACATTAACACGAACATACAGTGCTAATGTCTGAAATGATAAATTACCCTTAGAGGTCACGTTGAAAGGAAAACACCGCGTCATCTCAATATTCAGAGCTTACAGTGAGTGACGGAACATTTAGACATTTAAGGCTTGCTAAATACAGGGGTCTAGGTAGACCTAATAGTCTAAAATAACAACCCTGTAAAGAGGAGAACTAGAATTGGTGAGTAGAGTTTGATGCCTTCAAACGAAATAGGAGAGAAATTAATTATTAAAAAAATAAACCCAAATTTATTTTACGTAGAGACTTTACCTTTACCTTTAGCTGCATCTGGCGGAGGACCGTCAAGCATGGCGATCAGCTGTCCAAGACTCGGCCAAGTGACAGGGGTCACGATCCCCAGCATTGAGGGAACGATTGGAGAGAAAGAGGGAGAGCCTTTACCACGTTAAGGGGTCGTCCAAGCTCATAAAACAGGATTAGTGATAGAGGTACGTTGTTTTCAGTTTAGTATGCTTACGGCTTTAATGAAAGACGTCGATTAAGTTGTTAGATCAATGATGATGGTATTGTATTATAAAACAGATATGATAAAGATAAATCAAACATCGTTCAATCTAGGTAAAAGCTATAATTTACTGACATAGTTTAAAATGCCTATAGCCTTTGTTCGTACGATAACCCGGATAACAAATTAAAAACTTTGACTTCCATTGCAGTTTACGAAGCCTCGATTTTATCGTACCACATTAGCCTAGTTCAATGTACGAAAATTCGCCAAAACGGATCCGAGGGTCGAGACAAGATATTGACTACACACGCGTTACCATAGCAACGGCCCAACCGTACTGGAACGGTACAATAAAACAAATAATGCCTTTCCTACGTCTATTTCACTTGTACGATGATTCGACTAAAAAGAACATTAAAAGGTAGCGAGTGTCAAAATTGACTATCATGGTATTAATGTTTCGAGGAAAGATAAGGGTCAAGATAGCGTTGGTCGGGCTAAAATAAAACTTTGTAAAAAATATAGAAAATATACGCAGTAGTGATATAAGTATAGGAGTCATTAAAAACAAATAATTGTCTACTTCACTTCACAGCAAATGGACACAAAGTATTACCAAGTAATTACCAGACCGACCACTTCATAAGGTACTATTTTACCAACAAAGAGCTTTCATCATGGACCAAATTTCAATCCAGTCCAATATTATCCCCTCACCAAGGCAAAGACATAAAATTTCATAAAAAATATCAACAAAGAAACTTCGTTTGAAATGATTTTTATTATTTCTTTGATGTTTTTGCGTCACGCTGGCTTTCAGTTTCAATTTGTACGCGAGTTTGTTAAAAAATACCCGCAGTCAAGGTGACTTTTCGTAAGAACATACCAAAATTGTTTTGTTTTGTAAGAGCCGACCCGATTAATCTTTTAAGTAATGTTTCCTAATGCCGAGGTCCATAATGTGAACGCCTACGTACGTACGTGTTATATTATTGTTTCAATATATGGCGAGGTTAGTCATAGCATCATACATAGCTTTGTAAAAGTCGTTTAAAATTGTTCTACGCGATATTTACGACTAGGATCCTTCGAAATAACCGTAGAAAACGCTGGCAGCTGCTGATGGAGATAAGGAAATTTGGTTTAGACTACATTCCGCCGCGCCGTTTTGATAAAAAAAATTAAAGGACGATGGAATAAGATGGAGTGGAAAAAGAAACGAAAGCCTTTGTCTTGCAGTGGGAGTTGGACACAATAACTAATTGGAAAATGCGATACCTATAGATTATTTGTTTAATAATAAAATCTTTTGCAAGATGGACTTTTACAAAAAAGATCCCTCTAAATGAAATTTCAAAACATTCAGCAGACGCCAATTTATTCACTAACTTTCTGATCACAAAAAAATATGTTGTATTAATTACCATGATGAGTAAATAGAACTTTTCTACTACATAATACATTAGTGCCGTCATGGACGTTATAGATGCGATATTTTTCCGTATCATGTTCTCTACATTAATTGACACGTGGAGTGATCGAACCCGCGATGCGTGAGAGACAAGCGTCCAATGTAATACTACACTGTAACAAATATGCGGTTACTGATATAAAAAATAATTACATTACAACCGCATGACCAGTACTTTCAAATTCAATTAATTGGGAAATGTTTCATGAAATCTGATAGGTATGGAAGTAGATAGACCATGATTTTATTAAAAGAAGTGATTATATGTGATAATTATAATACCGATTAAAAGAAAATGTATGTAGGCCAAAAATTTACAACGTAATTCAGGCCTAGAAGTAAACTACGTGTCTTCCAACATGCTTATCGGAATCAACTAACTTAATTACAACTACATAAAACTTACACCAACAATTGCTCGCAAAAATAAAATCATAAACTAAGCCGAGCTATAATTTCTAGGTCAGCACAGCATCTTTTCATAGCACATTGCGGAAAAATCCATTGGACACAGATGAAAGGCGCGGGACAACATCGGCGCACTAATTGACGTCGGCTCACAGAACTATTAATAGCGAAAGTGCAATTAAAAATGGATCCACGCGGAAAACTAACCATTAGTTTGAAATGCGAGAGTGCTTCACGCTCCAATTTATTTTGATCTCATTAATTTTATGAGACTAGTTTATGAGCCGCTCGACGCTCATATGATCATAAACACTCATTACCCAAGACATTTGAGGGTTGCAACCAGGAATTCAATGAAGCTGAGCATCCGTAATTGAAAATAGCACATACCCTAAATAAAAATCTATCGGAAAGCGTAAGCGAACCTTCGATTCAAATAATGTCAGGTAGAGACGAATCGTGGAGCTTAAAGACAGGCGTCCACAAATCCGCACCGTACGTATCGCACGCATTGCTTCAAACGGATCGTTCACACCATTCAGTTATGTCGGCAAATCCGATCGCTGCTGATACTGTGGACGCATTGTAGAAAATAATCCGCTTAATGCGATCCGTCCGTTACGTACGATCCGAATATGTCGACGCCTGCCTTTAGTGACACACGTTATGACAGGTTTGTGTAAGAATAGCGTATATGTATTTTTCTTCGTAATTTTAGTGAAACCAATATACTCTAATTTATACGTATCCTCCCAATCCGAACCGTCATATCCATAAAAATTCAGGGCACTACTAGACCTTTAAAATGAATGTAAGAGGAGGAAAAGACTGGTTGAGGGATGTGTGGCGATCCCACACACCAAATAAAGTGCGAAAGCAAAACTGTTATTTTCTTCAGTTTGCTGTTAGACGATAGTTTCAGACGATCTAGCCTGCTTGTCTTTATTGTAGCCAATGGCTCAAATACTTCATCTGATCTTCACTCTCTTGACAGTTAATGTAATACGGAACAATGATATCGTTACTTGATATAATTATCGTTTACGCAAACTTTTCCAAAAATCTAGGCTCTGATAACGTGAATCAGTGATAACAGTGTTATCGAGGATTCACCGCGTCCTTTCAAGGTGTTTATTGATAAAATTCATGTTTTACGTGGAAAAAAATAACATCGCAAATATGACGATGCATCATCATTGAGGTAAATAGAAATGAGTAATATTTTATGAATGCATCGCGCTACTCAAAAACCTATTCCGTTTAACATAAGCGCTCAATTACATTTTAAGTTTAACTAAAAGATCACGTTATTACCTACGAAATCCAAAATAATGGGTTCCAAACTTAAATTAAGTAAATACGTATTTCTGTCTAAACACTTAAAGCTCAATTTAACACTAGTGCACCCATTCTTTCTGCAATGTTTATAAATGAAGAATTCAGAACCGGTAGCTGTTGGATAAGGCATTTTAAAAGAACAAAATTAACAAAGAGAAAACTTTCAAACACTCCTAGAATTCACAAATCCGACACATTTGTGGCCTTCTGCCAAATATTTACCTGAAAACCAATTTCCGATGACCTGTTCATCTAAACACTTCTAACTAAGAGCAAGATCCAAATACACTGGATCAATTCTAACAAATTTTATTCGGTCGCCTGGTGTGCGTGTCATTGACCCCTTAACGCATCGCCTCTGGTCTAATTATAATTCAGTTTCGTTTCCTTACGACGCGCTGGAACTGTGAGACGTCGAAATACATCGCCGTGTGTTTCCGCAAATAGTGCACACGGGTGACTTTTCCGACATCGTTCACATTCCGCCACTTAACCCATGAGGAAATTGAAAAGCGATTGGGAAATTCACTTATTGCGTGCGAATTCTCCGTTGCATAATTTAGTTAATGTATGTAAAATAGTAACTCTTGCAAGACTATTTACCATATGCTCCGAGAAAAGAAAATGTCTTACAATGCATTAATTACTCACGTCAGCAAAAATACAGGGCATGTTAGAATCATTAGAAAAAGACTCTAAATTACTGAAATTAATATTCAAGTGAATTCCTAAATATTCACTGGCTAGTCACCATCATTTCTCGCCAATCATCATCATTATGCCAGGAAGCTAAATTATTTTCAGGCTTCGCTTAAAGTACTAAAGGTTATAGAAAAAAGGGAACATACTATCTCTATAAGACATAACATTACAGGCTTCCTCTACGTTTGTGAGATTCAGGCTCTATCCATCCCGCTAGCCTATTTTATATCTATACATACAGGGTATATCAAGACCGCGACCGAAAACGAAGCCAGGTGGTAGTATTGGTGACTTCAAACAAAATGGATAAAAAAAAAAAATCGTCAACTTTTCTTTTGTAATTTTTTACTTATCGTCGTATTTGGTTATATATTCGTAATTTTCCTAAAATAATGATGTACACCACTTTATTTTTAAACACGCAATGGTACATAAGGATTTAAATTAGTATTTTCGCAAAAACTAGGTATTTAGCACCCGAATATGACGATTTTTAAAAAATTCTAAAAAATAATCTGACACTGTTTTGGCGAAATTTTTATTTACATCGTGTTTGTAACCACTAAAACTACCACCTGGCTTCGTTTTCGGTCGCAGTCTTGATATACCCGGTATAATAAAAATGTAAATTGTCAATGTCTGTCTGTCTGTCTGTCTGTCTGTCTGTATGTTTGCTTGCGCATCACGCAAAAACTACTGCACCAAATGAGATGCGGTTTTCACAGTTGTATTGCTGCAGGTTCAACTTAAAAACTGGTATATATTTCATGTATATACAGGATGTTTCTTTTTGTTTGCTTGCACATTATTCAAAAACTACCGCACGAAATGAGATGCAGTTTTCACAGTTATATTGGTGCAGATCCAACTTAAAAACTGGTAAATGTCTTATTTACATACAGGGTGTTTTTTGTATTATGGAAGATAAATGAAAAAGACGAATATTCCCCATATTAACACTGGATTAACACTTAGGCTACATTTATCCAGATAAATTAAGTGTTCCCGTGGGATGAGGACGGAAATCCGATATATTTGTTACTTTTTCTACTCAAAGGGATGCGATGGGCGTGGATTGCATACCTTGAGTGAGAATGAGATAGGACAGGCGGGATATAACGGGACGGGACGGGACGGGACGGGATGAGAAATACCAAATAATCTATACATGTATATTTTTTTAAACAAAGTTAATCACGCAGACGAAGTTAGCGCCGCTAACTTAGCGGGCAGAAGCTAGTTTAAAATAAATACATTCAACGATCACACACATAGTCCCGACCCCGTACTAAGATCAAGTCTTGTGTCGTAGGTATCAGAAACTACGAGAGACTTTTAGAACACCCAGACCCGAAACAAATACCTGTGGATCGCACAAATATTTGTCTCGGTCCGCGGATCGATCCCGCAGCCTTTCCTCGTTTCACAGTCGGCGTCTAACCAACTGCGCCATGGAGGCTGTCAATATTTGGTAGACATTTGATATGGCTCTCTCAAAATGTACACTAAGCTGGACTGTTGGCTCTTAGTATTCTTCTACTATTAACATATTGCAAAACAGTTTAACAACGCCATTAAAACCCTGGCCTATGCGTGAGTAATGCTAAACGTTATGTAAATAACCGATAACCGATTCATGGCATATTATTCACAATTTATTCCTGCGTTAAAACCTGTTCCAATCTTCTACAAGAAGTAGATATATTTACTTTGGATTGCCCATGTGATAAACATGAGATTGTAAGAGCATGTCGTCTAAAGATATACAAGTTGATTTTATGTATTCATACCATCTCCCACTCAACAATAATTCAATCTTTCACCAAAGAAATAGCATAGATTCTTTTAATTGGTCTTGTTGTTTTGTACGATAAAGACAAAAATATAATTTATAAGAATGAAGAATCATTATCCACTTTTTGAAGAAAACATTTCTAGATCTACTCGATAATAAAATATTGCATTTACCGACCTTTTGCGGGCCTTATAAGATCTTCTATCTCCGCTTACAGAACTCCGCATATTTAAACCATTTAAACCATTTATTTCTTCCACACACACAATACAACTAAATAACAATATAATACAAGGAGAAGTGTCTACATTAATACCTATATTCCGTAATATGCGCGTAGAAATGATACCAGCTCAGTATACGCTGTTTTACAACAGTACTCATTTTCAGCTGGCTCCGCAGCCATCATAGTATAACAATTCTACTATAGTATTGACTTGGTAATATTTCTCTAAAAAAAGTGATCTTTAGAATTTAGATACTTATTCACTGATACTACGCATACGCATTGCAAGTAATAATTACAAATGGTAAGAGTAGAAAACAGCGTCGCGTTCCCACGGCCGGGCTGGCGTCGGGAAAGATGTATGGTGCTAGATTACTAACAATTTGCCACCATACGTGGCTCGCTACAAATGAGACCTCTGTTACACTTATGTGCTGCTAATACCGCTCGTTAAGCCATGGAGAAACAAAATTGCTATGAATTTATAGATAGCTTGTTAATCTCTTTACCGTATCCGATGACAGCGAAAACACATTTTTTTTCTTGTATCAATGTAATAGGCTTTTTGATAACTAGCATAGCCCTTTTTAACGAGGCTGCTCTCTATTTCATAGGATTTTACTTATTGCTATAAGTAAGCCCCGCAAAAAAAGGTAGTTCTAACTAAAAGGAAATCTCGCTCTGAAATCTACAGCCACGATGTACAGACGGTGGTACCGCCAGGGAACAGTACAATCGATATTTACTTTTATAAAATTATATTTACATACTTATCTATGTTCGTAAAGTGACGTCAAAATGCTCATAAAATACATTGTGACGTGTATTATCAGGAATTTTATAAATCAACATACACACTCATAATTTTTCTAAACTCCTAAGCCATTAAAAACCATCCTTAAGAGTCAATCTTGGGGTCAAATGCAAAGCCTCGCTGCAGATCAAGATAAAGACGGAGAAAGACAGATAAGCCGTGACAGGGTTCAGGGATCAAACGATCGCCTATCGCCTCTATGTATGGGCCACTCGTGCCTCTCAGATAAGGTCATTGCGGGCCTTTCCCTGGAAATAGCAACTACCGTCCAATTACGGAGCGATACGCCTCGCGGAATCAATTTGACCGTGGTACGCGCATTACGGGAAATACCTTTTGTGTACATCACATTAGGTACTGTGTAACTCATTTGTGTGTGGAAATTGAATATAAAGTGTTAGATAAATGGAAATTGATTATGTACAGCTTTGGTAACGCTTACAATCTTATTTAGGGTTTTACATTACTTTTTACAGGTTTTACAGTTTTAAGTAATCAATTAGGAAAGGTTATCAATTTTGGTCAGGGATGCTCCTTTCTAGTGGTCATGGCCTGTCCCTAGAATAGGTGCTACGAGTACGCGACCTCGGCCCCCGAGCTACTGCAGTCACTACCAACCTTCCCTTCCGTGACTGCAGTATCCACTCCTACAGGCCATACTTCCCTTTCCCATAACATCCTCCACCCACAAACCCTATTTCCCTTCCCCCGGTTGATGACGGGCAGCAGCGTCATCAACGCGTCGCCCCCCTCCCCTCTGCGCTCGCCAACCCGCCTGCCAAGCGTGGCGAGTATTGGCAAAATCCTCTCAATGATGAACAAAACCAGGACCAGGCCCCCAGTCCCCGGCAGCCCCGCTATTCCTGGCTATGGTAGCGGCCATGGTTACGGCGGGGCAGGGGGTGCTAAGAATCCCCGGGTTGGCCCCGGCTACCACCCCCGACGACGACTGGCCCTGGTAACACACAACATACGCACGTTGAGGACAGACGAGAAGATTGTCGAACTGGAAGAAGAATTGAGTGGGTTACACTGGGACATTTTGGGGTTATCGGAAGTCCGTAGAATCGGGGAGGATACGATAGCCCTGAAGTCCGGTAACCTGCTCTTCTACCGGGGGGACGACCAACAGTCCCGAGGAGGTGTCGGATTTCTCGTCCACAGGTCTATCATCAACAACATTGTATCCATCGAAAGTGTGTCGAGCAGGGTAGTGTACCTTATACTCAGAATATCAAAAAGATATTCGTTGAAGGTCATACAGGTATACGCGCCGACCTCGACACACCCAGATGAAGAAGTAGAGGAGATGTATGAGGACATTAGTCGGGCCATACATACTTCCAAAACCTACTTCAATGTTGTTATGGGAGACTTCAACGCAAAGTTGGGCATGAGAAGCGATGCAGAGTTGAAAGTGGGGCAATTTGGACATGGGCAACGGAACCCCAGGGGCCAGAGGCTGGCCGACTTTCTGGAGAAAGAGGGACTCTTTGCGATGAACTCTTTTTTCCAGAAGCCGCCTCACAGGAAATGGACCTGGCTGAGTCCTGACGGTTCTACGAGAAACGAGATAGATTTCATCTTGACGACGAATAGACGGATGTTCAGTGATGTCTCTGTGATCAACAGGGTGAAAACCGGCAGTGATCACCGACTGGTAAGGGGCTCATTGAATATCAATGTCCAATTAGAAAGGCGTCGCTTGATGAAATCTACGCTCCGACCTACTCGCGCCCATATCCAAAACCCCGAGAGCTTTCAACTTGAGCTGGCAAATCGCTTTGATTGTCTCAAAGAAAACCTTGCAGTGGACGAGCTAAACAGCGGTTTGGTAGAAGCTGTCCATACGGTGGGATCTAAGTATTTTAGACTTCGCCGTAGAGATAGACCACAAAAACTCTCGATCCACACTCTTGACCTCATGGCCGAACGTCGATCTATGGCGCTGCAGTCTTCCGATGACGCCGAAGCATATAGGCAGCTCAATAGACGGATCTGGAAGTCCTTGCGACACGATGTCCGTGCTCACAATACTGTGAGCATTAAAGAGACAATTGAGCGGAATGGAGGCTCCAAAGTGTTTGCAAGAGACTTATCTATTGGGCAAAGCCAGTTGTGTAGGCTGAAGACGGACGGCGGCCGCGTAGTGTTGACGAGGGCAGAGGTTTTAAGGGAGATCGAGAGGTTCTACGGACAGCTTTACACCTCGGTTGCCGAACCTACTGTTAGCTCGGCCGAAGACCCGAGAGCCGAGTTGATCCGACACTTTAGCGATGATATCCCGGACATCAGCCTGTGTGAGATTGAGATGGCCCTGAAGCAGCTTAAGAACAACAAGGCGCCGGGTGAGGACGGAATCACTTCAGAGCTTCTGAAAGCGGGCGGAGCGCCGATACTGAAAGTCCTTCAGAGGCTTTTCAATTCCGTTCTCCTCGAGGGATCAACGCCAGAGGCATGGAGCAGGAGCGTGGTGGTACTGTTCTTCAAAAAAGGTGATAACACTTTGCTGAAGAACTACAGGCCCATCTCGCTCCTGAGTCATGTCTATAAGCTGTTTTCGAGGGTCATCACAAATCGTCTCGAACGCAGGTTTGATGACTTCCAGCCTCCCGAACAAGCCGGTTTCCGAAAAGGCTTTAGTACCATAGACCACATTCATACGCTTCGGCAAGTTATACAAAAAACCGGGGAATATAACTTGCCGCTTTGTTTAGCGTTTGTGGACTATGAGAAAGCCTTTGATTCGATCGAAACCTGGGCTGTGCTAGAGTCTCTCCAGCGGTGCCACATAGACTATCGGTACATCGAAGTGTTGAAGTGTATATACAACAACGCCACCATGTCGGTCCGAGTACAAGATCAGAGCACGAAGGCTATTCCACTACAGAGAGGCGTGAGACAGGGAGATGTCATATCTCCGAAACTGTTCACTGCCGCGCTGGAAAACGCCTTCAAGCTCTTGCAGTGGAAAGGATTCGGCATCAACATCAACGGCGAGTATATCACTCACCTTCGATTTGCCGACGATATTGTAGTCTTGGCAGAATCGCTGGAGAACCTTAGCACTATGCTCGAAGACCTCAATCGAGTCTCCCAACAGGTGGGTCTTAAAATGAACATGGACAAAACGAAGATCGTGTCGAATGTCCATGTTGTGCCCACCCCCATTGGAGTTGGGGGCTCGACTCTTGAAGTTGTAGACGAATATGTCTATTTAGGACAAGTGGTCCGGTTAGGCAGGTCCAACTTCGAGAGAGAGGTCAATCGGCGAATCCAACTAGGTTGGGCAGCGTTCGGGAAACTACGTGACGTCTTCTTGTCCAAAATACCTCAGTGCCTCAAATCGAAAGTCTTCGATAGTTGTGTGTTGCCAGTGATGACATACGGCACCGAGACGTGGCCTCTCACTATGGGCCTTGTTAGGCGGCTCAAAGTCACTCAACGAGCTATGGAGAGGGCTATGCTCGGGGTTTCCCTACGAGATCGAATCAGAAATGAGGAGATCCGTAGGAGAACTAAAGTAACCGACATAGCCCAGCGGATTAGTAAGTTGAAGTGGCAATGGGCGGGGCACATAGCGCGGAGAACTGATGGTCGATGGGGCCAAAAAGTTCTCGAATGGAGGCCACGTAGCGGAAAGCGCAGCGTAGGACGTCCACCCACAAGATGGTCAGACGACCTGGTAAAGGTGGCGGGACGTCGCTGGATGCAGGCTGCCTCCAACAGGTCACTGTGGAAATCTTTGGGAGAGGCCTATGTTCAGCAGTGGACGTCCTTTGGCTGATGGATGGATGGATGGATGGAATTAGGAAAGTGTTAGTAGTAAGGAACACAAGACCTTTTCAGATCTGTACCCTTTTATCTGCAACACCGGCAACCTGTATCTTGTCATACTGTCGGTCCTCTGTCAACGACTTTAATGAATTGGCCTTTTATTCATGTTTTTATTGATACTTTCAATACACATGTAAGTTCTCAATAATCTCATAAATATGAGGTGTAATAACTAATAACACATCCGGCACAGGTAAAAATTAAGAGTTGTTAGTGATCGAACCCGCGGCCTCACGTTTCACAACGGACGTCTAACCAACTGCGCCACGGAGACTGTCATCTATCGGTTCAATATTTTTAGTAGCAGAGGAAAAACTGACTTGTATAAGAACTTGGTGTGACCTCTGAAATATATTTCGATGCTATTCACGCCTAATTCATAGACGATCAACAGGTCCGTCATTAAAGTATTTAGGTGTAAATAAACTTATTCTTAGCGCGATGGTCTGGTTCGTGAGGTAATTTCGCATAGCCCTGGCGGCGCTGTCCGTGGCCCACATACAAAAACATCGCCGACTAAACACGAATTAAATTTGTTTTGAGATCGTTCCGTAATTTCGGTTAATGTTGTTAAACAAAGTATTTAAACACAGCGAATGACGCTCTCGGTGAGAACAAATGAGTTGGGCTACAAAAATATAGCTTATTTGTCGTAGATTGATCACCATGAATAGAAATCTAGAAACCCAGACTATGGAGCGCTAAATTTATTTTAGCAGTATATTTATTCAAAAAATGTTGCTCTGTACTGGTACTACTACATTATAATTCAATGCAACAAAGACTTACAATCAAAAAACTTTACGATTAATTATTCCTGAATAACAGTGAAAATCTACGTCGATTTTCTATGTAAACACCGTGTTTATTATCACATTACGACAGATAATTTAATAGAAACACTCGAAACAATATAGGCTTGAAACGAGCGGAACCCAAAAACCCACAATTTTTTTTATATGTGATTTGTAACCGCGTTGTGCGGTTGTAGGCTTTTCACCGGCAAGCGCACTTTCGCCGACACAATGTTTTGAATTTCGCTGCGGCTCATTACGAGACACGTGGATAACCGTGAGTGTGACTACATTGCCTCAATCGATCACTGTCTGAAGTCATTCCATTATTAATTTAAATTGAGTTAGGGTGGCATCCAGGCTTGGAGGAGGGGACTAAATTCTTTTAATAAATTAATTAACCAAATTCCATTCTGCAAATCGCACATTTTTGATCGTTTATTATTAATATCTGTCTCTTATCTTAAAATACAGATGGAAAACGCCTGAGTTTACCAATGAGCTGGAGCACATTGTGGTATAAAGATACAATTGTTAATGGCAACAATTAAAAATGTTGTATGTATTTCCCATTCAAACATAAATATTTTCCTAAATAAATTACAAAAAAACCCTATTTACAACTGCTTACAACTTGCATAATTTTAACCCTCAACGGGTTTGCATAGCTCACGCACGAGTATCGAGTTCCTTCATTGACCCTGTTACAATTATCATAAACAAGTCGGTACTAAAATACACGCGACATACTGGACAAAATACTGTTTTTTGCACTCACACGTAATTGTAGATATGCAAGGCGAACGGGACAAATTATATCTAAATAAAGTCTGAGATGTGCCATTGAGAGGTTATGTGGGCTCTGATAAGTGTACAGTGTATACACAATGAAATTATTTCCCTTAGTCATACAAGATTGACTTAGCTCTTAAAACACATGGTTAATTTAGTTAATCTACGAATTAAAGAAATTCATAAATTATTAAACAATTATGAATTTAACATGGCAGAAGGGACTCTCTCTCTCTCTCTCTCTCTCTCTCTCTCTCTCTCTCTTAACGTTCCCTCAATACTGAGGATCGTGACCCCTGTCACTTGGTCGAGTGTTGGACAGCTGATCGCCAGGCTTGACTGTCCTTCGCCAGATCCAGCGCCTCTGGGATAGTCATGGCTAGCGTCTTGCTTATTTGATTAGAAGGGACTCTAGTTTCTCGGATAGTAACTGGTAAAAGAAGAAAGGCACATACTTTTTTTTTCAGATCTGATTGTTGCATGCAGACCAAGACGTCTCCTGTACTATCAGATATCTACCATATTTCTATGCACTTAAAATTAATTGATAATTTCGCCAACAAAAGCACTTACTTTCCGAATTAAACCTAAATCAAATCAACGCTGTTATCACGATAATTCCCACCACTCATACCCTACCAGTACATAGTCATTCATTTCCAATATCGCTTAATATTCAATAACTGACATCGCAATGCCTCCGTAACTCCTCATTAGTTAACAAATAACGAGCAACAAGCGCGACGGTAAAAACGCAAGTATAAATTACAATGTACAAGTAGTAACCATTTTGCGTTCACACCGCGATATGTTTATATGGTCATTGAACGTGTGTCGTAGCACTTGGGCCGTGAGCCGTGAGTTGGATTCGATTCCCATGTCGGGAAATTCGCTTCATGTAAGCCAGATAAATATGGTTAACAGGGCAAGAACAGTTTGGTTTACAAAGTATCGCGCATGCAGACAGTATATTTATTATGCGACAGTATAATTTATTCGGAAGATTTTAAAATTCCTTTTCGAGTATTTATAAGCTATATCAATTGCTCAATAAGATAAGAATTAGGTAAGTATAATTATTTTTCAACAACCAATTACAGCATTTGTTTTGGAATCAAACAAAGAAAATGACAACACGAATACGTGTTATCTCTTCAAGACCATTTGTGTAAACTGAAAGGGCGTGAGTTGTAGGGCACACTCGCTCCGACTAGCGGCTGTGGGGGGCGAGAGGAGGGGTGTTGTTGTATTAAGGTTGCGTAGTGGCGGAACGTGTTGGTGAGTCAGCAGCCGGCATCGCGCCCGCCGCGGTAGACGAGCGGCGCCCGCGCAACACCCACACTAGTCACACAGGCACGGTGGAAGAAACGCAAGTTGTAAGATAGTAGCGAATCATATCGTTTCGGCGTTTACTAGAGATGTTACAGGAGATTTTGTATTATTTATTACCGTTGCAAGTTACTATATTGAAAATTGTGCAATTTTCTGTCCGAGAATTACGAGTTCGGACACATCTTACGTAAAATGTTTCGGATTAGTAGGGTTTTTCATATTTTGTATGAAAAAACAATGCCATTTTCACTGTCTATTAAGTTCGGTGATAAATCTAATAAACATTTGCTTGATTCACTTCGAAGGGTTTTCCAGCATCGTGTACGGTATTCGCTATCAAGATGAAAATGAATTTACTGTAATACTTTAACATTCTACTCATAAATATTTGACACCCCAAAATTATTAACTTGAAAGTATCGTTCTTCCACACATTGCACCACAAGCCAGCATCTCTATATTTAGTAGTCAGTGCATTAATTATATTACGTACAACGAAATGCATTTAAACAGAGTTTAGCACACGTCGTCACTGAACTATGTGGGTTAGCGTACGACGCAAATACTTCAAGATTCCTCATATAATTTCCTTAAGAAAGCCAAATGTTATGCAGTTATATAAGTGCGGAGACTATTCAAAATTTCAGGCAGGAAACTATACGTCACATCAAATGAATGTTAATTAAAATGCAATGCGAGAAAGTTTATTTCGCTAATTAAAATGAATTTGAAAATAAAAATAGGAGAACGCTTTTAGAAAGAAGTTGAGACAAATGGTGTTGCACAAAGTAAACTGAACGATATTTATTATTTCAAAAACTCATTCTTCTGTTGATTGTTATTTTAACATTAGTCTATATTGTTTTCCTACATCCATCAACACAGAATGGCACCTGCTTGGGCGTTGCGTCTGTCTGTTAACAATTTCCTGATACATATCAATAATTATTCCAAAAATATAGATCTAACTTAACAATAACTGGAGTAAATCAACTCGTGTGCTTGACTAGCCGTGTAGTAACAAGATTAAACCTTTACACAGTAAAGCCTGTTACCAAATCACCGACCTATACAGAAACCATGGAGACCTGTCAAGGTCATCGAGGGATTTTCACGTATCGCGTGACCAAGCCAATTCTAACACTACAGTCACAATTGCACAATTTCGTAGGGAACAGAGTAGTTTGTCGCAATTGAGTTAATTTGATCATTAGCCGTGACTATGAAAATTAAATATATTTATAATCGGATTAAGCAAAAGGGTTTGGATACCCTTGGTCTAAATCTAAAATTACATAAAGGAACATAAGACATTGTTATACACTGAATCGAGCAATATTAGTTTTATTGAAGACAAATCATTAATCCTGTAGATAATAGCAAATATTTATTCGTTTTAGGACCAAGTATGACATTAGGCATCTCAAATATTATGGATAGAGGTTTAGCCAGTAGTGACGTTTAGTGGCTAGTATTCTATGGGTTCGAGGCTGCTCTTTTAGCAATCACAATACCCTAACTTGCAAAGCTAAAAATACACATTTTAAGTACAAAGACACATCAAAATAGACCAAAACACAGAAAAGTATATACCATACTAGGCAATTAAAGAGGATATTAAAAAATAAACTTTTCATCTTTATGCTACATAAATAGCAATAAGAGTACGTGCACAAAGTAGGAAACTTCAGCCCTGCACGCTAGCTAGTGGTTACTGAGGAAAACTAAATTCATAAACCCATAAAAAGTTACGGTCACATCAAAAGACGGCTTGGTCGTACGTAAACCCCGTTTGAAATAACACTACTGGGTTATTTCGGACTATTTGACGTCACACAACTAAAATAGATACGAACATCGATAATGAATTAAGGTAAATATTGATTACGTTCTAGTGGCCTCATTGTAGTAAAAGCGTATATAGATTGAGGTCACGAGTTCGTATCTAAGTCTGGCAGTAGCTTTGTGTAAATGTGCTTTTTTATCATATAATATGAACCGCAAATTAGCGAGCAATTCCATTGCCAATGAACATTCACAACACTAACAGCAAGTGCGATGCCCGCATCTACGGTGTAGAGTACCCCGCCTTCATACCCGTCACAGTAACTTCTGTAAACCAGGATCAATAATGAAACGCATTTTAATGAAGCCGAGCACTGAAGCTCCACTAGTCTCTGGGAATTCTAATTTGCATTAGAACGACGAACGCAACGCTATTAATCAAATAGTTAATTTAATTGGTGTTGGTAATTAATTATTGTGGTGGAAGGTAATGGAAAAATTGAGAATTATTGAGGTTCTAAGACGTAATTTTTAAGTTAGGTAAGTGCTCATTACCGCTGTTTATTAATGATGAAAAAACCTAGTGAAATGTGGATACGTATTCAATGATCCTATGTTTCAAACAATACTAATAAAATCCTTTGAAAGCCATTGTGCATACATCAATATGCCACGTAAACGAATATTTTCTATATTATCTAAATTAAACGCCACATTTTTATTTAATGCAGTATACTCCAAAAACAGATGCATAGGAACCGCAATGGTAATGGCGACCAACACGTTATTTATCGACTGTTAAAGTTCTCCGTATAAGTCATAAATATCGAGTGCAATGAGCATTATTTCACGTCACCGGGCAGGTCACACTGTAGACCATATAACTGCCTGCGAGCCGAATTGGGGGCATTGTTACATAATTTCATATCTCTTTTCAATGACAAAGCATGATTAATTTGAGGACATGCATCCTAGCCAAATGGTTATTTAGATACATATAAACACTCAGGAGATTAATTTTAACAACATCTATGGCATAATATTTAAAAAGCTAATCTGTGAATGAAGAGACCGTAATTTAAATACTTGCGTCTGCCTAAATTTTAATGTAATTAAAATATCTTGTACTTCCTGTTACACCATTCTTAAGAAGCATATCTTTCTACTGAATCAACCTTATTTACATAGCTGCTAGGTGTATTTTTATAACGATTCATACTTAAGTAAGTAATGTAAAATAAATATTTTTTGTAGTAAATATTTTTTTGTTAAAGATTGCATCATCTACATGCTCCACATGCTGTCAAACAAAAGGATCATGTTCTAATGAAACACCAGCCACCATGACCAAGGAACAAAAATATTTGACAAATTCTGTTGCCTAGCAGGGTAAATAGAGATCCATTACGAAATAAGGAAAAATATGATGAATTATGATGCTATAATATTCTACTCAATTGGTAAGTTCTGTAGCAAAACCTAAAACGATCTATATAGAGACTTTGAAACTCCTCTTTAAACTATCCTACCACCACCCATCAACTTTCATTAACATACAACCATGGTTGTGTTACGCCATTATAAATCTTATAACCTTGGATGATCATGTCAGCAAAACATGTTTATAATATAAATTGCTAAAGCATCACAAAGCTGAACCAACAAAACCAAAACGACAAGAAAATGCAAATACACACTGGCCCTGAGACATTTCCGAGAAGGTCGAAACAAATAGATTGTTACCGTATTTAGAAAGACTGTTTTTTTTACGATTACGTTTATACCTTGAGGGAGATAATATAATAAAATTATGCAGTTTTCTTATAATTTTCGTATATTGTCTTTCTTGATTATTAGAGATAGACAGGTCTTTGCCGAGCCATCAAATATTTTGAAAAGCCACAGAAATGTAACTGATGAACATGTCTCCTCAAATCAAAACCAATGTTACTTCTTTTGTAAATCTAAAAAATCTAATAAAAACAACAATATTACGATGAGTCATATAAAAATAAACAGCCATAACCAAACCTATTATAATTCTAAAGGCCGAAGAGATGTCAAACTATAAAAAGTCTTAATGTCTACTCATTCAACGGTTTGCATCGAGTGTCCTTCACCAAGTCGACAACTGGTCGCTAATATAATTAAATTCCTTTCCGCTACTTCACAAGTGCCACTTAATTTGCATGTTATATAACAAAGTAATCTTCTTATATCTACTCTAATCCCACACAGGTGGTATATCACAACAAAAAAACTTGTGCATGGAGCAAAACATAGGATTTAAATGCTCTGACCTCATCCTAAAGACTTCGATCAAAACAGACTCCAAAAACCAAGCGATATTCCCATCTGTAAATTTAACCCAGGACTGCATACATCACCTACGCACCAACCTCTGGACCAGGGGGATTAATCAGCATAATCTTTCCAATACTTCCAACATACTCGTCACATGTTTACAAGTTCCGAAGCAGGCTGTATCGAGAGGCCGCGTCGCAGTGCCGCCGATGACATCAGTAGACGGAACCGAGGCGCCACCCACGTGCCACCCACACCAGCCTTGCTTCACCCTCGCAACTCGTTGCTTAACATCGGTAGGCCTAGACGAGATGCGAGAATCACTTTCGCTACAATATGTTTATTTGTTATAATACGTATCACAGAAATATGACAAATTTGGAAAAATAAGAAGGAAGCTGTTTTACAGCTTCATGGTACGCAAGCGTGCAAAGCTAAAGAATGTAGTTAAGGACGCCCTCAAGTTAGATAGAGCGACAAATATCGCAGTGTAGCTGACTGGAGCAGGATAAGAAAAATCGAAAACTATGTTAATTAAGTGACACACACATGAATACTTTTAGGGAATTCTCCGCATATGAAAAAGAAAACATCAATGAACCTCTTAAACCGTAACGCCGATAAACTCATGACAATAAATTTGATTCCAGTGCTACATAATCAATCCATATTCCTTTATGGATTTGATAATAAAATTGGAACTGCTTAATAAATAACCAAAAGGAATATCAAAGTAATTGAATCTATGTTTAATGATTTTCGTGAGTAAATAGTACAACTCCCAGAGCAGAACTATGATAGATTAGCTTTCTCTAATCAGTTTATGTAAAACAACTGTCATGTGTTGTTCGAGAAAGTTCCATTAGCATAATGCTGCACTATGTCGTCTGTTTATGCTTGTCTGCGATCATTAAGGGAAGTTAGGTATACTCGTCCTCTCGATACTATGCAATACTCTAATTTTACTATCGAAATTAGAGGACTAATCTAGCTTTACGAACGCTTTTTTGTTATTCTGGATCGGCATGAATTACTGCGCATCTGTTAATAAGTACAATGGATTTATGGGGTACCTTTATGCTGGCATATTTGATTTATCCTAATTTTGATTTATTTCATTTTCACATCTGGTTTACAGGGTCAATCGCGATTTTATTCGTTCTAAGAAAATCTCATGGTATACAAACGTACAACATGTTTCAACACGATCGAGGTAAATAAATAAAGAGAACAGTTTGTGAATGTTCAATTATATGCAAGGCGAGCTTCCCTTCACATTTCATCACGTTGGGAAGAAAACACGCTGCTACGTTTTATTTTGATTTACTACATCCTCTGTCGAGTTGCGTATTTGAAATAACAAGGGACGATGAGGCCGACTCATAGAAAGTTGTATTTTATGCTTATATAGCACGAACCTACGCTTTACTTACATTCGGGCTAATTGCTAGAGGATGTGAAAAAAATCCAAGATTAGCAAGCCGGAAATAATTTGTTCATAAAAGTTAGCTTAGATATATTCTAACACTAGATTTTACCTAATTAAGCGTATAGCACTCGATTATGAATGAATACAAACATTACCCACCAAATAATAGCCTATCAACCATTCAAACTACAGAACTTAATTGTATTTTTGCTAATACTGTACAATTTCTTAAACACTTTCAAAGCGTCATAGTTTCGACACTCTACAGCTGATGATGATGATTGTGATGATGATGGTGACGATAATGATGAAGTAATGTACTCAATTCACAATTTTCTTTTCTACATTCTTTGTAAACGTGCATTATGGCGAAACTAACGGTACAATTGCACACAAGAGAATCATTCTCGCTGCCCAGTGTCGGCACAAATCTCGCTAACAAGAGAAAAACGGTGATTCAACAGCAATAAATAGAACGACAGGGACCAAACGAGACGCTAATTGATGCCGCAAACTCCTGCCAATTGAGGATAACGACATGTCGATGAACTGAAATAGATTGTACATTTGTCGATTTTTTTATTTGTTTGGAAGATGTTTACATTTAGAAATTACGTTGATGATGTTGCAACTGTTACACTTTATAACTATATTATTTTATAAAAATACTTATTATACATAAAGACAGTTTGCGTAATTTTAACTTGTATCTCCAATACCAACTAAAATGTAATTAATAAAGTACATACATGATTTCATATCCTGTCATATGTTCATCTTACATATTCTAAAACCACGGATACGCTCCCACTATAAGATTCATGGTAGTAAGTATTAAAACTAGGAGGGACTCTTGGATCCTGCAACACCCAGGCGCGAAATAAACAGCTGATACAGAAAAAATCGAAGCGGGGATTCTTTTATATTTTTTTATCTTTACTACAGCTATCAAGATTGCAAGTATTTTAGTAAGAATCATAATATACAAGTCTTTAAAAATGAAGAATTATTTGATTTGAATAAACCCTCTGGATATCACTACAAGCATGATTGAGAATGAAAGAGCTGCTTTAATGATCACTATGAATACGAAATCAAATCCAAATGCCAGTGGTCTTGCACGGAACGATCAAATTCCAGCTTGACCTAATTTAATTACAAAACTGGTTTAAGCTAGTTTGATTCTGGAACAATGATTAATAACTTAATTCTAATATGGAGATAAATATAATAGATTCGTGGTACTAAACACTAGACCGAGCAGATTTAAATCCAGGAGTAAATAGGGAGTCGTATATTTTGAGAATCAATAAAAATAATTAAGCGGACATTAGTTCCAGAAATTAAATTGTATAAAATAAAGTAATATTAAAAATACACTACAATGTAACCAAAGTAAAGTAGGTATATTTATGTAGACCTTGGTTGCACAATTCTGAAAAATTCTACATCATCATTTTTTAATCAATTTTGATAAAACGATAAGTTAAAGAGCATCCCCGTAGTGGCTGCGACGCCAGCCATCTGCCACGTCCTCGGCGATTCCAAATAGATTAATGTCCGCA
Source organism: Deilephila elpenor (assembly GCA_949752805.1). Taxonomy (NCBI): domain Eukaryota; kingdom Metazoa; phylum Arthropoda; class Insecta; order Lepidoptera; family Sphingidae; genus Deilephila; species Deilephila elpenor. Next base: position 15,312,387 of record OX457096.1, on the reverse strand, counting down.
TTATCTGTATCAGTACATATCGTGTTTATGTACAGATAAACATAAACACGAATAGATATAGCAATATTATTACGTCAAATATAAAGTACATTTCATTGAGAAGAGTATTATCTACTATCCACTCACGTTTTAAAATAGACTTTATAAGAGAAACAAAGGTTTTTTGTTTACTTCTCTAACATAATAACTAAGATTGAGACAATCTTATAATCATAAAACATTTTAACCCGGAATAAATACTTATGGATCACACAAACTTTTCTCGCGAAACGGGGCCAAATTAGTGGCTTTCATTTTTCTGCAAGCATTTTAAATCAAAAGCGCAAAAAAAATCTCGAATACCCTTAAAACCTAAAACGGGCAAAAAAGAAATACTTACAAAAGATCAACTAAATAAATGATTGAGATCAAAATAACACAGCGCTGAACTTTCCCAGGCAGTTTGTTGACATTGGCGAGTTCAAGGTCCAATGGATCTGGAGTTAGGTAACGCGTTTAATTTGTCCAAACCGGTAATCATCTCTGTTAGTGTATAATACTGCAGATCTCGAAACACGTTTTGTTTCAATATGCGATCACTGAGATCACTGGTAGGTTTTCTATGAATATGTTATTAGTTCATGTTTTGTTGCATCCTATGCGTCATTGTGTACCCCAATTGCTTACATAGTTTATAACGTTAAAATATTAACATAATACTCCGCAGTACACTGGGCATATTGTCCGATATATTACATATACCTAGATATGTATAACTTTGTAGTTTTTGCACCAAAAACACGCTAACATAAAAGTTTGTTAAGGATTACAATTGACAAGTAATACCTATAGAAATGTGATATTTCTAACGTTTTAAATGTTGTAATGATTTACCTATTCTAACTTAAAGACTTACAGGGACGAAACTAGAGACTATAATAACTATAAATAATAATCATAGTACATATTATTTACTTTATGTAGGTCAGTTTCGTTCCAACGTGCAAGTTTGTTGCGTTATTAAAATTATTAGCTCGAAAAACCGCAGAAATGATTAAATTATGCACAATCGTTGCGCCCGTCACAGCACAAAACGTCTAAACCAAGGTCGAGACATATATTATACACGAAATAAACAACTCATTTCGTATATCTTTTATCAAATGAAAAAATGCAGCTCGCTTTAAAAATCTTATCTAAGATGGTAATTATTTCCGCATGACGTTAAAAAAATGTTTTTTAAAGACTAATCAGCACTGCCATCACAAAAATTCGTAAATTAGTGTAAAAAACATTGCCAACCACAGTCCATTAAAACATATTCTAACAATACTCTTCCAAACACAAACTAGTATCGAATATCTACAGGCAATACAAATATTTGTCGGTGCGGATATAGGAATCGCAAACTTAGCCAACTTCTTAGCCGCTGCGGCATTCGATCGCCGATATTTTCATCCTACATACTTCATTTCCGATGTATTTTTTGTACCAACCGATATTCAGGTCTTGTTCGGCTAGGCAATAAATATAGCAGCAGTGTAATTAATCATAAGGAAAACTTCTTTAACAAGAGGTTAATTTTAGATTAGAAACATTTCCAATTTAGGCAGTAGCCGCTGAAGATTCGTTATTCATAAGGCTCTACTTAGCCTAAATGTTGCCATTTGCACTTCTAAAGACGCTTAATATAATTAAGTTAATTGTAATTCTCACCAAAAAACGCCGTCCAAGCGAGAAACCCTCCGAATAGTCGTACCAACTCATTCTTGATCAACTTGAAGCTAAATCCTAACATGTTTCTAGACTAACACTCGATATACGTGTGTTTTGGTGAACATATGGCGCATTGGCGACACTGACGCGATGCGATGGACAGTGGGCGGTGATATCCAAGGCCCCATGGCACTGTGACCGACAGTTAATGATTTGAAACATCTATTGAGTAAAATAATTGAGTGACATCACGGTACCTAAATTGATGGCCCTGGAAATAAGAAATTGTGTACAAGAGGTTATTATACCATAAAGTGAGCAATAAGCACAATCACGAATGGTAAGCATTAAAAAAGAGCTTTAGAAAGGAAATTCTAAAATGGAAACTTGTGGTAAATAATGAAATTGATAGAATATTGATTTTTAAAAATGTTTCAAATATGTATATTTTTGTTCAGTTCGTAGAATGCGATTTGGTTCGTTGCAAATCGGGGATATACTGTTTAGAGTTCACGATTTAGCAACACTGTTTATAATGGTTGGTCATATGAATAATTCACATTCAACCCAATTAGTTTCTATGCTATAGACTAATTATAGCTGGCTGGAAAAAAGACATTCCTTTAGCGAGAACAGTTACACTACTGACGTATAAGATAAAAATTATATAATTATTAGATGTAATATTTGAATCTGATAACTTCCAAAGCCACCACGATCCAAACTTCATAATTACTTATCGTGTGATGCCTATATTAGAGACATGCGCAAAGAAACTTTTAGCTATCAAAACTTATTTTTTAAGGAGGCATTGATGAAAAGTTTATTAAAGTAAAACCAACTATGATATGCGCAATTTACACAAAAACCAAATCCCATAACAGAGAGGAAACATTACGATCGAATCCAGGAAATCGGTTCGCTACAGTCACGGGTCAATTGCGTTGATACTATAAACGCGAAAGTTTTTGTTTGTTGCTGTATCTTGCTGTTCGTTTCTATCTGATTCCTGGTACTTCCAGTACCAATGTCCGCATTCCTTATTAATTTCGTCCGTTATCATCAACATCAGCAACATAACCATCGTCATTCCCAGCCTTAACAAGTCCACTACTGAACCTTGACCTCGCCAAAGGTTTTCTACAGCGATCGATACTTTTCATATGATCTATACTTTTACTTTAACATCATCAACTATAAGTTTATTTCTCAAATATTTCTCAACGACATTAGATATTATAAATAACAAATTTTATTTACATAATTATGGTTATAAATCTGGTTTTTATCTATATGTTTTGATAAAATTTGCCAGAAAATTTTTAATCAATAAAATAAATATCCAAGAAATTATTAAGAAAAGGGAAAGTCTGGGTGTCTGATGAAATAACTGATTTATTAAGAACATTGTAGGCAAACGGGTGATATTTTTTTTAACATAAGGAGAAAGTATTTTCCAACGATCATAAAACAGTCTTCACGTGACATTGAAATAAGGGCAACCATTGTCGACAACTTAATTATCGTGCAATAAATATTTATTGTACTATCATACGATTTAGTCACGAAATGTGCAAAGTAACGTATCCCCTTCAGCCTATTTTTAAAAAGATAAATCGATTACAGAAGAAACTTGCGAATGAGAAAAACAGTGAAAAATTGATGTTTATTGATCCAAAATCATTATAACTTTAATATAAGTGGTAAAATCATATGTTTTCATTATCATCAAACTTACCAGCCAACTTTAGGCTCTGCGAAATTATTTAGGATTCGGTACGTCTGTAAGACGAAGAATAAGTAGTAGAAATGTTCTAATCGTTTTTTGGAAGGAAATTCAGTTCAGTGTTATTTCATTGGAACATATAACACGAGGTAGAGAAATTACTGTTTATCCTAGAGCTATTTCCTCTTCTGAAACATAAACACCACAAGATCCGTTTCTAAATGTAAATATGTATAACATTACGTTAGATGTATACGTAATAAACTGAATCCACATGTATTTAAATACACTCCTACGCGCAATGACATCACATGCAAAATCGAAAGTGCCTTTTAATATATTATGTGTCGCAATTAAAACTGATCTATTCACATAGTCATTAAGTAAGATAGATAAAGATAATCTACAAGTAAAATAGACAAAGAAATAGAGAAGAGAAAATAATCTAAGTTTTATTTTACCCGAGAATAAATTGTATGAGCAGTAACTCCTGCTGAAGAGCTAGGCACAGGTAAAAGCAAAGACCAGACAGATTAATTTATAACAAAAGACAAAAATAATTTAAAAATAACCTTAACATTGCCGGCATTGTTAACAGTAAACTTGACATCTGACCTCAAGGCCGCTGATTAGAACTGCACACAACACCGCACCGGCGCGGCGGCGTTAACAATAACGCAAATTGTTTACCACAATAATGGACAAATCTATTACTATCAGAATTTATTAATGTGACATATTATTCATTTCAAAAAAGATAAATACAAGGTCTAACATCAGTACAAAATAAAAATAACATTTTAATTCAGCTAGATTCTTTTTCACTTGCCAACCCAATTAAACGTAGCGTGGGCACCCGAATCCACTTAGTTTTAATTGCAACCAGCCTCAGGACATTCTGTCGCCCACGTGCCCCTCAGGAGCACTCAAACTACTAGTCAGACTAGTTTGCTCAAAAGTCTATTCCGAAAACTCGACCCGTAACTCGCACGACCAAATCGCGTGGTCGGAACAAAGCGCTGCGCTGTTGAAATCGATAATCGATGACGCGCTCGGTATGATATTTATATGCAATTATCATAACTGACACAGCATAAACTTTATTGAAATGTAGGTGGATTTAAATTACAGTGTTTTAGCTACCACAATACAACGGCAGCGCGCTGAGTCCTTTATCGAATGACTGCCAACGGTATTGTCATTTCTATACAACTTCGTGTTGAAAGTTTTCCAATACTCAACTTGACATGTATTATCTACAAATAGGGACGGCGAGTTTTTATCGCTTTATGCTATATTAGTTTACCAGTTTAATAAGAATTGTTTTGATATACCTTTTTCTGAGTAAAACTGCATATTATGCGTTGACTCAGGCAATTTAATTAAGCAATTTACAAGACTGCTACACTAGCGAATAAGTTCGTGGAATTGAGCAAAAATTTCTACAAAAACAGCCGAAACACATCTTAAGACAGTGGTACTAGCTCGGTGCAAAACAAGCACCGTTACAAACAAACTTAGTGATAGGTTCGCGACTATGATGACGTCGGCGTCGGTAAGAGCCGTCGAAAAGATACTGTTACGTGTATGTCGGTCAGGCTGGCAGGGAAGCCGCGTGAGTCAGCGCCACGCGCTCTGCCGTCGCCGCCGCGCGTAATGCGCTTCATACTTTTACCTCATTACAATCATAACGCAGGAATAACATTTTCATATTGTTATTGTATAAGGTTTAATGTTATTCAAATCGTCGTAAACTGGTTAATTGTTCAACGTATTCATTTGTCTCCTTCATTTAATAAGTTCTCAACAAATTGTGATTCCAAACACAAAGGTTTTTATAAGTTAGTTGTCTTTTCATACCGGGCGCCCTTTACTCAAAAAAATCATTTTTGTTTAATTATAATTTAAGCCCTCGTATCATCTTCACACAAACTATCCTGCTATACTTTTTCATTTAAAATATTTTGCTAGACTAACAAAGAACGAGTGAACTTCAGCGTGTTTATAAACGAGAGATCCAAACGATGGTTATGAGTCAAACAGTCTGCTGAAAGCATCTTATTCATTCTTATATCAACAATTGTGATATCCTGTTCGACGACCTGTCTGTGCCGTTAATTGTGCCTCGACATATTATGCGCCTCCACTGCGCAAGCTTATTTATGCGCACAATATCGCTGATTCATTTCAATCTAGAAAAATACTTCAAATGGATCTAAACAAACCTCTTTGTTATGACAAGTGCGCAATGAGGAAACTACGTTCATATTAACTTACAAATATAATATTGAATACATCTAGTTTGTATCTTGATAACAGTGTGACTATTTCGTAAAGGCCTAAGCAGTAATTATAGGCTATCACTGTTTATCTAGATGACTTACATTTGATCGCTTTATCTATTTTTCCATTAAAATCAGGAATATTCTTAATGCCTCATTTATAAACGAAACCAGTCCACTGCTGGATATAGACCATTCAAATTGTATGTCTTTTATTATTCAATATGCAATAAATCTTTGAGTTACTACTTGGTCTTTGCCAGACAGCAAACCGATAAAATCTGATAAATGAACTTAACCTGATCCAAAGGCACGACAATCTATCAAAGTGACGAGTTTATTAGTACCAAGACATACTTGGAAATCAGCCAAAGTATTTCAAAATCCTCTTCACTTATAGCTGTAAAACTAAGTTTTTATCGAAGCTCAACCACTTCTGGATTGCGGCTTTCTAGATGAAATCGGAAATAAAACCTATTATTTTAAATTGAAGTTGTAAAAAAGTAAAAAGTAACAGCGAATGGCCCACATTGGCACTACCGCGCTTCCTTTAGATAACACGTAGGTTTATTGGCAACTAGCACGAGATTCGGCAAACTTTGTTGTCCAGTTTCAAACTGAAACAAACGTAGACGAGTTCTGAATACTTTATTCTTTTGGCAAAGTTTTTTAAAACATGATCTAGATACTAAAATGTAGGTCAAATCACCATGTGCTCCGCTTTTCCTCTTTTGCTATTATCTGTTTAATAAAACACTAACAACGTCGAGAAACTAGCTTTTTGCACAAGTTACTCGTAGAGCGTAGGTGACTGCTAGTCAGTATAAAGCAGAAAGTCCTACTTTAAACTGACCATAAAATTAGACCAATTCTGTCGCCCAAAGTAAAGCCGATCATCAAGAAAGTCAGACAAATCTAATCGAATCAAACAAGCCTTTCTCCTATCGATCATCAACATCGAGAATGATTAGAATCGATTAAACACCGCCAATACAATGTATCTTGTTAGATAACTTGTTTAAATCTGGCCATTAAGATATCAACAATCAGTTCTATTCCTTTATAAAAATCGCGATGCCAACTATTTTACGACTTATGGCAATGCATAACACATACCTTAAAAATAAAACGTACTTGTGACACGACCTTGGCCTTCAAAGGAATGCTATTATAAAAATTTGAACTATTTCAGATGTAATTTAAACTAAAACTTTAACCTTATACACTCAGGCATTCTTAATTACTGCCTTCCGAGATTCCATTACGTGTAAAACTAGGCGGTAAGACATAAACTGATTGGACTGTGGCAATATTTTGGCAATATTTTAATCACATCAAGTTTAAAACAATTATAGGATTTTCTGTAATGACCATACATTACATGTGAATCACAATTAGTAACTGAAACGTTATATTAGCACCAAGACGTCTTTTCTACCGGCTAATCCGTCATGCCGAAGGAAAAATTCAACTTCCGGAATTGCCGGCGATCGATGAGGCGACCTTCAAGATCCACATGAGCGAACGCCTTGCGGACATTAGGATATCTACAACTATTTGTACTAATACATATGAGAACTATTTAAAATTATAGCTATACGTACTATAGATAAAGAGTCCCTTCCGGGTGGTCCTATAAATGTTTTGATCATTTAAGATTTTAATGCAGTTTTCAATAGCGATCAATAAATAATTAAGTAAAGTGATTCAAAAGGAAGGTTTATACGTATCGTTTTAATGTCTTTATTTTTATTGCATTGGTTTCTGGTGTGGAGTGGAGTTAAAGAATGCACCCGGGCGAAGCTGGGCCAGGTTGCTGGTTTTAAAATAATATAGAATCTTTTGGGACGTTGGTAGAAAGCGGAATAAAAACAAGACGTCACAAGTCTTTCTACAATAGCATAAATTCAATTAATTCATTACGTCGTCCTAGTACATGTGCACTGCACCCCACTGTCTAGACTAGCGGAAAATTTCAGGATACAAGCACTTCTATTTTTAAACTTGCATTAGTTATGACAGAAACATAAGTTAGGGTCAAATTATGTTGGCAAAACAAAACAATATTATTAAAAGGAACTTTAACAGTATTTTTCCTGGTTAAACTATTTCTATTGACACAGCGGTTTAAAAGTTCTCTTGATGCATCAAAGCTTGTGGTTTTAGATATTTGTACGACTTACAAATATTCACTTGAATTTGAATGTTAGTGTAAATAAAAAATCTATCAAAACGCGTCTCCCATAACGCTTTCTTAGATATCCGCGAATGTTACACACTAAATTAAAACTAATTTAATTTCAACGCATATCACATACATAACTTTTCATATGGGACAATATTTATTTAAACAATTACATACATACATACATACATAAACTCACGCCTTTATCCCCGAAGGGATAGGCAGAGGCGCCACTAGGACACCCACATTTCGCCTTGCATGTTCCGTCCCATGATGTGATAGGGGGCGAGCCTATCACCATATCGGGCACAAATTCCTGACTCCGGGCTGATAATGAACAGAAAAATCCAATATCACTTTGCCCGACCTGGGATTCGAACCCGAGATATCAGCTTTGTAGTCGTACCGCAATACAACCACGCCACCGAGGCAGTCAATTAGACAATTAGACAAAATCAAATTATATCAAGGGACAAGGGCCATATTTCTTTCATAAAAATATTTGAATTAATATTTATTTTTGCAGCAGAGGAAGTAAGCGAGCCTGACGGTAAGCTATTATCTCCGAACGTGAACTCTCACGAGATTAGGGGAATCGTGTTACTGGATTGTCTGGCAGCGAAACTAAGGTTATCTATGGACGTAAAGATAAACAACATTTCATATTTAAATCCGGCAGTTATACAACAACAAAAAAATGACACTTGATGATTATTTTAGAATGTATGCTTAACTTAATTGATATTTTGTTTAGATGAATGTGTAAAACTGCAGTTGATACGATGAGGAAGAGATTCCACGACCGACGAGACGCACATGCCCTCACGTTCCACGTAATTACATAGAGGAAACGACACATAACTATTGGCTTAAGAATTTGAGATTCTGCAATAAACTGTAGGAAATGTGTTTGAAAGTTAACTGTATATTCTAGCATTATATTTGTTGGAGTATTGGTTTCAAAAGAGACTATTGCAGATCTGCACGAGAATAATGCATTATATATTGAAATAATTGATCACGAATCACGATATTCTGTTGCAGTTTATTTACGCGAGGTTCATTAAAATTACTACAAGTATGCGTTTTCATAGAACAACAAGCCGTAATCACTGAAAAAATCCTCTCCAACTCATTCTGATCTACTCCACTTTGTTACCATAGTTTAATTTAAATCTCACATTTGTTGCAAAAGTATAGAAGTTCAAACTTTCCAACATGTTAATGCAATAAAGAAAAAGAAAAGAAATCCTTTTAGTTTTAAAAAGACGTAGTATTTTTCATCACTTAATCACAGTGCAAAGACAATGCCGTCATCAGACAAAAAATAAACCGAAAGGTCTTAATTATCCAGCCGAATAGACGTCGGCCAGACGGAGGGCTACTTACTTCGGGTATCCATTTAAAGGATAAAGGAAGCTACTGTATTTTCGAGATAGTCAGACTACAGAACCACGAATGGTCAAATACTTCGGTTCAAATACCTTTTCCGTTTTCCAACGGATATTATTGTCTGAGTAAAGTTCGTTGGTTTAAAATTTAGTTTGGATAGCTTTTTTAAGATTTCAGCAATTTAGTATGAGGTTGTTGATATTTAATTTGTATTATAACCCTCTATATTTATATAATATATAATTTTATATCCCCTCTATAATTTTATCATTTTTTCTTTTCACGAATGGCGAAAGAAAACTGTTAATCGCTTGTCAGAACTCTTTCTTGCCGACACTTCACTTGCAGTTATAATATAAAAATACAGCAATAGTAATAAACATTTTTGGGTTTTCTAGAATTGCCAATATAAAATCTATTAAGAAACGAATTCTGAAGAAATAAAAGCATAGTAACATTATTGTTTAGTATAAATGGTTTATTTAAAAAGGAGATGATCTCGCAACACCTTGGACTAGATCGGTACGCAATATCCTTGTGGGGTTATTGCCATATGTAGGTTGCGCAGATCGGATCAAATCTACACATATCTGTTTATTATAACGGCAGGGCGATTTACTCGCTCGTGAAATTTGTTCAGTAATCCTTGTTTCCAGATTTATTGCTTCAACTCTTAAGTAAGGAGATTGCGAAATAATACCTGTTTTAAGCAACCGTTTCTCTACTTGCACTTATAAAAATTGGATAAAAATTAGGTTACAATACAAGAATTTCAGCAGCCGAAATGGTAATTATTTTATACTCTCAAATATTAAATAACATTATCTGAATTACTACGGCAAGAAAGCTGTGATAAGAAATTAAATTACAATAAGATAATTGATATAAAATCCAGTCTCAGTGGGCCTATCATTGGGTATTTATGCGTTGGTCGCAATTACAATGTAGATGAGCACTAAGGGAAGATTTTTACCAATTTCTTTCTTTAGAGGTTTAATAGAGGACGAAAATGTATACGAACTGTAGTCAATTAGGACGTTATGCGTTAGAAATATGAGAATAAGTGTTTGGGCATTTCTATTGCTCATGTATAGGAAGTGTTATCCCAGACACGGCTAGCAACAGAATGTTTGCAAATTCCAAGCCCCTATACTAGGCGAATCGATAAACTGACTAAGAAACAAGAGGTTGTTGAAAACAGTTTGGATTTTAGATATTTTTGGACAGGCCCTCAGTTATAGCCCATGACGATGAACAAACCGCTTACAACATCCACCTTTAAGCAGACTTAAATGCATCAGTAAATGGCTTCACATGACGAAGCATATGATAACACTAGATATTAAAATATTACAATAATTTTCGGAGTATCTGCATGAGACACCGCAGTAGCGAGGCGACGTGTGCGCGGCGGCAGCGCCGGTCGTGCCGGTCGCCGTATAAGGCGTCGCCACGCAAGGCCGCCGCCCGCAATCGTCTTGTTATTGAAATTAACGCGAAACACACATTTTAAATACGCCGATAATTACTTGTATGGCTTACATCATTATTTAATAAAACTTGGCAACGAAAGCGTTCAATTTAGTATTTAACTGCTAATTAAGAACAGATTGAAAAAGTTACTATAAGGTTTATCATTTCTTTCAATTATTTAATAGAATTATAGATTTTTACAACTATTTTTCCAATGGAGGAATAAGAATGGGATAAATTACATGGTAATACATTTCTTAGTGAATAAATGATCTGGTCTGGGTAACAATTAGGTAAAGTATTTTTTACGTTACAATATAAGTTGCTTTATTAGTCTAGTTGCAGCATACTATTAGATAGTGAAACATGAGACACTGGGCACCTTCAAAATATTTTATTTTTCATTTATTTAAAAAACTAAACTTTGCATTTATAGCTGACAAGTGACAACTCATCCGCTGCCAAACTAGAGGATCATAAAACTGGAATAATTTAGCTTATTTTATAGCTGATTTTGAATGCATACACCAATTATACTTTATAATATTATTGAATATTGAGAATTTATCCTGTCACATAGCAGTGTTATTATGCAGAGAAAATAACTTGGCCTAAATAATCCTTACAGTATACACTAGGGAAAACTCTAAACTGAACTAAAATTTAACATAACTGTGTGATCCACCAGACCGATTCTGAGAAATGGGAACAAATAATTTATTTTTTTCCCTGAAAATTCTTGTTATTTATAATGATGTGAGTCAGATTTTTATTAGAAATCTGTGATTAGTCTTTTTACAAATTTAATAAATGACTACAATAAAAATGAAACCCTTTTGCTTTGATAAGAAAGATATTAATTATGAGGTAATCAATTATTTATCCGTAACCTGGGTGATTATGGCAAACAGCATCTCAACAAAAATAAGACACAAAGTTTATTTATTACTTCATCTCAATTTCAGGAATCAGTTTGTTTACAATTTTATCTTATCTACAATAATCTACTATATTGCCTTGTTTATTGGAATATATTTCTTCTTGTACCTGTCTTTATTAACTACTTGCATGCTGTTGGACAAATGTGGATTTTATGCATATTTCTAAGGCATATAATTATGATTAAATGGCATGGCTACACTTTAGGTCTTTTTGCATATTATCCAAATCCCGACTAAACCTGTAAAAGCTATTTGAGGGGCCCCGGAAACAAACAGGTATTAGGCTCTCTTTCGCTATAACAAGGTGTAGCATAACCATGCCATGAAAATATCAGGGAAGCAGTATTCTTCGCATTGATATGATAGTTTTGTTAATGGAATGGTTGTTCCATAACCACTAGAGTGGGCAGTATGCCATATTATTCACTCAAAAAAAAACCTATATTTTGTATGCTGCCACTACCAACAAAAATATTCAGACAAATCTAAATATGTACAATATAAATGCTTATCTATTACTTATAAAAATATGTAGGTCTGCATATCTGAAGACATGACTGGTTGTCTAATATGAGCAATGATGTTATGGATATTAAATTTCATTGATATAATGCTGTGTAGATCTTAAGTCTTAATATTTAGTTGTTAAAATTAAATAATTATTGTCATTTGAAATGTCATATAATAGATAGTTTTAAATGGTATTGCATCTGAGTGAGTCAGTGTATAATAAATAAATTTAAATACAGTGCAGATTTGGCCGGTTCCTTTTCATATTCAAATTATTCTAGTAGGTCTAACATCTTAGTCATAGGGTGGCAATGTGCCAACATAATGTGCATATGTAACAAATGTTACTTCAGAAACTCTTTCAGTGAGCAAAACAAGGTTTGTTATACTTCAATTGTTTTATATTAGGCATATAGCAACCTATAATAGAGTAATTAATATTTTGGGAATAATAATTTCTATAAAAAATATTGACTTCAAATATGATTTGTAACCTTTTTATGTGAATAATAATATTACGATAACTAAAAATGCTTCAAACAAACAATGATAAGCTGAAGAAAATGCCCCTTTTGATGCACAGATTGGTCTTTAAGGTTTAATAAACAGTTAATATTGGACTAAATTAATTTCTTTGCCACATACCATCTTTTCAACCACAATAATGGGATAATATGTTCAAAAACTCTACTTATACACAGGCAATCTACAAAATAGATGCATATGTAAAGGATAATCAAATCTTTTGTTCGAAAATCTACATTGGTTGTAAAGTTACCAAAGTTGGTTTGTTCTTGTTAGACTTCACAAGCCGTTTCGACACAGCAAGAAAGTTAATTCGACGAGGGACACAATCAACAGCTTTCGCTTTCATCTGAACGCTCATAGACTAATATTGAATAACGGAAATTCCTGATCTTATCCATCAGCCACGGCTGATTCATTCGGTTCGAATCCCAACACATTCACATGTCGCCAAACATTGCTTATTTGGATCCGTCGAAAGCCAATACAGTAAAACAAATGGATATACGATACAAAAGCATATAATTCGTATGCAACACCACTTACCATCTGTTCTTTTGATGTTGATGTTGATGCCAGATTGAATCCTTATTGTGCCGTCATCCATTTTCGTACACGTTTATGCACCACATACACTATAGAACATTATTTATCTACGAATGTCTGTTCGAAAAACTTCTAACACATAAAAATATTACACATGAGAACCGGTGAAAATTACAAAATAAATTTCTACACCCAGATTGACAGTTATATCGAGCTAGCTACACACTTCAGACTGGAACGTTTGAAATTTGTTTCACTACAAGAGTCAAATCAATCACTTTATAATCGAATATTTTAAATAACGCAATTGATTTGAATGTTGTAATTGTTTTATTGAGCTTTAAAAATTTAAGAACCAAAAACGTTTAAAATATTTCGGTTAAAAACACGAAATTGTATAATTATGTGTGTGCTTGCCAATGCGGTGAAAAGTATTATGTTGCCAGTATAAAAAATATTATTTTTCTACACGTTAACATATGGTCGTGGTAAAATTTATTTATAATTTATTTTGATATTTCCTTATAAATAACTATAGATGTTTTAATCACACCAATGATAATATTTTTCTAAATTATTGATCTTTCATAAATATAATCTATCGATTACTGTGAATAGCGCGCGTCACTGCTGTTCGATCATCGGTGCCATAGACAAAAACACACAGATGCGGATTACTAATGTTGCTAATGTCACGTATGTCAAGAACGCCGTTTAGCAATTAGGGATCCAGAAACTTATGTTATAAAACAAATTAAAGAATAACATTTCCTTTTTGAACTAATATGGACTGTGATTACAAATTATCACACAAAGCTAAGAAACGTTTAAAAGAAGTGAAAAGAAAGGCTCGACCCGGTAAGTGAACATCACTTGTAAAGTTTAAGGATGCTCAACCTACTTTAATTTATCTAATTTATTATATGCAATTTAAAGAAATAAGTGCAAGAATATACAATAAAATTTTTGTTGCTTCCCAAAAAGCTTTATAATGGTGGCCTAAATGCGGTCGCTTCTAGAACAATCTCAACTCTCAAGGGAATGTGGCGCCCATCGGTGCGACCCTGAGAGCGGCATTTCACGCCAATAGCCTTGGTTTCCCCGCTATTTCAACAACTACCCCGTGAATCACTAACTTAATAACCATGCGAACATCATCTTACTTGTGATTCAAGTAGTTTTATAAACTTTTCATCCATCCATCCATCAGCCAAAGGACGTCCACTGCTGAACATAGGCCTCTCCCAAAGATTTCCACAGTGACCTGTTGGAGGCAGCCTGCATCCAGCGACGTCCCGCCACCTTTACCAGGTCGTCTGACCATCTTGTGGGTGGACGTCCTACGCTGCGCTTTCCGCTACGTGGCCTCCATTCGAGAACTTTTTGGCCCCATCGGCCATCAGTGCCAGTGATGACATACGGCACCGAGACGTGGCCTCTCACTATGGGCCTTGTTAGGCGGCTCAAAGTCACTCAACGAGCTATGGAGAGGGCTATGCTCGGGGTTTCTCTACGAGATCGAATCAGAAATGAGGAGATCCGTAGGAGAACTAAAGTAACCGACATAGCCCAGCGGATTAGTAAGTTGAAGTGGCAATGGGCGGGGCACATATAAACTTTTGGTTATATTAATTATCAACATTGGTGTAATTCAAAAGGAATTTGTATTGATAATGATTGTTATCTCAAGTGGTTTTATCGCATTAATTATGCCAATAAAGTACATACTACTTCCTTTAAACACTTTAACTTAACATGTGCTCCTCATGGCAACATGATTTTAAAACATTAATTGCCCTTATATCAATTTATTTATTTATTAACACGCTTAATTTGATAATATCCATATTGAACAAAGTGTCAATGTATGTTATATTCTACATGTAAAATAAAATTAAGGACTAAGTTTCCATAAAAGGAACAATTTTATAACTACTAGACACAACCAAATTCCATATTTAGACTTTATCTGAACATTGAAAATTACTATGACTCATACCATTTACCTCAATGACATAAGTGCTCAGTGATGCTTTTTTATGTGCTAATTGTACTAATTTTATCTCTGAATTTAAGGTTTGGTTTTATTTCTAACTACCTTTTAGCAATGAAGTATGTTGCAGTTTTTGGCTGGAACCATACATTTTCCTAGCACAAAAAGCAGCTTATGTCACGTTCCATCAAATACCTTAATCAAAAAACCATATAGATCTATATGAAAGAAGAATTAACTATCAAAATGCAACTATCTTCTTAATATAATAATGTTTTTAAAATATAATTAACCAATTACTTATTTTTACACATATGAAATGTGTGATAAAGACATGTAGGACCAAATGATAAAAAAATACTGGTAATAAGCAGTTCAGGCTATCAACATGAACATGATCTCTATAGGTAATTAGGTATTACAATATTACAAGTAATTGCTCTGAGATTCAGCTCATGAGATTCAGATTAAAAGCATTCAAATAATTGAGTTTTCCAGTTAAACTTATCTAAGTTTCTCAATAATTTTAATATGTTATATACAAGGGCTAGTTCCTCTAAGTAAAATTAACAAATGTCATAGGTTTTAGATGTTTCCCCAGTATGTGACATGAGGCAGTATTCATTCAGTTTCTTGAAACTTTTCCTGGAATTAATATATTACCTATCATCACATGTTTTATATAGTTCAATATAAACATTCTTACTTTTTTTGTGGCAATCTGGATTCATTAGAAGAAAAGCAAACTACTTATATTCCATTTACTAGTAATTATATTTTTTCTGTTAATAAATGTGAATTGTTAAAATATTGCTTTAAACTTTTACACTTGAGTCTATCATGTTTTAGATTTTTTATAGGGTATTAACTATTAAGACATATTAACACCTGAAACACAAAAAGTAAGGTAACAAAAGTAAACATTAAGTGGGCAAGACAATTAATTTTTTTTTTCTTTTATACTTTACAATTTTTTTATTACAGAATTAGCTGACAAGTACCAGTGGACAGCTTTGAAATACTACAGCAACTTTGATGAGTACCTCAAGTGCAATGATAATGTTGACAGAATTAGCGAAAATGAAGTATCTCCACAAGAGTTTATAGATAAATATGAGCAGATATACAAACCTGTAGTAATAACTAATGTACAGACAAACTGGAAAGCTAATTACAAATGGACGTTAGATAGACTTGCCAAAAAGTATCGCAACCAAAAATTCAAGTGCGGGGAAGACAATGAAGGCTATAGTGTTAAGCTGAAAATGAAGTATTATGTAGAATACATGAGGACAACGACTGATGATAGTCCGCTTTATATTTTTGATAGCAGTTTTGGTGAACATCCGAGGAGGAAGAAATTACTTGAAGACTATGAAATCCCTTCGTATTTCAGGGATGATTTGTTTAAGTACTGCGGTGAGGAGAGACGCCCGCCCTACCGCTGGTTTGTGATGGGCCCGCAGCGTTCAGGGACTGGAATCCACATTGATCCACTAGGGACAAGTGCATGGAACGCATTAGTGTTCGGCCACAAAAGATGGTGCTTATTCCCCACTCAGACTCCCAGGGAGTTGATCAAAGTGACTGGTGCAATGGGCGGCAAGCAGAGAGATGAAGCTATTACTTGGTTCAGATTGATTTATCCAAAAACTCAGTTGGATTCTTGGCCGAAAGAATACAAACCGGTAAGTACCAATTTAAGTATATTTTGGTATGATTAACTAGTAATCATAACAAAATATACTAACGGAAAATATATTTAGGTTGAAATATTAATATGCATTTATATTTTATACTATCGTTTTGTCTACAGCATCAATAGGCTAGCTCAACAGCAGTACTTGCACTGTGTCACTAAAAATAGATGTGGCATACATATGAACTTTGTTGTTGTGTCTCCCTTGGTCAGTGATATTGGCGGGACCTCCATGTTTGGGATGCTGCCCTTTCTATTCATATAGCCTCTATCTCCATGTTTCTTCATAAATATAGTGTACCTTCAAAACATGTAAATACACATACTATTCCCCAAATATATTATTTTAACCATTGTCATTGTTCTGTACTGTTTGTTGGATGACCATTCCTACTGATAACCAAACACCCAATCATTTATAGATAGATATTAGATAGCATAGTATATACGCCCGGCCACGCTAGCTGGCAGTAAATGGCGCATGAACGGTTCGGTTAACGGCTCATGGTAAAATTAAACACCCACTCAACAGTTTCAAATGGACGATTGCATTTCCCACGCGTTATTCACAAATTGTTCAACTGTTAAAAGAATTGGTGTCATTGCTACTTGTTTGCAATACTTGGAACAGATTAAAATGATTAAAACAAATGTATTAAAGATTTAGGCCAAGAAAATCCCATTCACGGAAAGTCGCAATTTCAGCATGTCCAGCCCCATTAACATAATGATATATTGATGGTAATGAACGAATTTCCCACTAGAAGTTAAAATAAAATTGAAGTTAATGCTATATGAAGAACTTATTGAGTATTTCTTAGAGATTAAATCGGGATTCGAGATGATAGGTTTTCGGAGCTGTATCAGCGAAATGACTATCGAATCAACATTTTAATTTCAGGTGGAGATACTGCAGAAGCCAGGAGAGACGGTGTTTGTGCCGGGCGGTTGGTGGCACGTCGTCCTCAACTTGGACGAGACGGTCGCCGTCACTCAGAACTTCTGCAGCCGCACCAACTTCCCAGTTGTATGGCACAAGACCGTGCGCGGACGCCCCAAGCTTTCCAAGAAATGGCTCAAAACTTTGGAGGCTAAAGAGCCAGAGCTGTACAAAGTCGCCAGTGGAATGGACCTTACTCAAGGCACTGGTGTGGCTTCGGACAGCTCGTCAAACAGTAGTTCATCTAGCAGTGATAGTGATACTAGTTCCTCGGACAGTTCTGAAGAGGACAGCGGCCAGGAGAGCATTACCGCGCACAAAAAGAAAAGAAGAAGGAAAGCATAAACAGCTCGAGTGGACCAAACAGCCTTATTACCTACATAGTGAATTACGAGTACCAAGATATCAAATAATGTATTGACTTGTGTAAATCCGTTTTGTATTACTAGGCATAAATGATTTTATTTCTACTTGTTGTTGTTTTCTTAGTGACCAATATTAATTTTGTTAACAGACAACACCAATCTTTATGAATAAAATATTATCACATAAATTGCTTTTATTTAGGCAAAGCCTCCAATAGGGCATTTGACCAACATCGAATTTTTGTATTATTTTGCAGACAAACAGAAGTGCCAATAAAACAAAACATATTTGTGAAAACAGTATTGAAGTAGCTTGCAACGTGAGGCAAATATTAGTAATTTAAATGAAAGAGTGGGAACGTAGTGGGGACATCTTACCGTCGCTTTCACACCCGCACACTACAATGCATATTAAGATTAGTGACGTCACTAATTTTGTTTTACATCCCTCTTCTTTTACCCTCACTACAAGATTTGAAACGTTTCTAACTTGTTTAATTCTGAAAGGATTTACAAAATTATTTATTTGCTAGATTTTAATTAATAATAACTCCATGATCAAGCCAAGTAAATAGTATGAAAAACTGATAGGGTTCAAGTTGTCTTTGAATAATAAGTCAGAACCACAAGCCTGGTGATTATTATTTATTATGGAAAAGAACATTATTTTCTATATACCATGACTATTCAGATTCTAAAATAATTTGAGTATATGCAAGTTGATAAAATATAAGTTTAAAGTCAGTAATCAAACGCAAATATAATTTGATGAAATAACAATCAGTTTCATTATGAAAAAAATAGCAATATGAGACGGGACTGCCTCACGGCTCACGCATTAATAATGTCAGCTAGAAATATGTAGGAAAAACTATTTCTAAACTTTTATTGATTACTATGTTATTATTAATAATAAAAAACTTAGGTATTCAACATAGATGGTATTCAAAGGAGATGGTCCAGAAATGTATGGACCTTGGGCCATAGTGCTGTACAGTACATGAAATATAGTTCGTGAAATTGGCTTTCGATTTCCGTATTAATTACTGTTATGCGTTGCTTATTAACTTTATACAAAAATAAATATCAAGCCAAGAACAGCAACACTACAAGCAATATGGCGACAATAACGGCCATATTGTTTTGGAATTGCAGCCTGTCAAACATTTTCGTTCTTTAACTGAAATCATGAAATATAAATATATTAATAAAAGTGACGCTTTTAACAACGTATATCATCTTTTGACAACTTATGGACTATAGTATCAACAGATAAATATATAGAAAACAATTATAAATAGTAGCGGGTTTTTAAAAATAAGACATAAATATTCAAGTTAAAGATAATGGGTTTGCGCATTTTTGAACGAAATGACAATTAGGCATCATGGAGGACAGATTATCGAAGAAAATATTGCTTCTGTACTAAAACAATCACATTTTTGTATAAAGCCCCCCGTTGTCCAAGAAATCTAAATGTATTTTATTTGAATTCCACATTTTTTTCTAGTATTTGTACTAGACGTACACAATACGGCCCAAAATGAAACATCTCCTTTAAAGATAAATGAAATATATTTTTAATCAACAGTTTTGAGTAATAATAACATAATCTATCGATTTAGATTGTGCAACATTCTAACAGGCCAATGAGCATGCGCGGCAATCACTACAGACGTCACTTGCGACGACTGGCAAGTGATTTTTTTAGTCTATGGTATCGAGCAGCCATTTGTTATCCTAGTCAAAGTTCCCGTAAATCGTCTGATCAAAATGTTGAAATCAGCTACTGGTACATTGGCTAATGTGCTGAAGAGGTCCCTGGTGCCGGCGGCCAGGGTGACCGCTGTGGTGCCCATGCGGAGATCACACGGTGGCCCCGTCGAAAGTGATGAAGAATTTGATTGCAGGTTAGAAACTGTCGCAGAATTTGACGTTATGTAACTGAAAATACTGTAAATCTTATCAATACATTACTGATGTTATTATGAAACCAGTCTTTAGAATAACGTTTTGTATTCATTAAATTTGGAATGCCCTGAAAATTTTCTAAATGATAAATTGGACGAAATGTGGGACGCTTAGAAGTATGTAATTCACCTTTATTTCAAGCATTAATCATCCTATTATGTTTTTGTCTTTAACATTTTTTACACAATTTAAATAGAAATATACTCTACTAACGTACTAGATTCAATATACAGAGTACCATATAGGTCTTGAACGTATTGATTTTCCCTATCGCACATATTTAAACTGATAACAGGTTTGCCTAACATCGATTTCAATGTTCAGTCTTGAACGAAAATTATCTATCATTTTTGTACTAGCTTATCCAATATCATTGTCTTGATATATATGCAGCCAAAATAATAACTCCATGAAATCTTATTAATGTTTATTTACTGTACTTATCTTTCGTGGCTTCCTCTGAGTAGTTTTTTACTACGTTGCCCATCTTTATCAACTATGAAAAATGAAAAGTTAATGTTACTTTCTCTATTATATCGAAATTTTAGTTAGTGAGTCTTTTAAATTTGTATTTAATGTAAATTCCAGATATGAAGCATTCTTCAACCGGAAAGACATTGATGGCTGGGAAATCCGTAAGGGCATGAACGACCTCTGTGGCATGGACCTGGTTCCTGACCCAAAAATCATCAAAGCCGCCATGCACGCCTGCAGGCGAGTCAATGACTACGCCCTCGCTGTCAGGTTCATTGAGGCTTGCAAAGACAAGTGCGGCAACAAAGTGAATGAAATCTACCCATACATCATCCAGGAAATCAAACCCACGCTCACAGAACTCGGTATTGACACCCCAGAGGAGCTTGGCTATGACAAACCAGAATTAGCTTTAGAGAATGTTTATGAAATGTAAGGTCATCAGATTAAGGTGTAGAACATTTGTATAATAGTTTTGTTGTCGAGTTTATTTTACATTGTGTGAAGCACAGACTTCAATAGTATTCCTGGTTGACCGTTTGAAATCTGCTTTTGTCTAATGTATAAATACATTAGAAGAAAATAACTTTGGCGTTTTATTTTTCTACCTTAGCTTATTTTGAAAAGTATGAAATATTATTGTCAGTTATGCCATTCTCATGCCAAATATTTTAACTTACTACAGCGCATATTGAAAATTCACTATAAATATTCGTTCAAGCAGGAAGGACACTGAATACACGAAATTTATTATGGGGTTACGTTAAATTGCTAAACTGCCACTGAATACCGCCATTTACATTTTATAACTAATATTTGCCTGTATTAGAAATAATATATACAGCATACTGTATATACGTACCCCCAATACAAATTTTATATCACACAATTATATATTATAATACAGAATGCTACTTTTAAATCTAGATTTTGTTCAATATTCTCGTATTAACTAATCAATGACTAAAGCACCATTTATACGAGCAGAGTTTCTCGCGGCGAGAATCGTATGCCATTATCGCATGACATGTCCGCCATAAGATTATCGTCTTCCGACAATGTTTTCATGATGGATCTTTTTTAAATACTTATGATAATCGCATCTGCGAGGCGAGAAACTCTCCCCGTGTAAATGGGGCTTAACGATGTGGGTACGCTGCTAATCGACAAAAAATAAACCATGTATAAAATCAATAACAGAACTTCTGCTGCTGCTGTCTGCTGATAGTCACAGTTTTATTATTGATCACCACTAAGATCAAATCTTGTGTCGTGGGAATCAGAATCTACGAGATGCTTTTCGGTCCCACAAACACCCTGACCGGAAACAAATACCTATGGATCACACATACATGTTACTAGATCTACGGGATCGCACAAACGTTTGTCCCGATGCGAGGATCGTACCCGCGGCCTCTCACTTCACAGCTGGCGTCTAACCATTTGCGCTATAGATCCTGTCATAATCAAATAGTTGAACTGATGTATAGTGTTTACTTGTTACAATACTCTTTATACCTATGGTTTCAATAAATTAAAAACATATCAGATGATAGCGTTATACAGCAAGTTTTATATATTTAGTAAATAATAGCAGAAAGAGAAACAGTGTTATAGTGGTTAATATTTTAATTATACGTTCAGAAAAAAAAAAACAAAAACTTATACGTAAATACTTTAATGATGGCCATATTCACACATCCATACCGCTATTTACATCACAAATTATTGTACTTAACAACAAAATTGTGCTTTTATCATGCTACGCGTCGATATACAAACCCAAGCGCTCCTGGCGGAAAATAAATTAAAAACAAAAATAAAATATGGATAGAAACCAAACAATAAACATACGACGAGTCTATAGTCTTTTACCGACACGAAATGCCTTCACAGCATTTATACAACACATTCTTTTGTACTATAACTCCTAACTATGACTATACCCGACTATAAATATTTAATCTTAACGTTTAACGCGATTTAAAACCTATGTTCGGTTTATTTACAAAACGTAGGAAACATTCCGAGACTCGACCGGAACACATCACTCGCTGTATACAGTATATGTCATATGGCAGCTAAATATTAACAACATTGAATCTCACCGTCCCACAACAACCCTGCGTAATAATTGGTAAATTTAATCACGAATTTACAATATACTATGCGAATTACATTAAATTTATACTAATTCTTTCATAATACTTGACTAAGATATAAAAATGTTCGGATAAAATACATCGCCTTTGATTTCACTCATATTTATTTGAGACTAGATTCGTTCCTTGACTCGAGTAGACTAGAATACAATAGGTGGCTGTAACAAACATTAAAAGAAATAAATTAAACATAAACAACAATGTACTCAACAAACACGCACTATTAAATTAAGAGGAATGTATTCTTACATTATATTTATTTCTCGCTTGTATGCTTGCAAGAAAAACAATGTTACTTTTTGTTCACCCGAGTTATAAAATACTTTAGTCCATATATTTTTTTCACTATAACTACAATTTATGCCAATATAATATAGCTAGAATTATATATTTTTTTTTCAAAATGTACTTATCACTCTATTCAATCTTAAAAAAGTTTTATTCACAATTTTCTAATTGCTTCATAGTTATAATTTCACGAGGATAATCGGGACTTATTCTAATTCATATTTTCAGGTAAACAAAAGTTAACATTGACGAATAAATAAAATAAATAAAAGCGGTTTTTGTAAAATATTGCACAAATCTGTTTGGTAATTAAAGATTTGCTAACGTAAGTCTTGTAAAGAAATTAATATATCTAAAGGCGCGAGATTTACGCAGGCGCCCGTGCTCGCGTATTCGCTACTTATTATAGTCCATTATACTATATGGAACTGTTAATTTCCCTAATGTGAGGACACGTGCTCCCGCCTGGTGGCCTGGTGGCGTGCAGGCCGGCCGTACACTCGTGTCACTGTCCATCAGCTAGTGCAGGTGCGGATGCTATGTGCGGTCGGCGAGCAGCGCGTCGGCGGGCGGCGGCGCGGCGGCCACCAGCGTCAGCAGCTAGGAGTCCGCCACCACGGCGTCGCGCTCCGCCTTCACTTGCTGCAACGCCAACACGGGTAAACACCAATTAATCTCTTCGTTCAATAAATCACCTTTTGAAAAACCTTAAAACAAATAATAAATAAATTCACCCAAGTCACATACATAGTCCTGACTCCAAACTAAGGTCGGGACTCGTGACGGGGGCATTAGGAACTACGAGAGACTTTTCGGTCTCATAAACACCCAGACCCGAAACAAATACCTACCTGTCGATGACACAAATATTTGTCTCGGTGCGGACATTGAACTCGCGACCTCAAGTTTCACAGCCGGCGTTCAACCAACTGCGCCACGGAAGCTGTCTATTTGCTTTATTGCTTACATGTACCTATTAGACTTTTATCATTTAAGATAAGTCTTCATGATTGCACCAATGTCGTTTCATTTAATTAACTATACCTATCTCATTTGACGATGAACATTCTCACTCATAAGTGATTCCAAAAATGCCATGAAGAGGCCACACTCGTCATGCTCCGACAGCGATTAAGATCCCTCATTGATTTCGGCTTTATGTGTAAAACGAATAACGAATGAAAGCGCCAGATATAAAGACATTGGTAATTTCCGATAGACCAATAGTAAACCGGGATCAATTTATCACCCCCAATAATTCTTATTCGATATTAAAACGGAGAAGATGAATACCATGGCCTTGGTGAGCACGGTGGCGTCCTTGAGACTGAGCACCTGCAACACTTGTGTCTCGCCGCCGCTGCCTTGCAGCATGACGCCCGCCACACCGCCGCCCATCGATATCGCCTCCAGGCCCTCGCCGTTCTGTTCCACCTGCAGACCACTTACCTTCTCAATAACAGTTCATGCAACTAAAGCACGGTATTTTGAGGATTTTCCAAAAGTTTGCAAGATATTCGTTAAATAGAGTGGAACACGAAGTTTCAACAGGCAAATAACGAACAAATCTACTCTCAACACGGTTACGTTCGCTTTTAATTACCGATAACCGAATTTATGTAATAATTATGAGAATACTTAGAAACGAATGTCATAAATCATTTACTAATATTTATACAAGAGGAATAAAAAAAAAAGTTATAATTTACGCGCCAAATAATACAAAAAATACAACATGGCGACATAGACTAAATCAAACTCAAAAAGCGGCTAGCACAACAAAAGGGCACAAAACAATGTGTAGTACAAACCTGTACATGCAGTATGCAGGGGGTGAGATTGAAGCTGTAATGTGCAAACTTTACGAAACACAAATAAAACAAGGCTGAACGTTCCACATGTTTATTGTCGGCGGGACGCGTATTAGGCTGTGTGTAACACCAATACTTTCAGATTTCAAAATAACAACTTTGTAACTCAAAACAAGTATAAATATTATATATACATATTTAAGGAATATATAAAGAGATGGGATTAACGTTGAAATATTTTTGTTTATTATTTTCGTACTATGTTAAAGAGTCATAATTATTGTCCAGATCCTTAATAAATGTTATTAATGATCTTTGTTGTTACAAAAAAGTAATATTCTTTGGTCCCACAGTTTAGTTCTAGACCAAATATTTAGTGGTTACCAATAGTTGACCTAATGCAGAGATCTCTTATTTATTATTCTGGGTGCAACCATTGATATCATATAATGTAATTTATTATATTATATATTGCTGATATTGCATGGCTTTTCTTAAATTTGCATAGAGCTAAAGCTTGTTCATTTGAGCTGGACACAAAAAATATTTGAATTCGTCATATATTTGGTGTTTGGATAATTAAAAAACAACAACTAAATATAAGCATAACATCTACAACACATGTCGTCAATTGAAAAAATAACATTAATAAAAATAAACTATATTATGTACATCTGAGTGCTCACTTCTTTTGTACTGCAGAATGCGCCATATTTAAATGGACTAGACATTTTCGATTCAAGAGTAGTATTCACCTTAATCAACTTAAAATTAACATTATAATCCAATAAAACCATTATTTATGAATTATATTTACTATCAAAAATATCTTTTATAGCACAAATATAATATATTTTTAACTAAATTTAAAGGTTTATCCTAATTTATGTATCTTTCCTCATTTTAAGTAATTTCGACGTCCTGCAGTAGAAAAGACTTAAGTCACAAAATACTATAATTAATACTCAAAAACAATTCTAACATCTGGCGTCACTCACACACAAACACACAATATTGCACTTACACAGTAACATGTCATAAAAAAATAATAAAACGGCAACAATGTCTATGTGAAAAGAACATAAAACAAGCATTGTGCAATTTATAACTAAACGTAATACTGGCTGTCCACTTGGTTGGCAATGTGAGTTATATTGGATACTAGCGAACGTTGCCGAGTTCATCGCACACAACCGCACAGAAAAACAGACAAAAGTTCTAAAAATCATTGTTTTGGGTTCTGTTACGTTAATGCAGATCCCACATATTAGTTTTTCTCAACTATCATCCATCCATGTACAGACATCGATCAGTTGCAAATTTATTATAGGTATAAATTTTTACCCTGACTTAAACTTTGACAATATGTATTTGTAGTTAATTAAGTATTTCTGTTTCATATTAGTAGTTGTCAGTAGTATACTTAAATATGTATTTTTTGAACAAAATTTTATATGGATTTTAATTATGTTAACTCATGTTGGCAACCTTGTAGACATAAAATAAATATAACAAACACATGCATTGGCAGTACTTAGCTCATTAAATGCTTAACTTTGGTATACATAACATTGTTCATAGCAAAGTTAAACTTCACTTAACTTCATTCACAAGGGAAACTCGTTATTCTCGAGCCTCTACTAGCTTTTATTTTACATTTAATTACATCTCGGCTGTACATTTTTTAAAATATAAAATCTATTATTCTATTTCGAATCTAGATCTACATTAGAAGTCTTAAAAGGGACCCACAATCAAATAAAAATATTCTAGACCTCGAACTAATTTAGGAAACATAGCCTTGTACAGTAAGCAAAACATATAATTTAAATATCAAACGCAACAAAAAACATGCATATAACTTGGATGTCTTGGCATAACTATTGAAGACATGTGAGACTACTAAATAATTCATAAACTGGTAGTTTATTAATGTTATTGAAATAAAACTATTTATTACGGATTTTATCGCGATTTGGTTTAATTTTTACATTTTTTAACTTTCCGACGTTTCGATTACTTTACAGCTTTCGTGGTCCGTGGCAAGTCCGCCCCGTGACCACGAAAGCTGTAAAATGTGTAACTTCCCGTAAATCTAAGAAACGATTATATTAATGTTAGTTTCAAGATTTTTTTTGTAATATCCTTTAGTATATAATGATATTATCTTGTTGTTAGTTATGCCAAATAATCCCTGTGGCTTATTCTATTCGTTGTAGCGCTATTCGTTTACAATATATCACAATTAGCTATCACTAGCTTTATCACTATATGGTGCTTCATGGCACAGTCTGAGGATTGGTCACCAATGCCAAACAATTTGTAGCATTATGCCTATTTGATATTTAACGAAAGATAATATTGTCTTTTCTCAGAAATAATAAGAGAAATAGAATAAGAAAGTTTTAAAATTAATTAGTGGTCATTTTTAGCTTTTATGCAATTAATTGAATATAAAAGCATCTCTTTTTGTTTGATAATTTTGAGACATAAATGACACATATATACCTGAAATGTAAAGATAGAATAAGATAATAATAAATGTCTATTAATATAAGTTAAAAACTGAAAGCCTTTTCAATTAATTGTTCAAGCCTTCAATATTCAGTTAGTAATATTTATTTACGTTTATATTTCTCTATCTATTCTATCATCTATTCAAGATACGGTAGTTTAGTTGGCAATGGTAACCCACATTAATATTGTACTTATATTTATTATGGCTGTCTAATTCTAGTATATTTTGGCAACAATTGCAAGCTTTGGGATTGTGAAGCAACTACAGATACTGTGCTCCTTCATTTAGGATTGATTATAAACTTTCATAACTTCTACAAAATATAGTTTTTTAAACCATATATGTTCTAATATTATATTTACCTCTTAGAAAATATTGTATTTTATACTTTTATAAAGCACAATTTTTAATGGTTTGATTTAAAAGTAAATTTTATAGGTTGAATTCATAAATCACCAAAACATTTATATTTTTCAGATTTGCTACATATCACTTATCCTCTATTACCCCATAGTCAATACCTGTATAATTTAAACTCAACAATTCTACATACTTCTAAAATTTGGCATAATAAAAAAATGTAAATAATTGATGTAAATATGTACTATCTATCGTGTTACATTAAAAAAATGACATGCTTAGTAAATTCAAGTTACGTAAAGTTAGTTTCTTAATGCAAATTCTCAGTGAAAATAAAATGTATAAGCATCGTATATAAAGTCTATATAATCTCAACTCAGACCATTCTTATTATGTCTGAACCGAATCCGAGAAAACGACGACTTTCAAAGTTCGACTAAATCTTGTTTCAGTAATGTCGCTTTCGGCAATCCAAGTCCCAATAAGAAAGTGATGCTACTTTTACCCAAGCATAAAAAAAAGTTTTGTACATTTGTAGTTTTGTATTTTCAGCTTTATATTTCCTTCACATCACTCTGTTACAGATGTTTTAAATTGGAAATATTTCAAGATAATATTTTCATATATTTGGATCAGATACAGTTCATAAGGGTCCTTATGATTGTCACTCTGCCCACCCATTATGGAGATTGCATGGTATATTAATATCTAATTCGAGTTTCCATGGTTTTGTTTTTTAATATTCCTTATTAAGTAATAAGTCCACTATTTAAAGATATTTTTATGGAAGTATTACTTCCCTCATTCTACCGGGTTTATCAAGACTGCGACCGAAAACGAAGCCAGGTGGTAGGTAGTCTTAGTGGTTACAAACACAATGAATTTAAAAAATTCGCAGTTTTTTAAATATCATCGCGTATGGGTGCTAAATACCTAGTTTTTGTGAAAAAAGGAATTTAAATCCTTACGTACCATTGCGTCTTTAAAACTAAAAATTGTCACCCAAAAAGGACGACTAAAACAATTAAAAAAACCCTTTTTTTTTTTGCGAAGTTTTCAGTCTTATTGTGTCTGAAGTCACTAGTACTACCACCTGACGTCGTTTTCGGTCGCAGCCTTAATAGACCCTGTATGTTAAAGATATAATTTAATTTGGTACGTATTATAGATATATTTCCATAAATATTGCACTTTATATATTGTTCCTGTAATAAGTAGAATTGCTATTTTGTATATTCTTTTTTCAAATTTAATTTGAACTTCTGTAGAGTCTTTATTTTGACCATGTTATTATCGTTGTTTTATTTTTTGTACAAAAATATGTAAAAGCAGTTTAGGTGAGTATTACTCACTGCCACTGAATATCTCTAATCCTGACGTTTTACGGGCTTATTCATACATAGATTTAAAACTTATTTTAGTGATCGAATATTTTGTCCCTTTCGATCGACTTTAGAATTCAGTTCGAACGAAGAGGACAAAACATTCGATAATTAAAATAGGTTTTAAATCTGTCTATTAATAACACCGTTAGTCTTTAAAATATCGTACCGCTTTTATTTGAAAAATTGTGGCTAAAGATCGTGTTGCTAAACTATTGCAATTGCATTAATTAAAGGCGTCAATGGGGTATATAGCAATGTGAATGTTTACTACGCGAAGGTAGTGACATCATCAGGCTCGGTCTTGAGTAGGCTGACCTGCATGAGCGGCGTGACGCACACGCCGTCCTGCGTGTGCATGGAGGCCACCATGGACTGGTACACGGAGGCCGAGACGGGGACAGTGATGACTCCGGAGACAGAGACGGGGTATCCGTGGCCGTCCTCGCCGGTGAGGATGATCTGTCCGTCGTGGTTGAGCGTGGCCTCGGCCACGGCGTTGAGGTCCACGGCCACGGCGCCCTCGCCGTCCAGCCCGCCCAGCCCGCCCGCGCTGCCGTCGCTGCTGTGGATCTGCATACGGAACACACACAATACATTCCATCAACTTTTTCACACATCGTATTTTATGTGTAACCTAAGCTTTAAGTTACTGACCATATAAGAAACTTACTTTATGACCTCATGCAACAATTAATATGGAAAAGGTATAATGTTGTTTTTGTTATATTTATATAGGTACAAGGTATATAATATATGAGGTACGTAAATCTCCAAAATGAAGGAAACTGTAATCACTAAAACTACCACCTGGCTTCGTGTTCGCAGTCTGAATATAGCCTATATATGCAAAAATAACTATATTGAAATGAGTATTACTCCCAAAACATATCTAAATTACTTTACTGTTTTGTAGTCTAATGATTAATATAGTAAAAAGATTAAATACTTATAACTTCCCAAACATACATATGTACTGACCACTTGCGCCGTGGTTCCATCGGGAAGCGTGATGATGGGGTTGTTGGGGTCCACCTGGATGAGCGACACCGACCCGTCCGGGTTGGTGATGGTCTGCAGCACCGCCGGCGCGTACTGCGACATCTGGGGAACGCAGCGATACAATCCTTATGTATATGAAGCTTTACTTTTTATTCATATTTTTAAAACATTGAGAGGTATTTATTCCATTATTTTATGAGGTATTTTTCTCATATCAAATAATTGTATATATATTTCTATTATACGTTAAACACAAGTAATTTTATTCGAATTATAGTCATTCGTATTTAAAGTGCGTGGCAGGACTCAGAAGATTTATCAATTATTTTTTTTTTAATAAAGTAGTAAATTACCAAACAGTTACAGCATCTATGTTTCAATTTTAATCGACAGTACAATGAGACAAATGTCTATCGCCATTTATTCGGACGACATCACATCAAGTTATTTTACCAAACAATAAATTAAAAAAGAAGATGGAATGTGTTTTATGTGTGTATTTACTGTATGGTGTGTGTGTGTGTGCTTGTGTGTTGTAATTGTTATTTATGTGTGTGTATTTTGCCGTATCGTTGTTTGATATAACCGTGTTTGTATTTTGACATACGCCTGTATGTATATGTGTGTGTGTGTGTGCGTGTATATGCGTGTCGTACATCGACGTCAGCGAGGGTCATCTGGTCGATGCAGACTTGCTGCGTGGCCATGGCGGGTTGCGAGCGCGCGGAGCCCGAGGAGCCCGAGTTGCTGGCGTTAGGCATGCACGCGGAGATCTACTCCAGAGCACCACCGCATCACAATACCATTCCAGTCCAGCAGCAATCCAAGTCAGCGTGAATTAACAACACCATTTTATAATACTCCGATGTATACCAGACACAGTTCTATGTTAATTTATACACTAAATATAATTAATATAATAATTCCACAATATTTGTAAATTGTGGCACGATTTTTTAAAACATCAGTGCAAAAGTGGCATAACATTGCGAGAAATTGGCCATTTTTGCAGTTAGCGTCATAATTTAACAATGTGCGATTTAAAATATACGTATTAAATTAATTAATTCTGAAATTAGCAATAAAGTCAATTTTATACAAGCTTATGAAATTCAACAAAATATTTCAGACCATAATTTTTTTTACATAACATCTTATAAATTTAGTTCAATAGACAAATGTATTAAATATGCACAAGTAAAGCATTGTATAAGAACAGTACTAACGGGTTGCGTGGGCGGTCCCTTCTCGTCCTCCTCGGTGAAGGCGGGCAGCAGGTCCTCGCGGCCGTGGTACTTGTAGCAGTTCACCACGATTTGCCGCAGCGCGTGCGTCCACGACATCTGGAATTATGTGGTAAGGTGGCGTTAATACTGTATCAAGAAATATCGATACTTTAACTGATTTTGATATTGGTGATATTATGTAAAATGTTGTAGTTCAAAAACAGCATAACAATCAATAGCGATCATAACAAGTTCGCCGTTGTTTTATCAGATATTTTTGACTCACGGTATTACATTCCAATAAACACAATCATATGTTTCTGTTCATTGATATTTTGCATCGATACCTTGCGATATCTAACATCGATAGTATAATGTTATAATGTAAATGTAACCTTTTGTTTCTCGTCCTCGGTGCGCGCGTCCATGCGCACGTTGGCCCAGGGCAGGTCCTTGGGCCACCAGGGCGGGCGCGTGGACTCGCGGCCCCAGCCCGGCTTGCCGCGCACCATGGAGTACTTGAGCATGAGCGGGATGAAGGCGCGCAGCTGCGCCTGCGTCATCTTCTCCACGGGCGTGGGGATGCCGTCGATGATGAGCGGCGGCAGCTCGAACAGCGACGGGTCGTCCTGCGGCGGTGGCGGCGCCTGCGGGCACGCGCCCAGCCCGAACTGACGTCGTTATATACATCCACCTCCACCACCCGACCCCCCCACCCGACTACCACTCCAAGCTATCTATTTATTATCGATAGTTTTCCTCAAAGTACTTCTTACGTGATCCTCAAAGTACTTATTATCATTTTTGTTTATCGATTATCGTGTCAGTTGTTATAACAAAAAAAATAATCTTAAATTGCGTAAATGAAAAAAAAAAAATGTTCCAAACTATGGAGCACGTTTAAATAGTATTGAAGAGTTTAGTTCGGCACTGGTCGGCGCAGTGGCGGGTCGCGGGCGGCAGCGTGTAGTGGCGTGGCGTGTTACCTGTTGCGCGAGCGCGTTCTCGAGCTCCTCCATGATCATGCAGCGCAGGTTGCGCACCACGTCCTCGAGCGGCTTGGCGCCGAACACGCGGTACGACGTGTTGGGCTTGCCCGGCGTCGCCACCAGCACCACGGCCTGCTGCCCCACGCGCGTCGCGAACTCCTCGATCGTTTGCTGCACATTCGCATTTATTACGAATAGGCCAACTTACACTGCGTTTCCATGGAAGCAGGGGGGTTACTCTTTGCTCCAAAATTGCATTCGAACGTTCGACATACATGACGATACAAATGTACCTACTCTACAAAATATTCGAATACTCTAGTGTGTCCCGACACGAAGTTCCAATTATACTCCGGTAAAGAGTACCCCCCTGGCCCTGAGCAATGCAATGGGTGTAAATACACCCAGCATTCGTCAAGTCTGATGTGGATATCAGAAACGAAAAGACTTTTTAATTCACCACCCAGACCCGAAACAATGGGTCACATAAAAATTAAAAATTGAGAGGGGATCGGACTGCGATATCTCGTTTCACAGGCTATCGAGGCTGTATTCGATGATACTAGACATCTATGTTAATGTTGAACATATGATTAGGTAATTTTCACACATCTCTGGTCGTCTCATCTTCTTGTTATTATCAAGTAACTTATTTAATAAACACAATTTTTGTAATGTGACGCACATTACGGGAGAAAAAAACCCAAAAGACAAATAAAGGTAGGACAATCACTACAATTGGTACTTACCCTAAGTTTTCTGAGCAATCTGTTCTGGTGTCGTTTCCTGACGGACGGGTTTGTCTCGAATGAGTGTGGCCTCTTGCGTTTTTTCGATGAGGCAATGGCTGCCGCCGCCGCCATACCTACGGGCCCTGCATATGGATAAATACTTAATGTTGCCTAAAGAGGTTTATTTATTTAACTACAATGTTTAATCAAAATAGGTACTTATCGTATGGGATATTTTATTAAGTATTTTAAGATAGACTTTTAACATTTCGATTCATATCAAAACTAAATATTTGTAAGTATTAAATTCTATTTTTTTTTCAAATCACTGGTGGTAGGTCTCTCATATGTGAGAGACCGCCTGGTTGGGTACCACCGCAATGTCTATTTGTTTTAATTAAATTTAAGATATGATTTAATTTAATATAAGATATTTGTCCCGCCAAGCAGCAGTGTAAATGCACTGTAGTGTTCCGGTTTGAAGGATATTGTAGCCAGAGTAACTACTGGACATAATGAGACTTAACATCTTAAGTCTCAGGATGGCGAGCGCAGTGGAAAGGCAAGCATTGCTTTATAATTCATGGTGTTGTTTGGTTTTGCTACTGACCATGATCGGTCATATCGCTTACCATCAGGCGAATAGCCTGCTCGTCTCGTTATTCATCGCAATAAAAATATATTAATAAATAAGCTATTCCCCTATTATAATGTATGACTTGCATTAGTTACAAGTGTTGCATGTTCGTGTTGCAGTTGCGTGATGTGTCGCTTGGTTTCGAGCACAGACCTGCGGCGGCGAGCTGCTTGGTGACCTCATCGCTCATGGCGTTCTTGATGATGTCTGCGCTGTCGTCGTAGGTGGACCCGGCGGGCGACGACACGCACTCCTCGTCGTCGTCCGACGGACCGCTCAGCCCGCACCCGTCCACCTGAGACATGTCCTGCAATACACGCACGCGTGCTAATACTCCAGTCTTCACTTGGCATAATGTATCACCTATAACTTCTGTACAGAGCCGACTATCTTATAAAATCCCACTCAGTAAGACTAATAAATTATACAACAAATCCTCCAAATGAATGGACCGCCTACAACTTCCGGTAAGCAGCGTATAGTAAAATAGCGAGATCACCTCACCTTGTAAGCCGAATGTATAACCTATATTCTCTGCAGCGACATGGTAAATTGATTTTTGTATGAAGCAGGAACTTTAGGTCAATTTTATGCTTAATTACTTTGGGAATCTATGTTCTCTAGTTCATGAAGGCTTTTCTCTTTGCCTGTATAGGCAGAGGACCTAGCGACCCGCCCGATGTTTAGCGACTACCACAGGTAGCCTTGTGGGCTTTTACATTGCTAAAGGAACAGACAAGCCGCTGATTCAAAATTAGATTTACATATAATTATCAAACAGATGTTTAAGACGCCTTTAATAAAAGTAAATTAATTTTAAAGTATAGTGCTTAACATTCATACTTTCAGCGATTGATTTATAAGCTTTTTTTACGTGACTTTGTTGACAAACGAGATTACCAAACACTCATCGCTCGTAATAATATTTAAAGCAATGTCACTAATTCTTTTAGCAATTTGTGCCAAAAACAATTAGCGGATGAACATTGGTGTGTTTGCGTCACGCATGCAGTTGACGACTGCGGCCTTGCGGAAAAGTACTCATACCTATTTGGACATAAAAGGCGAATCCACCCCTAACATACTCATGCCTATATGTATAGCGGTAGGGTAGGCAGAATCTATACACAGTTCAAACATACGTCTTTCGCTTCAAAGTCAAGATTCTCTTTGGTACCGTTAATAATCGTAAATATTTGTTTATTCCGCTTAAATCGACATCAACTTATCCCTTGGCAGGGACTTGGACCGGCTCCCTGCCAGCACCGGCCTACGTTGTAGCTACGGACCTCGGATATGATACGAATATGATACGGAAATGTCACAGAACGCATACATACTAACTCATTACAGACTTGCGTTACGGATTTTGCCCCAAACCTTCTGTCACAAAGCAAAACAACGGTGAAGTTATTTTCTTATATTTACACCGGCTCCGCACGCTAGCCCTAATGTTAGTTATACAATTTATAGATCGAGAAGATTTCATTGCCTACAATGTTTATGTGAGTTGTTTTCTGGATCCCAAAATTGGAAAAGCAACCATGGAGCCAATGTGGATGGAGCCAACCACCCCTAAACACAAACAAGATCTGGCAAATTGCGTTGTCGACCTTTGATGATGGCGAATACGAGACGTAAGGAAGACTAAAGATAAGAATTATAGGGTTTCTGGCGTCGCCATAGACCGTCTTACAACTCCTTACAAAGGGAACAGCAAAACCCTTAGACGCATTATATTTAATTACATATTTTTTACAAACCTTATTCACCGCAAGCTATTTTTCAAATGTACAAATTATACTCTACTATTTCGAAATAAATAATTACAAAATAATAGAATGTTCTTAGACTCATCGTCACATTTGAAACAGGAAAATACAATTGTCCGAGGATTTATTATAAATTGGTATTTATGTAATTGTTCCTACCTCTTCGACCATGTCCATGGACTCTGTGCTGACGGCGGCGTTCATGATGTCGACTTGATTGTCGCCTGCTTCCACCAAAAGTGTCAACTTGTGGACCATTGGTTTATGTATGTGCGGGCTCAGGCCAGTACCACTTGTTTCTTGTGACTCCCCTTACAACCTGGGCAAAATAATACATAATACCATAGATATAAGACTATAGCTTATGTCCATGACATAGTAAACATATTGATGTCTTGGGGCTCTAAGGGTGTGTAGCATATTTCAGGATTTTTGCAATTTGTGCCTGAGAAATATGAAGGATAATACACAATGTTGTGTAATGCTCATAATGAATTATGGTGTTTACACCCCTGGGTATTAATATATCTGGATATACATAATTGGCTTGGGGATGCTTTAAATGTTTATGTTTTTGGAAAATAAGATGAAACTATGTAAACAGTAAATAATTACTTGCAAGCACTATTTAAATAAGTCACTGTGGAAGCCTTGGAGTTCTCAATGTTCAGCAGTCAATTTCCTGTGACTAGGGATGATGAGGACATCAAAATTTATTTTATTTTGAAAATGTACCAAATATCAAAGTTAAATATTTATATATTATTATTGTACAATTACAAAATAAGTTTGAATTATATATTGTATAAGATTTGCGATGCTTAAGAAATCAAACATAAAGCTACAACTATTAATGATGTTTGTAAACTCCAATATGTCAATGACTTGCAATAACCTTGTTAAGGTCTTACCACTTGGCAATAAATTAACAGCAATTCACTTTTACAATTTTCTTATTGGATAGGTTATGGTTAATTCTTACTATAGTTGTTAAATGGATATATGGTATAAATAACTTTATAATTAAATATATTAATGACTTATGAACCAATCCACTTCGAGTATCATTATTTCATTATATTGTCATCAACAATTTTTGCATTGTAGAACTCAATTCAGCTTATGACTACATCGTCTGAATTTCTCTAAGAGTATATAAATATAAAATATTTTATTAAAAATAAGCTAATTAGCACTAAGGCTTTAACCTTAATAGCATGCAAGTTTATGTTCTATTAATAATAATTACCACAATTGCATCATCTATTGTATTTATGAATGAATGAGCAATATTAATGAGAATGTTTTTGTTCTTTGTATAATTAACAACTATACCAAGGGGCATTGCAGGAAATTTTCACATTAATTATACAAGTATTGTAGAAAATTGAATAAAATGTATTTTATTTCTAAATGTGTTTTTTTTACTGTAACTTATTTAAGCTGAGAATACAAATATATGTATACCAAAAATATGTATAATAATAATTCCACATATGTACACAATTATCAAAATAAAATGTGACCAATTCATTTGTAAAAACCATTAGATATAAATCATATTCTATGGACCATGATAATGGCCATTGACCTCATTTGGGGGCTTTTGAAAAGGGGTGAATATTGATCCATATGGTAAAACAAAAAATTTACCCCTGCCTAATCCCTAAAGTACCGTATCAATGTGTCAGCTTGCATTTATTAAAAATTACATAAGCTGGTTTAATAAATAGAAGCCAAAGCATTGACCTACTTTTATATAAGTCATGTAAGATGAATGAACCATACATGGTACAATGGGATTAATTTCTACACAGCAAAATGTTTGTAATCTCATTGATGCAATAAGAATGAAATAAAAAAAAAATTATATAATAATTTAAAACATAATATTATTATACTACTTAGAAATGTTAACCTGTAATGCTTGTTCGTTTTTGTTAAGGTCAGAGAAATATCCACTGGAATTTAAAATGTATGTAAGATGGTATTTAATTAAAATACTGAGGTAGTTCTATTCATTTACTA
This sequence comes from Deilephila elpenor, assembly GCA_949752805.1. Lineage (NCBI taxonomy): Eukaryota > Metazoa > Arthropoda > Insecta > Lepidoptera > Sphingidae > Deilephila > Deilephila elpenor. Next base: position 15,274,764 of record OX457096.1, on the reverse strand, counting down.
GCCCTATGCCTCTAAAAATTACCTGTTACTGTGAGTAAAATTATTTTCATTTACTCTTATATTATTTCAAATCTCAAGAACTACTTTGTGGTTTCAAGATCGCATAGACAGAGAAATACTGCATAGATCGTCGGCACCGTTGCTAACTTATTCATCAAGTACGTATTACGTACAAAAAGTACTAATGTCTTACTGCTCTATTGTGCGAGGGCTAGCTCAGAAAAATCAATACTGGTGCTACCCACACACTCATACCAATACCTACTTAAATACAACCCCGAAATGGCCTAACAATGTTCAAATCATCCCCTATGTGTACCATGAAAGGTTTGCAGGTTTCATAAAATGCATCAGCCGGCCATTGGATATTTCGGTATTGATGCATTTTGAAATTGTAGTCCGTACACCATAATGACGGGAGAGTAAATGACGCATACGGTGTATGTTTTGTTTGCGCGGTGCATGGTGGGCCGCGACGGGTCATTTCGAAGACGCACGACGCGAACTCTTTGCGGCGGCGTAAAGGATAAGCCCAAATGAATGGCCATCATGAAGTGGAGTCGCGCGTTCGAGCAGGCCCAGACAGAATAGAAAGACTACGGCTGCGTACGCACCTGCGTGATTTGAAACACATTTTGCGATCCAATTTGAAGTTCCGCAAGCCCGCTGTGATGTAACCCGTTCAAAACTGCACTTTTCGCGACTTTTGTGCTCGACCGGACACTTATTTCACAAATTTTAAGGAGTGCACAAGAGACCCCGAAAAATCCCAATCCTCCATTGGTATCGATCGGTGCCCGCGGTATGTAGACCGTGTAAACTTCATATCTTTGGGTCGCCATTTTGTACGAGTCTGCGCGGTGTGGTTTTCGCATGGAGAGGGAAATCGCCCCTCGACCCGAGGGGGGACGGCAAATGTATCTTGGTGGATGAAATAACAAATAATTAGAGGTAAATACTCACCGGTTTTGTCGACAAATATTTATATTAATTAAATTTTCCCTCCTGACCTACTGGACGTTCAGGAAAATCTCCTAGTTTATTTTCGAAATTGATCAATTCACGTCACAATGTTGCGCCATCTAGTAAGTTTTTCACGAAGCAAGTTTGACATTTGAAATCAATGTAAATAAACTTTTGAAAAGGCCGTGTGTGTGTTTTACGAGGTTGGTTTTTCACATAATTCATGGTATTTTAAAGTTACGCAACGTGTTTTGTTACTCTTTGTTGATAACTATTCACTCGAACAGGTATGTGAGTTTTGTATTTTATTTTACTAGTTTTTGTTTTTCTCAATGCTTTTATTGATCCGTGCGGCCGTGCTGCAGCGGATGGCAAGAGAGGAATTGATAATGACGTAGTAGCAAAATGTTTACATTATAAGAAATATGTTCCAATTTTTTTAGTAATTCCATATTTGCCCAGTATTTTAAGTCCTCCCATACCTTTGAGCACTGACTGAAGTCTCATTTATTCATGGTAATTGTATAAGGTTCCTAATTGAATCTTAGGGTTTCAATTATTTTCTACAAGATTTCCAATTGGGACCAACAATAGTGTAGTCATGAAAATACATATCTATGTATTGCTTTGTTTTGACAATAGTTAGTGAATATTGACACCAATAGCATGGAAATAGTAAGGATTTTACATAAGTTGTCAAGCCTAACACACACCATACACTTAGGTTCAATTCTTATATGGAAAAATCCACTACATTTGATTTAATTTCTTCAAAAAGCATGATTTTCATGAATGTAGATAATATTCTTACATGCTTGCATAAGACAGACAACCAGTTTGTATCATTCATGTTGCACAGAGCTTACATATGTACATGGATTAATATGTCTGTTTCCTGATGGTATGCGTAAAAGTGCTACTGTGATACATTTTATCAATTTTTTGTCCCTATATGTGATAGATGGCACCTGGCAAGCTTATTGTCATAAATGCAAGTTTCCATTTTAATTTGCCATTATGCATACATACATACATACATACATACATAAACTCACGCCTTTATCCCCGAGGGGGTAGGCAGAGGCGCTAGAGGACACCCACATTTCGCCTTGTATGTTCCATCCCACGATGTGATAGGGGGCGAGCCTATCGCCATATCGAGCACAAATTCCTGACTCCGGGCTGATAATGAATAGAAAAATCCAATATCACTTTGCCCGACCCGGGATTCGAACCCGAGACCTCAGCTTTGTAACCGTACCGTAATACAACTACGCCACCGAGGCAGTCATTATGCCTGAGCACAATTTTCAAGCCAACTTATATGAGATTTCTCATTCTAAAAACAAATGAAGTGTCCAACTTGGGAATTCAACCCAGAATGTTACGGTCCACCAAGTGACATAGTGATTGTTGTCATTTAAATGTAGGAAAAGGAAGTGGTAGAAACAAATAACATTAAATATAGTCATTATTGTTTTAATAATATTGCATGAACTTACAGCTAATTACTTGCTAAATGACATAGAACTTAAATCTAAATGACTAAATCATTGAATTATAAAGAATTTATCTCCTTAATAAAGAAATCACATTATTTAAGCAGTTTCTTGTGTCACATCTGTCGCCTATTATCGTGGTCTCTTGTATTCACCGGATTCTTCAGAGGATCCTGAAACAAGAAATATATTTGATCTTCTTGTTATTCTTGAATTCAGATATTGATTTAAAGTTTCTTCACTTTTCTAAATCCCCAAGAGAATGCTGCCTAAGCACAAGGGAAGAGAATGAGAAGTTGAGACCCATTAATATGTTCATTGTGGGGTTATTAAAATGTAAACCCATTTGGCTCAGACAAATTTTCTAGATAAATAAGATACTCAAAAATACTCATGTATATTTTTGAAATTACACACACATGATGAGTATTTTTGAGTATCTTATTTATCTAGAAAATTTGCATGAAATTACACACATTTGCTCGCAATTATCGTCCGCCTATTTGGAATTCCTAAAATCGTTAGCGATTCTAATGCTTTACGAGAAGAAATCGCAATCCCAGCTAACTCTTGGAACTTTTCAATCTTGAAAACTCACGAAGTGGACAGTATCTCTGGCAAGCAATTTAATCAAATGACCATCAGCAATTTTTACCTGAAGACCGATGGCACAGTCGTCCCCGCCAGCCCGGTTCGCAGACGCAGCCGCCCGCCACACACTTGCCGTGGCGGCAGCCGCGGGCGCAGTCCCCGGCGCGCCGCCCCACTTCGCAGTGGTTCCCCCCCAGCCCAGGCGGGCAGCGACACTTGTTCACGCCCTTACAGCGGCCGCCGTTCAGGCATGGGATCACGCATTTAGCTGACAATGACAATTATTTATAAAATAAGAAACATTACGAGATAGATATTAAAAAATAAGGTTTCTTTAAGGCATTATAATTTTGAAGTGTAGGCTTTTGATGCTATTAGTCACCTTAAGTAAGTTCGTTCGATAAAAGGAATGTTGATTTATCCACTTTTAGTAAATTAAAGGATATTAAGGCTTGAGTATTAATAACATCAAGGTCGAGTTGCGACCTTAATTTGTTTAGGTTTCGCAAGGTCATTGATCTTTTACAACTTTGTTGTTTATAACTGGCATTGGCCCGTAAATTTAATTAGTGTACACGGTGATTTAATTAATGACAATTTGGGTAAAACTAAAACAACTAGGCTTTTTATTTTTTTAACCATATGTTTGTATGTATTTGTATATTATATTTATTTATATATGTATATTATTTAACTAGATTTACTATTTTTAATATACACCTTAGACTGCCCGCTCATTTTCTTATTTACATATCCATCCAAAAGTTGCCTGTAAGAAAGTGCCGAGTGTGATAAGGCCGCCTTTTGTCCTATTATTATGCCATTTATTTACTGTAAATGTTTCTTTTTGTGCAATAAAGGATTAATAAATAAATGAATTGGTGTACTTACAAAACTCGCATCGTCGGCCGTAATATCCTTTGGAGCATTCGCATGTGTCCTTTTGTATACATTTGCCACCGTTTAAGCACTTCTGTGAACATATGCCTGCAACAAGACAATATAACTACATCACTGTGTGATTTCATAACATAGTACCTACAATTTTAAATCGGGAGTTTTTTTTATTGCGTTGAATAGCGAGACGAGCATGCCATTCGCTTGATGGTAAGCGATATGACCGCACATGGACTGTAGCAAAACCAAACATCATGAATTACAAAGCAATGCTTGGCATACCACTGTGTTCGCCATCCTGAGACATAAAGTAAAGTAAGACATAAAGTCTCATTATGTCCAGTAATTACTCTGGCTACAATGTCGTTCAAACCGAAACACAATAGTGGATTTACACTGTTGTTTGGCGGGGGGCAATAAACATTGCGGAGGTACCTGCCCAGGCGGCCACTTATATTTGAGAGACATTGGATTTGTTTTTGGCATTGGCTTTTTATATTAGCCAATACATTCTTTCATCCAAATAGAGTTTCCTGCGACGAGATATGTTCATCTCCCAAAAGTCCTTCTGTGGGCGCCAAATATACGCACAGAATCCGAAACCACACTTTAGATGTTTCACTATTACCGGCTTTATATTTTTGTATACGCTCATCATCGGGGATATGAATATCCTACAACCAGCTAGGTAAGTAGATAATTGAGAAATTAATGGAGTATGTTTTATGATATTCAGAGAGCGGGAGGATGTGGCGCACATCCTTGCGCCAGTCCGTGAGATGGACTCACAGCAGTCCCAGCAGCAGCAGTAGCAGACCGTATTGGAAGAAGAATCCACATGTAAGTACACAATTTTATTGACGACGGATGAAAATTTTATCGGAGAGTAGGTAGTAGTTTTGTATAAAACAGAAGCTGTGGAGGAACAAAGGGTTTATCTGATAGTAAGAACATCGCAGTCTATTTTATTCATGTACTTTATCAGCCCATATACGTCCCACTGCAGGGTACGAGCCTGTTCTACAATCGAGAGTACGATTTAGAGGGGTTAGGACATATAGTCTAACACGCGGGCCTAGTGCGGGTTGGTGGCTTAATATAAATAATCATTCACAATATTAAACGTAAGTACTTTGGATTAGGTTGGAAAACACAGGAATATACGTTGTTTGTTCATGCTCGTTCAATACTAAATTAGTAATTATGTAGTTGGTTTGGTTTTTGTATATAATATAGACAAATGAATTAGTCAACTTTGTGGTTTCTGTTAATAATTAACCTTGTTGACCCAATATGGATTCGATGACGGATTAAACACGCCGGTTTAGAGCCAGAATATTTGAGGCAATGATAAGGTTTCCGAAACGTTTTTGAAATAACCGCGGTCAACACTTTGGTGGCACCTCTGCTTGCACATCCAATATACAAAGGTTACCTTAAGTTGGTATGTACATAATAAATTTAAGATGTGGGGTGCAATTAACGGATAACTGACGAAAATTAATGAAATAAGTAATAGCTCCAATATCCACATATTTTGTTTCACAACGACACAAATAATATCAAAAATATTTGTTCAGGCTTCAAATAACCTGCAGCCATATCGGCTTCACCACTGTGGGTGCCCTGGCTGAGTTTGTTTCGGGGCCCTATCCGCCATACAAACCCTTGCAAATCTTTGGTAGATGCCTAATTGCGCTCCATTTAAACGACGCTACTATAGCTTTGTAGTTTTACTACCAATGCCAAAATAATGCAACTTCAATCAAAAACTTATTAGTTTTTTTTTTCGTTTTACTCTTTCCAGCTAGACAAGATAATTCGCGTAGACCACGCCGGGGAGTTAGGAGCGGACCGCATCTATGCGGGCCAGATGGCGGTGCTGGGCCGCACGCCCGAGGGTCCTCTCATCCAGCACATGTGGGACCAGGAGAAGAAGCACCGCGCCAAGTTTGAGGAGCTCATCAATGAATATAGGGTCAGGCCTACTGTGCTGACGCCTATATGGAATGTCGCTGGATTCATGCTGGGCGCTGGTGAGTACTTAGAAATTGTAGATGAGGAAAAAATTCAGTAAATGTGAAGTTGGATGTAGATGGCTAGAAAAGAACCGAGGTTTTTATTTGTATTAGAGAATGTTTAAGGCAAAGTACACATGTAGTAAATATTCTAGTAGAATACGAAGCACGAATTATGAAACGAGTTTTAAAATAATATTGTTAAACTAAGATCATAATTTCGTGTAACAAGAAATCTAATGAAAACGCCAATGATAAAGGAAAGTTAAAACATATTTTTATTGTATAAAATATAGCGGCAACCTTCAGCCTTAAATCACCACAATCACTCCAAATTTCCAGGCACAGCTCTCCTAGGCAAAGAGGCAGCTATGGCGTGCACGGTGGCGGTAGAGACAGTGATAGTGGACCATTACAACGACCAGCTGCGGACGCTAATGGAGGACCCGCACATCGACAAGGAGATCCTGGACACCATCACCAAGTTCCGAGACGAGGAGCAGGAGCACCACGACACCGGCATCGACCACGGGGCTGAACAGGCGCCCTTCTACAAAGCTCTAACTGAAGTCATCAAGGCGGGATGTAAAGCGGCCATCGCCATATCCAAAAAGATTTAGGTTAAGTTTATGAGTCACAAGTGTATGGAAACTGGAGAGGATAGATAATTATTTTTTGAATTGTAGTTAAATTTGCCAATAAATATGTAAAATAATTGGTGTTTTTCTGATAACGAAATATTTAAAACAGTTGAGAATGGAAGTTTTAGGTGTCTTTTAATTGGCATATTGGTACAAAAGAGAAACGATGTTAAATTAATACAGAAGAAATAAGTGTCTTTCTTAATCTCGGAATTGAAACTGACAAACTTCAGACTGAGAAAAGTTTTTTCTACCATACCGAATAGTCAAGAGTTAATTAATTTAAAAAGCACAGACACATATTCATATTTACACTCACCCGTCTTTTTAGGTCATCATCATCCAACCATCCATCAGCCAAAGGAAGTCCACTGCTGAACATAGGTCTCCCCCAATGAATATTTTATATTTTTTTTTTACGTCAACCTTCGATCATATTTTATGGAAGACGTTAACAACCAAAAACAAAAGAACATGTAAACCTGCTTCACAAACATACCTCCTTCACAATTCCGTCCCTGGTACCCCGGGGGACACGAGCAGATTCCCGGAGCCGTACAGTTCCCCCCGTTCATGCACTGCGGGTAGCACAGCGCAGTCCTACAATGCTGTCCCATGTATCCCTCGGGACATTGGCATATCTTCTCCTCGTTACACCAGCCTTGGTTTGCACATTTCTTGTCGCACTCTGGATCCGGTCCTGGTTGGAGATTAAATGGTTTACGTGGTAAATTATTAATTGCACGAATTAATTTTTTATTTAATTTAGAAAAAATGTTAATCATTTTTAAAGTGACTATGGAAGTGTGGATAACTTTAAGGTCTGCGCAATTATATATCAGAAAGCAAATTATTATGTTTGTCTAACTTTATGCCAAAAATTTCAATGGTTCATAAGAGATACTGTACTCCCAGTCTGCTATTAGGAATTAATAAGAAAAAAATAAGTTACATGAAAAAAAAATGTATTTAATCTATTGCTTCTTTCTCAAATGGTGACACGATTCTTTGTTATTCAAAGCAAAATGTACAGGTCTATACAGGTCAAATATTACGCGTTGAAAATTGAAAACCATGATGGAGCAAACACTGTGAGGACAAAAAAAATCCTGATACCTACCTACTCAAAGGCACCTAGACTGTTTGGATCGTGTAACCATTTAAAAAGCAGCAAAATGTTAAAGCAAGCGTGTGATACAAACCTAAAAACGTAAATTCTGTGAGCAGAGGCACCGCGAGTTCAGCCAAACAGCATACTCGGCGGGAAAGGCACCCGGAAAACAACGCATTCATGTTAATATGGCAGGTCGGGCGGTGTGTAGTGCCAGACCACAACTTAGTCTTATTAGTACAGAGCAAGGGGAACTGCTCAGTCATTGACACTCCAGTAATAACATGGATTATTAACAAATCAGAAAAGAAATGTGATACCTAATAGTTTTAAACGATTTTTAGTATTTTTACTGTAAGAAGGGTTTCATAAGTGTACATAATAATTAATTTTGGACTAAAAGTAAACACGTCCATTAGTTCAACGGTTATTCCAACAAACGCTTTCAAACCAATCCGTGCAGCACACAAGCAATAACGTTTTAAAAACATGTGTTTATTTAAATATCTCGTTACATCTAAATGTTCAATTGTTCGACTTATGAGAACTTTAATAATCCGTCATAAATCCATAAACAAAACGGCAATAGAATGTCAATCACTGTATTGTTCGTTAGCGGTCCGACACAATGGCGCGTGGCGCTAGCAGGGCGAACTCGCTCACTGGAAACTACCCATAAACGTATATTAGTAGCATAAGCATAACAATATGAGCTCGAAATAGAAATGCAATGTTTAGTGCTCTCGGTAACGCCAGTGTTTCTCGCTGTTGCGTTGTTTCGAATTAATAAAGCTTTCATCGTGAATATCAATGGATGAATGTGGGTATTGTTAAACATTTTATAGTACCGTAAAAGCGTATAGCCTGTGTCTTTGATGTTGTTCATCATGTATGTTGTTTAAGAAACGACATTATAGCTTCAGTTCGTACAATTATGCGTATTTCTTACGATTTCTCCTAAATTAATGGGACAGCTCCAAAAACACAGGCATGCAAGGGTTAAAAATGCGTTGGCGATACAATACCTGTCCTTTCTAAATACACACCTCTCTGTGCGCATTCCTTCTTTAAGTGTAACCTTAATGGGGTGCCTTTTAACGGTGAGCCCCGACCGTTTTTGAGTACAAGACCTATTTCGAACGTCGCCACGCCGCTGCTGTTGCCGACGCATGGCAAATTTATACTGAATTCTGCGAACAAACTCCTCACTCAAATATGGATATTTACCAGAATTATATTTAAAAATCACTTTGCATATTGAACATTACTGAGCAAATAGTTTCGTTCAAATATTGATGTCTGGTCTCCAAGTTCCAATTTGTTGATTTTTGCTATAAGCACATTGTGTTTTATATTTTTGCTGCATACAACTTTAAGTGTGTTAAATAAATAATTAAGTAAAGGCTTGGAGAAATAAGTGATGTGAACTTTACCTTTAGCAGTTTTGGGCACCCGTCCGTGTGGTTTTATGGATAGAAATGGTGGATTCAATACTTTCGGATCAGATGACGTCAATGTGTCGAAATCGTAGTAATATCGTTTCTTCGATCTCCATGTGAAATTAACGTATCCCACTTCAGATGGTATTATCGGTAATTTGTTTGAGAAGTTCGGATCCAGTACGTAGGGAGATACATGACCGTTCACTATTGCGAATACTTGCATTGATATACCTGAAAACAAAAAAAAAACATAGTACAATAATACAATTACATAACAACGAAGATAAAATTAGTAGGTACGTACTAGGTAACTATGATGCAAGAGTGCACATCAGCATGGATATTGATACGTTTTGTCAGATTTTGTTAAGACTGATAGGTTTTTATATAATTACATACATACATAAACTCACGCCTTTATCCCTTTATCATGATATGATAGGGGCGAGCCTATCGCCATATCGGGCCCAAATTCCAGACTCCGGGCTAATAATGAATAGAAAAACCCAATATCACTTTGCCCGACCCGGGATTCGAACCCGGGACCTCAGCTTTGTAGTCATACCGTAGTACAACTACGCCACCGAGGCAGTTTATATAATTGGATAGGTTTATAGGGCGGCTTTATCTAGATGGTAATATACCTAGGTAGTAGGTAATTTACCGAGTCAGAATAACAACAAAAAGTACAAAAGGAGTACCTACCGAGTATGGACTTTGATATTGAACAAAAACAATATAGGGCATAAATAGATGGATAAATGGGTCAAAGTTGTAGTAGTTACGTAGAAATGAGAGCCTTGACACTGACCAAGCAATAGATAAACGAAAATTACGATAATGTATACAGATCACAAGGAGGCGGCATAATATTACTTTGAATAAAGTTCATCGGATCAAATATCTTAATTAGGTTTGTTGACAATGATATGCGTTAAATTTTTATTATTTATTTTGATGTCTAATAAGTATAACAACACGCTTCGTGGTGAGTAATCATCGCTACCTTTACACATCCAGAAACTCTTAACGATTCCCGATACTTTGTCGTCCTTTTAAGACTGTTACACTTCTAGTAATCTTACTATCAAATAAGATGCAATACCTAGGGAAATTGTCACTTCAGATCAGTCATGTGTTGTATTACACCACAATAGCCGAGGTGGCTCATTATTGGTATCTACTATCTACTTATCATTAGGTATCAAATAAATAATTATCAGTATCTTGTTTGTTTTAAACAAAGATGTTGTTAAGGCAGATGGTCTTTCATAAACCGTTCATTATGTTTAAATTTCCTGACGTAGATATGACATAAAGAGCAGGTAGAAAAACAAGATCCTTCACTTCCCACCGAAAGCAGACATAACGCTTTCTTTAAAAAAAAAAGATGGAAGTCTTACCACTAAACATGCGCACTTGCCGCTCGTCGATCCAGAGCGAGATGTCGTGCTGCCTGCCGTCGGCGTCCTTGTAGTCGCGGCGACCGGCGCCCAGCGTCAGCGACATCGCCAGCGCCACGCCGGCGCACACGCGCGCGCCCAGAGATGCCGATCGCCACATTCTACTTCAAAATAATCATACTGTGAGTATTTCTCTTTTCTTGCTATGCTGTATAAATCATCGAATGTCGAGTAGTCAAGGATGCCTAATTAGTAGCTTTCGCTGCCGGTACAATTGAGCGGGCTACTATTTAGACGGGTATCTAAAAATCTAAGTACCTAGTACATAATTTAGGATTCCATTTTGTAAAGGTAAATGCATGTATAATTGCGTAATAGATGCATAATTAAATGCTACTTTCATTTAAACAGCTCCAATCACACTTAAACAAATGCCACGCGGACCAATAAACAACACACAATTCAATCCTGATAAACAAAACAGAAATCTCAGAAAGCTTTAAAAAAACTTGACAAAAACGTTTAAGATAAACCCGTCCAATTTTACGAGCATAGATTTCCAATTAACGATGGCTCGCAAGCTATCACAGCACATATCATGATTTCATTAGACCTTCCTTTACAGTCCAAAGACGATAATAGCCGTGTAACTGGCGTATAATTTGTTTGTTGCCCGTACAGAACTGGATTTAAGGTTGTTAAAAAAATGAAGAAAAACCAAAATTATCACAGTTAACATAATTGATTGGGACCGTTTGGGACGTGCTTCCACAATGGTATTATCGTGAGAAAGGTCCCGGGGCGCGACGGAAAAAACCGACAACTTCATTAAATATCCCCTGTCAAAAAGTAATGTCTACTAGTTGTTTTTTTTTTCACTCGCTCCCGATGTCAAATTATACGTACAAAAGGTGTTAACAAAAAAGAATACTCAATGGTTCTATGCGTAGAGGTACTCAACATTTTCATCTATTCGGTTTTAATGAGTGTCCACGATAGTTATTTTTACCCTACTGTAAAATGAACTAATGAAGCTAGATTCCAATCTTTCATTGTTCTATTCCATAAACATTTGACAGTAATTTAAAAATAAATAGGAAATTTTGGTTCTAACGACTCATACATACCTACGGGGGATTTATCACTGAAATCCGTAAAATCTTTGAAAGACATGGAAAGGGAGGTACTTAAGGATATAGTTTTTTGTAGCTACGCACATGTTTTTATTTTTATGTGTAATAAAAATGATAATTTATATCTAACTGCTTATAATAAGTATGATACATAAGTACAGGAATGTTTTGTTGTTCCGTATTATAATATGGAGATAAACTCCAATTAGTGTGGCAATGCTGTTAATATCCGATAATCCTTATCTTTTTACTATATACACAACAATTATTTGTGCCTTCATTTTTTCTCCAAAACGACTGATGATAATAATTAGATAAGTATTAAAGATTGTACTAGGAACAAATATTTGATTGCGAAGTTTGTTGATACGCAATACATTTCAACTACTTTCTACTTTTAAGCTTAGTAAATAAGTTATAGATTGGCATGTAAATATTGATAAGACTTCTTCTAAAATGTTTGTACACAATATAGTAACTTCAAATAATGAATTATGAAATCGACTCTGTCCGTTTTTTGTAAGATTTTGTTTATCTACATGTTCATAAAATGTAAATATGCTTTTAACTTTATTATTAAAATGTTAGTCTTCACTAAATATACATGTGAAATATCATTGGATATTATTCAAACACGTTTTTTAGAACTTGATTTTGTCCACGACAATAAAGTGCTGAATATTATATTCGCATAAAAATATCACACAGGATGTGTCAATCAAAGTATCAAAAAGATACAATATAAATTATATGCACATAATAAAAACTGTTGAATAACTCATCATATGAATTTACTGCCAGATTAACTGTGGAAAATTTTGGCACATCTAATGTGAGTCAGAGGATAACAAGTAGGTATTGTGAACACGTCAAACAGGACCGTTTAAAAATAAAATATTTAGGAAATTTTCCAACGTGCGGTTTGTTAAATAAATTATTACATTTACTTCATTAGCGTTGTTAACTCCGCTTAAACTTGTAACAGTAACTTATGAAGAGTAATGTCCTGGGATTTCCCCATTTCAGTTATTAAAACGGCGACAATAAATACATGTTATGAGATATAAACGTTTCAAGGTGGTCTAAGAAATGCAGAAATATAATAATAGCTTTGTGAAAATAAGGTAGAATAGTCAATTTAAATGCTGTACGGATATTTAAAGCCTGATAATGTTCAGTAATTTTACTTTGTGTGCAGCTATTTCCAACATTTAAGTTTATACAGACTAACGTTATAATGTTTCCCGATACGTAAACATTACAGCAACTAATCTTCACTAATGAATTACAACTGTTACATTGTAATCGATGTTAATAACAGGTGTGTCCCTTATCACAAGTGGGTCTGAAATAGATCGTTGGGAATCATGAGCGATGCGATACGCCGATAACAGTTCTATATTGAGGTATTCTAGATAATTCTCCCTGTCTACCCCTGTAAAGGACGTGACTCAGCGCGTTATCGCCAGGATGTGCGAATGACCGTTCTGCCAGCCCTCGCGCCGATTATATTTTTAATCAGGATCGTCTGCAATTTAAATTTACCCACTGTGAATTGTTTGATTGATTAAAAAGCTCGACTGAATTTTATTTAGCACTTACAAAGTTTCTTGAGTTAAACTTAGTTCAAGGGGAATCTTAATTCAATCGAAGACCAAATGCATTGAATGCCCAAATCTATGTAAATGTTAAGTACAAAATGGCGCCTAAGAGTGGAAAAGACAAAGAGAAAAACTGTGTGACTTTTATTTGTTGATAGATACTATTAGTATCTTTCTATTAGTATTAGTATCTTTAAGGTTCTAAGGCTTCTTTATCCTTAATTTTCACAGGTCGATAAGACATTAGATAAATTTCTCGATTAGAAGAAAGTTTAATTTAAATATTATATTTCCTTACTTCCTTCTTTTAGTGTTGTTACCACACAGAACACACTTAACAATGATATAAGCTGGTCGAAGTACGAATTAAACAACAAAGAAAACAAATGAACGGTCAGACAAACACGCACTAAAATTATTCAATTTTGCACGACATATTCAGCTGTTTATTAATGCTGGTTATAAATCAGACATGGCGGCGATTATGTTCCGATTTAATGGTAGCCTGTGGTATAAAATATTCCACGTATCAATTCCAAAATCGGTTCAAAGCGAATATTTAACGAAAATACATGGGTTTAGATGAATCACTCCTAAAAATATCTCGCCATCCTTTTTATTTTGTATAATAATGAATGTTTATGTTGTGTTGTTGTAAGCTTACATCTGCGTGTGACGTCATAGTTATACGTAATTTTCTTACCTTTGTTTACGATTTACTTAAATTACATTTATAAAATAATTTAAAAATATTTTATTTATACATAAGTGTCTGACGCTTAGGTTCACATTATTTTTTAATGGTTAAATTTGAGATTCTTTAAATAGGTATATTTCGTTACAATGTTGTTTATTCTTATCCTATCGATTCTAAAAGTTGTGACCGTATACCGTAATCTTTTAATTTAATGCCATTTCTTATAATAAACGGCAAAGTGCGAAGGTACAGAACCCCTGGCCGGCGCACTTGTTAACCTAACCAGCCGATACCCGTTCAGGGAACAGGTAACCGAGTAAAAAACAAAAAAAAAACAAGAGATTAAGTCCGGCAGACGGGCAGCGGTCGTCCCCGTGCTTTAACTAAGGGCCACTGTTCACGGACTGTGTATTTTGTCAATATCTTTATTTAAGCGACGGAATTTTGATGTTTTATTAAATTACATATTACTAGTAGATATATGGATCGCAAGAGCTATGATTTACTGAGACGCGTAGGTTCATTATTGATCTGACGAAGTCTGATGGTAATGGTAATAAAGAAAAATAAATTGAAGTAAATTTCAATTGTCCTATTGCCAGTCCTAGGATTAGATTAAAATATATTAAGATTGATGACATGCACAATAATCAAAAAGATCAATGTTTATAACATTACCAATAATTTGAGACTGCAACTGCATTCAGTTAAATTTAGGAAACCACAGCTTCGTGTTACTACCGTCTAGAAACTAGAGGACGTTCCGTGTCTCTATTCTCTACCAAATTATCTAGGTATGTGAGGTATACCGGACTACGTGCTCCATCAGGCATCCTTAAATTGCGGATCTTATAAGCAGAGCATGAAGAAAAGGCCGCTATAATTAAGTTCGGCGAGAGTTAACGTCTCTAGAGAGTGGATGCTCTTGTCTGCATAGCACCTGTATTTACAATAAGATCCAGTGCAGTTTTTGGCGAGCCAGAATTAAATGTTATTTGTAATTAGGATATTTTGAAATCAAAGCGTAAAAACAAAACATTCCAAACATAAAACAACGTTTATTACGTTTCTTTTTTTAAATGAATTTTATAGTTCCTTACTAACATGTCGAATCGATTAAATGTCCCGTGAGAAGACTGGACAATTAAACATCAGTAAAACTGGACGAGAGCAATTAGCAACACCAATTACATCGAGATGCCAAATAATTATCATCCGGTTTATCAATGTACGTGTGTACTTCACATGTCGAACTTGTTTATAAGTTCATGGGCTTTATTGAACAAATAAATCGAACATGCCTGTTTCTTATGACTATTCGTAACCACTTACACACACTATCCTATATGAACTTTTAATTATTCGAATCAGTTTTCTACTCTGAATTAGAATGTAAATATGAAGATCAATTACTTCTGAATTGTTACTTAGATTTTAAGTGACCTGTTTACAAAGGTGATATATTTTTAAGCTTAGTTATACGAGTAGTAAATATCTCTTCAAAGTTGTAAGGTGAACAGTGTGCCTTATATGTCGTGCTGGGTGCACGGGGCGGTGCACACTCCTGCGTATGATCCCATAGGTACAGTTTCTAATAATAACACCCGTTGTTTACATTTCACAGATAGCAATGTTTACGTTTTTTACGCTTTAATCTTTGTTTCATCAAGCGCTCCTATTTAGGCCACAACTTATTACTTGGTAGCAAAATGTTGTAAATATATCGCACGCTTTTTTAATAATGTCCTTGCAGATCGACTATGCACTCGAGCCAATCTATCAATTAAGTTTTAAGTGGGATCAACGATCTTTTGTTGTTGTCATCCTAAATGAAATTTTGCGATACGTGTCGTGTTATTATTAAAATATTTTCTACTTACCTTAATATTTCACTCCGTTTAATCTAACTCAAATAATGATCACAGCACACGGTGTCATAATTTAAAGAGTCACAACATCACTCGCGAACTCGCGTCCACTCTGTAAGAATGTGTTCTTGAAGCGCGTACAATCTTAGCAGCGGCTGAGGGCAGACTGTCTACATTCCGTGCCTTGCCGATCACTCGGCTTTATTCATTCGCTCGAAAAAGTTCGGGGAGCGAATTTTCAACTCTAATAACCGGCAATTATCGAAGGATGCCGGTGCATTCTTGCATAACACGAATTTAATTTACAGTCAACTTTTAGCGCTTCCAAATGATAGGGTATCATCGCGTGGGACGCATAAAATCCACAAGTCCGCAACAAGTTAACAAGTGTAAAAAATGTATACGGCACGGATTTTTGTTTTGTTTATTATTTGTAACGTGATATTACTGCATTAAACCTTAAGTGTATCTTTTTAATGATACTTGTTACATGTCCAGCTACAGAACTTGTTCTAACTACCGTCAGTGTCTTAGTTTCCCCCCATATACTTTTGGTTTGACGCGTAATTAATTTACATATATCTATTAAGTTTTACAAAGAGGCCAAATGACAAAATTACTTATCGTTTTTTATAAGCTTTATTTTAACAACGGTGTTAATCTACGCGTCCTGCCTATGGTTATTTTCTCGCGTGGCAGGCATTAAATTTTACCTGCTAATTATGTGGTCATTGTTTAGTGTCTCTAAAAACTTATTGTTCACTAGCCTTCGGTCGCGGCTCCAATAAGGTCGTTTTATGTAAATACCTATTTATTTTTATTGATAATGTGCGTTTTGTGTTCATTCATCAATGGATTGTCGACATATCTCCAAGGTTTGATAAGAATTAAGTAAAATATTGAATTAATCTTAATCAAAACCGATTTGACTTATGTTGCTTAGTTTTATGTTCCAAGACGATATAAGTATATTGCGTTGGGGTAACACCGTAATAGTAGTTCGTAGGGGTAAGAACGTGAACTTTCATATAATGTAGGAGTTTACGTTCTTAGTTCTTACCCTTTCCATTCTGGTATTACACTACCCCAACGTATCCACTACAATTTGCGTAAGTCTAATATTATGAGCCTATAAAATCAGAGTTACGGGTATGACTGGAGTATGTATTTAATATTTATATTATTTATTTATGATTCTCTGTTTAATTGTAAAGTTGTTGACGTTACAAAACCACACACAACCGTTAAATAAGTAATTCGCGGTCAACTATATGACTAACTTAACCTTGTTGTTAAAGTTACAAGTTATTTTTAACTTTTCAAAGCGTTATTTTCATACGAACTACGAAATCACACTTGCATTATGTTAGTCATCTCCCATGGGCAATAATAATCATAATTTGTACATTTGTGTAATATTAAATCTTATTCTCATCGTTCCCTTACTGCTGTGGATTGCGACATGTAATGTTACCCCATCGGGTTCGGTCCTGAGTGGCATGGACCGCGTGGTGTAGGCTACCACCAACCGCCTTATTCACAACGTCTGACCATCTGGCTGGTGTTCTGCCACTGGCGCGTTTGCCTTCTATGCGTCCCAATATTATGAGCTTCTCTAGACTCTAAGATATGTCTGGAAGACCGAATGATGTGTCCAAAGAAGCTCAAAACACGTCTCTGACAAATGGCAAAGAGTATAGAATCCTAAATCACACCTTGATTAACCATGGTATTTTAAAACAATCTTATATTAAGCTTGGGCAATCAAAAACCAGGCTTGTTCAGCGTGGTTAATAATGATCCTAAAGTCAAAATTACATAACGTAACTAAAAGCATGAAACTAGTTGTACGACACTCATTTCAAGACTTTAACATTTTAAGACTGATTTAGTTTCAAGCCAAGCGTAATTTGTGAATCACATTTGTCATCCAACTACAATTTTGTCGTGTAAACAAAGGTTGGAGTTATCTTAGAGGCAATAGGAATATTTTAATGGATTCAATAAATTGTCATAAAATAATGTTCATAAATAAAATAAAAATAATAAAATCATGTTATGCAACAAATTCCATGAAATTATTTTCTGAACACTCAAAAAATGTCCCATATTTTACCTTCTCCAACTGTAGAAAACAAATGTCGAAGATCTATTAAAATAAATATTGTCTTCACGTATTAATTACTAACGAGAAAACAATTCGTCATTATAAGGCGTACCCTCTCGCATGCTGAATGAGCAAACCCTAATTAACCTTTGTAGGATCTTTAATTAATACAACGTTACGACCATCGTTATGTTGGAAGTGTAGTATAGCTCTGTTTCTTAATTCCTATTCAGACCTTAGGTCAGAAGAAAGTTGTGTGTTAAGAGGCTGTCTGACGAGACAGTTTTAAAGCCATAGATATATTATGTGTTGTGGCTAAGGAAACTAGCAGGAATTTCTTGGTCACGTAACACTCAGATTTGTAACAAATATTTGAAGATCACGCAAACGTTTTTAGGTGCGAGGATCAAAGCGTCAACGAAGCTGTCAAATAATTGTTTAATTTACTAATCGATACTCGGCATTGAGGTAAAATAAAAAGACGTAAGATATAAATAAAACAAAGCAATATTTCTTAAAATTTATTTTCTATGCAACATAAAAAAATATTCATCATAGTTACAATAAATTACAGTTACTTAATGCGAAATTAAAAACGTAATCATTAAAATATCCTTGAAAAGAACATCGCACTAGGATAGAACAGAGGATGCTCGCAACACACGAGAAATCAAATACAATTGTCATGACATTTTTAATTATAAATGCAAACTAGTCTATAATTTAACAAAACACCACAATTTTTATTCAAAAAGCTTGCTTGGCAAATGTATATTTTATTAATCACACTTTTTATGTACTGAAATGTATTTTATACTCTTAATGACGTCACACTTTACGTTTCAGTACACGAAAAGTGCGCATCTATGACAGATAACACAATGTACAACAATTAGTACCTACCAGCTTACGGATTACACAATATTTCAACTATTTAGTCGACGCAACCTCACCTGTACTACACCATTACAGTAATTTAAAAGTGTCCACGTTATCGACATGGCTTTGATAATTTCTCAATGTGAATCCAGCGGTGGGCAAAAATACTTCACGTTGCATTACTAGCTAGTGTTAGCACCGGTGACACTTGCGTCGACTTTCCATTCTGTGTTTTGTCATATATCAATACACATACGGCCAAATAAATGTATACAACGGTTATATAATATATATGATTTCTAACACCAAAGTAGAGAAGTGATGTTCATTCGTCATACAAGAATGAATTGTTTAATATCAAACGCTACGTTGTGACACGTTACAAATGCTGATGTTGTGCTTCCAACTGTGTTCACACTTCACAGTGTATGAAAATCACATTTTCATGGTGAATATTACATTTAAATAAGGCAAGTATCAGTTTAAAAAGGTACTGATGAAATAAATTGAACACATGAATTCTAAGAATTTAGTATGTGAAGGCAGTGAGGTGCCGGCGCGTCGCGCGCGTGCCGGGAACAACAACGCAGTCCGCGCGTCAACAATACCGAGGACTCTTTCCAATCGTCAACAGGTCGGCGTAAAAAGCGACAAAAACAGACGCGATAAGAACAAGGCTCCCTACTATTAATTAATATTAATATATAAATATTAAATTCTTACTAGACAATAGACATGATAAAGACTCCTTAACAAACAACTTAAAGGGGTTACTATAACAGTGCCATCAAATATAAATATAATGCAATATATAAAGGTACAGATAGTTACAGTGTAAGCTCTAAATGAGAACGTTTCAAAATTGGCAATAATTCGTGAAAACATACATTGATGTGACATAATACACGAGAATCGAGACTTTCCGTCGGCGTTACAAAGGCCAGCCGTTTCATAAACTCCGCTCAGATTACATCTGACTGACGTACGACGGGATCGAAGTAAACGAAATAAAATATATATTTACTTTTTAATAATATTAAAAAATCAACATGGTTACACCGCGTGGAATGTATTTTTAGGACCTGACACCTTTCAGGCGAAACAAATAAATATACATAAATAAATGATAAGGCGAAAAACGCGTGCAGATTACGACGTGGTCACGTCCGCCACTGTACGAGCGTGAAGAAGTACGGCTACACGAGGCAGAATATACACGAGGTACAACATGCTGGAAGCGAGCGCGGTAGCTGCCTAACATTATTTAACACGAATCCCTAGCCTTACAATCTAACACGAGATACAATTGAGTTATCCATTGCTTCGTGCAGGGTCGACTCTCGTGGTCTTACATTTGTCGAGTTTAAACTCTCGAATAACTTATTTCGATGCGTTTTAATATCCGCTGGCATCCACGAATGTCGGCCCTGCACTGTTCAAAATCATAACACTTCAACGTGATTCAAGTGCGAACGAACTCCAATAATGTCATATACATATTATTAATACAAAAAGCCTACGACTTACATCGCTACGAGAGAGACGGTTCCCAGATCGGTTGCCATTGAGATTGCAGCGGGGATATCAGAACCAGCCGGCTTTATCGAGAATCACAGATGAAAAGTACACTACTCTACCGTTTAAACTCGATAAAAACCTTAATATATCGATATCGAACACTTTGATATTGGTGAATTAATGACAGTGGAATCTTATGATTTGCTTTCTATGATCTATATTTGAATGAATGAGATTCTTATTAATATCTATATGGGATCATATAATTTAAAGAGAGAAGTCACCTCCTAAGACTGCATAAAATAACCGCGTATAGTGGAAATAATGTCGACTGTTAAATCTATAAAGAAATATCATGTGAAATGAATAATACGGGTTGAATATATAAGGGAGAACGGTTTACTGGTTTCTAATCAAACAAGACTCCGTCCTAAACTACTCATCGACCGATCGCAGCATCGTATAATTTAAACCATTCGTCTCTCTTTATCTTCGCAAAGCACCAACGTATATCCGGTGATCAAACTGCATCAAGTAGAAAAATACTTTTTTTTTTAATTTTTTTAATATATTTTTTTTAGGATGATAGAACCGTCTTCACTGTCCGCCGTGGGATACTAAGCTATACTAACTCGAAGATTTTCATCTAAAATTGACAACACTTTTCTTTCGGTAGTTAATATATCACATACACAGGGACAGTGCAAACGGTCCAATTATAATTGAATAAGCTTTGGTCAGTGTGAAATACTTATAGAAGAGAATAAATTTTACAGTCAAAATATCAAATATAGATTTAAAGGACGCCACAAAACGGTTATATGTGTTTAATAAAATAATTTGTGTTCAATGTTTTTTACAAGAATAGGGATCCAAACTTTGGTACAAAAATAAATATAGTGATAGAAAGAGGGACTTACAAACATATCTGAGCCGTAGGCGACACTGATTTTACTCAATAAGATGTTTATAATTTGCAGTTCTAGATAATATGATTTTGTGTGGAATAAAACGTAACACCATGGTGATGTACGACCTTCCCACATTGTAATAGGCAGCGAGAGTCCTATAAGTTTAAAGAAAGCAATAGACTAGATAAGTTTGTAAGTGCATAAAAGCGAGTCTGACCACCGGAGCCCAGAGCTAATTTACCTTATTTTCTTTGACAAAAATATCTTTCTTATCTCCAATATCATCACCAAATACCGTACCCTTAATTATACATAATTGATATCGAGCCGATACATCGCCTACGTACGATACACTAAACATGCCAAATGATTGCCGCCAGCATATCTGAGAAACAATGGTTAATATAGTCGATGTCGATATGATTCGCGCAAATAATCGATATCGATGAACCGCTACTATAGAGACAGCCCTATAATGGTGGAATAAGTTAGAAATGTGCTAACCAATGTTTCTCAAACCTGAGCGCACTTGTGTCAGAATATGTCAACTATTACATTGTTTAATTCATTACTTAAAATCAGTCTCATAAAGAAAGAACAGCATTATTCGTACAGATTTAGAAAAAAAAACTAACGTGATTACACTGAATCGATGGCTTCTATCGTTTATGTATTGAGTGGGGCAGATTACAGTTAACGCTGAACAAATTACCGATATTTGTAACAATTTTAAATTTCAACGTCGACTCGATAATGGTAGTCTAAATGTTTCCATTTTCTATCGATAATTGTGTAATTTGTTGTGTAAGACATATACTAACTAATAATTTGTTTCAGTCTTTATCTTTGATTTTCATGAGATATAATTCAGCGTTAACTATAATTTAAAACTCCATCTATTTCTATAGAATGTAAAACTTACGAAAACCATTGAACAAAATCTACTTGTCACAAAATTACCGCGGATACTACTTAGGACCAAGACTGGTAAAATGTAGGCATCGTATTCAGCTTATTCTAACTTGGCCCTAATGTAATTTTAACTAAAAAACATAAGACTGCCATTGGACAGCTTTCACTGGTATAGAGATGTTATTTGTTGCGTTGGAAATAAAGTCAAAAAGTTCTTTAAATTTATCGATACTTTAAATTTAATTATCGATGGGGTAATTTCGGGACAACTTTTACAGATTAAAACGAATATGATGCAAAATTGAAGTATGTAAACTGGTTTAGGTGTTCGTTTTGTGTGATAAAATTATTTTCTTGACTTTATTCCAAACGCAACAGTGGCAGTATAATATGATATTACCTTGCACAACCCTACTCGTTACATTATACTGTGGCTACATTACTTCCATTACACAATTCGATAGATCGTGCATCACCAATGCCGATGGTTATTAAAATTGCATATTTAGTTTTAATTTAAGTTCCAAATTAAGGATCTTAATACTTATTAAAGAATTGACCCTGAAAATAAACCTTAACTTTATTGGTATATTTTCAGAATCGATTCTTAGACAATAATTGGAATTTTTCATGAATTCCGTCATTAGTTGGTCAGTAATGTGAGGCAACGAGCCAGAGTGTAGGCGAGTGGTTTAGACATATGTGGGTGGTTGCGGCGCGGCGGCGGCGGCGGCGGTGGGGGGCGAGGGCGGGGAGTGCGGCGCGGGCGCGGGGGGCAGCACGCGCGCGCCCGGCACGTACTGCCCGATGAACGAACCGTCCTCCGTGAACCGACCTGAGGGTACACACATACAAAAAATGTAATAATGTATAGTCTTGAATAAAAATATTTAATACAAATTCATAGTTAGGTCATCCTGAAAAATTTTACAAATTTGACATTAGTGAGCATAAAAAATTACAAATAGTCGACAAATCAAAATGCATTCGTTTATAAAACATACGCAACACAAAAAATAATAATTGATAAAAAATAAACAAGGTAGTTAGAAAACATAACAAAAAAACACAAACAAAACATACCTCAAAAAATAAAATGAAAAAACCAATCGTCGCTCGTGCATTTGCAAACGTCAACAGGAGTAAAAGGGACGGATAAGGACACTACACATCTACAAACGAACGCACGCAAACGGCCAACAAAACAAAGCATAGTATATATAAATGTATTAATATCTGATAAATCATCTGCCTTCCGAACTACAATTAGAATAATGTGTACTTAAAGCCTAAAACTAATAAGTAGAAGTGCTGATTAACGCCTCCACGCGCCTAGAACTCTAGAAACGTGCAAAAGCCTTTATTTTTCAATACACTATTTTTGAAATAGTACAATAAAGACCCTGAGCGCCCTGATATGTCAAATGTAAACTTCTAACAATGTATTTTCTTTTTAAAATGCCTTATTGTATTTTGGTAAAAAATTATGTAAAACAATAAAATCGTAAATATATGAACTATTATACATTGTTAGAACTTTCACAGATGGCGGTTAACTACAATAATATCAAACATTCGAGTCAAATATAAAAATAGATTCACAACTCCACGTTACAATTTAATACAAATTTTTCGGGCGTCTCCACTGTCGAATGACCAATTAGAAGAGATATGCTTGCCGTGATTGGTTGATAATCAAACGTCCTTGAAATGTGATGCAATGGCACTATGCTTAATTTTCATAGTTATAACTACATATATGCAGAGGTGTATTTGAGGGATAGTGGGGAAAATCTAGGGGGTATGTGGGAGTGGGGGTGTTAGACGAGCGTGGCGAAGGCCTGCGAGGCGGAGTCGGTCTGTCCGGACGCGGGGGGGCGGCGCTTGCGGCCGTACTGGCCGATGAAGGAGCCGTCCTCGTTCATGCCCGCTGCAAGGAACATGCATACAGCCGAGCGCACACACACATGCCTCACGTAACAGACAAAAACAACAAAAATAGCTTCCAAATTAAATTAGCGAAAATAAAACGAATGTAGCGTAAAACGTCGTGCTTTTTTTATCATGACATGAATGTTATTCGGCAAATAATTAAGCTTTTCCACTTTTCTTGTTAAACCGATTGTTGCGTGTGAACAATACTATTAATAACTCAATAACTTGCAAATTACTAGAACGAAAATATATTCTAAGACTGGCAATATTTATTTTATCGATAATAATTTACTGAGACTAAATTACACTAACAAAGTGTCAGCCTTGTAATTAAACTAACTGTTAGGCTCGGGTCTCCTCTACAATGTAAAGACATAAGCTAATGCATTTACCATCTCAAGTGAAATTAAAGTACTTTAGAAAAATTAAAAACTGTGGAGGATTCAAATATCGAACTTTTAACAACATTTTTCTAGACTTACTTATACACATATATGTCTAACATGTCACACACAACTATCGATATATTTACTAAGTGTTGCTAAACTACGCGGGTACATACCAGTCTCTCCCTCTCCATACTCGGCCATGGAGTCGGTGTCGCTCTCCGGGCCGGGTTTAGTGCCGCTGCTCATCGAGTGACGCGATTTGTTGTCCAACCTGAAGTCAATATTCATTACTATAAGTTGTTTTGTTTAAAATAGTGTTGGTTGGTTTGAATTGTAATAATAATTGAGTAATTAATTGGTAGAGCAAAGTGGAAGCACTTCACATGATGTTAAGAGTAGTGATGTTTATGTGTGATATCGACGTAAATTAAGACGGCGTATTCTAATCATTCTAACAACAAAATAGCTTTTTTAGACAAATATTCAAATATTGATGTAGTATACCGATCTATAAAATAGTATATATAAGTCAATAATATTTTACATTTCGTAGCGTCGAAGTTGGATATACTAAAAGGCAAAATTTGACTGAAAATATCTACCATTCACACCCTCTACTAAAATGTGATGTAATTAGTGTAAATAAGATAAAGAGTGCACGTACGGGTGCGTGTACTCGTGGAAGCCGCCGTCGGCGTAGTCTCGGCGGCCGTGCTGCAGCTCGCGGTCGTGCACGTCGTACTTGCCGCCGCGGTTGCGCCGCACCACGCACACCAGCACCAGCACCAGCAGCAGGAACGCCAGCGCCAGCATCACGCCGATGAACCACCCCGCCGCCGCCATCTTCTCGTCCGGCTTCACTATTGGACCGTCTGCAACAAGGACATTTATACAGACAACACACTTCGATTATGCTAAAGTAATCAAATACAATAAAGATATTTCAAGTGCGGGTAGTTGTGGTATATAGTATGTATTTGGTAAAAAAAAAATCATAAGAAATTTGATGAGAGTGGTTTGAAAAAAAAAAAAAAAACTCTGTTCTTTTCCTTTAGGCATTGTTAAAATCCTGCAACAAACTCACTTATTGCATGAAACAATAATACCTATCACTAATTTTGTTCCAGAATATTCAAGCATTAATAAAATATGCAATATAGTATTTTTGATGTGAATATAAATGTTTGAGCTATCATTACACCTTGCCTATAAGCATTAAAATTATTTAACTCACCAATAGTAGTGTCGACGTCTTTAACCTCGCTGGTGCTAAAGTATTCGCCATCATGAGCCGTGATCTTCACCTCGTACACCTGGCCGGGCTCCAGGCCCGTCAGGATGACGTAATCATCGTCCGTGATGTCATTGGTCTTCAGCCAATCAGGCTGTCCCTTCAACTTGTACCACGCCACGAAGTGCGAGCCAGGGTGTCCGTCTAATGTGGGAATCCATCTCACCAGAATATGTGCTGTACCTTCTTTAGCTGATAATGTTTTGGTCTCGAACACAGGAATCTCGGGCATGGCGGTAAGAGCGCTCTTAGTTGTCTGTTCTACGTAGTATTCATCACCTTCTCCTGCCTTGGTCTTCGCTCTTATGTGGATCCTGTACTTAGTGTTGGGTTCCAAGCCGGCAAGCTTTGCACGGTCGAACTTGGGGTCGATTTCCTTCTTACGCTCTTGCAGAGGACCCAAAGAAGTCTCGAGTACCTTCTGGTAGTATATTTTGTAGCCTGTCAGCACTCCATTCTCGTCCATAGGTTTCTCCCATTTGAGCAGCATGGCGGAAGATCCAATAGGGTAAACGCCGAAGGTTCTGACGGTGCCAGGCTTGCCTTCAGGGGTAACAAAGCTGAGAATTTCACTAGGCGGGCCGTTGAAGCGTCCATTGTAGACTAAGATGCGAGCGTTGTTCTTCTTGAAAGGTTTGAACTTGGTGACCAAGGCGGACGTGCTGTCGGCTTTGACCAGGATTTCCTTGAGGCGGTCCTCCTCGCCGTCGGTCCAGGTCTGTATCTTGTAGCCCTTGAAGTGTCCGCGCACGGAGACAGGGTCGACGGCGTTCCAGCTGAGCAGCGCGGTGGTGCCGGTGGTGACCTGCACCAGCGTGAAGTTGGCGGGCGCCTGCAGCGGCGTGTCCTCGCCTGACCAGCCAATCACCTCCACTGGCGTCACGTTGGACGTGCCTTTGAAGTTCACGGCGGTAACCTGAGGGGAACAATAATCTTGATGAAATAAAGGACCTTAAGAGGCCTCTATAATTTTTAGATAATACTTGTGAGGTACTAATAATTATACTTGATATTCCAAATAAAGACATTTAAAAGTGTCAAAATCTTATGGTAGCAATTTCAACAACAGACTACACTCTTGTATCGAGGAATAGGGGCGTACCCAGATATAGGACGTATATAGATATGTTACTCTATGCGGTCAACAACTACGATTGTTTTACATTTATATTTTCAGAGTTAACTTCGTGAATTAGTCTCAAGAGTATAAGTTAGTAGTGTACCTTGATTTTGTAAGGCTGGAAGGTGGGCGTGTTGGCGACGATGTACTCAGTCTGCTGCCAGTCGCGGATCTGCTCCTCGAGCCACTGCTCGCCCGTGATGTTGCGCCGCCACGACACCAGGTAGTAGAACCCGGGGCCGTTGTGCTCGATTTGAGGCATTTTCTATATACAATACAAAAAAAATAGTATTAGACTTAATAAACAATGCAAGAAATTAGATTATAGCCATAGCATATTAACATGGCGGCATTTTTGCAATATTCATGTTTATTTAATAACCATTAGACTCCCAATGCAGTGCACTCTCACCCATTTGATCATTAGTCCAAATATAAGATTAATGCGATGACAGTTCTTTTGGAATGCATGTATATCACCTTTTAACATCTGCATTTGTGTTGGGGTCTAGTTTGTGATTGAATAAAAAAATAAGTGGTTTGCCATGTTTCTACAGCTTAATTTTCCAAGGCTTCTCAATCAAACTTTGGTCACTTGTCACGTGGCTGAAAAAAGTAATATGTTTGATACTGACCGACCAAGAGATGACCATGTTGGTGGGATCGGAGCCTTCGCCCTTGACGTTGTCGGGGTTCTTGTAGGGCACGTCGGGCTGCGTGGTGCACACGTCCGAGTGCGACGACGGACTGGATGGACCGATCTTGTTCGCCGCGGTTACTCTGTAATACAACGTTATTGGAGATAAGTTACATGTCATGAAAGATCAAGAATAATTTCGATTTGGTCACAATAATTTAATATGTAGCATTTCAACTGGACTGACATTTCATTTGCCAACCCGCACTAGGCCAGCGTGGTGGACTATATGGCCTAACCACTCTCAATCGATTATCTCGATTGTAGAGTAGGCCCGTGCCCTGCAGTGGGACGTATATGGGCTGATATAGATAGATTTCAACTGGTGAATGTGTTTTGTTGTAGTTTTAAAAATACCCTTTGATCGTGATACATTCATCCTATGTAGCTTTACGTCTCGGTAGAGGTGGGAATAATCAATATATTTTACAATAATTTGGGAAAAAATAATGGAGTAGACATCGCGAATTAAATCTGTACGCACTTCGTAAGTACCAGGCACGCAGGAAAGCAGTGGAGTAAGAAGGAACATAGTAGGTATGACTATAGGAGTGAGTGAACTTGGCAGAGACAGAAAGGTGGTACAGTACTGTTTTGTTTTATTACAAAAATCTTGTTGGTGTTGTCTTCCTATTAGGTTTGTATGGGTTCGCGTACCTGAAGGTGTAGTTGGCCCAGGGGCTGAGCTCGACGGTCCAAGAGGTGTCGATGGCGGGCACGGCGAGCGCGGCGGGCTGCCAGGAGTCAGGAGTGAAGGTGGTGTTGTATTGGATGGCGAAGCGCAGGATGGGCGCGCGGTTGTCGCCCATGGCGTGCCAGCGCAGCGTGGCCGTGCGCGCGCCGCACTCCACGCCGTCCAGCGCGGGCGGGTTCGGCTTGTCTGCGGGACACAAAAAACATTGCTATTACAAGTTGTATAATTATGTCTCTTTTTTTTAAATAAATACTAGGAAAATTTGAGTACCACTACGCTAACCCATAGGTCTTGGAAAGTGGCCATTCCTTATAGACGAACTTTGAATCTTGCTGAAATTGTTACAATTTTAACAAATGTTATTGAGCTGACAGATTGTGTGGTGGGGGTTGTATGAGTTTAGTTTATCTGTTGGGCTATTTAATGCTGAAACTTTAAACCAACATTACAATTACAGCTATAGACGAATGTATCGCTATAGAAGAAAAAAGCAAACCAATAAATAAACTAATAACAACAAAAACTTACCCTGCACAGTAAGCGTGGCCTGGGCCCTGGCCTCATCAATAGCAGTCTTGGCGATGCAAGTGTACTGTCCGGAGTCGAGCTCGGTGGTGTCAGAGATGAGGAGCGAGTAGTCGTTGGTCATGCGGAAGCGCGGCTGGCTCTCGAAGTCGATCTGCTGGCCGTCGTTGAGCCACATGATCTCCAGCTTGAGAGAGTCGTCTGCGTTGGCATTACACCTGAATGTGGCCGAGGAGCCCGCTGCCACCTCGTAGTTCTCAGGCTTGTCGGTGATCACTGTGCGCTCTGCGAAGGAAATTAATAGAAAAGGTCATTAAGTTATTATAAAGATTTAAGGTATTATTAACAGCATAATACGAAATGAATTAGTCTTATAACCTTGCCTAGTCGAACTAGTAACATAAAAAATGTTGACCTTTATTTCTAAACTTTATGACCCAAAATAACTTAATTGATATCTTGAAGAAATTATACAAAAATAGTAAATAAGTTATCTTAATACAAATCTAAAGGGATCCTAAATAAAAATATAAAGTAGTATTTGTAACATTGTCAACTTACTCTTGACAGCCAAGGATCCGAAAGCGGATTTCTCTCCGAACTTGTTTTTGGCGTAACACTGGTAGGAGCCGACGTCGGTGAACGACACGTCACGGATCACCAGGTCGCCCTCCGAGGTGATGTTGTATCTAGTAATTATATGTAAATACATTAGTTAAAATGAAAATATGCACATTTCTACTACAACAAGAGTCAAGAGATATGAAAAGTTAAGGGTTATTGAGTAAGGCAGGGGGTCCTAAAGTGTGCACCATAGAATAGAAATCCATTCTCTATAATTTTATTTTTTGTACTCTATTATTTTGAAGTGCACTAGTATAAATTCGGCTTCGAAGAGGTCGGCTAAATAGCGACGATAGACAATCATGTCTAGGACTATCAGTTACCGTGCAGTTGCTTTGTCGTGTAAAAAGGAAAAACTGGACATATGCCTTTAACGCATTTTTATTCCATACATACATACATACATACATACATACATACATACATACATACATACATACATACATACATACATAAATACATACATACATACATACATGTACTCACGCACATAAACTCACGCGTTTATCCCGAAGGTGTAGGTAGAGGCGCCACCAGGACACCCACATTTCGCCTTGTATGTTCCGTCCCACGATGTGATAGGGGGCGAGCCTATCGCCATATCGGATTCGAACCTGAGACCTCAGCTTTGTAACCGTACCGTAATACAACTACGCCACCGAGGCAATCTTCCATAGTTGTATTGTTCCAGTCATTTTTATTCCATAGTTGCGGCAAATATTTTTGTATGATTGTTTCAGTATTTATCTAGAATTCCACGCTCAGACGTGCCAATAATAACTACAACTACATTGTAAACGTCGCGAAGGATCACTGAAAACTCGTTATATACAATACCTTCAATGCAGAATTCAATTTTAAAAACGGTTTTAATTACAGAACCATTGAAAACACAAAAAACAACAATCGTAATATCGTCATCAAAGGCTTTAATTAAAAAAAGTGTTGTCAACTAGTGGCAAAACGAGGTCGCTGCATCGAGACAACAGGTACAACGGAATGAAAAAAAGTTTATGCGACATAATTAAAAACCGATTCATTGAAGCTACTGTTACTGTTTTTTTAATGTTGTGACAAGATGGCTGCTCCTGATAGAGTATTGACTGAGGAGATATTATTATCTCCTGCATAATGTTACATAATATTGTATATACTTTTTTCTTTATTGCGATGAATGGCGAGACGAGCACGCCATTCGCCTGATGGTAAGCGATACGAACGCTCGTTGACAGTAGAAAAACCAAACAACACCATGAATTACAAAGCATTCTGAGGCATAAGATGTTAAAGTCTCAATATTTTCTATATTCAGGCGCGACCGAGGATAATACTGGGTAACACACTTGCGTGGGTCAATAATATTTTATGTCCTCTATATGGTTATAGTCACTAGCTGAGCAAATAGAATTATACAAACCCCGAGTAATTCAAATTGGTAAATCGGTTTTCCGTAGATATAAGCCATTATTTCTGATTAAAATGATATTTGACAACCGATAGCAACAACAGTCAGTTGGTTTTCGGTTTCATTAATTATGTAACCTAGACAAAGAGAAGCAATCATATATTGGGCTTTTAACGTTAATAAATTGCTGATATAATAACTCGAAATAAGGTCGACTTTAATGATATAATTGCATATGTTTGTAACAGTTTATTTGTGAACACTAGCCTGATGAGGAAAAAAGTGGTTGAGATCGATATTCCATCAAGTTTTTATGTGTAATAAATGTTAAAACTAGAACGAGCAGTTTTATTTCCATGTGACAATCCCTTCGCTTTTTCGTATGTGCACCAATAAGGATTCACATAGTACACATAATAAGCTATCATAGTCGGTATGAAATAATTCTAGGACATAAATAGCTACTCAAATGAATCAAAGTATAAAAAAAAATGAATTTCACAAAACCCAAAGACCTCTCTAATCACCGCCTGCGTAATAACTCTCTATTAACAAGCCTACTAATCTATTTTTATACATACATAAACTCACGCCTTTATCCCAGAAGGGTAGGCAGAGGCGCCCCCAGGACATCCATAATATTTCGCCTTGTATGTTCCGTCCCCTGATGTGATAGGGGGCGAGCCTATCGCCATATCGAGCACAAATTCCTGACTCCGGACTGATAATTAATAGAAAAACTCAATATCACTTTGTCCGACCCGGGACTCGAACCCGAGACCTCAGCTTTGTAGTCGTACCGTAGTACAAGTACGCCACCGGCATTAATCTATTTTTATACAATTACTTTAATCAAACCAGGACCTAATCCAGTCCAGAATCAGTTTATATCCGTGACATTAAAAGGGTCCGGTGCGCCTAATCAATTTAATCCGGCTTACGAGTTTTGTCGGTAATCCCTCCACAATTACTGAGGGTTGATTGTACCGTCTATAAAGGGCTGTTGTCTGGATCTTCGTAAAGGTCAACGCTTTTAAAATGTCAAAGGGATGATATAATGAGTAAATACGTCAATTGATTTACTGGGGATGTCATGGAATATTAATAACATTGTCCGTTGAATAACTCTTTTGCATAATAGGATTTTATCATAAATATCAGAAACTATACTGTGCTTTCAACGATTAATGGAACTTGTACACCAAGATCAACAGTGGTATGCGAGCAAAGCAATGAAGCTTAACGAGAAATTGACATTGATTGAAAATGACGAGAAACACCAACTTGTCATACAAAATCAGTAAGAAAGATAACAAATAGGGGTTGGAACTATTTATTGTAAAAAACCGTCTAAGCATTGTTTAATTTGTTAAAATTATAACCTCTGTCTCGGCAGTAATGCAGTACGGCTTACCCACTTCCCAACTCACTATTTTAAACGGCCCTATTAAAATCAGGCTTCAACAAACACGTCACCAACAATAAACGCTTCTGTTTGCCCGTCCTATTAAGTATTCACAGCCTGATTACATGTAAAGGTAAAGTACAGTAAGCACTCACTTCCCCCCGGTGATGTCGACGTCGTCCCGCATCCACTTGACGATAGGCTTCGGCGCTCCGAAAACTCTGCACTTGAGCACAGCCTCGGAACCGTCCACCTTCGTTATGTTCTCCGGACCCTCCTTGATTTCAGGCGGGATCGCTGTGGAATACAATGTGAATTTTAATGACGGCTCATAATGTCTGTTTAAAGTTTAAACAAAGGTTCCACGTATGTTGTTTCTGTGGGGAAAAATAACCGCAATTTAAGTCTAGAAGATTGAAAAAAAAAAAAAAAAGACATCAAAACATTTTGCAGGAATTATAAACACGTGATTTTTTTTAACTTTTAGTAATTGCTGGTCTCCCATAACAATGGTATTTAAATTCAAGTTTTGAGTTGTCGATCAAGTTTACGAGAATTCGTCAGCAATTTATCATTCATCCCTATTACGTCACAACTGAAATGCGTCCATTGCATCATTTGTATTTCTACTAAAATAATGTTATGTATTATTAAGCTTTTCCTGAACTCTCCCTACGGTGAAGGACATTAGGATAGTTTTGTTTATGTCGAGTAATGGTCGAATCTACAAAGCATAGACATGGCGGTAATGACTGTCCTCAGTTATAATATCCGGCGTAGTTTCGGCGCGTTGCCGCGTGGGCGGAGCTAGTGCGTGAGCACCGGCCAGTCAGGAAGTGTCCAATAGAGCTACTAGCTGACCGGTAGTACACGCTTCTAACTTTAAATTTGTTTTCATTCGTAAACACGTCAAATCTTAAGTACCAGTATAGGCAGAATAAAAGTTGTCCGAAGTAACACTTATAAATAGAAACCAGGTCGGCTAACGATTAAAACATTCATAAGTACTATTCTTAAATACTCCTAACTAGACCTTTGGTATGAGTAACCACGAGGGCTTTTGATCCCGAAATACCCAGACCAGAAACAATGTGTGATGAATGCCCAGACAGAAACAAAGTGTATTGATCAAACAAATAGTTATTTCGGCGCAATGACTGATCCGACGGCTTATTGTTTTAGATCTTTCTGGATTTCTGGCTCATTTAACATCCGTATCCCTTGAATCCCAGATAGTTACAATAAAGCATTCTTAAAACATCAAAACGTTGTACTTTGAAGCATAAAGTAAGTCTTGTCGCCGTCGCAGTGTTGAGTGATAGCTATTATACGTCGAGCCTGGCGTCTAATGCATCACCGTAAGCTGTCACTTCCGCATATTAAGTAGCATTAGCAGTTAAATATCGCCCGTCTGCTCTGGTGATATACGGACAAGTGTCATCGTCAGTGCACATTCATCTCTTTCAGTTGCACACAGTTGTGTTTTGGACGGCCCTGTTAACTTCACCATTCATTTAGGCAGAATTATTTATATTTTTAATATTAACGGCCTTACTCATAAAGATTTAAAACCTAGTTTAGTTATCGAATGTTTTGTCGTCTTGGCTCAAACTAAATTCTTTAGTCGTTCGAAAGGGACAAAACATTCGATAACCAAAATAGGTTTTAAATCTGTCTATGAATAAGGCTGTAAAAAGTTATTCCTATTTTATACTGGTTTAGAAAATACCAACGTAGCTTTAATTTTATTAATTTTAAAGCAACTTGAGAGTGATTAGATTAATATCTGTAGAGTGTTGGTATATAAGTTTTCTTATAAAACTGAAGTAAACCAAGACTATTTTGAGACCACTACCCCACAATCACATCCATCAATCTACAATTTACATATTATATCAAACAAATATGTAACATTTCATCACAACCCGTGTAATAAATCAATCTTGCGTACAAATGCGGGCGCGACGAGAGACTTGCTAACGTGGTGTGAATTGAACCCGTTACACGCAACACAAACACTGCTGACTGCACCCACATGCCGTTTACATACACATTTCGGTTTGTTATGGATTTTAGGGTTAGTATTGAGTGACATCAATTAGTAGAGATTCGCATTTTAGATAATGAAAAAAATTATTTTGTATGAAAAAGCATACGCGTGTTGACGCATGCGAAAATGAAAATTGATCCTTACGACATAAATAATTTCTATGGATAACATTTGAAAGGATATGTGATTGACGTGATTTAGGCCTTAAACTCTAAACTACGTGTTATAAGTTATGGTAAGTTGTTTCTCAGTATTGGGTAGAAGGTAACACTCGAAAATAACTGCGGTCGATATTCACCAATTGGAAACACATTAAGTATTCATAAATTAATATTCGACTTAATAGGTTCTATAATAATACAATCTGACCTTGGCCTGAGTAATCACAAATATTTAATAGATTTTCAATATGAAAATTGAATAATCTAGATTCTAGAATCAAATAATTTTCTTTACAATGTAGTTTTAGCAACGCTGCGTATCATATTTTCTGTAAACATGTAATCAATGGCAAATGAATTTTCGGTATTAGTTAATTTTATAAAACTAAACTGGCATTTTAAATTATTTCGACACACCAGTCTCGCAATTCAAACAATACATTTCATATTACACATTCAGCACCTACATTTATTCCGTCGAGCCAACACAGAATTAAAAATACCTGGGGTGAACTCATTTCAACCCCCAACCCTCATTCACCGCCTATTCAATAGCAATATTAATGAATAATAAGGAATCATACTTGTTACAATATTAGTGCACACACTTCCGAGTGTTGAATGTGGCTCGCATTGCTGAAGGGTGGGGCGACTGTAAAAGCTGAACTGAATTAATTAGAGGGTTACGTTTTTCAGATAAGGTTGAGTTAAAGCGCTTGTTAAGTTTTATGTACTTTGAGGTTGGAGGTAAGAAATACGACATAATACAAAAATAAACTAGTATCAAACTACATACTTGGAGGAATTGTAGCGCTAAGCACAAGACAAAAATATGTTTGTGTGATTCTCAAGTACGTATTTGCTTTGTTTAAAAGTTCTTAGTAGTTTTTAATATCCACGAGGCCGTGACACAAGACACGGATTTTAGTGTAAGATCGAAACTACATCGCTTTTGGACGTAGTTATTGTAGTTAACTACTGACACAGTTTTCCAAATACGAAAAAATTAGGACAAGAGGCTTAAATCGGTTCAGGAACATATTTCCATTTTTCCTTTACATGTCTGCGTATGTAACGTTGAGCCAGGCTGTAGCGGGTCGGGCCAGCGCCGAGAGTGCTCCGTGTGAACAAAACGAGTGGAAGCAATTAGCTCAATGGCACTTCTATACTTCTTAATGCGCATTGTTTCAAACGGAGAAATATGAAAAACGCTTCAGTGCGCCATTGTACCCGCGCCCGGAAACGTAGTTTATTCTTGAGAATGTATTTTGCCGCTTTTTTCGTACTTACAGTGGAAGCTGTTGTGTGTAATTCTATGATCGTTGGCTATGAATGATTACGTCGAAGTGTGTCATGACCTCTTTTTGAAGTGCACTTAGACTGCATTACTTTATTGCTACAAAATCCAAATCTATGGTTATTATTTTAACGTTATTGTTTCATACAATTAAAGAGAGCCTACCGACCTAAGTAATTAGCGATTAATGATTTTAGAATCCGATTACCTTCCAATAAATAAAATTACTAGTTACATTAGGTTTCCCATTAACACTAATCTTGAAAAATGAAGACACTTCAAATAAGCTGCTCAAACATCCGTCGCTATTCTAAATTACATCGGATATCAACGGAAAGATTCCTCGGTTTGTGCGGCGTGACCTATGCGCCTGTGAACGTATTTGCGGCGACTCCGGTCGCAATCATTACCTACCCGCTCACCCCGAAATGGCATTTCTACGACGACGCGACGCGACGCGACGCTCGGAATTTCATTTCAATAGTAGGTAGTCTTCGACTTGAGTATACAGAACTCAATCTTGAGTCAATGCGAGAATACTTTTGTCAGTTTTTCGATTGCGGCAACGACTAGAAGTGCTTTATATAAAAAAATAATAGGTTTAATAACAATTATCCACTCATTAACACTTTACTGCTGAACACGAAATTTCTGCTGAATCCGGGGGTGAGGTCTAAAATTAATATAACTACAAACCTACATAAATCTATAACTAATTGTAAACTTCAAAGCAATCTAAATAAACGGTAGATCTACGCTATGGGTAACCTAGTTAGCTTGAACAAATCTCCCGTGATACGTCTTTGAAACAAAGCAAAATCGACGTCAAGTAATTCGAGTACTTAGTTGCAGTTCCGTTCAGTCAGCACAATTGCTCGTGGCTTCGTAATCCCCCGTCTCCTCAAAGGGCGGAAACGCGCCGACAATACCCCTGGGGCAGAGTGTTCGCGGGCGGCTATCACTTTGCTTCAGGTGTCCCTCTTGCTTCAGCTATAAATTATGTCGGTATATTACTCCAGAAGACAACTTCAGAACATAAAGTCTCCTCGCCTTGTACAAGTGATTTAATACCGAATCCCGTCAATTTGTACAAAAAAATATATTAATAGCTTGATGTCTTGTATAAATCGATATATTGGTGGTCTGCTATTACTATTTATAGTTGAGGATATTATTTGCTATAATAAATCAAATATAAGTACAATAGGGGCGGAAACAAATTCAAATGTACCGACAAATATTTCCTCTCCGTATTTGTATTAGGGTTGGCAGAAACATCGAGAAAGTTTTATTTCGGA
This sequence comes from Deilephila elpenor, assembly GCA_949752805.1. NCBI lineage: Eukaryota > Metazoa > Arthropoda > Insecta > Lepidoptera > Sphingidae > Deilephila > Deilephila elpenor. The sequence goes on along the minus strand of OX457096.1, from coordinate 15,237,682 downwards.
TAATTTACTTCTGTATGATTTTTCGCACTGGGCTCGAATACATCGCTATAATATAATTGTACAAGATAAGTTCTTTTAAGATCAATGTAATAGCATTTAGAACGAAATGTTCGGCAAAGTAACTTTACGGCATTGACAGTTCGAAATTTAATATCCCGAGTCATAAAGGCGTATTCCAGAAAACACTCTTTTAAATTAATTCAATTCCACCCACTTTATATTCTTGGCTTTCACCGAAAAAGACACGTAATTTTTACCTACTCCATTTATTTGGGGATATTGACAGCCCTATTGACAGAGCTTTTATTGAATTCCAGTGGAATTGTGGACATATCGGATGAGAACAGGGTTGATGAACTTTGCTCAGCGAAACGAAAGTACGGCAGCGCTGCACTTACTCTCCGTATTATATTTCCTTTCCCTTATTTACCTTTGTCCTTTACGTTCGTTAATATTGTTTGGGTAAAAATTGATTCCGGCAACAATTCAATCAGTTTGCTCTTGCAGAATGCTGAAATGAGAAAATACCTATTATCCCGCAATTTCGAATTCCATACGTATACTTGGCCATTCTATCATTTTGAAGTGGATTCCATCAACTATACGACAGGATAATTATATTACTTTCCTTATTATCGAAAATCATCAGAAATATTATCGATACGTCACAGTAACATACAACTTTTTGTTTCCTAATAAACTTCTACCGCACTACTTCACATAAGGATTAACGTTTTATACAAAACAAAATACTTTCCACCCTCTTATTATCAGGGGTAAAAACCGCTGATATAAAGTTTCACCCCAAAAGCACCACCCCTTATCATCGGGGGGCTGAATGGAATCTCAGGTAGATGTGGAACAGTCACGACACGCAATTAATCCGCAGCTGCAGTTTACCACTCTTACAAAAAAAACAGTTTCGATACACTATACTAATGTCTGGTTGCGGCAGATCGCGTGATCACGTGACCGATCCTGCTTTTCATTGATTAAAAACTGTACTTACAAAATCACATTCTTTCTTTTCTAGTGATTTGTTTGTCTGGAAGTCGGAATTCAAATTCTGAAGTATATTTAAATGGTTAATTAGTTTAAAAGATGTGTAGTTGAAAGTATATTGAATCGCAAAATCGATTTTGCAAGATACGGTGTGACGTCATCGTCGTGATTTTCGAATATAAAAATCACACAAAAACCTTGCCGCAAATTGAAAACGATCCTTGCGCATATATAATTGAATAAAAAAATATATATTTGAATTTAAACGGTTTCGTATCTTAACTGCACACAGGAAGTATTAACGAGACATTCATGTTGCCATTATATTCCATACCTATATTATATTATATACCTCTTCATGGCCGCGGATTGATGGTATGCGCGTTTTAGAGATCTGCGTTTGAAAAAATATCACAATATCTTCGATCACCTTTCACCTATTTTTTCAACGTATTATTTCTGATTTAAATACAATTAACATATTGTATTAGAGAAGTAATTTTGTACAAAAATATAAGAAATTCTAAAGATTAATAATAGGACGCTTCAACGAAAATTCATCGACATTTATGTGCAATTGCGAAGTTATGTTGCGAAGAAACTGAAGCCCAGAGATTCATTACCAGGTCAAGTAAATAATTGCACTGGTTCTCCATCCAAAGAACATTATCCAATGACTTTTCAATTCGTTTACTACTGATTTCATATTTCTAAATAATTTTTTTTATTTTTTATTGTACTTAATAAAGAAGCACTTATAAGGAACCATAGTTGTTTAGTGTTGTATGTGTATTACCGGATCTTTATTTCTATTTTTTTACGGTGCATTATTTCGACCAATGTGAATGTTCGCTTTTCTTTCTAATCTCTTCTACTTTGCCAAATCAATGACATTCACAAATGTACGTCTAATAGAAATTAGACAATCAATTTTTGTCTTTAGTACGGAACCACTATCAGTACATTCTGGTCGATGTTATTTTCATTGGATTCGATCGTCACACGCGTCGCTTTGAGGTCGCAGAATGACATCACGTCTATAAACATGTGTAGTGCGCCAACGCGCGCCTTCGACAAAATAATCATAAACTTTATTGGTTATGTTCGAGTTCGTTTAATCCGATATACTAGGATAATCCCATTGTAGACTAGAACGTAGGGAGCTTACTATATTTTATAATTTATAAACTAGGCGTAGTTAACACATCGCAAGTCGACTCGGCATTTAATAAGAGGCGCAAAAATTAAACTGAATACTTTATCATCTTTATCTTTTTCATTTAATCATCATCAGCCCGTTACTGTCCACTGCTGCACATAAGTATCTTCAAAGGTACGTCACAGAGCCCGATCTGCTGCTTTATCGTTCAATGCAATAAAGTTTTTCGTATCTTGTAAATGGTAAACAAAACACATCTTGTGGCTAAAATATATTAACAAAAGACTTTACAAAAACATCCAACTGTTTTGTTCTCCAGCTATTAAAATGCATATTATAGTTTAAGTAAAATGAAACAATTTTACAACGCAAACATGTTCACGGGAGCAAATCGTCGGAAGACCGGCCGCGTGACGTCACACAGTTCGAATAACGGACCTCTTTCCGACTCGTCATTGGCGCCGGATATAATTTTACGCTAAACTCACTACGCCAAGTAGCTTCAACTGCGAAATTATGAATATAATTTAAAATATATTAGATACACAATGTGTCCAATCGTAAATATTACAAAATACAAGAGACTTCGTGCATCTACAACCGAAACGAATATTAATTAATCACACAAACATTTGTCTCGATGAGGATCGATACTTGGCATCTCTTTTCACAGCCTGCTTTCCGTCTACTATACTCCTAAACCTATGCTTTCTTATGATTAGTTAGTGTACTGTACTAGTGCGCATTATACACATTACACACCATAGAAATTCCCACAAATCGCAATAGTATGCATATTTCCTCACGATATTTTCCTTCACCGTTATATAATATTATGTTACTGTACTCAATAGATACTCCATCAGGAAGACATACCACATACTATCAGTCCAGTGTAGTCCCGTTATTGCCATTCGAAAATAAAACCGAGACACATCATTAGAAGACCTAATAAAATCTCACTCTAGAGACACGCGTGTCCTTAAATATCTGTAACGAGCGGGAAGTGGCGGGACGTGATAATAATAGACACAATTAGGAGCGCCTGCCTCCTCCTACGGGAACTCTACGTGTGTAGGGTTGCTACCATGCATTGTACTAGCAAAATATTTTAATTTATTTTGGAAAGACAAATTGACTATAATGAACTTGATGGTCAGTGCAATTCAAATATAATAGTATCCATTGGATAAAGATGGTTTACTCTTGCCGGTTGAGAAAATTATGCGGACATATTCATGCTTGGACTCGACACACAACATCATACTTGGATCCCAATGAGCTGGTTTTCATCGTCGTTTACTTTGTATCTATTTTGCGTTATATTTTAAAACATTTATAGAAACGTCATTGTAAGTTTAAAAATAAAACGTTGAATGCGTAAAAGACTAGTGTAAACATGGAAAAGTACAAATGGAGGTATTATCGTACAAGGTAATCTCTAGAGACAACCGTGAAGCTTATAAAATAATGAGTTATGTTAGTATATGGCGATAAATATATCTTTTAAAATAAGTGACATGTCCGACAGCCTCCGTGAGCAGTTGGTTCGATACCGGGTGTGGAACGAGAGGCCGTGGGTTCGATCCCCGCACCGAGATAAATGTTTGTGAGGCCCACAAGTACTTGTCTCGGGTCTCGGTGTTTATGAGACCTAAAAGTCTCTCGTAGTTTCTGATACCCACGACACAACACTTAATTGATCTTAATATATGGAGTCAGGACTATGTATGTGACAATTGGGTGTATTTAAAATAAAAAATTACAATATACCTATATCTACTTCTAACTAATGCCTACAAACAACGGTTCGTGCTCCAAGTCAATCAACAACAAAATACTTAATACTAATGCAATGAAAAACTTTTCTTGCCTCTACTGTGGTCCTATTTATTAGAAGCAGCCCTATCTCACAAGCTGGTCGCTGACAGATAATGCACACTGATATCGCGAGTTATGCTCTATCTATCATCTAAAACCACGGCCGGGACTAGCTGTCTCAACATAACACTCTTTAATACGTGGCCTGACAGAGATAGTAAGATTTCGGTATCAGGCTTTCTTTGAGATTGATAGGTCTTCAACAGAATTTCTATAATAAGAAAGTTACATAAATTGATTTTACTTAAAATAAAGCACAAGATCTATTTTTGACGATAAAATTAATTTGATTACCTTTCATGGCTGTTTATAAGTAAAATTCTGATATTTAATTTATAAAACATCAGTGTTATGTATTGTGACCCGTCTTAGAAATACCTTGATAAGATTAGCACGAAACGGAGTCAACATACGTAGTAGGCGACAGATAATCTGCAGTGGGATGATTATGATTTCTTGATGAGTTATGATGAATTGGTATGATTGATCTAAATAAGGGCTCATGATTTAAAAAATCGTCTTCACAAATCAATAGCCGAGTAAGTAACCCGCTTTAGGCCAGGAGGGAAGAAAATTACCTAAAATTCTCTCTTTGGCAGAGAACCATGCTAAGAAGTAGGATATATATTACCTGATATATTTTTATTTATAATTGCGAAGTTAAGTAAGGTCCGAAATGGTTTAAAAATGACGACCAAAAATATTTCGTGTTCCGAAGGGCGCTTTAAAGTGGCAATCCGAGTTAATGCCATTTATCATTAACAATCACCAACAAAGGATAGAAAAGCTTTGAAAAGGCTTTTTCCGGTCATTCATTCCGGTCATTGGATGAGCGAGTGGATCATTGGGGCAACTCTTGACCAGTGGACCGATAATTATAACTGCATGTCCTATTAATTTGCTCTTAGGTTAAATATCGCCTCAGGACCAATAGAAATTTAAAATATAGCCTTCAAATTAAAAGATAAATATTCTACATACAATACACAACGATGAACAATCTTGCATCCTTCATTGTTATATGTACCTACTTCGTTAAACCATGAGCGTCATTGTACAAGAACTTATTTGACTTTAACTCAATTTGATCAACTACTCTATGAAGAGGTCAAACGCTACCATTACTACAGGCATTTTGACCCATTACATGAAGGTTCAAGTGATCAAACGTTTGGCCGATTCCCAGTACTAGTATGATTGGGGACGTCTGCGACGTATTGAGGCCTCGCGAGCGGTATTGGGTCAAGGGTGTGAGCACGCGACTCCATGCCGCATGGGAATATGTTTCGGTAGTCCTGAATGTGTGGTTAATTTTTATGGCAAATATAATTCTGCGGTAAAAGCTACGTTTATATAAGGCAGTGGGTTTTATCCGGTATGGAAAGTGGTAGAATTTTAATAGTTAAGTCGAGTTCCGCACATCAACGGACATGTGCGGTTGATATTATAAATCGAAAAATTATAATAATTCTGAAACAAATAAAATTATTCTATTCTATGTCCAATAATAAACACCAAAACAACATAATTATTTTTAACCTTATTCATATGCATTTACTAAATTTTAAAATTGACCATATTCAATTCAACTGTCCGAAGTAATAAAATGTCGAAACTTGGAAGGATTTCAAATTTTCAATCGAGCACAGACAGACTCCACGACCATCGTAAACAAAACGATAAAACAACTACGGTGAAAACATCAAATTCCACAAAAGTCAATTGTGTGAAATGGTACAAAATCAATAGCTTTTCGCGCTAATCTGGCCAAGGCTGCGACACTTGATGTGATCTCTAGACCTCTCGTTTACGGCTCTGTGCTATAAATTTCTAGGTCGTCAAGCGTGCCAGCTACACTAGAGCATAAAAACTGCTGCCCAGTGCCCTCGATCCGTGCTTGCGGGAATGCAGTGTCTGATTAATGTACAGCTTAATGTGTTTTTAACGCTGCACACGAATTGACGTAATACAATGATTAATGGGAACGCCAACTCGAATGTGGGACATTCGTATGGCGAATAATGCACTATAAATTTCCATATATTTTTTCAATTAACTGAAATGACAATTTAATGGCAAGTTGAGTGCAATCCAAAAACTAGTGCCAAGGAAATACGAGTTCCGATTAGTTGGTAGTTGCTATGCCTGCAAATGAAATGGGAGGAATATTGGATTACGGTAATCTCCTTAACCCCATTCTCTTCCGCTGCACTCTAAGCTCATTTCCTATTGTCTGGAACACATACACTTCTATGGTAGTTGGGTCAGTAGTGTTATTTGAACATTTTTTTTTTTTTATTTTTTTTTTAATACACCCAACAGTCACATACATAGTCCTGACCCCACACTAAGATCGAGTCTTGTGTCGTGGGTATCAGAAGCTACGAGAGACTTTTCGGTCTCACAAACACCCAGACCCGAAACAAATACCTGTGGATCACACAAATATTTGTTTTCGGTGCGGGGATCGAACCCGCGGCCTATCGTTTCACAGGCGGCGTCTAACCAACTGCGCCACGGAGTCTGTCAATAAGAAGATGAAAACATCGTGCAGACGACGTGACACGAATTTATAATGTAAACAGCCTCCTTGACAACGTTGGTCCGGCACCGGCTGTAAAAAGTCTCTCGTAGTTCCTGATACCTAAGACACAAGACTCTATCTTAGTGTGGGGTCAGTACTATGTATGTGGCTGTTGGGTGTGTTTATTTATTTATATAATATTTTTTGCAACATGCGGCATAAAAACATGGCGCCGATCCGACAAAGACATTGGATAAGGACACGGAGAAGAAGAAAATTCTTGTTAGGAAATAGCAGGACAAAGAATATTTTAAATATGCAGATACTGCAAAAAAGCTAAATACAGTCCTTTGTGGATGCAATCTTTGTATAGGAAGATTTCATGTATACTGCACGAATGACGACGCAAACATTTCATGTCAACAATAACATTGTATGATTAACATCATTGTTATAAAGATGGGATATGAATAGAGGCTGAATCCTTTGTAAGCTATATTTAGTATATTATTATTTCAAGCGCATATTTTTTTAAATCTCTGTTATCTGCTTGGCACAGACCTGTGTTTATTTCCAAAATTTTCGTTCCAAAGCAACCTAATTTTCACTGAGCAATATTTGTATCAAGCTTAGTGAAATACTACACTATCCTCGTTTCAAACAGTCCACCGGTTGTTGCGGTATCGATTTTATAAGACACTAGACAGACAGCGCGACCTACAAGTGAATCGGATGAAATCATACGCATTGCGCAACACCCAACACCAATCTTAGGTATTGCAAGGATATTAGGAGTCACTGCACTTAACGCATTTCGTGCAATTAATTATATTCTGGGATTATAATTTTACCTGCATAAATGGCAATTTGTCGTAGTGCATTTTGTGCGTTATTTTCATTTGATTCGATTTGTTGAGTCTGATTTCTTTCCAAATTACGGCTTAGAAACTATTAGGAAGATAATTTTTATTAATTCATGATTTTTATAGTAGAATTGTTTTGTTGGAAACTGTGACTATAAATTCTATTCCCAAATGGGCGATAACTTACTACAATACGTTTATTTGGAAACACATAATCGGTCACTTTAAGACACCAACTTTGAGAAATCCCTGAAGATTTGATATCAGACGAGACGTTCGTAGAATGTTATGATTTCATAAGGGAATTCTATCCTCAACATGCTTACAATAAAACACTAAGCTAAGTGACCTTTATGACTAATAAAGACTATTTAATCGTTTCCCCAACATCAGAGACCTTACAAATACCAGACTAGAATTACACGCAATACGACTTCTAAAATCAATGGGAAGCTTCGCGCAATTTTAAAGTTCCAAATATAGCAGTAAAGAGTAAAAAGCGTTTGTTTGTAGAACTAACACTTGTGTCTCGTGCGCCAGTGTTGAAAAAATAAATCTGTGCATACACTTCCGTATGAACCACGTGTAGGGTTGTCATTGTCTGGAGTTTTCCGGACATGTCCGGTAATACACATAGATCTTTGTCTGAAATGCGGTGGAATCTTAAGTTATCGGGAACTTCTACAATTTAAGTAAGGAAACTTTGCTTCCCGCATGTCACAGAAAATAATTAGAAAATTGGATTTATTTATTCACGTGCACGATGCATTACGATATTATATTTTTTTTAAAGTGGGGATTTTTCAGCAAATGTCCAGAATTTACTACGGAACTTAGATTTATTTGTTTGCGAACCCTAACCACTTGGCTTCGTTTATCTCCGCGCGCGCCGTCCTGTCAGCGGAGGCTGAATAGTGAAAACATTACGGAAAAGCGTCTCACAATATACAACGCTTGTTTCAATCTACACAGGTAATGTTGCTGTTGCTAATGGAACGCGCTTACGGATATGAATCTTGCTGGCAACTTATTGTTATGTATGAACGTAATACAACAATTTCATTTTTTATACGTTTTTAAAGAACCTATGAATTAAATCTGGTGATTACTGATCGAACTAGTGCTAGTGTATAATCAATAATGTAATTAATCATAAGAAACTAGGTATTATTCCAAAATGAACTAACGCATAACGCCTTTGATTCTAAAAATATTTTAATGTAACTGGACCTAGAGGGAAAATAGCGGACAATAAACGTCAGTGTATTTAACTGACGTTCATCCACACTTCTAGGAATATACATAATTACAATCAGTAGAATGATAAAATCATTAACAGTCAGTTAACCTGTAGATGATAATTTGAAAAATTAAAGAATCACCAGAATGATAGCTTCATGATAGAAATAGACAATTTATAATAAAAAATCATCCTACCTATTTTACAATCAAAGGTGATTACACCTCATACCAACCATATAATTTGACAAGTTAGATCGAGTATTTAACGCATCGTCCGCGCCCGGGGCACGATGTTTACCTCTAGTTTGTCCAGCGATCCACTAGCAACGGTACTTAACAACATATTCAAGCAACAAGCGCTGCCACGGCCCGACTTACACACCGAAAACTGTTCATCATTTGTAGAGTGAATAGGGAAAATTAATAAAGGAACTTTGAATAAAAGGTGTACGAATGGATAGCTTGATAGATTTTTTTATCGATGTTTCTAGAAGTTTAGCCGGGTTGGTGGCAGATATACTAGCATATATGCATTAGATGACTGAAGTTTAGAAGTCTTCTTTATTTGTTTGTTGTTACATCTTCTTTGATCAAAATTCATCGACACATTCACAAAAGGTGAAGGTAAGGGAATGGCGTCGCAAGTGGACAGAAAATCCGTAACTTTGATAAGATCTACCGAGGAATCTTAACTCGGAATTTTGCATATTTTAAATCGTTAGCATGTACCTTGCTTCATTAAAATGACGTACAATATACAAAATTCATGTTCCTTAATGTTTCTTCTTCTTCCACTTCTGACCACACATTATGAAAAATGAGACAATTTAATGCAATGAATGCATGGGATGAATAATTCACGCCCATGAAACTCCAATTTGTCACCACGTCATTGCCTCGAATTAAATGCAGTAAATATGGCTTTATTTACTTTTTCGTTATCCTTGACTTTCAAATCTTCGACTCTAATCCAACCCTTTAAGGTTGCTTTTTATTCTGCTAATAACAGGAGTGCTTTTGTGATAATTAACTGTGAGTGACGTTAATGCGCTATGTAAGTGAAGCTTCGTAGTTTCCTAATAAAAGTATTGTCGCGACGTTACCCGGGGGCGAATTAAAACCTTGCACACACGATTACCATAAATATGCACATTGTTACGTGCCTTTGTTTCGCGCGGCCAATTGTGCGTATAACCGACGGCTACGGCGCCGGCTTACAATTGGACAACTGTTTGTGCTGTATAAGGTATGAGGTACATTTGTTTGTTTGCTGATGAGCCTTAGTATTAAAGCTTCTTGCCTTTTTATTGTACTAAGACATGAATAGTGATTGGTTATGTCCTTGAATCTTGGCAGTTAAGCCTTTACAATAGTTTCTTTACATTTGATTTAGGTAAGATGATAGTACAGTGCTGCGTATAACATAGATAGAACTACGAAGAAGTCGGCTATCAGTGATTTAGAGTGCAGTATATGAATCGATGCCCTTACATTAATTGAGAAGGAACATCTATTTGAGTTTTTCCACTCTAGTGTCGTATTGTGAAACTAATAATAAAGGAGAAGGGGCAAACATGTATGAACTCCAGCCTACTGGCCAATAACGACGAGCGATATGTCATTGGAAAGGTCTTTTCAGATGCTACAACTTCTGTTATGACAACAAAACCCAAATCGCTGTATTTAAAAAAATATAGCTACTTAAAGACAGCCCGAAAATCACACGAAAGCGCCTCGGCATAGTGAGCAATAACAACAAGCGATACGTCGTTGGAAAGGTATTTTAAAATGCTACAACTTCTTCTACGGCGACACTTCTCAAAACGGTGTGTGAAAAAAAATATCGCTGCGTAAAGGTAGCGCATGGATGAAAACATGTATATGGACTCATAGCCTATTGTCCAATAACGACGAGCAATATGTCATTCGAAAGCTCTCTTCGTTTTCTACAACTTCTTCTTTGGCAAGAAATCCCGATTAGCTGTATTAAAAAAGATATTTCGACAGAAAGATATCGCGAGGGCCATATGTATGGACTCTAGCCTATTGGCCAATAACGACGAGCGATACGTCGTTGGAAAGGTCTTTTAAAATGTTACAACTTCTTCTACGGAGACACTTCTCAAATCGGTGTGTGAAAAAAAAATTCGTTGCGTAAAGGTAGCGCAAGGATGAAAACATGTATATGGACTTATAGCCTATTGTCCAATAACGACGAGCGATATGTCATTCGAAAACTCTCTTCGTTTTTTACAACATCTTCTTTGGCAAGAAATCCCGATAAGCTGTATCCGCGAGGGCCATAATTATGTCGCATAGCCTATTGTCTAATAACGACGAGCGATCCAATAAATCTCTCACTGTGTTTATCGTTCGATATCTTGCAAGATTCAGCAAATTGCGCTGTATCACAATCTAAAAATATGCATTTCCTGCATCTGTAATAACGTCCACCGTTTTAAAATGTAATTGTTAATTATTTACGCAAGACAAGAATTTTCAACATACTGCTATTGTATGTGAAATGAGTCCTGTTTTAGTTTTGTGATATAATGAAATACCATAAAAATTCAATCCAGCTATTGGTCAGAAGTTGTCTAAGGAGTGTTGCGCGACATTATAGAGTTTATTTTAAAATAATAAAACTTTTTTTTACCTGTATTTCTACATTTGCCAGTGGCGTTGATTATTGGCAATGCGTTTAATAATCCAATCTGGAGGGATGTTATAAAAAACAAACACAATTTAAAATAGAGAAACAAATAATATAAGGATATTATGTAGGTATGGACTGCCTCGGTAGCGCAGTTGTATGACGGTATGGTTACAAAGCGGAGGTCTCGAGTTCAAATCCCGGGTCAGGAAATTGATAATGGATTTTTCTATTCATTATCAGTATGGAGTCAGGAATTTGTGCCCGATATGCTGTTAGCCTCGCCCCCTATCACATCGGAACAGAACAAAAGGCGAAACGTCGGTGTCCTGGTAGCACCTCTGCCTATCCCTCCTGGAAAAAAGGCGTGAGTTTATGTATGTATGTTTTAGGCTTGACTTATTTTTGCGATAAGCTTCGTGTAGTGCCGAGATAGTCGTATAAGCTAATAATGTAAATAATATTTTCATTCCTAGTTTGTATAAGTACCATGTTTATGTACTTTTGATAAATAAATAAACTATTATTTAAATATATAAACATATAAAGTAGTTATTTATCTATGTATATTTTGTAATACAGCGATTTGGGTTTTATTGTCATAGAAGAAGTTCATAGCATCTGAAAAGAGCTTTCCAATGACATATCGCTCGTCGTTAGTGGCCAATAGGCTGGAGTCCATACATATGGCCCTCGCGATATCTTTATGTCGAAATATCTTTTTTAATACAGCTAATCGGGATTTCTTGCCAAAGAAGAAGTTGTAGAAAACGAAGAGAGCTTTCGAATGACATATTGCTCGTCGTTATTGGACAATAGGCTATGAGTCCACATACATGTTTTCATCCTTGCGCTACCTTTACGCAGCGATATATTTTTTCACACACCGATTTGAGAAGTGTCGCCGTAGAAGAAGTTGTAGCATTTTAAAAGACCTTTCCAACGACGTATCGCTTGTTGTTATTGCTCACTATGCCGAGGCGCTTTCGTGTGATTTTCGGGCTGTCTTTAAGTAGTTATATTTTTTTAAATACAGCGATTTGGGTTTTGTTGTCATAGAAGAAGTTATAGCATCTGAAAAGACCTTTCCAATGACATATCGCTCGTCGTTATTGGCCAGTAGGCTGGGATGCGCCTTCTCCTTTGTTTGAAGCCGAAAATTCCTTCCGATACATAATGTTGTATAATAATAACATATATATAAAAACATATCATTGTCTGAACCAGTTCGTTCCCATGACGAATTTATACAACGGTTCCCCAGCATAATGCTGCTTTCCGACTGAATTCAGTTATTTTCGGTTCAAGCGTTATCGTCCAGAAACCTGATAATTTTGAATGTGTCATCATTAATTAAATTGATTTTAATTACACACACCTATCAACACATAGTACTTAGAAGGATATATTGTTTATTTTTTTCTTTTAGGTACATAATCATATTTTATTGCATCATAATTTTGCAGAATTATTATTCAACCCACGTGTATCCTTGCGATTATGTGCGGTTCATTAAACAAAACATAAAGGTTCATTTTAGATCTTCATAACCATAATTTAAAGCCATGAGAAATATAAAAGCCCTTAGCTTTGGCTTATACCCAAAATGGACACAATTTGATCCCAAAATGTGATGCGTGTCTTGTATCGTAGGAATTAACAAACAAAAAATATTTAAACCTGTGCTAACTAAAAACTATAAAAATATTTAATCATTTGAACATATTCTCACTGCAGGCATTTAGGTACTATTGAAAAGAAAACTGCATGATTAAAACTTAACCCGATAACTATTATAGGCTCAGCCAAAATCATTATATCTATATCTATATCAGCCCATATACGTCTCACTGCAGGGCACGGGCCTACTCTACAATCGAGAGAATCGATTGAGAGTGGTTAGGCCATAATTATAGTCCACCACGCTGGCCTAGTGCGGGTTGGCGGACTTACATACCGTAGAAATTCTTTAAAATCGCTACGGTATGCAGGTTTCCTCACGATGTTTTCCTTCACCGTTAAAGTGCGTGGTGATTGACTATCAATACACACATAACTCCGAAAAGTCAGAGGTATGCCCTGGGATTTGAACCCGCGACCACCGTGAACATGTAGGCAGCCGCGTCTGGTCCGTTACCAACAGGCCACCACGCACTTCATTCATAATTGCCTTTTTTGTTGAAGCAATGCAGATGGAAACATGTTCATGGCGTAACACTCGATCTATATCGAAATCGTTTCCAAGAACATTAGGAAGCTATAAAAGAACATTAGCCCATAACCCATTTTTTTTTATAGTTGGCCGTCGACCCAATAAACATCGCAGTGCAGTGGAGCAGTTGGCGCCGACTGACCCAATCACGTTTAAAAATAAGGTTGAAGGATTTATTTCCTCTAAAAAAGATATAGTATGAGGGAACATAAATTTTCGATTGGGCACAAAAAAATAAACCAATTAAGATATGGTAATAGTTTATTACTTTACTCCCAAATAAAACTATATCTTATTATTATTACTGTAAAATATATATTATATTGTTTGATAATAAAAATCTGAATGGTTATCGTCTCGCATATTATTTCGATTTAACCCTACCTCCAAAAGTAGGATTTAAGTAACCTTGGATACAAATACCAATGAAAATTAAAACAATTTATTGAATCCATTAAAATGTTCAACATTGTTTAGATTCAGTCATTTTTTGATCAACCGCCCTGTTCGAAAATTATGAGTAAGATAAATAAATTTAATTAAAATAAATTTATGTTTTCAATATTACTAATTCTTTAATTATCATCGGGACTGCTGTTATATATTTAATCACATAATTAAATTATGCTCTTCATAGCATTGATTAACGTGATGAGTTATACCCCTATGTATTCTGATTTGTACATAATGGATGTCACAGTGATGGATTGAATGACTCACTGAATTATCTCCCCAATGGTTATTATATTGAGTTTAATTTTATAGATGACGGAATTACTCATTTATTTCTATTAAATGAGACTATTAGTTGGAATATATGTTTTAAATCGGATCGCAAAAACCAATTAACTTTTTAATTTAATAATTGATAATTAAGGGTATTTAAATTATTTGTAACAGTCACTGAGCGGATGACTAATACTTCAGTCCGCTCCGTGATCACGAATGCTGTAAAGCAATCGAAACGTCGGGAAGTTAAAAATTGTAAAAATTAAACCAAATCGCGATAAAATCGTAAAAATAGTTTATGTATAACATTCGCGTAAATCTAAGAAACCATTATAATAGCTTTAAGTTGCTAAATGTCGAGTTTTAAAAATCCAGGATTATGATGTTGCATATCTCATTATTGCAATCCGAAAAAACGCTAAGTCATGATCAACTCAATCCGTTCAGTCATAGAATTAAAAACAATTTAAGTAGTCCACCAGTCCTGAAAATCTATAAGTACGTTCTTTATTTCAACAAGACGTAAGCTGTTGAGGTATCAATTTGGCACTTTCCGGAGCGACCTGAAGAATTATACTATTGTTAGCTGGGACATGGTAACAATAACTGCTGGCAATTTTTAAAATCCACACAGGCATACCAACATTTGTCGGTAGCCGTCACATGCATTATGGCGTTTGACGAATATCCAAGTACAAAAAGGACTCGTATATCTTCAGACTCTCCATATAGTTTAAAGTCAAACTAAACAGCTATATCTAAGTACTCACATTGAACGTTGATATAGACGTCCTTGTACACGTATCCGATGGAGCTGGTAGCGTTGCAGCCGTAGTTTCCAGTGTCCTTCTTCACCAGGTCGGTGATGATGATGGAGTTGGCGGTGACCTGGCGGCGCGGGTTGGGCTCGGCCTGCTCGATGGGCTTGCCGTTGTGGATCCACGTGATCTTGGGCACGGGGGTGCCGCCCGCCTCGCAGCGAATTACTGCGCTCTCGCCTTCAGCCAGGTTCTGTACTTCGGGCTCCACCGTGAAGAATGGTGACGCTGTGGATAAAAGAAAATATTATTTTCTCTGTTTATAATAATTGAAGGTGGAATACAAATAAACAAAAGGAAGTATAAAAGCAAAGGTTTTTAGTTATAAAAACCAAATGATTTTAATTTATTTTACAATGAACGCTAGTAATGATAAAACATATTTTTTTTCTTCGATCGATAAAATCATTATATTATGTCAGGGCTATCATGAAATGTATGCTTACTGGCCATTTGAAAAAAAGCCTATGGTCAAGAAACATGTTTCTTGAAAGTTTAAAATTGAAACAAAGCGCCTAGTCCGTAGGTATTAAACTCTGAACTTCATGATTCACAGGCTATTTACGCTAGTACAAGAGATAAAGACTTATTAAGTTATTAATGTGAGTAAATATAAAGTTCAGTTCAATTGTGCGCATAAAAGTGAGTCACGCGTTTCAGGCGTTCTTCGTAGCGA
Source organism: Deilephila elpenor (assembly GCA_949752805.1). Classification (NCBI taxonomy): domain Eukaryota; kingdom Metazoa; phylum Arthropoda; class Insecta; order Lepidoptera; family Sphingidae; genus Deilephila; species Deilephila elpenor. The sequence goes on along the minus strand of OX457096.1, from coordinate 15,221,923 downwards.
TCCCTTGAATATTTCACGACGATTCAGCCGGAATAAATATTAGTATGACTCATCTAATACAACGGGCCAACCGAATTGTGGATAAACCTAAATACTGAAACAGACTACAAACAACAGAAAAAAAGCCTACAAAAATCTTTAGAAATTGGATCATATTTGGTGTATTGAAAAGTGCCACGTTCTTGGTATTAAATAATTCGGTTTCTTATAGCTTTTCTTGTCTCTACTCTTTACTTAGTGTTATATTATGCGGAGATTATGAATTTCTCTGAAAGCGAATATAGATTTCGCAGCGAGCACGTCCTTAAAATGCCCTTATAGTTCGTGAAATACAAGCTACAGCAACGCATAGAGGTCGCTTAGATGATTGTCAATGCATCGATCAGGTCACACAGAGGCCATGTGGATCGTTTAGCAGTTTTCACAATTGCTACCCGCTTGTGTTTCTATCACGCGACCCGATCTAATAGTTTTTCTTTGAATAAACTGTAGTTTTTTTGCATATTTAATGTTTTAAAACAACGTGTGTTACGAACTAGCGACGGCACTGGCTTTGCCAGTTCTGAGGTCATAAATTCGAATCCTCCTTTTACGATTTTAAAAGCATGACATGAGTTATATATTTTTGGACACTGGAGTATCTAATCAGACTCTATCACATCTTGGGGCGAAAAAAAAATATGTATAGATAGAGGAACTAATGACACCTCCACCTTTCATACCCATTTCAACATCACATTTTACGACGTCCTTAAAATATCCTCAAAATAACACAATTATAGGGCCTTACTTGCCAACCGAGTCACACGTTGGCAAATAGACATGCCTCACCTCTTGCAATTTTTTCCCTCTCGCAATCTCTCAATTTTCCCTGCCTACAGAAAGGGCACGTGTACCGCATGTATTTTGGCGCGGGTCACGGTTGATATACAACCTATCTGATGCGAAGTGTAACACCGCATTCGCGAGACCGTGCAAATTGTTTGATTACAAGATCATACACATTCTTAAAAATATTTTGTAACCTGTCCTCTGAAACTCCTTCAAGTATCATCTGAATTCTAGACAGCACCTTTGTACCTTGAAATCCGGATAGCTCAGACTATGGCAAATAGAAACACCTGACCGCTCAAACATTTGTCCCTTCTGTAACCTCTCAAGTTTCCCTACCTACATTAAGAGACTAGGGGCACGTTTACCGCGTGTATTTTGGCGCGGGTCACGTGGCTATAAAACCTTTATCTTGCCACGTGTAACACCGCATTATTCGCGTGACCGCGTAAATTGCGACACGCCCTTTTGTGCCCTTCTTTCTTTGTAAACAATTAACTGATTGTTTTATCAAATTATACGGGGTTTTAGGAAGGGTTTGTTTGGTTTTTACCTTCGTTAATGAATACAATATAGCTTTAACTCTCGTAATCAATATTTGCTGAAGATGTATGAAGGGGTTACGTGATATAAATGTTTTTATTTTTATTCTGATTCAAAAAGGTGACTACAATGCACTGATGGCAAATACTGATCTATTAGAATTTAATAATGATTGTCCCACCTTATTTTAAACCTTTTCATATTTTTATCCTATGAAAACAATAATAAAAGAAGAAACACGTCAATAGCCATTAAACGTCTTATGAAATAAAATATTAAGGAAAAAAAACCTCTAACGAATATCAGATTAACAACAGACCGGCTTTCTAACAAACACCGTAAAGTTATTTTAATACAAGTGATTGTCATAATGCCGAATTTTACATCTAAGGAATTCACAGTGGAAGCGTATTTTTTCATTATGTTTTTATGTTGCTCCATTTTTAGGTTTATGTAACCGTAAAAAAAATATAATAGCTTAATTACTGGTTTACTTCTTTGTTTTATGTGTATTTATTTTCTTCATACGCACTTCGTATAATATTTTTGGTATTTATTCAGCAATAAAGTTAAAGCATACAGGCTTCCATATGGGTCCAAGACGAAACGTTCATTTGGGACATTAATCCCTTCGATGCTTTAATCAACACTTTAAGCCGTTTGAAGCATCATCGAAAACTTAATGTGTGTACTTGTAATTCTGACAATAGGTTAAGCACTAGTTTTTAAATTCCTAATAAAAGCTATCTTGATGGCTAACATTTATAAGATAAATAAGCACCTTAAAATAATCCTAAAAGAGATCATACCCCACACTGGTAGTATATACGCTGGTAAAAGAACTATTGTAAATACTATCATTTTAATTATTAAAGAGCCAGCTAGCATTGTTACTAAATAAGCATATAATTAACCCGTACATTAGCGTTATGACTGATTTCCTACAGCCAATTACCGAAGCGTCCCGTTTGGAGAGCGTCCAAGCGTTGTTAAGGCTCGGCGGTAGGAAGCGCCAAAACTGCTCGCTCGTACGCACCGGCCCTTTATGGCACAATGTTACCTTTATTGTTGACAGTATGTAGCGCACTACCAATATGCACCATCAAACGGACCCGCGAAGACTTCGCTCTTTATAATTCAGGATGCAGTGCACCAAATTTGTTATGAGGCTGTCATATTGTCGGTCGAAAAATTTATTGACGTCATTGTTTAGTGAATCGGGTTCGAGTCAATTTCGATTTAAGTCTGTTTCCCGGCGTACAGGTTTTGTAGATAGAAAGATTTGGACTGAATGAGTGAACTTGTTCAGATAGCTGCTGACCTACATGCGAGTGAAAACATTGTCGAAGCAGGTCGTTCCTGTCAAGCACGTTTCTAGACCAGCGCGCATACATCCAGTCGTTTCGTGACATTGAATTTTTTTATTGTGTTACTACAACCTATGACCTAACCCCCTTCTTTTTGCCCTAAATGTAAATCTCCGTTGTGTAATTTTCAGCGCATTATTTATGTACATCCAAAAAAGTACTTTTACGATCGGTCGCCGACCCCATGTTGGCTCTGCTTATCCTTGCCCTTTCGCCCCTCTGGTATACATAGAATAAATTTCTCGGTTTTCCCCAAAAGGTATGCAATCGGTTAATGTTCAAGAATTCTTAGCTACATTTCTGAAATACATTTCAGTTACAGACATACTTTGTTATAGTAGCGCTCGTTCGATAAAGCACGTAATTTTTTAACATACAAAGTAACTAAGCGCTGGATCGCTTTTTGCACGCCCTTCTTTGGCTAAGTTCTTCAATAACTAGAAAATATCCAGCTTCTCCTATCATACCTTTCATGAGCTAGAACGGTCTACAACAAATACAGACTACAAACTGAAAATCAACCAATTTGATCTCCTACTGCCTAAAAACAAAAATTGCATTACTATTGTACATACAATACAATTGTCAATCAAAGTAAAGCCCACTACAACTAAAAGGTCCAAAACAACGACCATAAACCCATCCATCTCTCCCAACCGGACAATTGTAAAACAAACTGAACTACACTTCCTAAAACAACTATCAAAAATAACTCCTACACGGATAGACCAAACCACTATTCTAAAAACAAAATACAAAAAATTCGAAGTCGGGTAGACTAGATTGGGAGGGTGTAACAATGGAGGCAGGTATTACAGTGGTACAGTCAGTCCCCGCATGACAAACCGTGAGTCAGACGGACCCTTTTTGATGCAGTTGAAAGTGCTTGTTCCAGTTTTTGCACACCCGCCTCGTCTGCCGTAAGGGTGATTGAGTATTGTAGGAGCGATAATATTCGATGCGATGAGCGTAAATCTACGTTTAGTATGATCAAAAATTTTGGGTTTTGTAGAACTAATAAGATTTTTTGTGGACACTAACCACCCAGTACTGTAAGTACAGTAAAACTCCATGGACAAAACCAAGCCAAGAAATAATATTGAGCGTTGAATCTCAAAGAATTTCTTGGGAGGGCTCGCTTGTCTTTACCCAGCAAAAAACAAGCAAATATGTTTTACTTTAGTTCCGGTTGAATAAATAGAAACAAAAAATGGAATACTGGGTGTTTGTAATAGACTTGAGACGTATTTAAACGGAGAATCCAAAAGTAGCGCAACATAGATAAATATCTAAATGATACAGAAACTTTATTAAAAATCTTTAAATAGCCTTACTCCATAGCCCCTTAGAAATCCTATAACGACTCGATCGGTACGTCGAAATTACATACCCCTCGGGATAATAAATAAGCCGCTTAAAAATTCTGACGTGAGGCTGGCAACGAGCCGAAAGGCGAGCAATCGTATTTGAATAAAATGTAAAACTTCTTCACATAAACGCAAGGGAAAGCTATAAGGCAGTGAACGTTGAAACGATTTTCGTAAAATCTTTATACCTGATTTCAATATTTCAAATTAATTGCGTACCTAGTTTTTTTATTATTTTAAAACGGTACACCTATATTTTAATTAATTAGGTACAATTCAACATGCAGAATTTGGCATAAATTTAAACTTCGATGAATAATACCCATTCTAAATAATACTAAACGGAAGCTAAACACAATATTGCTGAAGCCATATCGATAGAAAATCGCGGGTGATGGAAGAGCGCCCTACTGCAATGTAACATGCATGAGATAACACTGCGGCGGCGTTTAAATTTTAATTTCAGCTCGCAAACGCGCTCGAGTTTTTACTACGCGGCTCGATATACCACACCTGTAGTATACCCGTTATGCCTATATACAGCACTAGTATTGCTCGTGGCTTCGGCTACGTGAAAATTTTCCGGCATTAAATTATCAGGCTTGTCCGGTAACACTGCCTCACTGGAAATCGACGTGAAGCGACTGCTCTGCGTTTCGTTCTGGGGGTGATACTCGTATTTCCGGATGCCCAATACCCGTTTCCTCTTCCCATCCGTTTCCTTCCCAATGGAGAACGTCACATAAATTTTGACACTGAGCCCAAAATGAGCTCTTGGACACCTGAAGTGTCTGTTTGCTAGTTTACCGTATGCTAGTACCATGCAAACAAAAGAACCGCTATTTATTTTCCCGGTATAAAAAGTACCCTACAGGCTACAGCCTTTCTCGATTATTGGACTCTTCAACACTAGAATATTTTTTCAATTCAAAGCATTAATTTCTGCGATAAGCGCTTTCAAACAAACAAACAAAAAACTTTCAACTTTATTTATTACTTATTAGTATAGATAATATCATACTATCTATTAGATTATAGTGTCTGTGGTACGGGAACGGCGAGTATAGGTGGCTATACCCGAACCCGTAGAATACCGACTAACGAGTGCTCTACCTACTAGTTAGTAGGTTAGTTTATGCATGGGAAGTAAATATCCGGAATTATATCTGGCGAGCTTTTCGCGTGTCAAGTGTATTGAAAGTAAATATGATTGAGGATTCTGTTTGATAACTTCACGACAGCAGTGGGTTTCTAAATTCGTTTTCCGTTTTCGCTTCAAGATTCGTAACATGATTGGTGAAAGAGTAGAATTCATTTTTCTTCAAACATTTGATACTAAAGTCGCATCCTATTTCACTCCGGAAAGAAAAAAGTAAGCGCGACAATAGGTCGTGAGATCGATTTGTTTGTGTGAACAAATACAGATGTCTTTTGTAAATACGGTACGTCTGATTGTTTCTATATCCTTTATGATGTACAAGGAGACATCAAATTATTAAATTAGAGATAAACTCGTGTATTGTATAACTATTGTATGTCATATTACGCATTACGTAATATAACCTTCATTTGATTTTGTTCTGATTCCCGATGAGAATTTTTCCAAAGCAAAAAGTACACAAAAGTCATAATTCTGTTTTTAAAGTATTTAATATTCCAGAGCGTTCCGTCAGACGCAGAAGATCCGCAGTTTTTACTTTTCATTCTGCATTTCGAGCCGAGTTGGGATTCATTTCAACTTTCAAGGATTCCTGTTTCTCGCCGAGTATTTTTATACCAACATTTACTTTACGCGCAATTAAACTTGGTACGTTAATAAGAGATGCTGTGGGAAAAGTATTGGAATACTTTGACCTTATTTTAAACAGCAATTTTAGACATTTCACAAAAAAGGAAAAGTTTTGCTAATGGAGTTTTTTGCTTGCCTTTCCAGCTTGCAAGCTTGAAGTTGTAACATGTTTATTACCTGTTACTATCGACGATAAAAAGATCTTGTAAAATATTTAAAATTCACACTAATTGAACATAGTGAACCGAGGGCTAAATCTCTCTCATTAGAAGTCGTTTTTATTTATCTATAGCATCGTCTGTAGTCTTAAATGACTTTTTTAAACCCCTACGCGAAGGGAGGTGGTAGAGCACAGTGGATGCGTCAGGAAGTGTGACTTCTATAATGCATAAAATAAAGTCGCTTTCCCCTGTCCCTACGAAAGCTTAGATATTTTTAACTACGCAACGTCCTTAAAAAAACTTTAATAGATACAGTAATTCAAGAGGTAGGTTTATACGTATAGAATAAACCTACCACCCGGGCCAAGTTGCACCTGGCTGGTAATATTTTCTAAATCGAAGTAGTCCTCACCTTCAATGTTAAGCTGTATGGAGTAAGACTGGGCGGTGCCGACGCCGTTGCTGACTTCGCACGTGTAGGTGCCACGGTCGTCGTACGTGGGGTACTTGATGACCAGCGTCTTGCCGTAGTTGTCTTGTGTGATGCTGGCTGACGAGATGATGTTGTGACCGTCCTTCTTCCACACGATTTGAGGGAGAGGCCTACGAACAAACTTTCAGTTACAATGGCGTTTCATTATATTACAAAATCTGTACTCTCTTTTTACAAGTAAACTTTTGAGCGCAACCGAAATATCTACAATAACCTATACTATGAAGCTTAAAACCATCAGGTGAGTCAAATTTTGTTATTTTCGTCTAATCTATGCACTCGTCCCGCGACTACAGCGATTGTGTTTCCTATCATAATAGGGTATTTGACTATCATCGAACATACATACATACATAAACTCACGCCTTTATCCCCGAAGGGGTAGGCAGAGGCGCCACCAGGACACCCACATTTCGCCTTGTATGTTCCGTCCCACGATGTGATAGGGGGCGAGCCTATCGCCATATCGGGCACAAATTCCTGAATCCGGGCTGATAATGAATAGAAAAATCCAATATCACTTTGCCCGACCCGGGACTCGAACCCGAGACCTCAGCTTTGTAACCGTACCGTAATACAACAACGCCACCGAGGCGGTCTACTATCATCGAATGTTTGTATTATTCCAGGTAGACTAACACAATTGCCAATAAAACAAAACATTTTTGTGAAAATATTATTAAAGTATCTTGTAACATGAGGCAAATAATAATCACCCAATAACAGTGAAACAAAGAGCCTATGATAATACCATCAAACCTGTACACAACAAATAACACTACGTCTTTAACACAAACCCTAATCAGTTTAAAAGTTGAAACAAGTCGCCACATGAGTAAAGGCTAAATGACTAATGTGATATGACATGTTGAATGCACATTCATCGACGGAAATAAACCGCGTGCAACTTAATTCCAGCAGGATACTTACGACTTATCCAGAACAAACACGCAATTACCCTTAACACATCAATCTTTTTGTTTTTCATTGAGATTTGTGTTGGGCTGTGAAATCTTTAATCGAGATATTTAGTGATATAAACGTATCTGTATTTTAGCTATCCAAAACGAACAGCTTTTAAGTATTATAATAGTTGCGCTGGTCACCATAATAATGTGGAATGGATAGAGATTTCATTGATACTCTCTTTGGACCAGATTGTAGTTACCATTTAGAATTCAAGTGTAAGAGTTGGGGATCGCTACAGCTTACAGTCTTGAAATTAAGCTTATCATAATTAAGTATCATAAAGAGGTAAATCCGACAACGGTTAGATTACCGTGAATCGAATATTTTTGTACTACTAAATCTGGTATTTATTATTGTAAAAAATCTATAAATTAGATCGATGACGCCTACGTTGTATACCTATCGATAGCGGATATGGTTATCCGACATCCGCGTGAGTTTGCGGAAATAGATGTTATTTTTTCACACGGTATCGAACCATCGCAAACCATTAGTAGTAACGGATATGGAGACCACAAGCCACCATTATAAATTTTCTTGGGTTTCAACCCACTATCCCATGCCTACGCAGGGTAGCAGCAACAAGTGCATTAAAGATCCTATAAAATGATCTAAGTGTCCAAGCATAACATGTTTTTCGAATAACGAAACTTTTATAAAATCTGCTTTTTGGCTTGAGATCCGAGTCTATCGTTTTCTTCCCTACACTACAAAGACTATCTATTATATTAGTTCAAAAGATAACAAGAATAATACTCACGTTCCACCATAAATGCAGTACAGCTCCACCTTCTTCCCTTTCAGAGCTTTCTCAATCTTCCTAGTAGTGTATTGTCTCTCCGGAGCATGTTTGTTCAATGTGGGCGATATGCCAGTCTGTGTGACGTCCAAGTAGATCTTATTGCCGAACTTGTACTCGTTCCTGAATACAGAGTTCGCTGTGCAGATGTAAGCGTAGTCGACACTGGCGTCGAATCGCGTTACGTTCGAGAACCAGAGGTTGCCCTCAGGGTCTAGGGTCATGCGGGAGTTGTTGATCGTCTTTAATTGTCCCTGGTCTCCTTGCAACATCCAGTAGACTTTTGGCTTTGGGTGGCCATCTGGAGGTTCGCAGGTGAGCTTGAATGGCTTGCCTTCCTCTGCCTTGACGACTTGCTGTCCATCTGTTTCTTTGAAAGAGTTGAGTTCGGCTCGCCGTACGAAGACAGAGTTGGAAGCGGCTGTGCCCCACTCGTTGTAAGCGAAGCATTGGTACTGACCGAGATCCTCGTCTCGGGGCTTGCTGACCACGAGGGTGCCTCTGCCAGATTGCTGTGAGATTCTATTGTCGTAGCTCGTGTATTCGAATGGTTTTCCGTTTTTGATCCATCTGTACCTGTTGGTCAAACATTTTGTATTAATATTGATACGTTTAAGAAAATATAGACCAATGTTTTCTTGACCTACGACTTTAAGATACCGATAGCATTTTTAGTAAAATAACAAAGTTTCATTGACAACACAAACATAATCAGTCATGAAGTCATCATCTAAAAAAATACCATTACAAAATATAGAAATAAATAGGCAGTGTCAATAGTGCATTGATACGAGTAACTACTTGTATCATAAGATTAACTTTGATGGTTTTCACGTCTATCAGGATCATCATATTTAAAAGAGCTAAATCAACATAATGAACCACGGAGTTACAGGATTAAATACTTTGTATCTCGCCGGTTACATCATTAAACATTGTTTCCAAGTTACGCTTGATAAATAAAATTAACGAAAGGAATCGCGAGCAAAAATATCCGAGCCAACTCAAGGTTGCTTTTCAAAGATAAAGCACGAATGTTTCCTATTATTTACGATTCGCCGACGGAACGGACTATTTATAAACTAATGTATACATTTAACGTCGAGGAAACAAAGTTAACTATATTTGAATAAATGAGGAATTTCACCAAATCCACCGGTAAATGTATACCATCTATAGAATTTCATATCATGTCAAGACTGGTGAATGTTGGTTTGTTAGTATTGGAGCAGCTCATATATGTCACATGCGGTTGAACTAAAATAAACTTGTAACCAATCTAGTGTCAGAATTTCCAAACTATCTATAATTCCGGACTTCGGAGAGAGCTAAGTAACAGCTGCTAATTGTAATGTCGCGTATCAAATCCAAACGGTTTTAGGAGACTTTGCAAAGAACCGGAAAATTAAGGTTTTTGTCACCAAATGTCTCATCCTAGCTGTAACGCTCCAGGCCGATATTACCAATATTCGTAAATGTGATTCAGCTATGAACGACATATTGGATTATTAGAACACGCAAGAAACACCACCGGCTCAACATCATACTAACATGTTATATGTCGTGTGTATCAGATATTACCATAAATTATCGCAGCCAGATCCGAGAGAAATATTTGGCGAACACAAAAAAATGTTTCCTTTCGGGGATTGAAACTGTCACGAAGATAAATGTAGCTCTAAGTTTCCGATACCAGTCTGTAACTATTTTGAATACAGTGCTTAATAGAACAGATTCTTGGTATAGTTATTAGCTCTTCATATTTGGATTTTATGAATAAACTAAGACAATGTGCCCGACCTTCGGGTCTGCGCATTATACTCCTGTGATCTGTTACGAGTGGCTGAGGTGGGCGGCATCCTGTCCTGTCCCCTTGTTATCTGTAATCTCAACTTCTCGCATCACAAGGTCTATCGATTCACTATCCTTTTCTCGTACTGCAAGCTCGGTTTTCGTAAGAGGCATAATAGTGAACTAGTTACTTTATCTAAATTTTAAAGGCGAAAATCTAATGTTACGAATAAGACAATATTAAAAAAGATTTATATTGACTAATCTATTAATCAAGAAACTATTTAGGCTTAAATTATACTTGTTATATGAATGAGATGCGACAATAATAATTCTTCACTATAAAATGAGCGAATGTTTACCCCAGGTTCATCATTATTTATTATTCGTCCAGAAAAAATAATGTATACATACATGATGTTACTGCATTCATGATTGTAACTTGTTTTTGTGTTAAATAGAAAAAATAAAAATAAAAATAAACAAAAATATTTTATAGAACTTTCCAATTCACCATACCAAAAGCTATTCCAAAATGCCAATCCCAATATCTCCCTATCTCAATCCCTAAGTGCAATATCGGGCGTCCGGACAATTTCATTGTTCCTCGACGACTTCCACGATGCATCATGCATCACGGTGGACGTCCACGTCTCAGCTCCGCGGGTCATTACATACAGGACGCTCTGATTGAACGCACACAATCGGACATGCCGACAGACAATTATATGTAGTGCACCGGCTTGAATCATAACTTCCCGTGCGGGCGGCATTCGAAACTAGTGCATACACTAATTCGCAGACACTAACTCAAGCGTGTAACGCCGAGAGGGTAGCAAAGGTATTGTCACCGATAGTTGATTTAACTTAATTTCATCCCTTGATGGAAAAGGGAGTAAGCCTATTAATAATACCACGTATCACGGTTCCTTTTCTTTCGTAATATTACCACGTATTGTCAAAATATTGTATTGATCTGTAAAGTATTTAAAACCTAAACACTAAGCTATTGCGTTGTAGTCGTGACATTAAAAGTCTACTGCCTCCAGCAAAAAAGGTTTGTCGCCCCTGGAATAATAAAGAAAACAAAAACGAAAACACTTTTCGCTGCTGCCCCTCGTATCCTGCCGCCCCGGGCCTTGGCCCCTAATCCCCCAGGATGTAGGCCCCACTTGGTGCAATTCTGATACATGCTTCAATACTCCAACAGTATATTTAATGAAATCCATGTATTTAACATTTATACACATATCGCAAAAATATAGGTTGCGGACAGTCGCTAAATGATGGTCGCTTCCAAGTTCCAACAAGTTGCGATGGAAATCTTTGGGGGCGGTCTAAGTTCGGGCTTCAACAATGAATTTTATTTGACTGAAGACGAATTTGACGCCGATCAACTGATTCTTCATAAGAAATTAACCAATAGATAAATAACCCCCGTGACGCGGTGTTTTATAAAACAAGCATTGTTTCTAATAGCCACTAACAAACTAGTCACCAGTAGGTAATTATACTGAGTTCAGGACTATTTCAGTGCTGATAGGTTATTTATTTCTAGGTCAAGTCCATAATTTATGCGTAGTTCTAACCGCTATCATATTGTTTAATATGCCTATTGCCTACATCACAAACATAATATGGGAATCATAAAACACAAATAGCATACAAAGCAATTGTTTGTGGTAAATGTAGCATAAACTTCGATAGCACTTACACTCCGTTATTCTGATACATTCTCAAACCGCGGATATCAATGTACGCCACAAATTTTAGAAAGACAAGGTTTATCGGCTATGTGATTGTTTAAGATCGTTTAAGGGCCTCTTTTACCGAGGTGTTTAGGTATTAAACGTCATCTCACTCCGCACACCCGGAGCTCGGCGCAAAGCGCACACTGACATCAGCCGACGCCACAGTTCAAATAAGTACAGCATGCTAACTCACCATGCCATTTCAAAAATTTCTCATGAACGCTCCCTAGTTCTTAATAGGAATGTACATTGAGTATATATTTTATTTAACGTGGTTTATTTATTTAATTGTTCGTGTGGGGTATTTTAAATTGTTCATTATATTGTTTGATAAAATGCTTTATTATTACATTATTAATGTTATATGTTTTAATTAAATTAAATTTTTACTTTGAGTTTTTATTGTAACGGTTGTTTACTATAGACTTACATAATTAATATACACCGTTTTTTCCATTATACTTGACGCATTCGCGACTGCTGTCCGCTACTGGACATAGCCTCACCATTTTGTCCACAGCATATAGCGTCGGCTATTTGCTATTTTCTGCAATTTATAACCAATAGTGTCCCACAATTTCTCCCAAGTCATCGGTCCATTTGATGGGAGGTCTCACATTGCACTTTCCATTCACTTATCTAATGAATTTCATTAATATACTGCATTTCTTCCCACCACAACCTGTCCTGTTCAATCCTGTCTGTTCCGTCACTTCCCGATTGGTCCCGTTCCATCCTTTGTCATTCCAAGCCTTTATATTTTCTCCTATCCCATCAAAAGAAATGTATCAGCTATCCCAGTAATTTTGACTATGCATTTAGAATATCGACACTAAGAGAGGGAAATATCGATTTGAGACAAATCGGATCAATAACAAAATTTTTCAATATTTTTGCCCAAATTCTGCCTATGAATTTAAATTATTCGAACAAAGAGTGTCTCAGATATAGATTTATAAAACAATCGGATTAATAATTTAAGACCACAAAATCACGGCCGTCCCGCCCCGTGATCACGAAAGCTGTAAAGTAATCGAAACATCAGGATGTTAAAAAATGAAAAAAAAAAAAATTAAAAATTTAACCAAATCGCGATAAAATCCGTATAAAATAGTTTTATTTCAATCACGGCCACCATTTAAAATTCTGAATACGAATTAAAAATTTTGAAGTACCTATAGGAAACTAAAAAAAAAGATTGAGTTTTTTGGTATGTATTTCACATTTTCTATGCCTTGCAATAAAGGCGGAAAACCGATGCGCGCGCTTTTGCACTTTTCTTCTGTCAAGTCAGAAATAAACTAGCATCTCCTGGACTGTTTGTTTTATTGTGCTTCCACATTAATATCAATATTACATTTTTTCTCGAACGTTTATAATAATATATGTATACAGATTTCCCATCTAAATTATTTCTACCAATTCATTCCCGTCCCAAGCGCGGCGCGGCGCTAAGAAAAATCGTTCGAAAAAATCAATGCCTTTTCGCCTCGTTAGGTCCAATAAAGAAAACTAAGCATGCCATTATTTTAGTAATTATGAGTTTTTGACATTAATACATTGAAGTGGTTATGATTTTTAATACAATATTTCGTCCCTTATTACACCCCCATAATATTACTTTTTTAATAATTGTTAGTCGCCATTATTTTTACTAGCTTCGCCTGTGTGTAATTCTTAATAACTTCCAAAAAATAGTAAATTTAATATAAATATTATTGTAACAAATATCTTGTAAATAGAAAAAAGTACTATGTGTATTTGTCATAAGAGCTATTTAAATGTCTACGTGACCAATAAATGATTTGAATTTCAATCTACTAGAATAATTCTTACATAGGTTCATTGACTCGTTTTTCAAGACGCAATTGTATGATAGTGCTCTCTCTAGATATTAAATACTCTAAGACATAGAGATTACCTTAAATATTTTCCATACAATGACATTGTAATACTGAATCTATTATATCAATAACTTCAGTTTCATTTAACATGTCATTCATATTTTAAATGTCAATTTTATTAAGTACAGTATATCAAATGAATTTATTTTTACTGTGGCGCATTTACGCTATTGTTTTAATGTATTTCGCAGTGACATTTTGTGAAAAAATCGGCGTGGGTCCGACCTCGATGACGCCTCGGCGTCGACTGACGAGCTGGTTCGAACGCGTGCATTGCTCAAAATTTTAGTTTTTATTTCTTTATATAAAATTACACCAATATTTAAAAATGTTTTCTTACAGATCCCTAAAAAATTAAAAAGCCTATCTTTTCATACAATTTTTACATGATTTTGATAGAATCTCGCAGTATAAAACGTGTTTGAAAAAGCGATTTAAACCCATATTTGAGGTGATTTTGATCGAATTTATTATTATAATTTATGTTTCTGGCTTTACAATTCCCTCGGTTGTATTCCCAATTTTGCTTAAATGCTTGTTATTTATGTATAATTTGTATATCAACGGAGCTACCGATGTTTAAAAAAGGCAAAAATCGGTATAACCCGCCCTTAAGGCGATAATAGACCTAATGAAAACAAAACGCTTCGTAGTTGCGTTACAATTCTTCCAAAACAGATAATAATATGGAAGATAAAAGGACGAAAGAATGAAAGACGTGATGGGTTACCGGCAATGTCTTTCACCAATCAAAGCACAATAGTAAAACTATGATTCACATCGGTTTTCTGTGAGAAAGGGGTAGTACCCAAGTCGAGCTCGTCTATTCTTATAGTTTTACAAGATAAATACTTCAGCACACTTCCTACCACTTGTAAAATTACGGCCAAAAAATATCCGCAAATTAAACATACGCAAGTAATATAAAATTACAACTGACTTATAAACTTTGGGACATTAGATTCGTTTTCGATCTTGTATTTTTAGACATATATAACATGTCAATGTCTATAACTACGGAATTACGTGATTGATATGAATTTAAAATAACCTGTGAGCCGCACGGCGCTAACGGCGCTGGGAGTGGGCCGGTCTCTTAATGTCGAGGTCGGCGGTTCGATGAGATCACGCGTGCTTTACTAGACAATACTAATCGATAGGGACGAAGGAGGTTGAGCACCTGCCCATACGATTCTTCATCTGATTGTTAAAGATAATATCATCGTGATCATGATTACTAACAATTCAACATTTCAGGTTATAGAAACTTTATTTCCCAAAAGAAATTTACAAATTTCACTTAATGAGAAATTTATACATTTCCAGTCAAATAACTATCAAAACGGTCTGCATGCATCGAACTCTTCCTAGGTCATTTACTTCTAGTTGTAGCTTTCATTGTTCCACAATTATGTGAGCATGTCACAACATGATTTTTTATCAATGTTGCAAAATTGAAGGGCATTTCTTCAACCAGCCGCCCGTGACATCAACCCACCAGAGATTACGAGTTACGACTTACAAGTCCACCACGCTGCACTGGCCACACGTTAAACTTATCACTCCTTCGAAAATCTTGTAGATCTCAAAATGCGGTAATAAGTTAAAGAATATTATAATATTCCATTGAATAATATTAAAAACCGGTTATTGAAATTGGCTGTATTGTTTCCATTACTTCTCGTAAATTTTCCTTCTTATTGTGTAAACTATTTATTTCAATTCAAAACAAAACATATTAATACAATTATTATTTTTTTACTGCTATCAACCGCAAATATGGTTAATAGGATAATAACAAACTTATAATGTTGCATAAATTAATTTACCAAAGACTTTCCTGTTTGATGTGACTAATTTTAACAATACAACATTAATGCAGTAAATGTCGGACAATGGTCTGCCAAGCAAATGCATTTAACAAGTTTACTTGAAATCCAAGAAATTTAATATTCTCAGTCCGATTCCATTCACGAGCCAACACGTTATGCATGATGAATACAAATCTTGTACTCCCAAATTCATGTAAATGAACTTGGTTGTAATATATGAATCAAAAACTACCTAAGTTTTACGCCTATCGTAACTTTGAATATTTTTCTATGTTTATTAAATATCCTCGTAAAAGTTTATTAAATATTAAGCTGAGGTCTCGGGTTCGAGTCCCGGGTCGGGCAAAGTGATATTGGAGTTTTCTATTCATTATCAGCCCGCAGTCAGGAAATTGTGCCCGATATGGCGATAGGCTCGCCCCCTATCACATCATGGGACGGAACATACAAGCCAAAATGTGGGTGTCCTGGTGGCGCCTCCGCCTACCCCTTCTGTGATAAAGGTGTGAGTTTAGGTATGTATGTAATTCCATAAACATCTCATATAATACAATGACAAAGTCGACATCGGCTAGACTCTCAAGTAACACACAACACTTATAAATAGCGTATTATACAGTGTTATGCGCTGTGACACAACCATGGAGAGCCTTCGAGGTCTCTAGAGACTCGAGATGACCGCATCAGCGGCGCAGCGCTGACTCATCCATGCATTATTCATAAACTCACTACACGCTGACTGCGGAGGAAAATGTGAATGAAAATAACAATTTAGCTCTTCATTTTATTAATTAAATTTAAGAGTCATTAATAATTCGGAGTATTGTTTGTGAATATTAAAACAGAATGCTTGAAAACGTAACTAGTATAATATAATATGAATAAAATTTACGTCGACATTTAAGAGCTTTTAATGTTATTAGTTTCAAATTCTGAATATGTATGCACCATCATCCTAAAATACACATCCGTAATTAAATACGTCTGTCATAGATCAATTCTGTATTCACTTAACCGCTACCACAAACTTGCATAATGAGTATTTTGATATTCGCAACGACAGTAATTTCATTTCCAATACCGAGCTAACCATTAACCAACAAATATTGAATACCGCTACCAAAATAGGTTTCAATAATAGATTAAATTGTAAACTCCACACTGAGTCCTTGAGATGTTGGCAGGTGGTGTATGTTTAGCAATAGCAATCCCATGGTTAAGGGCCTCTTTTACCGAGGTGTTTAGGTATTAAACGTCATCTCACTCCGCACACCCGGAGCTCGGCGCACAGCGCACACTGACATCAGCCGACGCCACAGTTCAAATGAGTACAGCATGCTAACTCACCATGCCATTTCAAAAATTTCTCATGAACGCTCCCTAGTTCGTAATAGGAATGTACATTGAGTATATCTTTTATTTAACGTGGTTTATTTATTTAATTGTTCGTGTGAGGTATTTTAAATTGTTCATTATATTGTTTGATAAAATGCTTTATTATTACATTATTAATGTGATATGTTTTAATTAAATTAAATTAAATTGTTACTTTGAGTTTTTATTGTAACGGTTGTTTACTATAGACTTACATAATTAATATGCACCTTTTTTTCCATTATACTTGACGCATTTGCGACTGCTGTCCGCTACCGGCTATAGCCTCACCATTTTTTCCACAGCATACAACGTCGGCTATTTGCTATTTTCTGCAATTTATAACCAATAGGGTCCCAAAATTTCTCCCAAGTCATCGGTCCATTTGATGGTAAGTCTCACATTGCACTTTCCGTCATGTAGTACTTAGTTATTATTATCTATTGAATTTCATTAATATACTGCATTTCTCCCCACAACAACCTGTCCTGTTCAATCCCGTCTGTTCCGTCACTTCCCGATCGGTCCCGTTCTATCCTTTGTCATTCCAAGCCTTTATATTTTCTCCTATCCCATCAAAGAAATGTATCAGCTATCCCAGTAATTTTGACTATGCATTTAGAATATCGACACTAAGAGAGGGAAATATCGATTTGAGACAAGTCGGATCAATAACAAAAATTTGCTATATTTTTGCCCAAATTCTGCCTATAAATTTAATTTATTCGAACAAAGAGTGTCTCGTATATAGATTTATAAAACAATCGGATTAATAATTTAAGACCACAAAATCACGGCCACCATTTAAAATTCTGAATACGAATTAAAAAAATTTAAGTACCTATAGGAAACTAAAAAGAGTTGAATTTTTTGGTATGTATTTCACATTTTCTATGCCTTGCAATAAAGGCGGACAACCGAAGCGCGCGCTTTTGCACTATTCTTCTGTCAAGTCAGAAATAAACTAGCATCTCATCTCATCTCATCATCTCATCTCATCGAGTAACTACTGGACATATTGAGACTTAACATCTTATGTCTCAGGATTGCGAGCGCAGTGGAATGTTGCTACTGTTTATGAGCGGTCGTATCGCTTACCATCAGGCGAACGGCTTGCTCGTCTCGTCATTCATTGCAATAAAAAAAAATCTCCTGGACTGTTTGTTTTATTGTGCTTCCACATTAATATCAATATTATTTTTTTTTCTCGAACGTATATAATAACATATGTATAAAGATTTCCCATCTAAATTATTTCTACCAATTCATTCCCGTACCAAGCGCGGCACGGCGCTAAAAAATTGTTCGAAAAAATCAATGCCTTTTCGCCTCGTTAGGTCCAATAAAGAAAACTAAGCATGCCATTATTTTAGTAATTATGAGTTTTTGACATTAATACATTGAAGTGGTTATGTAATTTAATACAATATTTCGTCCCTTATTACACCCCCATAATATTCTTTTTTCATAATTGTTAGTCGCCATTATTAACACGCTTTTACTAGCTTCGCCTGTGTGTAATAACTTCCGAAACATAGTAAATTTAATATAAATAATATTGTAACAAATATCTTGTAAATAGAAAAAAAGTACTATGTGTATTTGTCATAAGAGCTATTTAAATGCCTACGTGACCAATAAATGATTTGAATTTCAATCTAATAGAATAGTTCTTACATAGGTTCATTGACTCGTTTTTGAAGACGCAATTGTATGATAGTGCTCTCTCTAGATATTAAATACTCTAAGACCTAGAGATTACCTTAAATATTTTCCATACAATGACATTGTAATACTGAATCTATTATATCAATAACTTCAGTTTCATTGAACATGTCATTCATATTTTAAGTGTCAATTTTATTAAGTACAGTATATCAAATGAATTTATTTTTACTGTGGCGCATTTACGCTATTGTTTTAATGTATTTCGCAGTGACATTTCGTGAAAAAATCGGCGTGGGTCCGACCTCGATGACGCCTCGGCGTCGACTGACGAGCTGGTTCGAACGCGTGCATTGCTAAAAATTTTAGTTTTTATTTCTTTATAAAAAAATTAAACCATTATTTAAAAATGTTTTCTTACAGATCCCTAAAAAATTAAAAAGCCTATATTTTGATACAATTTTTACATGATTTTGATAGAATCTCGCAGTATAAAACGTGTTTGAAAAAGCGATTTAGAACCATATTTGAGGTGATTTTTGATCGAATTTATTATTATAATTTATGTTTCTGGCTTTACAGTTCCCTCGGTTGTATTCCCAATTTTGCTTAAATGCTTGTTTTTTATGTATAAGTTGTATATCAACGGAGCTACCGATGTTTAAAAGAGGCAAAAATCGGTATAACCCGCCCTTAATAATGATGATTGCTTTCTTCAATAAATTATCGTACAAGGAAACCAAGACGCTAATATGTAATAACAAATTACTGTACATTTCCTAATGCTTGATAAATACACACTGATGTAAGAATTTGAACCGTAATTTTCTGTTCGTTTTTTTTTCATTATTCCACCAATGAATCTCATAAATAGACTGTGTACCTATCATCACAAGCGACCTTTATATCGTACAAGCATAGAAAACAATGAATGCACGTCCTCGATATCAAAGGATCTCGAGCACCACAAACCAAATTAAGCTTCACGGCTCCATACATCCGGCGGCAGAACCTTATTCCGCACTACTCGTACACTTATTAGGTCAGGGAGGAAAATAGCAAACTAGCTTAGTTATGCTATTTATACACCGTGGATTCATGTATAAAACCTCTCTGACAACTACGGAAGAATATTGTTATTAATATAATTATTAATATTTGAATATTGTGATTTTCTACACATATAACGGAAAAAACGGGCCGCCCTGTCAGTCTGACGATAATTAACTTTTCGATTTAAAACTCATTGTAACCCTGTAATCCTTACTTGTCATGCTGCTAGCCCAATTTTTCTTCCTAGACTTTGTTTCCAATTGCAAATAATCGCTACGTACTTTTATTTTAGTTAATTGGACTTTTATTTATCTACTAAATAAATAAAAGAACGTCACATTACAGCACATAACCAATCCCACAAATATATTACCTACTTATTATAAACATATCCACCTAATAAGAAACAATCAATTTGTCACGGCATTTGGGGGCAAATTACATGAGTTACGCGACATATAATTCGGAGCAACCATGGCAGAGCTAGATTAAAGGCGAGCTGCATGTGGTCGTTAGCTCGCATTGTCGAGTGACCTGTTTACACAGAGGAAGAATTGTGTCGTCTAGACATGGCGCTCATAAATTTCTCTTTCAAACATTTTTGGGTCGAGTTATTTGTTCTCGCGCTAGATTTGAATAATGAGTTGCAACTATGACATGAAACAATATGTATATCTTTTGTGTTTTCTGGTTTTGCGTGATATCTAAGTTTTTAAAAGGTAATATTTACAAAAAATACATATAGTATCAACTCTACATTTAGAGATGTATCTAGTAACATGGATATCAGAAGCTACCAGGAACATTTCGGTCTGTCGGTAATCTTTGGTCTACATGTGAAGATCAAATGCAAGAGTTCTCATTCCCTAACCAGTTTCTCAATTACTACCTCAGATAAGCTTTTACTACTAAATTTTGCTAAAAAATCCTGAACATTGAACTGCTGCGCTAAATTGAAATCATGGTTGGCAGGCCCACTGTCACTTATCTAATAATTAACAAGCCATGCTTTACTGTTTCATAAGTAAATACGAATTAAATAACTATGTTCCTAGTCCCTACCCAAGATGCAATGAAATCGTTAACAACCGAGCTATGAACGCCACGTGATTCGGCTATTATAATAACTTTATCTACCGTTACGATATTAAACGTTATATGCAAATTAGTTAGTAAAAGTTCATTAGGGCACGCCACGAATTTTAATTAGTTGATTATAATCGATTACACGTTTATTCAATGTTCTATACACCCTAAACGTCGCTATAAGTAAAACCTTCTGTGACAGCCCAATATCCGCCGTAACCTTAATAAACTTTAACCATAGACAAAGAACAATGACCGAGAAGTCAGTCAAAATCGTATATAAAGTATAATTGTATATACGTATTTATAGTTTATACACAACATCAACTGCCGCACATTCAGCTTTAATTTTCAGAAAAATTAAGTTTTATATAAACTTTATTATGCAAAAATCTTAACTTTTTTTTAACGTGTCTTAACGTCTTTGATTTAGGACTAAAATCAGGTGTACCTTACTGTCTAAACGCGGCACTAGACTATTGTACCAAATATGAAACAACTTAAAACATTCCCTATATGGCCACAGCATACCGAGAATGACAGAATGCATTAACGTGATACCACCGCATTGAAGGGGGTTCAGATTTCAATTAGTGATCAACCAAATTTAGTAACAAATACCGCGAGTCTTTACTCTCTCCTATGTCTCTAAGAGCATCCTTATTTAAACCTTTGGCCCGGTTGTTGCTTTTGTGCCTATGGCAAACCTATAAAACGCGTCAGAAACTATGAATGGCTTGGATTTTGTGGTAACTACGAATCTTACATAATTATATGATTGATTTCATTGGAGGTTAAAGAAAAACTAGACTTATAGGTAATCAGCCTCGCTTAGTTTTCCACTTTGTATTAATTCTTTACGTGCTGTTGAATCTGGCTGACCGGAGCTGCGGTGGTGTATGAACCTTCCGGCTTGCTCCGGAGTACCGGAATAGAATCTCAACAACTTGCCTAAAATTAAAAAGTGTAAAGGATAGTATTTGTAGCCTTATATCATTACTAGCGGCCTAGCCCGGGTCCGCTCGGGTGCAAATAGTTTTTGACTCCAGTCCACATCAGAAACATTACGTCGCGTACTATTTTTTATTTTTAGTGTAGTCTTAGTATAGATTTATACTTACTTGGGCGCCGGTTCTCCCTCAGCCTCGCACTCGATGATGAAAGGCTTGTCCGTCTCACCAGCCTGCGCCACTTGGAACAGGATTTCCTCCTGCGTTGGCTGCTTCACGATCTTCGGCGGTGACGTCACTGTCAACATCATCACGGTTACTCACTCCTGAGTCATTGGCAGTATAATCAATCGTGCCCCCACTGATTTATGCGATTCATTGACGTTTTATGGGTTTGTGCAAATGTTTATGCTCTTGTTAATGGAATTTGGCTGACTTGGTTCTTATTGTCAAAGTGATTATTATTCGTTTCAAAATACAAGTTATGATTATAAATTTTCAAACGACTACGTCATAATTATTTAGGTATGTTCAACTGTTTCATTGTTCTTAAAGTAGTTTGGTAAAAAAGGTGACGGTCAATGCGCCTATCATTCTGCATGTGATATACAAATAAGTATTAAGTCATATTAAAATACGCAAATAGCCGTGAAGACAAATGACGGTCTATGATAATGACGGTATATAGTCTAGCGATTTGATGGAATGAAGTATCCTTATACTAATATTATGATTGCGAAAGTTTGTATGTATGGATGTTCGTTTCTCTTTCAAGGAAAAATAGCTGTACCTATTTTGATTTTTGGTATTAGCTGACACCTCGGATTAACACATAGGCTACTTTTTTCCCGAAAAACTGTAGCGTCCCCCCACGGGAACAATGAGTAAGGAATTTAAATATACATAATGTATTTGCTACTCTTACACCTCGAATGGATGGCACGGGACAGGAGAGAACAGGAATGCATGCTTTTCGTCATATGACTGAATGAGACTGGGTAGAACGGGATACAATGAGACGGGACGGGAAAAGCAATATAGTCGATGGCGGTCACATTGAGTTTAAATATATTCGTAAAATAGTTAGTACGCGAAGTAATCATATGTTGTTGATGTAGACGAGACTCAAAAACTATCTGCGCCCAGCCGAAGACGGGCCGGGCCGCTAGTAGAATAATTAAACATAATTCTTACAAGTCGTCATACAATATTAGTTGTCTAAACAAATTCTATTAATAATTCCAAATTCATCCGCACATTAAAGATTAATTCGTGTGACAAAATTCTACAGCATCTAATTGTTTAATTAACGACATCCGGTAGCGAATTCTAGATGATCACATGTGTTAACGTATTTTTATTTATGAGAAACCTACCGGTTATCGCGAGCAGTCAGTTACAATCTTTACAGCGTTACGTAAAGATAACATCCAAGTTTAACGAACAATTCCGCTATCTATTTTATCGGTTATATTTCGGGATTTGTAGGGAACACTTTTTATGTGCTTTTTTTACTAATCATCCGTGGCGATGATATGACTACAAAAATGTAATATATTATTCATCGTCACTACTAATTTAGAATATGCAATAAAAATCATAGTTAACTTGTTTGGTTCGCTTTCCAGGATATCGTGTCTTGATTCGGGACCCTCGAAATCTCGTGAATCTTGCAAAAAAATATTTTGGTTTTAAATTATCAAGAATTCCCAAATCCTTTTAATTTGTATCAACAAGAATAGCTTTTGCTACATCAACAGATCTATCAGTAAACATGCAACCGAAATATTTACGAGGTAAATCCGTCGACTTCATTCAGCATTGGCTCCCTTTAATCTTTTTTTTGAGCCAAGTTCGTTACTACAATAGCTTCGGCGCGCGGATTGCGACAGGCCGGCTAACAGCCATGTCGGAACTATTCTTGTATTGTAGGGCGCCAGAAAGACCGACAAAAAAGGCTGAGGTCTGTAGTCGAACCTCTGCCAGGTCAATTGTGACGGACTTTTTATCGATAAATATTTTTTAAGCTATCATTATGTTATGTGTCCATGCTGGTAAATTATGTTAGTTGTTATATTTTGAGTTACAATATATCTTTCTTTAGTAATGGCACAAGTAAACATGTTACATGGGAATGAATATAAAAGGAACTATTTGTGAAAATGATGCTTGTTTCTGTATCCTGGAATGTGTAAGCAAAGATGCAACTAGTGGCATTCACATTTCTTTGAGAAATGTCATAAAATCTGCTGTGATATGATATTCTTTAAGAGATCAAGCCACCATGTTGGGCACAAATATCAACCCTTCGCAATGCAAGATTTCACAAGTTGAATAATTATCACAAAGTGGATAGCTGCCCTGCCCGAGCAGCTGACCCTAAAGTCTAGTACTAGGAATCAATGACTCAGTCAATTCAGTAGCACTACTAAAACATGAGATGACATCAAAAATCCAATCACGCCTGCCCCAAGGCCGTAACAATATACACAATTATTAATCTGAACTGTGCACTATTGTGCCTGGAAACTGTCCTAATAATAATTGGTGGCCTCCATTAATGATCAAAATCACCAACTTTATTCCATCTAGCTTTGAAGAAATGCCATCAAAAATTAGTATACCAGTTGCAGAAAAATGTAAAGATTTTATATCATCTAGTTTGTATCATTTATATCAAAGCTTAGCATGTATGTAGTTTAGTGAATTGGGAAGTGAAACTTCCTATTAAGTGATTATAACTATGATGATGAATTGTCTTATAATGCTTTATGAAGGGGAACAATTTATAAAACAACTATAACTCTCTGATCCCGGTGCTAAACCATAGTAAGCAATTTTCTCCATTCATTTGTTTATAGCCAGACCAAGCCAATCAATGACTACATGCATTCTTAAGATGTTTTTAATACAAATGTACAAGGAAAATTTTATATACATATTTCAATCTACTTACATATGCAATTTTCTCTATTCTATATTTCCCAAAGATAGAAGAATAATTTATATGCTTTGTATGAAAATATATCATATGACTTATTTAATTAATTAATTGTGGTTACAGCCATAAATTGACTTTTCAATTTTAAACAGACAGTACTAGAGGCATTCTGTGACTATGTTTCATCATGTTAAATAAAACTAAAACTTTATTATTTCTTACAGCAATTTATATTATCAAAATTTGATGACATTTTACAGACAATATAGAACAATGGTAATAAAGAAGTTTTGCTTTGTTCCTTTAAACTTAGTAAAAATATTAAAAAAAGATTAAATTCAAATTGTAAGGATATTTAAACACTATTATGTGAATGCTGTAATAATTTTGAGTAAACCATGTGATGAGTTTGAAAATTATGAAATCAAGGCAATAATACTGACAGTTTGTACTTGTATTGTACAGTATCTCTAGTTAACTTTGATGATCAATTTATCCAAGACTGAAGACAAAGTTCTTTTCTAGTTTGTTCAATTGTTATAGATGGATGTAAGTTTTAGAATTGACATAGCCTTTATGAAAAAAATGAAAAAAATAACCATGCAATACATGGACTGCAAAATGTTTTAAATGACTTGTTACATGGTTCTGCAGCAATGTGACATAATATGAGCAATATTACCAGCTTACTTTCTAACTAGATTAGAATGTGCCTACTGCTTAATTATAATGTAATTAGTTATAACAGTGGTTTCAAAGCTTGTCAAGTTCCTCTTGAATGTCTACTTTGTAATTTCAACTGTGCTTTTTGCTATATGCATTGTGAACATTATTCAGAATCATATTATGCATTCAATCAATTGCCTCTCGCAAATTTTAGCCCTATATGGGGTGGAACATATAAAAATACTGATTGGTGAATGCATGTCAGGTTTTTAGTTTAATTAACACATGTTTCTCACAAAAACATAGAACAGTGAACCTTTGAAAAGGTCGTGTGAAACAGAGTGTAAAACTTGCACCGGCCAATGAAAGGGACTCGCCGCTGCACTTATCGAGGACTCCTCGCGTAATTTAATTATAAAGATTTATTAGAAACAGTTGAACGTACCCAACAATCGATAAATACAGAGATTCAGGCACAAGTTAACGTAAATAATACTCACACAACGCCGCCGCCTGCGACACTAACGCGATAACACACAGAAACTTTGCCGTACCCATGGTAGCACAACTCCTACCGTGTACAACTCGTGTATCTAACAACAATATAAATTAAACACTTTAAATTACAGCCAAACACATTTCCCCGGCACACATGTTCACCGCACTTGATGACCTAATCCGAATAAAGCTTTGGCCACAATGACAACACCCACTAAAAATAGTAACGACAAATTCACTAAATTGTCGTCCTGTTATGACACAAAAACTTGTTACGTGAAATAAATGTGTTACGCGAAACCCTAAGCCCTTCTAATTACACCATTTCACCGCATATTGTGACTGCAAAACCGCACATTCTCACTATTTGTTTCAGTGCACGGCAAATCAATAATTTACTATTCAATAACGCTACTGCAGTTTTTCTGATAACGCGCAACTAAAACATATACATTTATTAAGTAAATAAATTACCTAGATGTTTAGTATATTATAATAACATCTCGAAAACAATCTGAATTTGTAAATTACGGATATTTAAAGGCGGGGCCTCTGAGATTCGCTGTCGTTCGTTCGTTCAACAATTGACGGTTCAATGACTGGTATACCATAGAGCACAACTAAATCTTTTTTCAACTAGCATTTTCAAATTTTCTTATTCGTTCCAACTCACGCATAATGCTATAACTATTCTTGTCATATAGTTACCCATAGACTATGGAAGTTTATAGGAACGTTATGAAAACGTTTTGAAACTAGAAATGTTATACAGTAAAATTATATTATATTTTACGAAAATAACAGATTATATAAATAAATAAATAAATAAATACACCCAACAGTCACATACATAGTCCTGACCCCACACTAAGATCGAGTCTTGTGTCGTGGGTATCAGAAGCTACGAGAGACTTTTCGGTCTCACAAACACCCAGACCCGAAACAAATACCTGTGGATCACACAAATATTTGTTTCGATGCGGGGATCGAACCCGCGGCCTCTCGTTTCACAGGCCGGCGTCTAACCAACTGCGCCACGGAGGCTGTCGATTATATTATTTATGTTAATGACAATATAAGAACACAGAAGAAGCACTATGCCTGTGAACTATACTACATTTAACTCCTACGAAATATGATACAGTGCAACCGCGCCGGTCGTTTATTGAAGTAATAATAATTAAACAGTTTCTTGGCGGGAAAATGTTGTTTACTAATATTATATAAATAAATAATTATATTAAATGCACGTACATAACTAAATATTAAACGCAATTTTCACATGTTTATTAACAGCCGATGCCAACAATCAATCCCAATCCAAAATTTGCTGTTTGACATTGACAGCTCAATCTTTTTTCTGATTATAGCTTGCCAATAATCAATCTCAGTAGGGAAAAAACTATCTAAAAAAACAATCTACTTTTGGGAGGGCCAATCCCTGCTTGTGGATTGTCCTCTGTATGAAAATGACAGTTTAGGCTTGCCAATAAACAATTATCAGTGTTGACGTTTGGATGGATTGTTCAAAACAATCCAATATTGCAATCCGAGAATTTCCACGGATTATTCATGCAGATTTGCCAACAGCAATGAAACTAGAAAGTAGAAACGAATGTAGATGAAGATGACACAACATTGATTAATGATTTCTTCAGTTAGATCTAAATTATTGTATTGTTGTGTATATTTTATCTTGAACGAATTGATATTTTTTGTTTTACTTTGATAAATATGATTTCTGTTATGATATGTTTCTTAATTTCATAGTTGTATTTTTATTTAATTGTTCAGTGTGTTTGTGAAAACACATTTATAATGAAATATTCTTTATTACTCACAATTTACAATAATAATAGAAAGAATAAAAATAATAGAAAAGGGAATCAAATTTTGATCATGGGAAGTTGTAGAGCCACGCTGCTATCAGCCATGACTCAGTATGAATGGGCAGGCTATGGCCTTCTCGCTCTCCTCCCGATTCAATCGTAGTGGATGTTCATGGGCGGCAGTGATCACTTTCCACGGAAATGTTCAATCACATTTCGCAATTTTCTCCACAATATTCTCTTAATATTTCTATTAGAATGACAAGTGATAAGTCATTGTTTACTGGATATATTATTTTTCAGTGGCCAGAAACACAACAATTCTGTAAAAATCTATATAATTGGGATAAATTGAATTGTTTTTATTGCAATTATTATTATTTCTAACGTTAATTTTTGTTTTTCACAAATTATTTATTTACAAAATGCTGAATGTGCATAAATATGCAATGAAATATTCTGCGTCAAACTAAATTGTCAAGAGGGAACCGATTGTTTTCAATCTATCAACAGAGGCAATCGACTGTCGCCTGTTTTGTTTATTGGCAACAAGATATTCGACCAATCGAAAAGTAGAAACCAATCCGGATTGACTTCAATCTAAAACTTTTGATTGATTGTTGGCATCGGCTGTTAATGTACGAAGTCTTCTACAGTTTCATAATATGTTTATGAATTACTATGCTTACTAAAAGAGCGCGAAATTTGAATTTTTACTTATCTACCGTTAGAAAGTCATACTTCAACGCAAATGTTTGTCAAATGATTGTGAGATTTTTGCCGAATTTATGATATTTAGTTGTTGATTTGCCAAATTTTCTTTTTTATCTTCATCAATAATATTTTTTCAGTATGGGTAAGTACTAAGTACAATATATTATAAAAAACAATAATTTTTGTAGTATTAGGTATCCACTATACAATAGTCACACATGCAGTTCTAACCACACAGTTAGATACCTACCAAGTTTTATGTTGTGAGTTTCACAAACTAGAAATAGTTTTGTGTCACAACACCTATAGCCGAAATAAATATTTGTGGGCCACAGCCACACAAACATTTGTAATAAGCACAGACTAATATGAATAGTATTATGGATCAACCTTGGAGACTTTCGTTTCGAAACCAGCTCATAACCAACTGCCCCTTGAGTTTGTTAAAAGTGAATATAAAACCACTAAAAAATCATCGAAAATTCTATGCTTTGGTGTTTCTTTACAGTTTACCTTTACAGTTGTTTATATGACTCAACCTGGCTAGGTAGGTTGATACATAGCTTAGTATTATAGGCATACTATTTACTTCCAAAAGGTGTTTGATTAAATCAGAGCTAACTTTTAATGAAACAATATGTTTTTTTATAGATGACGTTCGCGACTTAAATTTAAAACCACATCGCAGCTTTTACTTAACCGATTCACCGAAAATATCTACTCATTCAGAAAGCCTATGCAAGTCTGACATGAACGTACCCACTTCAACCGACTTCCTGACCGCCTCCTGTTCGTATAGAAATAGAAACTTCCAAAACTCCGACGATGAATATTACAAAAAATACGAACACGACGAAGCTCCCGTAAAGGAATCTAGTATTAATAACATTTCTATACGTGGAGGTAAAGTGACACTCACTAACTCCGACTTGGATAAATTAGAAATACAAGTGTTCAGCAATGTTTCCCAACAGCTTCAAACCGATGAGAGCTCAGTCAGCAGTCTCGAATCAAATATCAAATTCTTTAAAACCACAGTGCAAGAGATTTTTGATAATTTTTATGCAAATATGAAGGACTTCGAGATGTACAAGAAAAGATTTAACGAGATATTAGCAAAGAACAGAGAGGATTCGATTGTTGATATGGAAGACTTTATAAAAGATATGATACAACACATTATGTCTTCAGATGCATCGAATGACAGTAATAAATCGGATACTCTCGTGACAGAGAGCGATATTATCACGCAGACGTGCTCGGGACGCGGGGATTCGGCGTCACAAGAATTAGTTTTAAATGACGATACACCAGAAAAAATTACGGATGATATATTGAATATTTTCTTATTAAACAACGGTCCTTGCGTTCAAATAAAAATGAGCGATCGAAACCATCTATCAGAGATTAACATAAAATCTTCCCAACTAGAAACAGTTACAGACCAAATCGCATCTGCGGACAATTTGAAGAAATTAGCAGCGAAAAAGTTATTTTTAGAGAATTATATAATGCAACAAGACGTTAATGCACCTGATAGAGAAATACCAGTGAAGGTGTCTTATGCAAAGAAAAATATACACTTGAACGAAGACTTCTCTCTCAATGAAAGTGGTGACTCGAAGTCTTTCATGGCAAGACTTTGTAATTATTTGTGCAAAAGATTCCGTAAAAATTCTTTTGGATGATTGTTATCAATGTTATTAAAACCATTGCATTTAATTAGTTTCTAATTAAAACATCCAGTTAACAAAATAACATTTTGCAGTTGGGAAGTCAAATGCACTATCATCAGCTATAGTTTTAAAGGAAATTACTTATAGGTAGTTAACAAAACGAAATAGAAAAAAAATAGTTCCAAGTAAATAGGCTTGTTTTATGCATTATCAATGTTTATTATCAGTTCATATGCATTTAAAAGTCAAAATTCAACAAAATACTTTATTGTGGACTAGACATACAATAAAACAAGGAACATATCACGATTCACAATTCTCCTCAAAATTAAGCGTGTACCACCTTATCATGGCAATGTGTTTGTTCAACTGCAGCGCAAACTCTTTCTTCATGTGCAGAAACTCTCTTATAACGGTTAAATCTAACATAATGAAAGCTTGCCCGTCAATTTCTTCCTGCTTCATCTTTTCCGCTATGAGTTTGCAGTCATCTGTGCTGCTCAGATAAGCATAGACGTCGTCAACGGACCAGTCGAGCGGGTTTGGTGACAGCTTGAGTTTTCCTTTCATCCACGACATGGCCATGTCCTTTTCGAACATCTTGTTGTCAGAGGGCAGGGGGTCGTACGAGGTGAATTTCAGTTTCTTGAGCTCCGGCTCCTCAGTGTCTGATACATCTGATATATTCTTGGCATCTCTTGAATTGGAGCTGGACTCGTTTTCAGTATCGCTATCGTGGGAGCTGGGTTTCTTGACGCACGTATTGCTGTATATCGTTTCGACGTCTTTCTTATTCCAGTGTGCCTCCTTCATCTGCAGTGCGAAGTTGGGGAGCTTGGCGCCTCGGGTCTTCATCTCCATCTTGGGGTAGTTGCTGCGTGGTTCGCGCTTCCGCCGCTGGGAGCGCTTGTAGTCGTGGACGCTGTCGGGGGAGTTGGGGCGGGTGCCGGCCTCGGAGGGCGGCGTGGAGCCGGCGCTGTGCTCGCTCTCCACCGATTCCTTCTCGTCCTTGTTGCTCTCCGTCTCCTGGGAAGGCTGCTGCTCCTTCTCACGTTTCTCCGGAGCAGTTTTTTTCTTCTTCCTTCGGCCGTTGACGCTTCCCTTTGGTCTTCCTCGACGCTCTGTGCCATTATCTAGAAAAATTACAATATTTCTTTATAGTGTGATTTTAGTTAGGCAGTAATACTTCACTAAAGAAGATTTCCTCAGGATATACATATCTACCCGGATGAAGACAATGATACCCGAGGGTGAAAATTCCAACATAGATACACATACTTGCGTGTGTCACTGTCGTGCCAGTGTATCAAAAATCCGTATTTATTTAATGTAAAACTACTCACGGAATGTAGACTTGTCGACGTTCTGGCAGTTGTTGGGGCAGAGGCTCGGGTAGTCGTCGGGCCCGAAGAGGCTGGGGCAGGCCTGCAGCTTGCCGCACACCACGCGGCAGAACCACGACACGCGCGCCGCGCTGCCCGCGATCGGCACGTACGCGTGGTACGTGCTCGACTTCAACCTGGCATATCAGAGAATGGTCGCTTAGTGTATTGCTACAATGATAATAGTATACATACATACATAAACTCACGCCTTTAGGACCGAAGGGGGTAGGCGCGCCGCCAGGACACCCACATTTCGCCTTGTATGTTCCGTCCCATGATGTGTTAGGGGGCGCATATCGAGCACAAATTCCTGACTCCGGGCTGATAATGAATAGAAAAATCCAATATCACTTTGTCCGACCCGGGACTCGAAACCGAGACCTCAGCTTTGTAACCGTACCGTAATACACCTACGCCACCGAGGCAGTATGGTCGGAACAATTAAATAGGTTTAGTAAAGGAACCATACTGTAGCCGGTTTTTGCCTACCGACTAGTGTAGTCGCACCCTTTTACAGAAAACAATAATAAAAAAACAAAACAACAATAATACAGATGTAATAAGTTGTTAATTAGTGTAATTGGTATAACCGTACTAATAAATAAACAATAAATAATAAATAATAAAGGAGCAACTTGACTATTATACTTCACTCAGCCCGTGAGACTTGAGAAAAGCTAATATAATCCATATGCTGTAAAAAACCCATGTATCCACGAACCCCCTAGTACAGCAGGTGTTAAAGGAGAGTAATAGACAGTAACCATCGAAAAGCACTTATACACTTGTTGATTTTATGCGATACCTATATTTTTAATAAAACTCACTTAGCCCGCAGCATTTCCAGCCTCATGCCCTCTTCAGCGGGTCCCTCTGACTCCCAATCCTTCAGCAGCTTGGCAGGCTTGTAGGAAGCCGATATGATCTTGTTGAGCACCTCCTTCAGCACCAGCGACAGCGGCCCGGGGCCCACGTGCTTCGGCAGCTGAGACAACTTGTTCCTACTGATCGACGGACCCGCGTAGCACTTGTAGTTGAAGAATATCCGCTCGCACCACTCCTCGGTACTCTTTATATCCTCTATACCCACGCGAATTTCCTCGCGTTTTACCTCTTTAGTGGCAGTGACGTCGGGTATGTGCAGAGCGTAGTTGTTACTGTCGCACCAGCCCGCTGGAAACAGCAAGTCACTGTCCTGGGAGTACCAGAACTTTTCACCAATAGGCAGCAGTTCTACGCACAGCATGTGTTCCACTATCGAGTCGATGGACGCCACGTGTATCTCTTCGTGATTTTGAGGATTAACAGCCTCCAACTTCATGTTTACTTTAATGCCTTCTAAAGGCTGTTTTGTCCCGAAGCAATAATCGGGCGCGGGGACCGATGACGTCATAGATAGATACTCATCCCAGTCGAAAGCACCCTCTTTCCATAACTTTGGGTTTTTGAATACTAAGTTGTGCTTTTGGGCCCATCCTATGGGGTATATGTAAGGGTGCATGCAGTCGCAAAGCCAGGCCGTTTTGGTGTCCTCATAGTCCTCCACATGATCGTCTATGACGACTAGAAAATGGAAGTTATTAAATACTTTGAAGACGGTGGCGGGACGGATGGTCCTCATGTCTTGAGGGTTGAGCGTTTCCAACTTCATACCGGTCACGAAACTGTGCGCTTCTAGGCTTGTGTTTAACTGAAAACATCGATAATATGTTAGGATACAACCTCTAATGCATAATGCGATGGTGAGTGTTGTTTTATTTCTCATTAATTTAGGTTTATAAAAATACGTAGATAAAAAACGTATTGTATGGGCCGAAAAGTCGTATAGGTTACTACTGTCAATTCCAAAAATATTGCAAAGTCGTGGGTTAAAAAGTAGCCTTTCTTAGAAAAAATAATATCTAACCACGTTTTATCAGCAAAATAAAAAGGATTATTATACGAATAAAGATAAGGTATCTTACCAGAAACAAGTCAGCCGGGGTAGGTTCCTTGATGGACTCCTCAGCGCTCTGCCGTAACTGCGTGCTCAATTTGTTCTTACAAGAGAATTTGTTCACTTTACCCGGGTACTTGAACTGCCATGGCGAGCCCTGAAAAGTTAATATTTAACTTAATGAGGGCGTCAGGGCACAAATGGTTTAACACTGCGGGATCTCTCGCCGGGTTAGCCTGTACGTTTAAGGATACGATACGGACATAGGTAAAAAGCTGAAACTTTATAAACACTGAAATTTAGCGATTTTGAAAAAGACGTGGCCTTATAATCCACGTCATTGTAGCTACATTATTATACATAGTAGGGCGTATAGAATACCGTGGCTACTGCAGGCGCGTTCTGATATTCACTTTAGAATGCTGTACCTCAATTTTTACAACATCAATTACTTAAAGTAATTGTCAAAATATAGATTCCTGCCTTATTAGTAACATATCCGAAGCTGCTGAGGCGCGGGTTGGTGAAGAATATCCAGAACTGCGGCTGATCGTCGTCAGCCCCATCGTAGCGCAGCAACAGTCTGCCACCGACGTTCTCGCACACCTGAAACAAAAAATACTTTATAACAAATACTCAAACTTCAATGGCGCAATTTGAAGGAGGCCTATGTCAAGAAGTGGACAATAAAAGACTGATGATGATGATGATGATAATGACTCAAGGTTCAAAGTAAGACAACCGAAAAAAATACATATATATATATATATATGTCTCTTACTACATATATTATTTACCATATTCCTCTTGGATTTAGAAGAATACCGCAACTCTGGACACATAGGTCTTTTATGTTGGTACCTAGTTGTTTAATTTTATTCTGACACAACGAATTACTAATGTAACTTATGGTAAATCCAGTCAGGGGCGGAATAAATGATGAGAGTGCCCTAGTCAAGCACCTCAAAGGCGCCCATCTAGCAGCCATATTAAAAAAATACATACATGACATGAATGTATAGTTCATTTAGCGAACGAATGCAATTCGTATGTATCATAATTATAACAGTAGATGGTTTTGCATAGAAACGAAGATATCCGAAATCATCGCGCGCCCCTTCGTAACCTCGCGCCCCTAGGCACGTGCCTAGTTTGCCTTAGGGATAATCCGCCACTGAATGCAGTGCATATCACATAGACAGAGTATCCACCGAATATTCTATAAGAAACGTAATACACAGCTTTATGCAAAGCTGTTACTTCACGACAGTTTTCTGAAGGTTTAATGACCTAAAGCAAGGCAATTAAAACGTAATTTCAAGTTTTTTGTAAACTAATTCATGTCGATTCTATTTGTTATTCTGTTTTTGTTTTGTTATCGTATGCCACAAACAATTTGGATAAAAATAATGTAAAATTGTATGTAGATTAGGCCATACATCTCTCTCCAGAAAGTTTTTCTCAATAATATTTTCGAGTCTTAATTTATTTCGGGAACAATTCAACAATATTAAGAACGTAACGTAATTTCTCATTAATCTCTCGCATAGTTGAAGACGCGATACACATCGGGCCTCGGGGCCTTGATTGCGCGAATACGGAAAATGTGGCAAAATTTTAATACAAGGAAATGACCTTCCAACGCCGCGCTAAATGTACACGATACGTAACTCAATTATTATATTTTTATACAAACAACTCGCATACTATATATTATTTTTTGGAGATCTCAAGATTGATGAAAAAAGGGAAACGTGACCGAGAACGCTGATTTGATTAAAGAAAATAGATTGGGAGGTGGACCTTGACACGCATCGGAATAACGTCAGGTAGAATGAACTAACATAGTCATTCTAAGATTATTTCCAGAAGAAAATATTCTTTTGGCCTCATTCAGGCCTCGGGGGATAATCGGAAGGGTATGTGGGCGTCGCCGGCCTTCCGGGTCAATGTACTGACAGTGATGTTGGGCTAGTTCTCTAGTGCAAATTAGCCTATGCACCAGTTAGTTACAAACTGCTAAGTCTTTTTCATCTATTGGGGCTAAGTGAACAATGCGATGATACAGGCTCACCTTTTATTCTTTTAACCCAAATGTTCGAACAAAGTGGTGTTAAAATCGATATCCTTGTCAACAGCAGTAAAGCAGACGAAAATCACCCGAAGGAGACTATTATAACTAATATCCTAGCTCCAATGCTGTGGTCGATCAGATACGTTGAAATTATGACAAGATATAAGGGAGGCAATGACGGAACAATCATTAATATCGCATCTATATGCGCTTACACTAAAGATCCATTTAAAATTTTTTTCATTGGTTGTAAATACGCTATACTTGGCTTCACGTATTACAGTGGACATAAGTATAACTTTTTGACTTATGGAGTGAGGATATTCGCGATATGTCCAGGTTACACGCATCACGATATATTAGAGCAACAGTCGACGGTTATAGAGGGTCAATTGGACGATTACGTCAAATTTCAAAATATTTATAAGTGGCAGGAGCCCGATGTAGTGGGTAAAGCGGCTGCAATCTAGTACAAAACAGCTGAAACTGGCTCCGCGTACACTGTAGAAGATAGTAAGCCGCCATTTGTATCTCCTGACAATGTCTATATCTCCACTGAGTATTTGCTAAGCCTTAATTAAGAGGCTGTAAAGTATCCACAGAACGTAACTTGTGTTATATAGTTACGTATCAACTTAAGGTTAAATGGAATAAAATATATGCTATAAGTTTATATGAGCAATAAAATTTGTAACTGAGTTGTAATCAGCTTTTTTCGTTTTTGGATGTGTATTTTATTCATAGTTTGATCATTATGTATACAATTGATTACTGTACTGCAGAGATAGAATGTTTCTCGAGAGACAGAGAGTTCGATTTTGATGGTTTCGCCCGTAGCCCAACACGCTGGCCTAGTGCGGGATGGCAAATCTCACAAACCTTTAAATAAATAAAATCTAGTAAATATTTTTATGATTTATTCATATTTCTTTTATAATTCCAACAGTTCTCCTTCCTCTTTAAAATGTGAGATAATTGACTGTTAATATTCAATATACACATGACTCCGAATAGTCACAGGTGTGCCCTAGGATTCAATCTAACTACCAACATCAAAATGTTAACACAAATACTTTGATTAGCAGAAACGCTTGCGAATCTAAACTACATCGATTCTGAACTAGAATGACCTATCGTTATTATCGTCGTTTCCAACGTGCATTAATTGGAAAATAAACATTCTAAGTTTCTTTTTTACGATCATTTTTACCAATAGCAATTTAACGCACGTGTAGTTTATCTGTATAAATACCAACGCATTATTCGGTCAACGTTTCTTTTACTGTTCCTAATTCTTCGGAGTAATCATATTTTAGTGATCGACAAACTAGCTCATCAAAAGTTGACAACCTGTACTTAGCAACGTGTCTGGCTGGCAGGAACATTATAAATATATTTTTTTATCTTTCGATCCGGCAAACGAAGACACAGGTCACCTGATTGTAAGTGATTACTGCCGCTCATAAATATCCACAATACTTGGATCATAGATGTGTTGCCGTATAATCACATCGGGCCCTCCCGAGCTCCCCTGAGCGGGAAGGAAAAAGGATAGACAGAAGAAGAAGTGGATATTGGGCATCCGGCAATCTCACTCACCGAATGAAACGCCACAGTAAAGCTGTCGCTTCACGTCGATCTCCTGTGAGACAGTGGCACCGCCGCACCGCAGACGAGCCTGCCCATTCATGCCGAGTCATGACTAAAAGCGTGGCTTTACCTTACCACGAGTCTACGCTCAATCCGAATACAATCTATGGAAAAATAGCAATCGTAACCGGTGGAGGAAAAGGCATGGGTTACGCAGCAGTTGAAATTTCTTGAAAGGCGGATTTAAAAATTGTGTGCATTGTGGACAAAGACAAGCCACGAGGCTTGCAAGCTGAAAACGAACTGAACTGTTAATACGGCCCCAAGAGAGCCATATTTATCTGTGCCGACGTAACCAAACTCTTAGAGAGAGTTACAAAAATATTCCAGAAAAGTTGTATTTATGTCGATATCCTAGTTAACAACGCCGGTATAGCAGACGAGAATTACCCCAAGAAGACTATCTTAACAAATACGTCGCACCAATGCTGTGGTCGTGGAGATACATTGAAAACATGAGGAAAGATAAGGGAGGCAATGGCGGAACGGTCATAAATATCGCATTTATATTCGCCTTTAGTATAGATCCATTCTATGCTTTCTACTACTAAAACTACTAAAAGTCTAACTACGCTGTACTTGGCTTCTCATTTCGCATGACACATCAGTATAACTTTTTGACTAATTAATGGAATGTAAATGTTTGCGATATGCCCGGGGCTCACGTATCCTGATTTATCAAACCCGGTGGTAGTTCCGGAAGAGCAAGAAAATTTATACCTCTATTTTTAAGATAATATAAAAAATATATTTCAAAAGATTAATAGTTAGTCATAGTTTTGTTATTTTTTCTTGAACCCTTGGAACACGTAATGTAAATGTACTGTTTTTACATCTATGATAACAAGCCTTTATTTTTTTGTCAGCGTAACTGTACAGTGTAATGACATTCTTGAAGATAAATGGATGATATGCATATCTCTCTACACTTATAAATAAATTCAAAGTGTATGTCATTTAAAGATAACTGCTTTCTTTTCACCTGAAAGAGGCTTTTGCAAAAAATATTTTATTCATCGCGTCTGTGAGATTATGAAATACAATAAAGAGGAAAAAACTAAATGTACGAAGACGGGGAAAGGAATTTAAAGGCGCTTTTTGTTTAAGTTCAACGCGGATGAAATCGCAGATAAGAGGAGTTTATGTTATTAAATCGATCTCTTCAATGTTCATAACCCCAACAGACCATTTGAAGTACTTGGTGGACTAACGCCCAACAACGCATTTCCACAATCACCAGTATCAAAAAATCCACATCCAGTATTCTCTTTGGTTTTTTAAAAAATAACCTTTATATATATCAGCCCATATACGTCCCACTGCAGGGCACGGGCCTACTCTACAATCGAGAAAATCGATTGAGAGTGGTTAGGCCATATAGTCCACCACGCTGGCCTAGTGCGGGTTGGCGGACTTACATACCGTACAAACCTTTATCTACAATTACACAACATCTTTACAAATAAAAATGTATGTCTGTATGGATACTCACAGTTGCTATCCAATATCTGTACGGGTCGAGAGGGTTCTGCACCTCCACTTTCATCTCCACTTTGATTCTATCTATAGGAGACAAGCCCTTATTGTTCAAAGCCTCCAGGGATACCGACTGACCGTTCAACAGTGACTTCTGCATCATATCTATAATGGTATCCCCATATTTTTCATTGATTTCATCAGGCGGTTCTATCAGTTCATCATACTTCCCGCACCAGCCTAGAGGGTGTACTTTTGTGCTGGAAATATCGCACCAGAAGTCGCTGTCGGCACCAATGAATTTGATTCTGAGGAGGTGTCCGCATACCATGGTGATCTCCGCGATCCAGTAGATGTCGGGGTTGTTCTTGTGGCACACTTCGAGAAGCATGCCCTGTTTGATGCCATTGTTGAGGCTGATCTCAACCTGTAAAGGAATATTCTGGAATCAGTTTAGGTTTGCTACAAATCGTCCAAGAACGGCGAAAGTACAGAGAGAGGACTTTACACAGAATCAACAACACAAAAAGTAGCCTGTAC
Source organism: Deilephila elpenor (assembly GCA_949752805.1). Taxonomy (NCBI): domain Eukaryota; kingdom Metazoa; phylum Arthropoda; class Insecta; order Lepidoptera; family Sphingidae; genus Deilephila; species Deilephila elpenor. The sequence goes on along the minus strand of OX457096.1, from coordinate 15,182,813 downwards.
CCTTATTACAAACGTCTGTCTGGCAGACTCTGCCACTATTAATGACTACACAAGAAAACAACAAATAGTCTGATTTTCATTTATTTGTACTAACCACCAATTTATTACATAATATTCCTTGAAGTGACTCAGTAACATGCTTCTGTAGAATAGCTGTGATTCCTGGACTCGGGTCTTAACAAAAACCTACCTAACCGTTTTTTTTTTCAAAATCATTGCCGTTCACCAGAATTATACATATACATGTGTATGTAAGCCTTACAAATATTTATTCATGGGAGTATCGAAATCGCAACCGGTACCTTAGGACAATTAGAGTACCTACCCGTGTATACCTATATACAAATACGATATATACAAAGATAATATTATGCTCGTTTAAACGATAGCCTCTATTTTGAAACAGGAAAGTCAAGGAAAAGCGTGATGTTAATTCCCCATATTATTTAGTCACATGGTTTATGACACATGTCGATATAATGTAAAATTGTGCAAATGATGCACAATACCCGGTTATTCTGTTGACGTTCAATTACCGAGGCTAAGAACTTGAATATCTGTAAATTATCGGTTCAATCCCAGCACAGATAATTACTACAAACGAATATTGGAGGATATCACATTTAATTCGTTGTAGGGATCCATCCCAATGTCTCATTTAGCTGTATTGCGGAGGCTGTCTGTAGTCTGTATGACCTATACCTAGCTATTTGTCTGTTCCCCGCCGCGTGGGACGCAGTCTATTAATGCAGCAATCAATACTGGTTACAGCGCAGCTCCGCCGCTTATAGAAAACAGAACGCTTGCAGTTTTATGTTATAAAATATGAATAAAGTAATATTTTTTCTAAGTACAACTCAAACAGATTGCTTACGAATGTAAAACCGCAACATGTATGTATGTTAAAAGTGAAAGTCTTGATAAGTGATAATTTTAGCTGATGCACTATGGCCGAAGTTAGAATTGCCACCGGATACAAGATAGACTAGTAACTTGATGGTTTGGAATAAATCATAAAGGCCTAGACAGGATAATAACTAATATTAGTTATCGAATGTTTTGTCTTCTACGCTCAAACTAAATTCTGGACTACGTCTGAAAGGACAAAACATTCGATTCCTAAAATTGGTTTATATACTGTCTATGAATAAGGCCGTTAAAGTTCTGAATTAATGATAAACGTTTAGACTCGATAGAAGTACATGGTAGCGTCTCACAGTACCTTATTTACCGACGTTTCGGGCGAGATTGCCAGGTCTTCTTATTTATTTTATTTATTTAAATACCAGTACACATTGACACAATTAAATAGCTATAGATGTATCAAAAACTAGGATAAGTTTTTCTGCACATCTACAATCATCATCGATCTCCGTATTTGATACAAACCAATGTTACTTAATAAAATTAAGCTTACAATTAGTAATTGCACTAATACTTACTCTAAAAGATTTACAAAGTTTTGATAAACTACATTGGCCGACCACACAATGTAGGTAGATATAATTCGAGAAAATCAATATAATTCGAGATTACTTCATCACTCCTAAGTGATGTCCATGCCTAAGCCAAAAAGAAAAATAATTAGTCAGCAACGCCCCTTCAGCCCTTCATTTCAGGCGCATTGAACGCTCGCTCAACCGCGCCACCGATTTTCCACCCAAATCCGATCTTATCTAAGAAGACAGTAGAGTCGCCGTCGACGGATACGTCTTTCAGGACATCATCATCTAAAGACCGGCAATGATTCGACAGACTACAGATTATTAGCAGGTTACTAGAGGTCTCCAGATTCTAGATTTTGCCCAGGAATCCTCCTATTACGGGCACAATGAAATACGGCCTCCGCAGCGCAATGCACGATTATAATCGGTCTGTGAAACGAGAGGCCGCTGATTCGATGTCCATATCGAGACGAATGTTTACGTATAGTAGGTAAATTAATTTATTTCAGGTCGAAAGTCACAACTCTCAATACTTGAGGGGCTGAAAGCCTTTCAGTAAATTCAAATACAGACAACCTCGTAGGTACGAGTCGTGCATCAATGCGTTCGACTTTGTGTGACTGATGGCTGTTTTTTTACATTCAGTCTAACGAACATACTTTAAAAATTCAACCAGATATGTTTTATATTACAAATCCATAATATTATACTTGAATATCCTATTCAGGACAACCCTAAAAAAAATATAAAAAACTAATCGATTGATAGTTAAGCCCAATCATCACGTAACGACGCCCCTTAGGCATCAAGCAATAGAGAACAATTGACAGGCTATAAGTGATGTAAGTAACTCGAATCAGTCCTGCACGTGACGCAACGTTATCGCGTGCCACTTGCTAGCTATAAATAAAATTAAACCACTGCCTGAGATTTTACTATGTTTGTATGTATTGCGCAACTGACAATGGACTGTCGAAATTACATTTTTCAGTCACTTTTTTTCTGTAATGGTCTGTTTACTAAGCAGTAACAAGAGACTTTAAAGAAGGCCCAAAACAGCAATACAGATTTCTTTGACCCTTCACTTGCTTAAACAAGAACGAGATGGATCAAAACCTTGGTAAATCATGTTTCATATTAAACTTGATTTTAAAACCTAAAGTACCTAAATATACTGTACTGTAGGTACTTATATCATATGCTTAATACTGTATCTGTTTTGTATACTGTATAACAATATTGCAAAATATTGTGTCTGGGTTCTATTAAATGATTATTATAGAAAAGCCTTAGGATATAATAAAATGTACAATGATTACCTATGTTTTTTTTTAGTTTGAGTTTAAATATGCAAAAGCTAACATAGGAAACAAGATCTTTCTGCTATGAAGATGCACCTGAGCAAAGCTGTACCGGCTGTTAGTAGGAAATATAAAAATTACCTGACAAAAATAAAAACTTAAGGAACCTGTTTTTTCACTTAAACATTAATGTGTAACTATTTTTTATCTTCAACAATCTTGATAATATGTATAATTGATTTGAGAAATTGTATTTAATTGGCCAGCAGACTTCATAAATATTTGATTATGGAAATAATTAGAAAAGCAGTATTTTTATAAAATTGAATTTTAGGATAATAAATAAGCTTTTAAGTTGAATAGCAAACCTTAAAATAGATTAGTCATAATGATGAGAATTTCTTACTTAGATAAAAAAATACTATATTAATAGTGTTATCCATACTTTAAATCTATACATAGTGAACATTACCTAAGTTGAATCCAAATTCCTCTGGAATGGTTTTTTTATAGTCTATTCGGTGGGGAAATTCCTTTAATCACTAAATTCATATCACTAATTCCTTTAAAGGAATTAGGAGCGAATTGGTATGGCGGTTAGATGAATGTTGTTGTGAAACAACTGTTTCTTTTATAAAACATATTAGTTATTGAAGTGAAACTTCTTTATCGGGGTTGGAAAAATTTTTCGTTACGCGTCACATTCTTCCGTTACGCGCCATCTTTTTTTATTTAGTAAATTAGTACCCACTTCAGTAAGCCGCACCCCCAACCGTTTCCAAGCCCCACCCAAAATTTTAAGTCCCACCCACTTTTTTGTAATTTGATCCTTACCCCCCCTCTGGCCTTCCCCCACCCTAAATCCAAAACAGTGCCCAATAGCCTCCCCACGAACCCCCCCCCCCGCTTACCCCCACTCTAAAAATTTTACCTCACCCCCCTACTCATATCTCCGGCATTATCCATCGTAGACCCACCGACCTTGGGTTCATTGGAACCGGCTCGGTGAGGGCTACAATCCTGCCCCAACAGAATTCCCGAATTCCCCCTCCACAACTTTCCCCACCCAACAATATTTTAAGGTGCCCAATAGCCTCCCCACGAAACCTAACCCCCTCCCCCCGCCCCTACCCCCACCTAAAATTTTTACCTCACCCCCCCTATTCCTATCTCCGCCAATATCCATCGTAGACCCATCGACCCTGGGTTCATTAGAACCGGCTCGGTGAGGCCTACAATCCTGCCCCAACAGAATTCCCGAATTCCCCCTCCACAACTTTCCCCACCCAAAAATATTTTAAGGTACCCAATAGCCCCCCCACGAAACCTAACCCCCCCCCCCCCTACCCCCACCTAAAATTTTTACCTCACCCCCCCTAAACCTATCTCGGTCTATAAAGGTCGTGGACCCACCGAGCTTGGTATCCTCGGAACCGTCTCGGTGAGGGCTACAAATTGGCCCCGATAGAAATCCCAAATTGCCTCAAAAATTTCCCCCCTCCTAACTTAAACTTTATTTAATTTAGCTTTATTTTACCAATTCTGTAAATTTGTAAATAGTAGATCATTTTTCGAAAAATGATGTCATAAAGAAGTTTCACTTCTTACGTGTGTACACTAATACACACACACATTTTTTTTTTATACACAACAAGAATGTATACTGAATTATTTTACCACTGCCTTAGTTCACTATAATTTTTTCATTAATTAATATTTTTCAAATACTTTTATTATTATCAATTATATCAGTTAACATTACAATTCTATTTATTTCTTGATTAACATATCCTCGGCCTAACCCCTCTCAATCATTCTCTCAATTGTAGTGGAACCTGTGCTCCTGTGTGTGAGGCCTGGGTCCTGCAGTGGGAGGTACCTATATGGGATGATACAACTACAACATAAAAATACATGTAGGTACCAAAATTAAAGTGTGAGATTATGTATGGAATATATTCTCTGTAAAGTAAAAATGCAGTAAATAAAACATGGAGACATTATATCCAGAATTTATCAAAGACCAGAACTGGCACTAAAGTTCATTAATTTGCCCAGCCTAGTGGATTTAAGCCAAGCCACAGAACAATATTTAATATTCATCAAATTATCTGGTTTATTAATTTGAAAAAAAAAATGCCTGAGCTTATTGATTGAAACCATTTGCCTAGATAAAATTATTTTAGAGCTACTAGTTTTAGGTACAATACACAATCCTAATACTATATGACTATGATATACATTTTAATAAACATATTTAACAGTGTGTATTTATGTTAAGAGCTTCATAATCTACTGGGAATACAATTTTTGGTAGTGCCCAATAATTTGATCACCATTACTTCAATGTAAATTAATAATAGTTGTAATTGTTTATAGCTATGGCTAATGAATATTTAGTGCTTTTAAGTAAATAAGAGAGACCTTTATTTTTCAGTGGATTATTCTAAGTCAATGAAGGTGATGAATAAATTATGGAAATTAGCACTTAATATGAAACATCTCATTATTGAGAATTTTTCATACTCTTTTCCCTGTTATCTAATCTCATTGGTGAAAGCTTTAAAACAAAAGCTAGTGAATATATTCCTCAAATGGACAAAGTTAATAAATACATATTATTTTAATTATAAAGTATATAAACTGTGTACATTTTTGAAATTATTACATTTTAATCCACTCAAACAAACAATTATTTCCATAATTTATCAGATAAAACTTGCTTAGGTTTTTATGATAACTACTGCAATGTTTTGTCGTAAAAGTAAACCCTCATGTTTGTTTTTATTTATGAAATGATGATATCTTTGTTCTATAAGGACAAAAAATAAGCTAGTAATATTTATAAGGGAAAGAATCAAATATTTTCTTGATTAATGAAATATATTCAAATTAAGGTTGTGCAACAACATGGTAATTTTTATTTATTCGATTTTTTATTATTTAAACAGCTATATGTCTTAATTAAATATAATTTTCTAGAATTAAATTAGATATTTTTTATTTAACAATTACAAAAATCACTATCCTGTTGTAGCATATGTGAGACAAAACCATTTGAAAAATATTAGTAATCACAGGTTTAAAATAATAAAAGAAATGATTAACTACTCTAACGCATACGAATTACAATAAACATAAACGCTCTAATGAGTTTTATGTACATTACAACGATCGCTGGTTAAAAATAGATATATTTTTGTGACTTGATCATACCCACTAGTTTTTTCATTTACTAATCATAATTTAAATATAACCAGGAAATACTCATTATAACTTAAAGTTTATTAAATGTACTATAATAAGTGCATAAAATAATTGCAATTAAACACTCATAAAATATTATTATACAACACAAAAAAATACTTCATAACTTACATGAGAAAACAATTCTTCGGGCACAGCGATACACTTTGTAGTTTCTAAATAATTATTCCAATCGAACTCCGCCATTATAATTGCGAATAAATGTAGTATGAATTCATTAAAAAATAAATAATTAACTAAAAACAAGTTAATCGAACGGTCGAACTTGTACGAATTTCAGAATTTCTTTCATATTCATACATTTCATTATCAAATACATCTGTCTCAATTTTCTTATACAGCTCAATACATTTGTTTCGTTCTATACATATACTTTTTTTTCTGTTCATGACTTCAAAACATAATGCCAATCGCCAAATTGGCTATTTGACTAATTTCTAAAAAGTGTTTTAAAGTCTAGATATAATCACTCTATACCTCTTCAAACTATTAATTTATTTTTAAAGAGTTGTTTATAACGAATAAACATATTTTTCAGTTTTATCATCATATATGTCACCAAAACGGTAGGTCACGTGACTTTGAAAAAGTTACGTCACGCTTTATAAATGGTGAATGATCTTAGTGGCAGAGATGAATGAAAATTGTAAATCGTGACATCACACGCTGCACAATGACAGCTTGTCGTGTTTTGTTACATTTAATCAACAGATAAAAAATGGCAAACTTATTTTAGACAATTTAAATATTTATAATTTAGATAAATGTAAATAAAAATACCTATAATTATTGTTTACCAAAAAGCTATCATATGCAACAAATTTTATAATTTATTGCCACAACAGTCAAATACCCAATTGAAGTATTTTAAACAAAGCTGAGATAAATGGTAAAATATGATGTATTAATAATATATAGTAGATATATAATGCAGAGCCTCTATTTTTATTACATAATAAACAACTAAGATAAACTATTGGTCAAAAAGTTATCTTTTAACCACATACTTTTAATTTATTTCAATAAATATTTAAGCAAAGCCTGGCTGATATAGGGTACATTTATACCTATTAATATGATTCAAGGAATAATTGTCAGCTACAGGAATCTAACGTAGTGTTATATTCTCTTTGTAACGTAAAGAAACGATAAAAAAAAGAACGTAAGCGATAAAAAAAATAGCCGTGGTCTGATTTAAAAAAAAAATCCTCCGTCCGAAATATGATATTAAACTGTCTGAACAGTCTTTAACCAGAGACATTTTCTTATAACATTAAGTAAAATCCTTTGGAGGAAATTGCACATAAATGAGAAATGGATTTAAACGCTTCTTTTAAATTATTTTACATTCAAAATATTTGACATTTTAAAATAATCTGCATTTTTAAGCTGTGGTTCGTCAGGCGGTGTAAAAAAAACTCCTTTCTCTTAGGGAATCTTGGTAGATTCTCCCAAATATGTTAACGTTCGCTTCATAGTCCATACATAATTGTTATTATTCATAAGCGCCACATTAAAAAAATCTCTTTAGAAAAAATATTATTATGCATCATCCACTCTTTTGTATTCTCAGCTCTCACGTCTTCATGGATACTCGTCGGTTCAGGACTAAATATAATACATATGACCCCACACTAAGATGGAGTCTTGTGGCGTAGGTATCAGAAACTACGAGAGACTTTTCGGTCTAACAAACACCAAGACCCGAAACAAATACTTGTGTGGATCACACAAATAATTGTTTCGGTGCGGGGATCGAACCCGCGGCCTCTTGTTTCAGCCGGCTTCTAAGCAACTGCGCCACAGAGGCTGTCACATGGTCGTATTATTTATATAGTAAGTCCATGGTTCAGGATCATCACTCAGGGTACTTTTGCCCTAACGCATGAGGTACAGGTTTGGAGTTTGAACTTTGTGTCAGCTATTTATCTGATGTAAATTCGGTAGCCCTTTGTCCCTGCCGACAGTTCCAAAAACACTTAATATCTGAATTCTGAATATCGCTATAAATAGTATAATTCATAATTATGTTTCATGGCACTAATGAATTGATGACTACGGGCTGTAAAACATAGCTTGATAATTTTGACAGCTCAAGCCTATAAAGTTAGGCATTCTTTTTGTTACAATGTCATACAGATAAATACCGTACTTCATGGATGGGTACCGCCCCCTTAGAGATGTGTCACACATAACGAATAACCGCAGACTATCAATAATCGGTTTTGAAATAAAAACAATACATAAAAATAAAAATAATTTGTTTCTTAATTGCCGAAATATGTTCCATTAACAGTACTGATTACATGATAAAATATGTGCATTGAATAAAAGTTACCCAGTCATATTTTTTGGTGTTATACTAGAAAATGGATATTAAAAAATAGTATCTATTGACTCCACGACTGTAACAATAATATTTCTAGTCCGGTTAATAATAAATAAATAATAAAATAAATAAAGATGTTTAAAGAAATTATTTTATAAAATCCATACCTTAATCACGCGATTATCGATTACAAGTTCCAAAAAATAATAATCGAATAGATTCATTAACGATTATACACAACCCTCATCCCTACTGCGACCTGTCAAAATTATCAAGCTAAGTTTTACAGTCCATAATTATCTTATTTGGAATCCTTTGTGACGTTGAGTTTGTTTTGTGCTTAACAAGGTAGTTATTAATTGTGTAAGTCTAAGGCTGGCAATTCAGAGTGTTACTGTCTCGCTAAATCGGACAGACGTCATACATTTTTGTTATCTCTTTATCCAATTTATCTAAATATTAGAATTTCCAGATGGTATCGGGAAACTGGTGTTAGTGTACACAAATAAGTTTTGTGCAGTGTTCTTTATAATTTAGAGGAAAAATCATTATGTGAATACTTTCTCTTTTACCGCCCGACTGACCGTGAGTTGCGACATCGAAATGAATCGCTTTACAAACGAAATATTGTTCTCGGCGGTGCCTGCAGGCGCCTCGAATATCTCCAACGGGACTGATGACGAGGGCTGCATGCTGGTGAATCCCTCGCAGAACGTCATAATTACCGGGGCGTACAATGGAATACCGCAAACATTAATTCTCAACTTGATAGCATGGACGTGTTTGATTATATTATTCACCGTGCTAAGACGCACTGCGTGGAACTATGGGCGTATGGCGCTCGTGCAGCGAACAAAGAGCAGGTGGATGAACTTGTTCTACCGCGGCGGAGACAACCAGACGCTGGTAGACCGGCGGCGCAGTCAAGACGATACCTCCAACATCGACGAGGGCTTCTTCACGTGGCTTCCGGCCGTGTTCCGCCTCACCCGCGAGCAGGTGCTGGCCAAGTGCGGCCCCGACGCCGTCCACTACCTCTCGTTCCAAAGACATGCAATAACATTGATGTTTATTGTGACTATAGTCTCAATCGGTATCATCCTTCCAGTCAATTTCCAAGGGAACAATTTGGATGTTGATATGAGTACTTTTAGTAAAACAACACTGAGCAACCTGAATGGGAGATCTTATTGGCTATGGGTGCATACTCTGATAAGCATCTCATTTTTACCAATATCAGTACTGATAATGAGGAGGTGCACTGGGCGTAAGCCTGTGCCTACATCGCTAACGGGTACTATAATGATCACAAACATATCAAAGGCAGACAGGAATGAGTCCACAATAAGGGCATACTTTGCTCACAACTTCCCTCATATTCAAATAATTGATCTCCGTCTTGCTTATAATATCAATAAATTGAATGAAGTGCAGGAGAAGAAAGACATGGTCAATGAAGCTCTAATCTACAGTGATACTTACTTCAAGAAGACTGGAAAGAGGATTACTGTGAGGCATAGTTGGTGTGGTCCTGAAGAAGATGCTTTAGAGTTTTATACAAATGAAGAGAAAAGACTTAAGGATGAGGCCAAGAGATGCCGTGCTATGGTGCTTAATGATCCACTCGGTATTGCCTTCTTGACACTACCATCTTATCAATTGGCTGAGCATGTGATTAACCATTTTAGTCTGCATCGTGGATGGGTTTTGTCCCATGCTACAAACCCAGCTGATATTATTTGGGAGAATCTAAGTGTTCAACAGGGCATTTGGTATGTAAAAGCCATTATGGTCAACTTTTTTCTATTTCTTGTGTTATTCTTTTTAACCACCCCGGCAATTGTAGTAAACTTATTCAATACTATGGTGGCGAAACCCGAGTCCCTCAGCAAAATAAGCAGCATTATATTTGAATTCCTGCCAACTTTGCTACTGTGGACAATGGCTGCTGTCATGCCTGCCATTGTAGCCTTCTCTGATAAATTCTTGTCTCACTGGACCAAATCCCAACAGAACTTCTCCATCATGACCAAGACTGTATCTTTCCTTTTACTCATGACTTTAATTCTGCCGTCTTTGGGACTGGCCAGTGCTGAGACCTTCCTCATGTGGACCCTGCATCATCAGAATGATACCATGAGATGGGACTGCGTGTTCCTGCCCGATAAAGGCGCCTTCTTCGTCAACTATGTAATAACTTCAGGCTTCATTGGTACTGCCCTGGAGCTGATCCGTTTCCCTGAGCTATTCCTTTACGTGTGGTATTTGCTGCAGTCGAAATCCAAAGCTGAGAAGAGTTACGTGAAACGAGCCATATTGTATGAGTTCCCATTCGGAGTCCACTACGCATGGAGCATAGCTATTTTCTCCATTACGATGGTGTACAGTCTCGCGTGTCCCCTGATCGCTCCGTTTGGGTTGCTCTACTTAATGTTCAAGCATGTGGGAGATAAGCACAATTTGTACTTCGCCTACGGGCCGTGTGATATGAGCGGCGTCGGTGGTGGGCGCATTCACTCCACGGCGGTGAGGCTCATTCGCATCTCCGTACTACTGCTATTGGTGAACATGGCCGCGTGGGCCGGCCTGCGAGCCGGTTTCGAAGCTAGAACCATCATCCTTATCATGGCATCTATTGTCGCATTCGGGACGTTTTTGCTGCTAAGTCCGTTCCCTAGTTGCACTCCGCCCGCTCCCCTGCAGGAAGAGTCGAGTGTGAGGTTCCCGGAATACGTCGCCCCTGTGCTAACAAAGCCCATAGACTCGCCGCCAACCTCGACTCCCTCGACCCCCGACTACGGCGCGTCCTCTCCCGTCATCCATCAAGCATACAGCCCTGAACCAATAAATATATAAATAGTAAATCACATCAGCGTGTATAATTACAAATTCGCGTTACGATGTTATCGCGCGATAAGAAAAATGTGACGGATAATGTTTCGATATAACGAGGATTAAGGTTTGAAAATGTAAATAACTAAATGCAATATTTTTATATTATTATTGATCAAGTTGCTGTCTGAGATCTTATGCTGTGGATAAATCGTAATTACAGCGATTCATCGGCATTCGATTTCATCGTACGTCTCTCTAAAAGTATGCGAGTAGTATGTATTTTTGTAGGAATATATTAAGTAATTTTCGATTCCGTTCGAACAGGTTCTAGCGGCATATTTTAGTGGCATATTTAGCGTAGTGCCAGCGAATAACCTCATACGAAGCTAAGTAAGTGTAATTAACGAAATCTAATTAGCTATTCCAAAAAGTATTTTGTTAACTACATCATTGTAATCACTTGTTTCCATTAGAGTTTACGTAAAACGACCTTCACTGGAGAGCTTTTATTTTGTGAAGGTCGCTGCCCAAAAACTACCCAACCATATGTAAGGTTTTATTATTTCCATCGTTCGTTCGAAAAATATTTAAGACTTAAACACACAAAACCCAATTTAACTTCTGTAATATTCCACGAAGGAACACAAAAATGCGCATAGTAAGTACGTGAAAAATAACGCACATGCACGCATCATATCACAGTAGCTATATTAATGTAAACTGTACGTTACGTTTATATACTGCCGTAATCTCTGTTAACACGCAAGTGTTTTAAAACTACAACGTTTTGTGAAATTATAATATTATTTGTCATTGCCACGTTAAATTCTAGAGCGTTGAAATTAACCATGAACTATAACTCTATCGATTGATTACGTTTTAAAAATACACTTTCGTATAAATGGTACGGGAAAAATCACACGTACTTTAATAAGGTTACATGTATGTATTTTGATTAAATAAATAAGTAGTGCATACTTATTTTTATTTTGCTCTAAACGTGATATGTATTTTGTAACCGGTTAACTTTTGATCGAAGCGGTTAACGCATAGTGATGAGTTTTATCAGTACCGGTTCTTTTCAAAAATGGGTTTCGCGTAATTTAAATTATGACCGGCTCGAAATATAAATTTGTGTTACATGTGTTTCATATATATATTGTTTTGAATAATCAGCAATGTTGTCGTCTTGAAATATGTAAGGAAAATCACATCATGCCTTTGTAAACATTGCTAATAAAATGTAATTTTGCATCGATCGATGTATAAAATAAAATAGTAACTTTGATATATTCATAGAAACTATTTACGAGAAATTTTAGTTCTAATTAATACTTGTTCTAAATGCGGCCTTAATTTATTAACTGAGACATTAGCGACATTAATTAATTACTCAATTTGGATCAATAAATTTAAATTGAACATTCTAATTTACTTCTATGTACATACATTTATTAAATCTTTGTACATGCCCAAGCCCCAAGGCATAAGGTTTCAGACACGACCCAAAGTTTCTTGTGATTATTTTTATGGCTGTCGATATTTTTATCGCCTAACTTATTACTAATAAACAACTATGTTTTATTTTTGTATATAAATAATAAAATGAGATCTTTCATTTGTATTTATTATTAGGTAAATAATATTGATGTGAAATAAATTTTCATTTAGTACGATTTACCTTGTTTTAGTGTGCCTTTGTAGGTTTGCAATAATCTTGTCATACATTCCATGTCCGAAATATCATTAGGATTATAGATTCATGCACTTCTTATATCCTGTTAAACTACTAATTTTCTTGTAGATTTAATTATATTCATACGTTTAATTGTATTGTAACATTTATTTTGTAAAACTACATAGTATCAAAATGATAACAGATTTTTGTTAAACTCTGCTTATCCGTTAGGGTAATGATATTGGTGGGCGAGATTTACTAACAAGCTTCTATCAATAAATAATTACTAAAACGGACAGCAATAAACTGGAAGACGCATAGAGAAATCGATATTTTAAATGACGTCTGGTCAAAGTTGTAGAGGTCGGGTCGCCCTTCACAGAAACGCAACTCTGAAAAGGGAATGAAACTTAGCTCGACTAATAGTCGTAGCTTTTTATGTTTAGTGACGTTATTTACGGCTTAATTTTGTATATTTAAATTTTAATTTATTAATAAAGTGATGTAGTCCACAATGCTGTATTGTTTAATATTATAAGTCTGCTAAATAGGTTACTAGGTAATCTGATTGCACATTTATTGTGGTTTAGAAGGCATACCAATATTAATAATACCCTTGATACAAATTTTTCCAATAATGTTACTTTTCGTGAATCCTCTTAAACCGTTTTTTTTTAGAATTGATTATACCAAAAACTATTGGCAGCGCTTAATTTCGTTATTAAATAAATACGGCGCGATTTGTTTTAGCTTCAAATACAATCTGTCTTGATTTTAGAATAAAGCGAGTATTTTTTAAGTCTGCACTGAAGACAATGAACTATCGATCAAAGAGCTTTAACACGTTCATTAGTGCGCATAACCATGGAGGTACATATAGTTGTAAAATAAACAAAATGAAACTTTATGTCAAGTTCAAGAAACTAATTATAGTGTTTGAGACATGAAGCGTCATAGTCCTCGGCGTGAAATCTGCTAAACAAATTAGCATTAAACATGGCAGCTATTGAGAGGGAAATCTTTACATACGCCGCATATATGGAAAATGTTTTGTTATCGATTCTTGAATAACAAATAACAAATGTATCTATTTGCCACTTGCCTAGTTAGAATTTTAGATAATATGTAGAATTGCAAAACCCGAGCCAACACCTCCCAAAATTATGAGTGAACGTAAAATACATACAAAATAAAAACTATGAAACATTCGAGCTGCGCATAGAACACTTTGTTATTTATAACGTGGCATCAAACATGCATATTAATTAAAAACGAACAAGTTTCGTTCTAACTAGGGCTCATTATGTCATGCCAACGTATAATATGGCAGTTACCATTTTTGAGATATGTTTATATCGTGCATAATTCATTAACATTTCTTGGAATGTTCATCATTAAATAAATACAAAATAAAAATGAAATGAAAAGTACAAGATTTTATTCAAGAAAACACATTTTTATCTTCGAAAAACTGCTAAAAAAAGTTAAGTTATTCATAGCATCATATTATTGGCTGTATTAGCCAACAATAACGTCGCTTTAACACACTCGAAAAACCATTTGGAGCACTTGAACAAATTAAATGAGATATCGTTTTCACCCAGACGTTTTTGCGTTCAATATTTGTTATTTGCCTCGATGTTCTTGTTGTTCATATTTGGTAATTTTCCACACGTGAATTAACAGCAAAGCAAAAGACAGCTTTCTCGTGATAGGCAAATATTGTAATGACAACTTTATAAATGCCAAGTAACTTTATTTGATTTTTTGTAATCACAATTTTCTTTCTTTTTCTTTTGGATAATGGTAGTGATAACCTTACTAAAGCTACAGCATTTGCATTTTTCCTCTGTAATATATACCCAGCTGTGAAACCAAATATACATATAACAAGTGCGTTGGTAAAAATGATGTTTTCATTATTATTTTGTACATTGATTAAGCACTATAGCATTTTTATTCTTAGTCGTTTTTTATCGTTAATATGAATGTACTGATTATCGACATCAGAGTAGTAGGAAGTTAGAAGTACCTAAATTATACAAATATACGGGTATGTAACTATTTGGTACATGAAACTGAAAAAAAAAACAAAGGAAATAATGCTATCGCGTTTGGCTGTCTGCTGTGGATAATGTAGTAATCGCCTTTCCCTTGAGTTACCTAATCAGATAGCGACCGTTCGCCACACGTGAGTCACTGTTCAGTCTTTTTAAACTTGACGTCGAGGAACATTCACCTTAATAAGTTTGCTAGAATGTATGCCTCCCATTGTGGGGCATAAGCGTCCTTTATTATTGTAACGCCTTAACATAATATCTGAGAATATCTTGTGAATTTATAAGTATGCAGCTTTCCTCTTAAAGGTTTTCTTTTACGTTAAAACGACGAATAGTTACTATAAGAGCGCACTTACGAAATTGTTCTTTGCTTTAATATATTTTTAAATTATAATCAAGATTTACTCACACCTACATACAATATGGGACACAGATTATCGCTCGGGTTACTCGTGTTGTACAGAAAACAAAAATGCACCAAAAATAAATACACGTAGAGTTATTTTGTCAAATGTTCAAGTATTGTCAATAATCTTACGTTTCCTTTTCCAAAATCAACACAATTTACGAGACAAAACATTAATCCCGTATTTTAAATATAGTTTCTTTCAAGTTAAACTTTGTGTACTCGTAAATCTTGCGAAATGTTATATCAAATTCAACTTTCTCCCGAAGACAATAGAACTTTTTGTGTACTAGATTCTGATTTGAATACGTGATTATACAAGTATTCTTTGTATTTGAGAGACAATAAAATTTTTACCCTTAAACTATACGCATATGGCATTCACACCCGAATGACAATTCGAGTGTGAAGCCATACGATTAAAAAAGTAATAGGACACAAGATAACGTATAAATTCTACAAAATATAAACATGATCGTTTGCTTACAATGAAGATTAATGTGTTTTATTATCAAGAACGGAAGCTAAACGATAACTATCATTTAAAAAGCAGGATAGCGTCAATGACAGGGGCACCAAACTTATTGAAACCCATATTATTTAGAGGCTTAACTGCAACTGTCCAACCATCAATATAAAATGTACACCGATTCGTACAAAACGTACTCTTTAACCTGGACTTTGTTTTTGTTCATTTCCTAGTGGGACAACAACGTATGACATCATAACGAATCATTTCATTCTCGCCATTTGCCATTTACAGATACAATCTGTACATCATTTCCACTCATGGCCCCACGTCGCGAATAATTGCCTGTATACAAATGTGCTTCTATTCTACCATCTTAATCTACTCTAAACTTGTTGGAACTAACACGTGATCTGAATAAATTGAGAGCAGTTTGAATAAATGTTAATTAGTTCTATACCCAACCAGAGGCATATTATGTGGCAGATCGCTGATTAGCGACGCGTCATTGATAATGTGAATCATTTAAACAGCGGCAGAACTGCACAATGTTTAGAAACCTGATAAACTTTATAATTTGAATGTTTATTAACGGCAAACGTAACAGTCATCAGAGCAATTTTAACTATAACAAATACTATTAGTATTACCGAAGTATATTTAAATAAATAAATACACCGAACAGTCCCATACTATTCCTGACCCCATATTAAGTTCAATTAAGTCTTGTGTCGTGGGTACTTTTCGGTGGGACTTTTCGGTCTCACAAACACCCAGACCCGACACAAGTGCTTGTTGGCGTCACAAATATTTGGATCGATGCGGGGATCTAATCTGCGGCCTCTTCTTTCAAATAGGTTATATTATTAATATGATACGTACCTATATGGAACAATCAACAATTGTTTTCTCTCTTCCGTGCATGTGACAAAACACTCGATTTATGTAGCACAACGTAATATTGCAGGCCTTTGTTTGTGTTTTGTAGGATAAAAGCTGTCAATACAAGAGAACATGAATTATTAACAGAGCCATTATTGATCACCCCTGGTTTCCTCTACACGTTAATTAGTTGAACCAACGGCCTTATAAATCCTTTGGTCTGTTAAATATTCATATAAATTGAATGCCCTTCATGGGTCTTTGACATTTCTAAGCTTGCGGTTAGCTTGACCTCTATATCGTCTTTCATTGCGTCCATTTCATGTTATTTAATGAATATGACTTGGAGTCTATTACGTTGGCATTACAAAATATTCACATAATGTCCTTCGACGTGATATATTTTTGTTTTAAAGCGAATCTTCTTTAGCACATATTTTGATTTGTCACCACTTTAGGATAAAAAGATCCCAATAATCGTTACGCACTCTGAAGTGTTTTAGTCTCGCCAAGCCAAATTCTTTGTGTGACAAGATCTTGAATTTTAGAGAATGAATGGAGTTGAATCGTCTGGCGATTTGTTTTATTATATTTGCTTGATGGGTGTTAAAATTAGGTAGACCGTCGCACATCGGGAAAAATGCTTTTACGTATAAAATCCTGTAACGCCCTGGTCCTATTTAGTAAAACTAATGCGTTGGCAAAACCCTCAACATGTGGTCGCTGGTTGATCAAACTTAACCAATGTTTTTTTTTTTCTTAACATATATGGAATTCCTAAAAGGATGTTTATGACATAAACGTATCGATACATGAAGGCGATACCGCGTGAATCATATCAAACTGGTTTTACACTTCTTTGTTCATACATGACTATAAATGACATAATTTTCTGTATGATTAAGGATATAACTAATTTATGGATTTTATCTTGTAGCCTCTCTGTTATCGAGAAAACCGTAATAAGTACCTATATAAGCTTTTTGAAACTACTGAAACAAAGCATAAAATTGTCAAGCAATGCCGAAGCTTTTTAACCGACATCAGAGGGGGTTATCAATTCGTTGAGTTTTTTTTATGGTGTTACAAATTAAGATTTTATTGTAATAGCTACAATATATGAATCATTATCACCAACGTTATACAATGAAATTATATACATAATTTCAATATAACGTGAACACGGAAAACCTAACTAATAATGTCTTACACAAACATAATTGTTTTCATAATTTTATTGTATTGTACTGTAATTGGATAATTTTGGTCAGATATTTTGTATATATTTTTATTGCAGTCGTATGTTATTGTTTTGTACATATTATATAAAATAATTGTCGTAATAAATTATAATCTTATTTTAAATCCAAACAAATTTACCTGTGGTATGACTGGATGGTATGGAAGAACAAATTAACGATTATACCAAAGTGCCCCTACCTTGCCTTGTATATATTTTATTAAATATCTTGGATCACTTTAACTGTGAAGGAAAACATCGTGAGGAAACCTGCATACCGTAGCGATTTTAAAGAATTTCTACGGTATGTAAGTCCGCCAACCCGCACTAGGCCAGCGTGATGGACTATATGGCCTAACCACTCTCAATCGATTCTCTCGATTGTAGAGTAGGCCCGTGCCCTGCAGTGGGACGTATATGGGCTGATATAGATAGATAGAAATATCTTGGATCCCTGATAAGATCTACCCATTGGGTTTGTCCATTTTTATATGCTGACTATAGGCGCAGACAGCTCGCTAGACGGTGGGTAAAAAACGGAGACATTAAGAAATATATATGGAGAGGGATTTCTCGCTGCAACCTATAAATAAAAATTGTGGTTGCCATTGAAACTGTCCCCTAACAATTTATAACAAGCTCTGTGAACACCGCACGACGACGGTTGGCCTAGCAATTACAATGCTAGTCGGTTACCGTTACTCTTTTCCTCACCCGTTCATCCTGCATACCACATCTAGGCTGCTTAGGCAACTGACGTTGTAGCTATTTTTCATTATAATTTTCCAATTATATTTTTATGAATTGTTACGTAGCTGCTGAAATTAACATTGTTTGTTGTATAATGTATTAGGCTGTATGCCAGTTGTTACGTGCACCCTAGAAGTACATATCCGTACTAGTATTATGTATGAGCTTAAATAAATGGTTTTTAATACATACCCGTAGTTTTACTCCCTATTTCCTGTAGTACATCCGGATTCAGTATACAAATCTTTGTTGCGTTGCTCAAAATCGCATATACGTAAGCTGAACTCGAAAAGAGACACACGTGAGTGGATCACTATGAAGGGATTTCAAACATTTTATGTCGCTTTTAGGGCGGATTCGACATATTGATATCTTACAACGTATAATCACTAATTAGAGCGACCTACCTAATGCGGATTAGACTTCGCATACTTACCTTTAAAATTCTTGTCGAGATCGATCCGTTTTCTTATATTTTTTCCCTTCATCTTTAAAATAGTATTGACTGTGACTACAACAGATTTCGCATAGGTAGAATTAAAATTCTTGTAAAGATTCATACAGGGTATATCAAGACTGCGACCGAAAACGAAGCCAGGTGGCAGTCATAGCGGCTACGGACACAATGCAACTAAAAATTTTGCAAAATAATCGGCGGATTTTTTTTTACAATTTTTAAAAATCATGGTTTTTGAGGGTAAATACCTAGTTTTTGCAAAACTAGTAATTTAAACCCTTACGTACCATTGCGTGTAAAAAATTAAGCGATGTACGTCATTATTTTAGAGAAACTATGTTTAATCACTCAAATACGACGAAATGTAAAAAATAACAAAAAAAAAATTGACGATTTTTTTTGTAAAATTTTTACTTGCATTGTGTTTGATATCACTAATACTACCTCCTGGCTTCGTTTTCGGTCGCGGTCTTGATATACCCTGTTTAAACTAAATAAAATGTCTTATAAAATATATTTTTACATATATACCGTTTACCTGTAACACCAACAGATGGCGTTAGTAGGCTCTCTGAATGGGTCGAATTTAAGAATGAGGCTGTTATTTCACAAACGCCTGGACCCATTTTAATGCAACAGTTACTAAAGAAACGAATTCGATTTTCAAGTGATCAACGGACAACGCATTACGTCCATAAGTATCAAATTATTTGAATTCTATTCATAGTTTCCAGTCCTGGTTAAAACTAACTTTATTCAGGGTAAATAACAAACTGTCTTCTTATAAAAATCTTTTGTTTTATTGTTCATATAAATTATATTAACAATTAGAGATGTTGGTGAAACGAGACTAATGAAGAAATGATTTTTTGTTGCCAATGTTTTATATATCCTATAAATTCGATTCACATTGAGTATTCGTAAAAGCTATTGTATTATTGCGTTAATAACGGTAATTACACACACTTTCAAATAAATATTTCTTTGAGCTTAGTATTGTGTAGTAAATGTACACAACTAAATTGCAACAAAATTTCTCATTCAAACTAAGCTCAAATCTTCAAACTCAGTCCTATTCTTAGCTCAATCATAGTTACAAGTAGGGCTACCTCTTTCATTTGAATAAACAAAACATTGACAACAGCTAACTAACTAATCCTAAACTAATGACCCTTCTTAGGCTTTGAGAGTTTTTCGTATTTGCTCTTAGATGAGTACCAAAGTCCGAAGGGGATTGCAAGAGACGGCAGAGTCATGACTGCGAATGCCGCCCAATCGAGAATGTGGGAGGAGAATTTGCGATCATAGTCCTTGAAGGCGACAATGGCACCTTCTCCTGGAGAACTGCTGATTGAGAATTGGACCTGTAAGGTAGAAATGTTTTTAACATTTAATAAAATTACAAATATCCAATTTGGTTTATTTTCCAATTAGGGGTTATTGGTTGGTCCCAGAGACAATTTGACAAACTATAATCTTGATAATGAGCTTTGTTATCATAACATTAATAGTAATACTAAGTAATAACAATATCAAAGCAATGAAATAAAACAATTTTTTACAGATTTTATCACAATTTGGTTCTATTTTCACATTTTTTAACTTTCAGATCTTTCAATTGCTTTACAGCTTTCATGATCAAGGGGCAGACTGTCAGTCTGTCAGTCAGTAAAAATTATTTTATTTTAATGTGTAACATTCCGGTAAATTTAAGAAACCAATATCAAAGCAATGTTTGAAACACAAATAATATTTCTTCTATTGAGAAATAGTCAAACATAGATTGTGGATTATTTTGGGGTCTTGATAAAAATGTATTATTCTAGTTGTATAGAAATATTTTGTATGGCAAGTATCCTATGTGGTAAAATTCATTGATTTCATTCATCAGAAATATTTTCATGTGAATACCATTATTTCTTTTTAATTTATGTACAAATATTTACAGTTAATAAATTTATGTTGCATATAAATTAATTAAAGTTTGTAAACAAATATAATGAATTTTATAACTCCCATACTGTTAGTAATGCTATGATAAAGCAATTCATGTGTTTCTTATATTACTCCACATTCACCGGACTATGTATTAGGCAGTTTAAATGAGAGCAATTTTTTTAAATATGAAAGTACTCCTCTACATTATCTGTCTAAATCAGATCTATTATTGGGCCAATAAAATTAACTCAATAAACAATAAAAACCATATAACCCAGATACAAATACATTAAATATGGAAGAAATGTAAAAATTTAAGATATTGTTATTTTTTACATTGTAACTATGCTGCACAGCCTGAATGTGCATTATTCAATTTGGGAGCTAATTCTACTATTGATCTCATCTGATAACATTATTGTCAGTTTCATAGGTCCACAAAGTAAATAGCAAAAAATAGAATTAGAATATATAGTTTTCAGAAAACTCAAAACTGTATATTGTTTACTTAATAACGCTGACTAGGCCATTCGCTTTCTCTTACTTATCACAACATATGGTTATTTATCAAAATCGTAGCTCACCTCAGATGCATCCTCGCTGGGTTTATATGTGACTTCAGCTGAGCTGAAGTTGAAGTAGCCGTATCGGTTAGATCGGACCGTCACTACGTGTGATACATTCGTCTGAGGGGCAATCCTGTCGATCTCCGCGCTCAACTGCCCACCAACCACCGTGAACACGTCGGGGTGGAAACCGTTGTCAACAAGCTTTACGTCCACAGCAGGCGCCGTTCCAACGTTGAATAGGGTGTATTTTACTAAAATATCCATGTTCTCTACAAGGTATTTGTTCAACACTTGTTTTGACACTAATAATCTAGCGACCGCGGGCTCGTCATCGGCATACACCGCCGCGGCGATGAACAAAACCAGGAACAATGATTTTGCAGCCATTCTGTCTGTAAAAATAATATTTATACGGTTATTTCCACAGCACCCAATTTGTGAGGTATTTGTAAAAAACTGTGAATGAAAATCAGTATATTACTTTTAAATATAGTAAATATAACAAGTACACTATATAAAAATGAGAAAAGAGGATATGGATATACCTTATTTTACACTTATAATGAATTTCTAAAATACTAGTGCAGTAAATTTGTGAACGGCATATGACAGACGATCGTACGTGGCTGACGTTTCACTCCACGCGTCCAAAATTATTGCCAAGTTCGACACGATTTCACTTTTGAGCTGCGTTCATATTAGACCAAAGTCGTACCATATTTTTTATTTTTAAAATAACAAAAAAAAAAAAACATTTATATTATGTATTATACAATGTATCGGTACCACAATAAATAAATATAAATTAAATATCAGTATGATAATCCAATTTCAATTTTCAAATAATAATGTAATGGAATTGCATTCCAATAAAATACACTGTATTGTGTATGATAAATAAATAAAATAAAAAGTTATTCACTAGCAAAAATACATTTAGGGTACTTTCTCATATTTTTATATATTCTTTTATCACATTTAATAAATAAATTTAATCAGGACAAATAAGAAACAACATTGCAACAAATAGTTACCCCTCATAAAATTTGAACGCGAATTAAACATACAGAATTTAGCTTGATCTCGGAGCTGTCAATAATACGTGTTTTGTTTTCTGGTAAAGGCAAAGATTTTGGGGGAAATATGGATTTATGCGACTATTCCTGGCACTGCTAAAGCATCGTGTGTTTTTATTTGTAAGCTTAGTGTGGCGATATTTGATACCAATAGATAGGTATAAACTATGTCAGATAAGGAAGATGTTACCAATAAAACTGAACCTCTGCCATTAGACGACGAAGCACTGGAAAAGTATGTACTCCAATATCAATATTTATAAACCTTAAACGTCTTTAAGGCGTACTATTTTGGTGTAAATTATTACAATTGTCCTAAAGAGCGTGTTGCAGAAGTATTTTGAATGCTACCTTTGGCCTTTGGCGCAATCCCCGCCGATTTTCTTATTGTGAAATTACTGTGTATAAAATTGCCAATTTCCGTTTTTAATTTGTAGTTTATATTGCAAGAACAGTGATGGGCTATGATTGTTTTCATCACAGTTGATATTTCTTATTTATACAAAAAAATTGTTTAAGTAATAATGTGAATCTGTAAAATGTGCATTTAAATGTGTGATTTCTGAATATTTCTAAGTATTGAGGATATGCTTGTTTAAGATTAAGCTGTGCTCCCTATATTCAACCTATAGAAATTAACAAAAATAACTTATTAAGAACAACTTTACTTACACTATTTTTTTCTTTATTGCTCTGTTCTTTGTGAATGAGACATGTTATGAGCGAATGTGAATTTCTTTCAAATATTTATATGTTCTATCACCTAAAAAATATGAAGAAAGGTATATAATTAGGATAGTTCTCTATGTTTGATTTTATACAATATCTTTGTACACAATATTATAGATTTATATACAATATCATTAAATAAAACATTTCTGTTAGGACAATATTAAATACTTTATTAGATGATACAGCTATTAGAACTTCCAATATTAGTGTAGGTTCCTATTTTTTTATAAAAAATCCATGTATAGTGACAATAACTCATTATTTTTCTCTTCTGAACCGTAATAGTGTTGACATGTTGTGCATAATTATTTTTCATCACTATTATCCCTGCGAACATGTATGAAATGTTTCTAAGTTGTTTATTCCTGAATGGATTCGTGAAATATGATAATAAATAATGATTAAATTGATATATTTTAGTCATCAACCTTTTGTTAAAATCAATAAAAAATTGTACCAATTCCCACATTATGCTAATTCACATTCAGCCTTATTCATAGACAAATTTAAAACCTATTTTAGTTAGCAAATGTTTTGTATTCTACTCTCAAACTGAATTCTAAAGTTGTTCGAAAGGGATAAAATAAGACTGTGACAGACACAATGCTACTAAAATTTTCGCAAAATAAGCGACAGATAATTTTATGACTTTTATTTTAAATATTCGTGATTGGATCCTAAATACCTAGTTATTAAGAAAATAGTAATTTAAAACCTTACGTATCATTGCGTCTTAAAAATAAAAAAGGTGTGCATCATTATTTACAAAAATGATGTATTTATTTATCACCAAAATACGACGATAAGTAAAAATTACAAAAATATTTTTTTGCGATAATTTTAGTTGCATTTTGTCTGTAACCACTAAACTACCACCTGGCTTCTTTTTCGGTCGAAGTCTTGATATACCCAGTATGTAAGGAGAAATATAACTAAATACTGAAGACTAATATAACTGATACAACCAAAGAGTTGAGCTCTTTAGTTGATACCCTCAGAGTCATAATATGTAATCATTGTATGCAGTATTGAATCTGAGTTTATCATTATTACCGTAGCTGAATTGTGGAAATGAATTGCATTTGAACTTTAAATCATCTTATTTTAGTATTTTATGTGCAGATTGGCTGTTGAAGAGTTAATGCGAGAAGCGGTACAAGGAGCCGCGCGAGCAGAAATTGTAGGCCCATCCGGTTGGATCAAAGTTCCGCAACAAAAAACTAACAAACGTTTCCTAGTGAACACGATACGCCATGCTGTAAACTCGAACTCGTATCACTCGCGGAACAGTTACCACCGATCGTATAAGTCGCCAAAACGCGACAAACACCCTGAACCATCCATCAGAAAGGACAAATCAAAACGAAAACATTAAGATGGCGGACTACGATGTAGATAATATTATTAAGGGCATATTTGACACCAATGACCCAGAGTGGAAACCAGCTGATAAAATTCCATTAATCGTAAAAGAAATAGAACTTGTAAAGGCTGATCTAAAAACATTTTTAAATGGCAGCGAATTCGACATTGCGGCCGTGTTGAAGGACAGTACTGAGATCACTCAGATAAGTAATTTATTAGTGGAAGACATGGACAAGTGCATGAAAGAGATAGAAGACCAGACCATGGCAGAAATAGTCAAATCTATAGAAAATCATGATACGATATCCAAAGAACTAGAACGTCTCGATTTTGCGCTAAGTATAGTTCGCGACATTTTGCACTGCGGAAATTTGGTTAAACTGTTTGAAGACGGCAGGGAAGCTGAAAGCTACAGTCGAGCCGTTGAAGCTGTCGATGATTTACTTCAATATTTAGATATACCTACAGAAGGTTTTAGATGTCTGGACGTCTACATCAATACCAAGAACACCGCTCAACTTATTCTGGATAGGTTACTTCAAGATCTGTATACAGAATGGGGGCGATTAGTTAGCTGGAATGTAAAGCCTGGCAACAATAAAACTATAGTTACAATAACTCTCCAATTTGAAGACGTTAGACCAGTTTTTGATGTCATTACTGCGTTAGAAACCAGTAAACAGCTGCATCAGAAAATATCTGAATTTGCTCAGGCTCTACTCAAAGAAGTTCTTGTGCCGATTATCAATAAAGATTGTACAGTTTTTGCGGAGACTGACGAACTGATGACGGTTACTATAAATCATAAACCTAATTTTAAACCGCAGTATCATGAGGTGATTGCCAACTTAAGGTTACTATTTCACTATCTTAGTAATAAATTGAATATGGAATTCAACAGAGACAATAATACTATTATGAAGATTATTGGTAAAGAAATATTAACAGAATTCAGTGACATACTTGTGAAAGAGTGTCTTATTGAAACTATACCAAATAATATTCACGATCTGCAGCATTACGGAATGATAACTTCAGAGATAGAAGACTTTCAACACTTCCTCACTCTTGTAAAGTTTTTCCCAGAACAAGGCTACTCGATACTCCAGTACGTGAACAACATCGATGTTCTTTTCGCGGGTAAATCTAGCCAGCACTTCCTAGAGACGGCTCGTGACATAATGCTCAAAGATTTAAGTGTAACGATGTCGATCGGTGTGGAAAGTATACCTGAGGAGGAAGCCCCTAAGAAGCAAGACGATGGTGACGCCAAAGAGGCTTTGAAGCTTCTTGAGAAGACGATCCCGAAAAGTTTGTTCTATTTTCCGAGATGCATGATATCGAAGACTGCTCAGGAGTTGTTGGACTTAGTGTGTATGATGATGGAGCAGGCAGTGCAGTGCTCGGACGTGGTGTGCAAGAAAATGTATAATACAGCGCGGTTTGTGTTCGAGTTGTACGACGCCGTGGTGCCCTATCATCACGAAGAGTATTTGCAAACCATTCCACAGTATGTAGGTGAGTCATTAATCGTTTTGTTTTACCTACTATTCTAACATAGGCGAAAGGAAGAAGAAATTTAGAGAAACTTTGCTACAAAATAATCGTTTTTGAAATTATTGTTCGCGTTTTAACAATAGCTAACCTGCCATCGATTCTCTATCACTGTAATGCTGTATTCTTGAATTGTAGGTTAAATAATTATCTGATTGATTTGATTTGCGGTTATTCAATTCGCGATGGTACAATGAACTTTTTAGTATGTGCGTGTAACGTGTCAGCCACGCCACAAAGTATTGCTACAAATTGCTACAAATCTTGCGCGTTTGCAAACTTGTAGAAAATCAAGCTTTACTCGATACAATTGGGTATTTGACTATCATCGAATTTTTGCATTATTTTGCAGACAAGCAGAAGTGCCATTAAAACAAAACATTTTTGTGAAAACAGTGATAAAGTAGCTTGTAACATGAGGCAAATATTAGTATTTTAAATGAAAGAGTGGGGACGTAGTGGGGACATCTTGCCGTCTCTTTCACACTCGCACACTATAATGCGTATTAAGAATAGTGACGTCACTAATTTTGTTTTGCATCCCTTTTCTTTTACCCCCACTACAAGATTTAAAACGTTTCTAACTTTTTAAATTCTGAATGGATTTACAAAATTGTTTGTTAGATTTTGGTTATGGATACTTTTTGACGAATACAATAAAAAAAATGAGTCAAATACCCAATTGTGATACAATTTAATACGTATGTATACTGGTTTAATCTGGCACTGATTCTATATTACGCATTTTATATAACTTCTTTGTTTTATCGCAGCCCTCTTCCACAACAACTGCATGTACCTGGCGCACAACCTTCAGACCCTGGGCGATAAGTGGATGATCCTCATGGAGGGCCGCGAGATGGACTACCCCATCAGTTTTGTCGACCTGGTGCAGAAGATGCGGGACCTCGGCTACAAACACCTCACCATTCATATGCAACAGCAGAGGAAGCAGATATTGGATAATATACGTTCTTCAGGTATTTTTTATTAATAAAACGATAAAAATGAGAAAGCCATTGAATTACTTCTGTATGCCTAGTTAGTAAATTCGGAATGACGAATGCATGAAAACAATAACTTAAATATTTTTTTAATTTTTGCGTTTTTAATGTTATTTATATATATGTATTTATGTATATATATGTTTTTAGATTTACGTACATGAACAGTATTGAGAGCACACATAGTAATAATAATAAGTTCCAGTATCTTGCTAACGGCGAGTATTTGCATAGACACAATCTAGTAGCCAAGATCATACATCAGCAAATTGCTCTTCGATATGGACTTGTGACTCCTGAAGTGCCATATTACCAGTATGTTCCCCAACCAGTTCTTGAAAATGGTCATGCTACGCTCTATTGGGATCGGTCTGTTATCACAGACAGGACTATTGTTGCCAATAAGCCTGATATTGTGATAATAGATCGATTGGCGCGCCGGGCAATACTTGTTGACGTCACCATTCCGCATGACGATAACCTCGTTAAAGCAGAAAATGATAAATTGTCAAAATATTTAGATTTGGCACACGAGGTTACTGAATTGTGGGATGTCGACTCAACAATTATTGTCCCGATTGTTGTTTCTGCACATGGATTGATACCAAAGAGCCTCGACCAACATCTCCAGAGGCTCTCAATGGGCCGTTGGGTCATGAGCCAGATCCAGAAGGCAGTATTGCTTGACACGGCACGTATAGTGAGGAGGTTCCTCACTTTGGGGTCCTAACCGCCGGTGGCTTGGGTCTCGAGCCTCGCCATCGTTGGGTTAATCTCTTTTTTTTTATATTTTTATATGTATTTTGACTTTTATTATATATGTAAAAATGTAAAAAAATAGTAAAATAAATAAAGAGAATGATAAATAAGTTCCAATAACGAACCAGAGGCCTCGTATGCGCCCTACATTTATTATAATTTCTCATTATTTAGACTTGAACAGCATAGTGGTGCGGGACGTGCTGGGCGACAACGCTGAGGCGGCGGTGCGCCAGTGCTTGAGGCAGCTGCAACTCCTGAAGAACGTATGGATCGGAGTCTTCCCCGCCAATGTTTTCACTCGGTAAGTTTAACGTTTTATATGTTTATTTCATTCACTTTACCTACCGGAGGGTAGTTAATTATATTCCCTTCTATCTAACACCTTCCTTTCCTATTGTGTTGAATGCGCCAGTTATCTATTACAAATTGTGCTATGGTATTCGCTTTAGTAAAGGCCATTGACAAGCAAGCTGATGTAAAATAAAATTCTATGCAAACATAACAAACCGGCTCCATGCGTAACATTGAGTTTTATATGAAGGTGACTATCAATAGTTGCCTATTAATTTCACATTATTGTGTTTCAATTTAAATACTGCATTTTGACTATTATTTTCAAGTTTCCAGTACATATATTTTCACTCTCTATAATTATTTCCCATTTACTTTTGTAGACTGCCTCGGTGGCGCAGTTGTACTACGGTATGATTGCCAAGCTGAGGTCTCGGGTTTGAATTCCGGGTCGGACAAAGTTATATAGGACTTTTCTATTCATTATCAGCCCAGCGTTAGGAATTTTCACACATAGTGGAACAGAAAATACAAGGCGAAATGTGGGTGTCCTGGTTTCTATCAGGGGAACCTCTGTCTACCCCTTCCGTGAAAAAGGCGTCTGTTTATGTTTGTATTATGTACTTTAGTAGATCAAAGAAATGACTATTTTTTTCTATTCGCAGTTTAATGGGCACGCTGGTGAACATGTTTGCGGAGGAGTTGATACACCGCGTGTGCACGGTGGAAGACATATCCATGGAGATGACAACGCAGATCACCGACATCTACAGCCTCGTTGTGCAGCAGGCGCCGCAACTCTTCCAGGTAACCTGATTATATAAACAGCATTTTTTTAAAGGATGAAAGTATGTCTGATCTATAACAGTATTCTGTTGTATGATTTTCAAATATAATTACCTTTTGTCGTATTCTTCTTTGTTCTGAAAAAACAAGGGAATATGAACATTCACATTTCATTAATATTTATAATATTATATTTCTGTTTTAGAATCCCAAAGATGTCGAAATTCACGTGAAATCGTGGATCAAACTTCAAGAACTGATCTTCATTGTGGGCGGTTCCCTGAAGGATATCGAGAACCACTGGAAAGACGGCAAGGGACCGCTCGCTGTCCACTTCAAAACCGAAGAACTAAGGAACCTCATCAAAGCTCTATTCCAAAACACGCAGATTCGGGCTAATTTGCTGTCTAAAATTAAGTAATTATTTCGTAGGTCTTGAGTCACTATGATTAATAAATGTTGTATCAATATGCCAGTACTTTAGGTGTTTATTTTATATTTATGGGTGTACATTGTGCGATTTAACTTGTGTGGTCATCGCGCCAATACATGTAAAACAGAATTTCGATCTCAGTTGTGTTTTATTTTGTTCCTATAAAGCCGTTATGAATAATACATTCGTAATGTAATTCGTGAATGAATTGCTGCATAGATGTAGAATTTCAATGCATACATGCACACATAAACTCGCGCTTTTTTCCCAGAAGGGGTAGGCAGAGGTGCTACCAGGACACCCACATTTCGCTTTGTATGTTCCGTCCCATGATGTGATAGGGGAGAGGCTATCCGCTATCGCTATATTGGGCACAAACTGACTCTGGGCTCATAAATGAATAGGAAAATCCAATATCACCTTGCCCGACCTGGGACTCGAACCCAAAACCTCCGTTTTGTAATAGTAATAGAGTATAACTACGCCCCTTAGGCAGTGACTGCAATGATATACAAAAACTTGCTATGCTTTGATTTGTAACATTAATCTACCACGACTTTACCAGTGACCTATGTAAATATCTTTAACCGGCAGCCCGTAGACAGTAGTATTCTCTATCTATGCGGCTGCCATAAATTCCTATCAGAAAATGATTGCAAAGGCCATTTGCTTGGAGATTTAATTAAGTTAATTAATTACGCCTACTGTTGGGTCATGAAAAATTTCCAAATGAAATTTTACAATTTTTCAGAAAAATATGAAAAATTTCAGAATATTTTTCCGATATTTTTCCATTTTTGAATTTCGAACGAAACGTAACTTCGGTAACGGTGAATCGAAATTCAGGGAGAAATAGAAAAAAATAATATTGTTTGTTTTTTCGTGTTTTATGAACCAAATTGATTATGTTTTATTTATAATTAATGGTTTATGACTCTTTTTTTTTCTAAATTGCAGCCATTGCATTTAATCCCTACCGCGAATTTGGACTTTACAGTATTACAAATTCATGTATTTTTACTTTATTAGCAAGTTTATTACGAATATAAAACAATTAAATCGATTTTACGATTAAAAAGCTACAATTCAGTTACATAATCGAATTTTTCCATTATTTTTCCATTTTGAAAATTTTCCGAAAATTTTCTTGAAAATTTTCGGAAAAATAGAATTTTTCCGAAAATTACACAACAGTAAATTTACACCGTTAAAAACCACGAGAGGTCATGAACCCTTGAAATCTCTTCACATCAGATTAATGCACGAAATTAAAAGTAAGCAATTTTCTTTTTAAATTTGAGTAAAACGGAACGTTTCCATTCTTGGTCAGTGAAAATGACAGTCGGCATAATGTTTTGATTCTGCATAACCTATAATTATTTAAAATTGTAGTAGAAAGCTATACATAGGGGAAATGAATTAAATTCTACAGAAATGAACGCTTTAAAGTTATTAATTCAACGTCGTACAACCAGTGTGGTTGCTAATCGCGCCTATGCGACTACAAAAAAGAAAATACCGGACCCTGATGAAGAAGAACAATTACCAAGTAAATATTTATTTGAACTAATATTTCTGTAATTAAATAAATAATAATATTGACTCTTGAAAAGCCAAGGACCAATATTGGATGTTTGAATATATTTTCCTTGAACGATTCTTATTAGAAGTAAATAAAACCATTTTTCTGTAAAATAATCTGCTCCTTTTTAGTTTTCCAGTATCCAGTAAGTAAAAGTTCTGATAGGCGAGTGTATGTGTGGGGGTTCGCGGAAACTGGTGCTTTAGGAATACATCTTCCTCGAGGTATCAAAGGAAAGAAAGCTTACAAAAGAGACTTCACATTAGTCTGGCATCCAATGAGATCTACGTTTGCTGAAAGGTTTGATGTAAGTGCTTCTCAAATATATATTTTTACACTAGCCTTTTAATAGGTGTAAATTTATTTTAGCACAGGGTTTTCAGTAAAAAATAATGGTAAGTAGGTCTTATTGTGTCAGATTGATACAACCACAATCCCCTTATGATTATTATGATCCCCTATATTTCCATGAATTTAATGCTCTTCTATCATCTATATTTCATATCATTATATTACACAATAAATTCAAATATATTTCCTTTTAATTCATATATTATGTTTTTTAGGTGACAAGTATAGCATGTGGGTATGGCTTCACAGTGGCGTCAATAAAAACTGATGAACAGCACAAAGTGTTTGGGACTGGCATTAACACAGATTCACAGATTGGTTACCATGCACCAAGAAGAGGACATCCATTAGAGTTATTACTTAGTCAAGCACCAATCTACATTCCTTATAAGAGCTTAGAAACTAAGGTAAAAATATTGGTTATTGTTGAAAGTTGAAGAGTTTGTCTTATCTCAGTAATCTCTCAAACTTTTGGTTGAATTTGCAAAGCCAAAAACTTTTTTACTTTAGAAACAAAGAAGATCCAAGCAAAAGAAAAGACATATGGGGATGATTTGCATTTCTTTTTAATTAAGTATTGTCATGCAAAATTTGCATCTACAAGATTTCATACAGATTGTCTGAAATTTAATTTATATTATTCATTAATTCTAGGTAAAGTCACTTATATTACAGATTGTTAAATAAATTTAGCCACAGTTGAAAGTTTTTTTTTGTAAAGTAAAATAATAATATTATTTTACTTATTTATATTTTTATATATTATATTTTTATATATTTTACATATTATGTAATTTCCTAGGTAATTCGCGTAGCAGCTGGAAGAGCTCACACTGTAATACTAACAGATAACGAAGGTGTGTACACACTTGGCAACAATGCTTACGGCCAGTGCGGTAGGAAAATTACTGAGAATGAAGAGTACAGAGGGAGCATGGTGTCGCACAATATCAGGAATCTGGGCAAGGAGAAAATAACTGATGTATGCTGTGGTCAAGATCACACGTAAGTGAAACCTTTTCTTAATACCGTTTCACCACTCTTTTCTTGGGCTAATGTCCAACTAGCCATAGAATGTCCTACACTTTGTGTGACATAGTGCACATTATGTTTTTATTCTTCAATACGCCAAATTTCTGCTAATTTTGCATGGAATTTTAGATATTACCAACCTTTAAATTCAACCATGTTATTGAAAAAAAGTCCCTAAATTATAACGCAATTTTTAGTCCTTACTGACTGCAACTTTATGTTAAAAAGAATCATTTTTTTATTCAACAAACTTCACCTTCTCCAGTAACTAGTAAGTTTGTACCCAGATTTCACCAGTGACAAACAATTAAAATGTTTTCAGTTTATTCATAACAGAGTCGGGTAAGGTGTATGCGTGCGGGTGGGGCGCTGATGGTCAAACTGGACTTGGTAATTATGGCAACCAAGCTATTCCTGCTGCTGTTAAAGGGGATATCACGAGCGAGAAAATCGTAAAGGTTGCTTCTACTGGCGACTGTGTTTTGGCTTTGAATGGTGAGTTAACTGTAATTTATTATGCTTATTATTTTGACAGCCCCTGTAGTGCAATTGGTCAAGAGCTCTGTAACAAAAAGCAGCAGGTTTGATCTCCACACCGAAACAACTGTTTATGCGGCCCATAAATATGTGTTTCGGTCTTCGGATCAGGCTGAAACTAAGAAGTCTCATGAATTTCTGATTACCACGACATACGATTTGTGTGTGAGTGTGAGTTCATGAATATGAGTGTGGCTCTTGAGGGTGTTTATTAAATCCGCAATATTACTCACTTGCACGAGTCTCGACATAAAAATATTGTTTTTTTTTAATTTATTCAACAGATAAAGGGGAGCTGTTCGGCTGGGGTAACTCTGAGTATGGTCAGGTTCCGATGGTCTCGAAGCAGCAGCAGGTGAATATGTCCTATTCTCTGCTTACATTCACTAAAGGAATAGGCAAGATCGTGGATATCGCTTCTGGGGGCTCATTCTGCCTTATTACCAATGGTGAGTATGTTACAAAATTGACCATCTCTTTTAACAACGATAAATTCATATAAAGTTGTGGACTAAAATCAAATTATATTAAAAAGTAAAAGTACTTTTATTTCGGTTTATACACATTTTGATATGATACATAGAATTTTTCTTGATTAATTTAAGCCATAATCTCCTACAATCTATACTGTTGATGCTAGTTAATTTCTTTCCAGATCAAGGCGACGTGTTCGTCTGGGGCTATGGTCTCCTAGGTCTCGGCCCTAACGTTCAGCACACAGCAAACTCCAAACAAATTCCACCAGCATTGTTTGGCCGCAATGAATTCAACCCAGAGTGTATAGTTACCAAGGTGGCGTGCGGAATCTCTCATCTAGCAGCTATTACTAACAACGGAGACTTGTATATGTGGGGCAGGAATAGGCATGGATGCCTAGGTCTTGGCCACACTAAAGACCAGCAGTTTCCATTGAAAGTGTCCGTGGGAGCTCATGTGCTGGATGTTGCATGTAGTGTTGATCACTCAGTGGCTCTATGCAAACCATTTATATAGGATTAAGGTTAAAGACTGTTACATTAATTTATGAATAAATAGTTAGTTCTTGATTATTGTGTTTTCTATTGTTTATTTATTACTGCAGTATTTATAATAGTCAAAGTAATAAAAAGCTAAGAGTTAATACTTTATTTCTGGTACAGAGATTTTTTATTTACACTATAAAGCTGAATAAACAAAACTTGATATGAATTTTGCGAATTGTTATATTCTAATAATTCAAGTTTACTAATAATGTATTACAGTAAATAATTTACAGTTAATTTACACCAAAGTATTGACAGCAATCAAGCAGGATATTTAGTTATAGAAAGTTATAAATATTAATATTTTTATTTACTACATGAATATTATTGAAATAGAGTTGTTTTAAAGACAAAAACACCATTCTTTTCAGTCTTCTACACAATTTGCATTTGTATTCCTGCATTATATTTTACATTGCATGCAGAATTATTTGGTATAAATCATCTTTCATGTTTATTAATGATGCTATTTAATAGTGATTAGATGAACAGTGAATATTCTACAAAATGCACACAGTATAACACAGAACCTCATATTATTTAATTACAATACTTGACACTACTTTTATTCATGAACCAGTAAAAGTGCAATGTATATAAATGGACAGACAATTATTATACTGCATACAAAACTTCATGATGACATTAATATTTAGCACTTGGATATTAAACAGTAACTACAATATACAATTTACAAATTGCACAAACATTCAATCAGGCATAACATACAAAATTGATCAGATTCTTAAGTTCTAAAATGACAGTACATTACTAGTAACCATGGAGCAGTAGACATCAAGCATAAATTTAATAATGTCCTAATAATATAGATAATACATCAATATGGATGATATATTGAGAAATATAGAAACTGTTTAACTCATTGAAAATAAGATCAATTACAACTAAGCTAATAAACTAACACCAAAACAATAGTTTTCTGTTCAAATACACACACAATTGGTCACAGTGTTTGTAAACAGTTTATATTGAATGGGGACCGAAAATCAGCCTTCCCATTCAATACCACATAGACTATTGTTTGCACTCGTCATGAAATGGTTCAAGGGTGCGGAAGTCACGCCACGCAGGCGGCAACAGAGATGTGTGGTGTAGGTGGCAGCTGCATCGCTTGCATGGCTCACTAAACAGGTTTACGTAACTATGTAACCACGTCATAAAGGATCGTACAGCTAGTTCAGGTAATGTTGGAGAGTAGAAGTGTAACATTGCTGCATGGGCATTCTCTGTAACTTTTCTAAATACATGATGCCGAGACTCAGTCCACAAGTCTAGAGTTTCTCCATACCCTTTAACCATAACCCATTCCATAAGCAAACCTTTGAAGGCTACCACCGCTTTCAAAACATGACTCAAGTTGATTTGAACAACAGCATTGCTTGCAAATGGTCTTGATATAGTTATTTTCATGTCATTGTATGATCGATCGATATTGTTTATTACGTTATCGACTTGTAAAGGCGCTACGTTGTGGTTGCTTTGCAATTTTCCACGTCTTTTTGTGCTTCCTGAGTTAATATAGGAACGTTTTAACGAGTTTTGACTCAGCAAGGTGTGGGCGAAGGAACTGTATTCATGGATCTTGTCCGTCCATTTGTAGCTGTTGACTAGTTGCGTGTAAAGCGCCTGTCTATCCTGAGTGGTCTCCTGGCTGAGATAAGTCGTGTTACCTAAGTTAAAAGGCGCGGTGGGTATCGGAAGTCCATTAACCGTTTGTTCTAGATCTCTTAGGTTCATGTTAACATTGTTTAATAGTTCTTGGAGTTCTATTAGAAACTTATCCTTGCCGTCTTCGCCGTGGTCAGCTCGCAGGCCGTTCGACAGAGTTTCGAACACATGACTGACGCTAGAACGTAAAGTTCTGAGCGAGTTAAGAGCGGAGTTCAGTTGTTCCACGTTAATTGTTTGATTCATTTTGATAGACACATAAGATATGTGCAATTGCAAACAAATTATTAAAGATTTACGAATGTTTTTCAACAATCGGCAAAACACGATTGATGGCTGTCAACACAGGCTGTCAACTGATTGACAGATGCCAATTGCCAAATGCAAATGACAGTTCTCTCAAAGAGAAAAATGTCCGGTCGGTACAAAAAATATCGTATTTTTAGCATAATTTATGTACATGGCAGGATGGTCTTTGATCTAACCATGGACGTACTGTTGGGTCATGACAAATTTCCGAAAATTTTCCAAATGAAATTTTTTCAATTTTTCAGAAAAATATGAAAAAAATCAAAATATTTTTCTGATATTTTTCCATTTTTGAATTTCGAACGAAACGTAACTTCCAAAAAAACGGGTGAATCGAAACTCAGGGAGAAATAGAAAAAAAAATATTGTTTGTTTTTTCGTCTTTTATGAACCAAATTGATTATGTTTTATTTATATTTAATGGTTTATGACTCTTTTTTACAAATTGCAGCCATTACATTTAATCCCTACCGCGAATTTGGACTTTACAGTATTACAAATGCATGTATTTTTACTTTATTAGAAATTTTTCCGAAAAATTTCCTGAAATTTTTCCGAAAAATAGATTTTTTTCGAAAATTACACAACACTACTGATGGACGTAATAATTGTACGTCCATGGATTTAATCGGTTCCTTACGAAACGAATAAAAAAAATCTGTCGTATCATAGTACAACATTAAAAAAATAGGCAAATTGTGTAAAGCGAGGATACGTGATACCACGTCCCCAGTCCCCAGCATCATGAAGACGTTATGAACTGTTAATTTTAAGAATATTAATATTGAAATAAAAAGGAAGGTAAAATGTTATTTTTAAAATATATTTTAATTTTCAACTTTGAAATTAAAAGTTTGCATTCACAAACGATATGAATTAAGATTGGGGAATATTAAAAAGGTTCATTACATTTATATTCAAACTTTAATTTTCTTCATAATGGTC
Source organism: Deilephila elpenor (assembly GCA_949752805.1). Lineage (NCBI taxonomy): Eukaryota > Metazoa > Arthropoda > Insecta > Lepidoptera > Sphingidae > Deilephila > Deilephila elpenor. The sequence goes on along the minus strand of OX457096.1, from coordinate 15,145,717 downwards.
TTTGATTTAAAACTATGTGTCTCAAAGTAAAGTAACGAGAATCTACTACTGAACTCATAGATGGCTCTGTTATAAATTTTACTCACTGATCCCTTACCGTGTTGTGTTTTTTAATTTATTTCTACGAAATAATATTATTAAATTTGGATTGTTTAACTTATAAGTCGTTTGAACAACAGATATGGCATTATATCATTATAAGGACAATTAACTACTTAGATTGTGAACCATAATCTTTCATTCGCCTCACTAATATGTGTTGCTTTAATAATAATGTAGTTCTATGAAATATAGACGTTTATATTCTTACCCCTTCCATTCTTGTATTACGGTGTTACCCCAATCCCCAACGTACCCTACCTACGTTTTTTTTTCTGAAAGGATTTTTGGACAAGTGCGTGGTGGCCTGTTGGGAAATGGACTAGACGCGACTGCCAACATGTTCACGGTGGTCGTGGGTTCCAATCCCATGGCACACCTCTGACTTTTCGGAGTCATGTGTGTATTGATAGTCAATCACCACGCACTATAACGGTGGAGGAAAACATCGTGAGGAAACCTCCATACCATAGCGATTTATAATACCTAATTTCTATGTAAAGTCTGCCAATCCTCATTAGGCCAGCGTTGTGGACTATATGGCCCAACCCCTCTCAATCGTACTCTCAATTGTAGAGGAGGCCTGAATTGCCACGTGCCTTGCAGTGGGACGTATATCGGCTGATAAAGATACTGGACTGACTTCTGCTGTGTGTTCATCACCTAAAATACATAAGAATTAACACGTACCTAGGTCTTCTTCTTTGGAACAGACCATATTTTTTTGTGTCATTGCCTCGAGATAAGTAGGTATAGGTATGTGATTTACAAATATCATTCAACGTAATTTAATCTAAATTCCTCAAATAACTTAAAAATGCAATAAAACAAATGTACCAACATTAGGTACACCTTGCGAAATAATGAAACTGCATTCCCCGACACACTTATTTTGTATTTTTAACTGGAATGCAGGGAGTTCGCTATTTTCACCCGCTCCATCTCCATTACCACTGACATTTCCGTTAGCATACAGATTTTCTGTGCTTCTTTCATTACTGCGCCTATTAATCATTGTGTCTTTTCAACGTGACGTAATGCATTAAAAGCAAAATGATGCATCGTATGCATTTGTATGCCAATGGTTTTCAGGTGAGCTTTACAAAAGAAATACATTAATTAGGCTAGGCCTAAAAGCGGGTTATGTCAGATGGTGGCGATGTGATATAAAAAAGAAAATGTTTTTTGCAAATTCTGAAGTTATGTATTGGCGGTAAAGGGAGTGTCAGTTAAAAGAATGAAATAGGCCCATCATAATATAATAAACATACATTTTAGTGGCAGTACTAAACTGCTGAAATAATGGTTGAAAGGGTTTTATGCCTTAGCCTGTTAGACCTATGTAGGTTTAAAGTTTTGCTTAGTTTTGTACAAAATATATAAGAATTCAGTTTCTCTGAAATATAAAAAATAAAGAAAATATCTAACATTCGATTTCAATTAATTTTGTTTTTTATTTCATTATGGTAGGACACCGAATGAAAGGATGTCATCACTTGACAGCCTCCGTGGCGCAGTTGGTTTGACGCCGCCTGTGAAACGAGAGGCCGCGGGTTCGATCCCCGCACCGAAACAAATATTTGTGTGATCCACAGGTATTTGTTTCGGGTCTGGGTGTTTTTGAGACCGAAAAGTCTCTCGTAGCTTCTGATACCCACGACACAAGACTCGATCTTAGTGTGGGGTCAGGACTATGTATGTGACTGTTGGGTGTATTTATTTATTTATTTATTTTACTTTTATTTTAGATACAAAAGCCAATTCTTAAAATTGTGGCGCACGGCGACCATTTTTACTGAGATCCGTTTTGCCGCCCGTGTCTCGCATGACATCCGGTTAGTACCGTTTCGGCTTTCTTACAGTGAATGCATGTCTGATGTCGCCAAATGGTTGAAACGCGAGCAGCGCGCCAAGAAATAGAGCGAAGTATTCAGTGTTGGATGGAACAAATTTAGTGTCAACTGGCTAGGGAGTTTACTTTGCAGAATTATTATACTGAGTGTGTTGTATTCGTAGAAGAAATAGAAACATACAACAGACAAAATGATACACACTGTAGTGTTGTATGTTCAACTATAATATGTTCAGAATCTTATACATTTATTGACATGTAATAACAATATACGCCAGTTGCAAGAACTCGTTATTAATTTCCCACACCAACCTCCTACGTCACAACACAATCTCGATCCCGTCAAGGGAACAAGTCTTGAGTCGTGAGAATCAAAAACTGTAAGAGACTTTTCGCTCTTACACCAATATCAAATATTTGTGGACCACACAAGCATGCGGTGTGGACATTGAACCTGCGGCCTCTGGTTAATTTATTTAATTTACTGCAGGGATTAAACTCGGCCCATCCTACACTCTACAGGCATATTCTCGCATATTACTCAACAGCCTACAAAGCTGTTTTTGCAGTTTCAAAAACATATATATCCTCAGCCGCAGGTGTCATGCAAAGTTGTAAATTTTCAGGACAGTTGCTAACGAATTCCGAAACAGTTTACGGGATTGGATGGGTAGGGTTGTCACCCTTTGTATTTTACGAATGCTTTGTTTGGTCTGTGGTTTAGTGCCAACAGCTATAGGTTGTAAATTGTATCGTGTTGTGTTCGGAACTTCGAATATATGGTTAAGAAACTCATGCTATTAGAATTTTTCAGTTTGAAAAATTTCATAATTTGAGTTGCCTGGCGATATGTCCGCCATGGGGATAGTCTTGTTCTCTGATTACATTTACAAACTGTGAGAGATACTTGTAGTGCCGAAAGGGCATACACATAATCAGGCAATTTTGTTACTATTTTGGAAGCAATAGAGCCGTGTTGCAACTTTCTAAACTTGAAATAACATATAAGAGTTTACTTACTAGCGTCACTTCAAGAGTCTGCTGTAGCACTGCAATTTGTTGTACTACTTCACGACACGTTCGCAAAAACCGGCGACAAGATGACTCTACCACGGTAATTACAAGTTTCGGCGAAGTGTTGCGCTCGATATCACTTATAAAAACAAAATGTCGTGGTTCAGTACATGATATGACGGATTATAGAAATTCGTAGTATGATTTTTTTTATAAAATGATAAGCCTCAAATTGGATTATTACTAATAACTTATAAGGCTTGACGTCACGTGTAGGTTTTAGTATTATATATGTTAATTCTTTCGTATAATCCTTACTCATATCATAAATTCGACAGTATACATACATATACCTACGTATAGGTTAGTCTTTTTTTGCGCAGATAGGGTTCGACATAATTTTTTTGTATGGTCGTTTAATTGATGGGAGAGTGATACTGAAATTAGTTTGTGTCCAGGAAAATGTTTGGTTCCGGATCAAAGAGATATACCATGCGCTGAAGCTAGAATGTATGAATATTTTGACTTTATGAAAAATAGGAAAGGTTTTTATTTAGTTCAAAGCAAAGCCGGTCCGGCTCTACCACTTTCAAAAGAAAACGTACATATTGTACGAAACTACGAAAACATTTTAGCAAAATATTTTACATGAAAAGATATGTTCAAAGACAATTAAACCGCAAATGCATAAAGATTCCAGCACATATTTAAAACATGGAACACACGTTCACAAGTTCACTCCCCGGTCTCTAAAGCACTTTGAGACTTGAGTCGCGTATCTTTTTGTCATTCGTTCTTTCTCATTCGTTCATTCTCTTCACCGTGTCCACGCAAACGAAACGCGGCTTTGCGCCGGCCCCTTTCAAACCATTCTCTGTGCTGCGTGCGGAGCGTTCCTGTAGATTGCGTTTTAATGGCTGCACTTATTTTATGTCTTGTCTTGGGAGAATTGCTATTGTTGGGCGGTTTTCGATTTATTGTATTTTTTTGAGAGTATTGTTCGGTTATTTGACGGAAGGAGTTTATCTCTATGATAGGTGTCTAGTTTGTAGCACTAGACTCAATGATATGCAGGTAGTTTGTGTAGTAAATTATATTATGTAGTGTTTCGCTGTCTTACACAGAGGTCCAACTTAATTACTTGTAAGATTCTTTATAATTTTTTAAGCAGTTTAGGTTTTAAATCGCCATCTTGGTCTAGTATGTGTTTATAGCATTAAGAGTCATCAGAATCATCTCCATTAAGGATGCTTACGTCATCTAAGTAATAATGACAGAACTCTTATACCTCAAATACTTATAAGGCACTTAAAACAAAATTAAAATATACTTTGTGCTGTCGATTTAAAAAGTTTTAAATCAATATTTTGTAATAGTGTTTTCATAAGATACAGCCATCAATAACTGTTTTTCGCGGTTCGTCGCGACGTGTTTACAACTGAAGGGCCGAAAATGAGTTTTGTTTCAGCTGAATACTAAACAGGTGGTCGTTTGAAGGAAAATGAAAGTGGCGGATACGCATTCCGTGGTTTTACGTCTGATGACTTATCTTGCAATTGTTTTTTCAAGTTTCTAGTCTATATTTATATTCACAGTTGTTTCAATTGTTCGGTCATTTAATCATTCGGTCATCCTTTATTCCGTCTTAGATACATTTAAATATTTTACAAGCAGTTATTCTCGAAGATTTAAGCAGAGGTGACACTAGTGGGATCTAGAGTTCACCAATATTATGTCAGTCTCAAGTATGATGGGAGATAGGATAGGGGTTAAATATTATATGTACCTAAATGGACAGAGATGATAGACGCGGGTGTCTGGACTATCCCTTACCCGAGTCTCCACACTTAGAATCATGTCATTTGTTGTGTATTACAAATAACGAAACATTATTGGCCTCAATATTATCAATGAAACCAAGCGAAAATAATTAATATAGTTATATAATATATTATCTGTATAATACAGAATTTCTCATTAAAAGATGTGGATGATATTGCCATTAGCAGTAGGTGTGAAAAACAATTGAAAAGACTTTGCAGAGAACTTTAGAACAAACCATTCTTAATGTATTCAATGAGTTTGATTAAAAATGGTTTCCCTTTGCTCTCTCTCGTTTTATTTTTCCGACGTCAAGGAAATTAGTCGTCTCTTGTTTTTGAGAAAGGAATTGAGGAAGTATTTTTTTATGATTGCTTTTGTTTCTTTTGAATTTATGACGGGTTTCGGTATTTTGTAGGAACGTAATAACCGTGTCTGTACGAGTATTCAAATACTTAAAACGATTTAGAAGTACCTATCCAAGCTCAATGGTTCGTCTTCGTTGGATATTGACGTCCTAATGACTCGGCGGGCCTTAAAGGCATTTAAGTTCAGTACAATTCAAGATGTCTAAACCGAGATTAGGTGGAGTAGGTATTAAGTATCGTTGAATGGTTTTTAGATCCCAACAACGCAAACGGTATTCAGACGAAAGCAATTCTAACAGACACTTCCTTTTGTGGCAAAGTATGTGAAGTAAAATGAATATAATGCACCGAGAAGTGAAGGCGAGCGTAAAGAACGAGCGAGCACTGTTATGGAGTTACTGTCTGCTCTGTCTCGTCAAAGTAATTGTGTGGGAGCAAGTTCTAGTTTAATATATATCACCATTGCCGAGCACGTACACGAATGTGTGTATTGTGGGATAGTGGGTAGATGAGTGTTCGGTCGGTATTGATGAATGAAAGTACGCGCATCGATGAGCTAGCGTAATATATGTGGGTACCATTGAAATGTTTAATGAATCGTGGTTAGGGATTTCGATCTCGGGATTGAAAAACAATCCCGGGTTTCCGGGATTAATGAGTCGCAGTCCCGGGATCCCGGGATAACCCGGGATAACTAAATGTTGCGAAAAACAAGTAAAAAGCACGTTAAAATGTTTTTACCAAGATTATTGCAATTGCAGTTACAGTTTTGACTTTAATGAGCACTAGTAAACATATTTATCAAATTGACAGCTTACTATGTGTACAAATTAATTCCCTTCGTATTTTTCTCCAAAAGTGCAGGTTTATTAGAACAATAGTATCTCCATAACCACATTAACCAATATTGTGGCTGGATTTTTCCATCACTCAGGCAATTTTCGAATTCCAAGTCGGAAAAATAAATCGTATTTTATGGCGATCCCTGCTAGGGCCCAAAATGTCATTTTTGACTAAATATATAGGCGGGGATCCGTCAAATCGTGCTGCATCCATAAAAACAACTAGTAGTTATAATGAGTAATGTCAAGAGAATACAGCAGGACCAATATTATAATATTCTATTTCCATCCATCAGCCAAAGGACGTCCACTGCTGAACATAGGCCTCTCCCAAAAAAAATAAATATTCTATTTGATATTTTCTAAATATTTATTACGATTTACGAACGGATACTCAAACGCCATTAAAATATTAAGTTGCGATTAACCCTCGTCCCACTTAATCAGTACATTTAAGCGGGACTTAAGTAGTTAAGTGCAACGTAATATTTAATTGGCGTTTGAGTATTCGGGCTAACGCCCAAATACTCTCAATTCCAGTGCATGAATTCCTCAAAAGAAGGTAGTATTCAAACTGCTTATTGAGCCACTTCTAGTGATTCTGCAAAGTCCTTCTTGCATTTGACTCGGGTCTTCATCGAGTAATGTCCTCAAATCGAATTTATAGACTTTTTAAATCTCTATGGCATTGAGAATATATCATAAAGAAACAATTGAAAATCATTTCTAATACTGTGCTTAATGTATGTGCTATTGCCATTGTTTTTGATTTATTTCAATCCCTATAATTCCGGGATTGACATTAGTAATCCAGGGATTTGAATCCCGAAAAACAAGCCGGGATCCCGATACACGGGAATATTGAAACCCCTAATCATGGTAGACGTGGGCGCGCTGCGCGAACTTCGCTTAATATTTGACGAGGGCCGCGAGCGCCTCGGCCGCGCATAAAGATCATGAACGCCGTCGTTGCAGCGACCTTGCGCCCGGCCGCGCCGCCTGCACGCACCCGCGGGACCTCCAGCCGTTTACCCAAATGTCTCCCGAATTCCACAGTATTAGATAGTGATGGGATTATAGTATTTTTCGAGGGGCAGGGCTCAGGTCGACTCGCGCACCTGCGCAGCGGAGGGCAGCGGCGGCGGCGCGGGTCGCGGCGGGGCGCGGGCGCGGCGGGGCCGGGGCCGGCGGCGGGGCGCGGCCAGTCCCGCGCCTGGCGCCGCCGGGGCCGCACGCGTGTCGGCAGCTGTATGAGCGCGCCGGCGTGCTAGCGCGTGGTGCGCGGGTGTGGTATGCCCGCGCGGTGCCGATATGGCGCCGTTCCTGGCGGCGGTCGCGCTGCTCGCCTTGTTGCCCGGTGAGTGAGCGTGGTACAGGCGCGCAACAGGCGGCCGCCACGCACCGCGTTTGTTTACCCCGTGCTTGATCGATTGGCGTGCTGAGAGCTGACGTGTTGTGAGTGACCCGTGCCTGGCTGCAGGTGGACCCAGCCGCGACGGACACCCCTAGCGGACCACATCAGGGTTTGATAGCCCTACACACATTTGCGAAAACTCCTACACAATTTAGCTAAGATTACGCTACCTGAAACCTCCGAACCCCGAACGATCAACTCGTAAAGCCCGGGATTTTCGTAGTAAAATCTCGCAGATATTTTTCTCTAGTATGGTCGAGTGGGTGTGTGTGACACGCCGAGGGTCCGTGCTCTGTACACACATGTTAGAATAACTACGCTCGCGCGCGTTTGTTTAGGAGCTTCATTAAGATAATGACGAGACTATTTCGAGACTGGACATGTTCTCGGACATATTTAAGGATATAAAAGTACGTGAAAACGCACTTTTATCGAGTATTTTATTGTTATTTTAGAAGTAATCATTTTCATGGCATTCTGACAACATATCTTATAAAAATATACGTTAAAATGTATTTTGCAACTACCTCCCCCGACACCATTATTCCGTTCAAACTCGATTACCAATAAACGATAAAACTGCGATCTAAAACCTCACTTTTAAGAGAACGACGAGAAATGCCTAACATTTCATCGCGTAAAACTTTTACTACCTTATGAGTTGTAAAACTACAACGACATCTCTTAAATGTTCATGAATGAATGAATTTAATTCGGTTGTGGAACAAGCTTATTTGAGTTATTTGAGAGAATCGTTGGTTCTATAAAATCACATGTATTGATCGACTTTGTTCTCGTTCTAAGTAGCCTTAGGAATATATTATTTTCCCCTGGGTAGCCCTTGCTACTTTGTTCTATTGAAAACTGAAATTCTACTAGTTTGTGAGGTTTTCTAGATTTCATAAAGAAATCTTGCAATCTTAATATCCTTAAAGCTAATATCCACATCAATTAGCAATTTCCTCAGGTTCATAACTTCTTCATCACATGTAAAAGCTATTATAGACTATGTAATTTTGTTCCATTTAATGGCTACCTATTACTTATTCTTATCTTTTACACCGAGTATAAAGATAAAAGTCTCACAAAACACTAGGTATATTTTATCCCGTCAGCGTATCTTCTATCTATTTTACTTGTCCACCCATAAGACAAAGAACATTCTTAGAGATTTTCTCAGTCTGTTAGAGATTAATATTTGTCAGTTAAATATATTTTTAAGATTATTGTCCAAGATCTTTATATTGTAATGAGATTAATATGCATTATATTCGATCCTTGTGTCTCCTGAGGTCTGGAATATTATATAAGCACAGTCAATTCTGTTGTATCTCTATCTCTTGCACTGTAATTACTAATTAGTATCACTGTACCATCTATGTCTATATGTATATTAGGCCATTTATGACCAACTGCTACGCACCTTCTCTTCTATTGAGAAAAGTTAAGTTGTAGTAAATTTCGGCGTCTTAACCTAGGTACCGATTTGAATTTCTACGGTATGTAAGTCCGCCAACCCGCACTAGGCCAGCGTGGTGGACTGTATGGCCTAACCACTCTCAATCGATTCTCTCAATTGTAGAGTAGGCCCGTGCCCTGCAGTGGGACGTATATGGGCTGATATAGATATAGATATATAGAACCTAGGTACTAATTTAAAATAACTATGAAATTGATGTGAAGAATCCTTTAGTATGCAGGTGTCCTAACGATGTTTTCGTACGCCCTGTATTGAAACGTATTCTTTCGGGAAAACTCGATCATATTTTATGATTATTAAATGAATAGAATCATCTTGGGTACACATGTGTTCGATACCTCGTGTTAGTATTGTATTTCTTTGTTCGATACAATGCTTGAATTAATTATTTAAAGCTCAATTCTTTGTTCTGATCAAAAGTGTGTACATTAAAAACTCTTGTACGGCATGGTTAATAAATCATTTAAAGTCTATATAAATATTCAATGGTAATTCAAGTCACAAAGACGTTGGAAAGAGCCTCGAAAGTCTAACACATTCTGAAGAGTTAGTAATAAAACTGACAATTTGAAGAATCTCGTGAAAGACTCACGATATTTTTATTATCCTAAATTTTATCTTTTCAATACGCAAATCTATTGTTTCTATAGTACAGTTATTTTCAATCTTTGTTCGGTGTTTTTAGACAAAAGAAGCAATCATCTTTTGTTTGATGCGATAACGTGAATGAATAATTAAAGAGTCTTGGGGCGTTACAAGCTGAGGAGCTATGTTCAAATGTACATTATTTTTTGAGACTTCAAATAATTTTGGTAAAATTTTCTTAGTTCTGTTTAGAGGTGAAGTCTTTGAGTGTATCGATTATTAGTTATTCATTGTGTATAATTTCTACTTTATTAAGATTCTCTAAAACAATATTGATATCAATGGCAATTAAGGTAACCTCAGAGTCAGTTATATATTGTAAATCGGTGTATTGCGAATTTACGCATTTATTCAAATTGTAATATTGGAAATTACAGTATTTTGAAATCAAAAGCGAAAGCTTCATTTAATTGCCACTACCGGCAATAACTGTTTGCGCTTAAAATAACACTAAATTGGAAAGTGTTAATACAGTTTAAATATTACCTTCTATTATGGTATTGATATTGACATACATGGGTATTGATTTTAACAGCTATCATAACGGCGTTGTGATGTGATCTTCTTACTTAAGGTTGATTTAGACGTAAAGTTTCCAATGTAGATGAGATGTGCAATTGATCAGTTAAGTCATAATTTGAACATCTAAACTGCCAACTTCTTATTGTAGACTGTTGCTTTCCCGAAAAGTTTGACTTTAAGTAGATAGTCATGTTATTACTAACTTATCTATTCTTTATGCAATATAGACACAAGTCATATTGAGCCCGTACCTAGCAAGCATATTACCCAAAGTCATATATAAATATAAGTATTTTTCTCTCTTTTTTGCTTACTAATTCTCACCTGCAATTGTAATTGTAAATGAGTAATAATTCCAATATACCCATCAACCTATTCATTCAACATAATTCCAATTTACCTTCAGCTCTAACCTTTCCTCTTGAAATATGGAACAAATCAATTATTATTATCGCGTAATACATTTCAGCCGTCACACGTAGACGCATGTACATAAACTGGATGGCGGGTCCTTTGATTCGATCGTAGTTTTGTGTGACTTGGCCCATTTATTCACAATATTGGGTCGGGATTTGGGCTCAGGTCGATGGTGACATCATACGCCGAAAATCGTCGTGAATGTGAGTACAATTGTTTCTATATTATTCTTTAGGGATACATCATACAGGTGTGAATTGTGAATCTTTGAGAATAGATGATAAACAGTGATAAAGGAACATTAAGGTAATTAATGGGAACTAGGAGACTTCTCCGAATGTTTTGGAATGACAGGCACAGTGCAATGCCAAATCTAGCTTAATAATAGGTTTTTAAGTGGTATTACTCCTGCTAATAGGCAAGTGCCACGTTTACTATTAGACGACCCGCTTGTCTCTTTGTATTCGTTAGTAAAGGAACCAAGTAACCGAGACAATATTGGTAAAGCTGAATTCTATCTTCATAATAGGTTTCTGGTAATTGTTTAATCAGCCAATGTGTTAGTGAATTTAATATTACAAATGAGCAGCCTCATCAGAAATTAACGAAGTTATTTATTTTGCAAATTGTTAGAGATTACGGACGTACTATTTCGCTATCTTTCTCAGCCAGGCGCTATTTTATACAGTCCCTTTACTACGTTTTCGGGTTTAAGTGCCTAAATGATCAGTTTATATTTACTGTTTTTTTATTTGATTCCCGGAGGTTCAATATCTGCTTCCCTTCCCTTTTATTCGAGTCTTCCCTTTGCTCTTCATTATGAAAGGTTTCACCTCAAGTCATTATAGATCAGGAGAACTTTTTTCTCGTTTGTTGCTCTTTTACTATGAAAAATATTTTACAGAACTTGATACTAATGAGGTGATAATAAAATATATTTTTGCCTTAATTTACACTGACATATCATTCGGTTATTTACTGTTCCAAATTTTATTTGCAATGTCCTTTGCATTATTCTCTTTTGAATAATTTAAAATCAGGGTTATTGTTTTTAAACCCCCAATTGCTTGTTTGATCCCTACTAATATTATAAATATGAAAGTATATGTTCCTTAGTTCTATTTTCACACTGTAATAGAACACGATTTTTTGCATAGCGCTAGTTTTTTGGCCACAGATACAGGCTACTTTGAACCCCTGGTAAATGCACGTTTACTGTTGAATATACATACGGTAGAGCGTGGAATATTTTAAACCACGAGAGTAGAGGCGCGAATAAAAATTAGTATTTTATATTTCACCCAGCAAAATTACCTTTTAAAAATGCTTTACATTTTATTATCACGAACCGTGTGTATGTTGTTTGTATATGCGATATAAAAAGTGGTGATCCTATATACAATTTCCACTGGATTTTAAACTAAATCCCAGGTAGAGTTTGCAGTCGCGGCGCACGGAAATTCAATTTCACTCGATATTATTACAGAAAGTATACTTATTGTATTACTCCATCGCGAGAAGAATCTTTTCCTATCATTTTTACCTTTTACTGAGGGTTTTAGGTGTGTGTATAATTACATTTTCCAATAGTTATATTGCGAATAACTTAAAAAACCAATTATAGGTACTGTTTTTTTAAAAAATGAAATTCATATAACACCAAAGATAATATGATCTAAAGTGGATTGATCGAAACTAAAAATTAGATTAAAGATCGCCCATGTCCCACAGGTGAAACAAATGAACAATTATATTTCGTAGAAAACAACAAGGTATATTGTAAAAAAGAACAGCATAGAACTTGGCCCACACAAACATATCTTCGTGAATTTATACAACAAATAAAGTAATTCATTATATTATTTGCAGACACTGAAGGTAAACTTTCATTTACGAGCTCCCTTTAGTTGTCACGATATCTGCGACCTGAACACGCGTCGAACACATATAAAGATCTTATCTTAATGTCTGCTGTTTACTAAGCACTTGAGACTATTGGCGGACGAGCGTGAAAATAACTTACTACCTTCGTTCTTTCTCGAGAATTCGTTCAAAGAAATTATCATAATATTATGACTGTGTTCTTTTTCTTAGATTTATTTATATGTGCTCTTTATTGTACACATCAAGTTATATAGGTATTAGATAACAAATAAAAATTAAAATGGTACAATGGAAATGATACAATGAAACTCAGATGTGGTGTCTGAACTAGTGAGTGATTTTACAGTTACTTTTGTTCCCCAAAATGCACAGTTTCGTTGAAGTAGCTCCATAATACGTTTGAACTGCGAGCTAACGTTAGTTAGAAGTATTATGATCAATGCTTGCTTTTTGTAATGTAGAACAGTTGCCAGTTAAAATATGATTAGACGTTGGTGGTACAATTATGGTACAATGGTGGACAATAGATACTAAGGTTTCCTTTACTCCCTTATTCTTAAAACCTGCCAATTTGTTCACAATACTCAATCAGTCATAAGTGTTCATAAGCGATAAATTTCTATCCGTCGATTCAGTAGTTAGTATAACTTTCTAGATATTTCTATGTCCTTGAGAACCAGATCTTTAGAATTAATGAAATAAGTTAAAGATGTTACACCGCGCGGGATTCGTCAGAGCTGCGTAATCTTATCTTCCAGCAAAACTTCCTTAAGTTAGGGATTTGGAAATTTGAGATGATTCAAATGCGCAGTTGAGATGGTTTAAGTAAATCTATAATAAATAAATCGGCTTTTCACTGATGTTTTAATTAATTTGGGACGACTTATTTGGGTATTTTGGTCTCTTTTGTCTATTCATGTATATTTTGTCTTATAAACCGCAAGTTTTTCAGAAGGATTCATTTTCTTAGTGTTTGTTTAGATGAGATCATTTTCCTAGGCATATCGGGCAGGTCATAAAAATGTAAGCAAAATATTTCGACGAACTCCATAATACATTATGTTATGTGTTTTTATCCAAAATCAAATGATAATTCATTATAGTAAAACTGCCAATTTAAATTTTCAAATTTCCTGCTTGTTTGCCGGATATAATTTCGAAACCACAAAAGTTCAACGGAACTATTAAAATTCAAAACAAATCGCGATTCTGCGAACTCGGCCAAAATTCGATTGGCAGCCCGCATTCAACTGCAATCATGAAAACATTAAAGCGAAGTACCTCAATGCATAAGTTAATTTTCGAGTCATTTCCACAAACCATGAAATAAAATTACATCGACTATTTTCCGTGTAACAAATGGCACTCAATACAGCGACAGTTCTGGGTAAGGCCGAGCGGCTGGGCGTGCGCCCGTAATGGCATGAAAATGACAGATTATTGTACTAGCTGCGACGTACCCAGCTATAAATCTTTTTACGAGCGATTGCTTTCATTTGCGAGACGTTTTTGTGACTGACGATTTTTTTACAACGATTTGTCAGGAGTTAGCGCGAGTCTCGGCGAGGTGACGTATCGGTTGCTCTTAAATGTCGCTTGGTAATAAAAATTGTGTGTCAACGTAAAAATTGCTTGGACGTGACTTGAAATATTTTCTGCTGGAAATTAGTTATTACCTTATTTACTGTGTTTATCGTATCGTTCTTACCTGCTCTTTCTAGGTGAGATAGGCGCATCATAATTTATTATGCATATTAGTGACCCATTTTACTACTTTATTAAGATATTCATATTTGCCTGATTAGTGATTGCTGTATCCGATTGTAGGAATCTTCTCACACTGACCCCCTCTATGGCGAGGTCACATTGACCCCTACAAGTGTGTATTCATTCGGGTTCAGCCTGTCAGTCAAGTCCCTCCAGTTTCAAACATACATAAGTTTGTCGACTCGACATTGATTTCTCACAACAGATAATCGATATCAATCGCACTGCACTTATCAGACTAACTACAAGCAAAAAAACTACAATTTTATTGCCATCTAATTCTAAGTAGCAACATTTAGCCGTATCCATTACCGGTGACACGGCGTGGTAGCAAACTGGCGCGGTGCCCAACACCAGAATAACCGTTAATGCCGAGTCTTATCTCAAATTGCACGGTATTTTCAACTTGATCGTAACAAACATATCTACGCTTTTGATTTATAGATGTGTCGATGAACTCGGTCGTGTTCAGTGTCCTGGTTGTGGAGGCATTGACCTATGTTCCTATGGGAAGGGGTGTTTATAATATACGTAAGATTTTCGTGTCGCTCTGATTGCAAACATTGTACACCGTAGTATAAAACCTATCGTAGTGAACCACTCAAGTATGTTGACTTTCGGGTTCACCTTCTGTATATTTGTGTAAGTTAGTAAGTTCACCTTCTGTTCCGACAAGGCATAACTCTGCCAACTAATGAGTGATGACCACTTCTAATCGAAGCACTGATACTATACAGTCACTATGCCGTGCCAGATAAAAAAAAAGAATACACTTGGATTCTAGTAGAATTACTATCAGGTTTATTGTAGTCTGTCAGCGTAAAACATAATACACCAATCATAAACAATTTCAACAATTCAGCTCACACATTAGTAACACTCAAACAATTTATCAAATATTCAGCCCCACGAACTCAATTTGGCATGAATACAGAATACTAAAGCAATTTAATCACTAGATAACCAAGATAACACAATAATAAACTAAAATAAGCGCGGCCGAGGCACAAAACCACAAATTAACTGCATAACCAAATAGCATTACCGGCGTTCGGTCGCTGTTTTTGCCGGCCTGCACTGAGGAGCCGAAATTAATTGGTATCGACACAGATTTATGTTCTCTTTTGTGTTTGATCGTGTAGGATAAGCCACGACAAAAAATCGTGACGTGGCGTTTTTCCGTGCGCCGGGATTTGGTTTGACATTGGCGTTTTGTGAATTAAATGAACGATATAAAATACATGTATATGAGTATTTTGTGGTATGTTTTTATTTCGCTTAAAGGTTTTTAAAATCGAAATATCAAGTGATTTTTTTTGTTGGTTGGCATTTTAAAAATAAAATGTTTCACAATGAAAGGCTATTGTAGAGTAAAAAATGCTCTTTTTTTTACCAAAATATTCAATAAAATGAACACTTTGTAAATTCGATAGCAGTGACCGCGCGCGAAAATTCCAAAAATGTCGGGATAAACGTAAAATACACCGTATAAAATCCGCAAAATGTTTAATTTAATACGCTACGCGCGTGCTACGAATACGCTACGCACAGTTAATGCGAGCGCTACGAGCCTGCTACGGGGTTATTACATACTACGCCGTTATTATTTTGATGCGTAGCGGAGGGTTTTGTAGCATTTTAGGTACATTAAAATATATTTCACTAATATTAGAATGTAAAAGTGCAGTCCTTTTAAAGTTTGTCATGTTATTCAAAGTCTTTTTGGACGATTTTTCATTCAGGAAAATGTGTTTCGAAAGGAAAGTTTTTATGTTTTTATTTTGACATTTACGTTTGTAAAACCAACATGACTGTATACGTATAACTGCGAGAGTTATTCTATATATTGCATCATTTTATTAATATAGTACTCTATTTATGAGACATTTGAGTCCGAATTATTTCAATTTTTCTACTACTAGTATACTTGAAAATACTAAAAAAGCCTTATAAGAAATAGTGTTGTTCCCACGTGAATTCATTATGAAATACTAAAAGAGTAATGTTTAGTAAGTTTACCTGCGACGAGGCTGTATCTCGTCCTAGTTTCAAGTTGTAACGGCTCATCAAAAACTTGTTCCTTACTTATTTCTTGCTTGTCATACCCAGTTGGCCAGGCGCTAGTTACTTTAATACCACCTACATTTTAAACCTGTTTAATTACTCTGTGATGTCTAGGGGAAATTAATAAATATTTCTTATATGAACCAAGGTAGTTTATTCAATGTTTATGGCAAATCTTCTCTCTTCTTTAAGAGATTCACGCCCAAATACTGGAACGCAACTTAAATATAACTTGCGCTTAACTACGTTAATCCCGATTAAATGTACTGGGTAAGTGAGCCGTGCGCTGTTAAGAGCAACTTATTATTTGAATGTCGTTCCAGTATTCGGGCGTCAGCTTTTGAGATTATTGTTATAAAAAGATAATTCAGTTAGAATATACTTTCAGAATAGCTAAAATAGGTTAGTTTAAATGTCGTCGGATTTTCTAAACTCATGGTCGTAATTCATTGAAGATATCAAACAATATTTGTGTGAACAGCGTATATTTGTCTCGGGTTTTAGTGTCGTGTAGTTACCGCTCCCCTCTAAGACTCGTGTAAGACAGGGCCTATCCAACATTCACACTGGCCACTGCAACTCCTGTATGCCAAAAGTATCACGCATTTTTTTATAACGAGCATTGAAGCTCAGCGGGTCTCTGATGCCTAACTTGTCATTAACCTGCAACGAAAGTAATCAGATAAATAGGTAAATAGTAGTTCGAAGTGAGTTTTTTCCATTTAATTCCGTAAAAAAGCGTATGCAGTGTATCAGATCAGTGATGAAGAATGATAATTTTCTAAAATTAAGCCAAAGTCCTTAAAGAATATTTATTTATTTATTTTATTTCTATTCTTAACTGTACACAAAAAAGGAAAAAAACACTTGAAGATATTACATGTTAAGAAAAAAGTACAGATGGCGGTCTTATCGCTCTATAAAACTAATCTTTTATCTAAAATACTTAAATGAAAAATGTTAAAGCCACATGAAGGAAGCCGATGGGAATCGAGCAATGTAGAGCTCTCTCCATAGTAAATAGGTTGTAGTTATTTATGTGACTGATACATACCACGCTTGACTAGCTTATCTACTAATAAACGTGGCAAACAGGCAACCCCGTTTCATGTTTCGTTTGAAATCGATTTCGCGATACAAGAGCTGCACAGTTGTCGGAATTATTACGGACGTAATTAAGACCTTAAACTGCCCCGGGCACCTTACAGTATCGGTTCGGGTATTCAATATTCATATTCAAAGCTAAGTAGCGTTTTCATTGACGTTGCTATCCCACAGCCAAATGTATTTGGAAGCGTATCATTTTCAACATTAACCAGAGGTAGTCATTTTGTAATTTGGTTTTACTCTCCTTAGTTTTTAGTTTAGTTGATATCGGTTGTATATTGTTAATGAAATATTTGTTAAAATCTACCTACATGAAATATTTTTTTTTTAATGGGCTCGCCCCGTTTCACATTGTGGGACGGAACATACAAGTAGTGTAACAACAAATGTGGGTGTCCTAGTGGCACCTCTGCCTACCCCTTCGGGGAAAACGGCGTCAGTTTATGTATGTATGTGAAAGATTTTAAGTCTTTTCTTATTAAAAATAACACGATGGATAAAGCTTTTCCCAATGCTTCGAAATACTTGATATAAGGCAACAGCGTATAAATCCTTTTGCGCCTTCTGAAAACCTCGTTGAGCTACCCGGAACCAGAAATTGTGTCCGACATGGCGATAGGCCCGCCCTTCATCACATTGGGGCGGAAATAAGCTCAATGGTATTAGTGATATCATTGCGTACCGTTACGAAGGTATATGCATAAACTAATTTGCTTATATGAATAAAACTTTATTTTTAGTTTCCATAAGTACGTATATTTTGGAGATCGTATTTCATAAATAAATTAATTAAAATAAAATACGTTGGTTTCCGTACGGGTGGTATAAGGGACATGGAAAAAGACTATTGAAAGGATCCAAAAATATATCCAAATAAATAACAATGGATTACCAAATCAATCAATAGATTTTGGTGAGAAAAATTCTCAGAATGATTAAATGACTAACCTTTGTTCCTTAGTGATTTCTTACAGTGATTACTTTACGCAGAAAAAATATTTCTTAGATAATATTTATTATTCCTGCGAGACTAGACGCCGGATAGGAGATGGCAGCGAAAGCCTCTCTTTGCTGTACTGAGGATCAATTTTCAGTATGAAGTAATTGGAACTTTTTATGTGGATTAGCAAGTTGAAGTGGCAGTGGGCCGGTCACATTTGTCGGAGAACCGACAACCGTTGGGGTAGACGTGTTCTCGAGTGGAGACCGCGCCTCGGCAAACGTAGTGTAGGACGCCCTCCAGCCAGGTGGAGCGACGATATTCGTGGGGTGGCTGGTAGCGGTTGGCGACGATGGGCTGAAGATCGAGCCCAGTGGCGTGCTATGGGAGAGGCCTATGTCCAGCAGTGGACGCAGAAGGGCTGATGATGATGATGATGTGGAACTTATATTGTGTGCCACGTTTTATTACTACGATTTTAACTATATAGTTAATTTAGACGGCACATATTTTTATTTAAACTGACATTGACTACAATTAATTTAATACTAAGTGCAGAACATTCTACTTTATAAAGTTTTAAAAGATTTCGTGACTTTTTTCGTGTCCTGAGTGCGTTTAGACACCGTTTTTTCGTAAAGCCAAACATGTGTCGGTCATGCAAAAAGTAAGCGTCTAAAGAATTATTATCTGCCCAGCAATTGAACTCGTTAATGATTGAATACTAACTTCAGGGACCAAATTATATTTGGTTTTGGGCTAACCGATTTTCACAGTTAATTAATTAGTGAATTACCGTTCTTAGACAGGTCAAACATAATAATAATAATAATTTTCCAAAATTAATTTCAAACCAAATTCCTTACATTTTGATATTCCGTTAGTAAGTCAAGTTTAATTTTGAGGTACAATTGTACGTATTTTGGCACTCAGCGTCGCGGCGCACCTCGTACAATGAACTCCACTTGTAAGTTTGTGAAAGGCCAACTTGCGCCTTTGTGATAACGTTATTGATGGCTTCAATGTAACAGTATTTCCATGATTTATTAATAAGCCACGAGTTTCGATTTCTGCTAAGAGGTTAGGTCAATGCCACGGTTTTCTTGTAGTTTATTTCTAAAATGATTTTTCAAGTACAGATTTTTCGGGTGGCCATAAAACTGAGTAATAGCAGAACATACTCAAAGTTCGAATCCGGTTTTGATAAAATAAACATAAATATTCCTAGCGAAGAACACATTGATTTAGAACAAGAAATAGAAACCGAGTCTCTTTGGAAATATTTTTTCACATTCCTCATAGTTTCAGACTTGGTCATCCACTTGAAAAATTCACCCGTGTAGCCAGCGGTAAAGAAATTAGATGAGTATTATGGAGTTTTAACTACAATGTAGTCGTTAAGTGGAACCATGGTCAGTATCTCCTCCTGGAGCAGCAAAGTGATTCAAACAGCACCTGATTGTAAACCCATCCGGATAGTGTCGACTGTCAAGTGGCGATATGATCTCGCGATATTCGATAAGATATTCATTTTTTATTTTTATTTTATTTATTAAGGTTCATCAACAGAGATTACAAAAAATATATATTAATGAGGAATAACATTTGTGACACTTTCTAATTGTATCTGCAGGACTACGAGTATGTACACAACATGTTTTTATAATAATTAGTGAAGAACTTAAGACAGAACTAAAAATTAATACTAGAGCAACATTAACAATTATAAATATGCCAGCCTACACTCATTTATATTTTTATATATATGTTACCGGAAATGTATGAAATTTAGGAATTGTATACATTTCCTAGGAAATGTATACAATTCCGAAGCTATTTAGGAAATGTATAAAATATTCTTTCAATAATTATTTTATACATACATATCCTAGGAAATGTATACATTTCCTAGGCATTGTATACAATTCCAATATCGTATTAGGAAATGTATAAGAATAATGGTTTCTGTAATAAAACACGTTGTTCAAATGAGAGTAATATTTTTTATCACAGGTAATAATCATAGCGGTAAATTCTATAATACTCGTATCTTCATATTACCTATGTTACTAATTAAAAATAACCCTTCCGGTGTCCAAGAAGCTCATTTCGGGCTCCCTGTCAAGATTCATGTGACATTCTCCATTGTTCTTCAATGGTAGGTAGGTAGGTTAGGTTAGGTTAGGTTAGTTTATGTTAATTAATATCTTAAATACTTACATTTACTTACATTTCCGATTACTATTTAGGAAATGTATAGATTTCCTAGGAAATGTGTCTAATGTAATTTATTTTACACATTTCCGGGCGATTTTAGGAATTACATACATTTCCTAGGAATTGTATACAATGACGGATTACACACATTTTCGTTAACATATATACAAATACACAAAGCTGAAGAGTTTGTTTGAACAAGCTAATCTCGGGAAATACTGGTTCTAATTAAAATTTGTTTTAGTGTTGGATAGTGCAATTATCGAGGCAAGTTATGAGATAATTTTTATCCCGGAAAAATCTTTTCACGCGGGAGAAGTCACGCGAAAATAGGTGGAATTATAATGGCCTCCATGAATAAGTCTGTCTGCCGGACACAGGCCTCCTCTACGATCAAGAGGGATTTAGACCACTTAGGCTTTGTCCATTAGCTGTACATATTAGGCTGAGAGTACCTGGAATATTTACCCACTCGCAAACATTTTTGTCTGCGTTATAAATTCGATCTTTTATCAGTAATATTTCATTGTATCTTCGAATTTCTGTTTTACCTTTTTTTACTTTAAATGTGACTTTCACTTTTACAATCACCCGTCAGGTTGTTTTTAACTATTTCAGGAAGAAAGTTTTCCTTTAGTTAATAAATTAATCCCTTCGAAATAAATTCTGAAACAATACGCATATTCGGTTGTTGCTATATTCTTTGTTATCTTCGATCTTGTTATCAAAGTATCGTATGTCCTACAGCAAATACGTCACAGATATTCCCATATTCCTTTATTTAAATCCGAGCAACATTAATCTTTACGTATTTTAATGACGCAAGTGATTGATTAATTCGAGTTCGACTCTCCGTGAGATAACTTCCTCAGGAAATGTTCCGCTTTTATTGAAGTGTCTGGTTTTTGTTTGGGTGTAGTGGCTTAATATTTAAGTTGTGAGCCGTGATGTTTAAAGCATAAATTCTATTGGGACAATTGTATTGCCGCCTGTGAAACAAATATTCGCGTGATGCACAGGTATTTGTTTCGGGTCTGAGTGTTTGTGAGACCGAAAAGTCTCTCGTAGTTTCTGATACTCACGACACAAGATTCGATTTTAGTGTAGGAAAGGACTATGTATGTGACTGTTGGGTGTATTATTTATTTATTTATATGAGCTACCCTGGCCTAACTTTGTAATCGACATGTCAGTAAACGAGTTCATTATGGCTCAGTATTGTTGGTGTTGGTTGTCGGTGGCAACAGTGGAATTTTATGATATAGGTATAATCGTATCTATGAAATACATTTAGAACACACAGTCTCGAGCTCACAATAACATGTGAGTTTAATGTTAAGTTTTTAAAAAAGTATGTACTTTTTGTTCTCACTACACCATAGAAAGTATGTGTTGATCTTAAGATTTGCCTCGATATCGAATCAAAACCACAGTCTCATCCAGAAAACCATAAAGTATGTCAAATTATTGGCTTAAAATAACAGTCCACCGATACTAGTGTTCTAATATCCCGTATTATTATAAATGTATTCAAATGGAAACGTACTTTAAAATTCAGAAGAGTATTGTCTTCGACTTAGCGAAGAATGTCTGCGTACAAGCGGAGCTATTCTTCAGTCCGGAACAAGAACACGTAATGTGAATAAAAGAGGTTTCGGAATGTTCTCGCCCGCTCGTCCCGCAAAGCTTTATTTAAATCCTGTCACTTGCAAAGTACTCGATTCAAGTACTTTAGTTTTTGTGTATGTGTTGAAAATATCTGTCTCGTAATAGATATTTTTTGCTGTATTAAACAATCGTCATTATTCTAAACCATCATCAGCAAATTTGACGGCCATGTTGGATTGTTTATTTTGACACACTCATTATTATAAATGAGTATTACTGACATTTACTTGGGTGTTTTGTATTTATTAACTCCAACCATCGTACTATTACAAGCTTTAAAGTTATCATCATTCATTTTATCCCCAGGTTTTGTTTCCTCGCGTCGACTAATTGTATAAAATTATTTATGTGGGAATTCCGTTTGGGTCAAAATCAAACAATGATCGTTGTGATGTTCTGCAGTATAATTGATTTATTCTTTTAATTCGTCTTCATCGTTTTCGTCGTACGTCGTTCACGTCTTCCATGGTCTTCCAAACTGTTGTTCCGTCCTTTCATATTTGACATCTTAGTCATTCATCCTCTATCTATTTTTTTTTCTCTTTAATACTTACATTCGTTATCTCTTTCACATAAACTACGTTCCATTCGTCTAACGTTTCATTCTACTCGTGTTTCATCATAGCATTCAAATCCTACATTTATATTATATTTAACTGATTCCGCGTCATTCGTACAATCGATAGTTAATATTAGGAATTAAATAATATGTTTCAAACCCTTCTACATCAATCAGTGCAATGTGTTGAGGGTAGGGATGAAACTGAAACGATGACGGCAAACGAATCATCCATAAGCGTGGGAATGCGCGGCGTGCCATTGTTAATCGCTTGCTGACGTGTTACACGGGACAAACGGGCGTGCTCAAACTGAAGGGAAAAACGGATACAGCATTTATTTTCTAACTATTATTTTCAAAAAGAATTGGACAAAAAAATACAAAATAATTTCCATTGATAGGTAAACAAATGCACGCAATAATCTTAAACTTGTTCTCACTCTACTATGAGTTTCTGGTGTTGTGAGTATTAGGAATTTTAAGAGATTTTTCGGTCTACATCATCTGGAAATGAAATATATATTTGTTAATTACACAACTGTTGGTCTTGGTTGAGTCCTTTCGTTTCACAGCTGTTTTCTCCCCACAGAAGCTACAGTCAAAATTTGCATTTTCTTTAACTACCCATAAATTACATACTTAGTCCAGTCCTCTCATTAGGATCAATAAAGCCTTGTGTCATAGATCGGTCTTTTTAACTTCTCTAATATACACAAGTGTTAAATCACTAATAGCTTATCAAGAAGCGCGCGGGATAATGGAGACCGTCTCAGCGGTTGCGCGGTTAAACAAACCAAACTTTAATCGGCTGTCTTTGCTAACCATCTGTACCTAAACGGGCGGAATTTATTCATTAATTTGTTGTGACAAAAGCAAAACAAACGGTCGCTTTGTTCACAGTTTAATTTGGCGAATCGGCTCACTCGCCGCTCTATTTGTTTATTATATTATTGAAATTGTTACGCTATTTACATGTGAGGTTTCGGTCCACTTGAGATTTTTGTTTTATAATTTATACCAATTTATATGTGTGCTGTGTTTATAACAAGGTACGGGTATATATGAATCTTTGTGAGGCGAGGGAGTTTTTGACGATTAAAAGAGATTTGAGTCTTTGCCAGTCTGGTCTAGATACACCTTGCGAATGTAGGGAATTCTTCAGGGGAAAGCTTAGGTATGTAAGGTTCATTACAGCAGCACCTTAAGCACCGTTAAAAAGGAGCGTATTATGTATTTCTTGATTATATTAGATTAACTTCCTTAAATCTAATTTTCAACCAGACAAAACATTTCATCAAGCGGCAACATTAGCTATTAAATACTTTTTTTCATCCACAATGCACCGGCAGCGTCAAACGCAGACACTTAACACCCAACTAGGACGATTATGGCAACACAATACATAACACTGACAACTGCTTCACTGTGATGAATAAAAGACGGCGCCAGCCACTAACTAAGATTTTCAACATTTATTATACTTTTTTTAAGAGTTAGTTGTTGCTTTCGTGGGATGTGATTTGTTTATCTACCCGCTGATGAGTTTAAAGTTAAGCTTTTAAGTTTAAAAAAAAAATAGTTTATTAGAATAAGAGGTCATCAAATTTACCCAAAGAGGGGTTAGGCCATATAGTTCGCCACGCTAGCGGACTTTACATACCGTAGAGATACTTTGAAATCGCTATGGTATGCAGGTTTCCTCACGATGTTTTGCATCACCGTTATAGTGCGTGGTGATTGACTATCATCAATACACAATAACTTCGTGCGTGGTGGCCTATTGGTAAACGGACCAGACGCGACCTACATACTCACGGTTGTCGCGGATCAAATCCCACGGCACACTTCTGAATTTTTGAATTTAAATACCATTCTACAGAAATTATTTGTAAGTGCCTCAAGGAGCTCAGTTGAAGCGATCTGACCCACGGTTGTAGAAACCACGTCGGGTGCCAAAACGTGGTTTTCACAGGCAGGGTTTAGCAACTCGTGCACGTGTCGCCAAGTGTTATTTTCAATTGCGCTAGTTACAGCTCGCGTGCGGAATGAATATCTACCCGCGGAGTAAAAAGTTGGAGATTTGAAATGTTTTTACATGAACATTAAAAAGATACTAAAAAAGGCACATAAATCTTTAATGAAATACAAATGGCGGTTTGATTTCCAGTAAAATATACTTTAGGCAAATTTTAAGCGGACTGAATTGCCTTGCAAGAAAAAGAAATAGGTGTATATTTATCTGGTCTCCGTTTTGGAAAACCGTTTGAAATGTCATTTTTAAAGGTTTCTAATCGGCAAGCTTGAAATTTAACATTTAAGGCGCTAACATCCATCGATTTGCCAAGCCTCCATAGGCTCCCGGAGATAAAACATTATAAGGGGAATTACGACAAAATGTATAAAGTTAATACATTCAATGCAAAAGCTACTAAATTCCCTACAGTTTAACTTTAAAGGCAAAAATTAAAACGTAGCCATGAAGGCAAATCGGCGCATTCGTTTCGTCACGGTTACAGGCACATTTCACTGGGGATTTGTTTGGCTGCCAGTCGCTATGACTCGGCAGAATTTACGATACACAACGGTCATATTCTTTTGTTTGACCCGTGTTTATGTAAAATAATGACTGTTTGAAATAATAAAATATGTATATATTTTATTCGAAAGTAAATTTATAGTGATGTTTCAAAATTCCACTCAATTCTGCTCACCAAATTCCACGCATTCTTTCTTATGATTAATTCTGTGGCACAGATTTCAGTTAATTTAGTTGTGAAAATTGTAACAGATAAACAAAATAATATATGACATATTATTCAAAGTTTTCATTATAAATTCTCGTACAAAAGTAAAGACAAGATATTCTTTAGAACAATATTACTTTCTTGTAACTCTCGGAACGTACTTACCAGTTTAATTTTGCTCCATTTACTCTTAAACACGTGTGATAAAGTATCGTGTACCCTGAGTGGCCACTAACTGTCTCGGCTTCGGCCTTCGGCTCCAGTTAATTTATCCTCAAAGCTACTGAGAACTACGAACCTGCGAAAGCTAGCCTTCGCCATTAAACAGGCTGAAGTCAAGGCTTAATATATTAGCTAGAAATTATACTGATATAGTAGTAATTGAGTAATCTTTAAACCGTGGAAATTTGACAATGCAGTAAAGAGACCACTTGCTTAAAGCTAATTGATAATAGTTTCTTCATACATACATACATAAACTCACGCATTTATGCCAGAAGGGGTAGGCAAAGGCGCCACCAGGACACCCATATTTCGCCTTGTATGTTCCGTCCCATGATGTGATAGGGGGCGAGCCTATCGCCATATCGGGCACAAATTCCTGACTCCGGGCTTATAATGAATAGAAAAACCCAATATCACTGCCCGACCCGGATTCGAACTCGAGACCACAGCTTTCGAGTTAATCGTTTCTTTAATAATAGTTTCTTAGATAATAAAGTCGCATTGAGGTAGGCTGGTGTTAAATATGTCTGTGTAGATGATCCTTTTAGGGCCCTTAAGTTCTTCTCCTGACATAAAATATAACATTTTATGTCTAGTATCGATATTCTAAAGTAGCAAGTAATAATATGCTTTTGAGTAAAGAAGATGGAATGAACAAGTAAGGAATGGTGGGGAGCGTGAGCTCCCATTACGCCGGTCCATTTGCTTTACAAACAACTGCTGGCTACTATAAAGGTCCAAGTTCTAGATAAACGTGACATTCTTTTGAAATCTCTTAATTATGAAATTAAAGAGCGAGGAGCAGGTGGTTCTCATGATCAAAAATTGGTAAAAACGCCGATAAAAGTTAATTTCATACGGACCAATGAGAGATCAAACAGAGGTCTTCATATTGAGATGGAGTTATCTTTATTTCCTTGTAAATCCGTAATATAAACTCTTTCGTACATCCATCGTAATTTGCGGGCGCCACCGCTTCGCCAGCTAAATAAAACCTCCCAGGAATTTACACTTTAAATTAAAAAACTCGATTTTCACTTTTAATAAGAAATATAATGAAGTCCGCAAAGAACTCGTACAGACAATAAACATTCCCCGACGTCCAATTAACGTCTTTAGCGTCAAACTTAGGAATTCTCTTTTCGGCAACTCTCAAGTTTCGCGATGGCCTCGCACCACGCGGCTCCCGGGAGAGACTGCGGGTTTCAATTAACGCGGATCCACTTTACGCCGAGATTCCCTCCAAAACGAGCTTCCACGCAACATTTTGTTGCAATAATAAGTATTAACAGTGCCGTCGAATTTTAACACCTCCGGTTTACGCAATTAGAGTGGCTGTTTGGCGGACAACACCCGCGCAAACTGTCGCCACCTTTACCACTTCACTATTACATTTAATTTATATTGTTTGCGTTATAGCGTCGACTTTTAGTGTTTTAAATCAATCTAGACATTTTTTTGACACACGCGGTTTTTGGTCTTAGGCGATTCCGAAAGGAAGCACTGAAAAATAATGAAAATGGCATAATTAGGAAAGATTAAAATGTTTCAAAATTTATTAACCATTTCGGTACCTTAATTAATTTGTAAAATAAGTGCGTTCGGAGCATTATTAAATTTGCTACAAGCCAGTTACGAGCTTTCAGCTACGTTATGTGATGTGCTACGCCGCGTGTGCTACGACACTGTTAACAGCTACACAATGAGCGTAGCGAGCGTGGCTATTAACGAATGAGCTAAATAGCTGGATGGCCAGATTATTAACACCCAAGTATTTTGCAATTAAATATTCAGTTGCAGGCGCTTTGTAGATGAAATTCCATAGCTTGTAGAATGTGATCTGATCCGTGTCGGACGCGGTGCTATTTCACAGAAAATTCCATTTCGTTTGTTCCGACAACAATGCGGTCCCAAACACTATAACACTGGTTGTGTAGTACCCTTTAGTCACGTGAGCGCCGCCCGCGTGAAATACTCGTAAGTGTCCTTGTACACCGGGTATACATTGTGAAAAATGTTCTCTAACGACGTTTTGAAAGTTGTTCTTTATGAAACTCGGACTGTCCACATTGTATGAGGTTTTTATTTAGAGTTAGAGGTCATTCTATGTCACTAGACTCTTGCATGTAGTGAAATACAGTAACAATATGACTTTTTTCTACTTAGGATGCTCCGACTCCTTTGCCGGTTTCATTAGAAATAACTGCATCAAGCGTATGTTTTAAAAAGTCGTGTGTAATGACCGCCAGAATCATAACACAATTATAGTTCCGCGAAATCATATGTTCTAAAACAGCAAAATTACGATAAATTGGACTACGTTGTCCCACCTGAAGGCCGAAACTGACTCGCTGAAAAGACTCGCTGAGCTTCAATGCTCAGTCTTATTAAAATGCATGCCATTATTGATCCTGGCTTACAAGAGTTGCAGTGGCGGGTGTGAGGACGGGACAGTCTCCAGATCTGTACTGTACCAGCCCACAATAGCCCATTTCTGACCAGACTATAACTGAGAGCTCGAGTGCATTATGTACGTCAAATTACACATTGACTCCAAAAAACCCATTGCGCATGTCTCTCTTATCCCGATGCCAGGAATTTAATTATGCGGGTGTTTTGTTAATTGGCGTATAAAGAAGCGTTCATCCCCCATTACTGTTTGTACGTAAAGTATACGACTTAATTGCTTTTTCATGTCTTCAGAGTAATTTCACAGCGTTTGTGTAATGTATTCAATGCTTAGGTAATACGCAGGTTAAGCTGGTTAAGCTTATGATAGTATTATTACGATATCTGGAAGTATGAAATATCTGATTATGAGCGGTGATAGAATTCTATTACCTTTTCTATTATTTCCTATGAAAATTTAACGATGCTCTAGTTGGATTAGAATTTATGGGCCATATTTATTAAGCTTCTTATAGTGTTTATATGGTAGATTTTTATTATAGAAATAGGATTAACATCCTTCTTTCCATTTAGTTACCGTTGCCTATATAATTTATCTGAAGAAACAAGTAATTAATGTTCTGTTATGATTTTGAAAAATTGTGTTTCATAAAAAAGAAATGTCTATTGTTGCTTAAGTCTCTCCGATTTTCCGACTTCTTATACGTGGCTTATTCCTGTGTGTACATAGCTACTGAAAACACACATAGTCTTAGTGTAATAGTATATTTGTTTCACCGAAAATAGCCTGTACAAAGTCTGGCTACATTTTCTGGCTAACTTAGTGGCCGCGTTTAGTACGTGTTTATGTTGAATGCTACATTTGAATATAAAGTGTGAAGTACATTTAGTTCTTAAATTGCAATGGTTTTGGTAAACGGTCTCCTGCATAGTTGCGAGTTTACGGCTTTTACATTTTACATTCTCCCAAGGCACACAATTCTCATATATGTTGAGCATACGACTACTTATCTCATTGCCGGGGTGGAACCCAGGGTTTTTGGTTTTGTGTTTTTTGCCTACGACGTTATGAAGGTGGGCAAGTAAAACACAAAATTTTCTTTCAAAAGAAAAAAAAGAAAACAGTCTTTTACAAACTTTGTCGTCATTCGTTCTAAGATATTTATTTTAAATACGAAAAATGTTTTATTCCACTCGCAATTATTTTCCCAGCCGGGACATTTGCTTGTTATTTATTTGAGAGGTAGGGGCAAAGGAATCTTATTCCGTGCTGCCTTGCCATTCATTATTTATTTAGTAATGCTAAAACTTAAAACTGACACTGCTCTAAGGATTTTTTGTTAAAGACTGTTCTTTGGAAACTGCTCTTTGAGATGGTAATATAAAATTAATAAAGATTTTACTATTTTTGTAGACTCAAATATGCTTTTGCTGCGTTTTTATATTTACTAGGGTGTCATTTTTTCTATTATAGACTGGAAAATAATTAGACTAAATTGACAATAATTGTCTAAAAAGACACAAAATGATTAGATGGCTATTATTATCACAATGACTATTATTGGCTGCATATTCTGTATTTCTTTCTAACATTTCGCGCCTATTTTTGACAGCTGGATTGAAATGCTCCGTGTTCTATGTTCTCGTTCGATTTTCAAAATACATTTTTAATTTACGCCCAGTTCTCAGCAAATTCAATAAATAACAAAAGAGGTTTTATACCGAACCTATCCATTATGAATATGGTAATAAATAGTTTGTAGGATAAAAGAGATATAATATTAGCGGACGTTGCTCAGCCAGAATGTATTGCGAACGGCCGCGGTAATGATATTACCGTACTGATGGCAGGGTTGCCGGCGTTATATCCCAGGTGGATATTAAGGAGGTTTAATTATTCAAAGATTTTTATTTGTTATGTTTTTTATGTGTAGATAGGATTTTATCTCCGGTGTATAAAGATTCAGCGAATATCATTACATTACAATTTATGTGCCAAGATAAATGTAAAATCAACTAAAATTCTGAGGTCGGGCAACGTTTTTAATAAGTTTTTTGTTTTAAAAAAATCATACAACTTTAACAGGACTGGAATTTGTAAAAGGCTGGCTATAGGCACTTCGATCCTCGTAAATAAGGCCAGTGATCTATGACCCTTTCTTTAGGGAAATAATCTTTTATGACCTTAAACACATTCGATGTTTTTTTGTGTTCCCCTATCTACTATGTTATTTTACATTAAAAACGTTTTGAGATGGATGCGAAATCTATTTTTTTTCGTTTTTCTATTTTAATTCAATTTGTTTAATATATTTTGAATTTACTGAACTTATGTTCCAATGATTGTACGTATAATATTACGTACAATCAATTGAGGTCCACAGATATTTCCGACGGTTAATACAGTAATACTGAATCAAAATATTAGCTTTCCCTAACCAGGCAACCCTAAACCCGCTTGTAATAAACTAAAAAGAAATCCAAAGGTAAAAGAAAAGAGCTCCGTATGAATATTTCAGCGGCGTTCCGTATAAATGTACAACGGCCCATATTAGCCCACTAGCAATTTATTTATTTATCCCCTTCTCGCCTTGTACTAAATAAATAGGCTTTGCTTGGTTTTGTAGTATGTGGCATTTGCTAGTTTTGGTGAGACAGTACTTTTGTATGTAAACTAGAATTGCTAGATAAGTTATACGTAACGTAATACGTACGTACTAGAAATGCGTGGTAGACTAAGCCCAATGTTGGTAGTCAGATCTAAGTATATCAACCCAACAGTCACATACATAGTCGACTGACCCCACACTTAGGTCGAGTCTTGTGTCGTGGGTATTAGGAACTACGAGAGTCTATTCGGTCCCACAAACACCCAGACCCAAAACAAATATTTGTGATTCACACAAACCTTTGTCTCGGTGCGGGGATCGAACCCGCGGCCTCATGTTTTACAGCCGCCGTTTAACCCACTGCGCCACGTAGGCTGTCAAAAATGCGTGGTAAACTAAGACCAATTGTTGGTAGTCAGATAGTGCTTATGTGTCCGTTGAGGTAACGAACACAAAAAAGTATTCGGTTAAGGCTGTGTAAATATACGTGTTTCAAGTTGTCCGGCACAATTGTGTCATCCTTAACAGTATAGATATATTGTACTTAAAATCACATAAATTGCGTTCACTTTTCCACACGAGTACAAAAATATCAAGCTAAGATATGTAAAACGATTTTCACTTACCATTTGATATGAAATAGATACATTTCTAGCATAAACAGTAAGATAACAGAAACATGAAACCAATTATCATAGAATAATACTCAACCACACCGGGTTGGCTATATAAATACTGGCTACATTATTGAGCAGCGTTCGACACTGGAGTCTTCAGATAATATCGAACATTGTTAAGTAAATAAATTGAATTCCTAAAATCCGAACTGATTCGAAATAGAAACCCAGATACATTTGGAAACTGGGCCAGCGTGGCCGAATTTCTGAAGACGGTGTCTTGTTAAATCTGACATAATCATTTTGGAGAGGCTGAGGACGTTCTTGTAATGTTTACCTTTTATTAGTTGAAATATTACATTGATATTATTTTTTATTTGTTGAGATAGCGAAAGTCTCGCGTGGTTTCTGATACCCACGACAAGAGATTTGATCTGAATGTGAAGTCAGGACTATGTATGTGACTGTTGGGTGTATTTTTATATATTTTTTTGTTAAATGTGATTGTGATATGTTTTATACAGAGTGTTTGAGACGGCAGTCAGTATTTCCATATTAGCATTCGCGTAAATACATACTTTTACAACAAAATTATTATTAAGTTTTGTAAAACTGTATAGCTTCCGAATAAGTCTTTTTTGGGTCAGAATATTTTTACATATAATTTGTTTTAAAAAAATAGATTTAACAAGATGCTCTGCTTATGTACCATGGTATCCAATAACTAATAATGATTAATGATTAAATATACATTTAATAAGACACCTATGTACCATGGTATCCAATAACTAATAATGATTATGTAGTGGAGCAGCGGCTATTTTAATATGGGCCTGAGCTGGCCTATTCGCTTCACAAGAGGCCGAAACATGCCTCTCTGGCAAATTAATAACGGGGTATTAGGAGCGGTCGCTACATGTTTGTTACCCACTCGACGCAAGATATTTCGCGTTGCCTGCGACTAAGAGATTTTACAAATAAATTTATAATATTAAACAACTTGAAAGTTAATACAGAGAAAAACACATTTCTTAATAGTATATATTTACCTTTTTGGATAAATTCTAAACGAAATTTTTATTTCAGGTATTTTAAAGATTGCGCGGATGGCGTAGCTTTTCTTAAGTTAGTAAAACCGTTTTACCCCAACTCTATCGTCCTTCCCCAAGTCCCGCAAGGCTCTTACAATATTGAAGTATTGTCAACGCACATATATATTTTTTTTATCAAGCCACATACTTGACGTTATCGTGGCCAGTCAAAGGATTTTGTTTTTCTACTCAACTTCCAGAATGACGCCCAATATTTGGCATAGTCGATTATAAGAGCATTAGCTCTCCCGTCCTCCTCTCTCTTCCTTCCCTTCATTGACTGCCTCCGTGGTGCAGTTGGTTAGACACCGGCTTTGAAACGAGAGGCCGCGGGTTCGGTCCCCGCACCGAGACAAATGTATGTGTGAACCACAAGTATTTGTTGCGGGTCTGGGTGTTTGTGGGACCGAGGAGTCTCTCGTAGTTCCTGATACCCACGACAAAAGACTTGTTCTTAGTGTGGGGTCAGCACCTATGCGTGTGACTGTTGGGTGTATAATAATATAAATTGTTACTTTTTTGACCTATCTTAGGTCATAGCCCAGCCACATAGAAACGTAGGCATCTATTGCTGTTTCAATAAGAAAAATACCTAAAAATGCTATCTATTTTATTTCCTCCTTACACCTGAACGTTAATTAATTAATATGGCCCGCAATAACATAAAAAGAAAGCAATTTAGCCGTTTAGGTGGGTACGTGGCGAACAGTCCACTTACACCATATAATTTGCTTTACGTTGTTCTCCTAATTAATCTGTCTCCTGTATTACGCTTGACGGCTTGCAACCACTCGGTTTCCTATTTATTGTTAAGAACGGACAATGTGTTTCAACTGCAATCGGTTTCAACGTTTCTTAACTATCATGCAGTTTAAGTGGTTCAAACTTAAATATTGGAGGAGAGAGTGTTGTAGTAATTTGTGAGGTTGGCTTTTAAAAGACAAAAGTATATGAAAGCTAATATCCTCATCAGTCTACGTTATTTCAGTAATAAACCACATAATTCAAGCAAAACTCTCCAACTTGGGAACCAAGCTCAAGAAGATATTTTACAAGATAATTATGTTTCAACCTTAATAACTAAGCCACTGCATTTAGTTTCTTTATTTTCAGTTTAATACACTCTACGCTTTATATATTTGTATCAAGGTGTCTATAATCCTCTCACCACAAACCTCAACCTCCAATCCATTCATCATTAGTATTCCTCTCCCGCGCGTACTCACTACACATGTACGCGTGTATAGTTGAGACGTATTGCGTGTTAAAATATGGGTGATACGGTAGTTATGTGAGGGAGGGGGGTGGGGGTGAAATCTGAAAACGCTTTGAAGTCGGCCACGTTAATAGAATACCAAATGTATCCTCGTCTTTTAATATTGAATATTTCATGCAAATTGAGGCCTACAGTGTGCTCGCGACTACACCGCACTGCCGCGAATGAGCAATGTAGCTTCCAGGTATTATTCTTGCATTATGTATTCTGCGTTTGAATGAGTATTTAAATGTGGATTTTGGATTATTTAAATGGTGGGAGTTTGCAGTCAGTTGCGAATGCGGTGTGGACGGGGTGGGCGAAATGGTGCAACTATTTCATTGAAATTGTACGTTAAAGTTCTTGTTTTCTTATTTATTTTTATAGAAGACTCGTTGAGACTCATAGAGTATAAATGTTGTATAAAAGCTCCAATAGCTTTGAACACTTTTTGTTGTTGAAAAATCTCTTTTAATTTAGTGTCTAGGGTTAGCGCAGACGAAGTCACATCTTACATCTAATATAAAAAAAATGTAACTCCTTATTTCGATACGAAATATCCGAAAATATTGTCTAGTACGGAAATTGTGGTATCATATTTTTTTGCCTTCAAAGAGAGTACGTCGTTTGTTCTGTATATGTATCTGGTTAGTTATGCATGAAAACAAAGCACTCCCAAAACGTCAAAAGATATATTGGCTCAAAGTCGTTGAGATTGTAACAAACGTCCTCATAAAAAAATCCCAAACGACCGATATTGAAACAACAAGTCGCGCAAACGACTGTTGAGAAGAAACTCAAATTGTTTTGTAATGCGCAGACACGGATTTCAGGTCTTAGGTGGGGGTCAAATAGAAACAGTTTTAAGGGTGTTTTTACGTGGTAGTTAAATCTATTTACTTGAGGTTGTTACTTGAGGTATTGCTCTTGAATTAAAATGTTATATTAGCAAACAAAATTTACTTCTCTTTGTTCCTTGTTTCTGCATTTTTTTATATTGGGTCTATGATTATTGTAAGATGGTGCTTTTTATAAAATAATAAAAAAACTGAAAACATTATCAAAAAATATATACTAGATTGATTGCATTACGCTGCCAACGTTGTTCATGAAAATATGTCACACAATCAAACTCATCATTTAATCAACCAGTGGGTCGCGACCACGCACCACTCCCTAAGTTCACTCCGTGTCTCTATTCACGCAAATCGAATCTGTCCCCGAGCATTTACCTCCCATTTGTCATTCGATACGATTGTATTGTCGACAACTTTTTAATTTGACTTATTCACGTTTGAGTTCCGCGCATCTGTGCCTTACTGAAGGCATAATTACTTTTTCTCGTTCAAACGACATCGGAAAACATCTGTGTCGTTTTTATTAATCGTTTATTGGAGTTCACTTTTGTGGTGGAAGGACTCCGAAGAAATGTTTCGGTTTTTGTGGACGCGCTTTGTTGGTTGTTTTTATTGCTATATTTTGACAATGTTACAGTGATAATGAAGCCAACTCCCATCGGGTGTATTATATGAGTTAATAGGTTTGAAACATCCACCTTTACACAAATGACATTTATGATCTCTTGATTTTTGCATGAAGCAATGTGGCCAGCATCATCCACGTACAGTAATGATATACCAAAAAATAAACAATCTTTTGATTGACACCAAATTTCAAAAAATCTTGGAAATAAGAACACTATTTCCTTATACAAAGTTTAAAGCTAACAAACAGTTTAATTTTCGCATTTACAATAATTAATATCCTTATTTAGTGGCTAAGGTTCGCTCAATTTATTATCTATTATTCTTCTGAAAATAATATGGCGTGAAACTATCAAAGGACCTTAAGAGATGTTATTTCGCAAGTTCTTCCTTATTATAACCGAGGCCCTTCATAACCGTAAAGGTGATCCGCATAAATTCCCTTAATATCATTTTACTGTTGAAATATGGCGGATCGTAAATAACAAAGTGGGTAATCATATCTTCACCTCGTCTGTGCGTTTGTGTTATCATAGTTTTCTTATGTATTATTATACTATTCTTATATCATAGTATTCTTATACGTTTGATGTGAGGTTTGTGGGGAAAAAATGATGAAAGGGGAAATTCTGTGACTCAAATGCTTCAAGTAAATTTTCTATTTAGTTTATGATGATAAAGAAACTGTATTTTCATGTAATCATGTAATTATTAATCTATTTGATGAAATACATCGATCCTTGAGATAGATGAAACATGACAATTAATGCCCCAATTTCTACTCATACATCAGACAATCTTTGGTATTTTGGGTGGATTTGATAACATCTCGAATGGTTTCTGGAAGACTATTTATCTTAACAACATTAATATTAGAGCAAGATGCATTATTGATTGCGTTACATTAACCCGCATTATGGTAAACGCGAGCAGGAAAAAAAAAATGAAATCAAATTATTCAAATAATCTTTACCAAGTACTTTTAAACGTTAACGATATCATTGCTTCGGACAGCGACAGCTATAAAAACGAAACACGTTACAAAAACTCTCCTCAAACCTTTCAAGTGTGTCACTGTTAGCGCCACAATGTCACTTTAATACCCGAACATGCATTGCAAAGTATCCGCAAACATTCCCGTGGAGTGCAGTCCGCTAAACCTTTGGAGAATCATTCGGCACTGTAAATATGGAAATAAGTTTACAACCAACTTTCGTACCATCGCTGCTGAAGGGAACTTCGCCAACTTTCCATTGCGTTAGTTTAAATTCCCTTTAGCAACTTACGCCGTTCAGAGTTTATTATGAACTGTGCTTTGTAGCTTTTTGCGTGTTGTAAGTATTGTGAATTTCATTTATACATACATAAACTTAAGCTTTTTTCCCGGAAGGGGTAGGCAGAAGTTTCCCTGAGAGCAACCAGGCAGGCAACCCACGTTTTGTCTTTTAATTTGCGTCCCACGGTGTGATAGGGGGCGAGCCTATTGCCATATTGGGCACAAATTCCTGACTCCAGCACTTTGCCAGACCCGGTATTCGAACCCGAGACCTCAGCTTTGCGATCATATCGTAGTACAAATGCGCCAGCGAGGCAGTCATTCATTTTCTCTTCAATTCCAATTTTAAAGTATTTATATATTTGGTAGACTTAGTGGCGCAGTTAGTTAAAGTAATGGCCGTGAGAGAAGAGGGCTAGAGTTGATTCCCGCACAATGGTTAATATTTGTGTGAATAATAAGCATATTTGTTGTAGGTCTCTGTGTTATGAGACTGTGAAGTATTTTGAAGTTTTTGGTAACCACGCCTTAATGACAAGTCACTTATTGGGCGTATTTATTTTACGGATCATTAATATTTAATCAAGAACCTAACATTTGACATCTTTACATAGCATTGAAATTGAGGACTTATATTAAACTTTTCATAGGTAAATTTCGCACTAAAAATATCATAAATAGATGTCAACCTAAAATGTTCTGTGTACCTCTGTACGCATTTTAAAATAAAAATTTCATATTAATTTATCGATTACTTTTCGCCACCCAAAATGTCG
This sequence comes from Deilephila elpenor, assembly GCA_949752805.1. NCBI lineage: Eukaryota > Metazoa > Arthropoda > Insecta > Lepidoptera > Sphingidae > Deilephila > Deilephila elpenor. Next base: position 15,108,551 of record OX457096.1, on the reverse strand, counting down.
TCATTCCGCTTTTCGTCCTTTACATTTTTTATTACATTTCGTCCGACGCCGTGACAATTTTAACGAGAGCAACGCCGCGGGCGGTGCTTAATTTGCATCGAAAACCACTACTGGTTGATTACAAACTCTTTTGTAGTATTTAAATATTTCATATTTTAATTTTGGGTGTACGGCGAATTATTTTTGGGGCCATGATACAACTGAAAGATAGTGTCGACTGTCTATGCTTGAAGACACAGTTTTAAAGATCTGTAACATTCAGCATGTTTATTTTTCACTACGGTGTGTCCTCGTACAATGTAGTATTGAATATATATATGCCCTTATATGCCCTTTCTTTTTCCTTCTCTTATGTCCATCTCAAGGTAATCAGCAAGAGATTGCGTCGAGCGATACCACAGCCCTTTGCACTGTTATTTATTAAATTGTTTATTTTGTTAAGTTTTACTTGGTGTACAATAAAGGATATACGGAAATAAATAAATATTTGAGCGGCTCGACTAAGTTTATATACATTTCAAAGATTTCGAAATCCATGTTTACGCAGTTTATCTTATGATGTTTTCTTTAGTGGAAATACAATAAATTATCGCGCACTCTTATTTGACACATTTTATTAACTAGTACATTTTCGGATTCAAAAATGCACTAAGGTTATCTATCCATTTTAATATCTAAAATAAATTAAACAGTATATCTTCACATAATATTCTGAAAAACTATCAATAACCCTTTCAAACTTCTCGGCTCGGCTTGCAACATATAACACTGACGTTTTCAATCAGGGTTTATGTAAGCGAACATCCAAAAAACGATGACTTTTCAAATCGATAGCATATCATTCCGAGAGATCCCCAGTGACGATCACATTCCTCAATATTAAAATGTTAGGCTAATTTCTTTGGTCGGAATATTCAGTGTTTTCTTAGGACCTATAAAACGGTTTCTTGTTGAATTTATAGCGAAGAATCTGGGTATGATGTTGAGTGACGGATAGTTATCATTATTGCGTGGTTTCATTTTGGTTGGCAATTGTGTTGCTAAAAACGGCTGGACCGATTTTGATGAAATTTGATATAGAAGTAGCTGACACCCTGGATTCACACGTAGGCTACTTTTTATCCTGAAAAAATGTAGTGTTCCCGTGGGATGAGTAAAGAATTCAAATATACATATTTTCTACTCTAGGGAAGTGTATTTGAGTTTATACAATGTTTGTTCATGATACTATTGATGTGATAAAGTGTTGTGGATTAGCTGCCCACATTAGCTGAGTGAGTGCGTGGTGGCTTGTTGGTAACGGACCAGACGCGGCTGCCTACATGTTCACGGTGGTCGCGGGTTCAAATCCCAGGGCACACCTCTGACTTTTCGGAGTTATGTGTGTATTGATAGTCAATCACCACGCACTTTAACGGTGAAGGAAAACATCGTGAGGAAACCTGCATACCGTAGCGATTTTAAAGAATTTCTACGGTATGTAAGTCCGCTAACCCGCACTAGGCCAGCGTGGTGGACTATATTAGATAGATTCTCTCGATTGTAGAGTAGGCCCGTGCCCTGCAGTGGGACGTATATGGGCTTATATACATATATAGATTAGCTGAGTGAGCTATGAATGCTAGACACCGATTAGCTTGTGTCAGGATATTCATATACTAAATAAATTCACCCAACAGTAACATACATAGTCCTGACTCCACACTAAGATCGAGTCTTGTGTCGTAGGTATCAGGAACACGAGAGACTTTTTTGGTCTCACAAACACCTAGACCTGAAACAAATATCCTTGGATCATACAAACACTTGTGTTGTTGCGGGGATCGAACCCGCGCCTTCTCGTTTCACAGCCGGCATCTATCTAAATGCGCCACGGTGGCTGTCAAGACTTGTCATTATGACCGACCCAAGTGTTGCATTTGAGGCTAGTTGTATAGCCAGATTTCAACAGCTTTTCCTAATTGTGTTAATCAGTGAGAGATTATCATCTCGCGCAGATGGACGCTGATGGACTTTACGGCATTTACCAACAGGCGTGTTGACTTTGTAGTACCCGTATTAAATAGAGTTTCTAAAATCCTTGTGGTAACTTAAATAACTTAAGTCCTGTAGGCTAATTCACGTAATTTCTTGACGCGCCGATCAAGTTACGATGCAGTTGCAATTAGGTTTACGTTTTAATGCAAAATTGTATTCTTGTAATTGATTAGCTGAACTTATTTATTTACGTGAATTAGCCTACTGGTATAAACTAGGAATCGATACCGAAAAAACGGTTCTAAACCCACCGTTTAAGACTCAACGAATATTTTTTTATTAAGTAAATTATCCGACCTACATTTAAATGTCAATTCACAATTTAACTCGTACAAATAACATCATTCCGTGTACCAAACAACTGTCCAATACCTGTGAAACACAGTCTTATACTAAATGTATGTTTTAATAGGCCTCCCGGGCGGGCGGGGCAGATGACAGGGGCTCTCAAATCGATCGCCCGCACAATGCCTCTCAACGTCGCGAGCTGTTCAACGCCTTTGTAGATCATACCGAATGGGCTTACATATCTAGCCCGTGGCTGGCTCAAGTCGGCTTATTGTTTCAGCTTTGTTTACCTCACGTTAAGTTAGTTGAATCAATTTTAGAACACATAATTATGATTATTGAATTTATTTACAAAAAGTGTTATAGGATGTACTTAAAAATAAAAAATGAACAACAAATAAAATTATTATAATCAATGCATAATGAAAATAAATATAAATAGGAATCAAATAATAATGTACGTTTCAATCCGTGTTAAAAGGTAGATTTTCCGTATATTTGATGTTTTAAAGGTGACCTAAAGTAACGATTACTACTTGCTCAGCAATGATATTGTCGTCATCTACCCCAACATAATACCAAAATGTGAAATAAAGCGTTTTTGGTATTCGAGAAGTCAACTATTCTATATATTCTCTTCATGAAATATTCTTCAGACTTCCTTATTCCAGTAATTCAACAACTTGAGATACCAAATAAATCAAATAAGTTTATCCAATATTCTTTAGTCCAATAAAACCAGATAATCCGCTCCGACTCCTCAGAGATTTCTTGTAGCGACAGCACGCTGAGACACTAAATAAATCTTATCGTAGACATGTGCACTCTTGAGGTATAAATTATTCATTTGTGCAGTAAGCATGTGTGTTTATAGAAGGCGCCACCGTGGTGCAAAGGTTTTACCACTCAAAGCGTATTTAGCGTATATGTAGCGTAATATCATCGTGTTTTAGCGCTATGTTATGTTCTAGAAGTAGTCTGTTTGACTGAAGTTTCTGTCACCGAAAGCGTTATTGTCAAAATACCAATATTATATCAATAGCCATATTATAAAATTCAGAAACTCTGATACTCACAAGACTCGATCTTAGTGTGGGGTCAGTACAGTACTGTGCGTGTGACTGTAAATATACCGAATTTATTTATTTATTCAATCTCTGCAATATAATGCGATGCTATAGCGTGATGACAATACGCAAAGCGAGTACGAGTTCTGTGTGGCAAAGCCTAAGTTATAAATGGGGGGATTTTGCCGTGTTTGCAGCGGGGATAGTGTGTAATGCTTCATGATGCATTTTGGTGTTTAATGGCAAGACGATTATAGGTTTTAGGTATGTGAAATTGGGTTAGTTTACTAATTGTTTAATTTACAAAATTTTACCCAGTACCTCATTAGTGACTTTTCTATTAAAAAATCACTTTTTCTTTTTAATGGTTTTAAAGCCTGCAGCCAAAGGTAGTCTGAATCTATAAAACATCTTCCTTTTTTTGTTCCAGGGAACAGTGACTTGTTTTCCATTAATTTCTGTTTCCAGACATACAATTTTCTCTAGTAAACCTTCATACATCCATCCAAATTCATATTTATGGCTCGTCTGAATCTCTTGAATAATAATTATTCTAAAAAATAGAGCTCAAATATCACAAAGCGAACCAGAATTAATATTTCTTTCATGAGTCAATTTATACGCTTCTTTGATAAACTTCTTACCAACATTAAAGACCAACTTTAAAGGAGTTTAAAAACAATTAAACTTAAGCTTTATAGAACGTTTGTTATAGAATTTCACAGTTTATCGATCAAAGAAAGGAATCGCTATATTGGTTATATTGGTCTATTTGGTTATAACCGTGAGTTTCTGATTTCGACTCAAAGGGTATGGAAACATTTTGATTTCAGCATATGTTTGTAATACGGTTTCTTGGGAATATACATTCCTAAAAAAATATACTTTCACCGGAGCTTAGACGTCAAATTAAACCAAATTATTCTGGCATAATAATTATAAAATGCATTATGAAGGAAATTGATAACAAAAAAATAATTTTCACATTAACATGACATCTCTTGCATTACAGAAAGTGTATTTCGCGTTTTTTATACCTAACTGATTAATTTCTTCACAATCTCAGAAGCTCGAAAGGTTACTTCAACTAACATTATAATTCAATTATATCTGGGAAGAGATTTCACTTCACCTAGACAAGGGTTCAAGAAGGTCTCAGATTATACGGTCCTAGTAATCATGACGAGGCTTCGCGGAAGGGACCGCGTGTTAAAGTATGATGTCTTTGTTTAAGAAGACTTATGGGCCTGTTACTTGTGTTAAAGGATGTTTGTGTGAGTAAATCGTTGGAATGATCATGAGTATTTATTTCAAGATATAAGCAAGCTACCTGGCTAATGAAAAGTGGTTGATGTCATCATTGATTTGGCAGCCTCCGTGGCTTAATTATTTATTCTCTGAGAAATGTACTTATCAAATAGTGGCGACAGTCTATATGTTACTTCCTGTCTGTTTTTTAGGGCATAGTTAACAGCCTGGTCAGCTCATTTGTGTTAACTAGGAATCAAGTATGGGAATTTACCTTATTCTGATTCTACTCTTAAGCGCTATTCTACCATTCTATGATATGAATAATGACTTTATACGTCTACAACTCCAAAGGCATTTAAGGTATGAAAACACTTAAGATGTTTGACACCAAAGGTACGTATTTGATCCTCCCAATTCTAGACTTGAATGTCACAATAGTAAGGATTGTATTATGAAAATACGTTCTGCCATCTAAATTCCGACGTTAACCCTACAATCTTTATTTTTACGACATTTTTATCATTTTAACGCTTCCTTATGTGCCTCAACTTCCTCGCGGAAGGTTGACGTAAAATCAAAGTGCTGTAAGCGTCGTAATATCTGAAGAACGTCAACAATAGCTGACGAGGTGGCGGACGGGGCGAATTTTTCCGCCCTTATCGGCCAACCCTCGAGGACCCTTGAGGGTATCGGACCAAGTGATCTCAGTTGGGCAATGGGTGAGAAACTTCTTTAATCGGGTTTTTGATGCGATTTTTAATATAACGTAAAATATTCATGAATTGATTATCGCAAAGAAATTGTTGTATGTGCTTTTTAATTGTGACTAAACTGGATAATAATTAATATTCGTTATTGCTAAATTATAGCGCTTTATTAATGGGGTCATTTAAAAGTATTCTATTTCCTGTATTTTTATTGATGAATCTTCACGATTGATCCTTAGTAATTGCAACATGCCATAACTTAAAAATTTTCATGTCTTGTACGGTATGTTGCGGCAAACATAAACCCGACACAAATTTTTGTGTTCTTTTCTACGGTCTAGAATAATTTGATATTGTTTCAATTTACAAAAAAATCAAGACTTTCGGAAGGTCCAAATCGCCCGACCTGGCACATTTAAAATGTTTCACCCAAAAAGCCTTTCGCTCAAAACAGAAATAATTCGCGCTGTGCGTAGGCCATCAATCGTTCGATTTCTAACAATATCTTCTCGGTGGGTAAGGGCGAAGTCGTGTCGATGATAAATAAAGTATTGCTCCCCGGTAGATCGGTGCGGCGCGGCCACAAACCAAAATGGAATACAATCCAATTTTTCCTCCCAATGTTTATTCGATTTATTTATTTCTGTCACTTTTGGACGGATTTGTTTAGTGTGTTTAAGATAACGTGGTTAGTAAAAAGATCGACTAATCAATGCTCTAATATGTTCCATATTACACTCAATTTGTACAAGGTTCTTGGTCTAGTTTACTGTAGTTCGAAAACAGTGCTGATTTCTTTTCAACGCCCAAATTTATTAGTAATTTCAGTACTAAGGGCGGTCGTGTGAATTTTTGAGCGAAGGACTGGTCAGGATTATCCATAACTCTTTCCTTTTATAGTTTCTAGGTTAGGCATTCCACTTTTAGTGAGTATTTTGGACACAAATAATAGTACATTGAGTACTGGATTTTCTCGGACGTTGGGGTAAACCCATGGTACTTGGTAAAAGATTGCCTCGAGCGATACGACCGCCATTTGTACTTTAATATTAAATATTCGTTTAGTTATTAGGATTTATTTAGTGTACAAAAAATAATAAAATACATAAATAAACTTGCCATAATAAGACATCATGGAACGGAAACAAATTTTCAGAAATACAACTGTACGCTTAAAGTTGTAGAAGCATTGGGTGATGGGTTATAAATATTTCCTTAGAAAACATATCAAACAAATCCTAGAATTGGTACAAAAATATATTACTACCAATAAACATTTCTAAATCAAAATGGCGAAGTAAAAAGATGTCGCCCAAAATGGATGACGCGATAAACATAGCCAACAGCCATAAATTGAGAGATACGAGGCGCAAAACAAAAATAAATCCGTACAAATGTATTTACCACGTCTGGAGACGTGTCGAAGGAAACACCGCGAAACGTTCCGATTCAACTAAAAGTGGGAATATTTTGGCGCGCTCCGGCCGCCATATTGCTTGGTTATTGGTCGTAAACCGGCCAGTGTTGCCATGTGCCGCGGTTGGTTTTTTACAGCCTTTTGAGTAATTTTATATGGGAAAAGTTTAGATTTTTATGGCATTTTTGAGGTATAAAAAGCATTTTTAAGAGTTTTAAATGTCGATAATTTATTAGTAATTTTTGGGGGAATTGCTTTATATTGACGTAGAATTTTAACTGTTATTTACGAGTAGGTTGCTTTTAGGTCTCTTGGGTTTTTTGTTACATCCCACACGGAAGGGAGACTCATATACGTAAGGGTAGGTAAAAAAGACATACGTATATAGAAAATTAACACAAAGACCGTAAGTTATATGAAGCACAAACAACTGCAATAGTAAGAAAATATCTGATTTATCAATGTAGGTCGCTGTATCTGTCGAAAATATCCTAAGTTGATGCCAGTCGTAAATTCTTTATGAAATCGAAATTCGTTTCACAAGATAGTAAAAATACAAAGTATTTTAGTGAATTTCTTTTTATTAACGCGGAGCGCCCGCCAGATGTCGCTGTGTCGCTCATTTATCATGCACTCAATGTAAGGGCTTAATTGTGGTTCTCGTAAACGTCTACAGTAAGCCCTTTATATTGAGATATTTCATGTTTAGTAAAATGTTTTCAAATGAAAATTACTTCGAGTAGAGCCTTTATGTAAATATGCAGGAAACGTAATTAGTGCAGTGTCTTTTACATTCTTTTGTTTGTGCTACAATTTTTGGTTGCGTCATGATTTTCTATTATGAAATATTTTGCATGTCTGACTTAACGCACTGGAGAACTATGTGATAGAAAGCAAAACTTATTTAAAGCCACAAGTCACAAAATTTGAATAATATAAACAATAATCCAAATTAATACATTTTATTTGAGGTGAAAATATTGCGGTGAATCAATAATTATAAGGTGCTATTAGAAGAAGTGGCGCCTGTTCTCATCGGTGTATGTGGAGGATACCACAGCGATTTACACAAAATTTTCTATAGATCAGTGACCCGCTATAGATTAGTGTGGATTATTAACTCAATCCAACTCTCCATTGTAGAGTAATCCTGAACCGAGTATGGGCTGATACAGTACTACATAATATGTTCGTCATTATCAGCATAAACGCGCACCCGAACAGAATTGCGTAAATTATGCCTAAACTATATTGAACGGGGGTACAAATTCAGATTCCTTCAATTTCCCAGCTACGGAACATTTCCAATCGCAGCCAAATTTATAAGCTCTCGGATATTAATTTTCTCAGTTTTATCGGACAGTTAGCGACACGTTTCACTTCTGTAGTTTATTGCTTTTTTTTTTCTCAATATTTATTATCTGCCGGCTGTCGGAGATTTTGCGATTCTTTCTACGCAGAATTCGTTGAATAATATCAATGTTAATGATTTTGCTGAGGCTTGATTTTCGTGCAGATGGGTTTTGGATTTATTACGTTAAGTTTTATTAAATTCGTTGTAATTTTATATTGTTTACATTGTTAGAATATTTCATTTAAATATTCATTACATATTTCACATTTATACACTCTTTTTATTTCTATAATTATTACAAGCAAGGATTTTAGATACTTCTCTGGGATACTAGTTAATTATTATTGGCTTTCTGGCTCAATAAACACAGTAACCAGCTCTTAGGTTTTATACAACGTATTTCACAACATCTCACGCTTTCCCCTAGTCACCATTCTTATATTGATTATCACTATGTACTTTTAGTGTAATCTAGATCTCCCAAAATAAAAAATAGAACAAAGCAAAATATCTTAAATATTTTCGGTTGATCAGTCGCCTCAGTCCATTAATAGCAGACTAAAGGTATAATACAGTACAAGATGTTCATTTATTTCAGTTAGAGCGTCACGCGGTACATTGGGTATGCTTGCGAGGTATTTTATTCATGTATGCAGGCAATGGGGACTTTTTTATTGCCGTTATGGGCAAATGAGCTAGTAGTCCCTGCTTACCGTAAGGGAATGCTCTCATCAGCGCCAAATTTCTTTCATGAGTTGGCAAATCCGGCACCCATGTTCTACACGAAGCATGTACAGTTATCTTTCTAAATCGTATCTTTAAAAACCCTTGTCAACAGTTGTTGGTCGAGGACTTACAGTGTTATCCAAGTTTCATTCATACAATTAATAAGACTCAAGATCTGGCAAAGCTTGGCAGCCTTCTATGGCGCAGTAGGTTAGACGCCGGCTGTAAACCGTGAGGACGCGGGTTTGATTCCTGCAACGAGGCAAATGTTTGTGTGAACTACAGGTATAGGCTTAGGGTTTGGGTATTTTTTAGATCGAAAAGTCCCTCATAGTTCCTGATACCCACGGCACAAGATTCGATCTTAGTGTGGAGTCAAGACTATGTATGTGACTGTTGGGTGTGTTTCTTATTTCTTTATTGTTATTATTAGATCTCGTATACTTTATAGAGGCCCACATAGATCAGTCTGTAACTTAGCCCTCAGAAACTATCGCATTGGTTTTGATAATGTATATCACATAACCTCTGATTCTTAGGTCTCATTCTTACATTAATCAATATCAATCCAAGTTTTCTTAGACAAAAGAACATTGAATGTCATAAATTATTTTCGGTTGATCAGTCGAGTCTATTATTAGCAAGGGTACAATACAAGATGTATTTATCTTAACGCGTCGTGCGGAGGGGAGCGTGGCTGCAGGCGCGTGAAGCGAGCACGGCCGAGTATTTTTAGATAAAAAATGATTGATTTATTTATGTTCTTTAACCTAGTTGGCGGTTGTTTGTTTTCATTATTTGTACATAATTTATATGTCTTGATATTCATTGTTGTTTCACAGTACTACGACAGTTTTGAATTAAGAAGGAACAAATCAAATTTTAAGGGTGTTTTTTGTATTTCGGCAACTCATTAATGACATTATCATCGTGATCTATCTGAATTCATCCACTGTTACAGCTTCTTCCTGTGAATCCTACTTAGCTCCATACACTTTTCGTATCTAGTAACCATGTATCAATTTTAAGAGATCGCATGTGCACTTGGACATAAGACCTATACTCTCTATAATTAAGTCCCCCAGAGACTCACTAAGCTTCAATGCTCAGCCTCATTAAAATTTTCCTACTTTACAGGAGTTCCAATGACCGGTATGAGGGCGGGACATTCTATCGGACTCTCATAGAGCACGTAGCTCCAATAATCTAGCACAATGTAGAGTGAGTTGTCCGCTCCCCCCCGTACCCCTTCCCCATCTCCCCTTCCCCCTGTGTGACCGCAGGCACGCACTGAGCTTTGTCACGCGGCGTGTTTGCGCGTCACGCTCCGCCGCGTCCACGTAATCATGCACTATTGTTTTCCTGCATCTAATTGGAATTTATGCACTTGTAAATGTTGTTTGGTCGGTCGATATTGATTTTATACTTGTAATTCTGTATAAATTTGTCGTTGCTGATATATGATGAGATATTTAAATATTTTAACGTAAGAAACTATTGTTTATATGCTTTATATTTATCGGTTTTGTAATGTGATATTTACTTCTGTCACATAAAAAGTTCATATCACCGTGCGTGTCGTTGACCTTCGGCATCAGCTGTTTCCTTTAATTATATTCATTGCGTACCTTAACCGAATATAAATGATTATTTTAATAAACACACAGAGTAAGCAGAAGAGTAACTATTACCATCCTCAGTTCATCGTCCCCTAGCATCCGTCCAAAGAAGAAATGAGCAAGAATATCGTTTTATCGGGCGTAAATTCCAGCTTCGATTCACGCATAATGAACTTTTCGAAAGTAAAAACTCACAAAGAGTGAATTTTGTGAACTAAAATGAACACGACACCTGACGGTTCATGCTTTATTATACCAATGAGTTGTATGGCACCTTAGCTTTTTTCTTTTTATTCTTTAACAAAGTTATGCAATCATCAACAATACTAACTATATACCTCTGCAATTTCCTTATACGTATGAAAACATAGCCATTGGAAATCTAGTATAACAAATAGGTTTTGTCGCGAGCCGCTTGTCCAGCCCAAACCGCAGGCACGTCACGTCGCTTTGTTGCGTGGCGTGTTGACAACACGTCGCTCCGACACGCTGTGACGCCGCGACAAAACGTGCCGGAATAAATATTTTGTTCAATGTTTAATATCGATATTAAACATTACAAATGTAGTCAGATTTTTAGCTATTTAAAATTTTGCGTAGTAACGAATTTGGTTTATAACATGAAGGTTAAAGGTTACCATAGCATGTATTGTTTTCGTACGATTTGAAAAGTGCAAATTCGAAAATTGTAGCGGTGAAAAAGGTTTTGAGTTTCTAAGAGTTTTCCGCGAGAATCTTAGATATCAATCAATCCTTACAAGTGCGAGGATTAAGGCGTATTCCCGGAAGGTTTGGTGTCACAGGCTGTCTAAAATAAAAGCAAAAGTCATTCCGGAACATAGGTAAAAACCGAGTGTTGTCAACATGACGCAAGTGCGGGTTTAGGATAGGTTAAAGGAGAAGAGATGAGCTTTTATCGGCCTAGACTTAGAAGACACAATGAAATAAGATATATAAAAGAAGTAAGAAAAGACATGCGATTTCCAATCTTACTTACAGCGTTAGTACGCTCGACTGGGCTGATTTCAATCAGCCATTTTTGAAGGTTGGAAACACTTTTTGAATTCCATAGTGTAGGTATTTATAGTGGAAGGTAGTGGTGGTCGCTTTACTTTTTTAAATTAAAATGCCATATTTGCTTTGTTATAGAGAAGCTTGGAGTACACATTAGTCATCACTTTTAATCTAATGAATGCCTTAATTAATTAATGCCAGGTATCGATACTGTGACTAGCCCAGTTAAATAGATTAAATTAGTAGTAGGTACCATGTACACTGGTCTGCCTACCGCAGGCGACACGTCGCTTTACGCGCGTGTTTGTGACGCTCGGCAACGTTGCTCGTGTGTATTGTCGCTTTATGAAATTTTTGACATGACGCTGTACTCTATTGTGGATAGTTGGGAATTTTATATTTTTGGATGGGTTAGTTTTGATAGATTTTTTGTGTATTTTGGTATAGGAAAGGATTGAATTTTTTAAATAAATTCTGGAATTTTTTGGTGGCATGAATTACGAATACGCTATTGGTAGTGATGCAATTTAATGGCCGCCACACTCGTAATGCTGTAACTGTGAAAGACCGTGTGTGTGCAAATAACTGCGCAATAAATACAAACATAAACTCTCGCCTATGTCCCATTGGGGTAGGTACAATAGTCTCTACTATTGAGCGTCAAGTGCCAAAGCCATACATACCTCTTTCGCTTCATTAACTGTCATTCATCACTTCATACACGCTCATCGGTTTCGAGGATTTCATATTTACCTTTCTTTAATAGATTTTAATAAAATAAATTAATATAACATCTAATTAAGGACAGTTCTATCCAGAATATAATTATAAAGCGTGCTAACATCAGTCAGCACAAACTATGTACATTAGCGAGAACCGTGAACTGTCGAAAATTATACAACACGTAGCAAGTCCTATTTTAGAGAGCGCTACGAAATAGCATAATATTCGAGCATCATGCATTAACGCGGACGACAACTATGTCAATTAGTGTCAACTGTCGACCAAAATTGTATGAGCGGAGCCGTAGCCGGTCGTAGCCTACTTTCGGACAACTTTATATGAAAATCGCGTTACAAAGTATGACAAAGCATGACGGGCCGACGATCACCTGAACTAGCGCGGACTCGGTAACTATGTCAATTAGCTCTCGTTGTGTTCATAACTCCGAGAGGCCTGTGCCTGTGCCCGCCCGATAAATGGGTCGTTGCAAAAAAGCAACACACTAAATTGCTACGCCGTAGCGCTACACGTGCTACGACGTAGATTTCTGTGCGTAGATATTGGGTCTACGATTTGATAGGTGTTGGGATTGTGATTTTTTCATTTGATTAAAACATAAATTCTTTTTTAAAACATGCAATAATTGCTATATTAATAAATGAATATAAAACATTTTTTCATTATAATTTTATCTATACTTCTAAAAATCGATTAAGACCAAAGGCGAAAATCAAAACAGCCATTCGTGAGCAAATGGACCGTCTACTTGCAAGATCAGAGACTCGATGTCGTCATCGTTTCCCGATGATTAGTTTCGCCGGCATCGGTGAAAAAGCCGAATGTTTTGCAGCTCTGGTATTGACACGGCATCTCTGAATGCGCTGCGAAATAGCTGTGTTTTTTTCGTTTTTTTTAACAGTCCGTTGATGGAGATTGGATAGTTGTGTGTAGGTGTTATTTGTTTTGATTTTTAATAGTTTTTTAACTTTGATTGAAAGTCTAGCAAGCAAACTGGATAATGGATGTGTAGGTTCGATTTGAGCATAGTTCGAAATCTAGGAACCTTTGAATTGCTTAATTTCTTGAGTGTATGTACACTAAAAAGTTCAAGTTAATCGTGCCATCTATAAAAAACGAAGTTGCTACTTTCACTAGATATTATTGGTATATTACACTTTCTATGGCTTAAAAAAATTCTTCGTCTTCCTTTTCCTGTTTTTACCTTACACTTGTATGAAATGAACGCGACATAGCTTTTTTCATGTTACATAAAAAATGGTTTTTAATTTTACAACTATCCTGTCTGACACCAGCCCTGTCAACAAAAATAAGAGAAAACTCTTAATTTGGATGAATTATGGTAACAATACGTGGCATTCTGATTTCGGAATCATGTAGCTTCTATAAAGGAAACACTCACAGATTAGCCGCACAATAAGACGAAACTTGCAGAGAGCAGTGCGCCGTTCGGCATGATGCCGGCGAACCATTACTACCCGCAAAGAGTTGAGACAGTTTTGGCGCAATACGCGGGTACAGCGCAATTGTGACTCAATTGGCTCAGTTTGCAAGTGCGTTATTGTTTTAAATATGCGGAGTACGAAGTTTTTGTTGTTTGTGGTTTTTATTGTATTCTGGATATTGTCCTGACTGTGAGCGGTTTAAGTATTTGGAACAGTCGTTTTCGGCAGTTTTGTTGTGGGTTTTATTTTTAGTGTAGATTTGTAAGACTTATTTGCTGTGCTGCGTGCGTTTAACAAAAAGATTAAACTTTAGACTCGAAGTATAATTTTAACAACCTAAAACCTTCCTTCAGGATTAAGGTATTATCTGCAAAAAGAATACTAAATATCCGATTCACACTTCTAGAGATCAGCCAATACAAACTCTTCAACTTCATCAAATTTATATCAATACTTCTTTGACTTATAACCAGTGTGAATTATGCATGATATTTAAAAGTGTTTCTTCAAATATCACAAATCTTTAGTCCTGCATAAGACCGAATCACATCAGTCACAGATAATACAACTAAAACCGAACGTCTGGTAATTTGTAAGACCGAAAAGTCTCTCGTAGTTTCTGATACCCACGACAGAAGACTCGATCTTAGTGTGGGGTCTGGACTATGTATGTGACTGTTGGGTGTATTTATTTATTTATAACCGTAGACAGGACGACCGCAATATTGACAGAATGACCGCAATATTGACAGGATGTTTCTATTTCAGTATTGAATTTCCTATATTTAAATTATAAGTATAAATTGGCTGTTTTCAAGTTAATTGATTCCGTCCCGCTGGTGAACATACTGAATGTTTCTCGACAAGCTCTAACGCGCTCAACTTGTGTCGTTAAGCGATAATAGCTCGCGGCATTAAGCACGTATGCTTTTTACGCTCTTTTGTTGTGCCACTTTAGAGGTGAGGTGTGAAGATATGTTGTGTTTGATGTAGGTAATATTGTAGCTGTTGAGCAAGGACTAGAAAACAACTAAGAGCAAAGTTTATAGAATATATAAAATTACTCTATATTAGTCTAGATTTTTTTTCAGGAGCTATCTTTTGTATAAATATGAAGTACAAATTCAAGTCTCACAAATCGATACATTGTAGGATTAAGGATATTTGGATTTTGTATTAAACTTACAAAATGTATGCGAACGACTACACTATTTAATAACTAAATCACTTGAGTTTTAAATACAGTGCAGTATTGAAAGCACGAAAAAAGAATCTTTCAAATGCGAGTAAAAATGAAACTGTATTCGGTATCGACAAATGGAATTCCTTTGTCTCCGACATCGAATTCATTCGGCGCGCTTATCACAACAGACTTGATCTCTGCATCCAATCCCATATTGTAGCCAAACACGCATTGTCACTTTGCGTTTGCGTCCAAAACGCGCTTAAAGTGGTCATCACGACCATTTGACAGCCATGGCCTTCGCACAGTGAGTTCAAAGCTTTGTATCTGAATCGCTCTGTCGGGCCGTAACTGGGGCAAAAATTGAGGTGGGTCGCTCGCCCGGTTGCCATGGAAACGCACCCCCCGCCCCCGAGCCCGCCGCGCGCAGCCTCCGCACCCCGCTGCCCGACCAGGCTTGTTGCTTCGGCCGACAGTTTCGTTTAAATAAGTGCCTCTATTGCAAGGCTCTTGGCTTTTAAATGAAAATGTTTATAGAAAGGAAAATATATTATTTCATAACGGCGGTGTGGCTTTGAGAAACAGAGTATATGAACGTTTTTGTTCTACGAAAAGACGATAAATATTTTTTTAGTATTTTGAACAGTCTTAAAATGTCTAAGTTGCCTTGACTTCGTATTTTTTTATAAATACGAGACAAGAGAAAATATATGATTTAAAAAAAGCTACAACATCATATTGGAAATATTACTGAAATTGAAGTTACAATGTTCACGTTGTTACATTACTAACAATGACTCAATTCCTATCTACACTTAATTGTTATTATTTTCTCACAAATTGCTATACAAAATCGTTCAATTTCTCCGTCAATAGTCCCTACCGATTTGTCACCCAAGTATAAAATCGCGACAATCGATAACCTTCGCTTACTCTGCAAATGCGTCAAGTAGGCAGGACCGTTTCAGGTTTTTCCGCTGAATCGTCCGTAGTGAGCCCAAGATCAGAGGATCATGTTCATTGCAAATGCTATAATCAGCTACACTATGCCGAGATATGGGACGGGCTCGGGAATGACTGCTACGTGGGGGAAAGAGGGCGTGTGCTCAAATAGTTCGTTTTAACTTTATTAGTTACTATGTGGTGGCATTTTCTATGGGTTTATATACTCTGCCATTGGTCTAGTATTAACTCATATTCTAAATCAGGATATTCAATTTGTGTGTCTTTTGGGTTAAAAATCGCATATGAATTGCTCAGTATTGAAATTTTACTTGGCACATTTAAGTTCTTTCCGCATCAAATATTGCACGGAATTAAGATCCATTTACTAGGGGTGACCAATTGTTTTAACCAGTTGATAAGCAAAATATCGAAATAAGTATGCATAATATAATAAAAATCGTTTTGTTTTATATTTTCAAACTAGTTTGTCTCTTTATTGAACATGTTCTTATTAGTATAAGTATAAGAACATGTCAGTATAACACGTTAATTCTTAGAATCATAATATGGATATGTTTGCTCATCATCTTCGATTCGAGCTTGTCACTAGCATGTGCAATACACTTTCTTTTAAAAGAAAAACGTATTGTAGTGACAGCTTAGCATTGAGATGTTTACCTTTGCCTTAGCTTTCCATTTTCAAACTGCTTTATGCTACTGGCAGCTGCAATACATTGCTTTTTATGAAAAAGAAATTCGTATTTCCGTAAAAAGGTTCTATTCAGACGTGTTTATTTGTGTCTTAACGTTCGTTTTTCAATTTGCTTTACATCACTGACTGTTTTATCAAAGTATTGGCGTGTTCATAAGTTTTCAAATAAAAAAATACACATTGGTCACGTCTATTTACATTAATTTAGGTAAAATATGTTATTAAAATGTCACAATCTTACGTCTTATTTTAAGATCAAATATGACAAATTCTACGATAATACAATGATTTTGATCGTCGTCACTAATTGTTACTTTACTTACAATTTTACATACCATCTCGCTTAACTAAGGATTCCAAACGTCTCGTTTATATTTGGAGGGTATTCTTCGAATTGGCACGTCAAGGCCAGTAAATGTGATGAGCAGGTGTTGGCTTAGGGTCGGCCTTTAACTCACTTAGCGCAAGTGTCAGCGCATCCAAGATTCAATTAATTCGGGATTGGAGTGCGTCTACTGAATAGCTTATTGCTGATTGAATTTGTTTGCGCACCGGGGAGTGCTAAATAATTCCAGTCCAGATTTCATGGAATCTTGTTAGGTCTTTGTTTTAGTTCAGTGGGCTGATTGGTCGTATTGAAGGGATGCGGGGGATTGAATTGATTGTTTGGTTTTAGGGGTGTCCGAAGGCTCTGTTGGAAACGCTATTCATGATGCTAGTATTTCTAGAGCCAACTCGGGTAGATGAACTTTTTATTGTATATGATTTAAATTTTAAGTTTATTTGATTTCAAATATCACTTACCTAAATCATAATTATCAAATAATTCAAATATGTGAAAAGTATAAATATTAAAACTAAAAATATTAGTTTATTGTGAAAATATATTTCGAAAATAATTCTATCGATATAGCTGAATACGACGTGATATAAATGATCATAGTTGTAAAGTCAGATATATAAATATGAAGATACAACAAGCCTTTGCCAAGCATTGCTAATAGGTAATTAAAAATACATCCATTAAAAATAAAGCATCTAATGCGAGGCAACGGTGCGTCCATACATGAAACCATACGGCGCACGTGGCAGCCACCCATTCATGCCCCCCGGGGGTGGGCCCCCACTCCGGTCCCTGCCCCCCGTCCCGGTACGCGTGTCCCGCTAATAGTGGGTGTCGAGTATCGAGAATTTTATACGTTATAATGTGGTTTAATTCATTAAATGTTTTGTATGAGTTTGCATATTGATTCTGGTTGGCGTTATGATTTTGGTTGTAATTTCTGGGCTATAAATATGAGGTAATTTCATGGTAATTGATTTGTTTTTATGTGGGCGTTAGTGCTACACTTACTTTATTCACATCACATAACTGGTCCAGTAGCGTACTCGAGTGCTATTTCATAGGGTCTTGAGTATGGTTTTCAAGTCGATTACCGATTGATGTTAATTTGGGTGGTTTTTGTGGGAACCTTTTTTTAGTTTCTCAGACGAGACGAGATACATTTTCTAAAATAGCTTACAGGTGGGTACAGACTATAATATGTGTGATTGACGTTTCTATACAAATGGTAAAATATTATATATAATTCGTATCAAAAGCCATAATTGTTTTATCCTTTCATACCCTATTGAATACAACCAGACTTTGCTTAAAAGATCAATTGTGTCCACAGATAACTGTCTGCACCTCATAAGCTTCTAAAGAGTACATACAAACGGCGCTGCCCCCTCCGCCGCGGCAGTCTCGTGTAATGCATCGTAAGACGTAAACACACGATTATGTATCTGTTACAGTACGCCTGACAGATTTATTATCTGAGACAAGCGCAATCTCGACGCCGCGAGCGCTACACAATTCATTGTAACATATTTAGCTCTGTTTAACTCGTTAATGGCTTTGTGATAATGGGGTGTCTTGGAATGGTGTAGTACTACGGCCTCCAAATGACAAGATTTACTTATCAAAAGTATGTATTAAAATTAGATCAAAAGGAGAATGCCCATTCATGGTATCGGTAGAAAATATCGTTGTCCCGATACCGATACTGCTTAAAATTAATTATAGCATTTTTTATAGTTTGTCCCGGCCGACTGATTTTAATAAAATAAAGTAATTATCGTCACATTTTACGATACGTCAGCCATTATTACAAGTGGGGTTACCAGAGAGACTGGACTTCAAGTTCATTTCTCCAAGAACTCCGGGTCTGGGTCGCAATTATGTTTATTTTTATTGAATATATATATTTTTTTCCCTTCATATAAAAGTAGGTTTCATCGAGGGACAAAAATCTTCGCACCGATACCAAGTTTCATCGTAAAATGGGCATTCTCCTTTGTGTTCAGTATGGTAATGGGCTCGCCCCCTGCTACATCTTGGGCTGGAAGTATGCTTACTAGTGCCTCTTTGAGGATTCAAGCATAACCTTATATATTTGTGTAAACGTCTATCAATGACATAAAATGTACAGTTTTTACTGATTAAACAGAATCATGATTTTTTCACAACTTTAATTATGACATCGGCAGGGTAGGATATAAAAAAGTCAACTCCTCTAGAGATTCATTAAGGAATAGAAATCCATATTCAAATTGCACTGTAGTAGTACTTAGTCTACTAATTCACAGCCGATTCGAAATCCATCCAGTGTTAGACAAACGTGAAAATGTCGCCCAACGCGTGACTAACAGAGTGCGGTTAAAATCCCCTTGTATTTAAGTGGCGCCACTGTCGAAGTGTGAAGCCGGCTTGATTGGAGTGGTATCGCCGTCTCACATAATATCGACGTGAAATAGCGTTGCTGTCGCGTCCACAGACTAGGTTTGTGGAATGTCCAATAATCCTTTAGTAAAGCCTGACAGGGTATTCCTCTGCGCGGTTTTCTTAGTGTATAGAAGGGTAAGTTTACTTCAAGTAACTAGGCAACTTGCTTGTGGATCTAATGGTATGTTTCATTATGGCATGTTAAGAAACTTAACAGCTAATGTCTTGGGATGATTCGCGTTGTGCAGTGATATGCAGTGCTTAATAATAATACATTCTGCGTGGTATTTCATTTACGTTACTTAAGGCTGGTTATAGCGTATAACAGCATCCTAGTGAAGATGAAGACATTTGAAAGCCACCTTTCAAAGCCAAAGTCAAAAATCAAGGTACGAGCGTTTCCAAACCAATGAAACTAAATATAAAATTATTATTACAAGCATGCCGCTAAATGCTTAAAAATTAAATCGGAATTTTTCGAAATTTATAATTTATCTGTACACATAGTTTTCACTCTGCACCGTTCAAACTTCGTTGCATCGCCTGGCAGATAACGCCGAGGCATTAAATCCATTTTATACTTTATCATATAAAAACGAACCACTACTGATAGATGTAATTCATGCCTAAACCAACACGGGATAAAGACTCAACATGGGCCCAACTAATTAATAAACCAACACTCGTATTTACACGTGGTGATAACTAGATCGGTTCAAACAAAATCGATCCTCGCAACTTTGAAACAACAAATCCAAAAACTATTTGTCTTGGCAACTCACTCACAGGTGCCGCGATTGATAATTTCCAGAACTTGGGGGGGGGACGACGACGACCCCCTTGGTAAACACTTGATTAGGTGGTTGATAGCCTACTTGGTGGTATTGAGAGCTTGGCTGTGATAGGCCGTTGATTCCAAATTTAAATAATGTTTAGTAATAAAGACTTTTTTATGAAAACCTCGCTAAAGTAGGCTGTTGATTCTAAATTTAAACTATGTTTTGTGATAAAGGTTTTTTATTATAATGTTAAAAAATAAAAAAAAAACGAATATACAGGGTATATCAACTGCTTCGGTGGCGCAGTTGTACTAAGGTATGATTGCAAAGCTGAGGCCTCGGGTTCGAATCAGTCCGGAGTCAGGAATTGGTACCCTACATGGCGATAGGCTCGCCCCTATCACATCGTGGGACGAAACATACAAGGCAAAATGTGGGTGTCCTAGTGGCGCCTCTGCCTACCCCTTCGGGGATAAAGGCGTGAGTTTATGTATGTATGTATTTCCCTAGCATATTGTAGTGAGTATTAAATCGCTGTCCATTACACTGGCATAAATGTTATCTTTACGATGTAGGGGCACATATTATCTTAATAGTATAATCTTGGTCGCCATATTGCGTTTATATCCTATATTTCTGCGACGTTATTGGTTTTTTGTTTTGTATAGCATTGGTATAATTTTTATTCTTACAATGTACTACATTTTAGTGAACTGACAATACGGACATATTTTTTTAATCGGTTTATAGTCCTTTTTATTATCAGCTAGTATAAGGGTCTCAGAGCTCGACAAAGATTTACAAGTTTATTTCCAAAATTTTGCAGTATTGCGCGATTTGTATCCAGTATGTGAAAATGTTTTCAATTTCGTTCTCCATCTAAACTTACGTCTGCCGTAGTGTTTTACCTCTTATTTTTATGTAAAGTAAAGGATTCTGGAGTTATATGTATATACTAAATATAATGCATTACACCAAACTAGTATATTTTACAAAGTTATAAAACAGTAATACACATCTATGTTTCATTCATTTTATATTAAGTTTAAATAACGTATCGTTCGGCAAAAAAGAAAAAAGATACCGGTGTCAAACACAAAAATCATAATCGCAAATGAACCATGTCGAGTGTAACGATAATTACTGTATAGAGGAAACTCACAATGACTTTTAGTTAGTTAGCACGTTAAGTGCTGCGTTTAGCCAATTACCTTTGAGTGGGGCACAAACTCTGTCGGCCAGTGCGGCCCTGTAGCTAACTGTGTTACCAGTTGAGAAAATGGCGCGGACGTTTTAATTAACCCTTCGCTTGGGCTGTTTGTTGTTTCGGATCGGATTGTTGGGTACACAGATTGGAGCGTCGGGTATCGGGTCGCGTGTCGGTTATTGCTTTTTGTTATTATTAAAAATCGGTTTTGTTGCGTTGGTTTTATTTTAGGTTTTTTCTGGGAATTGTTGGTTTGGAATTTGTGTAATACAT
This sequence comes from Deilephila elpenor, assembly GCA_949752805.1. NCBI lineage: Eukaryota > Metazoa > Arthropoda > Insecta > Lepidoptera > Sphingidae > Deilephila > Deilephila elpenor. The sequence goes on along the minus strand of OX457096.1, from coordinate 15,087,019 downwards.
TTTAAGGTACTACGGGTAAAAGCTGTTTTATATAAAAATATGTGACCGTTTGTCATGATAAAATTCATTTTTACATATTTTAACGGCATACATTGCTGGCTGTTATTTATATCTACATCACAATAAAAATACCTAAATGACGATGCGACAAAAATTTACTCTATAGTTGTATATGAATTCAGTCTTATTTCCGCGGAGAACACTAATCTAACAGCACCACGGTCAATGTCAACACCGAAATTCTCTATTCAAATACGAGAAGCAACAACATTTATTGCAACAATACTGATAAAGCGACAATAGCGCTGAAATTAATCCGTATTCGTCCACTCGGCGCGTTAATATCGCCGCGCGGCCGCTGCATGCAGCGCTGCAGCGCTCCGACTAGATTAGCTGCCGCGATGCAACGTTATTGCGCTTCTAATGTAAGCAATAAAAGCGCTGGAAGTGTGCGCGCCACCGCCATTGTTGCTCGGTGATATTTAAATTTCTAATAAAGATGCAAGTTTCATAATTTTGCGTTTAATGTCCGCGTGATGGCATAATAAAGAGGGTTTAGGTAAGATTGATGTTTGAATTAATGTTTGTATTGTTTTAATGTGTTTTTGAATGGCTCTATCTTTAATGCGCCTTGGCGAGTTAATGTTCATCGTTTAGTCATTGACCAGTTTATGTTATCCAATGTTTTACCGTAAAAAATTGCTCAGTGAGTACAATTCTTCTTATATCGGTGGTATATTGTTCAGCCGTCATGTTTTCGATGAAATTAGAGCAGAAACCACCAGGTAGGTAACTATTAAATGCATATTTGCTTTGTCCCTTCATATCAGTGCCACTTATTCGCATAATGGACACCATGGCAGTCCATGTTCTACGTCTGTGATAGAGCCAGCTTACCGTCGGATGGGTCTTGTAAAGTTTGCATCTTTGCTATTGATTGGATTGACGTATCTGCCCGAAACTTTGCAATAATCAAATATGCAAAACCCGTTATTTCCTGATCCGTCTGTATTGGTATTTATCCGAATTTCCCCGACCAGTATAATTGTGTCGGCCAGAAAAATATAATCATCTTTAGACGGACGAAACTCTACAAGGACTGTAGCCATCTTTAGTAACCGATCATATGAGTTCCTTTGCACATTCAACCAGGAATTACCTCTGTCGATACCAAAGTCCGCATATTTGATTTATATCGCTCCAATCCATACATAAATTCATGCCTATGTCCCATTGGAGTTGGCAGAAGCTATAGGCCGTCACGAATATTCATACATACTTCTTTTGTTTTATCAACTGTCATTAATATCTTCATACAGACTCGTCGGCTTTGAGGAATATGTATTTTGCCTTTCTTTAAAAGGTCTTGTATTTGATAGTAAAGTACGTGGTAGCCAGTTGGTAACGGACCAGACGCGGCCGCCAACATGTGCACGGTGGTGGCGGGTTCAAATCCCAGGACACACCGCTGACTTTTCGGAGTCATTTGTATTGATAGTCAATCACCACGCACTATAACGGTGAAGGAAAACATCGTCAGGAAACCTGTACACCATAGCGATTCGGAAGAATTTCTATGGTATGTAAAAGTCCCAGCGTGGCAGACTGACTATACGGCTTAACCCCTCTTAATGGTTATCTCGATTGTAGAGGAGGCCCGTGCCCTGCAGTGGGACGTATATGGGTTAATACAAGTACCGCTTGGGCCGTCCTCGACCGTAAATATTAGTCAAATAACACATATCCCACATTCTCAAGTTTAAACCTTCCATTCCACGTATCAGCGTCAACAATAAGTGAGTTTGTAGGTTTTGTAGGTAAAGCGCAGTTTGGCGGTGAATGCTAGTCCAATTCCGCAAAGTGCCCATTGAATAATCAGCAAGTGCCGAAACCGGGACTCCGCCGCGCCCCGGCTGTTGCGCTATCTACTGATACCCGCTTTGTATATTCTGTTGCTTTAAGCTAATATGCTTGTTGGGGTATTTTGGATTTTAAATAAGGACTGATGTCACAATATACCGTTTTAGGATAACCGTATAATTTATGATTTGATATTGTCATCTTCACAAGTGCTACTTTATAATTTTAGCTTTGTTTCCATAATTGGCTTGAATAGTTGTCTTGACCGGTGTGGGATAGCCATTTGTAGCCAATGGATGCTTTTAAACCTAAAGAAAGTCAAACTCATCGTATCATGGTATTACCGAGCTATGACTTCCAACCATGTAAGAAGCTCTAGCTTCACAAAACGTTTACCGTCATCCAAATCTCCCATAAACACATTTGATAAATTGTAAATTAACCACTCAAATCCATAAAGCTTTGTATGTACCCACGCTCCTATTTAGTTGCGTTAATGAATTTTGCAGAATATCGCGGAGGGCGGGTCGATCACAAACCCCAGTAATCCGACTCAGATTAACGCTGTTTCAACTCACTACTTTGAGGGTTCGCGGACTTAGAGGAAACTTCCTGCTTTCCGATAGGCTTTTTGGAATAAACACTGGTGTTAAATGTGTTTTAGCGGTCGGAATATACACATATATGTTTTTATTAAATGTAAAGATGTGCCAGGACCAAAGCTGCCAGGGAGGTTCTCTTAAGGTCTCTAGATATAAACCTTATGGATGTTGGTATTGTACAAAGTATTTTGTCGAAACCTCTTTCTGACGCAGCTATTCTATTATATAAGTTAGCAGTTAAGGCCTAGTGTTAATTATTTGCATTGTAATAATTAGGTTACGATGGGGCTGGCATAGACTAATATTGTCTAAAATCCTCTAAATAAAAATTGATTAAAAAAAAAAAAAATTAAATTTAAAGAGAAAATTACAAAGTCAATTAGATTAGTAAAAGTGCGTGGTGGCCTGTTGGTAACGGACCAGACGCGGCTGCCTACATGTTCACGGTGGTCGCGGGTTCAAATCCCAGGGCACACCTCTGACTTTTCGGAGTTATGTGTGTATTGATAGTCAATCACCACGCACTTTAACGGTGAAGGAAAACATCGTGAGGAAACCTGCATACCGTAGCGGTTTTAAAGAATTTCTACGGTATGTAAGTCCGCCAACCCGCACTAGGCCAGCGTGGTGGACTATATGGCCTAACCACTCTCAATCGATTCTCTCGATTGTAGAGTAGGCCCGTGCCCTGCAGTGGGACGTATATGGGCTGATAAAGAAGAAGAAGAAGTAGTGTATCGGAAACTACAAGATTTTTGGTTTAAAAAGCCTTTGACAAAAACATTAATCTTGGTGTGGGGTAGAAAGTGTGGCATCTATTTACATAGCTAGCGTGTTACCAACTGTGCCATTAGGCGGTTGATTATGTATGTAAGTATACTATTATATATCCAGGTTTTGAAATTCTATGGCTACGACAATATATTATAAGTCTTTTCATACACAGTGACACTAAACGCAATGCTATTCACATACATGCATAATTATGCCACCCTGCACGAATCCGGACGTACGCTGGCCGGTCCCGGAACAAAACACATGTGTTGCTTTCTATGGTGGATTTAACATTTTGTCCCAATCCGGAATTTACGAATATTGTACCAACAGTAGCTACAGTTACAGAGTAACTACTGGATGAGACTTATCATCTTAGGTCAAAGGATGGCGCAGTGGAATGCCAAGCATTGCTTTGTAATTCCATTCGCTCATGCTGTTCATGTTCGTATCGCTTACTATCAGACGAATGACATGCTCGTCTCACCATTGATCGCAATAATAAAAAAAGCTATTCAAATCCATAAACTTGTTTTGGTTGAGATCTAAGTATTTTCTGTATGGGTTTAAGTTCACAAACGTAAACAAAATTATGAATGCTACTTGCATACTAGATGCTACTGGGTCGCAGCAGAGACCATAAATCGATGCAAATCATATTACCGCAGCGAAACTAACTTTGATAGGAATTGCCTTGTCTTAGAATCGCAAGCTGTCCATTAGCATACATTTGTCAAGTTCGCTCCTGGCTTTTCTATTACCGTGCGGCGTATTGGAATTCAAATTGTATATTTTACTCTACAATATCTTTGTGTCTTGATATTTTATGACAGCACTAGAAATTACATGAAAAAGGGGTAAATTTTTATTTTAAACAATAGACTATTAAAGTAATAGTATTAATACACCAGAGGATCGTAAATACATTAAAGGTCACAATAGATCCTAATAAAAATAATATAAATAGCAAGGTAAAGACACGTCTCAGAACTAATAAAAAATACACCGTTCAGAAAACTATTAGGGGCACCTGATACTCTCGTGAGACCAGGATTCTTTCGGATATAAATTACCTGACTTTGTCAGCGGACTCCAAAAACATACATCTGTCCTTTTCATTCACAATAATCCCTAATATATCTATCCCACTTCAACCTTCATACATCAAGGGCACGAGAGCTTTGTAAGCCTCAGAAATGAGTGTTTATTGCTGGTCCTTCGAGCCGGACTCTCGTTTGGGCTATATATCACCGCGAAAATGCACCTTATGTGTTCGAGTTAAAGGCTATGAACGATTTATGCAGGGCTCAGGTGCGTGGATAACCGGTTTATCCGGCCGTTACTCTTGTGCCAGATGTAGTTTCAGTTGAAGCGCAACTCGTGTGGATTTGTACAATTTGTTGCGAAAAAGTACGGCGAGCCTTCCATTCGATATATGGCGGTTCCCTTACAATTTCGGGAGATAAATTAATTGTTGTAACGGACAATTAATGGCCCTTTTATTATGTTGGTATCTTTGTTTACTAGAAGATATTCGACATTTTGAGTTTTCAGGTGTAGCATTTTCTTCTCGCTAAGTTGTTCGTTTTATTGAAAAATATTACTTAAAAACAAATGAAACTAATATCACTTATTACGTAACGAGTTTACTTATTGTTAGACACGACACTATTTTTGTAGGTAATAAAAATCGTTAACCGATACGACCATTTTATCTCATTTTCTTTGCAGCACTTCAATCACGTCAGCTCTCACACGCGCCAAACTATTTTTTACATTGCAGTCACGTCAATAGTCCTCAACTATTGAAACATCTCTAGATAATATATGTATATTGTGGTAATTGTGAAATAAATCAGAATTTATCCCACCTGCCTTATATTTGACAGCCTCCGTGGCGCAGTTGGTTAGACGCCGGCTGTGAAACGAGAGGCCGCGGGTTCAATCCCGCAACGAATGTTTGTGTGATACACAGACATTTGTTTCGGGTCTGGGTGTTTGTGAGACCGAAAAGTCTCTCGTGGTTCCTGATAGCCACGACACAAGACTCGACCTTAGTGTGGGATCAGGACTATGTATGTGACTGTTGGGTGTATTTATTTATTTCTTGTCATAACCCCCCTCAGTGTCGCAACAAGGCCCCCACGAGAAGCGTCTGCTCAACGCGCTGCTAGCGTCGTACAACACGCTCGAGCGCCCCGTCGCGAACGAGAGCGAGCCGCTCGAGGTCCGCTTCGGCCTCACGCTGCAGCAGATCATCGACGTGGTAAGCACTGCGCTTGCTATCTCTCCCTGGGGTGGGGTTGTTTCATATTCCGAGGAGTTTTGAAATTGGTTTGACGAAGGCAAAGGCTTTCGGAAAGATTGTATATAGGGATAATGAAAAGATATAAATTTTTAATAGCTTGAGTATTTTATACGCCACAAGAATCCCTTATTTTAGAGTGCCTTTTGGAATATTCTTCTTCCAACTATTAAATTGAGCAAGCGTTCAAGATAAGAAGGTATTTTTTATTCAGCCTTAATATACCTTATTCGAATATTTCCTGGTCCCTTTAAACGTTGATGGGATTTGTACCCACATAATTTAATGAAAAATATTTTTAGTACTACCTATTCCATCTGTAGATTCAAATTATATTAATTAATCGTGATTCAATTAATGTAACTTAAGTTGATGCTAAATTATTATTAGTATGTTTTCTTGAATAGCACTAGCTATATTACAATATTGGAAGATGAAATAACTCCTACTTACATTCCACCAAATTCCTGAGCAATTTGTGCTGCACATCCTATCACAAAATGTGTGCGTTTTACCATATTGAGATAATATATTTTACAGATTTTATAATTGTTAACAATATTCACAAAGGTTAAACACTGAATTTCATAGTCCACCACGTCATAGTTTAGATAAATTGTCCATGGTTTGGTAATCAAATGTCAATTTGACAAGTAACTGTCACAGATAAAACGTTTCCATTAATTCAAATTTAGAATCCGTGAAATATATTGTCTCCAAACTCTATGAATTATGTAATGATACCTCAGATTGAAATCCGGTTAAAATACGTAAAATAAACTTTTAGTACGAAAAGGTCCACCCGATAGAGTCCATCAGCAAAATGTTCGGGCGAATAACAGAGAATAAACAAATATTTGTTTCAGTGTTGTGTAATTTAGAATAAACCCAAAAGTTTGGAATACAATGATGGCACAATAATATTCCGACGGTTACCACGTTTTTCGCTTTGGAAATTATTTTAACGAGTGTTTCATAGACAAATAATATCAGCGTTGTAATTAAAGTGCTTTATTTGGGGTTGCCAACACTTTAGTAATTACAACTTTTAATCTATGTATATATAATTTGCATATTGTTTAGGATAGTACATAATATCATTAGGATCACCCAGTTTTTTGGACATATAGGCTTAGAACTAAGACATCCGTAGTTCTATCTTTGAATCACGAAATGTAGTTTGTATAGGTTTTTGATTTGGTAAAAATGTTTTAATTCCCAGGAAATAAATTGTTAAATTTCTCACAATGGTCGAGCACAGGGCTTTCCCTACATAGTTCAATGGCGACAAATAAAAAATTATTTAATGACCGCTATTACGGAAACTATACTGGTTGGGAGACACTAATTGTTTTACGAGATCTGCGGGATGGCAGTTGGGTTGAGAAACTTTTTAATTTGTTTTATACTGTTGAGGTATTATAAGTAGGTACTTATATAAGTCTATTTGAATTATTTCAAATTCATGCTCTACAAACGATTTAAGAATGATTAAATGCCATAAATATTCAAGCGGTTACAGTAATGACTTAGCCACAATTGCCCACGTACATGTGGTATACTTTATATATTATCTAAATTAATTATTACTTCCATATTTTTTTTATCTGACAGACTTCTCCCTCCATCTGACAGTTTTGTCTCTTTTGCCTTGCCAATATATAAATAAGCTATCATTGTTAAGTTGTTAACTATTGTCACTATTAACATTTATATTTGTATTACATAAGAAATATATTTGAATCTTGCGGTCAATGTTTTCTATATTGAGTGTCTGTGTTTGTGGGCAGCCTTCATGATGTATGCAGGCCACGAAAATATTCCTTTTATTTTAAACTAACGAATCTCGTGTGAAGGTGACAACCTTGTGCAATTTTAGAATGCCCAGTACAAATTGGGTATAGCTATATAAAGAAACTAGGCGATGGTCGTAAAGGTCATGTCTTGTCGCGATTAGCTTTCTAAAATTAACACTCTGGCTGCTCGTCTTTTGAGGCGCTGTGATGTGATCGATACTTTATGATGATGTGGATAAATCTGATATTTTTCTGGAATGTTAGTTAGTTAAGAATTATTTTAAGTATAATTTTATGTCGTTTAAATTGGTTAATATTAAAATAAATTAATATAAGTTTTAAAACATTATCAACAATCACAAAGTTTTAATTCGACCACTATGATACCCTACTAATGATAGGAAGATCCGGGGTTCGATCCTAGAGTAAGTTCTACATACTTATTGGGCTACAAATAGATATAATATATTTCTCGTTTATGTTTAATAAAAAAAAGCGTGACCTATTTGTATTCACTCATATTAGTTTTTATTTAAGAAATAGTTGAAAGCGAACGGCTGAGTGAATTTTCACAATTCGCGCCACAACTTGGCAATAAAATTACGTGATAGCTGTGATAGTGATAGCAGTGATAGCTATTGAAAAATATTTCTGCGTAGAGGGCGTGATGCCAGCTACTTTTTCTATAATTAAAAAATGTAAAGTTTTGCTACTTTTTTTGCGTACGTTAGTTATTGTTTTTACTAATACAAAAATATTTCTATAGAATTTAATGAGCAAGTTCGTTTTTTTTATAATTTTCTTCTGTGTTGTGATGAAATGAAATTAAATAAAGTGGTATTATATAATGTAAATAGAATACAAAACATATTCTACTATTAATGACATCTCATTAAGCAAAACTGTACCAATACAATAATAAACGTCCTTATCTCGTAGCCCACAGTCATCCACAAAAAAGGATGAACTTAACATATTTTAAAATGGCTACCCAAACCGCGATTCAGGAAAGGCTCCACGCGGTCTGCCATCACTAGTTTTTGTACAAAATGGCGACTAAAAATCAGGTTTTATAGAAATCAACAGCGCGTGCGGAAATTGAAACGTCCAGTCGAAAAATCCTGTTAGTGAGTGCACGGGGGGTTAGGGGGTTGGGGGGTCAGGGGGTCGACCCCCTAATATTCCGGTGCTTTTTCGACTGGTCACGGCTGGCATTCCACGCGTGCCTTTTTTCTTGCTTCACGTGCTTTGTATTTAGAGTTGTTTAAAACGGCGGAATGGTTGGCAGAGCATAACATACTCCTTTAAGTGGTCAACGTGAAAATTAATAGCCATTTGCGGTGCTATCTTGCTCGTTTTAGCAAGTCGAGTTTCGGCTTTGTGAAAAAATGAATTTGTATGACAAACAAAATTACAAAATTATGGGGATTGGCATTGGGAATGTTTGCAATATTCCAATAATCATATATGATGGTAAACTTGGGGAACCGAATGCTTCCTAGGAAGAATAGTTACTAGGCTCGATCAATGAGGCGATTATAACACACAAGGCTCTTAATTAGTTGTTACATACTAATTTGCAAACAAGGTACTCAACTCCATTCAATATAACCATTCACAACGTTAATCTGCCACAAAAGCCTAATCACCAATCAAGTGCTATCAAATCGCAGATCGAATTTAACAACCCACTCATAAACGTCCTAAAATATGGCCCGCAAGAAGTTTCAACTGAAATTTATTGGAGATAATTACAAAGGGACGAGAAGACATTAAAAGTTTCAAATTAAAATACTTTATGGAGTCAAAGGAAGATTTGATTAAGCCGGTGTATACGGATTATAAAAAGCCGGAATTTCGCGTCGGTAATTCTAAATTTAAATTTGTATTTAACGGTTTTATGGTTGGCGTCAGCTGTCATGCGCTTCGTAAAATGGCCGGTTTAAATATAAGCATATTGTTTTAATTATTCTTTCGGAGCGTTATTTAAAGTTTTTGAGATTAGGAAACGTTACCCTAATTAATTTGCTGTGGTTTGAAATACGGTAGATAGCTTAATTGGACTGTGTTGTGCGGAAATTATCCAACCCGCCGAGACGTAGAATTACGTTATTCTGATTTAGCCCTTATTGACCGCAGCCTTTAACAGATGATGTTGTAGATTGTACAGGCACATTTTGTCAGTGTTCACTATTGTGAGAATTAATTGGAAGGGGAGTGCCAATTTATCAAAAAACCAACATGAATTAATAGTTAAATTCTGCATTTCTTTTAGCGAGATTATCAGACATAGTAATCGCCATCTTGTCGCTTCTCTACCCATTCTAATCTCAATGATTAAATAAAGATTGTAATACGTTTTACGTCTTAATACTCTGTTATTCGCCGGAATATCTTTAAGCGTATTGTCTTAGTAAAGAGGATTATGTTAGAGTTATTATCGGAGACTGGACCATGTTACTTATTAGTACAACAGAGAATATTAAATTTGGTGAGAGGTGAATACAGTAATAAAGAATTATAAAAGTTTGTGACAGTCCTCGACGAGAAACACTAATGTATTTACATTGGCCTCTAAAAGTTATTAAATTGAATAAGATAAAGTAATTATTGTTACGTATTTTTCGAGGAGGCCTTTGCCCTACAGCGGGACGTAATTGAGCTGGATTTGCATTACCACGCCCTGTGTGACAGGCCCGTCACTTTTTCTTATAAGATAAGGAAGAAAACTGAATAAATATCGCCAATTGTCGCATTGGGCGAACTTCGCCTCTCACGTCAAAAAAGACGGTTGAAAACAAAAATATAGAATTGTATGGCAATCATGTTTTTTCCGTTCCTTTCTTGCGTCGCCGCGTTCATTATACAAAATAAGGATGAGAAAAATCAAATCCTGACCACGAACGTGTGGCTTAACTTGGTAAGTTTTAGGTGCCGAGTCAGTCGCCGGCGCGCGCTCGCCGCTTCATTCCTACACTGAGCACATTGCACTTTCCAAAATAAATAATCACGTTGAGTTGAGAGCACAGAGAAGATGCAGCAGGCGGGCGCGGCGTCCCGCGGCGATGCTGTGTTGTCCGACTGTTGTTATACCGTATACGAACGTTAGACTGTGTGCCCGCGCGGGCGGCGGGGGAGCGCGGGCAGTGCACCTCGCTTCACTCGCGACGCCCCGCGCCCCCCTCGCCGCCCGCAGCCGCCCTCCGCTCCCATATGTGTGCCCGAAAGGTGTGGTTTAGATCATCTACTGACTGCGCCCTTTTTGTTTTGTTGACATCGTCTTCCCAATTAGGACGAGAAGAATCAGCTACTTATAACCAATATATGGCTGTCATTGGTAAGTGTGATTAAACGCCCGAATTTAAAATTTAACACTAAAATTTCTTAAATCTGTTTTTATGTTTTTTGTTCTATACTGTTCATTATCTATATTTTCGTTTGTATTCTACCTTCTTTGAGTTGTCTCTGTTTTTATTTTCTTCTCAACTCTTGTCTGTTATGAAATTGCATAGCATTGTGGAATATGCGGCAGTTTTCCTTGTCTGTTGAGTCTGGATGCTTGTTCGTTGGACACTCCCGTTGTTGAACGTTGAACCTTGGACTCGCAGTAGTGATAGCCAGTAGCCCCTATCATGCATCCCATCATTCGGACTGCCATGCTATGATCGTTTAGTATACAGAAACTAGTATAACTAACAATTGGACCCATGTACATACCGAAGAATTCAAGGGTGAGTATACATTTACATATTGCAATCAGAATCACGTATTGTATTCATCAATAGTAACTGCCGTGTACGCCGCAATGCATTTAACAATATGTACTAATGGTTGACGTTAACGAGTGCTGCGAATCTAAAATATTACACGCCATTTGGTAAATGAAGGTGTTAAAAATATGTGTACGTATTAAAATATGGGTGCTAAATGGTCAATTGGAAGTGACATATTGAAATATGTGAATGACAGTATTGTTATTAATATGCACAATTGTTATATTGTTATACACTGTAAACTAAATTTGCACATTCCGGGAGTCCGCTGTTACGTTTATTTTTATTTTCGCTGAAATCCTGAAACGTAGTGTCCTTTAATTCTTTGCATGGTTATGCTATGTGACTTCTACTATTGGACAAGTCCATTCAAAATTGGAAGGTTGTGCCTACCACTCTATTAGTTTGCCTGCAGAAAAAATAGGATATATAAAAAAGTTATGTATATTTATTAAAATATTATTTAAAAAATACTTCACATCCGCGTTCATGCGATATATTTTGTAAAAATAAATTGTGCACCAATATTAAAATGCGATGTAAAGTCATAGACAACCCGTTATGTTTTTTTTATGTTTCAATAGAATTAATTTTATGTTACTCCCAGTCTTTTGTATTTTTTGTTTATTTTATTTTTAATTAATAAAAAAGAATAATAAACTGACGTCTAATACATTTACTTTTGATGCTGGCTATTAAATATTGTTGGATTGAAAAATAGTTTTTATTTTCAAATTGCAGCATTAAAGGTAAGTTTATTAGACAAATTAAAAAAAGTAATTATTTTAGCATTTACCAATACGGCAGCTTAATACATCCAAAAAAGTAGATCCCGTACAATTTCGGTCATATTTATGCCAAGTATGAAACTTGAGGTCATAATTATTGCTGTTACAACAGACAAATTAGAAAATAGCTGTTTAGGAATAGGTGAAAAGTGGTACCATTTATGGCATGATTTTTATTTTTGCATGGTTCTGCTTTGAATGTTATCGGTCGATAGAAATATCTGTCATAGAGCCTTGGAGAGGAAAAAGGCATAGACAATAAAAAGTATTTTTAATTCGATATTTGAAAAGCTAAAATACAGGCAGCTATCAGTTTTTCTAAAATTTAATTGTTCTTTTTTCTCTCTATTGGCATTTATATCTCTCCTTAAATATATGTGTCTATGTATTTTCTTATTAAGTATAAGTAAATTTTATTTGTGTAACAATTTCGACAATAATGTAATTGTCCAAATTGTTTAAATTTTCTATTTTTTCAATGTTACATAATATTGATTTAATATCGTAACTTAATGTTCTCTCTTGGAACTGAGAAATAACTTATTATAATTTTGTTAATAGCATATTAAACAACTTTATATATTTGACGTTCAATACTTTAATTACGACAACATTTGCAACCCATAAACCTTCGTATTAAAGCGGTGTGTACAAGGACCCCTACAAAGCTTACTATTACCAAACTTGTAATTGTAGTACAAAAGGGAACATAAAGTAAGATGTAAGAGACATCCCCCCGCGCCGCGCCTCACTCCCCTCGTCCACAAAGCCGCCATGACGCCTATCAAGTTGACAGTTCCGAGGGCCCTTCAATGTTCATATCTGAGAGATATTACAGTTAAGTTGCGCGAGTAACTTTCGTAATATTGCTAGAGAGGGTACAAAGTTTGTACAGGCCACGTAGGGTTGCCAGGGTATAAAAACATCCCAGTAAAGCGTCTACAACCACAATCGATTTGATACGATTCAATCGAGATAACAAAGGCTCAGATTGAAAGTAAATATTGGAAACGGAATGTTCAATTAATTTGAACGAAATATGTTTCCATTTCAGTACGTTTTTAAATTAAATATTACGATTTTTAATATTATAACCACACGTGTATGTGCAGATCTAATTAATTTGCATGGATCAGTAATCTTTTGTATACTACAGAATTTATTTAAAAAATGTGATTACAAAAACGCTGTATAAATTAAGTCAATTCCGTTCCGTAGCCAATTTAATTAATTACGATAAAAAGAAAACAATGTTTATTTTGTCCTTCAATTGTTATTAACTGTCAATTTCAAGCTTTAGTTATTAAGCTCACGATTAATTAATTTATTAACAGGTTATAATTCTAAGAGACTGAAACCCTGGAATTATCTAAATAGTTCTTCATGATGTAATGGTTCCTTGGTAGCCCTGCAGTGGCTATGTAAGCAGGAGATGAGATGCGCTATATTATGAACGGGACGACGGCGCGGCGCGGTATTGCTAACAATATTGAAACTTGTAAAAGCGAATGTTACTGGAACCTGTGTGAATTGTTTTAGTATATTCAAGCTTTTTATTTAAGATTTGAGGATAGCGGACTAGAGGGTATGACAAGCCTTTATTAGACGCAGTGTTCAGTTTGGAGTCAAAAGGCCTTGTTCAAAGACAGATTTAAAAGCTATTTTAGTTATCGAATGTTTTGTCTCCTTCGCTCAAACTGAATTCTGAAGTCGTTCGAAAGGGACAAAATATTCGATAACTTAAATAGGTTTTAAATCTTTCTATGACTAACACGTTCACCCACGAGGTTTCTTACGGGAGTTCACCACTGCGTATTGTCATAATAAGTTTATGTTCATCATTTTAAAACAAGCTGGGAAAATGTTTTGGTCAAACAAAAAATCCGAAAGGCTTAATAATGTTATATAAACGATTCATATATTATTTAATGTCTAAGATTAACGCTAAATTTTCTAGCAAGTTTAAGTACATTATGTTTAGGTAATGCCTAATGTTTCGGAATAAGGTTAAGTTTTCGCACTAATTAAATAACAAAATATTTTTGCTTAATTGTTCTTCTATATTTCGCTTTTACTATTTCAATATTTTCTCTACATTTTATTAATTATAAGAAAGCTTATTAACACGTAACTTTAAGGTCGATTTTAACTGTATAGTTTGTCTTAATTTTATATTGAAGTGTGTTCACGATGTATGAGCTGCTTAAAAGCCACAGTAGTAAGTCAGCAATAAATAAAATAGTGTTATAACTAAAACTGCTAAAATTGAAGAAATGAAGATGATATTAGGTAACAAAGGGGGACCCTTAGATCTGTCGGGATTACGTCCGTAATAAATAGGCTTAAAATTCCTAGCCTAGATCCAATGTAATCTCTCCAGAGGCGTGTTATTGACTGGTTTAGTAGTATTACCAACGCTCACATCTCATAAACAATTTAATGGTAAGTGGCGGATTTTACGATGCTAATACCGGATAATGAGGGGACAACGTTTGCCAAACATTGCTTATTATTTACAAACATTTGGTTTCCCATAATCCTCGTGTAAACACTTACGGCCAAATTGTGCCAACACCATAATGTGGCTCAATTTATTCCGCTACCTCACTTAGAGGACACATCATTGATTTTATCTTTGAATTTATCCGAAAAAAATGCCTCGCAAATATTTAAGTTCGCGAGTACACATTAAAAACAAAAAAATAAGTAAAGACAAATTACTCTGCTTTGCGCTGTGTAAAAGCCAACATTTCCTTTTATGTGTATCTAAAAATGGCTCAGATGAACGAAATGTTGCCTCCCAATATACAACACAAAAACATGTTAATAAAACAAAGAATTAGATAAAGGCCGACGACACTCCGCTTATCATAGAATACCCCTTTAAGGACTTAAGACACTGTCCCTTTTGAGGGTCATCTAACTAATGAAGGGTCAAAAATGACAGAAATCCTTAAATAAAGGAAGTAGAGTGCTCCAAATTAACGCTTAATGCCGTCATTGCCGCTGTGAAGGGTTGGACAGAATATAAAATTATGACAAAGGAAATTTACTTCATTGTTGAAATCGACCGTAAAAACGACATGAGCACGCCCTCATTGTTCACAATTTACACTGTCGAGCAAAAATATTAGTCCGTTTGTGTAAGCCCGTTTGAGACGGGAATAGTACGAGCGCTCTCAGCCTCTGAATATTGTAGCATTTTGTTTGTAAAATTTTTAATACACTTAATGCCGAGTGTGAAAGAATGTTTTTGCTCGATGGTTTTTTACGTGTGTGTACTAATTGGTGTTGTGTGTACAGGAATGGAATGACTACAACTTGAGGTGGAACGAAAGCGAGTACGGAGGTGTTAAGGACCTGAGGATAACACCCAACAAGCTCTGGAAGCCGGATGTCCTTATGTACAATAGGTGAGAATGTAGCAGGGGGGGATGGACGGAGGAGGTTGGTTGGAGGTAAAAGTAGGGTACTTAAAAAATAATATTAAAAAAAAATCGAATTTTATAGGGCTTAAATCAGAATTTTGAAATTTTATAAGTAGATAAATTACCCTTTTAGTACCCTTAAGATCGTATAAGTTCATTTGAGCCTCTAAAAATATAATGAATATTGAGTATTTAACACAGTCAAAATAGTTGAAACTTTATTATTAAAAATTACCTAATATTAAAAATTAACACAATAAAAATAGTTAATTAACTTTATCAATATTTAATAATTTCATGTTCAAGGGTAATTTTAAATATGTAGTACAATGGATAGAGACGGGTGGAAGAAGGATAGGGAGGCCTTTGCCCTGCAGTGGGACAGTATAGGCAATAAAAAAAAAAAGTTACAAACAAAGAAGAAATATAAAAATGATTGCTCATACAGATGTGTATTGTATATTGGTTATTACGTTTCTTGGTAGACGCCAGACCAGTTCATGGTAATATTGGGAATTGATACAAGACTATAGACAAAAGAAATTTCTGTAAATTCTTCGTTCAATTTGAGTTTCTGTTTCTATTACACTTAATAATATTATATAAGTCGGAAATTACTAAATTCAAAATCGTAATAAAATGAAGTAAGAAGACATCGCGGAATATTAAGAATAATATTCGAAGGACGTGATAAGAAATGAAATTATGTAAATTATAAGGTGAAATCGATATGATTTATTTTCAAGATTTTGATTTAAAAATTATTGAACGAGATGTGATGTAGAGTCCTTTAAATAAGCATGATAATGTTAGATCAGGATTTAATCTTCGGTAAAAATAGGATGTTACAATAACGTAGTTTCTATTTAAGGAGAAGTAAATAGGGGCAATTTATAAAATTACTTCTCATTTGTACAAAGGTTAATTGTGTTGACTGGGATAATTGAAGAGGAGGCAGAAAATAAAGGATTATTTGTTTTTTTATTTTATTTTGTGTTCAGCGACTTAATTCAATTAGCTGTGAAACTTAATACAAGCCAGTTACTTGTCTGTGGGAAGGTTTCTCCTCGGCTTTTTGCTTTGATGACATTTCAGAAGTTTAGATTAAAGAAGATACTTTTAATGATGTTTTTTGTGGCTTCACAGTTTTGACTTTAGTGGTTAAATGCTACGAGTAGAATAATGTTGTTTTTTAAATTCATAACTTTGTTAGCGGAAACGTCGAATTTCAAACGTGACACATTATTTTTTTGACAGCTTGGTTTGTCAACGTATTCATCTGTAATTTATGCGACAGTATCGTGAACATTATTTTTTGAAAAAAATCTGTTTTCTTTTCTTTTGTGTAGTCACCATTGGTGAAGAATCAATATTTTCTTGGAAGTTACTCTAGTCTTTATGTTATCATTCTAAGGTGATGCGGTATTTACTTTTATTTTTGATAATTCATCAGCATTCAAAATTATCCCTACTCACATCAATCCCTTGCTTGGATTACCATGTTATTTCGTTCCCATATTATTTATATCAGCCTTCACACAATTCTTTACTCCTGTTACGATCTAATCTTCTTTCTTCTCTCCGAAGCATCGACATTCATTTTCATCTTTCGATCAACAATGATCAAAGTTTCCATTACTCTTTGTCAATGTGTCACTCTCAATCGCCATTTTGAAATTCAGCGCATCGGGAATGCGAATATAGTAAGTACAACAACATATTGAAATCCTCGGACGCTGAATATTATAACTTTATTTATGTACACTGATTAACCTCAGCTATTGGAAATTTAATATAAAGTAATTCCGGATAAACGTTGTACGCAGGAAAATATTCACGATTTGCAAATTTCAACGGCAGAAATTGGCAGCCGTTGCAAATTGGCATCTGTTTTATGTAATTACTTCATCTCGCCGCGCTTTACCGCTCACCTACAATATTTTACGCAAATATTCGGAGACTGCTTTTATTAATTGTGGTTTGTGGGCCGGAAAATCTGCTTAATAAATCGCGGCTGGCTGATTGAACGCAACCGGTAGATCTAAGACATTTTCTTTGTTAATGGGATTGAAGTGGGCACCAAGAAAAAGTTTTTCAAAGTCTACTCCTTAAGTGTTAAATAGTGGGTGAAATTAGTAAGAACGTTTAGGCTCTTCATATAATACCGATGAGAAAAACCAGTAGGCATATACTAATTGATTGTCACATACCAAGTCACATACAGCTTAAATTGACAGCTTCCGTGGCGCAGTTGGTTAGACGCAGGCTGTGAAACGGGAGACCGCGGGGACAAATGTGTGATTTACACGTATTTGTTTCGGGCTTGGATGTCTGTTAAACCGAAATGTCTCTCGTAGTTCCTGATACCCACGATACAAGACTCCATCTTAGTGTTCACTATTATGCCTTTTCTTATATATATATAGCAAAGTGACGTCACTTGGACTGTACTACACTTTGCATATAGCTCATTGTAGAGCCATTATAAAATGTAGGAAAATGACTTCGTCCTGACGAAAAACAGAAATTACTTCATAATCAGTATTAAGATATTATTCATTAGAATTATAGTAAATGATATGACGTCATAAAACACACGAGTGTTACTAGCGTGGTAATAAACGTGTGTTAATAATAGCGTTTTAGTGCGGTCATTAATTCATTTTAATTAATGTTATGCTCAGTTTGTGTTTATAAGCTGGGGATCTGTTACTCGTGAAATTATGAGATGCCACCTTGAGGTAGCATAGATTTGAATATTATTAACTAATATTGTAGAGGAGTACCTAATTTCTCTACATTGTTGTGCGCAAATTTGATTATGTCGCTTTACGGGTACAAAATTACTGTTATTTCACGTAACAGTGTCAACGTTAACAGTGCTCAAATTAAAATTACTTGGCAATTGCGATCTTGTGATAAATAGACTTCAAATCGAGCGGATTCACTGGCCTTTAATTATGAAGGATAAAGTGTGTTTCTACTTCTTTTAAATTTAACCCACCACTGGCAAGAGCCACCTTTACAAGGTGTGTATTGATCGAAAAATAACTTATTTTTGTAAGTTTTTGCTTGAACTAGATATACAAAATATTGAAAAGCTTTCTACACTGTGGATTACATCAAACTACCTAATATAACCGGAACCCGCAACTGGTAAAATGCACACAACAGGACCTCTTGGTCCGCCGCCAACGAATCAACAAGTAGGAAGCAACATGGCCAAGAATTATGAAAATAAACAACATTATTACGCCCATTATTGTGGCGCAATAAATAATAATTTGAATAAATCTAGCCCTGGGTTTAATGAACTATGGATGTCTCGGGTTTGGCTGGCTGCCAGAATATGATGTTTAGACAGCCTTCGTGGCGCAGTTGGTTAGACGCCGGCAGTGAAACGAGAGGCCGCGGGTTTGTTCACTGAGACAAAGATGTGTGTGGTCCACAGGTGTACGAGTCGTAATGTTTGTCAGACCGAAGTCTCTTGTAGTTTCTAATACCTTCGACACAAGACTGTATGTTAGTGTGGGGTCAGGACTATGTGTGTGACTGTTGGGTGTATTTATTTATTATTTATTGTAGTGTATTACATTACTTACTGCCTCGGTGGCGTAGTTGTACTACGGTATGGTTACAAAGCTGAGGTCTCGGGCTCGAATTCTGGGTGGGGCAAAGTGATGTGGGATTTTTCTATTCATAATCAGCCTGAAGTCAGGATTTTATGCCCAAAATGGCGATAGGTTCGCCCCCTATCACATTGTCGGATGGAACATACAAGGTGTAATGTGGATGTCCTGGTGGCGCCTCTACCTACCCCTTCTGGGATAAAGGCGTGGGTTTATGGATGTATGTTACATTATTGTGGGAATAGTTCCGTCTTGGGTCAAAATAAACAAAGATTGGTTTAGTAATCTTCAATATAGTATAAATGTCTTTATTTGCGTCTTCAAATTCTTCAACGTCTTCCGTCGTCTTCCAAACTGTTCTCTCTCATTTCGTCTTCATACTTCACATCTTAATTATTCATCCTTTAACTCTTTTACTCGTCAGTACTTCCATTCGTTATCTCTTTCACATCACACGTTCTATATCAGTCATCCCTCTCACGTTTTGTTCTACTCATCTTTCATCATAACATTCAAATTCTACATTAATGTTCAAAACACTAATTTATGAGAGGTTTGAAGGCGTGAGGGTCCTCTCGACATCGCGCTTGTGTAAAACAAGTACAATTCCACACCCTTCAGAATGAATGGACAATTATGTATTGTGGTTGATAGTTTATTTTGCAATAATTAAAGGTGTGCTTTCATGTATGTACAGTCATAAAATTATTACATTTTGTTTACAACAATCGTAGACTTTTAAGGTTATTTTGTTGTTGTTTATCGGACGTCTTATAAAGTAATTAAATTATTTAGATTTTTATCAAGTTCCATTACTTTCTGGTAATATATTCAATATGGTAATTGGTTTTTAGCCTTATTTTCGTTGATATTGACTACGGCAACAACGATTTTAACCGAGGTCATCGCCCTCGTATCGGCTATTTACATTTATTAGCACCGAATTGAGTTCTCGTTAGCTACGGTTGTTGGTTTCGAAAAGGAAATTATGGTTCTACGCAAATTGAAATATTTTACATATCGGACGGCTCTTAAAACAGTTATATTACAAAATAAAATCTGTTGTGTATTTAGACAAATCCATTTAGTTGTAAATAAAGATCAGCATTAAAATGATGAAAAGTTGAATAAGTAACGGCATGAATGAAAAAGAAATAAAAATTTATGATACTTTTATAATTGGTTTTCACGTGATACAGTAGTTATTTTCGTGAATTTTCAGGATCTTAATTTACTTTTTGAATATACTTCAAATAGAGATCAAAGTCTTTTCTTCGTATGAATACGCCAAGAACTAGCACATACAGGTACATAAAATATAATACAGCGCATATTCATGAATCGTTTACAATCGTCTTTCGAATTAATACCTAGAACTGGTCCAGTGCATCCTTGGCGGGCGAGCCTGTGAATAGGCCTTTGTAAATGTGCTCGGATCAATTGGTTACGGCGTCCGGTTGCTACAGCTCGGGTACAGGCCAAAGGATTGATTGGATGTGCGAATTATATACAGGCTGCTCCTCGATTATTGTAAATCATATGAGACTTTTGTAAGTTTTATTCTGAAAAGTCTGTAAGAAACGCTGTATAGCTGTTATTCCTGATTTATGATATGTGCAATAAACATAAAATGTAGAGCGTGAATAACCCAAGATTCATTCATAATCCTGATCCCACATTAAGAATAAAGTCTTGTGTCGTGATTATCAGAATTTATAAGAGGTAATTGGTCTCACCATGCTCAGATCAGAAACAAGCAAGCGTTGCGATCAGAGTGAGAGATCAGATTGAGACTGGCCATTAAACCTCAGAAGTCTCTTAAAACACCAGACGCTACAAAATGATTCAGAACAAAACAAACAGGAGTCGGAACAATACTAAACGAGATAAGCTCATTACATTAAACAAGTAGTTTCGTGAAACGAACTTATCGGAACTACGAGAGCTCTAAAATGCCCACAAAATACACGTAAATAGGTTTAAATGTCCGCGCTGGAGGGAAGCCAGTTTAAAAGCCTTGTTTTGGTCACTAACTTTGCATCTATTAGTGTCGTTTTCGGGGTTTTATTCACAAGTTTAAGAGAATAAAGAGTCAGGAAGCTGCTCTTTTTCATTGTATATTATTTTGTATTATGATTTTGGGGTATCGTGGGTGAATTTTCATACGCTTATTTATTTGAAAAACTGGCTTGCAATTTTGAACAACTATCGAAAAGTCATTTGGATATTTATCAAAGGTTGTAGCTTTGAAAGCAATCTTTTAATTGCGCGAACTGAAAGCCTCTTCCGCGTCCTTTGTGCTGTGTTTACGATTCGAAACAACTTGTTGATGAAAGAATCCATTTAGAAATTACATTTGCTGCCCTTTACATTTCTATTACATCAGTTTAGTTAATTACCTGTCCCATTGACGCAAGTAAATCGCGATTCGGGGTAAGTCGTTGCATGTCGAGTTTGGATCAAGCATATAATTGTGCACTATAACGGTGAAGGAAAACATCGTGAGGAAACCTGCATGCCGTAGCGATCCTGAAGAATTTCTACGGTATGTAATGTCCACCAACCCGTACTAGGCCAGGGTGGCGGACTATAGGGCTTAATCCCTCTCAATCGTACTCTCGATAGTAGAGGAGGCCCGTGCCCTGCAGTGGTACGTATTAGGGCAGATATAGATACAGGTATAATTGGGATATCCGGTACGAAATAACCAGCAGATTTAAGAAGTCTGTTTGCTGTATGTAAATTTGGGTGCTGTCTTGTGATCTAAGTCATTTGTATTTACTTTATACTCTGTTTGTATTACGCTCTACCCATCAGGTACAGTTTCTTTGTGATGCCAGTACAATACAGCATATTATATTCCCAAACTTCCTTGGTTGAATATCACAATAATTCCTGAAATATTTACGTTTCATCAAAGCTATACCAACGAAAAATACAGTGAAGATTATTTTATTTGTTCGCGAGCTGGTTACTGCGCACTTGAGGCCATAATGCCAAATAATAGGAGAGGCGAATAACACGAGTATCGCCCTCAAACATGTTTGTACTAGTTTCTGCAAATCAAAGGATGTTATTGTACAATGCTTCATGTTTGCCAAATGTTTTGACAGGCCTTTGTCTAGTCTCGGGGTGTTGGATGTTATAAGTTGTAGTAGGTTGAGCTGAATATTATTTAATGATGTAATTAGTATTTAATTATTAATTTATCGTTAATTTTATTGAAGAGACATTCGCTACGATTGTGATAAGTTCGGGTTTAATCCATTTTGCTGGCATAATGCGATACTTTGCAGGTTTTAGCGTAACATTTTCTTTTATAATTAAAGTGGCACAAAAAGATTATGTCCTGAATTAAATTCCTCAAAATAAGCTTATTTCATTTTTATCTGATTGTTCAAAACAATATTTGAAGTAAGTACCTATCAACAGAAAGGTGAATTTTACAATGCGATTTCCGATTCAAAAAGGCCCAACTTGTTAAATTAATTGCTTTATATAAAATTAATGGGAAATCCTGCTGGGTTCTGTTGACATTGCGTGTTGGGCTCAATGTTTGGCGACTTGCCAAACCGCCGGCCAACGTTCGATTATGAAGGCTTTTAAATCACTTTGGAGTTCGTCTACTAGAGGCATCTTGTTTACTGACTGCCGGCCGTTTAGTCGTTCGTTGGCATCAACAAGAGTGCTATTGACACCGCTATGTAACACTTAAAAAATAATTAAAAAACTAATACCGTGTTCCATTTTTAAAATTGCGGGTTCGATCCCCGCATCAAGAGAAATGTTTGTGCGGCCACAAACATTTCTTTCGGGTCTGGGTGTTTGTGAGACAGAAAAGTCTCTCGTAGTTCTGATACCTGCGACACAAGACTTAATTGTTCCTAATGTGAGGTCAAGACCATGTATGTGACTGTAGGGTGTTATTATTTATTTGTTTATTTATTTGGCGTCTGGCTGTTTGATAAAAACATTTAAGTACTTAGTTATATGCTAAAGAATTAACTATTTAGAAGTCTATAAAGTAAATAATGACAAAATTGTTGATAGCTTTTGTTGCAAAAATAATTATTATTTCCTGCGTAACGTCCAAATGTGTAAATTATTAAGTACACTTGCAATGTAATTTCGCATGGTATTAAATAAAACTTTAATTACTTTCTGCGTACGGGCTGATTCAAGAGTCCTATTAACGTAACCTCATTAAAAGTTTAATTTGGTTTATTTATTGAAACGGATGTTACGAACACATTGTATACAAATCTATATGGATACATTTGACTGGAATTTCCTCTGTTAATTTAATTATCTATATATCCATGGAGTAGTTTAATAAAATATGTATAATTAATACATATTTACTTTCTTTGTGTGATGCAAATATATTTAAAATTGTAAGTTCATTTATAAAAAAAAATCAATGACTACAATCCTAATGTGGCGCCATCTGGCTTCACTTCCTCGTCAACTCTTAATTATATACATACATGTTTTCTACCTTTTTCCATAGCGTAATAAGATTATGTAGATGCTCATAAAGCAAGTCTATAGCCACTTTGTAATGGAGCGTCCTGAGACGTCCCGGTGATGCACCGGAAATTAAAAGATAACCCGGAGTATCCTCCAACGTGGACTGAAAGCAACCCTGAATAACCTAAAGTTAATTATTGTCTCTTGTACTTTTTACGTATATTTAAAAATATTAATGTTAACAAAATACCATAAACGGAACGGATTAAAGGAACGTTTAAGTGTTCTCTCCAAATATTAACATTTGCTTTCAATACCAACAAATAAAATGGTGTATCCGGATATTAATGCGGATTAAGCGTTCCAAACCAGCTGAATCAATTTGATTAGTGTCAATTAAGCAATTACAATTAATGTTATACCCAGCAATATTTGTTTGCCGCGTTGAAATAGTATGTTCTGTTTATAAAAATTACGGTTAAAAAATATCGCGTTAATAACTTTAAAAGACCTACATAATAGCATAAAATAAAAAATAAACTTAGCATATAACCACGCGTTTTTAAAAGTCACAACTTTATAGTAAAAAAATATGAACGACATATTAATCGCTCAACCATCAACACTTGAAATCGAGTCGGTGTGAGTAACGGCCATGTTTAATACGGATTTGCTGGCGGGCCGCCAACGGAGTGGTTACAGCGACACATCCATGAATACTACATAAAGTACCCGGGATACTTTTGTCGGCCCGCACACGGCCCGCGGCATCGGATCCTGGGAGATTTTATCTCGTTTTTATCACTCCACTGACTTCACTTTTATTGTGTTGTAAAAATGTGTGTGTCAATGTCTTTCCCGAGCTGAGGTGACGAATGTGCCCGATCAGTCGTATGCAGGTTTTTATAGTAAGGTGATAAAATTGTTAAATACAAGGTATCTTTTTTAGAACATGACGTTAAAAAACGTCAGTGTTGGTAGACAACATTGTACTTTAATATCACTCAGCATATAAAATAAATGGCATTAAATACAAACTAAATCCGTGTTAACTTAGCTACAGTCGCTTCTCAAATATTAGATACATTTGCACATAATATATACGTGTGAAATTGTATTAAAATAGTGTTAGATCGTGTAAAACACGGTCCCTCGCGAGTGCTTTGCGTTTAGCAGACTCATTCCTAACTCCCAAACTAGTGGCGAGTGTAAAACGAAATAATTCTGTACGTTTTCATCGGCGTGTGTATTTCCCCTATGGCGCTTTACGTAACTTTAACTTAAAAGGGATTTAAACTGCGTATTTGTAAGTTCCTAGGCTGACGGGATATCACGTCCGCACAGTAAATTTATGTGAACGTGATATTCCGTCTTGTTAGTTTGTTATGGATGAAATGTTGGCGTAAATCTCTGCATTTCTCGTGTCGTTGGGCTGGTGCGAAAATCTTACATTGTTGTGCAAATTTCACAGAATATTTCCTCTGTGTTAAACAACACTCAATGTAAAGTTGCTCTCATTTTTGTTTAATACTTAGTTAATGAGCCCATATAATCTAGTTTAACGTAAACAACATGTAAGCCGAAGTAAAAGAGTAAATAAACTCTTTTAAATTAGGAGAACATTATTTATAATTGAAAAAACATTACAATCAATGATATTTTCACAGAATAAATAGAAAAGATGAGGAATAAATTTAAAAAAGAAGTTCACAAACCTAAGATGATTAAATACGGTGTAAAATTAAAGTCAGCACAAGTTATATCCTCTTGTTCTTTTGAATAAAAATGTACACCGTCCCTGCATAAATGCATATAGAAACAAAGCTTGATGTTTTTACACGTCATAACAAAGGATGTCTAATTGCGCCGCCAGGGAATAATATTTTATTTCAAAATGAATATCCTGCATAACAGGAATAATGTCATTTATAAAATTTATAAGACTGTTCATCGAATTTCAATGTTGAGATTTGAATCAGTCACTTCATTGATAGTGTAATTTTAAAAATATAATGTATTTTAGCATGGCAAAATTATAATTAAATATTAATGGTATAAAATTAAAAATATTCTTTGTGATGATCGAATTTTAAATATGTTTGATGATTTAAAAATGCCTATTTTACTTCGTCGTATGCGCACCACGCTTAATAAGCGATCAGGTCTACATTCCACAGTATTTCTTAGTCTGACGCTGTTACTATATTTTTATCCCAAATAAATCGAACAATTTGGTTTCAAGTATGAAATCTGTTTAATACAGGAGGATATACATTTAAAAAAAACATCTTAGAAAATTCTGTATAATAATTATAAATGTATAAAATAATCATAATATAATGTTCTTAGACGATAGATTAAATAATGTATTTAATATTATAACCCTTTTTGTATTTATGTAATATATTTTTTATTTTCCACATTACTGAACCCTCAATCTCAGTAAACAGTTTTTGCTTCCACTAAACGTTTATGTTTCACATAAAATTATGCATAAACAAAACGTTAAAATAATACCATATAAAATATTTTTCATTTCTTGTCAGCACATTAAATTCCTTTGCAATATTTTATTTCCCAATTTTAGTTTAATTAAATAATGTAAATAATAGCTATTTTCAGATAACGTGACAACACAGTAGGAGATACGCCCGAATGTGACGATTGGTACTTTAAATTTTTGTTAATTTTGAGTTTTACCCCAAGTAACAATCGTTCGCGTGGAATCTGTCTCCTACTCAGTGTTGCCACCGCTAAAATAAAAAAATAAACGTACATGGCACGCTAGTCGCTGATTTGAAACACCACTGTCGTCGTCTCGTCTGTCAAACTTTTTCACAACTGGCAACATTTGTTCATTCTTTCAATGTTTCGTAAACGATGAAAGGGCGAATTGTTCGAAGTTTGATGAGACGAGTAGATGACGTCACGCTGTTAGTGATGAGCCTTTCTTCTTCACCACTAACAGCATAGCATTAATTCAGTCCCAGATGAATCCGAAGCACTAAATATAACAAATAAACGCTTTAAAACCGCTTTCAACTAGTTAAACATAAATAATAAATGTCGACATGTAACCTCTTCCATAAACCGATAAACGACTACAGATTTACTAAACGCTATTTTTATTTGATTGTTGCCTTTTACACTGATGCTTTTTAAACATTTACTCAATAAATAAAAGGATTTTCGTTTGAATATTCATTACAATCGCTTAAGAGAAGTTTTAATCAAATTTCTGATCAAAATGTCGTTCCAGGCAACATTTGTTAGCTATGGATTTGAGAAGGGTCGTTGTTCATTTATTTGTTACTGTAAATATTCCTTGTTAATTAATCTATGGCGTCGTTTTTCGAGCAGCGTGTTTTAAATCGTGAGCAAAGTTTTGGAATGTCAACTGTCCATTGAGGACTGAGCGTATTTCAAATTTGTAACACATTTTGCTGTCAGTCAGATTCATTTAAGCTCAAAACTGACTTGGTTGTCGAGTTTAATTACTTCTTAAATTTAAAAAACAGAAAGTAGAGTTATAGAATTCTTGAATAATCGATAGTCGATTATTCGAAGGATTTAGTCAATGTTGCGGACGAAGATGTTGACGTCTTTTTTATTGGTACCATAGTGCTGACGAAGGTTTTGACGGGACATACCAAACCAACGTGGTGGTCAGAAACAACGGCAGTTGCCTGTACGTGCCCCCGGGCATTTTCAAGAGCACATGCAAGATAGACATCACGTGGTTTCCCTTCGACGACCAACACTGTGACATGAAGTTCGGTAGCTGGACTTACGATGGCAATCAGGTATAGCATAGTTCGGATAGATTTTATTACAATTAGCTGCTGGTATGTGAAATAGTGGGATTCGTTTTGCCAACTCTTTTTTAAGTTTTTAAAATCGATTTCAAAATAAAGTTGTCAGTATAAATAAGTAGTAAATAAGTCGATTGTCGATTGTATCGATCATTTTTTGAGGTCGATTAGAAAGCCAAAAGAGTTGGCAAAAAGTATTCCGCGCGACCTGGCAAGCATGTTTCAAATGTTCATGACAGTTAACTTTTTACATTTCTAATACATTTTCATATAACAGCAGCTATGTACCGATTAATTTAAGAATAGATGTAAATCGTTTAAGTTAGGGCGTTAGGAGTAGGGGGAATCAAGGGAACCATGTGAGGAAACCAGAAGGATATCTTTTATTATCCCAAAAGTTTTGTATGTACTATTTTGCATGGCGCAACACATGAAGCACTAAAAAGGAAAAAATAGACACGAACTTTACTTCTATACTGCCATACGGATGCGTTTACATGCATTTTAATTCTTTTTGTAGGTACATAATATTAGTTTAGATATACTAACTTGACACAGGTGCAATTTTTACTATCTTAATAAATATTTTTTTAATTTTACTGTGTTAAGATTTTTCAAAATTACATCTGTGTCGAGTTTATCTTTTTAAAAATAAGATTTCGTTAAAGCACGTTTTTTCACCTGTTAGCAAAGATTTTCTTTATTAAATTAATGGTAAGAAAATCATTATTTCAATCAAACCATTCAAGTATATTTTAAAATCATTTGAAATTAGTTTCCATCTAGCAATTATTTTCATTAAAGCCATAATTATATATTTTTAAATACTCTCTATAAGCAATAGAGTGAAGTTGTACAATTAAATCCATTGAACCGTTTTTTATAATCAAGTAATTTTTCAAATAACTATATTTGAAATATAATTTTTATGAATGAATGAGCGATTGCATGTCGTGATTGAAGATGCCTATCATTTGCATGATATATTACATTATATATACATATTTTCTAAGCTAGGTAAATTTATATGTATTATTATGCATATATTGTATACTCTAAGTAGATTTTGTGATAAAGAATTGGCTCAAAGGCGGTTCATACAATAACTTCTTGATATTTCATTGCGTGGGGACTTGGGTTGCTCGCGTGTAAGATCACCACACGTTCAGGTTTAGTCGGATCAGTCCTAGCATAGTCTAGTATTGAAGAATTAGGTACATTAGTAGTAGAGGTTATCTCTGTAGTATCTTTTCTTAGATGCGAATATTAGTATGAAATAACTTTTAGCCGATGTAGTATAAAATATTTTAGAATGGCCAATATATTAGAGTAACTTAAAATATCGTTTAGATTAAATTTCAGTCACTGTCCAGTATTTTCCTCGTTTCGAACCCGTTTATCTTCAATAGACTTTTTATAGTGTCTAAATCACCCTTATCTAGCAGTTGATCTCCTACAGACTGAAGTTGGGACTCATCCCACGTCCGCCAAAAGCGTGGCTACCCTCCCGTGTTCCAGCCGGCGCTCCCGCGGGACCCATCATAAATTCCTTAAACCGCTCCTCCGACTCGTGTTGGTTAAATAATTCCCTACTCCATCACAGTTCCGCGACCTCGTTACCCACGCCAAGATCGCTTCATTTATTACCCACTTCATCTAACTTCATAGATGGAGTTAAATAATTTTGGCCTGTTAGCCTCTAGGTAACCTGCAGGCTGAAGTTAGATACCTAGGCTAATTTTAATGGAGTTGGCAAATATTTAGAAAGGGCTAAGTAGGGAGTGTTGGTAATTGATGGGATTTCAAAAGAGCATTGCTTTAAAGAAGTGTTAGAAACGTATTTGAAGCTTAAGAGTCCTTTAAAAAGTATAGGAACACCTGAATTGCTTAATATAAATATGTATATATTTTTAAATAACCTATGAGTGTATTGAGGCTCAGCTGACATTTTTTTAGATTTATGGGTTAATCCGTCAAAGCGAGCCTAAAATTTTATGGAGGATGAAAAGTGATAAATAGCGCAAACAAATGCATATAGATTTTTTTATAATAACACGGTGTCTACCGAAAACAGTGGGACATGTGATTAAATAATCTTATTTATTAGACTAGTTTTTACCCTAGACTAAATAATTTTGGGACTTATTAAAATATCTTATTATTACAGATAAATCACAAGTTCACTGCATTTGATTTTACTTATTTTACTAGTAGTAAAGATACAAAACGTGACGTGAATGTAATTTATCAATGTTGTGTTAAACTCTGAATGAAAAACGTGTGTTTGAAAATGTGTTGTAATTCGAAAATCCTTTGCGTGCAAATATTATTTTATATGAATTTAAACATTGGAAATTTTAAAAGATTTATTTTCATAAATTCTTTAGTGAAGTTGGCTTAAAATTTATGGAAATTTTAGTGAATATTTCTGTGTACCTATTCTATTTAAAGCAAGGCATTGTTTAAGATTGATGTAATAGAAAAGGAAATGTTTAGGCAGAGCGACATCCGTCGCGGAATGAGTAATATTCTCGGTATCATTATTTAAACTGGGACCTTTCTAAATGAGGATCCATCATCGTAATACTAAGCGCAAACACCGAAAATAAAGCGAAGGCGAATTGAAACGTCCCAACCGACCGGAACATCAAATATGGGATTTAATTAAAACATTTGCAAGCAAAGGATTTATAATTACGAATTTCCGCTTTTTAAATGTTTTATGTAGCAACACCGAGCTGTCAAAATTGAATCGATCGATTGTGTTCAGTCGATCGATTGTGATTACAAATTTGGTTGAATCAGCGGTTTTGCTATATACCTAAGTGTTTATATAATGAAGCGTTATCCGTATGGCAGTAATTTTTCTATCTTCTTTCTACATAGCATGTCGCATCCTGTCTTCTGTTACCCTGCACTCTAATGTCTCTCACGTTTCCCTTCTGTCTGTGTGTCACGGACGGCATGACTGCATGTCACAGTAGGAGTACTGTTAGAGTATGGGCTTGTATCGTATAAGGTTTGATTGTATTTCGCCCTGACAGCTGGATCTGGTGCTAAAAGATGAGGCCGGCGGTGATCTGTCTGACTTCATCACCAATGGGGAGTGGTACTTAATAGGTGAGTGTGTTTTTAGATTTTAATATTGTTTCATATTAGGACTACTCTTATGTTGTGGACTTTACAAACAAAAATTGAAAATATCTAATAGCCCAAAGTTAGATTAAAGTTTGTGGGCCATTAGTATATTTTTTTCTATCAGGACGTTATTTTTTTAACATCTTATTCATAGTCAGTTTTAAACCTATTTTAGTTGTTGGATGTTTTGTCTTCTTCGCTCAAACGGAATTCAAAAGTTGTTCGAATGGGATCAAACAAACGATAGCTACAATAAGCTTAAACTATCTGAATAAGAAGTTTAGTGTCAATGGGTCGTCATTTTGACTACTATCTTTAATCCCAGATTATACATATTGGTATATAAGTA
This sequence comes from Deilephila elpenor, assembly GCA_949752805.1. Classification (NCBI taxonomy): domain Eukaryota; kingdom Metazoa; phylum Arthropoda; class Insecta; order Lepidoptera; family Sphingidae; genus Deilephila; species Deilephila elpenor. The sequence continues at coordinate 15,056,295 of OX457096.1, read as the reverse complement.
ATATGCCTATTATTATAGCCCAAATTCAAACTATAATTGCTTTAAAGCTATTATTATTTGTGTACAATGCAACTGTAACAGAGAGATTAGAACATTAAATATGATTGTCATTTGGGTAACCGCACATCCCATATAACCGATACACAAATTAATTGCTTTTCAATACTAACGCTAATATGATATTTCAAGCTTCAAAAGAGAGCTTTGTATTGTTTGGGAAATGTATTTCGAATAATGTCCCAAAATTATTATTCTGATTATATCAGTAACTAGATATTTATTGAGAGATTTAAATACAGACTTCAAAATATGTACGACGACTTTCTAAGGACCTCTATTTATTTCTTACAATTATTTATTTCATGAAACATATTTTTTACAAAATCAATTACCACACTATATCGACATTAATGGACGAGCAAACGGATCACCAGATGTTAATTAATGATGGCTGTCCCTGAACATTAACGATATTTAGATCGCATATGCGAGCAAGACCTCTCAAATAATGGGGGGGGGGGGGGGGGGGCGTCCACTTGCCCTGATAGATGGACGGAATGGGGAAATCGACTTTGAGCCACAAAAAAACAAGAAAACTCACTGAACGAAAAACAAAACACGACAAAGCCATCACTTTACGTTGGTCTATGACTCAGAAGTAGCACCTTCGTCAAGTCGATCCCGACAGTAGTCCAAAGTCCCGTGTCTTTAAAGTATTTCTTTGTCCCAGGAATGCCGGGCAAAAAGAACACAATAACATACGCGTGCTGTCCAGAGCCGTACGTGGACGTGACGTTCACCATAATGATAAGGAGACGGACTTTGTACTACTTCTTCAACCTGATAGTGCCGTGCGTGCTCATCTCATCCATGGCGCTGCTGGGATTCACACTGCCTCCCGACTCCGGGGAGAAACTTACACTTGGTCAGTATACTTTTTTTTTGAAGTTTTGGATTTTGAAAGGGCTGGTAGGCAAATATTCGGAATATACCGTAAACTAATTACATGAAATAACTATTAACTGGTCTACTTACGTGTTTATTGTGATAAATGTAATGAAAAGGATAAAACATTCGCGCTGATCTTATTTAAGTGTAGGATCAAGATAGGTTAATAACAATTATTAAGTATCGAAAAATATACGGGTGCTGAAAAAGCTTTATCGAGTGTCGCTGTTTGAAATTTTGGTACTCAATGATGGACTTAATCTAGAATTATCTGCGATTAGCGTCGAGTATGTATTTGCTCTTTTGACTTCAGACAACATTAAACATTGTTACTATCGTTTATTATACATTGTTCTAGGGTAAAATCGTGACATTAACCGTACATTAAGGAATATTTTATAAACAAAATTAATGCAGCTTTAGAAGAGAACGTGTAGAGCAGATTCTGGAAAATACTTCCTGTTGTTTTGATATCCAAAAGTTACAAGAACTTGGGATGTGCTGCTACATTAACATAGTAAATAAATTAAAAAATGTTATAACCGATGTCTTTGGAGGCAAAATCCTGCAATACTTTTCAAATTATAGTTATTTTATATTTTCGAGACTTTAATTCACATTATTGTTAGCGCAGTATATTCTTAACCGAGTTTCTTCTTTAATAAGCATAAATCTATAGACTTCCAGTAAAAAAATGATGTTCATAAGCAGAACTAATAGCTTAACAAATCAAGAGCTTCGTATCTCTTTTATAACGGCAATTTATTTTAATGCAATTTATATTGGAAAATGACTTATTAGTTTACATAAGCATAAATATTCCTTAAAATGTTGTTCTGAACTTCATTCTGTCTTCAATCTACAAGTATTTTAATGTTCCTATTGGCTTTTATTGTCTATGTCGCCTCATTGGCACAAGCAATTTGTGTGAAATTTGAGCTGTAATGTCTACGATTACCGTGTACAGGCAGTCAAGTTTATGAGTTGTTTGACTCCAAAAGATGTATCAGACTTGCAAGACTGCAATTTTTCAAAAGCATAGATATCAGACCGACAAGTAGTCGCAAAATTAAACCAAATAAATCTGCAACAAGCAGAGAAATAACGTTCTACAGATTTCATCTTATTCAGAGTTATCTTCGCGCAAAATATAAGGTTACATTCTCCTAAATACAGTTCTGAAGATAAAGTCACGTAAGCTTGTGATAAAAGTGGTGAACTAGAAAACAACTAGTTATGAAACAATATATTCTAATGAAAACATAATGCAATAGCGCTCGTATTTTCATGCAGAAAACAATATAAATAAACAACAAACTGCGATTTAGTTGTGAAGCACACTTTGTTCCTAACGAGATGTAAGAATTGTTTTCTTTATTGCGCCCTTTTGAACAGCTTAATGTTCTCTGCTTTTCTATCTAAATGCAGGCACTCGCTCTCATAGCTCGTTCTACCCCGACTTCGTTAACATTTGAATTATCAGTCAGCTTTTAGTATTTCAAACAAGCCGAGCCTTTGTAATGACGTTCTGAATCAATTCCATTGGAATTATTGTTTTTTTCATTCTTCAATTGACAAGCGTAGAAGGAATATTCATCAATTTCTTGGAAATATTATAAATTAATATTGAAATGGCTTCCGTTGTAATAAGATTTATAAATCTTAGAAATGAAATTTTGTTTCGAATGACCTTAAGCATTCAAGACTTCATTATCTGTTTGATATCGTTGAATAATTTAGCAGAATTTTCGTAATATAATTTTCTCTACTACCGATTCCATAGGATTTTTAAGAATATCCTAAAAGCACGTTCCCAATTCTCTAAAATCTTAAAATCCTAATTTAGCTGAGGGTCTTTCCAAATACTACTCCAAGTTATTAAATTTATTACTAAAGAGAGGACGTCATTTCTTCCGCTGTCGCAATTTGTTACAAAGTAGCTGGCCACAATTACCGCTTTTACAATTTAATTATCTTTGATGAGGCCACAACGCTTAAATACAGCTCTCTGGAACACACTTTCCTTTAACGGCCAATCTGCGATGTGGGAATTATCATTCGCCCATCCATAATGCCTTGTTCCGTCGTCGCGTCTCCGACAGCTCGACAAAGTCTTTCGTCATTTCTTTTTGTTCCGGAAATAATTTAAATATAAGTTCCCGTTTTAATTGCGTGGGCGGTCCTTGAAGTCGAGATTCCGGTTGAAGATCTTTGAATATTGCGTATTAGCTTTTGTCGGGACATTTTTTTTCAATCTTGTGTGGAATTAAATTGTTTGATTTACAAAAGGTTTTAATCGTTTGAAGCGGGTAACGTAATTATTTCACAGAGTGAGCAACATTACTAATATATTATTAAGTTAATGGTGTATGGTAATTTGTAACACACCTAGCTATTAAAAGTCTGTGCCTTTTATTACGAAACCTAGAATTGCCTAGCAGGAGGTAATACGCCAGCGTAACAGAAATGTGCTGGTGTCGACAGGTGTGACGATATTGTTGTCGTTGACCGTGTTTCTGAACCTGGTCGCTGAAAAGATGCCCTCCACATCGGATGCAGTGCCTCTCATAGGTATCGCACCGTAGGATACACAGAAACTTTGCACGTTGCTTCCAACAAAGAGAATAATAGGAGATTTGACAATTATGAAAAGTAAATAAAGGTAATGTTTGAAAGTTGCATCCGAAGAGAATGTAATTTAAAGTTTTGATTTAACCTGGACATAAAAATGTAAGGGATTTAATTAATTCTGTTTCATTAGCTAAATTAAAATTAATTTTGTGAAACGGTGTATCTGATAAAATTTTGCACAGAGCTAAATATGAGTTTTGATGTACACCCATCTTTTATTAAACTCCACAAAAGCTCATAGCCGCGTTTTACGTGCCTAGTGAATGTTTCAAAGAGTTTCATTCGTTGCTTGTCGGACGTACCGGCGTCAGATAAAATTCATACTTTCATTGCGGAAGCAGCGTGCACTCTATAAATATTAGATTGCCTAGAATGTGGTATGACTGTTTATGTGTTTTGTATTAGTACCCCCTACGATCCGATGTAGAGGCAAGCGGTGAGTAATTTGGTGTAGTCATCATCACAATCATTCATGGACGTTGTACAAAGCCCTGACATGTAGGCGAGGAGATTAGAAGAGTTGTGTACTGGGTCCCGGGGCAGGGCTTGTAGGGGTGTTAACATTGTGTTTGATTGCAGGAGTCACTATTCTTCTCTCGCTGACGGTGTTCCTCAACCTGGTGGCAGAGACCCTGCCGCAGGTCTCCGACGCTATTCCCCTGTTAGGTACACTGTCCACACCTAGCCCCGACCGTTTTGCTCCATCCCGCTTCGCTCCATTTGTTTTCTCTTCACGATCATTATGTCCTTTTGATTTCGTTTCGTTCTCACCTTTTTCTTACACTCTTCTATTTATGTTGTTCGTTTTATTAAAATTAACATTTAATTAAGAATTGTTTTAAAACATTACAAGGAGTAAATTAAGTACGTTAATTATAATCATTGTTAAAAATTGCGAGCTTATATAGCTGCTGAGTGGTATCACTAGCTTTCATTATACTGTCAATGGATTATCACACATATTGATTGTAATCGTTAATGAAATGCTTCGCTTTTTGTGAGCGATTTTGGAAAATTAGTCATCAATGTCAAGTAATTCAGGCTTGATGTTGTAATTTTTTGATGTTTTATGAATGATGTTTTGGACGAGAAATCCTGGAATCGATTTCGTTGTTCTTTGCTATAGCTTCGTAACCTTAATCTTCATTTTTTGATTGCTGTACTTTAAAACACAAATGTTTTCAACAAATACTAGCAGATTTCTTTCCGATTTGAGTGGCATGGCATGCAATTTGACTCTTTTAACAAGGTTTTTGTTAATCTCGTGGATCCAGAAGGTAAGTCGAGTTGTTTTTATAATATTAAATGTGATTTCGTGTTATTAATTTCTAGACTGTGTGTTTCTTTATTATTTCATACGTAATCGATTCCATGGTGTACATTTTTGGGTTTACGTGTCAATCTGAATGTTTTTCTTCGGAAACGAGTTCTCCGTCTCGTGTTTTGTTAACTTATGGATACTTGGAGGGTGGTGTAGCGTCAATAATAATAAACCCTTCTAAAAAAATAATATAAAAGGCAGCAATAATATGTCTAAATAACTAGTTTGCATGACTTCTTTATGTTTTGTTTATGATTTCACTTGAGACCCCGAACCGACTCAGCACACCGACACGGTATCATGCCCATGAGAAGTACTGGACAGTACACGATGACCCGTAGGTTTAAACATAGAAACTTTTTGTTTTTCATAGAATATTATATTGATCTTTGCAGGTGTTACAATCCTCCTGTCGCAAACAGTTTTCTCTCTATTGGTGGGACATGTTATCACAAAAACCTCAGAGGCGATCCCGCTAATAGGTGAGAAATGTCGTTTGCAGCCAAAGTTTTAATGATAAATAATAAAATGATAAACATGAATAGATTTCTAAAACAGGATGCGCTTTGAGGAATATTTTTTAGAGCAAAGGAGATTGTATCCAAAATATTTCTCCGGCCGTCCGTGAAACACCAAACTAACAAAGATCTAAATAGATTGCGATCGCTTGATTTTAAATTTATTTGAACAAGAGCATAGATTTCTACTTTTTTCTGTTTTCGACTTGCATTTTTAGCCTCGGCCTCTCTGAGGACTACTCTACGCTTTTACAGTTCTTGCCGGTTCTATCAACACTTGAACTAGAATTACTGCACTCATACGAGCTAGTCTAAACGTAGACGCTAAACATACAGACTTTCTGATGGTACCAACTGGCATCCGATCTTCTTGTAATGTTTAAAAATAATTTCAATCCATTTCATAAATTTATAAGATTATTTTGTCCGATTTATTTTTCGATTGGCCTCCGAAATTGCCGTAGTGTTTACGTGACTACTGACGTCAGATTTTACTTTGGCATGATCTAAAACTATATTAAATGAAACAAACTAAAGCACAACTCTCCTGATTAAACAAGCTTTTTAAATAGGTGATTGCCTGTAGTTTGAAGGATCGTAAAGTTAAATAACGGTTTTAAGCAACAAAGTGGATGCGGGTAGTCAGAATCCAGCCTCCAAGTATCTCGTGAACTTCGGATCTCTCTGTGTGGTCTGTTACCAATTACTGACAACCTTTAACCATTACACTGCGTTGTCAAAGGAGTGACGGGCGAGCTGCAAATGCTAACTTGTTGGAAATTACAGCTTCAATTGTTTACAAATTGGTTTCTTTGTGTTCATTTGTTTTTACTTTAACTAAATATATTGCTGGCTTATTTGTTTTGTAAATGTCATTCCTTTGACTACGTTTAAACAATCCTTTATCTTAAACATAGTATTTAAAATGTTGTTTGTTGATTTTTGGAATGAATACTCTTGTATCTTAGTAATTGTATAGGATGAATGTTATTGATATTTACTTCAATCCGTAGCTTAATATTATATTAGTATTATAATAATTTTTAATTAAATTTAGAATTATTCGAATTTATTCAGATTCCAGTACATTGTTTTAAAATCCTCTAAGAAAAGACGATGAATTAATAACAAATTAAGATATATTTGACCTAATATTTGACACAACATATCACCTAGTAAAATAAGGTTAGAGCCGACTCGTTTCAACCGTCTATTATAAGAACTATCCAAAAGCAATTTATTTTGCTACTGTTCCGGACATTGTTATTCTTGTCTTATACAATTGTTTTGTGTCGATATCTTTATCGTTCGCTCCGGAAAGTATCAACGTATTACCTTCATCTTTATATTTTACAACTTATTGATTCTGTCACGTACATTTCCTGTGAATTAAATGCCTGTCCTTCATGACATATGTCTCAAACAGATACTCAGGCATTATCTCCACGTTGAAAGATTGACGTTACATAACCATTTTCATTTCAACCCCCAGAAACTTGTACAGAAACATTCCACGAATCAAAGCTTTAAAAACCATAATTTACCAAACGATGAAATGTCCACGCATAAATTTCATCTAAATGTAAATTAGAAGCGTTGCATGCCCGTTTAAAATGCATGTGGCTATGTGTGGTGTTTAATTGGCTGTCATAAAATATACCATAAAGTATAAATATAAAAATATCGAGTACCTAATTTTCTCCTTACATTTATGTTTTGTTCAACCATCCTTAGACTAAGACTGGTGCACTATCGTAGATCCTGTAGGGGATAGATTTAGTTTTGGTGTAAATGTTGATAATATAGTGTGTACAACTGCGACGCTACGTATGACGTCATATGTAAGTAATGGGACGTAGGCCTTAATGTCTCGAGTGTAATGCAGAGAAGCTTACAGCTGTATTTAACGTTGGAAGTGTAAGTATTATAGATGAAATTTTGGGAAATATTACAGCACTTTTATAGCCCCTCTGTTATTAAAAAATTCTGTTATTAATGTAATACATTGAGAGCATGTAAAATTGATTAATTTAATTCTGTTTTACACTCCGATAAATGCTTGTGTTTATTATATTGTCATTATTTTTTACGGATATAACCGTCATTCCCGTGTGACGTCATACGTAGTGTCGAGCATGACGTGTAGTATTGTCCGGAGTATAAAGCAGGTATGTTGTGCGACAGGGACGTACTTCAACTGCATCATGTTCATGGTGGCGTCGTCGGTGGTGCTGACGGTGGTGGTGCTCAACTACCACCATCGCACCGCCGACATACACGAGATGCCGCAGTGGGTGAGTTTCATAAAATTGACTTCATTTAATATAAGTACTAAAGTTGATTATATGACGACCCAGAAATGCATTGCTTAGGATCTTTATTACAATATCTTTGTAACTATAAAATTGAAACTGGTTGTCATCTTTCTCACCTTAATTTTGATACGCACATTCAATCAAAAAATAAGTTAATTAAGCCGCTTCAGCTGTATAATATTTTCTATTTCCTTAATTGGTGTGGTCTTCTTTCAATTCAGAAATTCACTCTAAGTTCACTCTGATTAACAAGAAAACTCTCCCAACAGATAAAAACAGTGTTCCTACAATGGCTGCCCTGGGTGCTGCGCATGTCGAGGCCGGGCAAGAAGATCACCAGGAAGACGATAATAATGTCGTCTCGGATGAGGGAGCTGGAACTGAAGGAGCGCTCCTCCAAGTCTCTGCTGGCAAATGTGCTGGACATAGACGACGACTTCAGACATGGGCCGCCGCCGCCGAACAGCACGGCGTCGACGGGCAATCTGGGGCCAGGGTAAGGACTGAATATTGTTATTGGTCATACATTTCGGAGCACTTATCCACCTCTGCACCAGATAAACAGAGGCAGGCAAAATTTAACACGCAGTGAGCTCTGAAACTCTTAGGATCACTGGCTTGTCTTTAATGGGGCCTGGGTAAAGACTGAATCTTGTTATCAATAAGGCAGAAAAAGAAACTAAAATTGTGTCTGTATTTAGTTTGTATTGCAGTTACCACGCGACGCATTACAGTCACATTGTCGTTCCCGAATATTAGAGTCTAGACTCTTTTACTGCTGTACATGAACTTTTTCTATATTTTACCATTAACTAGTTCTATTATTGGTAAGTTATCACCAAAACCCATGAACACACACTATAGTTGACATTCATGTGTGCCTAAAGTCATTTTAAAAATGGGTAGGGAAAGGATTAAGGCAGGAAGGCTTTAAATGTATTGTTCATCGCATGAAATGCTAAAGAGTGAAGCTAATTAAAATTGTAGTAATATTGTGAAATTTTATATTTGTTTCGTTATTACAAATTAAATTTGTCTAAAAGAATTTCAATTTAATAGAATTTTTCAGTATTTAAATAACATCTGCATATTGTATCCTATGGTAACGAAGGTATTACAATTAAAAAACTTCAGAAAACGAATCTCACCAATATATATAAGTGCAACTATATAAAAACTACTAAATCTCCATAAAACAAAATATACTTTCTAATCCCACAACACACGATAACAACACAGCTCTCGAACATAAATACCCGGTCCGTTCCATTCTTCTTATCAGCAACAGGTCAAGGCCTGGCAGACGTGTATCTGGCCCAAGGGCGCGTTCTTCATCTCATAAATGTACACTTGTATTTAGACCGAAGCTCTCCGCGGTTTTATTGTTGTCTAATACTTGGTGGAATGTGTCGATTTAAAAGGGTAATGAGAATGTGATGTAATAGATCCGACTTTTGAGATAAGTTAATAGTTCCTGGATTGGGTTGCACGAATTAATTGATAAATGATGTATCCGAGCTGAAGTTATAGAATCAAAATATTTGGAAATTATCTTTAACGAATTTGATATCATAATAAGATCTAAATCTACATGTTGTGAGTCAATTATGTTATTATTCTGATACAACTGATGGATTACTTATTCCTTATTTCGCCTTTTTTAATATGTGTATTGATTGTAGTAGATTTATCAGCTAGGAAAAAATCAATAACGATCCCAGCACACTTCGGTGGGAATGAAACAAGGCTCTCATCAAATCGTGTAGCTGTTGATATAATTCCAACTTTAAAGGAGATAGCCCATTTTACTATGATACTTGGTATCGGTGCGAAGATTTTTGTCTCTCGATGAAACCTACTTTTTTGTGTAGGGAAAAATATATATTTTCAATAAAAATAAACAATATTGCGACCCAGGCCCGGAGTTCTTGGATAAATGAACTTGAAGTCCAGTCACTCTGGTAGCCCCATTTGTAGTAATGGTGACGTATCGTAAAATGTTATGATAATTACTTAATTTTATAAAATTCGTCACCTGGGATAAAACAGGAAAACGTTTAAGGACAAACCATAAAAAATGCTATAATTAATTTTAAGCAGTATCGGTATCGCGGTCAACGATATTTTTACCGATACCATGAATGGGCATTCTTTTTTATTCTAGTTTAATCACACAGTCAAAATCACTCAGACGTTCACACCCAAGAGCGTCCTAGTGTAACCTCTTGACAGCCTCTCTCCGACCAGGTGCTCGATATTCCGCACGGACTTCCGAAGGTCTTTCGTGCGGCCGTCCACCATGGAGGACGTGGGCGGGCTCGGCAGCCACCACCGGGAGCTGCACCTCATCCTGAGGGAGCTGCAGTTCATCACCGCCAGGATGAAGAAGGCTGACGAGGAGGCCGAGCTCATCAGTGACTGGAAGTTCGCTGCGATGGTTGTTGACAGGTTGGTTGATGTTAACTGACTAAAAGGATATTTATATATTGCTTTTTTTTATTATAGGGGGCAAATGAGCATACGCTTTGCCTTCCCCTTATGGTAGGTGATCACTGTCGCCCATGATGACATGCGCCAACACAGGGCATATAGATGCGTTGCCGGTCTTCAGGGTGGGAATATGCCTTTTTTGAAGTTTTACATTATGTATGTTCGCGCATATTTAGTTTGTTAATTATGTAATTTTGATGATTTTATAATGTTAGTGTGAAGGTTTTTGATGAATGTGTTGCTTGCTAATTGATACATTAAAAGTATAAAATTTGAAATAGATTTTTTTACTAACACCTGGTAGAGCCATTTAGCAAGCAGTGCATTACCGAAAACCTTTGAAAGAGCAAAGGACTAAGCCTTCCTCCTTACAGGTTTTGCCTGTTTGTGTTCACGTTGTTCACAATCGTCGCGACGGTGGCGGTGTTGCTGTCCGCGCCGCATATCATTGTGCAGTGAACCTCGGACCTCGGTCCGCACCTACGAGAGAACTAATATTAGACGACCATAATTATAATCAATTTAAATATGTGGTTCAAACGCACACGTCAATATTTGGGCGTTGGTACACCCGGCAGAAACTCTCGGCTGTACCACCACCCAACACGAGACGGTAAATGTAATAATTAAAAGCGTAGTTAAGTCCAGTATTTAAAAAAATTGTGATGTTTATGTACGTTATACAGATAAATGTTGACGAGTGTAATTTGTTAAATAAATATTAATATTAAATTTAAAAGACGAGATTAATATTTTCTTTTTAAATAAGCTTCGTGGAAGTAATTGACTCGGATTTACGATAGAATGGGGTTTCTGTTTTATCGAGGTCGATGGTTCTGGATGGTAACGTTTGTCTTGCGGGTGGTATGACCATAAATATTTCTGAAATAGGACACGAAATTACTTTCAACCGTGTATTTTGATGTTAATTTATACTTGTATTCATTGTTCTTCATGACACTTTTTATGAAAATAATCATAAAAAAATTAGATATTGTCTAAAACTTTAACAAACCACTGCCACTGCAGCTTGCATAATCCTTCGATTTATAGCAATCCTAATTTTGGATTACATTTCCACGACCTTGATAAAACCGGGTCACCACAAAAATGTGAAAGAAATTTCTAGAAAAAAAATATGGAACGATTTGTGTAAAGTACTCGCGTTCGGATGGTAACCTTAGAAAAATGAGGGATCATGCTGTCATTATGTATTAAGTATGGTGTACATAACATAATGGATCAAATAATGGTAGATCACTTGTTCATAGTTTACTATAAGGAAGATCTAATTGATGTAAGCGTTGTGTTGTGTGTTTTTGTATCGATTATCGATTCTGGATTTTAATCGATTCCAATTTAGAATCGATGGAAAGTTACAATATTTGATGTGACATCACGCCGAGGTGAGACATGCTTGTGCCCTCCAATAGTCGTATGTAGGCAGATAAACTTATTTGAACAAAGTACTTTTTTAATTTTTGGTTTAAATTTTGCAAAATTATACTTTGCTGCATTGTTTTATTCATTGAAAAGTTTTTCAATTATTGTCGATCTTTTCAGAATCGTAATCGATACAAAACATCGCAAAATCTATTCACAATCGTAACGAAATTCTGTAGTTAAACAATCTTAGTAGGGAACGCTCGAATCTCGATATATTCAGGAATTGTTAACTAGTGGAATTGATAAATGAGTCAACAATTTAAAGGAACCAAAATAATAGAAAGGTTGTGTCCTTATACTGAACTTTAAAATAAATTAATGAATAACAATAAAAAACGTATAGGCGTAAATTGCGTTAAAATTTAAAGAATCGATTGGATAATCGATTTAAAAACAATCGACGCTAGTAATCAATTTTAAAATAATCGATAATAGTAATCGGAATGAACTTTGAGATGTTCGGGTAGTTTTCTTTTGTCACACTGTTAATCGTAAATAGATTATATCTAGTTATTTTACACATATACAGTAAACGCATAGCCAAATATACAACGCCGCTGAAATATCAATATAATCGTAAGTTATAAGTGTGTACATACAGAATATCATGTATATAATTAGGTGAAAAAATTATATAAATTGAAAAAAAGACTCGAATCTTCACTTAGATCAGCCAATTTTAAGACAGCATCGTTTTAGAAATCTTTGCAATTTTAAAATGCTATTAAAACGTCTACGTCACTCGAGATATTAGTCTTCATCTAATATCGTGCCCGAAGGAATATTCTGGAAAGTTTTAAAAGTGAGGTTATGTCAATATGGCGGACGGAATGAAATTTTAGTCAACGGGCCAGAGAGTGATGACGAACCTAGCACATACTGTAGGGTCTAGTTATAGATACACTAGTTTCTACCGTGACTTTGCACGCTATAAATGCTTATTCTCTTCGATAAAAAAAACACAAAAATTTAAATCACCAAGAAGTTTGATGCTCTAAGTCCATTGTTTCAACCGATGGAATTTAAGCTGCCTTTAGCGAAAATGTTTTTTTCGCTAATAGCTAATACATTACGACAATTCTCAAAAAGGACAGGCAGATATGCCTTTTGATATAAAACAAACAAAACAACTCCGCAACACTCTGAAGCATATAGATTATAAATAATATAATTCAAATCTTTATCTATATCCGTTCCTCGATTTCTCTTATAGGTGTCGTCATAGCTTAGTTATTGTCGTGTCCCTTTGAATTAGTCTAATGTAAGGAAGCTCACTAAATAATGATAGTTTTTAAAATGATCTATGTGTGTCCTTTTCTATTTTTATTTTTAACTTTCTTATATCTTGTGTAAATGAACTTTCGATGTACGAATTGGGAAGTGGTTTTTCAACGTAGTTTAAGGAATTATTAGGAATTGCGTATAACTACTCGTGTAAGAGCGTCGTGTTAAGGTTTTTAGTCGTGTTACTTATGGGAGGGAGGCAAATTATTGTCAGCTGGCTAATTGGATAATTAGTTTTTTTCTTAACCCAATCCTTTTTACGTGGTTAATTTGCGATTTAGCTTAACATTCATTCCAGCTATTGCGCAGCTAACAGTTTCAACTAAATACCAATTTAGCCAGTTATGATGTATAATAACCCTCTCGACCACCATACATCTAAATAGAGAATTTATTAAATGTTTTGTCTTAGCAATTTATTTTACTGTTATTAATTTACTGTGTGGTGCTCGCGCTATATCATGTTTTACTGATGTTTAATTTATTAATATTTTAACAATTGTTGGTTATGTTCAAACCCTATTGTATATTTCAAAATGTAAAATGGCGGACGGTTACAACGTTTGCGGGAATTTGAAGTTGCTTGAAATGGTCGATACAAAACCAAAATTATACTAAATCAAGCGTATTTTGTACAAGCAATGCTGCTTTGACAGAATATATGGAATTTTAAATTAAAATCATTCAAATACAGCTATTTGGCGACCATGTAACTGCGCTACTGGCAATTTAGATTTTCCGAGGCAGATCGGCAGAAATTCACATTTCTCTAACTGGCTGACCGATCTCAGACATTTTAGGAATATCAGCTAGCATTCAGTGGTGTAAAATTGAGTCTAGCAAATTCTTAGCCACTGCATAAAATTTAATCGATTACAGTAACATCATAATCGATTTATACCGATACATCGTCGTAACCGATTACGCCGATTAATCCAACATTTAATTAGATTTGTTAGTGCCAAAAATAGGGTTTATAAATATCTAATTAAGTTGAATTATAGGGTTTAAATAAAGTTGGATTTTATTGTAAAAAATGAATAAACGAACTAGGGACATTGTTAACGCGTATGTTGGTCGTCTGTGCGCCACCGCGACCTCATCAGCCAATTTTAAAAGCACTTATTTTGTTAAAAAAAAAAGAATAATGACAGGTTGTGAAATTGTAAGGTCGGTGGTGACGGACCGATATTAAATATTAAAAAAAATACAATTAAAAACGAGTAGAATAACATAATTATTAAAAATGGGATAAAAATAAAAATCGCCTGCTCGGGACCGGGTTAGAATAAACGTACAAAATGAACTGAAGCGATTATCTCACAATTTTGTTATTTTTTTGGTCTTTTCAAAACATACTTGAATGCACATGTAGATGTTCATCGAATTTCAATAGTTTTTAAAACTAAATTATTTAAATCTATGGACGAAAATCTCGAAAACGTCACACGTTTTACAATTTTTAATATTATTTTATCTTCATATAAGTAAAGCTCGATTGTTTATTTTTTTCGAGATTTTTTCTTTTCATTATAATATTTTACACCTATTTTAATAAGTGGCCAATATCAAAGATACTAAGGATATTGTTTTCTAATTTACATTTCCTAGAAAGGTTTGTGCAGCTTGAAGCCTATTTACTTAAAAATATCCATTAAAATTATTAAACAATAATGTTAATTAATTTTATCTCTTTTACTTAAAAAAAATTGTTTATTATCTATATATATCTACCAAGAAAACAAAATGACCAATTGTGTGATGATTTCGTGATTTTAATTTTAATTTTTGTATTTCATTCCTAACACAATTTCCGAATTGCATTATATTATTATACTTATATATACGTGTAATTATTTTAACATGTTTGTATGACATATTATGTTTTATATTTTATTCATTTAATGCATTGGTACCAAAACCAGTATTGGCAGAAATTCCCATTTCTATAAATTGAAATGTGTTGTATAACGTCAATTTTCTGTCTATTGAAGCATTGCAAAGGTAAACTGAAATTCTAACCTTCATTCTAAAATCTATAAATAGCCTTCAGCAAATAGACTCAGATTTTATTTAAAGTCCAGCTAAATTGATATTTTTTTAGATTCCATTACGACTTATTTCTTACAAATATTACTGGTTGAAATATTTGATGTTTTATTTAAAAATAATACCAACTAATTGAGTTGGAATGAAGACGTGTAGTTGGTTTAACACTGCCATTAAATGTTTCTTAATTTTATATTTTTTTAAATAGTCTGAGTTAAACTGGTCACAATATCAACAAAAGCTTTGTGCCAGACGCTTCTATTACTTAAAAAATGAAAATTTATATCAATTTATGTTCATCGCAAAACAGCAAAAATGAAAAAAGAAATACCTCCACAATCTATTCTAAAATCACTATCGAAACTTATTTTAAAATATCTCTTGTGATTAAGAACTCTGTCCATTACTGGCTACATGAAAATGTATTTTCTTTTTAAAAATCGACGAGTGAAATTAAACAGTCGAAGGCATCGAGAAGACGAGTGCGTTGCTCCCATCCCTAATCGATAGCAGATGCCGCGCTCGCATGATCTTCAAATGTACGAGCGGTGGTACATTGACTTTTCACTGAGACATTTTGAGGTTAAATAACTACTAGATATGCCGAAAGTTTTAATTGAATATTGTTTTGAATATTTTTTCGGTGGCTATGATTTGCAGAACTAGCCTCTTTGGAATTTTAGCCTTTTGGTAAAATTAGTGAAAAGTACATTTTTAATAATTTTTAGTGAGACCAAAAAACATATATTACATAATTTTTTTTACAAATTCATGTAAATGAATAAAAATGTGTCAAGGTTCAAACAGCATTATATCTCCTGTAGTCCAATTTTTATCGGGCTCACAGGACCAATTTGTAAACATTTTTTTATACTTTTAAAAAATATGCCATACAAACATACCAGCATACTGCACAACAGAAACTAAATGCTTTAATCGTGAAACAGGTATTTTGGACTCACATGTACATTTCTATTTCAGAACGCTATGTAATTTAAGATTTTTAAAATAATTTCCATTTGCCATCTTCCATTTTTAAAATTATTATGGTGTAAGCTTATAGGCGTGTTTCAAATCATCGCCAGTTAAACGGTGACTTTTCTTGACACTACTTCTTTATTGTTGGTCCATATTTGTGATTTGCTTTGGCAATCGTCATTTTTTGACAAATTGAATTTTTAATTTTTGTTTTGTATTTGGGAAAAACTACAATAAATTTAATAATGCTGTTATTTATCGACATAAACTATTGAGAGAAATTAAAATAAACACTGTTTTTTGCAATTAGAAAAATACTATTGTTCTTTGTCTGCGTATGTCAGTCTAAGTCTTCTAAATTGACTCTTGATATTCATCTGTTTTCGTATCAAGAAAAGTCACTTGCAACATACAACTAAATCGCTTTGTAGTACATTTTGGATATCAGATCACCTCGAGGGTGCTTCTTGTCGTAATATACTTAATTCTTATTTATTTTACTCTATTTTTTTTTAAATACTTGTCATGATTCAGTATTTTTTGTTTATTTAAGCACACAAATTATCAACTTTTAATGGCGTCGAATTAGGCTGTACGATTAATGATTCGCTGCATAAATAATAAAAAAAAATATCATGGCTGACAAGATAAAATAGCCCGTACACAAAACTGTTAGTCGTCCATCCATTACTTATTATAATTTTAAGTATCTAAAGAGTTTTACCTAAAAGAAATCCATATATGTTATTAATGGTTTAGTACAATTATTGTATGTTATAACTATTTATTGTTATTTGAAATGTATAAATATATTTTATATAATAATAGGTCATATGTTAATGTTATTCTATCTATTTAAATACATATTTAAATGTGGATGGTTGACTATCTCAGCAAAACAAGTCCATACCTCTAGCTTTCTCTTTCATTCATATTACATTGGTTTTTTGTCGCTTTCGCACTCGATGCTCCATATTGTGTTCCTGTGGCTTAACCATTAATGGAATAATTAAATTTAATTAAAATAATAAAAAATGGACAATTATATACGACTGCAAAATTTTAATACAGCTGAGTGTAATGTAAGTTTATAACGAAAAGCCCCTATGGAGGTTTTTATAATAGATGAAAAATATAATAATAAATTAAAATACAAAGGTAAATTTGTAAAATAAAAACGCGAACGGATAAAAAATGTTTATTCGTTAAAATTGACTATCGTAAGTAGTATTCGATTTGTATAAAATTATAAAATAAATTAAAGCAATCTGATTTATATTATGTCGTTGTTTTATTTGAAGACAATTTTACACACGGATCATAATTAAACTACCCACAACATAAAACACATAGGTACTACGATTTTACATTTTTATTTCAAAACTGAAGGCTAACATCGACACGTAATACACCAAAAAGTTATTTTTCTAATTATATTTTATCGAAGTAAGCATAATGTAACTTCTCACACAATAAAATAAGCCAAAAGATATACTTATTCAGTGTCGTTGTAAAATATTTTGACATGAATTTAAAGTTCTGAATTCGATTTCCAGGCTCCTAGAAAAACCATATTTTTTGAATTTATTTAAATAAAGAATATTTTCACACGGATACCTATCGAAATCCGTTTTTTTCGACACATTACATAATCTTAGAAAAATACGTAAGTTTAGTCAACAACGCAACATTGAAGAAGAGATTGTACAACGACAAGGATAGTTCCACGCAAAATAAAACCATTCTGAGAAAGGTAAGACAAAACGTATAATACTCAATTTACTATTAATGCGATGCGTTTTTCGAAGAATTGGCATAATGTGAAGGAAATTCCTCGTAAGAAGCTTTAGCTATTCTGATTGTAATATTCCCTTTTCGCATCCAATTAGGTTGCTAAGATCTGCACGGAGAGCCAGTTAAGTATGAATTTGTGGATATTTCTACTTCTAAATCTTATATATATATGCCTGTTAGGGTACTTAGGGGTGCCGCTGTTGGTCAAGCTTATTTTCGCGCTACAATATGATAGGAGGTGAATCTATAGCCATGCTCCCTTTTTGAAATTATAATTACTATTTCAATATAAAGTGTTGATTATGGTGTTTTCTTCTGGAGTGGTGAACTAAGAAGCGGTTGTGAAATGAGATGCTTTTGGCTCGATCTCCATAGTATAACAAACAGAAATGTGATCATCAAATATTTTATTATTATCCTACGTCAGGGTCGAGACAACATATTATTTTTGTATTTGATAGTTGTGATTGAAATTGATAGGGTTGTTTGTCTTCCATTTCCCGTCTATTTCGTCTCATATATTATGAAATTTTGTTCAATAATTTTTTTGCTTAAAGGCAAAAGTACCAATAAACTGAAGCCGGCATATTAATTATTCCGGGTGACTAAAGAACAGTCATCTATCGCTACTCGATATTCTGTTTGTATGTCATCGAAATTTTCATCAAATGCATTGTGATCACTTGGCCGCGCCAGCATAAATATACAATATTCATACACTGATAGTGTTGTGTAATTTTCGGAAAAATTCTATTTTTCGGAAAAAATTCAGGAAATTTTTCGGAAAAATTTCAAAATGGAAAAATAATGGAAAAAATCGATTATTTAACTTAATTGTTGCTTTTTAATCGTAAAATCGATTTAATTGTTTTATATTCGTAATAAATTTGCTAATAAAGTAAAAATACATGCATTTGTAATACTGTAAAGTCCAAATTCGCGGTAGGGATTAAATGTAATGGCTGCAATTTGTAAAAAAGAGTCATAAACCATTAAATATAAATAAAACATAATCAATTTGGTTCATAAAACACGAAAAAACAAACAATATTTTTTTCCTATTTTTCCCTGAGTTTCGATTCACCCCGTTTTTCTGGAAGTTACGTTTCGTTCGAAATTCAAAAATGGAAAAATATCGGAAAAATAATTTGAAATTTTTCATATTTTTCTGAAAAATTGAAAAATTTCATTGGGAAAATTTTCGGAAATTTTTCATGACCCAACAGTATACACTGATTTGAAGCTACCCATATAATTCCTTTAAGCAAATGTTTATTCCATATCATATCAAACTTTTCCACAAAGCCTCTTTTGAGTAGACTCTTTGTCGTTTCAAAGAGGATTTACAACTAAGACATTTATGAGGGCCGATGTTGAGTGAAGCTCCAAACGTAGCCAAGATTATACTCGGTTTGCATTGGAACTAGCTGGCCCGGGCGTTTCACCCGGCCTAATCTGTTTTGAAAGGCACTCTGGGAGTGGCGTTTTTTAAAATCCCCGGCCTTTGTAGACGCCTGACAAATTGAGAAGTTAATGAACGGAGACAAAACAGTATCTGTTTTTCCATAGGCTTCTCTTGATGTTTTTCTTGGAATTGAGTTTGGGTTGTCTTTTGCAAGTGAACTTGGAGTGTTTGGAAGTTATTTACAAGACATAGTCAATAATTATATATTATCGTATTTATTATTAGGTAGTTAGCTCATAAGCATAAACTATATATTTTTGTAATTCCTATATAAGCAATATTCCTGAATTTTTGTCGACCTGCGATTGGCTAGCATGGTTTTACATTTTCGGAGAAATATTCCAACTCCTAATAAATCCCGGTTTTCAAAGCGAAATAATATGTCACATAAATCAGACGATTTGTCACTGAACAGAAATATTGAAAAAGATAGTCAGGATTACGATTTTAGCTCTTATTATTCTACTTCGTTATTAATTTAATATTTTAAACTATTATTAAACATAATATGTTAACATACCCTCAGCTTCGTTTCCAATAAAATAACAATTCAAGCCCACCACACCAAGGTGCCTGCAAAAGCGCAATAAAATAAAAATAAAACATTCCAACTTTAAATTCAAAAATCGCCCACTCAGCAACAGATTTCCAGTCTCACTGACTCCAGCCGAATTTAAATTTCAATTAGGTTTTCGAAATTCAAATATATCTGGGAGACAAGTGGCGCCCGCGGCCATAAATGTAATTTTGTGATATTTCACGACGCTCGACGTGGTTATTGGAAACTATTTTGATGTCGATAGACTGTAGTTTTACATAGTTGTGTGTTACATGCTTATATGGTTGTAGGTGAGGTATTTTATTTTTGCTAGTTGAATTAGCGATCAATCAAAATATTATTAATGTTGTCACGTATTATATTTATGGAATGTACTGTATTTGAATTTAGATGCGAAATCGCAATAGGAAAAATATGAACAAAGTGCGGCTACTTTGATTACCAATTTTATGTACAAATTAAAAAGTAAAATGGAGACTGCCTCGGTGGCGTAGTTGTATTACGGTACGGTTACAAAGCTGAGGTCTCGGGTTCGAATCCCGGGTCGGGCAAAGTGATATTGGATTTTTCTATTCATTATCAGCCCGGAGTCAGGAATTTGTGCCCGATATGGCGATAGGCTCGCCCCCTATCACATCGTGGGACGGAACATGCAAGGCGAAATGTGGGTGTCCTAGTGGTGCCTCTGCTTACCCCTTCGGGGATAAAGGCGTGAGTTTATGTATGTATGTAAAAAGTAAAATAATACTACATTTTGTCCTTTATCTATCGACTATTAAAGTCGCGTTTATTTTCATAACTTTGTTTTATTTTATTAATACCTCAATTTCTAGACGATAGACATCCCTGTTCTTTATAAATATATTTTAATTGAGGGTAGTTGTACTTGCTCTGTCTTCACGCTAATACTATAGCGAGTCTCGTGAAGTCTTCCAAAAACATGGCGCGTCCTTCGCAATTTGGCTTGATTTTCGCCTAATATCGCGTGTGTTAGTGGATTATTTAACGTTACTAGTAATTATTTGTGTTCAGCATACCGTGAGCGTGTGTATGGTACGACGCAAGGTGTTCCGCCGTGGGGCATGTGTGCTTAATTTTTTCGTGTGTTCATGGAAAGTCTGGTGTTTGTAGTGCTTATTAACATCTAGTGTTGAAAGTGTGTGTGTATACTGTGTGTTCTACAATTGGTTGAAATTGTTGTCGGCGCTGAATACGTCGAGAGTACGAGTTCGGTAAGTTGCTAAATATATGTACATATTTTATGTTCGATTGTTGTTATCACTGTTGTCTTCGATATGAATTTTAACACTGGTGTGTGTTAGGCTTGCATTAGGTTTTATGGCGGTAAATAATCTTTGTGACGGATCTGAAGCATATTCCATCGTTAGTCCTTTGGCTAGTTACGTGTTCTTAGGTTCAGAGTAAAAAAAAATGAGTGTACTGCGTCTGCTGAAATTTAACATCCAAACATTGCATTCGAGTAGGAGAGAAGAAAGGTACTGAGGACACTTGGCTACAAAGGCCATGGGCTTGACGTTGTCATTACATACCTGTTATATATAGGGTATGTTAAGTAAAATTTCAGGGCACCACAGTATTGAGCGGCTGTTTAATTTTTTATAACAATTAAGATAAGATTATAGTTCAATACGAAGTACATAAAATAATTTTATATTATTCTCAAATAAGTAGGGATATTTATAAAATTATCTAAATGCCCATTTGTTTTTCAAAGAATATTCTGCAGGAACGAACCCTTATCCCCGGCCGTGTGTGCTTATCTGGCCACTCATCCCGCGCCACTTGAAATATTATATCCTTTGATTCCATCTAAATGCATGAAGGATTATCCATTTGTACGTGAAATGAAATATCACCATATTTTATTTTACATACAAATGATTATCTTGGAAAAATTATTTTACAATGTCAAAAATATTTTTAATTTTTTTTTAAATGTTTGCTTCGCTCTTGGATTACTTTTTGCAACACTTTCATTTGTTATCATTTGTTTCAATATATTGCCAGATAAATACAATTTAGATATATCTAGGGACTTACTGAGTGTAATTCATCGGTATCATAAAATATGTGCCGCTGTCGATCTATGCTTATACGAATTAAGATCGCGCTGAAAATTTTATAAATGCATGCAAATTACATACAGTACAAGTTTAGTAGGCGTTCTTTTAAGCACTGTATGTGGGCGTGGACAGAATTCCTTTCTTATGCCAATGAATTACTTTAACAAGTTATTTAAGGGCTTCTTGGTAGGGAAACTGACTACCGAATTTATTCTCTATTTTGTCTCGGGTTGTACGAGTGTGATTTATCGATATATTCATAGTTAATTAAAATAACATTTTTCCAACCATCCCACAATATTTAGGCTATTAGCTATTCAAGATTACGCCATTGAGCCTTAACCAAGAATGAATTGCCTATGCTGACTTGGGGAAGCGGGTTGGCAGTCGCAGTACCAAACTGGAAGGCTAGAGACACTGACATACCCCTTTCGGCCTCCCCCGGGGTACCGAAAGGGAAGCTTAATAGCTTTTCCTCTTGGACAAAAAAAAGTCACAGTACCAAAGCCTTACTAGTGGTATTTCGCTTAATCGTTGAAGGAAAATATTGTCACGTCACCTGAGAGTTTTCCATAATACATTTTAAGCTATATCAACAAAATTCCGTTTTCTACACTTTCTCCATAATCCGCTCATAAAATTGATTAAAATAATTTCAAAACAGGAAGCCTAGCGTGCTCTATTTCCGAAAGCTTGATAATATGAAGCCTTATTTCCGAAAGCTCGCGCCGAATGTAATCTGTGCTTTGTAAATTACAACAGGATGCACAAAGCTCGCCCGTGAGCTTTATGCCGACCTGCGTGTAGCTAGTGGCCGGCGTGTGGCCAATTTGGATTTTATCCCGGATATATTGCGATGAGGAAAATTTGGTTCACTATGAGTTTCCCCCTACTCATTTTGGTAGTTGATACTCGTTGCGGGTTAGAAATTAGATTTTATTACAGCTCTCTGAGCTTAAATTCCTTGTCTGATGATAACGCGTGACACTGTCGATCCTGACCTCGATGCTAGATGGCTTTCTTTTTTACAATTAAAACAGGATTTAAAATCGAAAAACTGACACAATCAAGCCTAAGACGTTGCATTTCATAACCAATAAATGCTCTCACTGAGCCAGTCTTATCGTCCGAGCAGTCGAACCCATGACATAACAATTTATAACCTATACATCACTAGAAAAGAGCCATGCTGTTTACATACAATACGCCAATAAAAATCCAAAATATTTAAGAAGTTAAAATCTTCAACCATAACCTAAATAAATATTGATAAGTTCCCGCTAGCCAGGTTATCAGAGGGGTGACGGCAGGGTGCGTGCGATCGATCCTTCGGGAGCTCTCGTATTTCCCGATCACAACACCGTCAAGGTGTGAAGCGGAGATACGCTGTTGATCGAATGCCGCCATTATAATGTCATTTATTCTGTTAAATGGATTTTGTTTTTTAAATCTGGTTTGAGATATTTCCGCGTCTAAGTGCTCAATTTGAAGACACCTATTAATAGATTATTTGTAGTATGCAAAACTGTTTGCTCTTCCTATCTTTAGTCTTTTAAGACAGGCGAGTTATTTTTCATCAATCATAATCTATGTTATACCTTGCTCATCTATCGGTTTTATAGTACTGACTTGCTTTAATTCGTTAGTAGTTTTTTTTTTTATTACATCAAGCGTTATATTTGTAGACCAAAAAATTACCACACTTTTGCACTGAATCTGTAAAAATTGAATTTAGTTTTTGCGGAAAATTTTGCTGATGCATTTTTACTAATGAAATTGCACAAGTCAACTAGAAGTTTTACATATAGTCGAGGAATTGCTAACGTATTACTACTTAAAGTGTCTGTCGTCTTATAACCGTAGGGTTGTATTAAAATATTTTAACAAATTACAATTATTTACTAATCCATTTGATTTAGGATAGAAATGCACTTACCATTTAGTATTCTGTCGTTTTCGAGGCGTATAAAATACGTATATTACATAATTTAATTAAAAAAGATAGTTCTTTTATCCAAATGGTGGACTATGTGGCAATGTTAGTTTAAATTGTTTTATATTTTTTGTTGCATTATTCCGGCAAACATCGGAACAAGTGGTCACCACTTCCTATAAGCATCTACTACACATTTTTAGTACCTGTACTAAAAATCACCTACCAAAAATCCAATTCTTTCGGTGTTGAAGGTGTACCTTTCGGGGTTTATTTATATCGCCATGTAAGCGACAACCCTATAAATAACATGTTGAAAAGTTCGTCCAGTGTTTGACCCAAATCTTGAGGTCTTTGCCCTGAATATTTTATAACACTTAGGTGTTTCCAGATTTTATGTTTGACGTCAAATAAGAGCAAGTCAGCATTTAAAATAGTGTTGGGGCCACAATGTAAATATTTTGCCGGTGATGCAATATTCTTTACATCTTCCCTTCGTTTTTCTTTTGTTCGCATACAACCGATGCAACCGGCTATAAATAATTTCCATCGTCCTTGAACATCTACCACGTAGGCTGATAGGTGTGTTGCTGGCTCAAACTTAGAGGGCAAAGTGAAGGGAGGGGGTAAGCAGTATTGGGACTCAATCAATCTCCCCCACCAGATGCAACGCGACGGTAAAAGCGTCATTCCAAGTCGGATGGCTGTGAAATACTGAAATAAATAAAATAAATAAAATAAATAAAATAAATATAATAAAAAATACTATGTGAAATACACTAACAAACACATTGTAAAGTACCTCTTAACAACTATATAATTAGATACATGTTGTAAAATAAAAAATAGAACTCGCAGACAAACCAAGTACTTGGTTTTGCGGGCCTAATTTTAAACCTATTGTAATATTTTTTGAATTATAATAAATAAAAAAAAAAAAAAAAAAATAGAGGTACCACTCAGTCGTTCTGGCAGATTCCTAATATAATACTGAAACTATTATAAGTAAATAAAATACTGGTGGTAGGTCTCCCATATGTGAGAGGCCGCTTGGGTAGGTACCACCACAATGTCTATTTATCCCGCCAACAGTAGTGTAAATGCACTGTTGTGTTGCGGTTTAAAGGACAATGTAGCCAGAGTAACTACTGGATACAATGAGATTTATCATCTTATGTCTCAGGGTGGCGAGCGCAGTGGAATGCCAAGCATTGTTTTATAATTCATGGTGTTGTTTGGTTTCGCTTTTGCTCATGAGCGGTCGTATCGCCTGGCGAATGGCAAGCCCATCTTGCCATTAATTGAAATAAAAAAACGCTTATGCATCCGTCATATTAATCGTCAAGCTTATTATCAAAGTTAGGAGGAAAGGTATTATCCCCTTTTACACTTAGTTTGAGCACATCAAAGAGTTACTGAAGTTAAACTAGCTCCGAACTAAAATGCAGTTATCATATCACGAAAAATACGTACGGCTAACTGGCAATTTGGTGCGCAACTCTGCGCGTAAACTAGTTTCTTCCTGTCGGTGGAATTATGCAAATCGGACAGTTTCAATGGCGTGCCCGGGGCCAACTTTTAGCACAAACGACGACGAAATACCAAAAATTCTGTCTCCACTTCCCTTGCAGTTTTTCCGTGATACCTTTTAATTATTCGGTAATGTTTATTAAATGCAATTTGAGATGGTCTTTTTCGGTTTGTTATATCTTTTATTGCCTTTGTTGGATCAGTGGATATGAAAAGAGAATGAGGTAGATGTTGTTGTAATAATGGAAGATTAAAACTTAAAAACTAGTTATTAAGATATTCTTAGTAATGATTGTAAATCTGTGGAACCAGTTGCCAGCGGCATCATTCCCGGACAGATACGACCTGGCGACCTTCAAAAAACGAGCGTATTCCCACCTCAAAGGCCGGTAACGCATCTCAATGCCCTATGGTGTTGCAGATGTCCATGGGCAGCGGTGTTCACTTACCATCAGGTGAACCGCATGCTCGTTTGCCCCCTATAATATAAAAAAAAAAAAAAAATTATTTGTAAAATCACGAAGACATGAATCATTAGTTAACCTATTTTTTTGGCAAAACACAAAGCAGTTTTTAAACTTTGTTCTTTTTAATAACAAGCAAACACGAGTTTTAATCTCACTTCCCCTTGCGAATAAGTTAGCGACATTTGTTTAAGAAAATAACCACCGTTCCTCCCGTAATGATATTATGGCGTTCATTTTATCATTACGGGAGGAACGGTGGTTATTTTCTTAAACAAATGTCGCTAACTTATCACTCTATTTCTTTGCGACAACTTCGCGAAAAATTGAAAACAAGCGCGGAATAGGAGGCAGAACACTTCGCTCTTTGAAATGGTTTCTTTTTGTAAGGTTTCCTAGCGGGGTGGTGGGTAGGTATAGCAATGGATTTGTGTGGATACTTTCTTAGTCGAGGTAATGTCTAGAAACAAACGGTATTAACAACGTAATTATTGTACTCAATTATGTCTAATGTAGTATACTTAATTTACGGCCAATAGTGGATTAACTAGTTTGTTTGTCATTTTATTTATCACAAAGGTATAATTGGTGCCAACATTCTACTGATCTCAAGATAATTTAAAAAAGCAAGCATTTCACCTCCTCCCCTAGTTTCGCAGATGGAAACTTCTCGAAGACGAAGAGCGCCGATAACTCAGTTAAACAAGATTGAAGCTTGCAATATCTCCAATGGCCACCCGACACCCTAAACATTTTTTAACATTAGTAACCGTGATGTATGGCGAGGGCGGTGGGAAATTGAAGGATGTACAAACGACTCAGGCATTTGCGCTCGTATTTGAAATGTGTTTCAATTTGAAGTTTCTTTGTATGATATAGAATGGTTAGTTAGGTTATATGGATATCTTACTTGTTCATGTGATGAGTTAGTTCTATGGGTTGGAAATCATTTTTTTATTAATTTTATTATAGGGCAATGACCATACGATTCATCCATCGCAAATGATTCTGCAATACAATAGGGCATAGAGATGCGTTGTCGACCTTTAAGGTGGGAATAGGTACGCCCATTTTTGAAGCTCACCAGGTTGTATTTATCCGGAAATGCTGCTGTTGGCAATTGGTTTCAGAGATTAGTTCCGGAGATTTTTGAATTGTTAAATAATACTACCAGGGTTTCGGAACGTGTTATAGCTGTATAGAAGACACTACCTTTCTCCTTAAACAGATATTAGTATTATTTCCTCTGTCTGTATCAATTGGTAATATTTTTAGTATAAGTATTTATATATTATGTACTTGTATATTTATTTATTTATATTATTATTATTAATGTATTTACATTAAATATGTATATAATGTTTGTGTATTTATATGTTTAATTAGTATTATTTATGCTGTATTCTTTATTTTATATCTACACTGCCCTCTCTTTCTCCTTCTCTTAAATCCATCCCATTGTCTGTAAGATATTGCCTAGAGCGATAAGACTGCCATTTGTACTTTGTTATTTATGTATATTGTGTTTCATTGACGTGTATAATAAAGACTAAATAAATAAATATAGAAAAATAACGATAGAAAGTAGTAGTTGTAGAAAACAAAGAGAAATGTAATAAAGAAATATTCAATTGAAGAAATTAGTCGCACTACGTTGAAAGTTTGTAACGCAGCTTGAGTGAATCCTCTCAATTCACTCTATTAGAGAGTACTTGAAGTCGGCCAATAACTGTTCCAGTTGGAATGTTGAACTTTAGCAGCCATGAACAGCATTTGATTACAACTCCTGTCGAGCTGTGATCTCTGAACTTCAGGCCACTGTATACATCCTTATTGTTAAGTAGCTGTCTTTATTTATAAAGAAGAGGGATAAAAAATACATGTATACAAGACAAATGGACAAATGGACAGCCTCCGTGGCACAGTTGGTTAGCCGCCGGCTGTGAAACGAGGCTGCGGGTTCGATCCCCGCACAGAGACAAATGTTTGTGTAAAGCATAAATATTTCTTTTGCGTCTGGTTGTTTGTGAGACCGAAAAGTCTCTGATACCCACCTGATAACATGAGTAGTTTCTGATACCCACGAGACAAGACTCGATCTTAGTGTGGAAGTCAGGACTATGTATGTGACTGTTGGGTGTATTTATTTAAATATAAATACGAAATTACCTAGTGTAATAAAGCCGGCAATTATACGATTGTTATTATGTTATTTCTTTATTATTTCTCTGTATAGTGCAAAATAGGATTTAATAAATAAATACATTCACTAATACACATGCCCTACCTTAAGAAATAATCCTTGTACTGTAGATAATTTCGACACCTGGTGGTAGGTCTCTCATATTGTGAAAGACCGCCTGGGTAGGTACCACAATCTCTACTTCTCCCGCCAAACAGCAGTGTAAATGCACTGTTGTGTTCCGGTTTGAAGGACAGTGTAGCCAGAGTAACTACTAGACATAGTGAGACTTAATATGTTATGTCACAGGATGGCGAGTGCAGTGGAATGCCAATGATGCCTTGTAATTCATGGTGTTGTTTGGTTTTGCTGTCGGTCGTATCGCTTACCATCAAACGAATGGCATGCTCGTCTCGCCATACATTGCAATAAAAAAAGAGATAAGAAACTACAAGATACATTTGTTCACAACATCTAAATCTGGAAACAAATATCAGTGAGTCCACAAACATTTGTCTTGGTGGAACGTGAAGCGTGGCCTCGTGTTCACAGCCGGGCTCTTTACCAACAGGTTACAACGCCACTTGAAAGCATATTGAAGTATGAGTGGATTCTTCCCTACTTTTAGCAGGAAAATTTATTAATATGCTAAAAGTGTAACATGCGTTAACAATATTATGTTGAATGCTAGTAGTGCCGGAGGCGTGTTAAAACATCGAATGTAGTATTAAGTTGGAAGTGAATGAATTATTTATCGCGTTGCGGTCTGAAGGTGGTTCATCTTGTAAATTGGGTTTGGCTAACGCGCACAAAAAAGTCGTGGTCAGAAGCCTCGATGCTTTGTCGATTAGTTTAAATTAAATATCAGCATTTACTGGTCAATTTGAGGAATGTAATGGAAACATTTTATCGCCTGCGTGCTCATGTTCGACGCCTAATTGCTAAATATAAATATGTCATTATCAAATTCTTGCTCTTGATATCTAACAAAACTTGTGAAACATACAAGTATCATGTAAATTCGCTTTTAACCCTACATGTCAGCAGTTGTAAAATCCCTTTTAACTAATTTTGCAATGAAATATTGTATTTTGCATGTAATTTTAGCGTCTCGACTCTCACGCTTACGTAAGATTGCAACGCATCATATTTTATTCAACTTTTACTTCATACAAATATAAAAGAAATGCAAATCCCAAAATAAAATATTTATTTACCACAACATAATCACAATACCTAATAAAAGCTGCGAAATGTATAGATTTGCTTCTAACCCACTTACAAGTTACCATTTCTAAAATCCGTTGTATCATATTAATTTTCGCAGTGAGCCTTCTCTTCTCTATGTATTGTGGTTATATTTCCAGTGGAGTATCTCAAGAGGTAAATCAGAGTGCTGCTTGTTAACACAGAAGTGTTTTTAGAGAATTGTATAACGCGATGTGCTTACTTTAATCATTAACGAACATTCAAATACAAGGTGAATATTGTACGTTTATGCATAATCTTATAACTACTCGTCACGGATTGCTGTTGATTACTATAAAAGGAGATTTATAATTAAATCATAGTTATTGAATAGGAACCGTTTGAAATAATGCATTGCTTCAATAGGAAGGAAGCTTTTCGGGGGTTACCTGTTCCAATTCATTGTTGTTTCAGTGTTGTTGACTGATGTTATGTATGTAGTTATTTAATGTAATATATAAAAAAAAAACTATAAATACTAAATAAAATATTATAATTATAATTGTAGAGTAAGTAACTAAAAAATATGTTTATCTTACGATTGTGAATTGTGGTAGAATAAATTTTATTATTAGGTCATTAGATGAGATTCCTAAAAATGATAAGTTATCGTGATAACATTATAGAGATAATAACAACCTAGCCCACATGGCACATACGTTCTACTGAGTAACCCCCCTCTACAATTAAGAAGGCTGAGGTATGGCCACTGCCCTATGGAGGTTGACAGACTTCTCCTGCCTTAGAGCATCCTAAAACTTACTTTTAAATATCGCCATATTCCAAATCAGCCTTTTGACAGCCTCCGTGGCGCAGTTGGTTAGACACCGGCTGTGAAACGAGAGGCCGCGGGTTCGATCCCCGCACCGAGAGAAATGTTTGTGCGGCCCACAAATATTTCTTTCGGGTCTGGGTGTTTGTGAGACCGAAAAGTCTCTCGTAGTTCTGATACCTGCGACACAAGACTTAATAGATCTTAATGTGGGGTCGGGACTATGTGTGTGACTGTTGGGTGTATTATTATAAAAACAATAATAAATATTGACTAAAATATTCCAGTCAAAGTACTAAGTAAAATACAGACGTTATGAAACAAAATCCTAACCCCATTAGCGACCCCAAATGTAAGGAACTTGGGTTAGGTCAACAAAAGATTCGAGTGTCCAAGATCCGCGGGGTAAATTAGCGTTTTAATTATTAAACACCCCGTGAAGGGGTGGGGGTGTAATTCGCAGCGGGGTGACAAAGCGGCCCATTAAATTTAATATTTTAAAGAGTGGCGCTAGTTTGCCTCTCTCGACCCCGTTGCTGGATTTTGTGAAATGTGTTATGGGGTTTGTGAAATTTTATGTTCGAGTTTTGAGGATACGAAATATTGTTTTTTTTAAGTATAGATAGTTATTACTCGTATTATAAATTCGGCATTGAAATTGTTTTATATGTTTTTAAATTACGCACACACATTGTCGGGTACAGCAAAGGAATACGGTATGTTAAATCCACAAAAAAAGGCTTGACTATTAGGAGTTGAAAAATATTTTTTTGTTTTTATATCAATGCTTCCTGTTTTGATTGAAAAAACTACATTATAACGTGCGAAGCCGCAAACAAATCTTAGTTCATTATATTAATACTTTTGTTCTATAGTTTCAGATTATAATGTAAAAATAATGTATTATAATTGCTAAAAATATTTAAATAACAAAAAGCTGCATAAATTCCCCAGATTTTGCGTAATACTGGCACAAATGTAGTATCCGTAGCTTAGTTCCGGCTCAGTTTTATCAAGCTTGAGATTTCGTGGATTTTTATACTGAGCCGGGTTTAATTTAACAACGAGATTAAGTCAAACATTGTCTTATATAGTTTGTTACCTCTGATGTTAGTAAAACAGACTTCATCTCAAATAATGATGGTGACAATAATTAAAAAGAAATAAATACACCCAACAGTCACATACTGTTCTGACCCCACATTAAGATCAATTAAGTCTTGTGTCGTGAGTATGAGACTACGAGAGACTTTTTGGTCTCACAAACATCCAGACCGAAGACAAATAATCTCGCCGAGTAAAAACCTCTTATGAATAATATGTTTAGAAGTATTAATTAAAGTTTTGCTCAAATAAAGAGTTTTTTTCTTTGAAAGAAGTTCGACTCTCATTGGTTTTTATTCATTCATCGTTTTTATCTCATATTAAGGCCTCAGCCTCGTAATGTGTATCAGAAATTACTAAAGTCTTTTTAGTCTTAGAAACATCTGTATCCAGTACATATTTGTAAATATTACAAATATTTGTTCACAATAACTATTTGTGTGGCAAACGAGCACATAGCTTCTCGTTTCACTGAAAGAAATCATAGCAGTAATAAGCAATAAGCATAAAACCCTAGCATTAAAAATAAAACACTTTTCTCGCGAGAGCAGCATTAGCAAGCCAAACATCAAAATCGCTGATGGTGTTTATTAAAAGTCCATCCAACGAAACGAATGAAAACGCTTTGAAGGCTGAAAAATGGCCAGAGTTCCCATTCACATAATCATTTCTATGAAGCTCGGTGTATATCTGTGTGTTGCAGGTGCTCATAAAATATTGGACATTACGCTAAATATAATGGTATATTGACGGCGTCTTTGTAGTTTCTGTTTACGCTCTGTAGCTTCTATTCTAAATGTTTGTGATGTGTTTTGTTAATTTTTAATAGCGTGTGGTAATATTAGTAGTAAAAAATTATAAAACCCATTTTAATGATCGATTGTTTTGTCCCTATTGAACGACTTTTGAGTTCAGTTTAGGCGAAGAAGACAGAACATTCGGCAGCTAAAATAGGTTTTAAAACTATCTATGAACAAGGCCTTAACAGTTTTGTAGGTTGGGTTAAATATTACATTTTTGTTAATTAGCGAATAAATCATTTTTAAAAAATTCTACGGTATGTAAGTCCGCCAACCCGCACTAGGCCAGCGTGGTGGACTTTATGGCCTAACCACTCTCAATCGATTCTTTCGATTGTAGAGTACGCCCGTGCCCAGCTGTGGGACGTATATGGGCTGATACAGTAGAATAAATCATTTATAAACACCGTTTTGAATGCATAGTAATATGCTGGTTTATGGGTATCAGAAACTAAAGGGGTGTTTTAAGTCCCACAAAACTAAGATTTCCAACTAAATTCTGATTCTGTATGTTAATATACAACTGAGTAATTGGTCTATCGATTTTTGACACTGGTTCTATGTTACTTGTAAGAAATAAAATCTAATGTATGTAATACAAAATTTTTGTATAACGCTCTATAGAAGCAGCGTGTGTTTACCTCGTCGAATATACTAATGGAAAATAAAGTTACGTATAAAGTGAAATGTTCTTTTGTTGCCTTCTTACGCAGTGCTCTCAATTTGTATATGGAATTTTTATCTCGACTTGCGTGTGTACTCCATGATTTAGGTGGTTTTAGGATATTCCCATAGTTTAATGCGTAGATTTAGGAAAGCATAATATAAGGTGACTGGATCAGGAATGGTTGTCGGTGAGATACTTCAGCATTGATGTATTTACTTATATTGTAAAGATTTCACAATTTTTTAAAATCGATTTCGTGAATTATTTTTCAAGTGTCAAGTCTGTTCGTTTTCAGACTAGACCAATTTTGCAAGATATGTATCTCGATTGAAAACCTATTAAATAATTTTGTTGATAGCAAAACCATTTGTAATTTTTTCTATCGTCCTCAATCAAACTTGCAACTTCATGTTTGGGATAAGCCATGCACTGCATCCTAGATAGCTTGAGCGTATTTAGGAATATCCTGGAAAACACTCAACCCATAGCCTCCACACAAAACTATGAAGGCATCGGAATTAAAGAGAGAACAGAGGCTGCATGTGTAGACAAATTTACCTCACGCACAATATTTTCATATACATACCGAATGAGCCCTTTATTAAAACACCCACTCCTCACTCCGAGGCTTTCCTTTATTCCTACACATTTTTGTGCGAATGTTTCGCTTGTCAAAGAATTGTTATTTGCTAGTAATGTTTGTGGAAATATTTTTTGTGTGGGGCATTGTGAGTTATTTTTAAATGTTTTTCCTAGAGGGAATTTTTATACGCTTGAGAATGTGATACTTGATGGTGAAAGCAATTCAACTTAAATAGAATGTCCACGAGACTGTCTCGGTGGTGCAGTTGTACCGTATGATCACAACGCAGAGGTCTCGGGTTCAAATCCGGGGTCGGGAAAAGTGATATTTGATTTTTCTATTCATTATCAGCCCGGAGTCAGGAATTTGTGTCCGATATGGCGATAGGCTCACCCCCTATCACATTGTAGGACGTTGGAACACACAAGGCGAAAAGTGGGTGTTCTGGTAGCACCTCTGCCTACTCCATCTGGGAAAAAGGCGTGAGTTTATGCATGTATATCCACGACAAAGTAGGTCATCTCTACTCGCCGACACATAATGCCCGACTACTCGATGTTATACACAGGTGTGACTTTGATTTTGATTTCACGGCATTTGTGATTTCACGGCACAGTTAAGTGGGTTACTATGACTGGTTTACCATCATTATATCCCGTGGTAGACTATGTACATAGTGTAGATAGTATGAATATCTACCAACTAAAGGTAGTGGTGGTAGGTCTCTCATATGTAAGAGGCCGCCTGGGTAGGTACTACCGCAATGTCTATTTCTCCCGCCAAACAGCAGTGTAAATGCACTGTTGTGTTCCGGTTTGAAAAACATTGTAGCTAGAGTAACTACTGGACATAATGAGACTTCTTACGTCTTTTATGTCTAATGTCTCAGGATGGCAAGCGCAGTGGAATGCCAAGTTTTGCTTTGTAATTCATGGTGTTGTTTGGTTTCGCTACTGTCCATGAGCGGTCGTATCGCTTACCATCACGTGAATGGCATGTTCGTCTTGCCATTCACCTCAATAAAATAAAAAAACCTCAAGTCATTCCAACAGGCCACTTTAGAGAACTTTGGAAGACCTGTAACTGAAGATGATGAATGTATACGAGTTGATATAATTATTTTAAAAACAAACTTTAATACATAGTTTCAATACGCGAGGCCAGTTCCCAGGTGCATTAGGAATTCCGGCGGTGTCCGGTATTGGAGATAATCCGCAGCCTCCGGATCTCGCGGTGTTTGAATTAAAATTATGTACGGGAACGACCATCTCACGTCCTCATCATAATATTGTAATGTGGTTTCCTAATTTATACATTTGATTTGATTTTTGTTATGAAGTATGAATCCTGGAGTCCTCGTCCAGTTGTGGGAGTGGGGGATGAGGTGCTGCGAATGATGGTAAACCGGTCTTGTGAAATTTGACATGTGATTGGTAAAATCCAAGAATCCTAGGGCTGCTGGTTCTTCTAAAAGCTGTCTAGCTCTTGTAGAACAGGTGCCAAGTTGCCAAGTTCATATAAGGACGAGTGTTCGATTTCCGCACCGCTTTTTGAGATAAGCAGTTGCTTAGTTTTTAGATGTTGATGGGCCAAATATCTCGGCTTTTGACCCAAAGATATATTTTTCGCAATGAGGGACAAAAAAAAGAGTGAAGGTAACGGATACAGTTTGGTATTCAGAACGAAATTAAATTAAAATATTTATTATTTAAGTCTTTTGAAACATCATCTGATTATTTAATGAATACGACACTTGAAATGATTTATTTTTATGTTATTTACTTTACATACAAACATATTGTATATAGTATGCAGAATTATTCACGATGTTTTTTTAACAAATAAAGGTGATCTACGAAATTCGAAATAAAATGAAAGAACTATACAAAAAAAATGACCAACAGAAATTAAATTAAGAAGAGGATTTATTTACCCAGCAGTTGAACCGAATTTTACTGTGAATAGAACTGTTTTACACATCTTACTTTTCTTTAGGTTCCTAAAAGCAAAGTTTCGATTGTAACAGCTAATTATTTTTTGTGTACCAAATACTTGTTCGCAGTGACTTTCTAATACTCTAAATTGGTTTAAGAATTTTAAATGTCATGACTTGCTATTTCGTTTAATTACACTTTCGGATGATCAACTCAGAAGGGATGAAGTTTGGGAAACTTATTTGTTGTGGGGTATAATATACGGTAGATCTATAATAAACAACATTTTAAATCTTCTTTTTGAAAATATCTTGGAATCATACTAATAAAATGTGGAACTTTGTGAGAGTGTATGTATTGTAACTCTTTCATGCAAAACCTACAAAAGGGTTTTTGATAAAATTTTAGCTGGTAATTCATTCTTCATTTGTGGATCATCATGTTTGTGTGTCTTTGAGCAAATGTTTCTAATACAACAATTACACAGGCTTTTTCACATTCATTTAAGATATGTCTAACCGAAAAGTCTAAAAATTTATGGCCCTAAATTGAATGCGTATCCTCATGGTTTACTAATCACAACACCACGTATTGTTGTAAGATGACGATAGCCAATGAGACGTTTTAACTGTTAATTAGCATATTATCAAAACATTTCACCCTTATTAAGGACTGCCTCGGTTGCGTAGTTGTACTACGGTACGACTACAAAGCTGAGGTCACGGGTTCGAATCGCGGGTCGGGCAAAGTGATATTGGATTTTTCTATTCATTATCAGCCCGGAGTCAGGAATTCGTGCCCAATATGGCGATAGTCTCGCCCCCTATCACATCATGGGACGGAACATACAAGGCGCAATGTGGGTGTCCTGGTAGCGCCTCTGCCTACCCCTTCTGGGATAAAGGCATAATTTATGAATGTATGTATGTAATTATGTATGTATATCCTTATTAAGACGTTTTGGATGATACTCGCACTACAAAAAGTAATATCCACAACAGTATGACCACAGGCAATTAGAATTGTGTGAAATCAGAAAAAGCTCGGCGCAGGCAATAAATAATTACGGGGACGGTGTTTAGCGAGTGACCCTCGTCTTGTCCAGGGAAACGCTTGTTCAGGACTTTGTCACCGACGTGGGAATTTATTGTGTTAGTTCCTGTTTTTTTTTATTCTGAATTTTCAGTATTGGGAGTTTACTGCTAGCGTACTGATTCTGTGAGTTAGATGTTTGCTTATAAGCTTAAAATATATCTCGTTAAATTGTTGTTTTAAAATAGTTTATACTTTTAAATTTTTAAAAATTATCTCGTATATTAAAGCAATAACATTTGTGAGTATTTCTCAACAAAATTAATTTTGAGATAGATTTCTGGATTTTGATTAACTCCCACCGATATATTAGGGGAAGCTGCGATATACGATTTAACAAAAAATAATTTATAATGATGATGACAGCCACCCAGTTAACTCATACACGTGGTTTATATCCCTGTCGGCAGCAGGCCGCGATACGTGTTCTATTTACCCCAACCTCCCCTTTCCCCGCCTCCCCTATCCCCCACCACCCCTTGTCTATTTGTTTTATAGCCGAGTGCTTGTGCGGATGGCTTTTCATTATTTTGTTATTCAAGATAAATTGGTAAGCGGGACATGTAAGGTGTAAGTGAATTATGAAGATTCGTTTATAAGGTTATGCTCAAACATGCGTGTTTTCCGAAATTCTGATTCCGATAATATTACAATATATGCTATAGACACGTAACTTTTACATTATCCTTCGAACAATTAATAAATGCTATCATCACCTCGTAACATCTTGTAGTTAAGAAAAATTACAAATATTTAAAAATAATTAGAATTTAATTATACAATATTTAAATATTTAGAGAGGCAAAGTTTCTTTCGCATATTATAATATAATATCTGGAAAATACTTTTTACTGGATGAAGGGTACCATAAGTCCTTTTTTCTATCACTGACAATGAATATAAAGCAAAATTTCATAACAACCGGGTCAGTAGTAAAGACGCTAAACTAAAACAAACTCAGAAACTCACAATCACATTTGTAAAATTAAGATTGCATTTCATAATGTCTTAAAAGCTGAAAGAGCGTGAAGTAGTAATAGTACTTAAATGTGCCAGGCGATCGTTCGTAAAGGCGTTGCTTTGACCGGCGACCGCAAATTCACACTGCACCGTGCTAATGCGCCATACATTTATAACGCGGAACTGTGTTTTGTGGGCTTGGTTAGAAATTCAGATTGGCTTTCTTTGTATTATATTAAATTGGTGAAGTTAAATCTTTCATTTTAAGAGTTATCCTGACCCTTGCCAGAGTCCACTTCCTGCTGAATCTTTGCTTGGAGTTTCGCGTCAATGTTTGTAAGACTATTGACTTCCCTATCAATCTTAGCGCCATCCACGTGAACCTATTTAACCAAACTCGGGGCCAGGATCCAGCTATGATGAAGGCCAGCTATTTGCAAGAAATGTTCCCAATAATCTTACACACATGTTCGTCGT
The DNA here is from genome assembly GCA_949752805.1 of Deilephila elpenor. Taxonomy (NCBI): domain Eukaryota; kingdom Metazoa; phylum Arthropoda; class Insecta; order Lepidoptera; family Sphingidae; genus Deilephila; species Deilephila elpenor. Next base: position 15,018,667 of record OX457096.1, on the reverse strand, counting down.
CGTTAAACAAATTGTAATTCATTTAAAATTCCATATAATTATCATGATCATCATCATTCTCGGTATACCAAGCTCAATGCTAGTCAAAGACCCCCATAACCTCCAAAGACCGGAAGACCTAACAACAATATACAGCTGACAATTCCAAGTATCTTCTACTATCTGCTCAAATATGTAAAATAAACCGATGAAATTCAGAATATATTACGTCACGAGAATCAATTTCGAGGATATTACTGACATTATATTTTATAATGATGGAGACTGAGCGCTTGGCACGACAGCTGCTCTCGAACGATTTTGTATGAGGATTTGTGAGTAATAATGGTGATTTGTTGCCGGAAAATTGTTTCAGAGCTTCGTACTAGGAGTTTAAGTTTCTCGCGATATTGCTTAAGTCTCGGCTTTGTTGTACGGTTGTCTGGATTTTGTTGGGAGTGTGTAAATGTTGTATGGGATAACTGGTTATTATTATTTAACATAACCGCATGTATGTGATACAAGTAGTCAGGGACCATTTATTTCCTATTAGCTCCTGGCATATCGCTTTCATACATTTTATGACCGTGTATTATCAACGGTTCAACGTACTTTAGACCTGACCCATGTTTAGGTTGACACTGGTTTGTCTGATGCAAGTTTTAGGAGGTTTATCTTTACCGACTTTTCCATTCACACTCTTCTCGTGTTCTTTTTAGTCTCTAGCTAGTTTAAAAAGCTGCCACACCTCAAGACACGGTGAGCTCCTTCTGTGTAGCTCGGATTTTAATTATTTTTTAATTTAGTACTTGTAAAATGAGGGTAGTACGACAGAGAATATTACAGTAGTAAAATTGTAAGTCACTGAGCGAATGACTAATACCTCAGTCCACGCCGTGATCACGAAAGTCTGTCAATATGTGATTGAACTCAGCAAATATTGATTACACTAGTAAAAGATTTATCACTGATCCTCACAGTTCCCAGCCCATATCTAACCCCTTGCACAAGCCATATATAATACCACATATACACGCCTTAAATCCTACAAAAACATTATTACATAACGTCAACCTCCAGCGGAAGCTGGATGTATATATATAATGTAAGTAGGCCGGTGGCGCACCGCTTATCGCCTGATAAATACCTCCTTCGCACGCGACGCGATGCCGTCTCATCTATTACCCTTTCTGCAACTTACAAATGAAGTTATTTTGTGTTGCATGTGGTTAATTACTGGATCTGTGGTTGGTGGAATTTTTATTACTTGTGTTTAGGGATAAATTTATACACACACGTAGGTAGACCGGTGGTAGGTCTCTCATATGTGAGAGGCCGCCTGGGTAGGTACCGGTGATCTTTTAGAAGTAATTTGGATACAAATATTTTTTTGAATTATTAATGTTTTTGGCATTAATATGTTAATAAAATCAGTAATCTCCCACGTAATCCCTTTAATGCAATAATAAAAATGCAGTCACTTGCTGCAAAATTTGATTGTGGATTAAAAGTGTTTTTTAAGAATAAGGAGAAGGAGAATCAGAGGACGGCCTTCACAAAAGAAATACTTTGAATGTATTTATTATAAAGTAAAAATATACCTATGATATAAATTAAATGGCTTAAAACAATATAGGTTTAATAAAACTTAAAAGGAAGTTGTAAATCATCCAGTATCGTTATTGGATAGCGCGCAGCGTCTTTTAAAGGCTTCTACTCATTTTCTGCTAGAAAATTTTTGTAGTATAACGAAGGCAGTTAAAGCTCCTTTTTTTGTGATAAATAACTATCTTTATCTACAATGATTCTTGATGACAAATGCGAAGTAATGTGTCAACCCCTCTAGAGAGACTGGCTATATTCAACTTCCTTTCAAATATAGCATAGTTGTGTTTGTCTGCCTGATTCCAGGAGACTGTTGTAAGTTACAAAAGTGAATTGAATTCCATATTTCCTTCAGGTGTTCTTTTAATGTACTAACATCTTAATAATGTCTAAGGTATTTTCAATATAACTGTTTCTTTTATGATTCGCAAGCATTACACCTCGCCAATATTACGTCCACATTATAAATGCTGCTCACGTCACGCGCAAAATTTCAAAGTAACATATTGGCGAAAAGTTGCAGGATCCATTAATGAACACGTTCTCGGTCCAAACTTACATTTTTGCATAATTATGATTAAGTACGAGATACGGAACGGCTGCTTGCTCTGTTGATTTATTAGTTCAGTGAATGCTGATTAGAATTATGTAGCTTGGAATTTAAACGCTTTTATGGGAATTTATATGTGTAGAAAGTTTTTAAATCGTGAGAGCTCAGGCGAACATTTACTAGGAGCTCGGATGGGGCCGCTGAATAAAGACCTAGATCGCTATGTTCAGTTAGGACAGGTTGCCGTGAAAACACTTGGGAAGATCTATGTTTAAGATCATAAAGGGTCAACAAGACCTTTTAATTATTACCATTCTTAACGGTGATTGCTGTTCCAATCTGAAGTTTATGGCTATCATTGCGGTTTTGGTAACTTATATCTACTCTTGAACACCTCACCTACCTTGTAGCTTATAGTTATCTCATGCAATGATACACAACAAAAGCTGTACAAGCATTTAATACATCAAATTTGAGTTCTTCACTGTCACAGCTACCTTCTTATTCTGACGTACTCAATTACTTGGGCCCGCCTGGTCTTGTTTCGTCGACAGCACCGTGTACATGCTCTGAAGCATCTTCGGAAACAGTCGCAAGGGTTGAGCCATGTACAGCACTGACATCTCACGAAAGACTCCCAGCAGCGACCGAAACTGCCCATTGTTCATCATCTTCGTCCTTCACATTCTCGAAGACGATGGATTCTTCTTTGTGCTTCGGACATTTAGTTTGCCATTCGGGACTTGTAATTTATTCCATATTTAGGGGTGGTTTTTTGTTGTGTTGACGTTTGAAATCTGCTGTCATGAATGGACTGTAGATGTATAATATTTTTGTCTATTCTGTAAACATTTTTATTAAATAGTTCTAAGAAATATCAAGTTTATGGCTACGACACTCCGGTGTTAATTGGCATCTTCGTCAATTTATCGGGGAGTGATCTGTGATTTATCGGGAATTTCTATAGGCTCATTACGAGGATCATAGAAGATGCTATGATTATTTAGAATTCATTAAGGCCTATTTCCATCAACTGACTGCCGATAGCTTTAATTTTCAAAATATGAATGTAATAAGCATCTCAAATGTAGTGTGTTGACACTGACAAAGTTTTATAGTCGTTTTGTAACAAATATAGTGTAAATTACCATCAAGTAGTCATCAGTTAGATCTTTTTGAAAAATGCTTGATACTTTTCATGTTTTATTATTACAAACTAAAACAAACACAGATGAATAAAATATATCATTAACGAACATAGACAAGACACTTACAAGTACAAGAGACAACACAAACATACAACGATTACAATCAGATATTGGACAAACAGGACATCACAAACACATTTTTTTTGCTTTTAAATATGTTTACAACACACTAAATTCAACATATAAAACTGTGGAAAATACACGCGGTGCACTTTATCGAGATATGGAAATTCATATTGGGTTAGCGTTCTAAAGCATGTCACCTTCAACATGATATTGCTTACACGTTAAATCAATCTCTTATGATATACGGTTATCAGATGTGTCCTAACACCAGCATATTTTTAACACAATGGAGAGTAGATAGTTGTTGAATCATCACACCTAATTAAACTGTTGTTATTAACAAGTCCACCTAGAAATATTTTAGAAGTAAATGATGTATACCATAGATGTGGTAAGAATATGCAGCTGTTAAGATATCAGAGATTGCAATACCCTTAAACAATTTCGCTATCTTTGCAAAGTTCGTTGAACTCTCCAAGGTCGGTGCCAGGCGAGGCAAAGCTGAAGTAGAGATAGTTCTTGGAGACCCTGAAGGAGAGTAGCCTGAGGTTCGGAGCGATCCGGACTGTGGCCAGCTTGATGGCGTAGTTGTGTGGGCTGACGAGCGCGGGTGACTGGCATTTTTTGTACCAAAATTGGTTGTTTCTGAAACTAAAGAACAATTGGTGTACATGAAGTTCATGATAAAGAAAGTACAATTGACAAAATGGTTGTATATATATTATATCCATGGAGAAAGTTAGCCTAGAGTAACTATGTGATATCAGTAATGTATTGTAAATACACAAGTTGATTAAGATGCTTTATTAAAAGGCCAGTGACTTTTGGAATTTATAGTGCTAATCAATAATCATAATATCGACTGATATAGATGTATCGAACGTGGAGATATAATAATTCGTTTGTAAACTACTGAAATTATCATTTGAAGTCCAGCTACTTTTACAAGCCAATATAAATAAAAAGGCCTCAGAAATGAATGAATATAATTCTTCAGAAGTTCCTTCGTAAAGAACTTATTATGTTGCTAGTGTTGTTTATTACGATGTTTTATTAGCAACCTCACAGATACCGTTAATGAGTAGAACGGGCAAAAATTCTGAAAGCGGATCGTTGCTTGAATGTTGAAAAGAATTCATTTGGAACGTGAGAGGAATTTATTCATCTGGTAAAAAATATGGTGAGTTACTTGCAATAGGTATAAGCTAATTAAGTAAAGATTTGTTTTACTAAAAAGTGATGGTATTGTAGAGCACATAGATGAATTCGGGTTCAAGTTTAGTAATAACGCACTCGTAGACAATAACAAAGAATTTCTTTATGGTCGGTTATTGATAATAGTAGAAACTTTAAGTATGCGGCATATATCCGTAGATAGCTTAAAAATTTAAATTCAATACTAGTCAGTGTCAGAAAATTTAGCCATCCATCAGCCTACATTATGTCAGTCCATAACCCAATCAAATAAGGGATGGGCAGTTAGGCATCCAGCACTGAGGCAAAATAGCTATTATGTTTGTAATACTAGTTTATGCAGTTTAGGCCATATAGTCCACCATGCTGGTCTAGTGCGAATTGGCGTACTTTACATACCATAAAAATTCTTAATCGCTATGGTATGCAGATTTCCTCACGATGTTTCCCTTCACAGTTATAGTGCATGTTGATTGATTATTATCAATACACACATGACTCCGAAAAGTCAGAAGTATGACCTAGGATTTGAGCTCGCGACCACGGTGATCATATGTGCAGCCGCGTCTGGTCCGTTACCAACAGGCCACCATGCACTTATTAATAATCTTGTAAGGTATGATTTTGTTAGTAACTTACCAAACTGAATAAAATCTTTTCAGTGCACCAAAAATTTTGATCGCCATTTTGACGTTTCCTATAATTGACGTTAGAACATAATTTATTTTATAAAGGTAATATTGCGTTTATTTGTTCAGAGTTTATGAAACCTCTATGCAGTCAAAATTATTTTTAATTTAAAGCATTACTCAATGGAGACGACTTGCTCACGACGAACCCGACGCAAGGGAACACACTTGCGTTGGACGATCTAAAAGAATTTCCACACAGTATGCGGTTGTTTTTATATAGGCAGATACTATATCAGATACATATCCATCGAAAGGACTTAAAAATATCAGCTAGACTAAGAGCGAATCCTCTCACACGACGCGAGATCTTTACAAGCCTCGTAATCCCACGAACCACTCATTCTGAGATTTAAAAAACTCTCCAAGTTTTAAAGTGGCCCGATTTAAAAGTTCGCGGCGGGTCAGCGGGAGTTTTTGTCCACGCATTTAATATTTCATAACGCTCCTCTCGCGACTTGGTTATTTGTTTGGCAATGCTTTATTGCTCGAATTTGTGAGATTTAATTTGAAAATGTTTTCTTTCTTTGCTGTTGCGGGTTGTGGGTTTTTGCGATATTATGCGTTATTGGATGGTATTTTTGGACTTGTTTTGAGAGGACTTAGTACATTAATATTAGATTGAGCTCTCTGAAATGCGTTTTGTGTCAGTGTTAGTGGAGGGAAATCTTCAAAGCTTATATCATGTAATGAGAGAAATTCAGCTGGTTAAAATAGGCCTCTCCCTATTTTGCCAGTTCTCGTCACACCCGTCACTGCGTCACGTCATTAACGTCACTTTCAGGCCCGTAAAAGTGCTATAATCCGGCCGCTCAGAGAATGCGTTCCTGACACATGTCAGTTGATCATGAGTAGTGATGGGAAAGAATTATCATTTTGCTAAACTTTTGAATTATTCCCAGTAAAAGTAGCAAGTTAGAATAATTGGATACTTGACTATTTTCTATAAAGTGTCTTTCAATTAAAGTCATAATATTTATTTTATAGACAATTTATTAGTGTTAATGGAATATTAATATTAAGCACTTGCCGGTGTAGTGTTTTCTCCTGTACGCACTCCATATCTTGCCAATTATCACAACACGAAACACAATGGACTCCATCAAGGACACGCTCACTGATATGATGGAGATGTTCCACAAAAAGATGTCCGATTTTGAAGCTGAGCTGCAGAAGTCGCCGAGCGCCTCATCAATAGAACTCAAACTACTGAAATAAGCAGAGTTTGTGTCAAAAGTAAACAAGAACTTAAATTTGTGTCCCATGAACGCAATATATCATACGGAGTTCCGCAGGGCAGCGTACTAGGACCGTTGTTATTTCTAATCTACATAAATGATTTTCCAAAGCATCTGTCTTATCCTATGGTTCTTTTTGCTGATGACAGTACTGTTATTATAAGACATAGTAAAAACATTGACTACGATAACGAAATTAAGACTGCGTTGCACCAATCAGTGGAATGGCTAAATCGAAATAACTTGATACTTAACTTAGCAAAAACTAAGATTATGACTTTTAAGCAAAGAATTAACAACCCTGTCACTGATTTGACTTTTAATAATGACACAATAGAAGAAGTAACATGTACGAAATTCTTAGGCCTAACAATAGATAATAAATTAACCTGGAAAGATCATGCATCAGTACTAATGAAAAAAATAAACAAATTTGCATTCGCTCTCTATAAACTTAATGAAGTAGTTAACCAAAAAGCCGTTCTCACTGCCTATCATGGATATGTCGGCGCTGTATTGCGTTACGGTATTATTTTTTGGGGCAACTCGTCTGAAAAAGACTCTATTTTTAAAGCTCAAAAAAGATGCATCAGATCCATATGCGGTCTTAAAACGACAGATACATGTAAACCACACTTTATATCGCTTAAAATCCTAACTTTGCCTTCCCTTTACATTTACGAAAGTGCAATATTTGTTAAGAAAAATAGCGAATATTTCAAAAAAGTGTCTGAGCAACATCACTCAAGCATAAGACAAAACTATTTACATGACATTTCCTTAAGACCCTCAAAGACAGCATTACTGCACAAGAGCACATTTTGTATGGCTCCAAAAATATATAATAAATTACCGTATCACATCAAAACGTTAAATTCGATACAATTCAAAAAACAATTATATACCTTACTAATTAGCAGGTGTTACTATGCAATTGATGAATTCCTTGCTGATGACTTTTCGGAACACTAAAGTGAAAAGATAAAGTCTTTTTTAAAGAGACTTAATAATTAATGATATAATTAATATAAGATAAATGTAATTTCTGAGCGACGATTTTGATTAATTTGATAAAAATTTGTACATTAATTATATATATATATATATATATTATGTGTGTGTCTATATTGAAATGGTTGATATATATGTTTTGTATTAATTATTTTGATAATCACAATGACAATTAATTTCAATTTGTAATTAAATTAAACATGACATTAATATGGTGAATTTATGTTAAGCAAATTTATTTCGATTTGTTATCAGCTTCTGACAGAAGTCACACTTGTAAGCCAATATGTAGGCAGATCATAGAGCACCTACCTATGTATTTACCAACCTTATAACCTATGTATCACAAGTGAAATAAATGATTTAATTTGATTTGATTTGATTTGAATACATCCAAGTTGGCAACGGAGTTCGCCTCGTTCCGTGGGTTCATCATAGGAGCTCTCAGCAATCTGCAACGACAGGTCGAGTTTCTGGCCAGCAGTGTGGACAACCTCGAGATGCGGAGTCGCAGGAAGATATTGCTGCTACATGGTGTGAAGGAAGCTGATAAGGAAGATACGGCGCTTGTGGTGGCTAAAGTCATCAAGGAGCGCCTTAATATCTCCGATTTCACGCCTGATTCCATCAAAAGGTGTCACAGAATGGGACGCGCCTGCGATCCTCCAAAATCACGTCCCATTCTTTTTAAACTTCACGACACAGCTCTGCGGGATAAACTCTGGTACAACAAGACCAAACTCAAGGGTTCCGGTATCACGATGTCCGAATTTTTAACCAAAACGCGCCACGACGTGTTTATGGCGGTAAGAGAGAGATTCGGTGTCAACAAATGCTGGACCCAGGAAGGTTCCATTTACGTCCTTAGTCCAGATGGTGCGCGAATTCGTGTTGTCACACTACAGGACGTAAACAACATCGAGTTTACCGATCGCGACAAGGCTGCTGTCCGAGGCAAGAATACGAGACCGAAACGCACTGCCAGCAGCAAAAAGTAATATGTGAATGTGTTTGTACATATTGTTTTTAATTATTGTTCAATAGCCGGGTAATAGCTTCAACATTTTTTTTATTCTACTACCCACCTCTTATTTTTATTTTATGCTGTCAACTTGTTATAATAAATGCGTTCCATAGATTTATTTATTAGAATATTTAGCATAGTAGTGGAGACGTTAAATATCGTTACATAGAAGTAATGTTTTTTTTTTAAGTACTATTATTATTGATTAATGCCTAATTTTTTTTTTTTTGTCCTTTTTAAAAATATTACCCGGTTGTTAATTGTCTTATTATTTTCTTCTAACTTAGCGTTTTTAATTAATTCTTTTTTTTTTTTTTTTTCATGTTTCTTTTAACTTTTTTTTCTTCCTTGTAACAATTTTTGTTTTAAACTTCTACACAACCGGCAGGTGGATCTTATAAGCGCCTACTTAGGCAATAATTATTCATTTATATTTATTTTTTTATTATTTACTTTTTATATTAGTATATCTGTAATGTCCGTTGTTTCAAGTGACTCAGATGATTTTTTCTCCGCAGATAGTGATAGCAGTAGTTACGTCAGTGTTCCTTCGCTTGCGGACACACTTTCTGTTCAGTTCTCCGTTGTTCAAGTCATTGTTGTTGGCAGCTCCAGGTTAATATCGAAATTAGATCTGAATCAAATACCTCAGATTCTGTTTGATGGTTGCGCTATTCCATTTAGCGATACTGTTAAGAATTTGGGAATAATTATTGACAAAAACTTATCCTGGGGTCCCCAATTGCAACAAGTTAGTCGCAAATTGTTTGCTGCAGCGGGGTCCTTGCGGAGATTGCGGAATTTTCTACCGATTCCCACAAAAATTGCACTTGTACAATCTCTTCTTTTACCTCTCCTTGATTATGCTGATGCTAGCTATCTCGACCTCACCGAAGCCCAGATTGAAAAACTTGAGAGACTTCAAAATTTTTGCATTAGGTTCATATTTGGTCTTCGCAAATATGACCATGTCTCCGAATTTCGAATCAAACTCAAGTGGCTATCAATACGTTTTCACCGAAATACTCGAATTCTTTCACTCCTATATGGTATCTTGTTCCATCCCACCACCCCCCACTACCTTAAAAACCGCTTTAATTTTCTCGGTCACAATCACGCACGAACTCTTAGATCAACGGAGAACTTGACGCTAGACATTCCCAAGCACAGCACTTCATTTCTTGATAAGTCTTTTACAGTTCATGCTGCTCGCTTGTGGAACGAATTACCAGTATCAATTAGGCAAGCCAAGTCACTACCAATTTTTAAGAGACTTGTTAAGACTCACTATTTGTCGCTACAATAACTTTTTATCCTGTCATATTTTTTATCCTTCTTTATATCATTTAATTCAGTCATTTAAGTTTACTTTATATGTACTAATATGTATATGTTTATGTATAGATATGTATATTTGTGTGTATGTATGTATTTATAATGTAGGTGTATATTATGTATGTATATGTTTATTATGTATAGCTCGTACATCCATATTCCATTTTTTTTTTCCAGTTGTACTACCCCATAATTCTATATAGTAATGATTTAATCCATCCAAAGGTTGCCTGGAAGAGATCGCAGGTAGCGATAAGGCCGCCAATTGTAACCATGACATTAGCTTTAAGTGATTTACTGTTCTGTGTTCCATCCATCAGCCAAAGGACGTCCACTGCTGAACATAGGCCTCTCCCAAAGATTTCCACAGTGACCTGTTGGAGGCAGCCTGCATCCAGCGACGTCCCGCCACCTTTACCAGGTCGTCTGACCATCTTGTGGGTGGACGTCCTACGCTGCGCTTTCCGCTACGTGGCCTCCATTCGAGAACTTTTTGGCCCCATCGGCCATCAGTTCTCCGCGCTATGTGCCCCGCCCATTGCCACTTCAACTTACTAATCCGCTGGGCTATGTCGGTTACTTTAGTTCTCCTACGGATCTCCTCATTTCTGATTCGATCTCGTAGGGAAACCCCGAGCATAGCCCTCTCCATAGCTCGTTGAGTGACTTTGAGCCGCCTAACAAGGCCCATAGTGAGAGGCCACGTCTCGGTGCCGTATGTCATCACTGGCAACACACAACTATCGAAGACTTTCGATTTGAGGCACTGAGGTATTTTGGACAAGAAGACGTCACGTAGTTTCCCGAACGCTGCCCAACCGAGTTGGATTCGCCGATTGACCTCTCTCTCGAAGTTGGACCTGCCTAACCGGACCACTTGTCCTAAATAGACATATTCGTCTACAACTTCAAGAGTCGAGCCCCCAACTCCAATGGGGGTGGGCACAACATGGACATTCGACATGATCTTCGTTTTGTCCATGTTCATTTTAAGACCCACCTGTTGGGAGACTCGATTGAGGTCTTCGAGCATAGTGCTAAGGTTCTCCAGCGATTCTGCCAAGACTACAATATCGTCGGCAAATCGAAGGTGAGTGATATACTCGCCGTTGATGTTGATGCCGAATCCTTTCCACTGCAAGAGCTTGAAGGCGTTTTCCAGCGCGGCAGTGAACAGTTTCGGAGATATGACATCTCCCTGTCTCACGCCTCTCTGTAGTGGAATAGCCTTCGTGCTCTGATCTTGTACTCGGACCGACATGGTGGCGTTGTTGTATATACACTTCAACACTTCGATGTACCGATAGTCTATGTGGCACCGCTGGAGAGACTCTAGCACAGCCCAGGTTTCGATCGAATCAAAGGCTTTCTCATAGTCCACAAACGCTAAACAAAGCGGCAAGTTATATTCCCCGGTTTTTTGTATAACTTGCCGAAGCGTATGAATGTGGTCTATGGTACTAAAGCCTTTTCGGAAACCGGCTTGTTCGGGAGGCTGGAAGTCATCAAACCTGCGCTCGAGACGATTTGTGATGACCCTCGAAAACAGCTTATAGACATGACTCAGGAGCGAGATGGGCCTGTAGTTCTTCAGCAAAGTGTTATCACCTTTTTTGAAGAACAGTACCACCACGCTCCTGCTCCATGCCTCTGGCGTTGATCCCTCGAGGAGAACGGAATTGAAGAGCCTCTGAAGGACTTTCAGTATCGGCGCTCCGCCCGCTTTCAGAAGCTCTGAAGTGATTCCGTCCTCACCCGGCGCCTTGTTGTTCTTAAGCTGCTTCAGGGCCATCTCAATCTCACACAGGCTGATGTCCGGGATATCATCGCTAAAGTGTCGGATCAACTCGGCTCTCGGGTCTTCGGCCGAGCTAACAGTAGGTTCGGCAACCGAGGTGTAAAGCTGTCCGTAGAAGCTCTCGATCTCCCTTAAAACCTCTGCCCTCGTCGACACTACGCGGCCGCCGTCCGTCTTCAGCCTACACAACTGGCTTTGCCCAATAGATAAGTCTCTTGCAAACACTTTGGAGCCTCCATTCCGCTCAATTGTCTCTTTAATGCTCACAGTATTGTGAGCACGGACATCGTGTCGCAAGGACTTCCAGATCCGTCTATTGAGCTGCCTATATGCTTCGGCGTCATCGGAAGACTGCAGCGCCATAGATCGACGTTCGGCCATGAGGTCAAGAGTGTGGATCGAGAGTTTTTGTGGTCTATCTCTACGGCGAGGTCTAAAATACTTAGATCCCACCGTATGGACAGCTTCTACCAAACCGCTGTTTAGCTCGTCCACTGCAAGGTTTTCTTTGAGACAATCAAAGCGATTTGCCAGCTCAAGTTGAAAGCTCTCGGGGTTTTGGATATGGGCGCGAGTAGGTCGGAGCGTAGATTTCATCAAGCGACGCCTTTCTAATTGGACATTGATATTCAATGAGCCCCTTACCAGTCGGTGATCACTGCCGGTTTTCACCCTGTTGATCACAGAGACATCACTGAACATCCGTCTATTCGTCGTCAAGATGAAATCTATCTCGTTTCTCGTAGAACCGTCAGGACTCAGCCAGGTCCATTTCCTGTGAGGCGGCTTCTGGAAAAAAGAGTTCATCGCAAAGAGTCCCTCTTTCTCCAGAAAGTCGGCCAGCCTCTGGCCCCTGGGGTTCCGTTGCCCATGTCCAAATTGCCCCACTTTCAACTCTGCATCGCTTCTCATGCCCAACTTTGCGTTGAAGTCTCCCATAACAACATTGAAGTAGGTTTTGGAAGTATGTATGGCCCGACTAATGTCCTCATACATCTCCTCTACTTCTTCATCTGGGTGTGTCGAGGTCGGCGCGTATACCTGTATGACCTTCAACGAATATCTTTTTGATATTCTGAGTATAAGGTACACTACCCTGCTCGACACACTTTCGATGGATACGATGTTGTTGATGATAGACCTGTGGACGAGAAATCCGACACCTCCTCGGGACTGTTGGTCGTCCCCCCGGTAGAAGAGCAGGTTACCGGACTTCAGGGTTATCGTATCCTCCCCGATTCTACGGACTTCCGATAACCCCAAAATGTCCCAGTGTAACCCACTCAATTCTTCTTCCAGTTCGACAATCTTCTCGTCTGTCCTCAACGTGCGTATGTTGTGTGTTACCAGGGCCAGTCGTCGTCGGGGGTGGTAGCCGGGGCCAACCCGGGGATTCTTAGCACCCCCTGCCCCGCCGTAACCATGGCCGCTACCATAGCCAGGAATAGCGGGGCTGCCGGGGACTGGGGGCCTGGTCCTGGTTTTGCTCATCATTGAGAGGATTTTGCCAATACTCGCCACGCTTGGCAGGCGGGTTGGCGAGCGCAGAGGGGAGGGGGGCGACGCGTTGATGACGCTGCTGCCCGTCATCAACCGGGGGAAGGGAAATAGGGTTTGTGGGTGGAGGATGTTATGGGAAAGGGAAGTATGGCCTGTAGGAGTGGATACTGCAGTCACGGAAGGGAAGGTTGGTACTGACTGCAGTAGCTCGGGGGCCGAGGTCGCGTACTCGTAGCACCTATTCTAGGGACAGGCCATGACCACTAGATAGGAGCATCCCTGACCTGTTCTGTGTTATTCTCTTTTATTGTGGTGTACAATAAAGTGTGTAAATAAATAAAAATAAATAAATAAATAAAATCTAGGTATAATCATTCTTTAAATCTTCCAACCGTTAATATATTTTTAAAGAGATCTTTATAACGCATAAACATGTTTTTCTTTATTACTAAAAATATTGTCACCAAAACGGTAGGTCACGTGACTTTTTAAAATTTACGTCACACTTTACAGTTGGTGAATGATCTTATTATTAAATCAATTATAAGTAAATAATATAAGTTAATATTAAATGTTCCTATTTGAAATATTTTAATAAAAACGTAAACTTCAATGCCAAATTTAAACAAAATTCACAAATGTGAAAGATATTATATTGCTGCCAGGTGAAATAAAGAGTTAGATCCGTTTAATTATTACGTTATACATTATTAAAAACACAAATGTATTATTTTATATTATAACGGAAAATAACGTTATAATAATCTGCTATTTTTGGCCACATCACTCCAGAAATGAACAGTTGACATAACCTTGTAACGGCGTGGTATGAACTTATAAATATAATATTTTTATTTTTATTAACCGTCAAATTTAGTCCAAAGTGATAAAATTTAACCTAAATTTACATATTATATAATTTTTTATGATGTTTTATTTCGTAAGTAGGGTAAATAAATAAAATTGTTCGATAATGTATTTACATTTGCTGTCGTTGCATTTGCAACGACACTTCAAAGTTACGTCGTCCGTTCGATTACAACCTTTCAGGAACGCATTCTCTGAGCGGCCGGATTATAGATGGACATTTTTACACTTTTCAGAGCATACAAAATTTTGAATGAAAATTCAATTAAAACTTTTACCAAGGATTTAAGAAGACACAAACAAGAAACAGAACAATATGAAATTTCATCTTTAACACTTTGATCCTTTAGTTAATCCACATTTACCTAGTAAACCCCTAAAACTCCGATTTAAATTAATAAGTAATTCAGCAAACGAACTTGTTTTTCATTAACAGTCCATCAGTAAACGTACTTAGTTCTTAGGTAAGAGGTTTTATTGTTTCAACGCGTTAATTACACACAAATTCGAGTCGGAAAGTTATGCAGCGCGAAGAATCCCAAGTTGTAATCTTTTGATGTTACTTGGTGAAGTGAGGAGTTGAGGTGGTCCTCAGTAATTGAGAGAGTGGTATCAATGAGGGTAAAAGTTAGCACGATTGCGTTCTCGTAGTCCCGATTAAGTAGGTAGTTTAATTATGTGCCGCTAGATGGGAGTAAATTGAATTGAGGTGGTGAATGAATTTGTTAAATAAACTGGTGGGGTCTGTGTTGATTTGTAGAGGTGCTCTTTGACTTACGTCGCTCCCATATTAAATTAAGGCCAAGTATATGCCAATTTAAACCCGACTGTTAACCAAAAAATAACTAAACATGTGCTTAAAATAATAGTAGGCTTAATAATAGTAGGTAGTTTTAGAATATAAATTAAACCATAACTAGAATTCAAATACCAACACAACAGTCAATTTGAAATTGACATAGCTTATAAAATCATGTTGTTAGCTTGGTACATAAATGTTGTTGGAATACTAATTGAAATTCAATTCTACAAAACAAACATTACTAGTTAGCAGTGACGCTAACCGAAATTACATTTGCATTATCTGCAGTAATAGCTATTCTAGATTCTTGTTCACTTAGTAATTTATAATTGGTAGTGTGGAATGGAGTAAGTTCAAATCCCGAGTGGGCATCGGCCATATTGAGTTTCTCTTTGGTTCCACTGCAAGTTCACCAGTTGGCTACTCCATTACAAAATCTAGTGCAATAAGTTCACGCTTGTATGCCCAAAGGGGCAGGTACAGGTGCCATTAGTGCTAGTATAGTAGCAATATAGTTCGCGCAGCTTATTTCTGTACCAGAATATGCAATTCCACTGTTTAAATAGTAGGTATATGTCCACAAAATAAATATGAAAAAAATTAAATTGCGACATTTGCTTAAGTTAATGGATAAGTCATCAGCTATCAGTATTATATGTTTCCTTTTATATTCCTAGACCTCGCTTTCTCACTCTTCAAGAACCTTACATTGATTTCGACCAGTACCTCCCAATATTCATTTAGTAACGTCTACATTATTAAATGCGTGGAGCTAACTGGTCCAAGTTTCGGCTACGACGTTGCAACTACAATATCAATTCAGGGAATTAATATTTCAATCGTCAGGTAAAGGCACGATGCAATTGAGATCGATACCCTGCCATCTCCCGGCGTCCCGGAGGTAGAGGATTAGTCAAATTTACGGGAGTGTGGAGACGTGTAGATTGATGTGGTGGGGATGGGATTAAGAGATTTTTAATTGGTGTTACTCCGCAGTTACGAGGTGGGGTAATTATGAAATTGTGACGCATGCTACTATAAGTTTCATCATATTGTGGGGAACCATGTTTCAAATTTTTGAGGTCACCACAATTTGACCATGTGTATTGTGGTTGCTGAAGACATTGAAAAACTTGGCGTAGTTTTAGGGTCGGTAGGTAATACATTTATTTTAGAATATCAATCGACTTTAGGATAGTGGATGGGAGCTGCCATTATGAGTCTTATAAAATAGGCGATGAGATTGTAGAACGCAAATATGCTTCCACTAGCACTAAGTAGTCCGAGGGTGAGCAGGCAAAATAGAAAGAAAGAAATAATTTATTGTTAGACAGTAATAAAAAAAAATTCAAAAAAGTAGCATTATACATTATATAAAAAAATAAGTATTATAGATGAAAAAAAAACCAGCACTTAAAATAATTATTACTGCGCCAACAATGGATCTCGCATTCAGCTAAATGCTTTAGTACAGGCTATGCTGTACCGCAGCGGTGATTTTCAATGCAAGGTCAAAGTGACGTCCGGATGCGCAGTGTTTGTAAACAAAATCTCATGTTAGAAAAAAAAATGTCTCCCATCTTTCTGTCCCAATCCACCCCTGCATTGGGGTTACAATCCATTGATTCTGTTCGTACTTAGTATTGGTCTAACTGGGGCGTAAGATCCGTTTTCGTTGCGGGCTCGTTCACGCATTCATTACGTCGCTTTGTTATGGAAATGTATTATAATTGATTTATTTACTGTGTGTGGTCTGTGTTGAATGTAAAATAATAGGGTAATAAAAGCTTTTTAGATAAATAATTCTGATAAAATGTTTTATGCGATAGACCGGCGTATTTATATTTCATAGCTAGTAAATAAATGAATTATTGTGATTCATATTCCATCTGAACAGTATTACAGATACCATCCGGTGCATTGGTGTCGTTTTGTAGTACTAATAAAGAGGATATATCATCAAATCGGATTCTAATGTGAATAAAAAATTAAGCAATAAATTCCCTAAGTATTTTTTTTATTTTGTCTCTATTTGAGAATAACAAAGTTGAATAACATTTATTGGTCGTTATTCGAAAGAACTCACAACAAAACGGTGTCATTAATTGTTGTAAAATAAACGGGTGTTACAAAAGAATTCTTTTAAAATTGAAATGTATTTTCCCTTGGAAATGTAAACGGTAAATAACCTCCGGGTTAGCTCAAATAATTTGCTAGAATTTACCGAACGCCACCCGATATTGACAGCAAACAGTTCACGAATATTCCGTATCGGAAATTCCGGATGTAATGCATTTGTTATGATTCCAATTAACCGGGATATTTTGCTTCATTTCTGACGTTGATTTATACGTCTGTATAATTACATTATAAATACAAACATTATACACTCAGCAATTCCACGTATTCCGATTGGTATGTATCGTGAATGTTAAATCTGTGAACGATTTTTTCATCAAACACTTGTCAGGGCGAGGAGTATCATATCCATTCGTATGACTGAAAATACATATAAAATAACATGCGTGTATTTTATGTTATAATTGTAATACATAACATCACCTTACGCTTTGGAAAGAGTGCAAATTACGCCTAAAAACTCTTTAAAAACCTTTACATACCAAAGGCACGAAAAATGTTAAAGAAAAAGTACACCAAAGCTATTGAACGGCGAGAAATTGGAAACTGTGAAAACGGCCCTTCCTTTGCGAGTTGCTAATTAAGGAGCGGCTTAACAGTACGCTGTAAAAAGGCTTACGTTCTTTATGATAGGAAATAACCGTCTATTTTGGAGAATTTGTAGTGCATCACAATGACCGTACTATTTGTAACAATTCAATTATAGGGTAATTTAAAGAATGTTCTTCTATTAATTTTTAACACTAAACATTATGGGATTTTTTTTGTAACGTTTACAACTTCCAGTGAAATTCCTATAAAGATACAATGTCGTGAGTTTCACTGATATTATTGTCAGTTTGATAGAGTAGGGAGAATTGAATATAAAGAGGTTCGATTTCTCTGATCGATGAAACATGACAGGTGTTTTTCACGTCTCTGAGGTGTCGATTTTCTATTGGATAGTGCAATCATCCTTGTCGAGATGAAGATATTAGATTCGCTATAGAATGTGTTGACTACAGAATCCTTATTGACTAGCCTATAAATTGCCATGCTAATCTTAATAAAGAGATTTATTTTTATTTCTTGACCTTCAATTCTACCAATAAGACTAAAGTAATAAATTTAACGATTATCTAAAATCGAAGCACTATACTCATCATCTTCAGATAAAAATCGATAAAAACCAATCCAGCTAATTCACATCTTGATTTTAAATTCCGGTACAGAATGATCTAATTTTCGACGTAACATCTACGTTTCTACATGGGTCACACGGCGCGCGTGCCCAAAATACGGAATCAGGCCCAAACACCTTTAGTATAACACTTTTTCGAATCGCTAGTTGCAATTTCAAAGGCTATTCAGGCACCTGCGACGGGCCGGTTTACGATGTTAACTTCTGGCCTGTAAATTTGGGGTTGAGTGCCTGTGTCCCGTTTTAAGGCTGATGGCACTTGCCTTGGAGTGTGTTATGAGACAATTTTAAGCTCTAGTTTACGATTTTTGTACTATGTTGAGGATCTTTACATACATACATTAACTCACGCCTTTATCCTAGAAGGGGTAGGCAGAGGCGCCACCAGGACACCCACATTTCGCCTTGTATGTTCCGTCCCATGATGTGATATGGGGCGAGCCTATTGACATTTCGGGCACAAATTCCTGACTCCGGGCTGATAATTAATTGAAAATCCCAATATCTTATCTCAGTATATATCTAACTTGAGGATCTTTAATAATTTTAAATACGAGTACATACAAAAATAATATGAGAAGGGTAGGTGCCGCTCAGACAGTTTTTAATGCCGTTTATTCTTTGCAACTGTAATGTCCTGCGTATTACTTTAATATACCTCGGTGATCTAGTGAGGGCTACCACGTATTACAAGAAAAAAGCAAGGTCATATCGAGGAGCATTTTCAGAAAAAACATCGTAACCATCATTTTAATTTTTCACAGGACGTTTTCTTTCACCGTTGAAAATTATTTGTTATCTTTTTGATTTTTATGGGGTAATGATTTAACTGGTAATATTGAAAAATTCGTAATCATACTTCTGAGTGCGGAAGGAAGGTGGAAATTACCTGGTAAAGTAATTACGACCAAACACATATTTTTTGGCGCATACGACGCTTGTCCTTAAAAACATTGACACAAGAAAATCTTCACAATTAGCCCTCGTGTCTTAATTTAACACATTCTGTGCTCCTCACTCGGATCCGAGTGGAGCGGGGCCATAGTAACGGTGCCGCCCACTCGGATCCGTGCAAGCGTCCCATTCATTTTGTTTTGGCTAATAACCCACCGGTGTTCGAAGCGAGCTCACGTTGTTTTGCGCGGCCACTCTGGCAATATAATCAACTTACGAAATTATACATACATTCATACATATTTTCAAACATTCATATTTACTTAATCAAAATTCACCATAAAAAGTTATGGCATACGGCTATTACTTTGTATCCATTGTTTAAGCAATCAATGTGTTAAAGTATGAGACAAGGGAGTTCATACACGATGCTACTCTGTAATTAAACTTTCCGAGACTGTGCTAGTTGCATGTTTAATTTTAGCTGTTGGATGCACAGTTTGTTGTCTAAGGAAATTGAAATGGGGACAATTTATCTATGTATTTATACTAACTTAGATAAGTCTGTCTACTGGGAACGACCATGTTAGAGAGGTCTTAGTAAATACACTGTTTTGTTGAAATAAATCAACGCAAATACATTGAATAGAGTTGGAAAATTTGCTTAAATTTGATAAAATTAGTCTTTCTCTCTAAACATTTTTGATTGTTTTTTAATTTTTTTGTGAACATCCATCTTATATCACCTTCCTCTAATATATGTAGTTAGACCGGTAATGCTGACTAAGATTAATTGAACTATTGATCCAAACATTCAGATATAATGGTTAAGACAGCGCAGTTGGTTGGACGCCGCATGTGAAACGAGAGGCCGCGGGTTCGATCCCCGCACGAGACAAATGTTTGTTTTGGGGCGGGGTGTTTGTGAGACCGAAAAGTCTCTCGTAGTTTTCGATACCCACGACACAAGACTCAGAACTATGTATGTGACTGTCGGGTGTACTATTTATTTATTTATTTTATAATGTTACATCTATCATTTTATTTATTTTTCGCTGGTCATCTCATCATTATCATCATCATAATCAGCCTTTTATTGTCCACTGCTGGACATAGGCCTCCTCCAAATTGCGCCTTTCCACCCTGTCGTGGGCTTGTCGCATCCAGCATCTGCCAACAACCTTTCGCAAAACGTTACTCAACTCCTATTCATCTATTTTCCTACAAATATTCACTTGTTTTCATTAATCATTAAATTCACGCAAGCTTCAAGATAAATTCACCCAGTTTATATTCCAAGCCAAAATTGCCTTCAGTAGCCTAATTCAAGATGATTATTCCGAATTATTATCCACCAGATAAATTGCAAATAAACCTTCAGAGTAAACAAATGAATAATGTTCGGTCTGAAACACCGCTCCATAAATTTCGTAATAAAGTTAACGAAATACGTTCTTTCATTTCTGAGTATTGAAATTTAACCACTCGTGAATAAGTTTCTTTGAAGTTGGCCACGGGGCCCCAACTTCCTCTCTACAACGGTTGTTTTCAAACAAAATAGATACAGTATTTTCAACATAATGCTCCGTCGTATAGAACTTTTGATGGCGGATAAACAAAATCATCGGATTACCATGAACTTACAATAAAGATGTGTGAGTGTGTTGGTATAAGCTTTGTATGTATGTAATTTGATTTTTTAATTATCAGTTTTTCGAGAGGGCTGCCATAATTATATCAATAATACTCTACGTAGATTACAATACAGTTAACATCTTGGGTAATATTGTGTGCTTTTTAGACACTATGTTAAAACAATAGAACAATAATGGTGAATAATGGTGGATTATAAATTTTTCGTTAGTATCTAGAAGACAATTTTATAGATATCAAATAGGGCGGCATTTTTGTTGCAACTTGCGAGAGATATTTACTTCTCAGGACACTATCTGACCTGAACTTAATCTACCATTGCATTCACTTTACCACTATGAAAACTAAAAACCTCAAACGTTAAAAACATATTGCGCTGGTTAGACGAATGAAAAGGCAGGAATGAATTCGCGAAAAGGGAGGTTGGGGAAATCACGTCTGAAAAGAAACCCGGGCAGAGGCAAGAAGTCGCCGGTAGTGCCGTTGCAAAGCTCAAATCACTTAAGACGTTTTTGTTGGCGTAAGCACTTGAATTTGGTATAGGAAAACCTGTGAGAATAAGCGGTAGAATATTTTTAGCAGGCTTTTAGGAGGCTAAGTTATGATTTGACTTGTGATGGAAGTTTTTATTTTAGATTGTTAAATAAACGACGAATCCAAGTAGAGATTTATTTTTGAGAGTCTTTTTAGATTGTAAAATAAAAGAAAAATCCAAGTAGAGATTAATTTTTGAGATATTTTTTACATTGCAAAATAAAAGACAACTCTAAGTAGAGATTGATTTTTCAGAGATTTTTGAAGGGCTGAATATGAATTTAGAATCTTGATATCTTTGCAAAGGTGTTGAGAACGGGCATACGGCTCCTCTTTTAGTTAATAATTACCGTCACTGCTGAATATCTACAATAATTAGGTCATTAGCTTTTAAAATGCGAAGAGGAGACGCCATATATTGTGCCTTCAAAAATCTGACTCACTGAACAAAGTATTAACAAGTTTACAAACGCTTCAAAACGAATCAATATTCACAAATTCTCAGGAGTATTAAAGAAAACAGCTATTTACTAAGAAATATGCGTCAAATCCTTTGATTTGGAGTGGCCATCGATGTCTCCTTGTCGCCGATCCCGAGCGTCTATTATAAGGGCCTATTATACTAGATAGGACGGGACGCCGGCATTTAGGGTCCCGTAGGTAAACAGCTTACTCTCCATGGCTGTAGTATTAACCTATATGTAGTCAGAATAGTATGTCTATTAGAGATATTAATTTGGGTAATTTGGCTTTTCTGAGTCAAGTAGGGAATCAGTAATTAATGAACGAAACATCGTAAAAAAACATAAGAGATATACATAAACTCTCGCCTATTTCCTAGAAGGGGTAGGCGGAGGCACGTTTCGCCTCGTATTTTCCATCCCACGATGTGATGGGGGGCGAGACTATCGCTATGTCGGGCAAAAATTTCTGATGCCGGGCTGATAATGAATAGAAAAATCCAATATCACTTTGCCCGACCTGGGATTCCAACCCGAGATCCCAGTTTTGACTTCAGTTCCATTCAGTTCAGACACAGTGCCATTAAAATTTTCGCAAAAAAGTGACGATTTTTTGAGTAGTTTTTTAACTATCGTCGTGTTTGGATGGTAAATACACTTTTTTTGCCTAAAGTAATATAATGTGCAGCTTTTAATTTTTAAATGCATATGTAGCACCTAAACAAAAAAAATAAGATTGAAAGTGACATTTTTGTTATTGTTTATAGCAAAAATCGTCACCATTTTTGCAAAATTTTTAGTTACACTGTGTTTGTAGTCAACAAAACTACCACCTGGCTTCGTTTTCGGTCGTAGTCTGGATTTACCCAGTATAGTAAGTCCCATTCCATTATTGTTTTGTCTTCCCCCATTTTTTTTATATTATATTTTTTATATATGATGACTGATCACAAAACATTTGGAGAATTTTTGATTTTTTGAACTAATTTTATATAAATATACGGAACACTGCCTAATTTCCATATTCACGCATAGCCTGCCAAAAGTCTGATACATTTTAAGGTTATATTTTCCTTTGTGATGACCATCGTAAAAATGTCTTAGTTTTTTTATTGACAGCAAGGTGCTTTCAGATATGCGCTTGGGTACGAAGCATATTCTAAGGGACCTTTTATAGTCCGTGAGTTACAGATATGATGCTTTGCCTTATTATATTTTATAAAAAATATGTGGCGTTCTTGGAGATATTGCTGATATCATAATCCCGGTACACAATGATGGAATATCTGGCAAATGGCACAAGCAACGTCGTGTTTCTAGTTTAGCCTCGGTATAGTTGGTTTTGTTTTCTTTATATTTGTTCCAGAGATATTGGTTTTGAGCATGCCAGCATAATTGTGTCGACTCTACTCTGTTGGAAGTGTATTTTACTTAAAATTAGATGCATTATAGTCACTTTTTTTTTTCCACAAATAAATTTTTTAACAATAGTTGATTTTTCACTGAGAATTCAATAAAAATATGTTTTTTAATTACCGCGCGAAAGCATCGTGCTCACACTGGGTCCCGTATTTACGAGTAGGGTAATGACCGACACAAATTGCTTTTTTGTGCAACCATGCATTATTAATATCGGAATTTAAGTGGCCCATTTTCGGGTAAAAATATTTCATAAATTTAGGCCCAGCTGGCTTTCGTTCTGTGTTTTGAACTATGTGGAATGACGTTCGAGGGATACGAAAAATTCACAATTTATAGTTCCTAGTTTTTGGCATAACAGTTAAAATACAAAATAGTATGTTAGTTATAAAAAGTATTGATTTAAAAAATAATGTTTACCCATAAATGATCCACTACTGGGCACATCCTTGTTGACGAATGGAAGATGTGAAGGTTATAATTTTTCATATTTAGTCACGTTGACCTTGTGCGGCTTGGTCCATATAAGGCCAATTATATTTATGATTGGTTTTGCCATTTATACCAATCCACATTACTCTAAATTTCAAAGAGCAAAAGGAAACCGCAACACAAAACAGTTCCACGTCAAAGTAACACTCCCACACCACAAGTAATACCGTAAAAAATATACAACAAAGACAATGTCCCCGTATATTTTATTTATCCCGCTGCGACGTGCAAAGGAACGGGCGCGGACAGCCGGCGCAAATGTTTAAAATATTCAAAACTTCCACCGCTCTGAATCAATGTGGCACACGGAAGGTTTCCACATAACAACCGGCCGCAGTATTTTACTTAATTGGACCCCCCATTGACGTTTCCGAACGTAGAATATCAAAACTCCGAAGGCACCGTCGGAAAGTTTCGTTCGGAAATTAGAATTGTAGAAATTATTGCGAATTCGAATATGGAATGAATTGCTCGGTTCGGTGTTTTTAAATTGTGGATTTTAAGACTAAAGGAATATATTTGAACTAGTCTTTTGCGTCTTTTGAATCTTACGAAGTTTTTATTTTAAAAGAGGGTAATTTTAGTTTCAGTTTTAGTGGGGCCTTTAATAAAGCGTGTATTTTTGCTTTTTAAACTATTATTTAATTAAAATCGTTTATGTTATATGACGAGTTATAAATCGAACATTTTCCCTTTACGAAGATTTAAAATTACACGCGAAAAAGGTATTAGGAGAGAACAATAAGCTTTGTTGGATCGTATGAAAGGAGCTCTTAATGAAGGGAAGCCCTGTTGCCTCAATGTTTTTCCTAGGAATAGAGTCGCAATCTTCTTGTTTACAACGCTTAACAAAAGATCGCCCTATGTCATACTAATTAACATCGCCCTTCTACCATCGCACCACCCGTCACCGCAGCAGAGTTCATCCCTACCACCTGGAAGCGTACCGCTCCCGAACGGTACGTTTCCAGCGTTCTTTCTTACCACGTACGTGCAAGCTCTGGAATGAACTCCCTGCATCGGTGTTTCCTGAGCGCTATGACCTGTCCTTCTTCAAACGAGGCTTAAAGAGAGTACTATCCTTAAGGTAGGCAGCGACTTTGTTGTGCTGGACCCCTGGCATTGCAAAGGTCTATGGGCAGCGGTAGCCGCTTACCATCAGGCGGGCCGCTAGCTCGTCTGCCTATACGGCAATATAAAAAAAAAAAAAAAAAAAAAGCTACGTGTTTCGGTAATGACGTGGTTATTTATATGCCAGAAACGTATTTGGATATGACTCATGCTTGGACGTTTAAAAAGCATCGGTATATTTAAATTTGAAAAAATAAAAGTATCTATCTATATTTAATGTATCTCTTTATGACTGATAGATTGGAATAATATTTATTTGGGTCAAGTTATTATTTGTTCACAGTTTTTTTCTATTATTGGATATTATGATTGTTAAATATATTTAATTCGATAAAGAACAAAATGAATGTAAATGTACATTTAGTACGCGAAATATTAAGTGTGTGAATGTGGACTGGACTCAAAAAGCATCTTTCACATCCTCCGTGGCGCAGTTGGTTAGACGCCGTCTGTGAAACCAGAGGCCGCGGGTTCGATCCCCTCACCGAAACAAATATTTGTGTGAACCACAGGTATTCGTTTCGGGTCGCGTGTTTGTGAGACCGAAAAGACTCTCTCAGTTGCTGATACCCACGAAACAAGACTCGATCTTAGTGTGGGGTCAGGACTATGTATGTGATTGTTGGGTGTATTTATTATAATTAATTATTATCTGTGGCCAGGTCCGACCGCTACTATAATTATAATAATCAGTAAATTAATGAATGTAATTGCATTCGAAATTACAAAATAAATTAATTCACGTATAACCAGCAAAGCGTTGTGTATGTAGGAAATGTTTAATACAAATTGGTGAGCCCATTGAAAAATACATAATAATTAATTCAAAATGTCAATCGTGGCATCCGTTTGGCGCTCATTAAAGTCTGTAATATGCGATATTCAACGAAACATCAATAAACTGGTATCAGCTCCGAACGTTACACAAAATAAAATATTTATTCGAACAAAATCTGTTTAATCTGTGTTTACTTTAATTTGTAATGACTGTTAATACACCCAATAGTCCTTAAATAGTCACACAGTTAATGCTTATATAGGGTGTCCCAGAACTAGACGATATACCAGTTGGCAGTAACTGGAGATAGATCAATCTATGACGATGAAAACTATCGAGAATAGGACTATATATTTTTTTTGTTGCTGTGCCGTCATAGTACGGTCTAGCTTCCGTTACTGGTTTATCGTCCAGTTCTGGGAGACCCCGTTTATAAATAAATAAATACACCCAACAGTCACATACTTAGCCCTGACCCCAGACTAAGATCGAGTCTTGTGTCGTGGGTATCAAGAACTACGAGAGACTTTTCGGTCTCACAAACACCCAGACCCGAAACAAATACCAGTGGTTCACACAAATATTTGTTCCGGTGCGGGGATCGAACCCAAATATGTAAATTTTGCACCTGTATCCTTGAAGGAGTACGTAGATATTATATTAAAAACCATTCCATAGTATGCAAAGTCTATTTTTGTCTCAAAGTTTGACAGAGGGCGGACTATAATCATGCAGGGCGTAGATTACAGACCCAAGTAAGTGTATTATATTTTTCAATCCTATAAATCATACAGGATGGATTGCTTTTTGATCTGTATGTCGAAAGCTTTTGAAGACTCGCGGAATTCAATTTCTTTTATGTAATCTACACACTGGCAAGGGCAGCGTTGGACGTGCAGCCACAAAACGGGAAACAACCTAATAAAAGTTGCAGAAAATAGCTGGATGGAGAATACTTTCAACAGGTTGCTGTTGGTCTATTTGGGGGAAGCTAATCTTTAAGATGATTATCAATAACTCAAGTTAGATTACTTAGCGTTATGAATGAGAGCTCTGTGATTTAAAATTATACCTTAGTATATTTATATAATATTTTATTGGAATCTCGATTGTTGAGGAGGCCAGTGCTCTGCAGTGGGACGTATAATACATACATAAACTCACGCCTTATTCCCAAAGGGGGTAGGCAGAAGTGCTACCAGGACGTATAATGGCTGTTTTAATATTATTATTGTTATCTTTTGCTATATTATACCCAATATAACCGTCTTACAATTACCTTCCCCTTCAATCTCCA
Organism: Deilephila elpenor; assembly: GCA_949752805.1. Taxonomy (NCBI): domain Eukaryota; kingdom Metazoa; phylum Arthropoda; class Insecta; order Lepidoptera; family Sphingidae; genus Deilephila; species Deilephila elpenor. Next base: position 14,991,823 of record OX457096.1, on the reverse strand, counting down.
AGTTGAAAACGTGTTGTGTCCAAGTCCGTATTTCAGCGGAAACTGGCTGCATAGGTGATATTTAATGGAAAAAGTTCCGCCCGTTTTGCATGCCGTACGTACCGACGACTTCGCGTAACTTAGATGAGGGCCACTTGCGAAAATGCATATAAATATGCCGGCATTGTTTTCCAAAACTTATAACGTGAACTGGATTTTAAATTGTTAAAACGATATTCGGATTCAATTTCTATACCTTAAGCACAAACAAGTCTTAATAAAATCTTCATATTTTCTAAATATTTTCTTCCAGAGTAATAAGGACTTCCATTGCTAAGGCATTTTTTAAGGATTTTTCATGTTTTTGACGGCCTCCGTGGCGCAGGTGGTTAAAACGAGTGAATGAGAGGCCGCGGGTTCGATTCCCGCACCGGAACAAATATTTGTGTAAACCACTAGTATTTGTTTTGGGTCTGGGTGTTTGTGAGACCGAAAAGTCTCTCGTAGTTCCTGATACCCACGACACAGGACTCTATCTTAGTGTGGGGTCAGAACTATGTATATGACTGTTGGGTGTATTTCTTTATTTTTTCAATAGATGTAACTTAAGCAAGTAAATTAAAACCCGACAATAAAAAAATTACACAATTTGAAAAAAATATTTAAAATGTGGGTCATTCTCAATTTGTTAGTGTTGTATTTTATCTGACGAATGATTTTTATTTCACGATTAAATATTAGACCTTAGAAGGACTATGTGTTTAATGCGTTTATTTATTTATATTGGTCGTATAACCTCACATGCTGTTCCAAGGATATCCACGAACTGTTTGAATTATACATACGTGTATGTATACGGGGGCAATCGTAACGGCACTCGGGTCGAGTCACGTATAGCCAATGAACTAGAATTGTTCTCGGTATTATATCAAGCGAATTGGGGTAAACTTTATTTGATTTTCTACCCCGTGTTTGAGGGTTGGGGTATTGGCGCTTTTTGATCGCTTTGATGTTGCAGTGTGCGTGCTTAGTATTAGCTTAATTAGGTATTTAGTTTTTTGTCAGGGTTTTTTTGATTTGGGGTAATAAGTACATAAAAATAATAATTTGATTTTTTTGCTGGAAAGTCTGAATTATTGTACATGCGTGTATTTATGGGGATATTTTTCATTGGTGTATTTTTATTTTTCTAGTCATTTAAGCACAGGCTTGGTTTGATGTAAGTGAGCTGACCTGGCACTTTCGTTTGCTGGCAATAGAAACATATAATATACAAATGTGTATATTTCATATCGGCATTAGCAGTCAATTAAAATGTTCTTTATAATACCCATCAACAATTTAATACTTAAAACCATTAAATTAATTAATACTTAGTCATTAACTTATATTATGCATTCTCTATCATAAATACAAGTGGGAAGGACACTGCCGAGATAAAATATGCACACATTCCATTGCAAAATCAGGCTTAAAATAAAAACACACTTCTTTTACAGCTGGCAATAATTTACAAAACAATAAAAAAAAAACATTTTATCTTCCCAAGAGCACCCACCAAATAAAACGGTGCTTCAATATCAAAGCAATTTGAATATGAAATAGATATTTAAACGTGAAACAATGAAGGGGCAAAAATCGCGCTCATTCGCTTTGTAAATGTACAAGTCTATTCACTGCTACTCGCTGTGTAATGTCATGCGTCGTATATTTTAATGTTTATGGATGCTCGATTTTTATTGTTAATTATGTGTAATTTTACAATATTAAAATAAATACACCCAAAATACACCCAACAGTCACATACATAGTCCTGACCCCACACTAAGATCGAGTCTTGTGTCGTGGGTATCAGAAGCTACGAGAGACTTTTCGGTCTCACAAACACCCAGACCCGAAACAAATACCTGTGTATCACACAAATATATGTTTCGGTGCGGGGATCGAACCCGCGGCCTCTCGTTTTTCAGGCGGCGTCTAACCAACTGCGCCACGGAGGCTGTCATATTACACAGATCTGTGCCTAAATGTAAATCTGACAGTTCATGATGTCCATGATCAGTTGATATGAGACTCCTCTATAAACGAGAGTTCCATTGTGAGGGGTTAGGCCATGCACAACGCTGGCTTAGTGCAGGTAGTACCGAATTATTGTAATTTTAGTATGACATATTATTATTATTATTTGGCTTTGGGGCGCAGTAGGGTAGGAAGACAGTTGAGTTCTTAAATATGTTTGAAATTTTATACAAGTTTCTTCAAAATGTGTTTTTCTTCACCTTTAAGTATGTGGTTATGGATAAACAATACATGTATGTTACCTCGAAAAATCAGAGAAAGCCCTGGGATTCGAACCCATCACCACCGTTTCGGCAGTTTGCATCCGTTTCTTTACCAACAGAAATCTCACACAAGGCTATCACCACTTAGTATTCTGTGCTATCACTGACATAAGTACACATGTTAATTATACGTAACTTTATTTGTTGTTTGATATTAATTATCACACAATAAATATGAACCGTTGTGTTGCTTTTGCAAATAAGTAAAATACACTTAATTAAACTAATATTAATAATGTACAGATATTAAATTCTGACACATTATAAGTGCTAGGTAATGCTTATCTATACTAATGTTATAAAGAGAAAAGATATGTTTGTTTGTTTGCATTGAATAGGTTCCGAAACTACTGAACCGATTTGAAAAATTCTTTCAATGTTGGGAAGCTACACTATCCTCAAGTGACATAGGATATATTAAATTTAAAAAAATACAGATCATTACTAAAAATCCAATAATGAATCTCAAGGTGTAACAAATTACCTAAAAAGGCGCTGAGGAAACTTTATTATGTTGTTGATGTGGACTGGACTCAAAAAGTACCTGCCCCCGGACGAAGCCGGGCCAAGCCACTAGTCCAGAATACAGTGACTTAGAAAATAATTTAAGCTTGTTAGTCTTCCTAAATACATCGCAAGCAAAGAGCCGCGCGGTCACTCTTGTGGCGTAGTTATTAAGTTCTGAATACAGCATTTACAAGTTTCTAACGCTGCATCAGGGTTGGCAGTTTAACATCCCGACTTGCCAACTCTAACCTCTGGCTAAAAGCATCGCTATCCGAAATTATTAACAAGTGACAACCCTAACTTCTAACCAAGGCGAAAACCACTCATATGTACTCATTACTTTGTCGTTTAAGAGGCGATTTTTCAATCGGGGAATAAAATACAATATAAGCAAATAAAAATTGATAGAGCTCTGTTTATAGCATTATCTAATTGCGTACCTTTTACATTTAGTCATGTTATAACTTAGTCAATAACATATTTTATTTTTGTCATTTGTAAAATTAGATTATATTACTCACTTAACCTTATAAGTGGCAGCGGAGATATTTTAGTGATTAACCGTGAAATCCTAAGTTCAATTTCTTCATCATGCACTCCATTTTATGTATTTTCTTCAGTTAGATTTACCTGGGGCTTAGTATAACATTTTTAGTACCATTGTCGATAATACAGACGGCTCGTGCTTTGTAGTAAGACATACACAGGCTGATATTTAACTCTAAACAGTATTATACAATTTACCCGGCCTACTCCGCTTTAACCCGGCTTAAACTCTATTGCAACACACAGACGGCAAATAGCTAACTAATAAAGTTGGCAAATTAAGATGACATTACCAAAACTACATAGGTGCGAATAGTTTAATTAACAAGGCACCAAACAAAACAATCTAATAAGCAAAGTTGAGTGCAAAGTCGTACTACTGACGCCTTGGTGTATGCCGCGATTTGTAAGAGACAGCGGAGACTAGGCAATACGTTAAGTGTCAGTACAGCCAATTTGCTAGTGCCAGAAGGTAAGAATTGTCAAGATTTGAGTGCAATGATTGATAATTTTGATAGAGGGAACATTTTTTAATCCTATAGCTCCAAATCTGTGTTTAAAAGTTACGTGGTTATTTTTGATGATTATTTGTATCTCTTTAAATTTTAAAACATCGCGAAGCTACTTGCATACTGATACTTTGCGAATCAAGCTTATCAATTTATATTAATCCGAATTTCTAATGCCTAATGTTTGGAAATATAATCAATCACCAGCGAGTCCTTCATAAAATCTGTACTAGCGAAACCATTGCAACATGTTTCGTTTTCGGTTTGTGTTTTTGGCATAGACTTAATAAAATCTTTCCCGCTAGTTGAAACAATCCGCAATATTTGCACAACTCTATCGGCAGTTTTATCGAATGTTTTGTCTTCTTCGCTCAAACTGAATTCAAAAGTCGTTCGAAAGGGACAAAACATGCGTTAACTAAAATGGGATATAAAACTGTCTATGAATATGCCCATATAACGTGATGAGTATTTTTATTTATTTTTATTTAATGAATTTTTCTTAAACATCGTTGTATAAAGGCGGGGCTATTGCATTGGTCCGGCAAATGGGCAGACCGTTCACTTGATAGAACGCGATTATCGACGCTCGTGACCATCCAAAGACTTTGTTTCAAGAGTTTTAACGTTTGTTTAGGACAGCACGATCCCTCAGATAATCCTTTATCCCTCTTGTTCTTTAAATGGTCCTATGTATCATAAATTGTACTCTCGGATATAATTATAAATATTTTTAAATCGCTGCCACCCAACAATTGCACCAACCCTCACTCAGTAAACCGATTTCTGTCGCTCCCGGGACTGTGGTACAAACTTAGTTAGCACATGTTAGATGTTAGTTGCGAGCTAGGAGCCACCAGACACTGCCGACAACACCAATGCTAAATGAAACTGTATGTCACAATGTATTAATGCGCAATGCTGTTGAAATGAAATAGTTGTGTCGTGTTTCATTTGTTTTAAGAGCTCCTTTTAATGCTCAATCATTAGTCTGCATAAATTATCTTACAGATGATGTGTGTCATCATGAGTGGTAATAAATTCCCACCTGCTTATCCAAATTATTATAAAACAGTCTAGTCTAAGTTACCAAAACATTCAATTATTTGCTTTCAAATCATGTTGTTAAAACCTTGTTCTGATTACTAACTTTTCTTTTTCATTTCTTTTCCCTATCCTACTCGTAAATAATATTTTCCTGTCCTTTCTTAAAAAATATATCCCACTTATTTAAGGTAACAAGATGTATATTAAAACCTTCACACATAAATAAACGAATACACTCAACAGTCACATACATAGTCCTTTCACACTACGATCGAATATTTGAGAGACTTTTCAAACTACGAGAGACTTTTCGGTCTCCCAAACACCTAGACCCAAATTAAATACCTGTGGTTCACACAAACATTTGTCTCGGGGATCGAACCCGCGGCCTCTCGTTTTACAGCCGGCGTCTAACCAATTGCACCACGTAAGCTGTCATTAATGTATCTTCATAAATAATAATAAAAACCTTCTCATCTGTGTATAACCTTTATAAACATACAGATAATACGTTGTGTTTTACAACAAAGAATAAGACACAATAACCACCTTCCTGCAATAAATCAGCCTGATACAACAGACTCATCACCAGCATCAAGATAGGAATGTAATAATCCATCGATGCTATCTGCGTGTTAAATCAGAATAGTACTGATACGAGTCCCGCAATGGATGTTATTTGTTGTACGTCGACGCTGTCCGTAATTACTGGTCCGAGTAAAATGCCAGCTAGATGAAACAAGCTACGGAACTTCCAACATGTCTTGGTATGTCATTGGTTAATGCCGCTTGGGTCTGGTATACGCGGTTATGTGAAAATATTTGGGTCTTCTTCAGTATTAAAGATCTTGTTTTTTATATTGTACAGATGTAATAGTCCCGGCCGGTGCCAAGAACTACCTTTTAGTTCAGACTCGTTTTGCTTGGTTTTGAGGTCTTCAATGGTTAGAGAATCTCCCATATTTTCTTGGACATCATGAAGCCAGCGCACATTTAGAACATTATTTTTCTTCTCGCGCGGCATAGTGACAGCCCTGCACGTGATGGTAAGCGCGAATGCCGTCCAGACAGAGTATCAAACGGCATTCGATAGTGATCCCGTGCCATTCGATAAAATCATACCGGCCTGCAGAGATGCTTCTTCACGCTATCGCGGTAGGGCCCAGGAATTGGCAAACATTTTGGTTCGTGCTGAGATGGTTTGGAGTTTGGACCATCAAGCTATGGCTTCGCAAGCCAGCACGCGTGGTTCTGTTACGGAAAGGAGAAGAGGGGATCTAATTGAACAATTTCTTGGAGCATTCGCCGTGATACCACACGTGGGTTTTCCTGGTATTGACCTCCATCAAATTCCTGAAACCCTGGGGGCCCATAGCAGTATCGCCTATGAACCGTGCTGTCATCTGCATAGCAATGACATGAACATAATTTTTATTTGCTAAATATATCATAGTAATTTGTTCAGATTTCGTTCTTTTAAAGTTCTGGCTTTTAAAATTATTGATGATAAATATTTGCATATTAATTTAAATGTTTACAGCGTTAAAGTTGCAGCCATTTGATTCCATTACGCATGAATGACTGCACGTGAAATTTAACGTGCGATATTATTGAGTCCAATGTGAAAAATGTTGCGATAAATTCATCATTGTCGTGATCCTATGCCACATTAGAAAGTCCTCATGCGACCTGCACAAGTCAAGATCCTAATCCATACTTATCTATAAATCGTATATTCTTATAACAACATCTATTGCATTTCAAAATCTAAGAATCATCAAACACAGCCAACTCTAAAGCTCCAAGTGAAACTCACCCACGACACCAGCACGCTGCTTTACGAGCAATAAAACGACCCTTTTACTTTTTACTGCACTTGGCACGCGTGATTACATTGTACAAGGTTGTACTATTTGGCCTTCACTCGGTACTCGTGTTCTTGAACATGCCAATAGCAAACTCAAGACTGTCATAAATATGTGGATTGGAGTAGATGTGTTGTGATCTGTGTAAAGGTAATTCGATGTATAAAGGTTACAGGGCAGGATACAGGCTGCTCCCAACACTTCGTTGTGGATATCTTTGGGCAACATTTTTGTTCAGCTGTGAATTTCCTAAAACTGTTAAGCGAAAGAGAGAGAGAGAGAGAGAGAGAGAAAGAAACGCTGATTTTATAGTCTGTATAAAAGGGACAGGTAATCTGACGTAATAAAAGTATTAAGAAGTCGCTGGGTGCAAGCCGCTAGCAACAACTTGCCGTGAAAATCTATGTACATCTTGTTAAGAGCATAAGGTTGAAAAGTACTTATTACATCTTCAACTTATAAAATATTTTGCAAATTTTTGCTGTCACGTTTTGACTGTGTGTAAACGCTTTTTGCAAAAGTAATTAATCGATGAAAAAAAAATGGTTAATGATTTAATTTGATTTTTTATTTTACTAATTTATTTGTAGTTGGCGTTCCTTATGTTTCAATATTAATTCTGATAATACAGTTACCAATTCCACTACATTTTTACATATTGCATAGAGTTAAGGTTTTACGCATTAAATAAACTATTACATTAAAGAAAGAACTATAAAATTATACCAGGGATCCGTAACTACATAATTTTATATTGCGCATATAAAATTTACAATAATCTCCTTAGTTTATGCGAGATTCAGGCGTTACAGTAAAATAAAACAAACTTCGTCAGTTTCAGTCGTAGGCCCTTCTTACACAACGCTACTAAATACGTTTTACAGTCGATTTCTACCCAACTTTGCCACAGAGGCTTTCCAAGACTTTGGAATAATATTTGGCAGGCGAGTGTGGATGGAAGAGTCGGCAGGGTTCGAGCTCATCGAACCTACACCATCCAAATCGATGATAACCTCAAGAAGGGCCAGGTCAAAAGTTCCCTGAACCGACGAGATTTCTTAAAGAGATTGAGGAAAGTGTATGAAGCGAAAGTAGTATGACAGGTTCGAGCAAAGTGGCCATCCATAGTCTCTGCCTACCAATATAGGATACAGGCGTGACGATTATGTTATGAATGTATGGAATAATATGTATGTCTGAATCTTACGAAGAATTTGGTATACAGCTATCTGGTTGTGTTGGGCTCCTGGTACTGTGAAGGTCCATGAGCTGCGGTGACGGCTTACTATCAGGGGGGCCGCATACAAGGCGATAAAAAAGTCACCTGGAGACTGTATTGCGAACATTGTACCAGAGATTTCGGTAGCGTTGTTTACGAAAGCCTTAAAGATCCACCTTGAAGATTAATAGCAATATTTCACGCTGACGTTTTAAAGGTGCCATTGAAGGCAAGTTTAAATGGTTAATGGCGCTGGATTTAAATTGCAGTTAAATTTAGACGGTATTTTTAGAACTTTCATTATGTTTTTTGCTATGACAGCTTTAGCTGGAGTACTAAAATATGTTACTACGTTTATGAGACTATAGAACTTGGACGCTAATCTTTAAACGATTACAAATAATTATGGATTATTTTCTTTTCTATGCTGTGAAGGAAATGAAAATTGTAGAATTCCCGACGGAAGTATGCACTGTTTCAGGTTCAGCGTATGTACACATATATTCGATTTCGGCAATGCCGATCGGTAAGAGTTTACTTTCTCTTTCCGGTGGGCATTCTGTTTGGATTACACAGTCAATGCATTTGCCACCAAGTGCATTGACTGTAGTCACTTTGCCGAGGGAGTATGTAGGTATTATAAAAGTTTGAATTGATCTCAAAGAGACTAAGGTGTACCTGTGTACAATAAAGTGAAGAAAAATAAAAATGCTAGAGACAGTACATTAAAAAATGGTTGGGTTATCCCATTGCCTATTCTATCTATCGTTCAAAACATTTTGATTTGTCATTGTCTATAAAATACCACTATTTATATTTTAAGGCTAGTTGGGCAAAATTACAAAGACCGTTTAAATATACACTATACAAAGATTTTTATAAAGATTACGAGGTGAGTGTCCGTTTTATTGGAGCGGCTGAGGTTATCACAGTATCGGTTTTTAATTAAAAACATAATATTACAATCGCTGATCAATTTTTATATTTCCATTTTAATTTCAAGATAACGGTCTGACGTTGCAGTAATAGTCTTTTTATTTGTGGCTCGCGCCAATTACATTGATAATGGTCTCAGTATTTATTTAATTTTTATAACATTGAACAAGGAGCCTTATGCTAATGTCCAAAAATATACAGGGTATCTCAAGACCGCGACCGAAAACGAAGCCAGGCGGTAGTTTTAGTTGTTACAGACTCGATGCAAATCAAAATTTCACCAAAACAGCGACACTTTTTTTTTTTAGAATTTTTTAAAAATCATCTTTTTTGGGTGGTGAATACCTAGTTATTGCGAAAATAATAATTTAAACGCTTACGTACCATTGAGTATTTAGAAATAAAGAGGTCTACATCATTATTTTAGGAAAGCTATGTATTTATCACCCAAATACGACGATAAGTAAAATATTACAAAAAAAAAATCCCATTTTTTTTGAGAAATTTTTACTTGCATTGTGTCTGAAGTCACTAAAACTATCACCTGGCTTCGTTTTCGGTCGCGGTCTTGATATACCCTGTATAAAACGCCGGCTTTATGTCTTAGTTTAAATAGGGCTGTTTTTTTCGCCCAAAAACAGACATAAGAATTAAAATAAGTTAGAAGTCTTCAAGGAAGAAGTTATGGAAGGACCTATAAGAATTATTACGTCTTTTGCAAATCTACATTTAATTTGCTTCTGAAAAACCGGCGAGCTGCAACTTTAGCGAAGTTTTTGAATCATTTATTTGTGCACGAAAACTTTACAACGCGTAAGCAAATTTAGTGAAGGTATTTAAGAGCTTTTTATAGTCGATTTAAGGTTATATGGGACATCATCATTTTTAAGCAAATATTTATATTAGAATGTAGATGATCGTAAATTCTAGATATAACGAAGAAGATCTTTGTCGTACTGTGATACTAGTAGCTAAAAAAAATACATACATCTTCAGTTTTCTGAATTGTTACCTAAAGGCTAACTACATACATTAACCGAGTCTTATATATTTACCACAAAACGAATTTCCAATCTTTCTAACTCACGATATCTTCATTCACAACTAAGATCTGTCTTATAATTTCAATTTTAAACGCGATGGGGGCGAGGCGCGGCCGGCGCGTGACGCGACTGCTGAACTGCCGAGATGAAAAACTCCAACAAATTGAATGTAATCGTAGTACTGTGACACCTGGCTTTACGCGCCTTGCGTGCTAATTTATTGGAGCAAGTTCGTGTAGTTTGTGGGGCTATGTGTGTTAGGATTACTTTTCGTTAATTGCCACAGGGCCGGCAGCGACTGGATGCGTAAAATAGCAGGCAGGGCTCTGTGGCGTACCTTGGGAAAGGCCTATGTCCAGCAGTGGAAGTTGCGACGGGCTGTTGATGATGATGACTCGCTATTTGTCTCATTGGTATTTTAGTAAGATGTGCATGCATGGTTATGCACTACGAAGTGTGAACTATCCTGGTCAGGCAATCCACTTCCCATGATTAAAGCATCTGAAATTGAGTTGTCAAGGACTGCAATTTATACCTGTCTCGGAGGCGTAGTAGTACTACGGTATGGTTACAAAGCTGAAGTCTCGGGTTCGAATCCTGGGTCGGGCAAAGTGATATTGGGTTTTTGTATTCATTATCAGCTCGGAGTCGGGAATGTGTTCCCGATATGGCGATAGACTCGCCATCATCACATCGTGGGACGGAACATACAAAGCAATGTGGGTGTCCTGGTAGCACCTGTGCCTACCCCTTCTGGGAAAAAGGCGTGAGTATGTATGTAACCATCACACGCCGATGCATACACCCTTTAAATTACATTTCCCTTACCATCATATATTTTGTAATCACTATACCACGCCAGTATGAAAAAATGCTCTCACAAATCACGTCTTTACCCACCACATGTTATCATGTTATATATCTAAAGTTATGAATGAAACGGCGAGTGAGCAACATCCTCCATTTTACTAATCGTGTGTAATTTTTCACGGGTTTTGGGAGGCGGGTCACGTGCGCCTGTACGGGCATAGGCCCGCCCGTGTTTTGTATATAAACGCGCAATTATCTTTATTTTTACCAATGATATTGAAGCTACAGGTATGAAATATTTTTAGGTAAGTAATTGTGAATCTTATTTCTTTTGGAAATATTTGTTAAGAGATGGGTATAAAGGTTTTATGATGTTATCCTTCTTTATCAATTAATTGAGAGTCGTAAACACAATATATAGATTTCAAAATTAATAGGTATGCTTTGAAACCGGATTTGCTCCGTTACCAATTAGCCTATTTTCACTTCAAACACTAGTTCAGAAAAAGTTAACACAATGTTTTTGCAAATTTACGTCGCATGCACCAACAATTTTATTTAAAGTAGATATGTATAAAATTAAAACTAAGCTAACTGATAGTACACTTACTTCCATAAACAAGATAGATAGGATACGGGACGTCACTGGACAGTGGATACAGGTCACATTGGTCAGATCTATGTACAGAGGCAGTGGAATACATACAAACATACATAAACTCACGCCTTTATCCCCGAAGGGGTAGGCAGAGGCGCCACCAGGGCACCCGCATTTCGCCTTGTGTGTTCCGTCCCACGCTGTGATAGGGGGCGAGCCTATCGCCATATCGGGCACAAATTCCTGACTGCGGGCTGATAATGAATAGAAAAATCCATTATCACTTTGCCCGACCCGGGACTCGAACCCGAGACCTCAGCTTTGTAACCGTACCGTAATACAACTACGCCACCGAGGCAGTGGAATCTTCAATTTAAATTGTATTAAATTGTACAATACAATAGTATTGTATCAGCCTATATACGTCCCATTGGCACGGGCCTACTCTACAACCGAGAGAATCGATTGAGAGTGGTTAGGCCGTATAGTCCACCACGCTGGCCTAGTGTGGGTTGGCGGACTAATTTAAATTATTGTATCTATATATTTTTGTATGTATAGTTTCGAGCATTCCATCGACTTTATCACCATTGTCTTTTAAGCATGAAATCGTAACCACTAACGATGTAATTATGTAATAATAATTTAACGCCGTCCAAAGACCGCATGCAAATGAATAATGATACATCGGCTTAACCCAAATGTTAAATTAACCGAGAGCCGCCGTGGATTCTGACCATTTTTCACCCAATAACCATTGGGAGAGATTTATAAGCAATCGAAGCGCGTCTCTAAATGGGCCGCCGGATTTATGGTTCTTTAAGGAGATTTTATTCTATTAAGCGTCTATCTTTTGTGGGTGTTGCTAGGCGAATTTCCGGTTTATTTTGTACGGCAAATTGTGTTTGATTTCTGGGTGAATTTTTTTTCAGCTTAGTAATTATAATAAATAAATACACCCAAGAGTCACATACATAGTCCTGACCCCACATTAAGATCAATTAAGTCTTGTGTCGTGGGTATCAGGAACTACGAGAGACTTTTCGGTCTCGCAAACATCCAGACCCAGGTCAAATATTTGTGGGCCTGTGTAGCATGTTTGCCTAATTAACTTAAAAAAATCATAATCCTCCGTCAAAGACAAGTTCAAAACGCACATCTACCGCAATGTATAATGCAAATTAGAAATCAATCTTAGGAAACCCAACCTTTCGATACAAAATCTTCATACAACCTGGTTAATTCCGGAAAAAGTGAATGAAACTTTTAAAAAATATACATCTAATATATTTCGTCAAAGATGAACTTAAAACCCAAGCACTTGCAGAGACGAATTAACGAAAAAGCGAACCCTTATCTTTGAATTCCGTTGAAATTAAAACCAAAAAGATAAGGACTAATTTTAGCAGGAAAGAAGGGCAAAGGGAAGGAGGGGGGAAGGGTAAAGGGGAAAGGGAAAAGGGGGGAAGTTAGGATTGACGTGCGAACTGCACTCGTTAGGTGCGCGTACACGGCGTGACGTAACTCAATTAGGGTTCCTTCCTCGTTTTGTAATTGCAGTCGACGATGCTCCATAGGGTTGCCTTTTTATGTCTTTATGTACAGTATTTGTGAATGTCCTGAAAAACCAGGTCTTCATCTGGAGTTGCGAAGTGATGTTTGAGTGCTCTTGGTTTGAAAATGTTTGCATTAAATTGTTGAGTGTTTCAAAATTTTTTCGGAGTTTTCGTCACTGCCTCTAATAGGAATGATATTAGCAAATATAAATTTTCAACATTCAACCTTTATTTAATTAAAAGAAGAAAAATAACTTATTTGCTTAGATCTAGTAACTGTTGATGGACGAAACAATCTGATAACAAATTTTTGCCAAAAGTCTTTAACAAAACCACAATTGCCACATCGATACAAAATATTGCTTCTTTACCAACTGTCTGTGAAGTCGAGTATATTTGTTTATTGTTATCAATTTATATTTTAATCACATCATTCACCTTAGTTTCCATTAATTATAACCCTAAAATAATAATGGTATTTAGATTTACGCGAATGTTACACATTGAAATAAAACTAATCAGTCCGCCCCGTGACCACGAACGCTGGAAAGCAATCGAAACGTCAGGAAGATAAAATTTAAATTAAACGAAATTCGTTATAAAATACGTAAAAAATATTTTTATTAAAATACCTTTAAATATTTTCACTATAATTAACCATATTACGATAGCAGCCCTGAGTTATGCTACGAACGCTCGCACCAGGACGCCTGTCGAAACTTGCTGACAGTTTCTGCAGCCGTCGTGTTTTGTTTATTATAATTAACAGCAAACACTTTGCTGCTTGTCACGTGTTTGCCCAGTTTCTAGATGGATTTTGTATTGCATTAGTCTCTTGTACTGCCTTGGTGGCGTTCGAATCCCAGGTTGGGCAAATTGATATTAGATTTTTCAATTCATTGTCAGCTCGGAGTCAGGAATTTGTGCCCGATATGGCGATAGGCTCGCCCCCTTTTACATCGTGGGAGATGTATACGTACATACAAGGCGAAATGTGGGTGTCCTGGTGGCGCCTCTGCCTACCCCTTCTGGAATAAAGGTGTGAGTTTATGTATGTATTTATGTATTAGTCTTCTTGGAATTGGAGTTTTGTTTTTAATCTGAGTGTTTGGTGAGGCTCTTATAAGATTATTGTTTCTATTTGAATTCGTTTGTATCTTTTTGAAATTAGAGCAAGATATAAAGTGTTTTTTTTTATATGTGATGACGGTATTGCATTGGAATAATATAAATATATTGAAGAAGTTCTTGTGGGAATTAAACTTCACCATGAACCTGGTAGTTTAATAGGCACCACCATGCTTTTATAATGCGACTTTGTTACTTCAGAAATTCTTGAGACGATCTCTTTGATCTAGAGGTGTCTTAATGATTTTTCTTTGTTGAATTTGGCGATATTAGACACATACACGAACGTAAATTAGAAAAATCATAGAATTTCACTTTCTGGTCGAATGTGATCTTTATCTCGGTAGTCTTGTAAAACTACGATTTTCTACAAATTCGTAACACTAGAAAATAAATGATTTGTAGGATCTGGTTGACAGTAACCGAGTGTGATACCATAATGGAAGGGAGACGTGGTAAGTTCCTGTGGCGAGCTTTTGTCTCTCGTTGTATACGTAAGTGTTGTGCTTTTTAATGTTCTTATTGCAAGCCTTCTAGTTCACCTAAGATGAATCCAATGAACAAAGGCGACCCACTAACGCGGCTACATAGAAACAGTTACTTTTCGTGATGAGAGTTGGGGTACTATTCGCATACGGATAAATTATAATTGTTGTCTAAAAATATTTGTTCGATGTAGTATTTGTGTGGGTAACTAAGCAAAACCACACTTCTTCTATGAATTATACTAGGGATATACCAAAACTCATTTTAAAGAAATATTAATTTCACAACACAAAAGTACTTAAAATCATTTAATATCGCGAAGTTACAAGGAGCCAACAGAAGCACCGAAATAAAGTTCCTGGCGAACAGTCCAACACTTCTGTAAGACATTAAAACTATTGCAAAATTCACGAGTACGATGGCCGAAAGCCGAGCTATTACTGGAGTTGTTGAAACAAATGCAAGTTGGTTACAAAACTCTTCAGTTGTATGCAATTCGAAGTAAACCTTAGGATTTATGCGTTTTCTTAACGCTGCAAGTTTTCAATTAATACCTTTTGTGAATTTGCGCTAAGCGAGCCAGTTCGCGTAATCAGAGCGTCTAGATTCTCCTGTTTGCGAAATTAGCAGATTAAATATTGTTTGTAGTTCCCGATGTCGTCGGTGATGTATGTGCATTTTAAGTGTGACAGATTAATATATCTAGTAGAAATTAGAGCTTTAAGAAGTAACTCCGGCAACAAATTAAACATTGGTGAGAAATAGTGAGATAAAAGAGATATATGGCCTGAAAGACATGTAGTGATCAAGATAATAGAAGAAATATTTTGATAGTTTGTCCATTACTTAAGGCATGGAGATTAAAGAAAGATAATTCGTATGGACTTCATTCTGGATTAAGATCTAAAGCGCTGTAAAGAAATAGCATTGTATTACGCCATTTTTAGCAAAATGTTCAAAAACAAATATTCCAAACACCAAAGCGATATAACGACCAGCACTCGAATAAAACCGATCACACTTACAAAAAACCGCAGCGGAAAATACTTAACATCCATAAATGGATTTTCCTTCCTAACCTTTACAATCGAATGATTTGGAGAGCATCGCTCGCGCCTCTGAGTGTCCATCCAGATCTTTGATGTCGAGTGACATACTCTTTTATTTACCGCTTCGATTTGCCTGTGGAGCCCTCCAAACCACTTGGTTTGGCGATTTCACGACTGTTTTGAGATACGTTGAGATCAAAGGCGTTTTTGAGTGCTTGTTTAACTCTGGATTTCAGGTTATTGTAAACATTGAGGTGGGAATCAAATCAATAACTATGGTGCTTAACCTGCTTATACTTTTTTTAGATCCGTGAGTAGGTTCTAGGACTTTTTTTATTCGAAAGAATTTTTTTTTTCTTGCTCCAAATGGCGAGACGAGCATGCCATTCACCTGATGATGAGCGATTCAACCGCTCATGGACGGTAGCAAAACCAAACAACACCACGAAAAACAAAGAAATGCTCGGCATTCCACTGCACTCGCCATCCTGAGACATAACATGTTAAGACTGATAATCTCCAGTAATTCTGGCTACAATGTCGTTCAAAGCAGAACACAACAGTGCATTTACCCTGCTGTTTGGCGGGAGAATTAGAAATTGCGGTGGTACCTAGCCGGTCGGCCTCCCACATATGAGACACCTACCAACAGTAAAGGCAAGTGTGGGATTATCTTTGAGATTCCAGTTTAAATGTCACATATTATTTTATCAGCTCATACCTACACTTTTGTTTTTCATTTACTTTATCTTAAATTGCTAGGGTTTAGTTCACACTCCGCGCGAGTGCTAGCAGAAGATTATTTTTAGAACCTTACAGGAATTTTGCATGCCGTAATAATATTGTGGTAGTATCACAACATGATTATAAAATCATGGATTGTAAGTTAAATAATATTTCGAATTAACTAATTACATCATCGAAATTCTAAAGCACATCAGCTCTGAAATATGCCTCGGAAATTTCGGAAGGCATTAGTTAACCACGAGAAATCCGAACTACAATTATGTCGTCAATAAATTTCCCCGAATCCGTGTATATTGTATGAACAAGCGACAGTTAATCACGGTAAAATAGTGGCAATTGTCGTTTCGGTACATTTCGGCGGAATCCCGCAGCGGTGTGTCACTAAATATTAATAATGTTTATCGTTTGTATCTACGCTATTGATAGTACGGGCAGTCATTTGTCAGGATTCTATTGACAGGTGACAAGCCGGGTTCGTCTATTTTTAACAATAGCAAAAGATTTGTTTGTAATCAATCCTTTTTTCCATTTTTGTTAAGGGTTTTGGAATTTCGTGGACTACATTATTTACGGGACTTATTTGTTTCAAAAATATTTATGTCTAATAACGCCTATTAGTCTAGTGGCTGTGAGTACATGTTGTGAACCAAATTATCTCTATGAGTTTAAAATTTAATTTAAGTATGGTAATATGCATGGCCAACAGTGTATTTGAACTGAAACTGAACCTAGTGTCACCTCCATCTACCGGGCCGCTGACATACTCGCGAATTTGTGCTAGATATCCGAGAAATCATGTCAAACCAATATGTTGTCTCAGTATCAATTTAATAAATCCTTTGTACCGCTGATACCCTTTGCGCATGAACAACACTACAACAGGAATTATAACTTCAGGTCAAACTCTATTTTTCTAACGCTGCGATCTCGCTACTTTCCGATCAATAAACTCAAGATTTGGACATAAACTCAACATTGAAGTTACAAAAGGCGTCATTTTCACCAATGGTTGTGACGCACCCTTTATTTTTCACATTTATCATCTTCAAACAAAACCAATTTCAGAGAACTCAAAATTAGTTTCCGAAGTATTTTTGGAGCGAATATTGTAATGGGGATTCTAAAAAAAGAATTCACTACCCCACCGCAAACTTTAAAAGGGTTGCAAATGAGGTGCTATTATGGAAATGGTGATATCGTGTCGCTTTAAATGGGAGGGGATTATTAGGAGACAGAGTATTGACAGTTCTATCTGTATAGATGTGTGGGTTTGGCTGCACGGTACGATATAACGACTATAATGCAAGTCATGGTTAGATGTGCTGCAATTTGAACTGAAAATTCACTAGACTGCCTCGGTGGCGTAGTTGTATTACGGTACGGTTACAAAGCGGAGGTCTCGGGTTCGAGTCCCAGGTCGGGCAAAGTGATATTGGATTTTTCTATTCATTATCAGCCCGGAGTCAGGAATTTGTGCCCGATATGGCGATAGGCTCGCCCCCTACATGAAAGGCGAAATATGGGTGTCGTGGTGGAGCCCTGCCTACCCCTTCAGGGATAAAGGAGTGACTTTATGTATGTATGTATGTATGTATGTATGTATGTATGTATGTATGTATGTATGTATGTATGTATGTATGTATGTATGTATGTATGTATGTATGTATGTATGTATTTATGTATATAATTCACTACTGTGAGATGATCATTATTAATTTGTCTAAACAATTTAGTCAGCCTGTCCTTTAGCGGTTATTAGGCTGAACCTAAGACGCAAAACACTGTAGTTATTATTTTTTTCCAAAATCAGGCAGCTTACTTGCATTTTGGGTACTCGCCATGCCGCCACCATAAACAGTTCGATTACTTATTGCGTTCAATTTTAAAGGCTGAATTTTGTCTAGAATCATAGACACTATAAAACATTCGGCCACTCAATTTCATACATTGAGAATATGATTCATATTGTAGCCAGAGTAACTACTGGACATATTGAGACTTAACATCTTACGTATCAGGATGGCAAGTGCAGTGGAATGCCAAGCATTGCATTGTGATTCGTGATTTTGCTTCTGCCCATGAGCGGTCGTATCGATTCTCGTCAGGCGAATGGCATGCTCGTCTCGCCATTCATTACAATTAAAAAAAAATAGACAGGTCTTTGTGTAAAAAGCACAGATACTAGAAAACCTTCGAATAATATGCTTAAGAAGTAAGATTCCAAGCATACCTATCTGTGACACGAAATCATGTACAATTACGTATATTTGCAGTTGTAAAGTCGGTGTAACGAGTTTCGGCGTTCCTCTAGTTGACAATTCATTTGACGCTTTAATTATGTGCCTCCCTGTTTACCTCCCATTCCAGTAGGGACTCCGGAACTTCATTAACCGGAACCTTATACTACATACATACATAAACTCACGCCTTTATACCAGAAGGGGTAGGCAGAGGCGCCACTAGGGCACCCATACTTCACCTTGAATGTTCCGTCCCATGATGTGATAGGGGGCGAGCCTATCGCCATATCGGGTACAAATTCCTGACTCCGGGCTGATGATGAATAGAAAAACCCAATATCACTTTACTCGACCCGGGATTCGAACCCGAGACCTCAGCTTTGTAGTGGTACCGTAGTACAACTACGCCACCGAGGCAGTCGCCATCTCTATACTATACGGATAAATATATGCAATTCGAACAAGTTTTAAATTAAATGTGTGCTATTTTCGTAATACATATATTGGTGGAGATGACATAGAAAAAGTAGATAGTCGTTGGTTGCAGGCTTTGTGTAGGTCGTTTTAGAAAATACTTGTGGGAAGCTTTAGTTCAGTAGCGGACTTCCTGGAACTGAAAATTAAATTGTTTTAATAGGACGGCAAAGTAACACCACTGCTTTTAATGGGATAGTGCCATCTTAATATACCTTTAAAATAAATAGGTTTTTTACAGGTAATCGGGCGGACTGACCTCGAAAACTGTAAAGTAATCGAAAAAAATCGTTAAAAAATTTAAAAATTAAGTCAAATCCGCGATAAAAACAGTTATGCCTGTGAAATCTTTACCGAACGACCGAATTTAATACCACGCTGTAAAGTGCAAGATACAAGGCCGTGCAGTGGTTTGTAAGATATAAAATATAGTTTCGAAGAAGCGTTAAACTTTGCAAACTAGGAAGGAGCGCCTGGTCTCTCGCAAAACGTGAAACTAATGGATTTCATCGGTTATCCTCGGGAACTTTCAAATACCGGACGAAAATGGCTATCATAAAACCATGAGAACAGAGATGCAGCTATGAATAGACTAAGCTGGTCGTCTTATAAGACAATATTGATTAAGTTTGACTTTTCTAACTCACAATAAACTCGACAATCCATTCTCCAAATATTTTCCTAATATTTTCTTTTATTAAACACTAGCGGTTGGGCTCGGCTTCGCCCGCGTGCAGATGATAGTTTCTGAGTTCAGTCCAAATCAACAATATATTATTTCGCGAACTACCTTTTTATATTTAAACTCAACTTAATTTCATCAAAATTAGTCCAGCCGTTTTCGAGTGCAAGAGTAACAAACATCTATCACTGGTGGTAGGTCTCTCATATGTGAAAGGACGCCTGGGTACCTACCCACCGCATGTCTATTTCTCCCGCCAAACAGCAGTGTAAATGAACTACGTGTAAGGCGATACGACCAATTACGAATTACAAAAAAACGCTTGGCATTCAACTGCGCTCGCCATCCTGAGACATACGATCCCTCACCTCGAGAGCTGTCAAAAGGCGGATATTTGACGACAAAAATGATCCTCGCCAATCTGTTTACGAGTGACGTAATCCTGTCACATTATATCCACAGATCCTGTATGATGTGGGCGGAAATTGAAAATGCCCCCACATGTCTATTAACGCAGATATGGATTTAGGAAGCGATTTGAGCGAACCGAGGAATTTCCGAGATACCAAGCTTTCACGCCTGTCAAAAGAGGTAGATAAAAATACGTGTGTTATAGATTCCGTAAATAGACCATAAAATGATATAATAGTTGTAGAAGCTTCCGCTTTGAGGTCTAGACTCAATAAAAATGATGTAACGCTGCAAATAGTTTGTACCAATTTGGACCAATTTTTGCCAATTCTTTACATACATAAATTCACGCCTTTTCCCAGAAGTGGTAGGCAGAGGTGCAACTCGTACATCTACGTTTCGCATTGTAATTTTCATCCCACGCTGTGATAGAGCCTATCGCCATATCGGATACAAATTCCTGACTCCAGGCTGACAGTGAATATAAAAATCACTTAGGATTTTTTTCCGGTCTAATTTATCTGTTTGGCTAGCCACCACCATATCCAGTGGTTATTGATCCATCACGGTGACTCATGTTAGTTGCGTTTCAAATGCGTTCCATATCAAGATAGACAAGTAGTCCGGCATCATTATGTAGGCATCAGCTGGTGAGAGATAACCATCTGACGTCAATGAATACTCTGTCTAGACTTCACTTAGGTACTATCATGTGCAATATAGTCCCTCTGCCCTGCTATTGCAAAAAGAACTAGACTTTTCTAACTTCAATTGAATAAACAATTCCCCTACGAGTACAACAGTTGACATTTTTGCATAAAACAAAAAAGTAAAAAATTATTTCAAAGCATACTAGTACGACATGCATGACGCGTCATTACCCCGTCATTCCGGGACACTCCGTACCCGGGCATATCCGACAGTTTTCCCGAAATCCCGGGATCATGTGTCGTTTGTTACCGCGTCCCGGATTACGCGACCAATGACTCAATTTGTAACTTGATATGTATTCATTGATTGTGGATTAAAATGAATATTGTCTCGTCATCAATGTGTATGACAACGATTTTTCTGTTTTGGAGTATTTTTTATATTTTTGTATAGTAATTTATAGTATATTGTTTGTAACCATACGTTGGTATTCACTCATACGCTCACTCCTATATCCAGGAGGTGGTAGGCAGCTGTGTCAAATAATTGTGTGATCCACAGGTATTTGTTTTGGGTCTGAGTGTTTGTGAGACCGAAATTCTCTCGTAGTTCCTGATACCTGTTGGGTGTATATATTTTAATTTATTTTGAGGTAGGACGTAGTAGAATGTATCTGTGATGGGTAATTATTGAACTAGGGTTCCACATGGTGATAAGCTGTCCCCTTATCTATTCTACGTGGCAGCCGTCAGAACGCCAAGTTTCCAAGTCAGTATTATTTTAAAACATACAAAGTTTACTACTGAACATTGGAGACTTATTTTAATACAAAGGATTTCCTGCAATCTTTATTATTGTGTGGAAATTGAGTGTGTGTGCGTGCACTTAACATTATATTCTCTTGACTCTCAAAAGGATGTCAAATAAAAATTCTGCGTGTTATAATTAAAATTCACTCAACGCTAATGGCGTGTCCACACTACCAATGGTTCGTCGCTGATGATGGCCACGATGCGTTCGGCAACCTTCGACACAATTATTGTATGTCTCCAGACAAGCGTGCGCAGGAGACGCGTTTGGCACGTGCGTTAAATTACACGTTCCGCGCTATAACATACTAGAGTCTTTATTGCTTCGTTCAGTATATGCATGAAAGTAACTGAGGATGGGCGTACTTAGAAATAATTAATTATTATTCATGGCAAATTCAAGAAGAAACTGTTTCATTTTTACACCAATGTTTATACGTACATCAATAACTTCCCATAATGTAAAACTAATATTTAACAAACACAAAAATGTTTCCCGGACAATGACTATTACTATGAATTTCCTCACATGTGCGGCGCTCATTATTTATTCGCGGCCCGCAGCTCATACATAAACATGGGATGTATGAGCGTGATGTCGCGGAAAATATTGAGGAGCTGTCTGCTGTCTAGTCACCTGCTGACTTGTTGAACGTCGACCATCATATTTTGAATATATTTAAAAAGAAATACTTGATAAATATATATCTTAATGACAGCCTCCGTGGCGCAGTTGGTTAGACTCCGGCTGTGAAACGAGAGGCTGCGGGTTCAATCCCCGCATTGAAACAAATATTTGTGTGATCCACAGGTACTTGTTTCGGGTCTGGGTGTTTGTGAGATGAAAAAGTCTCTCGTAGTTTCTGATACCCACGACACAAGACTCGATCTTAGTGTGGGGTCAGGACTATGTATGTGACTGTTGGGTGTATTTATATTTATTTATAAATAGATATTTGTGGTATCTCTGCCTGCCTCTTTGGAAACACAGATGTCATCTTTATTTATATCGAAACAATGCCTCCAGACATTTTTTACACAACACCATCTATTCAAATTCTTTCCCCGCCGAACAAAAAAAAAACAACATAAAAAAAAGAAAAAAAATGCAAAAATTAAACCAAATCGCGATAAAATCCGTAAAAAATAGTTTTATTTCAATCCGACATTCATTAGTTTAACGTGGTTCTCTTATTGAATTCGGAACCCATTTTTATATTAATGCATAATTCCGGCAAACGAGCAAACAGTCACGTGATGGTAAATGATCACTGCCGACCCTGAACATCCACAACGCTGGACCCACAATCATGGATGTGTTCCCATCAAAATCGGAGGAGAGGGGTAAGGCAAAAGGATGGGAAGAAGGTATGTTGGGCATCCGACAATGTCACTCTCCGAACGTAACGCGACAACGAAGCTGTCGCTTCACTCAATGTCCTGTGAGACAGTGGTAAGGGTTTTACAATTTAACTGCGATTTTTTTAACTATCCGCGTTAATAGATTCGTGAAGGTGCGGTGAGCGGCATGACTGATTAGGCTATATGTTAATAATTACGTGACGAATACTGTCCCACTGCAGGGCGAAGGTCTTTTTTTCCTTCTTCATTCCTCTATATCTAAGGCTGTGAATAATGTGATACATATCAATTAATATTTATGCCATACTTAATTTTTGAAATAAATCGCTCAACTATTTTGTCTAGTATTGATACGGGGAGTAAAATGTGTATCGATAGGTTGAACCCGTAGCCTCTCATTTTCCAACCGCCTTCTTTAGCAACTGCACGTTAGAGACTGTAGATACACGACCTATAATCACAATTTGAAAAAATCACAATAGAA
Source organism: Deilephila elpenor (assembly GCA_949752805.1). Classification (NCBI taxonomy): domain Eukaryota; kingdom Metazoa; phylum Arthropoda; class Insecta; order Lepidoptera; family Sphingidae; genus Deilephila; species Deilephila elpenor. Next base: position 14,968,343 of record OX457096.1, on the reverse strand, counting down.
CAACTATGAGATAGCACATAAAATAAAACTTAACTCCTTTATCTAGGAAACACTAACTTCCAAAGAACCGATTAAGTAGATTATTACTCAGAACAACTTCCTTAATAACTTAAACTTGGTTACCGTTTAAGTAGTTAAATGTTACACAATGCGCGCCTGGGTGGTTTTAATTGATTACGAAGATATTAATAAACACATAGAGGTGTTGAGAATTGGAGTTTATGATATGGATTTTTGTCATAGTGGACTGGAGTTTGCGGATTTCGAAAAAAGAAAGGTTTTGGTCGAACTATAACATATTATATTAGATAGTAAGATAACATAATTATATCTTAGATTTACGCGAATGTTACACATTGAAAACTACGGATTTTATCGCCATTTATACGGTATCCTACGTGGAGTTACGGCAAATTTTTTCTGTCTTTACCATATTATGAAGGGGTAAATATCAGATTTCACTTGTAAGCCTAATGATTTACGGAGCCTCCTACGTAACGTATATGAATTCTTTTTGTATCCAAGGACAATATATTTTAATAGTCTGAGTTTGTGACAAGTACGACGGTCTGAAAAGTTTCCGAGGTAACATAGATACAAGACATATCTTGAAATGTATTTTTATCTTTCTACATAGTCTCTTTGTAACTACACACTTCTACCCAGCCATGTTTCCATCTCTCTAACTCAGCCAAATAGTATTGGCGTTTATCTCTTAAAATTAATTAATTATTTATTTATTTATTTATACATTCTTTATTGTACACCACATACATACAAAAAATAAATAAAAAAAGAATTAAAACTAATTTAAATAAAGGTGACAATCGGCGGTCTTATCGATTACTTCTCATCGATAAGGTAATTGTCTCCTAATTTGACGCAAATCTTTGTTTTCGAGCGTGCTTTTTAGATGAGGGAACAAATAAAAGTCGCCTGGGGCTGGATCTGGTGAATAAGGCGGATGGGTATACAGTTTGAAGCGTAATTCATGGATCTTCGCCATGGCAACCGCTGAGTTGAACAGACGGTGCGTAAAGAGCCCGGTGTCAGGAATTTGTGCCCGATATGGCGATAGGCTCGCCCCCTATCACATCATGGGACGAAACATACAAGGCGAAATTTCTGGGATAAAGGCGTGAGTTTATGTATGTATGTATGGAGAAGAAGAGCAGAAACCTATTATTTGTTCCGTATAGATAGTTCAAACAGTGATCGTAGGGCGGTCGCCGTGGGAATATCGGAGGTGCCTCGACACATATATCAATCTTTTACCTTTCACTGCGTTTCCTTAGTCATAAATATTGTTGCGACGTCTTTTCGTATACATTTATTGTATATGACAGGATGTTAAGTTTAAGAAATTCGATCATTTGGACATGCGTTTTTAGAAATTGTACAGTTTTAAGTGTTGTTTTATTCTGTCTTGCAATAGGATTTCTACTGTACGAGTATAAGATTGATGAGTTTTGATAAATAAAGAAGCGAGCAAACAAGATTAACTAGGATTATATATTGAGCAAATATATACAGTACACAGACAGTGTGGAACGAACGTCAAGAGACGACCGCACGGAAGTAAGAAACCGACAACTATCATAGACAACAATGTTTGTTTATCATCTACAAGTAATACTGGCACTTAGTCAATAAGCTCCAATATTACTAACAAAGATGATTAGGGCAATGAATGTAATACACGAACACCACGATTCTAAATATGTTTTACGAATATTAGCCACTAATTCAAATCCCGTATAAGCTCGCATAAAAAATTCAGGCGACACAAAGTTGATTCCTTGACATAATTATCAATTTTAACAATACCCATAACTTCTTTTAATAGGCTACATCCACCACAATAAGAAATTAAAGTAGAGGATATTATCACAAATTTACTGGTGGTAGGTCGATATGTGAGAGGCCGCCTGGGTAGATACCACGGCAATGTCTATTTGTCCCGCAAAACAGCAGTGTAAATGCACTGTTGTGTTCCAGTTTGAAGGACATTGTAGCCAGAGTAAGTACTGGTCATATTGAGACTTAACATCTTAGGTCTCAGGATGGCGAGCGCAGTTGAAGCCAAGCATTGCTTTGTAATTATAGTAATCATAGTGTTGTTTGGTATACTGTCCCTGAGTGGTCGTATCGCTTACCATCAGGCGAATGGCATGCTCGTCTCGCCATACATCGCGATAAAAAAGCGATGTTACAAAATATATACCTAATAACTTTGTATAATCCGCAAATTGAATGCAGTAACAATTATCTTCGATTTCGATTGAATTCGCCCTGCTTGTAAATCGTAAACAGGGATATCTGGTCCGCCCCTCCTTAATGAAATTGCATGCAAATAGCCTTGTATTGCCACGAGAATTTATTCCCGTCCTACCTTACATCACAAATTCGGAGCGTTGGCGTTTCCCAAAATAATCAGGAAGAAATTCGATTTTTGTCAATGGGTCCTGATAACGATTTGAATGTGGTGTGATTGGATCTCGGTGATTTATTATTAGGTGATTAATTATGGCGCACTTAAATGGTGACGAACACATAGGACTTGTACTACTTGTGACTTCTGTCCAAGAAATTCTTGAAGAATACTTTGTGAAGGCTACTAAAGCGCTGCACTAAGAGACTGTGAAACGAGAGAGCTCTGATACGTAAAAGGATTGATAAATGCTATACAAGTATTTCTATGACATACATACATAAACTCACGTCATTTTCCCAGAAGAGGTAGGCAAAGGAGCTACCAGGACACCCACATTTGACCTTGTATGTTCCTCATATTGAAGTTTGAATTATTATATTATTTCTTGGTAAGTGTTGTGCCGACTTTCTTAAAAGACATAAATAAGTCAAACATGTTCTATTACCAATACATAAGTAAACAAATTCACCAACAGTTATACGGATGGTACATCAAGGTACTCTTGAGTTTTAGATATTACAGTGACAGATTTTTTGGCACTTAAGGCATTCAGATCCTACATAAAAATTATATGTGCATCATGCGCATTTTTGTCCCTTACGCGGACGATTTCTGCAGCATTGCGATTCAGAGCCAATGTTGAACTACGCTACGGTATATATTTTACAAAATAAATACAACATTTTAATTACAATATTTCTTTTTTGTATACATGACTAATTTAACAATGTTGACTGGAAAATCTGTGAAAATAATCACACCCTAACTTAACTTGATTTTTTCCAAGCTGGGCCTTTCCTACGTCGGTATTCCGACGTCTTTGTGTTAACCCTATCGGCGAGGTATCTATTGTACCGGATAAGTTACACTTCAATTCGATTATACAGCACAATACAAAGGGTTGGGAATCTTTGTTCCCGCCGAGGGTGGGTACAGAGATGTTGGCTGGGAGACGAACGAACTCAGATGACTCGTGGGCGTCTTATTTATTTGAATAGGTAACTCTCAGGTAAATCGTGGGCGTGTTAATGCTTTTGTTTATAGGTTAGTACATTTTATAAAGACTCTGTTGAGGTTTTAAATGTTTTAGTTGATTAAACTAACATTAACAGTGAAGAAGTCAGCGTGATGAAAATCTGCTTGCATTCTCAAGTATCAAAGAAATTTCTGTACGAGAATAACGTACACTACCGACGGAATTAAGCAAGAATAAAAATATTTATTAAGGGCGTAATTTTAATGTTTAATTAAATAGGGTTTCAACTAAAATTAACGTGAAACAATATAAACAAAACATGTAGTAAGATCTAAATAATAAATGCGCCAATAATGAGCCACCCGTATAATAAATATAATAATCAAAGTCTTTGTCATAACACCATGTAATAAATAATAAACAAAAGAAAAACGAATAAGAAATGAAAAAAAAAAAGTATTGATAACAGAAACAAATAAAATTGGTGATATAACTGGCGGTCTTATCGCCATAAGCGATCTCTTCCAGACAACCGGTAGAGAATTGTCATCCAGCGTCAAAATATGTTTCTCTTCTTTCACAAATATATCGAACTCTAATCCGGATATGCATAGCATGTATTGCATTTATCAATAACTAGAGCTATTATGTTATAATCATTAGACAATACTCAATAGGAGGAAAGGCAAAAGGCAAATTGTTACGTTATTGAGTGGATGCAGCCCCCAAGTTTTCACCTGAGTACGTCACTTGTGCGTAGCAGTGAAAATCTTTTATTCACAAGTGCGTAGGACTCTATTGCCACTATTGGGTCACATATTGAATGTTTAGTGAATCGATACGCGCCGCGCATCAATTCACGCCATTGTGTGCCAGTGGGGAAATTAAATTTGTACGTAATTAGGGTGCACGGACGTGGGAGATATTTTACGCTTTTTATTGCGGGATGAGGGTAAGAAGCACGATATAAAAGAATTGAGTGTTTGGTTTATGTGAATTTAGATTCGTCTGATCAGAATGTAGAGAGGCTTTTAAAGATATTTTATCGACGGCGAAAAAAAGATTTTGTGTGTAACATAGAAAATTATATTCAGTTTTATTATTTTTTATAATTAATAGTAGGAATTAGCCTCCAATTTAGCTATGTTCATAATGTTTCAGCATAATTATAATGATTAAATGTCTCTTCTTTTATGAAATTTAATTATTATTATTTATTCAGTGCTTCATATTCTACGTATTAAGTTAGCATTGGTATTTTTATTTACTAAATATATTTATTGTACGACGAGTCTCATTATTTGGCTACTGACTGTAGTATTAGTCATCCAGCCCACATTCTAAGAAAGAAGTGTCATAAAAATTAATAAGAGCGTAATCAAAGGATCGGGTCCTTACCTCGCTAATCCTCCCAAATCCGGCCCCAGGCCCTCAACGAGGTCCCTCGCATAACTAATTCACGCTAACTTGATGAAACCCGCAGCGAACCAAATTATGAATTATGACTTTATGCCTGCCAAGTCAACTCGGAGTTAAAGCGTAAAATTCCAGACGCGGCCGTCATTTCAGCCGTTTAATAGTTAAAGTGATTTTTTATTATGTCACAAGGGTTCGTTGACACTTCCAGGACTTCGGAATGTGTAAATTATGAAGGTATTGACCCATATTGAAGACTTCAGTTCTTGTTCCGGTCAAGCGCAGTGAGGTGCGAAACGCAAGCTTAGAGTGATACGTGCGGGTAAATATTGGTAAGACTAATAAATAATGGTTTCTTAGATTTACGCGAATGTTACACATGGAAATAAAACTATTTTATACGGATTTTATCGCGATTTGGTTAAATTTTTACATTTTTATTATGACCAAATCGCGATAAAACCCGTATAAAATAGTTTTATTTCAAAGACTAATAAATATTTGATGTGGATCTGGGTATTATAGGGAGTACCTCGTAGTTTTTGATTCTCATGGTATAGGACAGGTATTTTACCATGGCTTAGGATTGTGTGTGTAACTGTTGAGGGTATGAACCAAGTCTATAATATTCTTATGCAATCACCGAGAAATCGTGTCATCTGGTAGAAAATACATACATACACAAACTCACGCCTTTTTGTCCGAAGGGGTAGGCACAGGTGCTACCAGGACACCCACATTGCTTTGTATGTTCCGTGCCACGATGCGAGCCTATCGCCATAGCAGGCGCAAATTCCTTACGTCGGGCTGATAATGAATAGAAAAATCCAATATCACTTTGCCCGACCCGGGATTCGACCGTGAGATCTCAGCTTTGTAATCATACCGTAGTTCAACTACGCCACCGAGGCAGTCAGAAAATAATATCAGCGATTACTTAACAATTAACTCGCTGACTTAAGAATAGAGAAATAACTCTGGAGATATTTTTGCAACTGTTCAATACTTAAGTATAATAAATCAGCGGAAAAGAGCAATGAAGGTAGATATTTACTGCTGTTCACCTCTTGCAGAATAACTATAAAATCATATGTTATGAGTCGAAACTTTTCTATCGAAACTAGTTCAGAACATATTTTAGTTCTGGACGGCGCCATGCAACACCACTCGGGATTTTCGAAATTTTATAAATGTTTGTAGTTTCATAATTTGGTACGTGTTTTAATTGGGCGCGTGCGCTCGTTGTATTAGGTATTATCGTGGCCTGTGCTTGATCCGCTTTGCTAGATAGTCGACTTATTTTCGACGAATCTTTGTGAGTGACTTCAATTGTTATTGGGCTGACGTCTATACTAAAGCCGTTACTCTTCTCTGTGATTGCGTTCTAATCTTCGACGATAATATTGTTAAAACATTATCTTCTGATAATTTTACAGTAAGTTAAGCTTATACTTATGTATTCACCCTCATCGATGCTCTAACCAGACAGAACTCAAAATCTTTTTTGTGTTTAATTGTTTAGCAAAAATATTTCCAACATTTTCGTCACTTCGAATTTTATTATAATATAAATCCTCAGATATTTCAAAGTCAAATGTATTTTAAAGCAATGCTAAACATCAAAAATGCACTAAAATCCAAAACATAGTCTCAAAATACTTCTATGCTTTAATATTATCCATGTGTAGGCACTTTTCTGAAAGAGCGTCGGAATTTTTGAGCGAAGCACGTATTCTATAATTGGTACCATTTCTTGTTGCGCAGTTTCTTCTACGTTTGTCATATTTTCACTACTTTTTAACCGACTTTAAAAGAGGAGGTTAGGAATTCTACTGTTTTTTTTACAATAATCGATTTGGGAAATAATTCAGTTGTTGAAAAGTAAATGTAAGAGATTATAATCGATGGTACCTGGGTACTTGTTAGTCTTTTGTCGTCCTCGAATAAGGTTAAAATATAAATAGGTATCTGAAACTACTACTAAAATAATGGTTTCTTAGAATTACGCGAATGTTACATATTGAAATAAAACTTAGCTTTCGTGTGATAGCTTCCGTAAAATTTACTGAGTGTAGTTAACACCTCAGTCCGCCCCGTGACCACGAAAGCTGCAAAGTAAACGAAACGTCGGGAAGTGAAAAATGTAAAAGTAAATCAATTTCGCGATAAAATCCGTAAACATTAGTTTCAATATTACTGAAATGTTTTGTATTGATACTGACTAAAGATTTCACTATAAATTGATAGAGCCACATAATTACTTTACCTACAATACAACTCAATCATGATGCTATTGCGGATAAAAATACCGACACGAAAAACAGCTTTGTTTTCACGTTTATTTTGTCATGTCCGAGGATTTTATCGCTTTTCCGTATATATCATTCTTTTATCTATTATTAAAGGCAACACACTACATTTCTAATTTGTTTTTACTATTGTATGCCGTTAAAAAATCTGCCATGTCATCTTTAGTCAATCTAGTTCGACGATTTCAACCTCCTGTTATCCTTTTACATACATTAACTCACGCCTTTCTCCCAGGAGGTAGGTAGAAGTGCTACCAGGACGCCCATGTTTCGCCTGTTCCGTCGCACGATGTGGTAGGGGCGAGTCTATCGCCATATCGGGCACAAAATCCTTTCATCTGTTTGTAAACATAAAACATTACATTTCTTATACTTGTGATGTTACTATTACAATATGCCCTCAATCATTTACCTATTATAAAGTCTAACATCTCACCCCTTGACAAAAGTTAGTGTTATATTCACTTTTTCGTTTGCCTATAAAAAGTCTGCCGTCTTGCCTGTAGAAAATAGTTGTCCCATTACAGCCCACGGCCACCGCAGCCTAAAACAATAATTCAAACAAGGTGAAGTCCAATTTTCCGCGGTTTTGACGGTGCAATATCTATTCATGAGTTTGCGTTGTCGCCTGGCCAACCTATTCACTAGTATAAGTCGGTTGAGTTGTAAAAATGTTTTATGATTCTGTTTTCTTTATAGTATGCGTTTCAGGTGGGTATGAATTTGTGAATTTATGGGGCTGTATCGCTGGTTCTGAGAAAGGGTCTGGGTTGATATTGTCTTAGTAATTGTCAAGTTTGAATGAGATGTTTGATTTGGATGGTAATGCGGTGATATGTATGAATACAATTTTATTCCTTACTAGCGCTTGGGCCCGGCTTCGCCCGGGTGTAATGAGTCCAGTCCACATTAACAACATATTGTTTTGCGTACTAACTGTTTTATATTTAAACTTAATATAACCGCCGCCGACTGTATTTTGTTAATAGAATTTTGTTTATTTTTATATCATAATTGTAATAGCAATAAGTGTTTCGTTTGCAGATTTCTCTCTCCTTGTTTAATTTTTAACATTTGTTTTTTTTTTTGTTATAAATAAGCTTCAAACTCTGCATTGTTTTGTATTGGTACACCAAAATACAAGCAAAGCTTACTTTGGGGACTTCTGTTCAAATTGTATAAATATATTTTTATATTATTTTAATTGTTTCTCTGCTGGAACTGGAATAAATATTACATAATGAGTCTGACACCAAAAACCAGGCAGGAACTTTTTCAAATACATATCGATTTAGCAGCTGTAGTTCAGCCAGAGTAGTGGAACAGCCTCTCGTCCGACGCACACAAATCGTGTCATACACTGCGCTGTCTGCAGTCGTTACTTGCGCAGCGTTTCGTGCAGTTAGAAATAATTTGTGGTTCAGTAAAGGGAAGTGTCTGCCTCGGTGGCGTAGTTGTATTACGGTATGGTTACAAAGCTGTGGTCTCGGCTTCGAGTCCCAGGTCGGGCAGTGATATTGGATTTTTCTTTTCATTATCAGACCGGAGTCAGGAATTTGTGCCCGATCACATCGTGGGACGGAACATACAAGGCGAAATGTGGGTGTCCTGGTGGCGCCTCTGCCTGTGAATTGCTTGAATTTCTTCCGGTGAGTGAGATTGCAGAAGACCCAAAGATATTCGGATCCGCCAGGACTGGAATTATTGCACACGATGGTGGAACAACCGTTATAGTAAAATATGTTAGTGTGTTTATGTTACGATAAACAAAATATAATTCATTGGTAATTTGGAATATTTTTTTATTTTTTTCTTTTATTCTTTCTAATACTTCGCTGCTAATACCTCAGATATGTAAATGTCTGTAAAATCGTTCGGAGGGCTTTTGTAATTGTATTACAAAATCCATTTCGCTTATTAACTACATACCTCAACATCGATTCGTCGAATATTTAAACATTTGGTACAATACTATATATGCAACAGGAAAACACACACACACACACTATGAAAGACACAGATATGAAATTCACGAGCCACACCAAAAAGCTGTTGGCGCCATCCTACATTCTCCTCTCAATTCGGTTTTATTTAGGCATAGCTGTCAAAACACTATATATTCCGAGGCTGTCACTGAAAGGTAAATCTGACAATAACTGTAAGCGAATAAAACATACCTAGCGTTACTTTCAATAAACGGAATAATATTTTTTTATCAACATTGCTTAGAAGGTTTGGGAGGTGATACGTCCTATTTTTGGCTTATTTACTCATACATTTCTGTAACAAGTTCGCTAAAATATAGTGTCGTAACTATATCTTAAAGGCAGGCGTCCATATATTCGGATTGTACGTATCAAAAGATTGCATTAAACGGATTATTTTTTTACAATGCGTCCACAGTATCAGCAGCAATTGCCAACGCCACTTTCATTCAGAATTCTGGGATTTTTATAGTGAGAGGTAGAATGTTGGAGATAATGGAGCAAAACGAGGAAGAATTTATTGTAATTGCCTGTTTTTAACTGAAGAATAAGAAATAAAAGCTAATATAGTACACGATATATTTAAGCAGAGATCGCAACATGGATACCACACACTATTTTCGATGCGGATGTGGACGCCTGCCTTAAATTGGTGCAGTTGATTGATGTAACATTGTCTTAATCAAAAATACAGAAGCGACGTCAATGCTCGTGATTGCATACACAGTTCAAACCCAATACAACATCGATAATAAACTGTAAAATGGACATGGTATACTATGCCGGCTGATTCAGTTAAATCGTTAGTCAGTTAGTTGATGCGTTTTACACCGTAAAGGATATTGTCGAAAACTCACAGTCAAATAATATATAATGTTATCATTCATGATCCCTGATCAGTCTTCATCCTTAATAGCATGCAGTCTCTCCATTAAAATCGTAATTTACATACATACCAGTGGCGTGCCTAGGGTTTTGGAGTAGGGCAAGCCGAATATTTTTTTACGTTTAATTAATATTGTTTTAGAAACACAAAGTTTCTAAGAACGAAGAAAATTAATTTATAATACGTCGGCAAACCTACCACACAATCAATATTAAGATTAAAACAATTAATATAGATTACTTGTGAACATGTATCCGTAACTATTCATTACATTTCTATTGCCGTCACTATTCTGTGGTGCCGTGGTCGACTTCGAGGTTTACCGAAATTGCAAGCAGAAATTATTATTAACGCATTCATGTTTAAATGTTTTTCTGAATTTAAAATAATAGATTGTCTTTTGAAAGGACCACCTAATTTAATGAAAATTTAAAGCATTATAATCCAAACAATCTAACACACAAGACGTGTCGTTTAAAAACATATGAATCACGATTGTTTCATAGCTTTAAAGGGAGTATGTAGTAATAAAAGTACGTAGTTTATTAAACTGAACTGAAGAAATTTCTATTGTAATTTATCACGACTTACTAAATGTACAAACCCGGCATAGGTTTCGCGCCGGTTTATTTTTCAATATAATTGAATGAATTTACCTTTTTACCGGCAATAAACGCTTTCACCATCGAACTCAAACCATCACAAAAAACAATACAACTCATAATAGTATCAAAAAGTTTAAATAACATAAAAAACTAAACATTAACCTTAAACAAAACACATTCACAACTCATAAAATATCATAATACAAATGAAGTTAGTAGAAATATGTGCTGTATTGCCAGTAAACGTGAAATAAACAATACAAAAGATACAATTTATTAAAAGAAATATTAAAACTTCATTATTTGTTCTAAAATAAATATTAGATATAATTTCTAAAAGGAACCAACTTATTTTAATAACAATTGATATAATTGATTTAACAAATAATCACGTGACGACAATGCAACGCACGATGTTTTTACATCACCAAGGCCGAAGCCGGGCATATCGTGGAGAGTAAACTGCTATATAACATATCTATAGCTATACATTCGTAGCGATCGAGTAATATCATTTCCCCATACAGTTCACGCGTTGCTAGAAGCCCCGTAAAAGCACACGAGAGAGAAAAGGATAGATGTATGTGCTGTGTGCTCCGTCTTTTCAAGTTCAATATAGTTTTAATGAATGAATATTACGCGCATGGAATTACGCGGCGCTTCGGCGCTGGCGTCTCATTGAATCGAGGCGCGGTAAATTCAAAAAATTTAAATGTTAGATGTTTTCTAATAAATGACTGTTGTATTGAATGTAATAGTTTGTATTCAGTATGGAGTATATACGTATTATGTAGGGCAAGCCGGGCTTTTGGGCTTGTATGGAAGTACCGCCACTAATACATACATACATAATTTCACGCCTTTCTACCAGATGAGGTATTTTCCGTCACACGATGTGATAGGGGGCGAGCCTATCGCCATATCGGGCACAAATTTCCGACTCTGCGCTGATAATGAAAAGAAAAATCCAATATAATTTTGCTCGACCCAGGACTCGAACCCGAGGCCTTAGCATTGTAATCGTACCATAGCACAACTACGCCACCGAGGCAGTCAGGGACCTACCTTTTACTATTCTTATGTACCTATTCCCAACGACCTCTAGCATTGGAGCTATTTAACCCAACAAATAGCTCAACTCAAACAGTAAGTAGATGAAGTGAATGTTTTCCCGACCTCTGTTTCACAGGTTTCAGCGACAAGTTTCTGCAATTAACCGGCGCCCGTGCTCGTGTTGCACCAAACCGCATTATTCGTTCGCTCCTAGTTCTCGTAATAAGTTCGTGGACAATGGTCTGTCCTTAGGGACGATTGATTCAGTTTTAACGTGTTTTTGGTTGTATTCTTGAATAATAAATATTGATTCTACTCAGTAGTGTTCCGTTATACATAGTTTAATGTTGTTGAACAATGTTTTTATATACATACCTAAACTCACGCCTTTATCCCAGAAGGGATAGGTAGAGGCGCCACCAGGACACCCATATTTCGCCTTGTATGTTCCAGCCCGTGATGTGATAGGACGCGAGCCTATCGCCATATCGGAGACAAATTCCTAATTACAGGCTGATATTGAATAGAGAAACCAAATATCAATTTATCAACCAAATTGCAATGTTTAAATTTGATTACAATGAAGATACATTTGGATTTCATCAATATTTAGTTTGGATTTTAAAAACAGCTGAACGATTCCTTTGGTATTTCATAATCGATAACAATACCACTCGTACTAAGAACGTAGCTCCACCACGCCAAAAAACTTCTTAAAATACGTGTACCGTTATTTGAACAATCAAAGCTTTATCACCACAAAAATAATTCTCCTGTATTAGTCGCTGGTATACTCGTATCCGAACAGAAATTGACCTCTGCATATAAACATGTACAACCCTTCAGAGTGACCCAAACTACATCACGTACAAAAAGGTTTGGTTGTATTACCTACATAGTGATCCGTAATATTTGATGTAGCTTCGAATGGGAGATTCCTAGCGTATTACCGACATCGTGTTTCACGTAAACAATGATATTAGGCGTACGAAGTAAGGTATGAAACGTCACTAAGCTAGGTCAAAATAACTCTGTTACAATCATAGCATTTAAGGAACTTTTTTATATTACTGCTCCCTGACTGCCCCGGTGGCGTAGTTGTACTACGATACTACAACGCTGAGGTTTTGAGTTCGAATCCCGGGTCGGGCAAAGTGATATTTTCTCTTCATTATCAGCCTGGAGTCAGGAATTTATGCCCGGTATCACAATAGGCTCGCTCCCTATCACATCATGGGACGGAAAACAAAAGGTGAAACGTGGGTGCTCTGGTAGCACCTCGACCTATCCCTTCTGGGAAAAAGGCGTAACTTTATTATTATATTATAATATAATGAGCAAGTTTAATCCCTAGCACAGTCGGTTAAGAACTAGCTGTAAAGGAAAGGCCACGGGTTTAGTCCCCGCAAAGCAATAAATGTTTCTATGGCCCACAAATATTGGTACCGGTCGTGGTGTTTTGAGGTCAAAATGTCTGTTAAAGTTTCCGATGCTCACAATACAAGGCTAGTTAGATATCGTGTCAAGTGTCAAGTCTTATAGTGAAGCCTGGACAATCCAGCAAGACAACCATTGGCGATAATTATACCGCTCTGCTTGAAATATCAACTGCAGTTGCGTGGCTCACTGCGACGGCTCTTCTACTATTTTTATGTGCTCAAGTCATTACCCTAGCCAATCAAAGAATCCTGCCATTAGCTACAAGTCCCAAAGTGATGATTTTTTTAAAGACAATTTGAGTAATTTTTTATTAATAAAAGCACTTGTAGTTAATGTTTTTGAATACAAATAATGATACTACACGTAGAAACCAGCAACACCTGAATTCCAATTGATGTGATTAAATTTTCTCCACGTCCCTGGAACGGTGTGATTGAGTTTGCTAGGTTGACCGACTGCTCGCCATAGGTACCGCTATGTTTAATTACAATTATACAACACAGATTGTGCGGTGGTGTGTGCAGTTTACACCATAAATAAAAATATCAATTGAAAAAGAGTAGATACGAAGCTTACATTAATTGGAAGACAAATATTTCGTCAACATTTTTTTTAATTTTAGATGTCGTGGGATGGGAAAGCGTCTCGTAGTATTTGTTATTCATGATAAACGTCACGTAGCTTTATGTAGGATTCGGGAGGTGTGGATAACTATTGAATGCACGCGTTTGTATTTTTTTTATTCTGTATTTTCTTATATCGAATTCCTTAGCGATTGCCTCGGTGGTAGTAGTACCGTAGTACAACTAACTACGGTACGACTACAAAGCTGAGGTCTCGGGTTCGAATCCCGGATCGGACAAAGTGCTATTGGGTTTTTCTATCCATTATAAGCCCGGAGTCAGGAATTTGTTCCCGATATGGCGATTGGCGATAGGCTCGCCCCCTATCACATTATGGGATGGAACATACAAGGCGAAATGTGGGTGTCCTGGTGGCGCCTCTGTCTACCCCTTCTGGGATAAAGGTGTGAGTTTATATATGTATGTATGTACGAATTCTTTAATCATCCCTATTTGGTATTTTTGGTATTACAAAACTGCACACGTAACACTAAACACAAATCTTGCCAAACTACTGGTGGTAAGTCTTTTATATGTGAGAGGCCACCTCGGTAGGAACCACCGCAATGTCTATTTCTCCCGCCAAACAGCAGTGTAAATGCACTATTGTGTTCCGTTTTGAAGGACATTGTAGCCACAGTAACTACTGGACATATTGAGACCTAACATCTTATGTCTTAGGATGGTGAACGCAGTGGAATACCAAGCATTGCTTGGTAATTCATAGTGTTGTTACTGTCTATGAGCGGTCGTATCGCTTACCATCAGGCCAATGGAATGTTCGTCTCGCCATTCATCACGATAAAAAAAAACTAGGCAACAGAAAACCAGCAGCCAAAAAACAGTCTGGTCAGCGCAAATGAAGATATAGTATACACAAAATACTTATAAATCTTATCCATGCCGGGGCAGAATTTAATTTAAGCGAGGTTTATTACCGAAGGAAGGGTTCCCTGTTTTACACATTCCTGAATTTTAAATAACACTTTATTTATTCTACGCATAGTACGCGAGTAGATTTACAGGGCATCGAGGTAAATAGATTAACGGTCTTTCGGGAGTAATTGGGTTTTAGATTTTACGTCATGTTTGGTGGTGTACCATGAGGTGATTTTAGTTGGCATGAATCTGCAAAATCTGGAATGTATCTCTCGTTTCGGGTAAAATAAAAATAGACATTACGGTGGTACCTACCGAGGTGGCCTCTCACATATAAAAGACTTACCACCAGTAGTTTGGCAAGGTTTGTGTTTAGTGTTACGTGTGCAGTTTTGTAATACCAAATACCAAATAGGGATGATTTAGGAATTCGTACATACATACATACCTACATAAACTCACGCTTTTTTCTTAGAAGGGGTAGGCAGAGGCGCACCAGGACATCCACATTTCGACTTTTATGTTTCGTCCCATGATGTGATGTGAGCCTATCGCCATATCGGGCACAAATTCCTGACTCCGGGCTGAATATGAATAGAAAAACCCAATATAATTTTGCCCAACCCGGGATTCAAACCCGAGGGCTCAGCTTTGTAGTCGTACCGTAGTACAACTACGCCACCGAGGTAGTCATCATCATCTTCCAAGAGATTTTTTTATTGCAATGAATGGCGAGACGAGCATGCCATTCGCCTGATGGTAAGCAGTACGACCGCTCATGGACAGTAGCAAAACCAAACAACACCATGCATTACAAAGCAATGCTTGGCATTCCACTGCGCTCGCCATCCTGAGACATAAGACGTTAAGTCTCATTATGTCCAGCAGTTACTCTGGCTACAATGTCCTTCAAACCGGAACACAACAGTACATTTACACTGGCGGATCATTACATTTGGCGGATCAAATTACCAAACAACGGGACGCGATTTTTAATTAAATTAAATAATGGGTTCATTATATTAATTAGAATCACGCGGCAGTTAGCCACGCCTACGTCATTCGCGTAACTTTTAATACTACACATCGTTGCCGTTTCATCCACTGAGTCGCTAAACTCACAAAACGACTTAATTAACGTCGGAGTTACTTCTTTCCCTTCACTGGCTGACTTCGTTCCATTGTTGTAAAGGTTTAAGGCTAAGTCTCGGTTTTGTCACCCATTTATAGTGATGAAATGAAATTGGTGGAGGCAATTTTCCATTTTTTGACATGTTCTGTTAGTGATATCGTTAGAGACCCAATCCATCTCTAAACCAAAAAAAAGAAGACATTCGCTAAAAATAATTTACCAAAATCCCAAAAATAAATAACAAAAATCATTTACATTAACAAAAACTTACAGTCTTTTCCCTGACGTCACAAGCCGGTGTCATGACGGCTAATCCCGGGCAGAACCGGGTCGAGTGCACTTGCCAGAGAATGGGTGCTAAATAGTAACACGACGAGCAAGTTATATTGACCTTTTGTGCTCTCTCATGAGCATTGCACAATGGACATATTACTCGCACGGTAATTGTCACGTAATTTTGGATGTTGCTATTTTGCTTGACTGTTTATTTTGTTTAATTAGTCCTGGGTCGTTTGTGTTCGTCATTTGATGTGTTAACTGTGGATGGAAGTCGTCTTTTACAAGCATTAGAAAATAAAAATGTTACAATATTATTTAACGAAACAAAAAGTTAACTGTGTTAAAAATAACTAAATTAAAGGGAATGTGCTGTGCAAAATAAATACCATTCGTTTCAGAGAAAAAATGTTGCAGGAATTGGAGAAAGAAATACAAACAAATAGTTTGGATTGCTTGTTTATCTTAGTATCATTATTAGCTGCATAATGATTGTTCCTGCTAATTTATCAGAATGTAATCTTTCAATCTTGAAAATAGTCATTAAGTCATTTGCGTAAAAATTAAAGATAATTGTTAACAGCTATATAATATCACATTCATTAATTCATCATTAACTTAACAATTTCCCTATTATCTTACTAGACAACTCCAAAATTGCACGCCAGTTTAATGTGCAAATTTCGCAAGGCTTGTACACAGCGTCATTACCAGGGAACGTGTGGAGGCGGTAATGTGCGGCCTAATGTGCCAGATAAAGCGCCTAATGCCAGGTGGAAAAACTACCGGGTAATGACGTGGCAAGTACACGCTTATTGAAATTTGTAGAAAATCTTCAGGTGGTCGCTTGGTACGAAATGATTGACGCGTAGGATTACAAGGGGTCGTAGTTTCATAATTGGCTTAGGGATGTAATGATGTGGAAAGATAACTTCCAGAGTGGATTTTTTGTAATTAGACGATAAAGACATAGACATCCTCCGTGGCGTGGTTGGTTAGACGCCGGCTGTGAAACGAGAGGCCGCGGATTCGATCCCCGCACCGATGTTTGTGTGAATCACAAGTCTTTGTTTCGGGTCTGGGTGTTTGTGAGACCGAAAAGTCTCTCGTAGTTTCTGATACCCACGACACAAGACGTGATCTTAGTGTGGGGTCAGGACTATGATGTGACTTTTGGGTGTTTATATTTATTTATTTATAAAGTGACTATAAAGCATTGGTGAATTGCAGTATACGTCACATATAAGTTACAACATCCACACATTGGTCAACATTTATGCCAGCTTGCTAAACGAATTTGGAGTAAGACGCTTGCGTGGGTCGCTGTAATGGCTATCGCTATTCAGAAAATGCGAATTCGTAGCTGTGCGTAATGTACAACTGAAAGGGTTTTGATAGTTTCTGATGCTTACGATATTGTGATATTGAAAAGACGCATTACATATTATGAGAAACAAACTCATGATTTTAAATTCTGTACCTACTATGTGACCATACAAATTATTGAGATTATGCTTTTGAAAATAATTTAATTAACTAAAACACCGTGAAATAACTCTTCAAAATTGGTGCCGAAAATTTCTTTTTCGCCACCCCACTCATTCGAGAGCTCTTCCGGAAAAGAGCAAAATCGAATAAAAACTGATTTAGGGCGGGCCCGAGTGTTCAGTTGATTTCACAGGTCTACCCCGGCATAATTGAGGTGGGTCATCTTCGGCGAAATTGTATGTAGGTACGGCGCGAAGGAAGTACGAAATTGTGTTGCGTACTTACTTAATAGGTTTTCTCTTTAGTGGAAATAGGAAAGTAAGTCACATTTGAAAATCTGATTTAATTATTTTATTTCGTATCAACCGATTATGTATTTTGTGTATTTTATTACGTTTGTTTTGATACTGGCCACAATGGTAATGATGGGAAATCTAATACTGTGAAAAGTCTTTCGTAGTTTCTATTACCCACTGCACAAGATTCGATCTTAGTGTGGGGTCAGGACTATGTATGTGACTGTTGAGCGTATTTATTTATTTACATAGGATGAAAAGATATTATTATAACCTGGGAAGTCATAATAAATTAAAGTGAATTATAAATAAAAACATTAAAGTCTTGGAATAGATATGTACTAGTATATATTTCTAACTTACAAAATAACCAATCCAATGCTGCTTTGTTAGAATAAATAAGCAACAAAACGTCTATATTTAAAATACGATTTCTCGGGACCCGTCGCATACTCGTACATTTTCGAGCAGCCGTCGTACCAGGTTTTGACAGCGTCGCCTGCACCCCTGGCGCAACCTCCATCACACAACCTGCCAATCTCACAGATAATCCATCCTGTCACGCGAGACCCTTCGGCTTGGTTCTATCATCATTTATACCCACCGTTAACTTCAAGGTCGTTGTATTCAAGCTGGTAAAAGAGTGTTATTCGTTAATTGCTTTTGTACCTGCTAAAATCACTCAGGTATACGGTATCGGTAAAGTAACGTGATTTATATGAATAATAAGGTTTATAGTTTGAGGACCGACTGTCTAGCATCAATACTTTTGAGCTTAACAGTTTTTAAGTCTACCAAATATAATTTTAATACCAGTCATGTGTCATGCTATCGTTTTGGTCAGCTTGACATATTTGAAAATCTCTTGAAGAGCTCTCAGATTTTCTGATAATATTTTCTTAATGAATGAGAGCGTTAAGGAGCTATAAATTCACATGCAATTTCTAAAAGACATATTTCAACCTCGAACCTACGTCCTCCTTCACAATTATCCAATCTATTACCCACCATGCTTTTGCTATATTTACATTTGACTATAACCACGGAGGTACTCACATTGGCAATTCCCCCTCGGGCCAAAAACTCACAAAGAAACAATTACAGAATGTTTACGCTTATTATAAATCAAAACGTACAAATTGAATTCGTTCCAAATACGAACGCTTGTTTGGAACACCTATTTAGGCGAGATGCTGAATGTTGGTAGCACTGTGTTGCAGAATTTAATTAATACACATACATACATACATAAACTCACGCCTTATTCCCAGAAAGGGTAGGCAGAGGTGTTACCAGGACACCAACATTTCGCCTTGTATGTTCCGTCCCACGATGTGATAGGGCGAGCCCATCGCCATATCGGGCACAAATTCCTGACTTCGGGCTAAAAATGTAATATCACTCTGCCCGACCCGGGGTTTGAACCCAAGACCTCAGCTTTGTAATCGTACCGTAGTACAACTGCGCCAACTGCGTAACTGCGCCACGGAGGCGGTAATAAAATAGTAAAGAAGTAGCCTCATAGTTCCGACATTAATATTCGAACACGGTGAATTTCACAGAGGAGGCTTACCGGCCACGTTAAAGTTACCCGGCCAAAGCACAAATTAGGGTGCTCATTAAAATTCGACCCGGCTCCTTTGTCGCCTGTTTCAAAACTTCTCAACGTGTGCAACTAAATGGTTTAGTTTTCACGCTCGTTGATATGAATTGCCTTTGAAACGTTTGAAGTAAGCCCACGACTTGATTCTTAGGACGGAGATTTTAATATGAGTGAGTTTGAGCATCGACATACATTTTTACTACTAAACATTGACTTATATTCTACCGATAGGCTAGACACGTCATAGATACAAAGTGACCCCGTATTTTTAAAAGCAGACTACCGACATTTAGTTCATTGAGTGGAACAATTACAAAAATGTAACTTTAGACGATTTGCTTTCGGTTTGGCGGCGAAAAGTCAAAATTACTTATAAACGTATCCGATAAGGCGTACTGCACTGTCACTGTCACGAAGCAAACTGATTCATGTGCGGTGCATGAACCGCAACTAGGTGGGACTCATTTTGCGTACTGAATGTCTTATGTAGTGTAACATTGATATCGATGCTACTAAATGGCTATGCTGAGACAACCGGTTGAAACACGTATAACAACGTTATTAGGTACCCTAAATCCAGGGGTAAGGACTAAGGAGACTGGGACAATACGAGTACTTCTTGTACGTAATCAAACCTCTGAATAATAAGAGAGAAAAATTACAAAACAGTAAACAGGCAGCCTCCGTGGCGCAGTTGGTTAGACGCCGGCTGTGAAACGAGCGGCCGCGGGTGTGATTCCCGCACCGAGACAAATGTTTGTGTGATCTAAAGGTATTAGTTTAGGGTCTATGTGTTTGTGAGACCGAAAAGTCTCTTGTAGTTTCTGATACTCACAACATAAGACTCGATCTTAGTGTGGGGTCAGGAGTGTATATGACTGTTGGGTGTATTTATTTATTTCATAAACAATGATGTATTGTTTCCGATCTTATAAGCACAAGCAATTCCATCTTTCTAGTAGAGAAATTACCTATTCCGTGAGCAATAAGCACCCATCATTACTTCCTCAGCATTATTCTTCTAAGACTTGAAACATTTGAGCGTCCGTGTTGTACCTTTAAATAAATAATTGGCCGTGCGCCAGTATATTGAGGCGATGAGGTGTGTTGATCGTTCTGTCCCGCGAGGGGGCGCTTGAAAGCCGTCACCCCTCTTCAAGATCGGCGATACAGGCCCTTTCACTGAAACACTTCCGCAGTTCCTGTTAGTTGCGTATAGTTATAGTAGCAATGGGAAATTTGAGGCTGTAGTTTTTTACTTATTTATTTATTGTATTCTGTACTGCACACAAGAAGAACACAAAACATAAAAGAAATTACAAATTAAATAAAGAGTACAGATGGCGGTCTTATAGCTCGTGGCGATTTATTACCGACAACATATGGAAGATATAAGAAAAGGAATAGTTTTTTAAATGGTTTGGCAAATGATAAGGCTTTGACAAAGTAGCGCTATTAGTTAAAAACCAGTTATGTTACGAAAGGTTGTTAAGTCCTCGCACCGAGTTAATTTTTTTTGTTGTTCATGTGTGTGTGGTCCACAAGTATTTGTTTCGGATATGGGTGTTTGTGAGACCGAAAAGTCTCTCGTAGCTCCAGATACCTACGACACAAGACTCGATCTTAATCGATGTTATCACTGCTATTTGGAAGAAATAGACATTGCAGTGGTACCCTACCCAGGCGGTCTTTTATATCAGAGACCTACCACTAAAGCACCCTCCACTGAGACAAATTCGTGGACCACAAATATTAGTTTCGGGGCTTTTGGTTTTGAGAAATGAAAAGTCTCTCGTAGTTTTGATTGCCACAAAATTAGACTTTATCTTAGTGTCGAGTCAGGACTATGTGTGTGATTGTTGGGTCTATTTATTAAATAAATTGGGTGTATTTATTTTATTTATTTATTTATTATTGTTGGGTGTATTTATTATCTACTTTACTTCTGTGTGGTCTTGAAATTGATTAGAAGGTTGGATAATCCAATGCGAAGAGCAGTAAACGTATATAAGTTATTTTTTCTGCAACAAATATACATGCATTGTTGCGTTATCCCAAGTTAGTTTGATAAGGGCAATGAGAACGGTTTGTAATATCGAATAAATAATAGATGTTTTTATAGTTTTCAAGACGCGATAACCACAATGCCTTTAACTTTAATTGCAGTGCAGTGTGGATAGTATAGGACCGGGACTGTATCAATATATATTGCCAACCTGCTTGATACGTGTTATATACACGTCGGATAGAGACATACTTACGTGGATAACTATGGCATAGATTTAAATATCTTCCCAAATAATTCCGCATATAACGTTACAATAAACAGAAAATACACAATTTAACTTAAGAAAAGAGCTACCAAAACAACCCACAAATTAAAAAACTTACTACAGATTATAATTCAAACAAAAACATACTACTCGTCTCTTGAATCCGATTAAAAAACATAACTTGTTAACCTTTTCAAATTTGTGCACGCAAAGTAAGCGACGCTTGGAAACTTTTCAAGCATTTTCGCGCAGTTGACGAAGGACAAAGAGCCAAAAGGCAGGACAGGACGCCGCGGGCTCCCCGGCCGGTTGCCATGGCAACGCCTCAGCTACCGCCCTCCCTCCGCCACCCCGCTACATGCCCCGCCGCCCCCGACCGACCTTGCGGAGTCTGCAAGCTCGATGTCGAGATATCTGTACTGCTTTTCATCTGTAAACAAAGACTGCACGGGTCAATCACGGTCACGGAATGAAATGAGTTACTTATTTTTGTATACTTATGTATGTATATCATAGTTGCTATGTATTTGTTTGAATTGTATGAAATAGTGTTACATTATTATGCATGTCTATTTATCTATTTCAGCCCATATACGTCCCACTGCAGGGCACGGGCCTACTCTACAATCGAGAGAATCGCATGTAAAACCTAGAATAATTTGACAATAGCGTTTGAAACGAAATTCTTTGATTGGTATTGGCTTCAATTTAATAAATTATCAGATACTAAGTATAGCTTTTGCAATCTACGAGTAGAACGAAAAAAACTATACAATACAACACGCGATAATTTACAAATTATAAGTATAGGTACCTACTGCCATTTTTCGGATTAACTCACATAGCTAAATTAAAGGAGATAAATACAATTTTACGGCAATTATAATAGAGAGGACTGTTTTAAACCTGTTAAGTGTATTTAAGAGCAGTTAAATTGGAACGAAATGTATGCAATTTAGGATAATCCACTTGAATTTTCGAAACACATTTTGTTAGGATTTCGTTGCTAGGTACTCTCTCTATAAAAAATAGTGCTTCAGCTTTCGTCTTCATATTACTGCTGAAAAGATATTTGTAATCCCCCGGATTTCTAGCACCACACATGAGGGTAGAGAAACATTACAATGACCCGTTTAAATGTTTCGCTTTTCGAATACCCTCAGTTTCGGCTGCCTCGGTGCCATAGTTGTACGGTAAGCTTGCGAAGCTGAGGTCTCGGGTTCGAATCCCGGGTTGGTGCTATTTGATTTTTTTTATTAATCAGCCTGGAGTCAGAAATTTGTGCCCAATATGGCGATGGGGTCGCCCCTATAACATCGTGGGACGGAACATACAAGGCGAAAGGTGGATAACCTGGTAGCGCCTCTGCTTACCCCTTCTGGGGAAGAGGCGTGAGTTTATGTATGTATGTACAGTTTAGGTATTTCATGTAGTTTACATAATCGTGTCGACCATAACATAGGTCGTTATTATTCAGTAGTAGATACTCTAGAAGGTTGCAGGAAGTTGATGGATCCAGGCCACTTCCAAAATGTCGATGTGGAGTACCTTGGGGAAGGCCTAGGTTCAGCAGTGGACGTCCTGTGGCTGAAAAGAGGAAAGAGAGAAGGGAGAGGTACTCTATATGGATTCCACTTCACTTATCTGGACTGTCTGCTTACCATCACGTACATGTCTCGTTGTCATGCCAGCGTGGAAGACTGTGACTCTTTATAAAATCGCCTTTGAAAGGATATAGAAAACACCTATTGTAGAGAATCGAGTATAAAGCTTGAAATGTTATTTATTTTTGTTAATTAATTCAATGTAATTCTAGGTTCAGCTTATTGACTTAAAAGTAAATAAGTATGATAATAATATAAGTGTCAAAGATTTCTTACAAAATCAAACACGAAAAATGATCAGCGTAAAGGACATCACTCCCCTATTACGTGGTGTTTACCCTCCATTTTATGTTTACAACGCAATTGAATCCGTATATCTTGCGTCGTGTCGTAATGTGTCGTTTTGACGACACACTGTCGTGTTGTGTCGCGTTTCCGCGCGATATCGGCACGATATTGTGTCGTTTCTTACTCGAATGCGAATTTTATTCCAGTTTTATTATATCAGGAATATTGCCGTAACTTTCGCTTATTGAAAATAGGAATATACAATTTTAAATATCGGGCATGTATAAAAATTATTTTAGGGAGCAGCTTTAAGTCATATTCTTAATATGACTAAATGCTGATGTATATTGTTGATATGACATATTATCGATAATACTTTACTTAACACAGTTCTTTCAAATTTGTCTTCTTTTCCCGTAGGAACATACGTATGTACTTTATTTTATATTTGTGGATTATTTTGTGAAACTTGAATGAAAAGTAAATAAATTTTCTTTTCTCGTCTTTCTTAACGATTATGTAGGAAAAGTACTGCATCGTTTGAAATTTTACGCCTTCAATAGTTGATTACAATTCAGAAATGTTTAACCCTACGAAGGTTTATAAAGTCTACGCTACAATTTATCAAAATAAAACTTAAACTTAATAAACAAGTTGAATGAAGGTTTTTAATTCACAAATATCTTGGGAAATTTATATACAACGGAAACTCGAATGGAGTCCCAAGAGACGCGTGCCTCTAAAATGGCGCTCAAAGGCTAACGCCTCCCGATTTAAATAAACACTGCTGCCCGGATACCTGAACTGTCGGCTATAGTTAATTTTATATTATTTTCAATGAATCTGATGACTATAGTTAAGATAAAATATAAATTTATTAATTCAGTGAATCAATATAAATGTTTAATCTTTATTTAAACTTCCCACGCGGATTACATAACTTATAAAACTAAATTAAATTCCTGATTATTTTCTTTCTTTTACATACATAGTCCTGACCCAATGCTAAGATCGAGTCTTGTGTCGTGGGTATCTGGAACTACGAGAGACTTTTTTGGTCTCAAAAACACCCAGACCCGAAACAAATACCTGTGGAACACACATACATTTGTCTTGGTACAGGGATCGACCGCGCCCTCTCGTTTCAGAGACAGCATCCAACCACCTGCGCAATGACTGCCTGCCAAAGAATTGCCTTTGGTATCGATAGCAAGTATGTTTGAAATTAAATTCCCATTAATTTTATAAAGCGATATGTGGTCTCGGAGATATCTTTTTTCATTAGATAACATATTGTGATTCGATGACAATATTAACAGCATAATGGTTTCTTAGATTTACGCGAATGTTATACATTGAAATAAAACTATTTTTTACGGATTTTATCGATTTTCGATTGCTTTGCAGCTTTCGTAGTCACGGGGCGGACCACGAAACGTCGGGAAGTTAAAAAATGTAAAAATCAAACCAAATCCGTAAAGAATTGTTTTATTTCAAAATATTAACAGTATTTTATCTATAAGAACAGATCTCTAATATTAAGAAAAGAAATGGTCAGCTGTAAGCACGTGCTTATGAAACCCAGATTATATATTTTTAATGAGTGATACTAATGAGATCATAAAAAAACATTACATAGGTATATCTTTGTACAAGATGTTACTCATTGCAGGTGAAAAATTAAAACATGGATATTTTTTATGTAACTATGTATACTTTTGAATGAACTTCTATAAATCGCAATACAGAAGCCAAGTTTTATGCTTGATGCAGCATAAAGCCATTGCGTGTTATTAAATTACCTACAATCTGCGCTTTGTTGCGGAATAATTAACTAACATAGCTTGACAACTCGTTTTAGTGTGGGGCTGATGTCGTTATTATTATTTAATGCAAAATTGTAATTAATAGTTCATGCAATAAAAGCCGAAGTATTAATTCGTTTTTTATTAAAGGTATTTTTTAAATGACTACTATGTAGTTATACCATAATATATTGCAGATACCCGAATCTAGTTGGAATTTTCAATTCGCAGTCACAGAAAACACATTTTTTCAAAATCCTTCAATCATTCGTAAGCTACATATCAAAGGACCTGTAATCAATGAATAGGATCTAGGCGACATTTTATCCCCGCCGGCACAGTCGTTAGGTGCCGTGTCCTCGTGATTTATGAGGAGCGAGACATCTCGGTGTTTCGACATACTCCACGTGCAAACTGTGGCTACACTTCACGATTTTATAGGATGAGTTTTATAATGTTTAGTCCCTACATTAAGGTATATTATGGCATGGGATATTTTTATTGCGATGAATAGCGAGATGAGCATGCCATTTGACTGATGGTAAGCGATACGACCGCTCATGGACAGTAGCAAAACCAAACAACACAATGAATTACAAAGCAATACTTCGCATTCCACGGCGCTCGCCATCCTGACACATAAGATGTTAAGTCTCACTATGTCCAGTAGTTACTCTGGCTACAATGTCCTTCAATTCGGAACACAACAGTGCTTTTACACTGGTGTCAGAAATTATGAAAAGCTGTTCGGTCTCAAAATATAATTGCTTATCGGTCACATTAACTTTTGACTCGGTGCGGGCGCTCGACTCCGCATTTTCTTATTCCTCAGTCTGTATTGTTTTTATACCGTCACTGTAAAGGGACTGTAAAAACATTATAGTGTCGTACGACTAAATACTAAAGTCTTTCGACGTTTGGCACTCTATCTGCCATGTGGACAGCACTGTACTTATGAAAAAACATTGCAATCGAAAGCAAGTACCTACCCACCTGTAAAAGAAGGCATCTAGACAGTTCCATAATTAACATCCTTTATGTAAAAACATAA
Organism: Deilephila elpenor; assembly: GCA_949752805.1. NCBI lineage: Eukaryota > Metazoa > Arthropoda > Insecta > Lepidoptera > Sphingidae > Deilephila > Deilephila elpenor. The sequence goes on along the minus strand of OX457096.1, from coordinate 14,941,921 downwards.
ATACATACGAATAGAGAATAAAGCGAATAATTCCAACACTAACGTATCAGAGGCTCCCACTTTAATTTCAAGCCACAATTACTTTAAAATGGCCCGTCATTCTAGATTCTAGCCTAGAATTTGAGTTAAGCAAACTTAAATTTAGGTTAATTTGACGCGCGGGCAAAGGAAGAGTGTGTGAATTAATTTTGGGGTTTTAAATATATAAGGCTCAGGCGGCTTTTAAAACCCTGGTTTTGGGCATTGTAATTATGTTTTTTTGTGGGACTACATAAGGGTCATTTTACAAAAACACGGGACAGTTAAATGCAGGATATAATTTGGGACTTGCATACTTTGGACTGGTCTGTTTGTTCGACTCTGGAACTAGACACGCTTAGCGATTTAAATATTGAAAGTTTTGTATGTAACTTACTAAAGTATAGAAATATAAATGTTGTAGAATGATTTGACTTCTAATTTTAGAACCGGCTACCTTACACCGATCCTTTCGGAAATCGACGTTAGATTAGGTGGGCTTAAAACATTTATGAAATGCATAATATACATTGTTGCTTGCTTCTTAGCATTATAGCAAACAAAAACAAGAGATGTGATAAACCCCTTTTTTTCCAAAGTATTGGTGACCCTACAACCAAGTCCTCGGCACTGCAGATCGAATCTTTAGATATTTAGCGACGTTAACGTCAAACAGCGACGCGCCCCGTATTTTGTGTGTGCAAATGGAAATTTCAAGCCACAACTAAGTCGTACCTTTGTTTACGGCTAGTTTTTACAGCGAGATTTACTTGGAAATGTTCAATCTCCGTGGAAAAATGTTCGTGTCGTTTTAAATTATATTTTCTTGTAACCCTCCTGGGAGATTTTCTTAGAAGGCTTCATCAGATAGAGTTGCTATTTTGTTGGGTGTTGTAAAAAAGGTTCCATGTTTCCAAGCTTTCCGGGCTCTCTAGGTTTCGCTTTGCTATAGTCTACCCTATTTCTCTCTGGTCTTTGGCCTCTTCAGTTGTGAACCAATTAACTCTTATATCATCACGAAAATCAATCCATACTTTAAGAAAACTACATTAAAAGAAAATATATTTCGGAATGCATGTTTATTCTCGTCCAACAACAATACAAAAATCTCTTAATTCATCGCAATTCTCAGGCACTGGCCCTTGGGCTGAAACCTTTATTAATTGTTTTCGTGACTTATGCTCTTGGAGCCAACTCGTTGACTTTTTAATGTTGTTGGTCCACCTAGCCGGCGGACACACTGAGTCTCGCATTCTTGGTTACTCACTCATAGCCTTAGGTTATATGTGTTGCCAGGTTAACTGTCGCTTTCAAATCTATTTGTTGTTGTCTCCATTCAACAACAAGCGTTGTTTGTAAAGCAAAGCATAACGAAGTTGGAATAACAAAGGTCAGCCAAGGAAGGTTGTCAAATTTTTCAATGTTTGGAAGTAGTACATTCACGCCGTTGTCAGTCATGACTTAGTATGAATGGGCAGGCTCGTCTGGGCTTTACCACTGTCTCATAGGATATCGACGTGCAGCGACAGCTTTGATGTCACGGATTTTTCGGTGAGTAAGATTGCCGAATGACCAATACCCCCCCCCCCTCTTCTTCTCATCCTTTTTCTTTTCCACTTCCCTGCCGATTTAAAGCCATACATCCATGACCCAAGCGTTGTGGACGTTCATGGGCGACAGTGATAGTTTACCATCAGGTGACGTGTTTGCTCGACTGCCGGACATATAATAATACAATATAAGTGCCCTCGGATACTTTCCAAGGTACGTATTATGATTTAAAAACTGTTCTGGCTTTAACCGTAAGTGAAACAAATTAATTTTATATAGTTGGTGTTCTAGTCTGCGCTCGAGAAACAGTTCCTGTAGTCTGTGCATACACGATTGTGCAGAATTGTAATTCAACTATGGCGTTTCAAGTTCAATCCGTGTTTATTAGGTTTTGACAAGGACGGCTTAATTGCTCCAAGCAATTTGAAATAACCATTTCTCGCCGGTAGATATTAGAACTGCATCAATTAATATAAAAATCCACGCCTAAGGAAGGCTGGCGTACCCGCTGTTATATATATTCAGCTTGCAGACAGACAGCGGAGTTCCGTACATTGTTACGGAACCTCCAAGTGGTCGTTGACTTGCAAATAAGTTACGACTTCAAATGCAAACGTGCTCTTACAATTTACATGAAGGAATATTTTAATATATTTTGTTTTGCGCTCAAAAATGCTTGTGTATGGTATAGTCGGAATGTAGCTTGAACTACTGTGAGGATCGGCCAGTTCGATAGGACCAATGTCTCATAGCAAATCGTCGTGAATTTGGAGCACTGCGGTCATGGTTAGAGATATTTTCGATAGTTTTAGATACTGTAAAATTTCGTAAGACTTTATTTTCTGAAATATTCTACATGATTTTAAATAAATAATTAGTCAGGCTAACAAATGCTCTACAATTCATTTTTTCTTTAATTTTAATGTTTGAAGTTTCCTTGATAATAATTACTTGATAATAATTGTATTAAAAAACTTTATAAATTATTTATATCAAAGATTACCTACTCCAGAAAAATGATAAATAATATCACAACATTCGTCCAACTAGCAGAAACTAAGACTCGAGGCGACATTTTCCGTAATATAAGGAACATTGACGGCACCTAAGTTCGCTTGGAAGTGCCCATACATCGCAGAAGGCACTACAGTAGAACCTTATTTACTCGGATATTTCTTCTCTATTTAATATAAGCCTGTTGGCAAGCTCGTATGAGTGGTAAATGTGTGTTTAAGTTCATGCCTATTTTGATTTGGTTCATTAGCAATAAAAATATTTTATAAAATACATTTTATTGTTAATTCAATTCATTGGTTGTCAATTAGCGATGAAAATATTTTATTGCTAATTGATTGCCTCGGTAGCACAATTGTGCTACGGTACGATTACAAAGCTGAGGTCTCGGGCTCGAATACTGGTTCGGGTAAGAGTAGATTAACTACTGGAAATACTGACACAACATTTTATGTCTCAGGATGGCGAGCACAGTGGAATGCCAAGCATTGCCTTATAATTCACGGTGTTGTTTGGTTTTGCTACTGTCCATGAGCGGTCGTATAGCTTACCATCAGGCGAATGGCATGCTCGTCTCGCCATTAATCACAATTAAAAAAAAACTTAGATCGTAGATGCATTGCCGGACCTCAAAATGGTGGGGAACGTACCAGTGTCGATCTGGCTCACTCCTATAAGGTTAAAATATGTCTCTACCGAGTTAAATTTTCTAGAAACATCGACGCAGAAACATACGCTAACAAGCTAGAAATGTCCGTGATTTTCTATGGTTTTATTGTGCAAGCTTCCGTTTAGCTGGGATAGAGCAGCACAAAGGACTCTTTATCCCTGGATAATTACATTTTCAAGAGGGATTATCGTCATTATGCTTGTTAAATGGGTTTTATTTGAATAAAACAGTAAAAAAACATATGGTAACATTACTATGAAATGGCGCTACCAAAAATTTTTTTCCTCATCGGAATGATTCAAACTTGAATGGAGAAATATTGAAAATTAATTGAAATATATTCGACTGAACAACACACGACCCTATAGATAACAACTCCCTGCCTATTTATGTTGTTGTATATTGAGGCTTAAAGAGACTATTCTCGTCACGGTATGCATCGACTTTGCTGTGCTGGACCCCTGGCACTGCGAAGGTCTAAGAGCGGCGGTGATCACCTATCAGGCCGGCCGCATGCTCGTCGGCCTGCAAAGGCTATAAAAAAATAACTAGAATAACACAAAATAAGAAAATGCCAAACTACACAAAAAAAATCAAGCCATTCAAAAATCACTTCGTTATAAATAAGAAAGGAAATCCTATTCCAAAAGGCCGTGGCAATTCGAAATAGAAGCTTATGCGACTTAGCACATAAACATGAGTTACGGGTTCGATTCCCGCGCATATTGAGCGCCAGCCGGGACCAGGATAAAAACTTAGCATTTTATTGATATGACGCGCCCGGGATCAGCTGAGAGTTTAAGGACACTTCCCCTAACTTTCGCCTTTTAACAGGCAGTAACGTATTTAGAGATGTCCCGAGTGGGCTATTTAAGAGGATAAAATTGGTGACTAATAGAATTATTGAATAAAAAAGACAAGCTAAAAGAAAAGTGTTAACTATGTCAAGTATTTTTCAGGTTTTTTGGTGTGTCATAGAGCCATTACGCCTTCAGCTTTACTAGGCTTTATTTCAAACCCCATTAGGTCTAATTTTCATTATTTGAGGTAGAAATACGCGTACCGATATCTCAAAGCAGAGAACGAACTCGCTGGCATTTGTTTAAAAGCTTCATTCTTACCACGCAAATATTATTACACGCTAACATACATATACAAAGATGATTATGTTTTTTTTTTCTTTTCTTTCAGTCCGGAAACAAATATAAGGAGGTCACGTTCCCTCCCACATGATCCAACTCCGTCCTCGTTAATAGCGCAAGTTTGGATCGGTTGTCGATTTAGAGAATTGTTGTTGGTGTCAATAGGCAACGTTAAGACAACAGTGACTCTAATGTAATTGACTCGAGTTCGAACCGAGTGCTTACAAATACACTGGGGAAATGTTTTGTTGCGGCAGCCATGTTTTTTTTAAAGGCCGGTACAAATAACTGTTTACGTTACGCTAGTTTGCGGATGAATTTTTAAAGGGGGTCAGCGGGGAAGTGGATTGGAATGCGGCCCTGTGATTTTGATCGTTGTTTTGGTTTTGAGGTATAGATTTAAGATTTTTCATTGTTTTTTTTTTTAACGTAAGATAATAATAGTTAAGCAAACATACGTGTCAATTGCCTTTTGAATCAATTGGTTATCAGACACTACGAACTGCTTTTCAGACGCATATGGCCCAAAATGGTAACAGAACCCACGTCGTTTTCACAATCGATTTAGTTCAGTTGATTTGCTTCAGTTGGTAATAATGTTTTTCTTGTACACAAGTTCTCCATATATAGCTCCTGATATATTCTTTCGCCATTAAAGTGAACTTAACTTACTAGGGATACGCAAGTCATTTCAAAACGTTTACCTCTATTCTCGATACTGCCTTTAACAGTTCCTTTAGAGGCACTGACAGCCTCCGTGGCGCAGCTGGTTAGACAACGGCTGTAAAACAAGAAGCCGCGGGTTCGATCCCCGCACCGAGACAAATGTTTGTGTGACCCACAAGTATTTGTTTCGGGTCTGGGTGTTTGTGAGACCGAAAAGTCTCTCGTAGTTCCTGATACCCACGACACAAGACTCGATCTTAGTGTGGGGTCAGGACTATGTATGTGACTGTTGGGTATATTTATTTATTTATTTACTGTATTCTCAGTATTTCCTTTAAAAGAACTGTTAAAGGAACTTCTAAGAATACACAGATTTTGACCCTGTTACTATTTGTTTATTCGTTACTGAGATCCTAGAACAGCTTCTCTGTTATTCCGTCAAAGTTTCCCTTGCCCTCGGAATCAATTTCAAAAAGCGACGCAACATTGAATTCAAATAAGCGAATGTCAAATGCAAGCAACATGTAGTTTCAAGCAAGTTGGAAGTCTCCGATGTTTATTCGAGGCACGTATTCATTTGAAGGCTTATTCTGGTACAAACATTAGAAGTATTAAAATGGTAAGGGTTTAGGGCAATGGGAGTTTCTTTAATTTTAATAGCACAGGAGTGAAATTATCTGGCAGATTTCTACGTATCATTACGTTGTAGCATCAGAATAAATTTTACTTGCCCTCAAGTTGTCTTGTTGTTTTTTATTACTAATATTTTGTACTTCATTTAAAATTTATGTGAAATAGAATGATATGTCATTTAAGTATAAGGTAATAAATAGATTTTATAGCCGCAATACATTGGTTTGTATAGATTGGCTTACATTAATAATTATGAAGTGTCTCAGTATCCAAAAAACCTGTAAAAGGTTTTTGAAATATTTTAATATTTGTTCTCGTTGTTTAATTTAAAATGAATAAAATAAAAAAAGTGTTTTCTTCTGGTATTAGTATGGTATTTATATCCTTGTTTACCCAGGATAAAAGCTAAATCTTCCTTAAAAAAACGCGTACAACTTGACTTGTTAATTCACCGAAGTAAAAGTAAAAATACGAATAGCTACAGTTGATACTACAGAAAAAGATTTACAGGAAAAAGCGACTATTTCTTAACGTTTCAATTTGGTTTCGAGAGGTTCTCAAGCAGGTGCCGGCATCAACTCATTTTATATTCTATAATTTAGCCTGACAATAGTCTACTCTAGGTTCAGAAGTTAAGCTCTGACATTTATTTGTCTTTGGTTCGTGGTGGATGTAGATTTTGTAAATGTATATTTTGTTAATTCATTTGTTATTATTTGCCTTGTCTAGGTCTAGCACCTTTTTATGTTTGAGGTGGTATAATCAAGAAGGTTACATTCTACCAAATTTTGGGCTTATGGTTAAAAAAAAAAAAAAAAATTAACGTAGGGAAAGATATTACTTATTGCATCTGCCTACTAAGAGAGGAGTAAATAAAAGGTAACTTTTGACAGTAATGTCGAGTAGGTAACATCAGTATTTCTTACAAATATAATAAATCAAAGAAACGACTGTTTATGTGTCGCTCGTTCAAGCAGAAACAGCTGACTGTATGAACAGCTATGAAAATAGATTCAGAATCGGAAAAATATTGTTATAGGTTCGTATTTGAATATCTGAATGTCTTTTAACTATTTTTTCTTTTAGCGTGTTTCCAACACGAGCAGTTTGTAACATTCAGGGCTGCAAAATACGGAGCGACATAATTTGTTAACCAAATAATAGTTGGTTTCTTAGATTTACGCGATTGTTACACATTGAAATAAAACTATTTTTTTCCGGGAATTGAGGAATCCAGTCCGCCCCGTGACCAAGCAAAGCAAACGAAACGTCGGGAAGGTAAAAAAAGGAAAAACCAAACCCAATCGCGATAAAATCCGTAAAAATTAGTTTTATTTCAACTGCTAAAAGTAGTGCAACATTCGCGTAAATATAAAAAACCACTAGAATAGCATCGACTGTCTCGGTGGCGTGGTTGTACTACGGTACGATTACAAAGTTGAACTCTCGGATTCGAATCCCAGGTCGGGCAAAGTAATATTGGATTTTTCTATTAATTATCAGCTCGGAATCAGGAATTTTTGCCCGATATGACGATAGGTCGATATCACATCGTGGGACAGAACATACAAGGCAAAATATGGGTGTTCTGGTAGCGCCTCTGCCTACCCCTTCTGGGATAAAGGCGTGAGTTTATGTACGTATGTAGTATGGAATTGATATTAGTTTTTATTCGAATGCTCTGTGCTTATGCTTGTCTTTGATTGGTCATTGTGTACAAAAATTCTCTCTTGAATAAAACGTCTTTGCTTAATTAATTTTATTCACTATACAATAATTTAACCATGGCTTTGAAGAGTTGCAGTGGCGGGTGTAAGAGAACATTCCCAAAGTATATAGTTTGTATCTCTCAGAATAAGTGCTTTGTAGACACACTGCGGTGAGCGGTGGGTACTTCGGCTGTCGCATTGGATTCACACGACAAGCGACACGTGATGCTCTTTTGATGCGGTCGTGTTAATGGATACGAATTCAATGAATAGCTTATGTTGGACGGGTTTATAAAGGTGTCTTTTGAACTAGTGCTAAATTCATCCTATATGGCTGGGTTTGCGAACCCGAATTCTGCACATACAATTCCGGGAACAATATAAATAAAGGCATGGTTTTAGATAGAGAAATGACGGGCTTCGGGAATTATTGAGATGTAGGATGCTTCCACAGGACCGGAAATGACATCAGTCAGTTACATAAATAGACACCCTAAACTATTCAGTTTATAATCATTCATTTATCAAATCAAATCAAAATTTTCTTTATTCAAGTAGTCTTTTACAAGATCTTTTGAATCGTTAATTTCTGCTACCACCGCTTCGGAACGTGTTGTAGCTGTGAAGAAGAAACGGCGCAAGAAACTCCCTCAGCAACACGACCTGTCTTCTTTTTTTTAGCTTTTCTTTTCTTTATCTCTATCCTATATGCTAGCTCTTTTACCCAAAGCCGATCACCCTCCTCAATTTCTCCGGGTTATATTGAAACTAAGCTACCCGGGCATTTGTGTCACGGCTTATTATTGTATGTAATCAGTAAAAGTACGCGTTCGATACGGCAGCGCGTGGAACAGCGAGTGCAAATTTCATTTCAACGAAATTAAACCCTATATGGACGATTGCGAGTGATATTCTCGTTAATGTCATAGTACTAAGAACTTAAAGCTTTATTGATACTGGCTGCAAGGAACTAATTGTTATTTAAAAAGTGTATGTTTAGTTTTTAATATTCTTTTTTTTTATTGGTATGAATGACGAGGCGAGCATGCCATTCGCCTGATGGTAAGCGATACGACCGCTCATGGACAGTAGCAAAACCAAACAACACTATGAATTACAAGGCAATGCTTGGGATTCCATTGCGCTCGCCATCCTGAGACATAAGATACTAAGTCTCAATATGTCCAGTAGTTACTCTGGCTACAATGTCCTTCGAACCGGAACACAACAGCGCATTTACAATGCTGTTTGGCGGGGGAAATAGACATTGCGGTTGTACCTACCCAGGCGGCCTCTCACATATGAGAGACCACACAACAATTTCGAACACAAGAATGAGTATTATACTTTGCACGTGAACAGCTGGAGTACGTATATTTGCTTATATTATACATTTAATATCCTATTTGACTGACAGCGTATGAAATCCTGAAGGGCTTCTTGAATAAAATTTGAATTCTTGTGGAGACCGTTCAAGTGTGCATATTTTCATACGATGTTCTCCTTTATCGGTTAAAAAAGTCATAATTAAGAACAAATACATAAATGAATTACAATAGAGATGTAAAACTTTAACTCGAACCAACAACTTGTAATGTCAATTGCCCTACTAACTTGCTCGATGTCTCTTATTCTTTTACAGCGATTTATACTTAAGAAGCATAGGATTGCGCAGTTCGTGATTCTTGTCTATAGATTTAAATAGTAATGCATTTTAATCAAATTCTGTATTCAAATACGTTCAACTTGGGTTTTAAGTGGCAAAGCGCGTCTTTTTTGGATACAGTTCTCCGCTCCCCGCTCACTTAGAAGATAATGTAATGCTTAAAAGAAATGAAAGTGATAAAAAATACATCTAAGTGTTGTAATATGTAGAGATATCTTTAAGAGTTTATTATTTCGCGTTTAGAATTAAGATTTTTTTCAAAATAATCCATTACATACATTCACATAATATTTTCATTTTGTCAAACTCTTTGGCGCAATTAGTTGAGGGTCTGTTATGAAAAGAGAGATCTGGGGTTAAATCGCCGCACTAAGACATACCATGTTTGACTATAAGAAGTTGCCTTTGAACGATAAGACCGTCAATTGCACTTTTTATGTATGCTATGTTCCATTATATTTGTTTCTCTTTTTGTGTGCAATAAACTGTTGATAAATAAATACCTAAGCATATATTGGTTTCGTGTCTGAGTGTTGTTGCTATCAGTCATGTCCAGCCGGTATCAGAAAGCTCGAGAAACTTTCCGGTCTCACAAACACCCATACTCGATGCAAGAACTTGTCTACCACATAAAGGTTTGATATAATCGTATGGTATCAGCCCGTATACGTCCCACTACTGGGCATGGGCTTACTCTACAATCGAGACAATCGATTGAGAGTGGTTAGGCCATTAATCCACCACGCTGGTCTAGTGCGGGTTGGCGGACTTACATACCGTAGAAGTTCTTTAAAATCGCTACGGTATGCAGGTTTCCTGACGATGTTTTTCTTGAACGTTAAATTTCCTTCACCGTTTGATATCATATGTAAGTAGAATAGGAGTTGGAAAATTTGGAGACACAATTTGTAATCCATTTGAAATTAACAACTTGAGTTTAATGGCTACAAACTACTCAAATGGTAACAGATATTACCCATAATAGAAACTAGAAAAGGCATTCACGAAGTGGTCAGCTTAATGAATGGCCGAGTGATTTGTTCGAATAGTTGCCGACCAGGACGACAGTTTATATTTCAACAATATTTTATTTCTAATGGCCTGAATTTCAGCTGTTAAAGTTTTCGCATTGTTCCTATTGAAGGTAGATGCTATCTGTTATAAATGTTTGCTATTGTTTGTGGTTAAATTATTGAATTAAGTTTAGTGACATTGGGTATAAATTTCAGACAATATTTCGCCTAAGTTAAGTCTGAATTTTGCGAAATGTTCAAACAAATAATATTCCACTTACATTATCTTCATGTATTTAAAAGTAGTAGATTATACTATACTAATGCTGGCTTACTCGACAACCGATGTACACTGTTTGATTCCAGAGATTAACTTATTTTTCTTGGTTGTAATGCCGTTTTTTTAACTTGTTTACAAGGTTCGTTTGCGAGCTTTTGAAACGTATAGAGAAAACCCAGAAAAAATGGGAGAGAGGTATCTATAAGAGTAGTTGTCAATTAAGACAAAAATGTTTGTGAGAATCACAAGTATTTGTGAGACCGAAAAGTCTCTCGTAGTTCCTGATACCCACGACACAAGATCTTAGTGTGGGGTCAGGACTATGTATGTGACTAGACTATAGTTATTATCCAGTTAGATACAAATATTATGTCAGCAGAATCGGTATTAAATCTGATAACATTAACACGAGTGCTACAGTCACTCAGGTAACCGGTTGGTGGAAATTGAAACATGTTTTAACGTTATTTTAAGAAGGGACGCACTCGGTGTGTTAATTAAATCCGTTATTAAATTAACTGCTTGATTTGAGAACTGGGTAAAGCGATTTACTTCTTTTGTGTTGAATATAGGTGTTTATAGATACTTTCATTCGATTTTTCTTCTTCTTTTTCCTAGATTTTTCTTCATTGCTGAAGGTCGTATTCCTGAAAAGCCTTCGTAGCTTGTGTTACTTTATCAAATCTGCTAGGTTCTGATATTCTCTTATGACAGTTGTAATCATTCGATTAAAGAGGTTAAAATATGCTCTATTTTAATCATTATCATTTTTAGCCACAAAACATTGACTGCTTCACTTAAGATCTCTATTCTCTAGACAGTGTTGATGACCCTGCATCAGCGAGTTCTTTAACCTATTTATAGCTTGAAAAATAATAAGTATTCTAATTTATTTTGTGTATTCTTATAATTTTTATTAGTATTATTTCCATCACACAGTAGATACTTAAAATTACTTAGCTCTGGACTGGAACTTGCCGAGCGAATGAACCGTGCTCCCGAGTAAACATAGTACTTTCCTTGAAATACTCTTAGTATTCGGCGGCAGAACGACAGCAAATCTTACTTAAGTCTTACAAAGATGGGTCTAAAGTCGTTTTCAGAGTACTTACTGAATAAACAAAGGGGCGGGGGAGAGGGGAGGAAGGGAGGGGTGAAGGGGGGGGTATAAAATCTACAGGGCACAGGTGTGTTCGGGTTGCAATGCCGCGACAAGGATTGCCATGTCGGTACGATTTAAAATAGATGTCTTATAGACTCGGTTCGTACTGACAGTTCTCGGATTCTTTGAGGTGATTGAAGATTGATATATCTTGATAGTTATCACATGTGATTTATGTTGTGGAATATTTTCATTTGATGCTAGCTAATGACTAGTAATATTTCATGAATAATAGTTTGCTCTTCGCTTATGGAAGAAAGACATTGGGAGATGCAGGCTTCAACGCCCTCCGTGAACTTAATTTACTTGCCTCATTAGGCAATGGTAGTATCATACTACTGTTAGTAGTTACTACTGTTAGTTAGAACTTAAAATTATCGATAATCTGCAACGAAATTTGTCAGAAAGTAACTAGTAGAACGAGGTAGATGTCAGTCTTGTTTACAGAACGATGTAGCTACTTCTGTAAGTAGAAGTACTAGTTACTTTCTGACAAATTTCGTTGCAGATTATCGATAAGTTCTAAGAGATCAGCATCGTCCCGTCAGCTACTGACATTCTTAAATCTTAGTTAGTGCAACCGATGTAAGCTTACACAGGATCTCCATAAAAACAAATTCTCACTTTCAAATTTCTCACGCTTGCAGAGAGATATAAAAGGCGGGGTCTCATTTAAAACATAATCTCCTTTCTCATAAATCTCACATCAATTTCACGCTTCCCTAACGAGAAACCTTAGTAACTCACGTGTTTCATAATCTGCTAATGTTAAGAGGCACATTAATACGGTTAAGAGTACGAGAAGGAAGTCTATTGCCGGGAATATTAGGCGATAATGTTCCGAGTTTCCATGGCTTCTCTGAAGTAAAGAGGTTCTGCGAAATCTGTAATCGATTTCAGAGGATTTGTTTGATAAATTATAATATTATCCTGACGATCGGTTGATGTTAGATGAATTTTACCATTCGTAAGAAATTATTTTTAGGGCTAATTATTATTTTAATAGACAGGGCTAATACTTAAGTTAATTTTATCTTTCTGCGCTATAAGTACAGGAAGAACTTTTTTTTTTTTTGTAAAAGGTGATATTTGTTAAAGATTTAGATTTTTGCGTGTGTGTTAGTGATTTCGTAAATTCCTGCACTTTGTTAATTATGATCATTCTATATAACAATTATTAGCATATGGCAATGGTGAGAAAGTAATTTAGAGATTTTTCCCGTCCTCAGACACGCCTAAAATTTATGAAAATTAAATTATATTTTTTCTAGGTGCGGTGATCGAACCTGCGGCTCGTCGTTTGACGGCCTGCTGAACTACTGCGCCATAGAGAACGTTACTGTGAGTAAACAGTCTCTTGTTTGCCAATGTTTTGGTTAATGATGAAACATAAACACACCGAAATATAGCAGCTGTCACATTCGCGCTGGTGTAGGTCTAAGCACAGTAAATTGCCGGTTCGCTTGCAATACTCGTTTAATCATAATTTATGCCACGTCGGTAAGTTAAAAATAAAGTATTTTCGCAATAAACCATCACCGCAATGTCTATTCCTCCCGCCAAACAGCAGTGTAAATATACTTCTGTGTTACGGTTTGAAGGATATTGCAGCCAGAGTAACTACTGGACTTAATGAGACTTAACATCTTATATCTCAGGATGGCGAGCGGAATGCCAAGTCATCATCATCATCACCAGCCCGTAGCAGTCCACTGCTGGACATAGGCCTCTCCCAAGCTACGCCACAGAGCCCGGTCTGCTGCTTGAAGTATTGCTTTGTGCAAACTGCAAAAGTGTTGGTGTCTGGTTTTGCTACTACATCCATCAGCGGAAAATTAGAATCGCTTACCATCAGCCGAATGGCCTGCACGTCTCGCCATTCATCGCAATAAAAAAAACCAAAGAAGTATTCCAATTTGAATGTGTTACATTCGCATAAACGTAAGTATACTAGTAGATAAAAGCATCTTCATCAATACAGCATCTTCGATAAAAGTTCCAACAAGTGTCGGACGCTCGCCTGCAAGATGGACGGATAACCTGATTAAGGTTGCAGGAAGTCGCAGGATGCAGAACGCTTCCAATAGGACTTCCTGTGGCTGAATAGATAGATAAATATGCCTCCACGAAGGATTTTCACGGTTACTTGTTATCAAACAATAAACGTAATTAACAAATATAGGAAAAATGACAAGTGGGTTCTCATAGTTTTTATTCAGTTTAGATATTTGTGAAACATATGTGTCAAATTGATTATGAATGTATGAATAATATAAGTCCAACGAACCAGAAATGTATTCGCAAAAGTGAATGTAATTTCCACAACCTTTTCTAATACATGACAGCTCTCGCTGATATATTTTGTTTACGAGTTATTGCCACAGTGCAATGTAATATAGAAATACAAGTGTAAACAAACGTATAATTTGAGAAACTAGTGTGCTATAAGCACTGACATTTCTTAAATATTTTTTCTAATTTTTCGGTCCTAGGATCAGACTTTAAATAAAGAAGACATTTTAATAGGAAACGCATTTATAAAGAAGCATATTTTATGATAAAGCGGTAATTGAGTCTCCATAATATTCACTATTCACTTATTTAAAATAATTTAAAAACATCATGTAACAATTGAGCTACAACTTTATTCTTTCGCTTTTTGTGATGTTAAAAACACAGCAGTAGCAGTTCGTCCAATACTTACAACCTACCCATACCTTCCTCCACACATACATCCAGTATTTGCCCTTTTACCTTAGCATTTGCTGCACAAACATTTAACTTTTATTCATCGCTCAGCGGCGATCGAATAAAAAATTGATTTTTTACATCTTTCCATATCGGCGCAAGTACCTGATATGTGCATTACGGCTCCATTTACGACGAGTAATAAAAGAGGTTTGATGTAAAAAATGGTAACCATTATTTATTGTTGAAATAAATTCCAAGGATCGTTTGCGTTCTCGTTTATGTTTTTATATTTACTTAGGTTATGTTTATGTTTCAGAGTAGGATGGTCTTTAGCAGTTTTAGATTTAAAAAATATGATATTGTGTCTTTAGGATCATTCAACACCACAAACATTTCATACTACAAGTATTGTTAGCTTTTTGTCTAATCTTTTCCTTTTGTAATTTTTATGACTATCGTTGTTTCAGCTCATGCTATTTTAGTAAATACTTAGTACATAATTTTTTTTAATGATTAAAAATTCAATTGACTAGACATTGCTGGATATACTCTACAATAAATTAAAAAAACTTAACCATACAATAACCGCAGGCGTCCACAGATTCGGACCGTACGTAACGGACGGATCGCTTCAAACGGATTATTTTTACAATGCGTCCACAGTATTCGCAGCAATCAGATTTGCCGGCATTATAACTCAATGGTGTGAACAATCCGTTTGATGCGATGTCCGATGCGTACGGTGCGGATATGTGGACGCCTGCCTTAATTGTTATTTCACATGAGAATCAAATTCAAATCCATTAACAATACAGGAAACGAATTTCTTACTCTTTCAATTCGTACCACTAAACAACTTACAATTCTAATTCTCGTTTTTACCATTTAAACCATTGTTTCTTCCAGACATACAATACAACGAAATAACAATATAAGATGAGTAAAAGGTCTACATTAACATCTGCGGTTATATGCGCGTAATTTTTTACTTCAAATCTCTTTGCAGCGTGTTTGTCATCGGAAAGTAAAAATCCGCAAATGTTCCCACAACAAGACAGCGTTTAAGAAAGTTTTCCAAATATTTATCGGTTAATTCGCAAGCGCGATCGCTTGGGCGCGTTCCAAGACTTTGTTTGCCGGCCCGGGATTTATTACATAGGAAACAGACGAATGCGTTCGCTTAGGTAATGTGTTCTCGTGAGATGTACCTTAAGTGAGGATGGTTTTGCTTTATCCTGGTCCGGGAATTTATGCACCTAAATTACTGGTGAATTTTAGACGACCAATTAGAGAGGCCTTTGCGAGTTACGGGCTCGTAATAAACAAAAATATGTGAAATTAGCGACCAGTTGGTGAAAACCTCGTCATAGCTCATGCAAGTGTGTCTGATTTCGGATTTTTGTGTGTCCAATTTGGAGTAGGCTTGCAAGTAGGTTAATATTAGCTTTTATAACGAATGACACAAAGAAGTTGATATATCTATACCTACATACAAATAAACTTGAAGTGTCTGTTTGTAAAGTAAAAAAAATAACTCTGTTTTTCAAGTACATATCCGTCTTTACACGGCACCTAAACCGAAAATCCACTTTCAAAAATGTTTGTCTGCCTGTCTGTCGGTGTGTTTGTTGCATCTCGAGAATGGCGTACACGAAGTTGCAGGCAAAATCTACTTTTAAATGAAGTAGTGCTGTAAATACATTCATTCAAATCAGTGATCGGACAGGGATAATGTGGAGACACCACAATTCCTTGAGTGGTCGGCGATTTGCTCAGTGATATATCTCGAGCAGAGCCGTGACCACAGCCTCGAACCGAACTAGGATTAGTCGGTGAACTTGCACGCCATCTAGTCGTTAAGGAGCGTTACTGTAGAGTGCAGACTAATGGCCTCGGATGTTCGAAGGAGACTATGTCTGTATAGAAAATATTAGATTATATTGGATTTTGAACTGATTGTTTTGGTAGATTTTTGTGATGTGACCTTGACTCTCGAGGCAATGCTATAATGGTGCTTAGATGGTGAAGTATTTTGTTCGTTTCCAAGGTTTAATAATTTTATCGATTACAGCTTTTTGACACGACAAATATAATTTATTGTTATATTAAAATTCTTCAAAATCTATGAGGTCAGACAATACTGTATGCTGTACTTTATCAGCAGAAAGCATATACGTCCCTCTGCAGGGCACGGGCCTCCTCTACAATCGATAATACGATTGAAAGGGTTTGGGCCATAATAGTCTACGACACTGGCCTAGTGCGGGTTGGCGGACTTTACAGGCCACCACGCACTTCAGGCAATATAATATTATAAAGATAATTCTATTAGATGCATACAAATTCATTTGATGTAATATAGCTACGGCTCAAAGGCTGGTAGATAAAACTTATTGCTTTTTCACACACACACACACACACACACACAACACTTTATTGAACACTACAAAGTACAGAGACAATAAAACATGAAAACTTAAAAAATAGTGTACAATTGGCGGTCTTATCGCTATAAGCGATCTTCCAGACAACCAAAACCAACCTTGCTTTTTCGTCACTCTATAAAGTTTTTTTCATGTTTTCCAAATATATTCCTAGATCAATTAAACGCACACCTGGCACAGAGCTAGTGCATTTAATATTCACTGCGTTATTACTTGTATACATAACGTTATTAGGGTCAGTGATTGCGAATTAATCCGCTCCGACTTGGAATGCACGGGGCGAACTGTTTGAGGCATAAAGCCGGAGCAATCTTAGTTCCCGGCTCGCTGTTTGATTCATAGTTGGCTGGCTGAATTGCATATTCAGGGTATATTATAAATAAGGAGTAAATAAGTAGTATAATTTATGTGGGTATTCATTGTTGATTTTTAACCTGTATTTTTGAGATGTTTCCGCAAAACGGTAAGGCGTGTTAATTCTGTAAACCAATAATATGCAACTTTAGTACCTACTCTTTAGTTATTTTTAGGCGTATTGAACTCACTAGCCCAGTCTCTTCATGATCAAAAACTACAATAAATTTTGCTTAAACATCCAACCTGAAAACAAATTCATAATCACATTTTGTTCCGGATCTCACACTCTAAATGTCTATGATCTAAAATCGTAAAATTTAAGAAAACACATCGAGTAGCTAGTGTAAGCCTTTTAATACGGTAAAAACTTCTTAAAAATCATTAAATTTTCAACTAGCATTTTATACAAGATTATATCGTACGATTTCGAATGCACCCCGTCTGTAGTGTGTATAAAATGCATTGACACGGCACTACAGCGGTTACAGATAAAATATTTCTCCATTGACCAATATTTGTTAGAAATATATTCGTCGCGATATATTGCTGTTTTTGTTCAATAAACTTTTCCTCTTCGCTTGTGGAACAGTAAGTGGATTGTAGAATACACTCAACATCTCAAAACCGAAAATCTATTTGGGTGATATACCTTATATTATGTATTTTTGAAGTTTCTTTATTGCACTCCATTTATTTTCATTCCCAATAATTTTACAGGAATTTCTGCTTTATGGCGTAGTTGTACTACGGCACGATTACAAAGCTGAGGTCTCGGGTTCGAATCCCGGGTCGGGCAAAGAGCTATATCTCTTTTCTATTAATTTCAGCCAGGAGTCAGAAATTTGTGCCCGATATGCCGATAGACTCGCCCCCTAACACATAGTGGGATCGAACATACAAGGTTAAATGTGGTTGTCCTGGTAGCACCTCTGCTTACCCCTTCTGGAAAAGAGGCGAAGTAATTATGTAATCAAATTACACTCAAAGATAATTTCATTACCTAAAAATTTATTCTTAGTTCACCTAATCATTATGCACTCAAACACCTACTTTGTACTTTAAAACATCTCAACTACAAAACATAATATACTTTAAACTCTTAGTCAGCAGCGTGTCACCTTCGTGTCCTTTGTCCCTGTGTACCCCAAGTCGTGAGGTCACCGTGAAGGAGATAAGCATCTGACACAGATGACAAATACTCGGTACAGCGCAGCATCATTTGTCTTAGCTCAGCAGTCGACAGTCGGCCGGGAGCATGTTTTTACTTATTTAGAAAACTCATCAATTAAACGTCAATGTCAGATGGGAGTTATTACTTCTTGTGTTTTCAGATATTTTTTTATGATGATTGTGTTTATTTCTCTCTCTTACTCTTCCTCTCTCTCTTCAGCTGCAGGAAGTCCACTGCTGAACATAGGCCTCCCCAAGGAACGCCACATACACCTGTCGAAAGCGGCCTGCATCTAACGGAGTCCTGTTTATTCAATTTACTATAAAACAAAACAAAGTGAAATTGCAATTCCATATTTGAACCTATGTAATTAAAATTGTATAACCCGTCGGAAATATCTGTGAATCTAGCTGGAATGCGGTTCACATTTAATTTTTTTGTGTTCCCCTATCTACTATGTTATTTTACATTACAAGCGTTTTGAGATGGATGCGAATTTAATTTTTATTCTTTTCTCTATTTTAATTCAATTTGTTTAATCTGTATTTTGAATTTGCTGAACTTATGTTCCAATGACGTCATGATTGATTGATTCAGGTCCACAAATATTTCCGACGGTAATATCTACAATCATTCAGCCGCGCTATAAAAATAAATGCGAATAACTTGATAGTGTTTCCTCACTAAGCGCGAGTGAAACATGACATCCGAGTGTTTCAGTTCAAAAGGCTGTTGCCAACTCCTGTCGTAATTCAAACCAGCTCTTTGAATAACTTCTATGTTTCAGTTTTTTTGTCAATGTATTAAATTGGATTCACTGTGTTTACGATTTTAAAAATATTTCATATGTTAGTTTTATAATAAGTTGTGTCATAGTTATCTTTTGTCTATCATTTAGCCTTCAGTCACTGACTGTGCACCGATTTATTACCGATTAATGTTTCTATTTCAATATTATTATTTTTTCAAATTGAGATTTAACAATTGCAATATTGCAGTTATCGATACTTCAGCAGTCCCACCGGATTGTGTGTGACTGTTGTCAGATTCAATAAGTTCCTAATTTATGGAAATAATGACAATAATAAATTGAATAAATCGATTCTGTTTCAATCCCATATTCAAACCTAGTTCATAATTCGAATCTTGTGGTATTCCAAATTCAAATTGCATCAGACGAACCACTAACGCCACTAATAAATTAGAATATATTGAAATGTTATGAACGATATACAAGGCGTAGTTTATTAAGAGGCATGTAATAAGTTGAGACACACACCGTGCGGTGTACACTGTACACAGTATGTGCCGCTGATTATGCCTTCGTATATCTCAACTTAATCTCCTGCCTCGCCGTAATCACATTAAAATATCTTTGTAGCAGTCAAACGAGTACCCAGTTAGCTGTTTGTAAAAATGTCTGAATAAATAACAGGTGATTCATTAGCAAAGAAATTACAGATGATTATGGTTGAATATATCGATAGAAGAATTTGTTTAATTAAGGCGCATAATATGTATATTTCACCCTTCACATGGTTAAATATCACACTCAGGAATAAGGAATTATGGTATAGATGAGTATGCACGCTAATCTACGGACCAAATCATTGTAAACGGGTACATCTAGTATATTCACGTTATAATTTCAAGCATCTATTTAAGCAATATAAGAATAACTTTTTTTATGAATCAAGCGTCATAAATTTAGATAATAGAACAAATATGAAGTATAAATTATTCCTAACGCCGAAATTAAATTTGAAAATAGAATTGAATATTTAATGGACGTCAGTAGTTTAAATAACGCAAACATTTCAACTTTAAAGAGTGATTCTACAAACTGTCCTATTTTATACGACACAGCAACATCAACCGTAGGTTATATATTATTATTAGTCCGGGTTAATGGCGAATCCCGCCGCGGCCCTTTGTGCAGGACTCGCTAAGTGTCCCCTTAAAAATAATTATTATTATAATAGACGCAATAATTTGTGGGAAATGAACCCCGCACGCTGGCTTTATCCGCTTTTGAATCCCACATTATTATCGGTTTGGGATAGTTAAGATTAAGTTTAAGGCGATTGAGAGGTATAAGATAACGGGTCACTCGATATTGGATGCTCATTTCATGATTTTTTAGAAAACGTGTTTGTGAATTGGGAAAACATGCATTTTCTTTGGGTTCTGTTTGTTTTAAGTCCGTAAAGTTCCTTCTTAGTTAGGGGCAACGCCAAGCATTCCTTTGTAATTCATGGTATTTGGTTTCGCTACTGTTTATGAGCGGTCGTATCGCTTCAGGCGAACGGCATGCTCGTCTCGCCATTCAACGCAATAAAAAAACCATCAAATCATTCAAGAAACCAAATCAATAACAAAAATGGCCGCCGATCCGTCAGTCGAAGCGGAAACGTGGTCTAGCCCATTTACTTCCAATTCATATCATTTTTATTAAATAAATGTCCGAAAGTCAAGTCACTGGGGCGGAATGATTCTCAATTAATTTCGCGCGTGTTTGTATAAAGGTAATAAAATGGGCGCACAGTTTGTCGAAGTCGGTGATGCGGAAAGAAAAGGGGAGGGGGGGTGCCATGGTAACGCTGCATCGATCCCCGCTCTCTACAGAAATATCGGTGGAAAAACTCGGAAAATCATATTTATGTTCATCGGTGCGCCTTTCTATACGTTTCATAGGAAAATATGTAATGAAATGAAAATATTTATTGAAAGCATGAAATGTCATACATTATTTAGATTCAGTCACTTTTTTCCACTACCACCCGGTTCACAAGGCTGTTTTCGCTAGAGAAGAACGGGCAAGAAACTCTAGCGTTGCTTTTTTCACAAGTTTACAATACAGTAATTATACAGAGGTTGCAGCGCAGTTAAATTCAGAGCAGTTCATATATAATTTAAAATAATAAGGATGTAGGTATAATAAGGGACTTTGTTGATTGTACCGAGAAATATTATTTAGAAAAATAGAAACTTCGATCAGGATTCAAAAAGCAAGAATGGTTAATTAAAATATTTCAGATATTAAACATAGGTGCAGTCACGTATTTTTTTTAATGTGAAAAGATATTAGTTAAAATATTTTATGCGATTATATAGGTCAGGTCATGAACCTAATTATGTGTTTTTTGTTTGTCGTTTCAGTGTTTATAGCTACAAATCATTTTATTTACACAAATTGTATCGCTTCTATTATTAAGATAATATTTCATGGTAAATTAACATTTAGCCAGTAAATGAGCACATTTCTCGCATCGAGCAACTTCCTGCAACCTTAAAAATCTACTTCCTATTTTTATTCCACCAATTAAGAAGACTCTTTACATATTTTTCCAAGCTTACGAACAGCGCTAGAAATTTAAAAATAAACCGAAGTGATATAATAAAACCGTTGTAAACATCGCCGGCCGGTCCCAAAGCACGTTACTATACATTCTGTTTAAATTTTTAACACTCGACCCATTTTGCTTAACCGCTTGCTCCCTTAGGACCCCCGTACTCCTGCGACCACCATAATGTCCCAAGATTTTATATACGGTTGTGGGCCAATTTGGATGGATGTTTTTTAAGGAAATGGTATAGTACTTATAAATAAATAAATACACCCAACAGTCACATACATAGTCCTGACCCCACACTAAGATTACGTCGTGTGTAGTGTGTATCAGGAACTATGAGAGACTTTTCGGTCTCACAAACACCCAGATCCAAAGCAAATACTTGTGGTTTACACAAACATTTGTCTCGGTGCGGGGATCGAACCCGCGGCCTCTGGGATCACAGCTGACGTCTAACCAACTACGCCACGGAGGCTGTCCTGTATGTAGCAAATTATATATTTTATTATTACTAAATACAGAATCGATTTATGTTCTTAAACATATAATCCCACATTTGAATTGACTTTGTAATAGTTCGGTCATGAATCTAAACAACAATGTGTGAAAGCTCATGAAGAGATGTATAGCAAAACGTTGTTATTCTTAAAAGTCAACAAAACAATGATAGGAAACTTAGAACCATAGTTTCCTCTACATGGATTTCACTACCTAATGTTTGACATACAACGCGCATTACTTATATTATTTGTAGACTAAACGGATATTTCCACGCTAATATCTTGCGGGCTGGTATGCAGGGGCCCTCACGATGTCTTCCTTCAACGTTATAGTGCATGGTGATAGACAATAAATACACACATGAACTCTGAAAAATGTGAACTTTGAAGGTGTGCTCTGGGATTTGAACCCTCGGCCACCGTGAACATGTTGGCAGCCGCGTCTGGTCACCAACAGGCCATCGCACATAAAGTATTTACTATACAGAAATAAATAAAAAAGCCAAGATACATACCACCTCATTTACAACAGACTTAAAAGTAAACAAAAGATTTAAAAACACAATATCACCATCTCGTTGGAAATTCGGACACAATATTTCTGGATTTACTTTGAATTAAAAAGTGGCAACATTGTGCGGCGCCGGGATAAATATCATTAGAGCGGGCCAACTTCCACTGCTCCTTATTTATGGCTTTGTTTTGGCGAATTTTTAAACAGAAACCTCATTTCTTATTCAATACGTTTTCTCGATACGAAATTACTAAAACCTAGCGTACGCTGGACGGCGGAATTCTGTGTAAATATTGGTAGCAAGATTATCAAAAATTTTAAGCTTTTATAATATCGGTAAATATTTTTGTGTGAACAAGTGCATGGTGGTCTGTTGGAAACGGACCAGACGCGGCTGCCAATATGTTCACGGTGGTCGCGGGTTCAAATCTCAGCGCACACCTCTGGCTTTTCGGAGTCATTGTGTCAGTGTGTATTGATTGTTAATCACCACGTACTATAACGGTGAAGGAAAACATCGTGAGGAAACCTGCATGCCATAGCGATAAGCAAGAATTTCTGCTATGTAAAGTCTGCCAGCCCGCACTAGGCCAGCGTGATGGACTGTAGGGCGAAACCCCTCTCAATGGTTCTCTCGATTGTAGAGGAGGCTCGTGCCCTGCAGTGGGACCTATATGGTCTGATACTTTACAATACGGAATATAATATATAGGAGGACATGGTTGTATACGTTTCTAATATTTTTATAGCATTTTTGTCAAGCATCAACGACTCATCAAATAAATATTTTCCATTGATTATCATTGCTGAGCAAGTCGACTGTTTCTTGTTAAAGATGTCACTAACTTGGCTAGTCTTGTTTAGTTCACGCAAGTCGATTTTGTCCTTCCATACACGCTTTTTGCATCCGTTTCCAACATCTTTCATCATTCGTCTTAGTTTCGAAACTTAATATTCCTTTGTCGATTCTTGTCACTACATTCCCTTTCACTCCACTAAGTTTCATTATTCAAATAAACTTTTAGAGACCTTTTGAATGGTTAATTAATACCCGCTCGCTTGTTCAGAGCATTAGTTGAGAAAAATGGCACAAAAAACTGCTTCAGTAACATAAGACGTTTTAAAATTATATGTAGTGACTTTTCACATTCATTACTAGACTACAAAATCAAGAACACTTATACCTAATAAGGTAGTCATTACGTATTTCGTACAAAGGATTAAGACCTAAAGAAAAATTATTGTATTATAGAAATGGAAAATATTTACCAATACTATTTGTTAAAACGGTTTTTGAGTGAAACTAATTCACTTTAATTAAAAAGGTTTCATAGCCCTGTGAGTGGTCTGTGGCAATAAAAATACGGTTCAAAGCTTTACCAAAGGTACATGTTAAACTAGTTACAACATCAAGGACCATTTACACTACCAAAATCCACCTACCAAAACACGAATCAAACCACCCCATTCTGAAAACGAAATCAAACATTTAATCTCACTTAACAGAATCTAATAAAGAAAACTAGAAACTCGGCCGAAGTAATTCCAGAACTAACCGACACAAACGAATCACAAATAACATATTGTACCCAAAAGTAATAAAATTATGTAGTAACAAGTTACTGGAATTCCCGCTTTGTACGAACTTGTAAAAAGGGCGCGCTTTATTGGCGTAAGGGATGGCCCGTGCTTTGTGTCTAAACAAATATGTTGCCAAGTTGAGGAGGCCTATGTGGTGTACTGAAAGCTGGTAATGTGGCAGGTCAATTTGAATTGGATGGATAGAGAGTAGAGGTGTGACAAAGTGAAACATAGTTGCTGGTATTGTTGCGAAAGTGCTGGTGCTCGGAAAAAAAATTCATCATTTCAGATTACTTTCTTTCTTTCTTTCACATTTCGCCTTGTATGGTTCGTCGCACGATGTGATAGGAGGTGAGCCTATCGCCATATCGCGCACAAATTCCTGACTCCAGGCTAATAATGAATAGAAAAATCCAATATCATTTTGCCCGACCCGGGATTAAAACCCGAAACCTTAGCTTTGTAATCGTACCATAGTACAATTACGCCACCGAGGCAGTCTCATGGTGTGATAGTCGATATAACTAATGATAAGTATATTACCAATAAAATCCAAATAATAAAATTTATGTAAACACGTAATGTAATGCAAATAAATCTTTATGCGAGCGTGTTGTTGACTGTTAAAGTTGGTAGATTTTTTAATTAGCGTTACACTGCGTTATTTAAACATGGAAATAGAATTTTTAGTATTAATATTTAGCAAATATTCCCTATAATTGATTGAAACATAAAAATGAATAAATATCAAAATATTTTCTAGTTGTAACGATGTTTGTGATAAGTAGATACCGTATCTGCATGAACCATCTTTGTCTCCATTTTCAGGACTTTTCCCACTCTTGTCCTTTTACAGTGTGTACTGTAAAACCATGGGACAGAATGAATCACTTTAATACTATATCACAAGGTCGATAGCCATTGTAAAACGGGAGCGAGATGTATGCCCTCAAAAACTTTAAATAAGATCCTTGAGCTATTTATCAATATCCTATTGGTAACCGTATAACAGGCGTGGTGGCCTGTTGGTAACGGACCAGACGCAGCTGCCAACTTGTTCACGGTGGTCAGGGTTCAAATCCCAGGGCTCACCTCTGACTTTTCGGAGTAATGTGTGCATTGATAGTCAATCACCACGCACTATAACGGTGAAGGAAAACATCGTGAGGAAACCTGCATACCATAGAGATTTGCAAGAATTTCTCTGGTATGCAAAGTCCGCCGACCCGCACTAGGATAGCGTGGTGGACTACATGGCCTAACCCCTCTCAATCGCACTCTCGTTTGTTGAGGACGCCCGTGCCCTGCAGTGGGACGTATATTTGTTGATACAGAACCGTATATTACGTTATTGATTATTATCCCCCCTTATCGCCTTTACCTAACACTTGAAAGCAACGTCAATACCAATAATTTCATTACTTCAAACGCTTTGAGGATTAATTAATGAATTTTCGACATTCCCCCTCCGTTTTGGCAACTCATTAGAAAGACTTACAATATTGGTGATGTAACTTGGTTCAACTTGTCTTGTATCGGCTTTTAATGAGTTTCCTTTCGTTTCTGAGTATTTTCAATTAAGTTTTTTGTGCGGAACAGATTATGAAATATTTTATCTTGTTTTTGAGGAGTTTCTAGCTGTGTTTGCTAATTCTATTTTGATAATAGTACTGTAGCGGAATTTTGTTTTGTATTTACGATAAGAATTAAGTTTTTTAAGTCACAATCTTAGATTTCTTTGTATTTCAAAAAATACTATAAAAATCCATATGTAAACCTATGTGTGCATTGTCAATGAGTAACACTTTTACTGCAATGGTACATAGAATCAATGTTGTTTCATGAAGAATGGTGGCCAGACCATATCTATTTTATTTGCAACTGCTTGTATCAGCCTATACACGTCCCACTGCAAGGCACGGCTCGTCTAAAACCGGGAGTACGATTGGGTTAGGCCACTATTTCTACTACTTATTTTGATAAATAAATTTACTTCAATGGCATAATTCGTCCTCAATTCTAAACGCGTTGACCAGCTTGACTCATTTACCTTCTTGGTTAAACCGAATAATACGATGTTAAGCCTACCCTGGTTTAAGCCAATACATATTAACGGTGAAGGAAAACATCGTGAGGAAACCTGCATACCGTAGCGATTTTAAAAGAATATCTACGGTATGTAAATCCGCCAACCCGCACTGGGCCGGCGTGGTGGACTATATGGCTAAACCACTCTCAATCAATTCTCTCGATTGTAGAGTAGGCCCGTGTCCTGCAGTGGGACGTATATGGGCTGAAATAGATAGATAGATAGATATTATATTGACATTAATAGGGTTGACATCAGAGTCTTCCTAATATAAAACACAATGAATAAATTAACATATTATTACAAAACAGTTCCCGACGGACCCACTGATTCACAGATAGCAAATCCGACACCAGTTTGTCAGAACAGATAGCGCGCTTATTACAATATACGTGTAGCTCACATTTACATTGAAATTTATGTGGTATGTGTTAAACTTTTTTATGAGCAAAATTGTGATAGATAACACAGCATTGTTAGATACCTTTTAATGTTTTATATTGTTATAATGGTGATTAAAGCGGTAGCTAAGGATAATGGTTGCTGGATAAGCTTATAGATTCGACCACATAAAATTTTTTTTTGGCGCTATTAGAAACTTTATCGAATTCTAGGTATTTGCAATTTGTAGATCGACGATGCATTCCAAAAAAAACCTGTGGCTTACAAAACAATTCGTAAAAGAAGAATCATGTAAAAAAAACACGATGTTATTTCTGTATGACTTATAAGTATTTAGCGACATTGTATTTTTTTTAATGTTACTCTAGTAAATAACGACGATGCGTAATGGGTTTTCGAGAAAAAGTAATATAGAAAAGTAAAAGTAATAAATACACCCAACAGTCACATACATAGTCCTAACTTCACACTAAGATCGAGTCTTGTGTCGTGGGTATTAGAAACTATGAGAAACTTTTCAGTAATAGTAATATCGTTTTATTATTGCACTTTGTAATAGCCATAAAAGGTGTTACTTTTATATTAATATTTGTTGTATTCTTACAGTGTTAGTAAATTTGTAACCACTACCGGTTATCCGAATAAATAAATACTCATATCCTTGTTATTTAAATCTTCCTAGGAAGGGGTAACAAAAGAGGATTTAAGCAGGCTTTTTTCCTAGTTGGTTCACCGCAGTTTTATCTATGCAAAACTCCGGAGATACCTCGGATAGTGATAAGCCTTCGATTTGTAACTACATGGAGATTTTCCGCTAGCTTCTAAGTACAATCTTTGGAAAAGTTTTAAAGCCGCAGACGCTTAGAAAACACGATATTACTTTTATAATTTAACAGGAATAGTAAGGAATGATTATCCAGCACTGTATAAATATTTAGTAAAAATATTAGCGACAGCGCAGTTACTTTAGTTTACTAAACACAGACAAAAAACACCGCAGTTACTTTAGTTTTCTAGATTCACCAATTGATTTCAAAAATTCTAAATAAGCAATCTTTCTTTTAGCAAAATTCATAACCTCAAAAACATGGGACTGTTAATGACGTCTATAACAAAATTCAAAACAAAAATCCATCTTTTAGGTTATGACATAACCTCAAAATGCTATTAGTCCTATTCGGCCGCAACAAAGGCGGGAATCACATGTAACAACGTGGAGTTATTAAGTCGGCAAAGAAGGCGAAGGCTCTATTATGCGATGTCAAGCTTGTGGTTCGGTGACGTGACCGGAATTTTCTCATGTTTCGATACGACGCTGACCGGACGACTATTCTGATTTGAGTATTGTTTGGGTTGAAATATTTTTTATGTTGGAGTTTTGTTTTTTATTTTTTATTATTGGACAGATCCGTCGAATAAGCAAACAGTTGATCTGATGTTTTGTTTGATCTGATGTTTTGATGTTTTTCACCTGAAGGTATTTTTTTATTTATGTGAAATCATGTATTTGAAATAAAACTATTTTTTACGGATTTTATCGCGGAATTGGGCAATCCAGTCAGCCTCGTGACTACGAAAGCTGTAAAGACCAATTCCGCAATAAAATACGTTAAAAATTGTTTAATTTCAATGTGTAACATGCGCGTAAATCTAAGAAACCATCATGTTATATCTGTTGGATGTTGATTGTAAAACGATAAGCCTTTCTCATGCATGAAAATTTTTGCGCTGACCTACAAGCCAGTAAGGGTAAAAATATAACCCATCGAATGCAGATAAATGATGCGTTTTTTAAATATTGTGTTTTATAATTTCTATAGTTACTGTCTCATTTTATAAGTATTGAATCTCAATGTGTTGATATCAGGTAGATAGATTGTCGTTGGGTCTTAGCGAAATTCATTCTCCTGTATGTAACCATGAAGTATCATCCTCACGCAAAGGGATGAAATGCAACTGGAAAAAGTCAATCAATTTTCGATCCGTACCTTCAAAATTCCAAATTTAAATTGCAAAACACCTTTCATTATTCGATACGTGAAAAATCACGCTTTCTACCAGAATAAAGCCGAGAACGCGAACAAAACGTGGGGTGTGATTATTGGCAAAAAACATCGGTTTGCTGTCCGGGCCAGCTTTGTTTGTATGAAATCAGCCTTTCACCGATCGTTTCTCGAAATGTGTAATTTGTTACAATGGTCGTCGGCTGTGTGGTTTTCTAGTTTCTGTTTGCCAATTCGAATGTGAATTGAGGTGAACAAAGAATTGTATAACGGAAACTGGTGGTGTGCCATATTGCAGCTCAAAACAGGCTGTTTTGGAATCGGTTACGTTATTTCGAATTAAATTATAAATAAAATGGTGTCGAGCAGGCTGTAAGTATAATTGTGGATGAATTTGGCATGAGTAGATGCTCTCTTCCTCACCATTGGCAGCAGAGCAGAGAGCAGATACTTTATCATACATAGATATAAACTTACACCTTCTTCCCAGAAGGGGTAGGCAGAGGTGCTACCAGGACACCCACATTTCACCTTGTACGTTCCGTCCCATGATGTGATAGGGGGCAGGCCTATCGCCATATCGGGCACAAATTCCTGGCTCCGGGCTGATAATGAATAGAAAAATCCAATATCACTTTGCCTGACCCAGGATTCGAACCCGAGACCTCAGCTTTGTAGTTGTAGTACAACTACGCCATCGAGGCAGTCTCAAATAGATGTAATTTTAATAAGTTTCTCAACGTAAAGACGTATACACACACGAGTCTTTGTAAACAGGCACATGCGCGACATGCACATATTAAAATGTAAAGTAGCTATAGGTACGAGATATGTTGTACGACGTAGTACCACGTTTATTAGAGTTTCGCAAGCGTCACATGTTTTGATTATAATTATTAGTCTTAATTTCTGTATGCAATCTGCTTGATATTGAAGAACGTATATCTGCTGGTATGTTTTAAATGTCAACTGTTTGTTACGTAATAGAAATGCAATTTGTATTAAGTAATATCAGAAATACAACAATAATGTATTAATCATCTAAACATTATCTTAAGCACTTTACATTGCTCTTCCGTGACAGCTAAAAACATTTGTTATCCGGAACCCTCGGTAAAACTCTCCCCCACGGTTAGCCAATTTAATAAAGCTCAGGTGCACTCACAAGTGGATATTAAAACGTTACTTTATCATACTTAATTTGAATGTCGAATGGGCCCGGATTACTCGTGTAATGTCTTTGCAGACTTCGGAAATGAAAGTGATGGAAAATAGCGTAATAGCGGGGGTAAATGAGAGAGAAAATCACGTGACCCGAAAGAGTAATTTGACTGTTCGTTTTGGATCGGGAAAGTGAAATCGCAAGATGGATAGTAGAGATGTATGCGGTGGGTAATTTGCGTGAAAATTTAATCTCAATTTTAAGACACGCTACGTTTTTTATGTAAGGGTAATTATAAAATATTTGTAGCAAATGGGTTTAAGCAGTATTGGTGTATACCCAAATAATTGCTCTCGATCAAGATAATCCAGTCCAAATCCATATCTACATTCAAAAAAGTAGTTTTGATCGAACATAAAACATATTTTAAACTTCTCATTTAGAAATAACTATTTATTTAATTACATACAAACATAAACTCACGCCTTTATCCCCGAAGGGGTAGGCAGAGGCGCCACCAGGACACCCACATTTCGCCTTGTATGTTCCGTCCCATGATGTGATAGGGGGCGAGCCTATCGCCATATCGGGCACAAATTCCTGACTCCGGGCTGATAATGAATAGAAAAATCCAATATCACTTTGCCCGACCCGGGACTCGAACCCGAGACCTCAGCTTTGTAACCGTACCGTAATACAACTACGCCACCGAGGCAGGCAGTATTTATTTAATTATTTTGTAAATTACGCATGCAGCCAAACAATAACGATATTTTTTTAATACAAATACAAAAGCTAAAGCTACATTTTCATAGAAATAATCTGATATAACCGAGAATAACGACAAGTAAAATTTAAAAACTACAATGTACAATTCACAAACTCAATTACACAACTAAAGACCGCTTAAACCATCTTAATAGTTACATTATTGGGCGGCAGAGACGCCAGCCTCAATTGGCCACATCCCAAATCTGAAGCTGTTGTTATGGATCTCATCAAAATTCAAACGACGCGGCCATTTGTCTCACCAACAACGCTTAAAATGCTTGTAGTGCAATTGTCGTGTAGTTAAGGACAATTTGCCGTTCAGGCCCCTCAACGTTGAAATATATTGTAGTGAGGACAGTGTAAGATGGACGTTTTGACACATGGATTCTTAGAGTATTTATTCAGTTACTTTGAAGTGTTTACGGGCGTTATGCGGTTGTTTTGTTTGGTTATAGTTTAATGTGTGAGTAGGCCGCGCAGAAGGTGGAGAGATGACTTGGACCATTTTGATACCAACTGGTGGAAGAAAGCTTTGGATAGAGATGGGTGGAAGAAGGTTAAGGAGGCCTTTGCCCTGAGTGAGTATTTAAAAAAGAAGTGAATAGAAAGCAATGTTTTATTGCAAGTGGAAAAAAACATTCCTTAACATATATTTATTCTTTTCTTATTATCTATTGTTCGTCAGAAAATAGTGTTATTGAACTGAATTTATATGTTAAGGTTTTTTTTGGAAATCACAACCCGTCTCCTCACTCCTTACTCTAACATCACGTGGTTAAAAAAATAAATGGATTAAACCAAAAAAACAATTAAATTTAAATAATTTTATTGAATAAACTCGTACTCCTTCCTTTTTCTTTTTCACTTAACAAACGTCATTGAGACAACTGTCAAAAACGTCAAAAAAGCCTTCCAACTGCGGCCTGGCATTAACTTGTTGCTATCGACTGGACGGCTGCCAGACATGTACAAAATAAATCTGTTTGTGGCCGCCCGGATTTGCAGCAAAGGTCATATTATAAGCCGCTCTGTAAAACTTTCAATAAGCTTTAAGCTTTCTAAGCTCGTACAACGACCGCAGCTTTCTGTGCTTTCGGAGCAATTTAGTTTGATTGATATGGCGCCGGCTCGCTAAATTGGTTATTTGCGTTCCTTTGATGTCAAAAATGAATGTATGGATGTGTGGGCAATGAAAATTCTTGCATGTTTTAATGAAATTATAGTTTAATATTTATGAAATTCACTATTTATGCGTTGTGAGCAGAGCGCGCATTGTGAAGAAGTTTCTCACTCCGGTTCTTTAAGCATTGTTGGCTTGGGTCTCGATCCTCGCTATTGAAGTATTAATCAGCTTTTATTTTCATAAGTTTTATTTAAGAAAAATCAAAAGAAATAAATATATTCATTCATATAATAGTATTCTTATTAATCTTCTATATTCTACTAGCCACTACACAGTACATTTGGTTTATAAATAATGTCGTTCACATTCATAGATCAGGCATATGGTTGTTAATTGAAAGAGAGAAACACTTATTGTCTGTTACTAATTGGATTTGATAGAATTAACTTGAGATATTTAGCCAGTTCCAAAATGCATGCATGCAATTCGCCTGGTGGTAAGCGATACAACCGCTCATGGACAGTAGCAAAACCAAAGAACATCATGAATTACAAAGCAACGCTTGACATTCCACTGCGCTCGCCATCCTGGGACATAAAAGTTCTCATTATGTTCAGTATATACTCCAGTAGTTTCTACATATCTTTTAATATTATTATTTAATTTTTGCTGTTTTGACCGCACATTATCATGAAGATTCCTTTGAAATCATTAACAAAGGCATACACCCATAGAAATATAGAAGTGTATTGTAACAGTTTCGCTTTCGAAGTGGAAAGATTTTTAACCGCAAGTGCAACGACCCGACAGCACTTAAACGCGTTCCCTCAGGATTCGGGATAAGGTAACAGGTGTTAAACGAACTCGGGAGTTGTTTTAGAGTGCTATCGAGTTGTGAATTTGTTTCCAACTCGGTCTGAGTGTTGTAGTCGTTTGCTCCTTGTGCATTAATGCAGTTGGGTGTAACCGGTTTGGGGCGTAAAATGTATTGCGTGGGATGAGGAACAGATGAAAATGAAATGAAATGAAATGAAAATAATTTATTGAATCCATTAAAATGTTCAACATTGTTTAGATTCAGTCATTTTTTGAACTACCACCCGGTTCAGAAAGCGGTTTTCACTAGAGAAGAACGGGCAAGAAACTCTAGTGTTGCTCTTTTCAAAACCAGTTTACAATGTATGATTATTACAAAAATTACAAGTTGGTTTAAATCAGAGCAGTTCATAACTTGTTATGATTTGCAAGTAGGATGTTTGGTAAAATGATAAATTATCTACTACATTATTATGAAGTATTGGTACAGTATGTCTATTTGAGTGCATCCGTGGCGCCGTTGGTTAGACGCCGCCTGTGAAACGAGAGGCCGCAGGTATGATCCCCGCACCGAAACAAATGTTTGTGTGATCCACAAGTATTTGTTTCGGGTCTGGGTGTTTTTTCCGAAAAGTGTCTCGTAGTTTCTGATACTGACGACACAAGACTTGATCTTAATGTGGGGTCAGGACTATGTATGTGACTGTTGGGTGTATTTATTTATTTATATGTGGAGTCGATGTCGGAATCAACTGCGGAGATGTCAATATCCTACATGTTATAAGTCGATCCTTGTATAGGGAGTATATCAAGACTGCGACCGAAACTAAAAATGTTGTATTTTTTTTTCTTATCGTTTTATTTGGTTGATTGAAAAAAGGTTTCCTAAAATAATGATACTGCCTCGGTGGCGTAGTTGTATTACGGTACGGTTACAAAGCTGAGGTCTCGGGTTCGAGTCCCGGGTCGGGCAAAGTGATATTGGATTTTTCTATTCATTATCAGCCCGGAGTCAGGAATTTGTGCCCGATATAGCGATAGGCTCGCCCCCTATCACATCATGGGACGGAACATACAAGGCGAAATGTGGGTGTCCTGGTGGCGCCTCTGCCTACCCCTTAGGGGATAAAGGCGTGAGTTTATGTATGTATGTATGTAAAATAATGATGTACACCATTTTATTTTTAAGTACACAATGGTAATTAAGGGTTTAAATTACTATTTTCGCAAAATCTAGGTATTTACCAGCCAAATAAGACGACTTAAAAAAATTGCAAATAAAAATTTGTCGCTTTTTTGAGTTTTTTTTTTTGTTGCATTGTGTCTGTAACCACTAATACTACCTGGCTCTGTTTTCGGTAGCAGTCTTGATATACCCGGTATAATTATAATGTACTAGAAGCTGAAAGATTAATAATCCCCATTCGTCCACCTCTATAGCATTTTCAAGATGTCAGGAACACTTTTAAATGCCCACATGGTTATCATCGGTATAAGCCGACTATAATCTTATGGGTCCCATAAACCTACGACAGGTTTCAATGTATCTCTGACACTTATGGAGAACTCTTACATACGCAGATATTCTCACAAAAAATCAACTAATTAAGAAGAAAAAACTGTTAAATAAACATAGCGCAAACTATTTCAATTTTCTATTAAGAAGGTTGCAAAACCTATTTATATTTATTTATTTATAAACCGTCTTCAACGTCCAGAAACTTCCAATACAGTGTATTTGTACAAAGGGGCTAGTTAATATTTCAATGGCGGAGTGTTTGTTGGTCGGTTCTTCTCTCGGGTCCTTATTGAACAGTTATAATGAGAGGCTACGGACAACCCACGCTGCTTACTCCCAAACTAATGAAGAATTTAATAATAAATACGTCTACCGTTTGAGAGAGGTATAATGAAACGTTATTCAAACAATCGGAAGATCTTTAAAATCGTGTAATAACTAATACTACCACCACTTCGGAAAGTGGTATAGCTGGAATAAGAAAGAGCAAAAATTAACGTGTTATTTTTTTGTATAAAAAATATTATTTATGTACTTAACATATTTAAAGTCATACGGAGCCTCTTACATTTACCCCGAATGGGCTAAAATTGGCTACATTTAAACAAGAAAGTTTTCAGTTCTCGAATGGAGGCCACGTAGCGGAAAGCGCAGCGTAGGACGTCCACCCACAAGATGGTCAGACGACCTGGTAAAGGTGGCGGGACGTCGCTGGATGCAGGCTGCCTCCAACAGGTCACTGTGGAAATCATTGGGAGAGGCCTATGTTCAGCAGTGGACGTCCTTTGGCTGATGGATGGATGGATGGAAACAAGAAAATTATTATTTTAAGTTAGCCCATTATTTTAAATATCTATGAAATTCTCGAACACTTATTATATAAATAAATAAATACACGCAACAGTCACATACATAGTCCCGACCCCACACTAAGATCGAGTCTTGTGTCGTGGGTATCAGGACCCACGAGAGACTTTTCGGTCTCACAAACACCCAGATCCGAAACAAATACTTGTGGTTCACACAAACATTTGTCTCGGTCGGGGGATCGAACCCGCGGTCTCTCTATATTGTGTTATTCATCGATAATCATATAGATGTTTAACATTATGTCTCACAATTAGCCAAAAGAATTTCGAACGCATTTATCAAAGAAAATTTGTCAAAACACGGATCCCTGACTAGAAACAATTTCATCGCCCTTAAAGGCGTGAAGGAAACATTTATTCAAAAAACTCGACAGTCAACTCATCTGCTGAAACCGCTCTTAATCTTGTATTCAGCTCGCACACAAAAAGACGTTTCATTGTAATTTATGAAAAATAACCGCAAGTTAATGAATTCCAACATCTGCGTGGACTAATATTTATAGCTTTGGTATTTTTCTTTTAAATGTTGGGTGTGCATTGTCGAAATATTTTGAAACCATTAAAAAAAATATCCGGTCCAAGTTATATTAGTAACGAAACCGTACAACTTAGAACTCACACATGGCCTTCACAACTCACATACCCTGAACTCTCGCGATATAAAATTCATTTCCAATTTGTAGCAATACGAATGGTGTGTTTTATTCGTCGCACTACACGACTATAAACAATGTGGAGTTTGAATAGTTTTCCGATGGGAAATCACCGGCCAGGACCAATAAATAAAGCAATTCTTACATGCACATCAATACAACACACTGGGCCTCGGTAAATATTTTTTTACCTTTAAAAGGTCACTATAAAGTTGGGATTCTGTTACAGGCCTTTTACGCTTAGCTTTGTGCGTATAGTG
This sequence comes from Deilephila elpenor, assembly GCA_949752805.1. Taxonomy (NCBI): domain Eukaryota; kingdom Metazoa; phylum Arthropoda; class Insecta; order Lepidoptera; family Sphingidae; genus Deilephila; species Deilephila elpenor. Next base: position 14,906,119 of record OX457096.1, on the reverse strand, counting down.
CCAAAAATCTGGCACTCAACGCACCTGGGAATTTCGTGCATATTCAGAAATAAATAGTCGATGTCACTCTCGGTTCTGCGAACTATCACTATGCCAGAAATATAAATGCATTACTTCGTTGCTATGTGAAATGAAGACAAGCACAATGTCGAGTTTATAAGGCTAATTATAATCAATAGCCTTAAGAAGGTTTTCCAAAATATCAGATAGAAGCGGCCTTCTTCAGCTCATTCGTATTTAGTTAGACTACCTCGGTAGTCGGTGGCGTAGTTGTATCACGGTACGGTTACAAAGCTGAGGTCTCGAGTTCGAGTCCCGGGTCGGGCAAAGTGATATTGGATATTTCTATTCATTATTTGCCCGGAGTCAGGAATTTACGCCCGATATGGCGATAGGCCCCCTATCACATCGTGGGATGGAACATACAAAGCGAAAAGTGGGTGTCCAGGTAGCAGCTCTGAGTACCCTTTCTGGGAAAAAGGCGTGAATTTATATATGTATCTATTTAGTTAATAAGGTTTATACAAACTCATTATTTAAATGAATACGCTCTAGGAAAGCTCTATACTCTAGGAAGTTGCACTAAGTGATAATAGATATATGCATAATTAACACAATTATACGGAGACACCAAATTACACAGCTAATCCGTAATCACCAATAGCACTTACAATAATTGCTTGATGCACCACCGTCATCGTATAAGCTGTTCACCAAAATACAGACAAGAGATACAAGTTCGCTTTATTTTCTACCCACTATAATATGTATATACGTTAATGCTGTTAATACGTTCCCGTATTCAAGTTTCACCTCCGAGCGACTCAGGAGCGTTTTAAAAATAAATCGCAAGAAGAATGACAAGTTAAAAACAGCACAATAATTCACAATATCTCATATCTTGGATAGCTAAAAGATTTCCCACATATTCAATATAAAAATTGTCAGAATTTTAAATTTCATCGAGCAAGCCGCGGCGTACGGCTATAATATACAAATACCATGGAAGGAAACGGCATTGCGGGTGTGCGGTCACCGTTAACCGATCCTGATATCCTAATTCCACGGAACCACATCGTGTCAATAGCGCCACGGGAATAACTAGGATGCACATGTTTAGGGTTAAATCTGGGATATTTTCATATGAGTTTTTTCTAATATTTTTTGTTATGATAGAAGCGATTAATAAGGTTACTGCTTCGAAAAATAATTAATTGGGGTTTGGAACAGGCGGTAAAGAGAAAAACAGAAGGAGTACGGTGGATCGGTCGATATATTTCTATTTTTTTATTTTAATAAAGTTGCTAATTGACGTGAATTTTTTCTTTACATATTGGTGCCAACTTTAGTTTTTGACCAAACTAGATAGCTTTCACATTTTGTCTAAATTATTGGCATTTTCTCTAGTTCGAATAGCTTTAGTTCCGAAATAGATGTCTTTAGACTGAAAGTCCCTCGTAGTTTACGATTTAGTACGTCACAAGACCAGTTTCATAATATTAGAGCTGGACTATTTGTCTTTTAGAAGTATTTACTAAAAAAATATATATATCTATATCTATATCAGCCCATATACGTCCCACTGCAGGGCACGGGCCTACTCTACAATCGAGAGGATCGATTGAAAGTGGTTGGCGGACTTACATATCGTAGAAATTCTTTAAAATCGCTACGGTATGCAGGTTTCCTCACGATGTTTTCCTTTACTAATAACTATAATAACTAAAATTATTTATTCTATAAAATATATCCCAATACCGACCAAATCCCTGGCCACACCATGCTCAACACACCGCTTTGTGCGGAACATATGGAGCGCGAACTGCACGGCTCATTCGGCCACTGACAACCGATACAACTCGCATCAACCCTTTATCATAAACAGCACCGAAACTGCGGCGAGCTTCCTTTGTTACTTTCTTTTGTCTGTTCCGTTTTGTTCGATATTCTGAGGTAGGTGAGTAAATGGAGTTTAATACATATATAGCCTTAGAATAATTTCCATGGCGAAGATGTTAACGAAAATATAGTTTGTGATATCTAGGACACAATTTTTTTTAAGTTGGTTTGGCCGTTTTCTGAAGGCAAGCCTATAAGGGTCTGATGCCTTGTGTATTTTGGATGTTATAAGAAATTAATATACTTACGGACCGCACAATATAATGTTTTTCGTATTTTGAATTTACCCCATGATGTTTCAATTAGCGACCTGCTTTTTAATCAATCGCTTTACCGAAACTTACTGCTAACATAATATGTATTTAACACTAATAAATAAATACGTGTAAGCATCCAACTAGGCATCAAACAAAATTACTCCATGAAGCAATACTTGTTCGTCTGTCATGGCCTAAAAAACCATAAAAGCCTAAATTGCTGCAGTAAATATCCAATTATCACGATAGTCATTTAGCTGCACTACACCGTAGGCTGGCTACAAAGCGTCCGTTGTAAGTGCAAGAAGACTGTTGTCAAAGGCAGGCACGGTAGGCCGGTCAAAAACCTGGAAGCCATCATGCAAATCAGGCCGGAGTTAGAATGCTGGCCGTAAATTCGTTTTTGCCTGGAGTTGTATATAAAGTAGGTCCGATGCTCAATTTATGGTAATGTATTGATGCAGATTGCAGGGATGAGGGCTTTTTTCATAAAGGAGTTCGAATTTTAAATCAAAAAGTTGATTTAGATGGTAAATACGGAGTGATTAAATGACAAGTCGGGCAAAGCAAATTAATTAGATGTTATTTTTAAAATTTGGTAAGTTCGAAAATCGGTTCAAGTGAATGGTAGTAAGTGAGTTAGCAGAAATAATTATTTATTAAACATATTACAAGTATTTTATATGATATTACTATATCTTCAAACAGCTACTATAAAGTAGGTATAGAAATAAACAATTAAATAATATTACAAAATAAAAACTGCCTGCTGACTGCCTCGGTGGCGTAGTTGTACTACGGTACGACTACAAAGCTGAGGTCTCGGGTTCGAATTCCGGGTCGGGCAAAGTGATATTGGGTTTTTCTATTAATTATCAGCCCGGAGTCAGGAATTTGTGCCTGATATGGCGATAGGCACGCCCCCTATTACATCATGGGACGGAATATACAAGGCGAAATGTGGGTGTCCTAGTGGCGCCTCAGCCTACCCCTTCTGGGATAAAGGCGTGAGTTTATGTATGTACAAAATAAAAAGAACGCAAACTCAGGTTTCAAAAACTAGAAAAACTGGTTCCAAAAAAACCTGGAATTGTTAAAAGTGCGTCAATAAAACGAAATGTTTGTGGAATTGGAATGGAAACTAGCCCCGGCGTATCGACGTTAGACGGTCCATCGGACCCGCCGGCCGCCGATAGCAGGTTGATTAATGTACAACCGTTGCTTGTTCGCCAAAACAACGGGATAGGGTATACGAGACCATTCGTGTCAATGATTGGAGGGTTATTTGTGTTTCGTCAGGTGATTTTTAGATGCTATTGCACTGTTCAAGCCATCAATGTGACTTCAATGAGTTAGAAATAAAAGTATACTGAAATGACCCAAACATCGTAGTATAGCAGTTGTTTTTTTTATTCGACAGCCTTCATGGCGCAGCGGGGTAAGACGCCATCTAAAACGAGAGGTTATGTGTTTGAGGTCTCCGCACCTAGACAAATCCATCTTGTTCCTCTCTATCTTCTTTTTATGTGATCTATTAATCATTCCTTCAGTTCTAAGTAAAGAAGATAATTTATCAAGTAAGCTAATTATTACCTAATGTGTATAAAAAATGGACGCAGAAATATCGGACCAAATGTTGAAAATTACTGCAAAAGTATTTTAATGGTACTTCACAATACTTCAAGCACAACAACATACCCGTTTCTTTCACAAACAATAACACCAAAATTGTATGATAAGCCTAAAAAGTTCAATTGAGTCACCAACAATAAAAGGTGTATCGACAAGTAAAACCTAAGGGTAGAACCGACCCTTTTCACGTTGATTGCGGAGGTCATCCGTGAAGGGTCCCTTCGACCCCACCTGGGATTCGGAAGGGTTAAATTACAAGCTTTTTAAGTGGTATCGATATGTATTACGGAGTTATTAATTGACATTCGGAGTTGCATAAGTAACGATAATTGGGAATCATTCAAACGTATTGTTTTATTTGAACAGAACTTGTGAATACTACCAATTATGCTGACCTAGCTGTCCAATAATCTGCCATAAAGTATATTATAGGTACTAGTCGACCGAAATATCTTCAACAGAAAGCGAATTGCTTTACCACCTCGCTACACACCCCTCTACCACGATCACCTCTAAACTCTCCAAATACAGGGATATCAGAAATATCACACAACAGACATGCACCTACAAATATTTATGAAGGCTTCTCAATCTTGATACGCCACTATAAAATAAACTGAAATGATTACCTACAATATGTGGAACATCTAACCTGCATGTTAAATTCAAGACTCGACTCACAGCTCGTATACGCTTATTAGTCCAAAGAGTCGACAATATTAAATATTATATAAAATACCCGGAAAATATAATATTGTCTTGAAGACAATGTTTATTCTAAACAAAGAAATAATCACTTAACGGACTCCGCGCATAATGAATTAGGGCCGCCTCGTCGCACCGAAGGGTTAATATTGTTAAAAGTTAAATAAAACAGAAAATATGGCTTAGAAAAAAAGGAAGAGTTCTTAATTAAGTTCATGGTGCAGAAATTTAGAGGTCATTGCTTTGTTTACGGATTTGAAGGCTAGTATAATATCAAGATGGTTGACAAGAGTTGAGATGTTCTCCGTATTGCTGATGTTGTCACCACTATTTTACATACATACATAAACTCACGCCCTTATCCCCGAAGGGGTAGGCAGAGGCGCCACCAGGACACCCTCATTTCGCCTTGTATGTTCCGTCCCACGATGTGATCCCCTATCGCCATATTGGACACAAATTCCTAACTCCGGGCTGATAATGAATAGAAAAATCCAATATCACTTTGCCCGACCCGGGACTCGAACCCGAGACCTCAGCTTTGTAACCGAACCGTAATACAACTACGCCACCGAAGCAGTCCACTATTTTACATCTTACACAAAGTAAGTGAACGGATGACCTGGTTAAGGTCTATGTAGCGATCTATGGGGGAGTTCTATGTTCAGCTTTAGACTTCATGTGGCTGAAGAAAGAGAGAGAGAAGAGGACACTATTGTTATGATATATCCATCTAATGTACCAGGTCATTCACAGTAGGGTCTAGTGAACAGAAGCGATATTATAATACATACAACATATTTTGAAAATGACTGTATTCTATACAATACGCTGATGGACTATAACAGTGTTATCATTGCATACAGGCTAATAGAGAGCATGCCACCCACACAATAAACAGCAAATCCCGTTAGCAATGCAAACTAACCTGGTATCATAGAAACCTAAGCTATCTTTAACAAATTAACTACAAGTAAATGTGTCGGAAAATCTGATTTATCCCTTGGGCTTCGAACCACCAACCCTTTATCTATCCTACCCTACAAAAACAAAAAATAAAAAAAGAGTTACAAACTCCTAACCCACACATAATGAGATTAGGTTCGCAATCGTTTTACCTTTTTCGCGGCCCATTATAATTTCCATAAAACCATGGCTAAGTGCCCTGACCGTAATCGAAGGTAATAGCGGTGGGGTTAGAACGGTCACTGCCCAGCCCTATGGGATTGTGGTCAGTGACCCGATGACACGCGGTCCGAAATCTGTTGTATTAGAGCACGAAATGTAAGGATTTGGATTGTTTTATTATTACATACAAGTATAGTCGGTTAGGTTATGTTGTAATACTTTATTTCGTCAGATCCTGTGGAGCCCGGATAGCTCAGTCGGTAGAGCATTGGACTTTTAATCCAAGGGTCCAGGGTTCAAGTCCCTGTTCGGGCGATACTTTTTGGTATGTGATATTTAATTTGAAAGTAGTTTTTATTTTTTTTAGATAAATATAAACCGAACTAAAATCCTAAACGACAATGAAAAAAACAAAAAGTGAACTAAAACAAAAGAAGCAAGAAAAATATTTACACACAAAAATAAACTCATCAGATTGGTTAATATTACTTAAATAAATTAACTGCATAAGCTACTTTTAAGTAATATCTTAAAGTTAAGTGATTATTGCAGAGAATTCTGAGGTAAGCAGATTTCTTCGTACTATTTGTTTTTCATTTTCTGCTAAAATAATTAGATTAAATTGCATCCGATGAATATTGCAACTACTCGCCGCAATTCCGCCGATCTGGTCGAAATATACACAGCTCAGTGACGGGTTCTATATACTATACCTTTCGTATGGTGTTCGCATTTTCGACGAATAAGAATATGGTACCGTCAAGGAAAAGCTTATTTCTTTGAAATTTTAGTAGTAACTCAGCTCACTGGCAGTTTTAAACCTTGCGTATGGTGTTCGCATTCCTGACGAATAAAAATATAGTACTGCTAGAGAAAAGCTTTTTGTTTCTTTAATAGTATTGTAACTTCCAAACTTTCCAGCCTTCACGATTCCTTCACTATTATAATTAAAAACTAACTATGGATACAAAAATAAATGTAAAAGTAAAATATTTAGATACTTGCCTCGGCAATCCGTTCGCCACTACTAACTGCCGACTTATTTATTCACCATTTATTACAATAAATACAAAGTTGCCAGCGTTAAAATTTGACTAAAAACTGTTTATCTTTGGCAGATCAAACGGCGCGGCACAAACAGAAACAAATAAATACACACAATTTACTGGAAAATTTTGCCACTGATTTCTGTAAACAAATGGTTAAACGCTGTTCGATTACTAGTAAATGCAGGCGGTTTTGCTCATGAATCAAAACGCTAATTGGATAAATAATAATATGTAAATACGGATTTGTGGTTGGGCCATTTTACGAGTGTTGAATTTGGTCGTGTGTTCTAATTTCTATTTGTATATATTGGGATTTTAAAACGACTAATTTAGACGCTGTTTTTATGATGTAACCAAGGGGGCTTATTTTTATCGTCTTGTTAGAAATAGCCTCCGATGAATACTTTTGAATTGCACTACATTCGTTTAATTGGTGTACAAAAAAGAATAAAATAAGTAATTATAAATACCTTTAAAAATAATTACCAGTTATTATCTAAATGCGTGGTGGCCTCTTGGTAAACGGACCAGACGCGACTGCCACCATATTCACGGTGGTCGCGGGTTCAAATACCAGGGTACACCTCTAACTTTCCGGAGTCATGTGTATATTGTAAGTAAATTTCTATGGTATGTAAGGTCCGCCGATCCGCACAAGGCCAGCGTGGTGGCCTAACTCATCTCAATCGTACTCTCGATTGTAGAGGAGGCTCATGCCCTGCAGTGGGACGTTATGGGCTGATACAGTACGGTACAGTATAGTACAAATGATCTCAACAATGGCATACAGTATTTAAACTTTTTGTTATTAAAAATCTATTACATTGATAAACTGTTCAATGTTATAAAAATGCTTTAGCGAAGTAATTCGTAAGACTGTCTAGTGTCTATCTATGGGTATCGTTTCATATTTCAAATTATTTCATACCTATTAAAAGTGACGTACAAACATCACTTTTATATAACTAGATTAAAACCATTTAATTACTCAATTGGACATTCCTCTTACGCGGCTGTTTACGCTTATTGTGTTCACAATTTTGCTATATCCACGTTTTAGAGTGACTATAAGAATAGTCATCATTTTTGTATTTTTATTTACTTGTATTCAAGTGGAGTGAGTTTAAATTCAGAACGGGGATTCACGTTTGTCCACGGTTTGTGAATCTCTAATGTAAGACACTGATGGCCGATGGGGCCGAAAGGTTCTGGAGTAGAAGTCACCTACACTCTACAGGTAAGCGAAGTGTCGGACGCCCGCCTACAAGGTGGACGGACGGCCTGGTCATGGTTGCAGGAAGTTGCTGGATGCAGGCTGCGTCCAATAGGTCGATGTGGAGGCTTATATTCAGCAATGGACTTCCTGAGACTGGCTGAAGAATGTCGCTGAAGAGAGAGCTTTATCGCCTTGAAATTTGAACATATCCTTTATTAACAATAAAATAATGCGCTCTTATATTTACAATGTAGTAATAGTATGAAAAAAAGATAATAATATCCATCAAACTTAAAATAAATTACAATATCATCATCAAAACCTTCGTAAACGCTACCTTACTTGTCTACTCTCTCAAGACTCTATCACTTGGTAGAGTATCAAAGTTGTAGAGCAGAGTCACTGATAGCGGTAGAGCCACGCGCTAACGAGTTACGATCGCGGCAGTTACCGCAATTTATTGTTTTGTTTATTCTGTTTCGTTATTCGGCATCGGTAAGCGAAGTTTCTCCTTGTTGCGACGCTACTACTTGTCTTCGTGTTCGGGATGCGGGTGAGATTTTCATGGACTTTAAGAAATAATATTTAATGCTTGTAACAGTAATAAAATATTAAACAATTATCGAGACAATTTTGAGCATCATTAATTAATATTCCATACATAAACACACACATGTATACACGAACGTAAACGCTTAAAGCCATATACAGAAAGTAATATTGTATATTTTAATCATAATTATTTTATTTTACGTAATTTGATCGATGTGGGAATCCAACTTAAGACTCCACGTTTTACTATTGAGCTCTACGTTAACAAATACCTACCTACTTAATTTTAATATCCAATCCAATTCTGCAACCATTATCTACTTTCGATAACATCAAAAATTCTCAAGTCATGTTAAACATCGATATGAAAATTAAATCGATTAAAACATCGATGCATCGATAATCCCTAGTAGGGCTCGTCCAGGTAAAGTTTAGAGTTGATTTAGTGCGGCGGTTAGCGCCGGCTCGCGTTCCGGATTTGAATTCGTTAGTGCAGATTATAGTTTTTTTTTCTCTCGTGTGCCAGTTTCGCGATTTTTAAATTGAAAAATCGTCGGATTTGTTACCAATTTTTTTTCGGGTAACAGTTACGCTTTGATTTTAAAATGCGTTTTTTATACATATTATCTGCAGTCTACATAATAGCATCTAGTCTTAAAGCAAATGAATACTATCAAAAGTTCACCTATGCAAATAGAAAAATAGGCATGCGACTGAATTAAATACTTTACAATGGTAAAATGCTTGTTTATTGATATTTTTATACAGTCAACACCCAAATACACCCAACAGTCACATACATAGTCTGACCCCACACTAAGATCGAGTCTTGTGTCGTGGGTATCAGAAACTACGAGAGACTTTTCGGTCTCACAAACACCCAGACCCGAAACAAATACTTGTGGTTCACACAAATATTTGTCTCGGTGCGGGGATCGAACCCGCAGCCTGTCGTTTCACAGGCGGCGTCTTACCAGCTGCGCCACGGAGGCTGTTAAATATTATGTTGCACTTAATTACTAAAGTCCTGCTTAAATGTACTGATTAAGCGAGACGTGGGTAGCTAAGTGCAACTTAATATTTAACTGGCGTTGGAGTATTCGGGCGTTAGTTAAGTATATAAATTTTATTATTCATTTCAATAATACCTAGATGAATACCTGATATTGTGTGCACATTACCTCCACTGCGCCAATGAATCTCCATTCAATAACATCTGAACGTATCAGTGGAAAAGGCGAGCTAAGTCCACAATCACGCGGGGATTGTGTCCGAGGTCCGACGCACAGGTAATAGGGTATCTCGCATTACATCTGATGTGTTTGTATGATTAAATGGAGATGGAAAGGCCAGTGATTTAGTATGTAATATTAGACGTGTGTATTTGTATCGGGTTCTTTTGGAATTGTGTTTTTCTTTTACGTTTTTACTGTACGTAGAACAAAAAACGATAGTAAAATTGTATAAAATACAGTTGCGGGTTCTTCAAAGTTACCTGTGTTTTCCTAATGTTATGTCGCTTTACCGGTGAAGGAAAACACTCTTATAAAACCTGCATACCTTGATATTTTTTTGGTATCAAATTCTACGCGAAAATTTTCGATCATATTGATGAGATTCGAAATATTTTTGCATGATATCAATATTTTCTAAAGTGTCATAATTAAGCCCGGGAACGCCCATTTCATAACTGTTTTTTTAGCTCCTGTGACGGTATACAAATAAACAAATAGACAAGGAACAATAACACTCCCACCCCATGCATTATATATGGAATTCAAACGAATCCGGCGCTCCACTCAGCAACTTCTAATACGTTGACATGTCCAAAATAACATCAAAATCCCTCGCGAAAACAAACTTGTGCTCGGATTTTTTACAAACTCCCTTCACGAAGATTTATAACGTTGGGATTTGTTTCTTCAGCTTTTGTTTAATGCTAAATGACTTTATTTAGGTACTTAAGCCGCTCTCATTTGGCTCCAAACACCATTTTATTTTGAGCGGGAGACTAATGATAGATGTTAACGTTGCGGCTGCAAACCTGCTTTGTTACTGCTGTCAGCTTAAAGATTTCAAGATGGCCGCCATTTGGTTGTTGATATAAATTGATATTTTATTGACGGTGATTACGGCAGTGGTATGGGCGGTGGATCTTTTATTCTCAAAATTACGGCTTTTTAACCGACTGCAAAAAAGGAGGATCTCAATTCGACTGTATGGTTTTTTTATGTTTGTTACTGTCAACTATGCCTTAGCTTTGTACTGTGTGATCTGATTTTGATTATTCATTTTATTCGACTTCAAAAAAGGAAGAGGTTCTCAGTAACAATTGATATTTAGGCAAAAAAATAGTTTTTGATATTCCTCGGATATTTGTATAGTATTGCTTGTATTAGTAAGTCTATTCGTTGGTAGACGTAAAATGTGTGTCTGTAAATGCACACAAGCTTCAGAAAAATCCTAAAGTGGTTGAAAATGGCATAAGTGAAATTAAAAACAACAATTGAATAATCCTTTGACGTAGTCTCTTCATTCACAAATAATATGTCAACATTATTTAACGCTTAACGTTAACAACTGTACAGAAGGATGAAATAATTCAAAACGAAACCGTGTTTGACCAACAGTAATAAATAAAATTATGAAATGAAATGAAATTCGTTTATTGGTCACGTAGGCAATTAAATAGCTCTTATGACAAGTCAATACACATAGTACTTATTTTCTATTTACAAGATATTCGTTGTAATTTTTATATGAATTTTATTATATTATCTATTATATTACTTATTAGAAAAAGCAATTACTCGCAGATGAATCAAGTTAGTATTTTAAATGCTACCATAAAAGCTAACGTAAATTTTTGGCAACTCCCTCAAAGACCGGATAGCTCAGTCGGTAGAGCATTGGACTTTTAATCCAAGGGTCCAGGGTTCAAGTCCCTGTCCGGGCGACCATATTTTTATTATCATAATTTATTTGTGAAGTATAATATAAATGGATTAAGTAACTGGATTGTTATAGTCAAGTCTAACACAGCCCGGATAGCTCAGTCGGTAGAGCATTGGACTTTTAATCCAAGGGTCCAGGGTTCAAGTCCCTGTCCGGGCGAACATGTTTTTGCCAAGTATAATCAAAAGTCGAAGTATATTGAAGAAGTGTAAGTCATACATCATTTATATTATACAACAGTAACCTGTATCGATTTTTAATACATACGTCTACAAGCAATGCAAATGATTACACAATAATAATTAAATTCAAATAAAATTACGAAATCATAGTAATTTTTTTCGCCATGTTTGCAGAAAAACGTGCTAGCTAGCAGGGCTCTCGTGAGAAATGATCTGGAAATACAAGAGCCACGATGGGGGTTAGTGCGCAAAAACTACCCCCTCAAATAATGGTTGGGGTTGGAGCTGTGGAAGTATTCAGTCGTCTAGACAGGCTACCTCAGTTAGAACTTTTTGCATTTTAAAATCTGGGATTGGTTCATTTTTATGTATTTAATCAGGTTGCATCTAATATTTAGAGATAAGCTTGTAAATATGGAATGAAAATAGGTAAAAAATATACTCGCCCGAATAGGGACTTGAACCCTGGAACCTTAGATTAAAAGTCCAATGCTCTACCGACTGAGCTATCCGGGCTGTGTGAAACTAGACTATAAAAGTACATACGATGAATACAGATCTGTTCATCACTTAAAATGTGCGAAGAAAAAAAAATTGTTGCCCGGACAGGGACTTGAACCCTGGACCCTTGGATTAAAAGTCCAAAGCTCTACCGACTGAGCTATCCGGGCTGTGTGGAACTTGACTAAAACCATTAAAATATTGAAAAAAACAATAGCATACTTTACAAATAAAATATAATTACAAAAACATAGTCGCCCGAACAGGGACTTGAACCCTGGACCCTTGGATTAAAAGTCCAATGCTCTACCGACTGAGCTATCCGGGCTATGGAAAACTAGTCTAAATAAATAGTCTACTCTATGCCTATTCATAAGCAAAAACACAAATTTGTCTTTTTTTGTAATATTTGTGTGGCAATATTATAAAAGTTGTGTTTTTTATAGACTTATTTAAAAATCGGCTTTATCGATTATATATTTATCAATATACCCAGCAAAAATCACATAAAAAACCCATAAAAGTCTCTCATCGTTTCTGATACCCACGACACAAGATTCAATCTTAGTGTGGGGTCAGGATTATGTATGTGACTGTTGCGTGTATTTATTTATTTATAAAACATTTCAAAGCATATTTTTTCCATTATACTTCGCAAATTCCGACTCACGCATCCCTGTTAATAAGGAAATGTTTCCGTAACGAAGCACTCCATGCGAATTGTCTATGACAGGTGTCAGTTCAACTGCCAGAGAGCGTATCACTGAGCTAAGCGCTTTACAAGGTGACGCGTTCCAAGTATTCTATTCTACGTATTATTTTTTGCCAAAAGTGTACGAGTAAACAGATTTTTTTGACAGACTACGTAGCGCTGTTAAGACACCCGCTGTGAAACGAGAGGCCGCGGGTTCGATTTGCACCGATATAAATAAATAAAAATAATGAAAATGTTCAGTGTTTAGTTTTGGTTAGTTTGTTGTAGTTTCTTATACCCACGACAAAAGACTTGAACCTTAATGTGTATGGTTAGAACTATAGATGTAGGAGAGTATTTTAATGATAAGTAGTCACCCTTGGACACCTACACCGCCAGAGGTATCATCGTTGCAGGCTTTCAAGCAGTGTAGACTTTTATTCGAAGATTTTTTTATTGCAGTGAATGGTAAGGCGAGCATGCACTTCGCCTGATGGTAAGCGATACGATCGCTTATGGACAGTAGCAAAACCAAACAACACCATGAATTACAAATCAATGTTTGGCATTCCACTGCGCTCGCTATCCTGAGACATAAGATGTTAAGTCTCATTACGTCCAGTAGTTAGTATAGCTATAATGTCCTTCAAACCTGAACACAACAGTGCATTTACACTGCTGCTGTGCGGAAGAAATAGACATCGCGGTTGCACCTAGCCAAGAGGCCTTTCACATATGAAACACCTACCAATAGTGAAAGTCATAAGGCCTGCCTCTAAAACATATTTATCTATCTTTGACAAGAAGTTAAAATGGCTACCTGTATGGTCAATGCATATTTATGTTTCTATAAACAAAGATAGAAATAAATATTTCTTTAGTTTATGTATTTTTAAATGAATCGACTGTATACTAATTATAGATACTTTAACTTTGTTTTTACTTCTTGTCAAAGATAGACTGTTAATAGATTTCGGCCGTACGTGTTAAGGTGCAAAATATCGCTGGAGACAGCTAATTCACAAAAAAAATTATATGGTTTCTATTGGTAGTCAATTCACTGCAATTTTTTTAAAGTAGCCCTTATAGTTGATACGGTTTACTTTTTATGACAAGGAATAGAGAGCCCGGATAGCGCAGTCGGTAGAGCATTGGACTTTTAATCCAAGGGTCCAGGGTTCAAGTCCCTGTGCGGGCGAGTATTATTTTGCAAGTTAATTTTGTGATGGTAATTTAGTGTGTGTTCTTAAGATTTGAAAAGAATAAAATATTGACTGGAAACAGCAACTTTAAGCATTTAAGGGCTTTTTGGCATAAAATATTATTTAAATGTTTTAAAATTTATGATTAAAGTCCTGAAACACGTGCTTATTCAGAAAAAAGAAGGGTGTTGAATGAACGAAATTAAGTTTAATTAATAAATTCGAAGAAAAAGTAAGAAAAATTAAGTTGCTAGTTGAATTTTAAAAGTTTGAAAACCTCAAGCAAGCCAATTTAAGTTTTATCTGACCGATAAAGTGAAGACGGATCTTCGAACGAACCCTCGGACAAGATTTTTAATTTTGTTTCTTTAATTTTTCAACTTCCACGCGCATTGGGGATGAGCTTCCTGAAGGTTTGTAAAGAATTCAAACTATTAATTGAATCTGGCTATCTCTTAGAATGTTTTATTCATATCTGGAGTTTAATATTGATATTATAGTAGCTTGTTTTGTTAATTAATTTAATCGTTGGTAGTAATATGATTATATTTTTTCGTCTTATTTTAGCAATCCGCTAGGTTTTTGTGTTGATTTGTCTGTAGTTACATCGCAAGTTGATGTTTCAGGTCATTATTTTTTAAACGTATTAAACATGGCACATTTTTAGCTTGTTATCATATATTTTCAGGGCGATACTATTTTGAAGTAGGCAGACACTAAATAATATCAATAACACGTTTTGAGGTAGTCACAAAATAAAACATTTAAAAAAATTCACAACACTATGCAGAGTGTAGACCAATTTCTGCTCTTTCGCATACATTTTCCTATTCTAACCTAGATTTAACTAAAGCGTGCTGGATTGGAAGGTCAGTGACACCGGCATAACTTTTCCCACCTCCCCCGAGGTACTGGAAGGGAAGCTTAACATTTTTCCTGTCGACCCAAGAAAAGGTAAGTTCAAATATTTAGTAATTGGTTTTTGTGAGACAATAATTTCAAATCAACAAAACCAGCAGATTCATATAAGTACTCAAAACAGCCCAACTCTATCACAACACCATTTAGCTCTATACAAATGTTTCAATATTAAAACAATCCGCTCTACGAAATAAGGTAGAGTAAGCCGAGCTACATTTCAAATAGATCAACACTCTGCCATTTGCTACCCAACCGTCTGTATGCAAATTGGTTCGGTAACTAGCTGCCGACTCTAAACAAAAGCCTTTCCCGTCGCTATGTAGAGCGCCATTGTAGAGTCTCTCTGTCTTTTGATCTAAGAAATAATAGAGTCATTAATGTAGTTTATATAAAGGCGAGTTCGCTTGATATTTCTAGAATGCTCTACGCTTTTGGTATTACTGATTTCAAGCATTGGCGATTGCTTTTGTATGCGGCTTTGATTTATACATACATACATACATAAACTCACGCCTTTATCCCCGAAGGGGGTAGGCAGAGGCGCCGCCAGGATACCCACATTTCGCCTTGTAATTTCCGTCCCATGATGTGATAGGGGGCGAGCCTATCGCCATATCGGGCACAAATTCCTGACTCCGGGCTGATAATGAATAGAAAAATCCAATATCAATTTACCCGACCCGGGACTCGAACCCGAGACCTCAGCTTTGTAACCGTACCGTAATACAACTACGCCACCGAGGCAGTCAGCCTTTGATTTATTTATTGTTTATTTATTAGTACGGTTATACCAATTACACTAATTAAAAACATATTACATCTATAAGCAAAGCAAAGCAAAGCAAAAAGTTCATACATACACTTACTTTATTTTTGATATTATTTGAGGTGGTAATTACTATTTTACGCGTGACCATAGTCTGGTATATACTACACATATTTTAAAAGCCTATATACACCTATACACATGAAGGTCGTCATGGAGTAAGATAGAAGCGTCACAAGCACTAAGCGCTCCGTCGCGAGTTCAAGCGATATTGAACATATTGATTGATAGTTCAATGTGTATAGTGATAACAAGACGTTGAAGACATTATGGGGACACTCCTCATATTAATAAAATGTCATAAAACTCTTGGGCTTATTCAGTTTTTTATCAGTTTATTGCCGATAGCGTAATGGTCGCACATCGGAATTTTGGATAACCTTAATGTCTCTGGCAGGACCACTATAAAGATATATATATCTATATCAGCCCATATACGTCCCACTGCAGGGCACGGGCCTACTCTACAATCGAAAGAATCGATTGAGTGTGGTAAGGCCATATATACGTAGTCCACCACGCTGGCCTAGTGCGGGTTGGCGGACTTACATACCGTAGAAATTCTTTAAAATCGCTACGGTATGCAGGTTTCATCACGATGTTTTCCCTTCACCGTTAAAGTGCGTGGTGATTGACTATCAATACACACATAACTCCGAAAAGTCAGAGGTGTGCCCTGGGATTTGAACCCGCGACCACCGTGATCATGTAGGCAGCCGCGTCTGGTCCGTTACCAATATAAAGATATTAATAAAAATTATATGTTCGACTCAATAGGAATCAATCATCAATCAATCATTTATTTACTTGTGATACATAGGTATTACATAGTTGGAATAATATTAAATTAAGTGCTCTATGCTCCGCCTCAATTGGCATACAAGTATGATTATAAAAATATATATATTTTTACAATTAAATATTCAACAAGCTGACAGTGACAAAAATAAAATGGTCAATAATTATTCAAAATAACAGTTCCATATTCTTTAAATATATCCCTCTCTCTCTTTCTCTCTCTCTCTTCAGCCGTATGAAATCCACTGCTGAACATAGGCCTCCCCCCAGGGTTCCCGTGGAGACCTGTTAGAAGCGGCCGGCATCCAGCGACTTCTTGGAAAATGGTTTCTTAGATTTACAGTTACACGAATGTTACACATTGATATAAAACTATTTTTACGGATTTTATCGTGATTTGCATTTGATTTGATACAGCTTTCGTGGTCACGGGGCGGACTCAGTAAATTGTTTTATTTCAATGACTTCTTGGAACCTTAGCAAGGGCGTCAGTCCTTGTAGGCGGACGTCTGACTATGCCTTTGACAGCTAAATACGTCATCTGCTCAAAATTAAAAACCTCAGCTTTTACAATATAAAACCTCAGAATATAAATAAGCTGGGACAGGTGTGATTTTACGCATACGTCTCCACGGTACAGCTGTTATAAATTTTAACGTCACTCGTAAAAATCTTCGCTATTTTTATGTGTATAGATTTAATGCTCTCAGCTGTCGCGTGGTGCTATAGCTTTATATTTCACATACTTATAGGTTATATGTATGTATATTGTTACAGGCAAACGGATTTCGCTGGAGTGACTACTGTAATAGTAAGTGTAATTTTATTATAATTATTCTGTAGCTGATTATCTTTTTTTTTTGCTTTTAATCTGATAAAAACATGCGGCCTAACCGATGAAAATTTTCTTCTAGAATCGTTGAAGACTATAGGTTCGTTTATTGAAGGCTTTTAAAAACCAATAAGGAAAGGCTGGCTTTGCTTCGTCTTTAGAAAAAAAACTTTAAGGGCATTTTTCAAACATGTAAAGCTATGAATGCTTGTTGCTGCGTTCGATGTAACCCTTACCTGGAACATTTGCTTTTATCTCGTGTTTACTCTTTATCCAGCCACACTTGTACCTTTATTTAATGGATTACTACATCAATTTGCTGGTTAAAATCAAGTTAAAACAAAACGTTGAATGTGGCGTGTCAATTTTGTAATAGTGAAAGGATTAAAGCAAGTTGTTGTTTTGTTATAGGTACCTTTAGCCTATATCAATCCATACTATTAACTCACAGATAATATATATTTCTTAATAAAATGATTAAGCATTATTTGAACACTTCATTATATGTCCAACCTCAGTGGTTGTTTAACATACTCGCATAATATGCTCAATCAATCATTAATGCAGCGAAAGTTTTGAACGGAAGGAATTCTTTAAGTGCGGAAAAATTGCGTTCTTGTAGGAAATATTTTAAGTTCCCGTTTGAGGGTTATTGATGGCTTCAACCAACTTTATATGGAAAGTGAACGCTTGAGTTTAAGAAGGCAGTTTATTTAGTTTTGTTTTCACAATGCTTTAGCAGCTTTTAAAATTGGCTATATGGATGTAATATATCAGATTTACTTTGGCCAAGAGGGAATATCTCTAGTTTCTCTGGTTGCACTGTCAATTTAAACTCGTTATTTTAAACAATATCACTTTAAAAAATATATAATCCGCCATCTTGTAGCGGCGGCCATCTTGGATTTACAATGATATAAAATGTATTTAATTGTATTGTTATCAAAACTAAAGGTGTGTACTAAACATCAGATCAATCTGCCAACAGAAAAGGGGTCCAACTTCATAAAATAAATTTGAACCAAATAAACAGGGTAAGCTAAATAAAACCGTTCAAAAACACATAAAACACGTATTTCGACTATTATACAGTTCACTGTCGAAGATTCATAAGACGAGTTATATTAACTATACTTATAGTTATATCGAGAAATTGTTTAACCCACACCGAGAGAAGGGGACAGCTTAGTGGACCGACATAATTGTGTTAAATGGCGAGAATAATCGTCTCTCGTCACTCGGTAATCTATGTGGCCGACACTACAGACTGCGCTCACTATAAAGTGCATTCTGGTGACTGCACCGTGCTAATTTCATTATTCTATCTGATTTTCGTGCGTGAATGTTGCATTGTTTTTATTTGGAAAGAGACAAGACATGGCTCGGCGCCAGGCGAACACAGGCAAGGAATCGGGCCGCTTCTGGCCTTAAGGTATCTAGTGTCGCCAAAAATGCGCGCGACGGCCACCGAGGGGTTTTAGGTGGTATGCTGGTGTAGGATTCGTCTGGGACCCGGCTCGGCCGCGTTATCCGTAGTGTGCCGGGCTAGAAGGCCAGTGACACTAACATATCCCTTTTGGCCTTCTCGGGCGTACCGAAAGGGGAGCTTGACAACTTTCTTCTTGACACAAAAATAAATAAATAAATAAATACACCCAACAGTCACATACATAGTCCTGACCCCACACTAAGATCGAGTCTTGTATAGTGGGTATCAGGAACTACGAGAGACTTTTCGGTCTCACAAACACCCAGACCCGAAAGAAATATTTGTGGACTGCACAAACATTTCTCTCGGTGCGGGGATCGAACCCGCGGCCTCTCGTTTTACAGGCGGTGTCTAACCAACTGCGCCACGGAAGCTGTTAGTTTTTTAGTTTGAATGTTTATTGGAATTTGGGCGACCTATTAATGTTGCAGGAAGACGCTGCAGGCCGCTTCCAACAACTTTCTGAGATCCTTACAGGAAGCCTATATTTGGACTTCCTTTAGCAGGAGACAGACAATATTTTTAACTTTTTTTTTTTTTGCTGATTGCCGAACAGGCGTTTCAAAAGTTAGGGCTTAAAATTAGACGTTACAAAACGGAAATTATGAATCTTTTGAACATCAAGTCGAACCGCAAACTGATTGTGGAAGAATTCGTGAGCGCCCCAACAAAACTGGCGCAGTCACGGAACCGCCCGGTCCCGTGATTTATCATTCAAGTTCCGTGGCTGAATGTAATTTTCGTGCATTACGGATTTTCTATTAACGTTGCAGTCGTTTGGACGTGGCCGAATTGTAGCCTCGTTTTGGTACAATTGTAAAATAGATTTACTAATGGTATCTTGCAATATATTTCTGATTTCACCTGGTATTTTCACATCGAAATCATTAAGTGAGGTACGGGCATTAGGTTTCGCTAATTTTTCTGAGTTTTAAACATAAATACACCTTACATTCACAAACATGTTATTAACTAAACATTATATTACAAGTCTTGTGCAGTCTAAGAGAGACTTTGGCTCTATAACAACCTAACTCAAAACAAGTACTTGATGATTACACAGATATTTATCGAGGTGCGCGGATGGAACCCACTATGTCTCGTTTTGCAAATACATAGCTCAACCACCAAATCGCTGGAGCATTGAGAATAGATAATATTCCGTTGTAAAAATTCAAATAAAAACCAAAATTAATTCTAAAACACAGGATTAACAGAACGTTAGCGAATAAATTCTAAACGCAAGGAAAACACGTAATGCAAAGAAATTAATGAAAGGAAATATACGAAACCAGGCCAGATCACCAGTGCTGTATAAAAAAATAAATTTTACAAGAGTTTGTTAAATTAAAAGCGGCGAGCGGCGATTAAACGTCAATGCGAGGGCGGGAGGGGCGAGGGGCGGTGGGAGGAGGGGCGAGATTAAATGAAATCGCGCGGCTTACCACACTGCGCTTATAAAAAACTAAATCGGGGTAAGTGCGCCTGTTGTGGACAGTCTAGTATTAAATTGACAATATCGTTCTAATCATGTCATTTTACATTTAATCTTATGTAATGTTTTTTGTGGTACATTCAGAGGGTTCTATGGCAAATAAACAAAATTCCTAAAAATACAAATAACATGAAGCGACTTAAAATTACTAGTAAAATATACAGTTATCTGACAATATGTAGTTTTACTGCGGTGAGGTCTCGGGTTCGAATCCCGGGTCGGGCAAAGTGATATTGGATTTTTCTATTCATTATCAGGCTGGATTCAAAAAATTGTGCCCGATATGGTGATACGCTCGCATTGTAGGTCGAAAACACAAGGCGAAACGTGGGTGCCTTGGTAGCTCCTCTGCCTACCCTTTCTGGGAATAATGGCGTGTGTTTATGTATGTATGCGGTTTTTTTCGTTTTGCTTAAAAAATACTGTCTACAAAAGATGCAGAGCAACCTTTCTCTTAAGTAAAAATTGTAATTAACATATGTTATTTTAGTCAATTTGTTCCTGCGTAAATTTTTATCCCGTCTATATTATTCAGACTATGGAATAAATTAAAAATCTATTACACCAGTCCACTAAAGGTGCACGTTCCCCAATAACTATTCGTTTACGTTTTAACGTCTAGTTCGGTGGTTTCGGTCACCAAATTAATGCCCGGCTTGAATTAATCAAATTTTAATTAAGGTTTTGTAAGACTGTTTTTGTTTCAGAAATGTGTTATTAGGTTCTTGTGCGACATGTTAATTTTTATATATTATTTTATTGACAACCTCAAATAATAAATAAATAAATACACCCAATAGGGGTGATACATAGTCCTGAGCCCACACTAAGATCGAGTTTCGTGTCATAAGTATCAGGAACTACGACAGACTTTTTTTTTACTGCTGGTAGGTCTCTAATATGTGAGAGACCGCCTGGGTAGGTACCACCGCAATGTATATTTCTTCCGCCAAACAGCAGTGTAAATGCACTGTTGTGTTCCGGTTTGAAGGACATTGTAGCCAGAGTAACTACTGGACATATTGAGACTTAACATCTTATGCCTCAGGATGGCGAGCGCAGTGGAATGCCAAGCATTGCCTTGTAATTCATAGTGTTGTTTGGTTTTGCTACTGTCCATGAGCGGTCGTATCGCTTACCATCAGGCGAATGGTATGCTCGTCTCGCCATTCATTGCAATAAAAAAAAACTTTTCCGTCTCAAAAACACTCAGACACGAAACAAATACCTGTGAATCACACAAATATATGTTTTGGTGCGGGGATCGAACCCGCGGCCTCTCGTTTCACTGGCGGCGTCTAACCAACTGCGCCACGGAGGCTGTCATCAAAATATGCTCCAACTAGGCTAAAGTTTAAAGCTAAACAATTACAAAACAATATAACAGAGAGTATAAAAAGCCGTGTCCTGTCGCGCAGTAATTGCAACATTCACTTCCATAATATCGGGACTTGGTGCCGTTTTTTTTATGAAAAAGCTAATTTAATTCCATCGCCATAATCGAGTTTCCTGCGAGGAAATTGCTGTGAAAACAAGAACAACGCGTCTCCGCTATCGCACAAGACGGGCGCACGGTTCCGCTCGGGACTTTATATATCCTGAACTTCATACATTTAAAAACTAAGTATGGTATACGTCAAACGATATATATTTTCCCCTTCTTTAGAGGTAAAAGAATCGTAAGGAAATTTGCATACACCAGAGTTCTGCACAGTTTAGAAAGCAGCAAGTTTAATAATATTTAGGACTCGTGCCCAATATTGGAACTTATGCTTCCGCATACAATAGGTATATCATATTTTTAAAATTATTCTCGTATAAGTAAACCGATGTAATTGTTTCCATGGGGCACATATTTCAGTCTTAGGAACCCATATGAAAGCCCAGAGCCCGATCTCGGTAAAGAACTAAGGAATTCATAGGATCAAAACTTGTGCTTTAAATTAATAACTTGATCATTTCACATCACAAACTGAAAACACGTGACCAAAAAAACTTTGTTCTAATATTTATGCTGTTATCTAACTCTGTGCAAGCTGTACTCTCCTGTAATTGAAGATGCACGCAGAAGGATAAATATGTAGTTTTATATATATGTTATGTGTTATCTTCGTTGGAGATTCTAATAAATAATATAATAATATACACATAGATAAAACAATAAACTCGGGACACTGAATCATGAAGAGCGTCTATTAGGAGGTGAAGGGACTAATAACTGCAAATTCAACTGATATCACCCTATCGTGTTTAGTAACACTGTTATATTGAGCGTAGTCCTCAGACTTCAGTGCTTTGAATAGTAGTTTTAGATAGAGCTTAATTGGGTCATTGTTTGATATGTACGCGGTGTCGAAAGAGTGCAATGAAAGAATATAAAAAAGTTGGTTAGATCTTGAGCCAAAAAAAAATATGACATACATATTATTTTTATACCTTCGTTATCAATATTTGTGTGACTGTAAGGTATATTTTATATTACTATTTGACATCAATAGCCCTATGGTTGAAAATGGACGATAACAGGTCTGTTATGACCTGTCGTAAATCTTTATACCCTTATCAAGAGCAATAATAGGTTACCCGTATTTGAAATCCGATTGCAGTTCAAATCTCGCTATCCAAAATTACAACCGCCTTTACCACGATGCATTACTGAACAAAACTACTTAGCCAAACTACAAATATGCTGGAAATGTGTAACAATAACTATGCGAAAGTTTCCCAAGCTGACGCCGCTGGTGTCGAGCAGAGCACCGCTGTCATATTTCAAAAACTACGCCAAATACATTATCACATACTTAACGACGGGAACTGTTAATGCATTCGAAAAGCGACATATTCGCGAGTCAAAGTTATGCGATAAAACTGCGTTCGAATTATATTGAAATTGATGTAGTTATTACATACATAGCATGGTATTTATGTTAAACGATAATTGATTAGTCCTAGTTGACAGACTGATGGACCTGGACCACCTTTAACACTTAGATAATATGCAGGTTTCCTCAGAACACTTTCCTTCACATTTAATGTACATAATATGTTTGTGATAACTAATATACAAGAAGCTACTAGGAGACTGTCCCGCCCTCACACCCGCCACTGCAACTCCTGTAAGCCAGGATCAACAGTGGCACGCATATTAATGACACTGAGCATTGAAGCTCAGCGCGTCTCCGGGAATGTCTAACTTGTCTTTAACCCGCAACGAAATCAATCAAAAAGTTAAATTAATAGGAGGAGTTGGAAATAAATTATTGTCCACTTCCCTCCCTAATAAAGCGGGTGACAAAACAATGAACTAAAGAGGCAAACAACCTCGCATAAAGACATTTACAGCCAGAGAAGCCAGCTGTAAAGCACCACGGAATAGTGATTATTACATTTAAATGGGACCTAATATGTAAGCTGTTATACTTGATTCCAATAATAGGTATGGCAAAATCGCCGGAAAGCACGGAAATTCTTCCTAGTCTCCACAAGGTCCATGATACAAGAAGCTACTGTAAGAAGTGTGCGCCTTGTTAATTTGAGGTGTCTGTTCCACTTGGCCAGTGATTAGTAGAATTTAGACCTTAACACCTAATGGCACGGAGTGATGAGCTCAAATATTACCATGCAGTGCTTAATAATAATATCTTAGTAGCGTTACTTCTATGTATTGGCACCTGTAAGGCTTACCATCAAGTTTGCTCGAAAAAACATAATCACCAGTAAAACCAATAAACATACATACATACATAATCATCACGCCTGTATCCCATAGGGGTAGGCAGAGACTATGGATCGCCACTTTGCTCGATCCTGACATACAACTTTCGCTTCATCCACTTTCATTATTCTCTTCATGCATTCTCGTCGGTTCAGGGTACTTTTGACCTGACCCTTCTTGAGGGTAAAACCAATAAAATCCAGACAAAATCGAGCAATTTTAAACCGCTTCATAGGAATGACAAATTACATCTCTTCAAGTCGTACAGAAATAGCGCGGAGCTTCATTAAAGAGTGTGAAATTAACGATCTCTTCCTAATGACTGCGGCTCGGCACTCGACGTACACGACTTACAAATGTATGTTTAATCAGATTTGTAATGGCTCACCATTTATTTTAAACTGGTGCGGATTTCGTACGTAGTTCAGGGGTTTTAACTCCTGTTAAAAAACCTTCTCGAAATATGATAACATTTTTATGAAGAAATTAAGATAAATGAAATTGGAATGTATATTATGTAGTGGTTTCAGACTCATAGAAATTCGTATCCCTTACATTATAAAAGGAATGTGAGATCTTATCATAATCATATAAAGTAATGCTTATTTATCAATAGGTTAGAATATAACCAGCTTCTGAAGAAAATATTACCATCCCCTTTATTACCAACATCAGAAGTAGGAATTGAACATCTTTGCAAATTCTTAAGGTCAACATGCATTTCAATTTACTTTCTATAACCGCATCTGAATCCGCTGACAATTTCCATGGGCCAGCGTTACTGATACACAAAATCACCAACCGCGGCCCGCGGAGACACACGCTAATTACCCGTAGCCTGATTAATTCATTACTAATGATCTTAGATACGGTTAGATGCTGCGAATTACTCGACCGTAGCTATGATATTCTTATATCTAGTTTAAATAATATAGTTCCATCGATATATATTTTAATATTAACTTCAGCCATAGGAAGTATAGCGACGATATTCGTGGGGTGGCTGGTAGCGGTTGGCGACGGTGGGCTGAAGATCGAGCCCAGTGGCGTGCTATGGGAGAGGCCTATGTCCAGCAGTGGACGCAGAAGGGCTGATGATGATGATGATGATGATGATAGGAAGAATAGTGTTGATAGTAGGCTTCCCTCGAGGATATCCATAGTGACCTGGGCGCGCAGTTTGTTAATGTATGTGTGACTCAAAAACGTTTGTTACATGTCTTGATGTTGTGATACCAATTAAGTCTTTCGTAGTAAGTCATGTACCTACTAATGATAGCTTTGGTATCCTACTTATCAGGCTCAGTCATCAAGTCTACTGCTGGAATAGGAAGGATGCCAAAGATGTTAACAACGAAACTGTTGGAAGCGGCTAGCATCCAAACACTACTTTCTGCACTTATTTTTTTTTTTAGTGCTAACGCTGTATGTACTTGTTTTTTTATTTTTTTAAATAATAATTCTAAGGCGAATCAGTCGCTTATTTTACTACAAAAAGTGCTACTTTAATCTTAATTCTTATCTGCAATTCTATTTTTTTTCTGATTACTTACTTTCATTGAAGATAGAATAAATCTTATTGGCTTCTAGGGTACTTCTTTTTATGCGCATGTATATAGTTCAAAGTGTAACTTCTTCTTTAGTTAATTACAACTGCAGACAGGAAAAAATCTTAGTATTATCCTTACAAGCAAATTTGACTAATAATACACTGTCCTTAACAAATAAAAAGGGCATGGAAGATGATGAAACCCACTCACAGCAATTCATGTTCATAATATATTGTTCAGAGGTCCTGAAGCTCAAGTCGGTTATCGTGGTGTATTTCACGTGGCTAACAGTTCCCGAGGGAAATTAGACAAGGCACGGGAATGCGCCCTTTAGTGCCACAATATTAATATCGGATATTCGCGTAAGCTTTTACAGGAATTAAATTGATAGTTGTCATTGGAATCGGGTCTTCAGGATGTAAAAGGATTGTGGATCAATTGGTTTGAAATTTATAGAAAATTGTAAGAGACTACCCACAGTCTTAATTATCTTTACAGGTAGTCCACCGCTGATCATATTATGTGGGTCTCTACCAAGAATGACCATAGCAATCTATTGGAAGCGATTTGCATCCAACAATTTCTTGCAACACTTATTGGCGCGTCTGAGCGCCTTGTGGAATATAGTGTTTAAATTATAGCTTTAAGAATTTACAAAGGATTTTGGGCTACCATTCACCCAGACCTGAAACAGATTTTGATGCTATTACCCTACAATTCATCATAAGTGCAAGTTCCTCTCCTCCTGATAAAAATATCTTTCAATGCAAACCAAAGACTTTAGTCATTACCTGGTCTATGCGTCATTTCCAGGCCGTCATTTCATACACCACATATTTAGAACATCTAATAAATCATAACCAATACCTCACTGAAACTTACACTCAAATACATGTCTAAATACAGCTCGATTAATTCCAGAACATACATGTCACGGAACACATTTACAATATTCGTACGCCGCGGCTTCGATCCGTCTCCAGAGATTGATGACGTCACATCTTATTGGAATTCGTCGGTGCACGCGCGACCTTGTTCTGCATACGAGCAATATGTCTTCAAGATATAGTCTTTATACAGCAGGCAATGAAACGGTAATAAAGGAATGTGAAGCTGTTGGTTTTATACTTGGGGTTTTGGTAAATTGACGCTTTGTTAGCCCGCAATGTAAAGCACACAGCAAACCAAAAGTTTGTAGAGCAAAGGTCATTGATCGCGGAAGTCAGCTGATTTTTTGTTAGTGTTACATTGCGTTAATTATAAGAAAATATATAAACAACTAAAAGTGTTTCTTTGCGATAATATTTCAACCATGTTAATAGGTTGCGAACATTAATAAGGCTTTTGGAATATTGTTCCAATTATTTTCTTTTTACTTGTTATGTTAATAACATCTAAATGAGATATTCGGGTAAAGTTTCGCGCGTCCCAAAAGCGGAAACCGTGTTGCCTTGTTTCGCACGCGAAAAATTCCGCGAAATCACACCCCCGGGGTTAATAAACCCGAGTTTGGACAACGCATTTATCAGCCGCGGGAAAACAGACATTTTTTCATCGTAAACTGATAAAATGTGTGGAAAATGTTTTTATTATTAGTTTCAATAAAATTATAAATTAAACTATGGTATTTTTTGGTACTTTAATTTATTTTTATACTTTTTACACCAAAAATTTACGAAAAAAACAATTAAGTTTCTGTTAAACACAACTTAGAAAATCCCAATGCCTTCACTGTCGATCCCTATGCAGTTGCAGTGTATGGCCGCGACAGTCTCAAAATAACAATACTTCCTGTCTAACAAAGCGATACAAGCGTTAAAACAAAATTAATTTCGCGATCGTCTGCGGGCGTCCGTCGGCGGTCTCGGCGTCCGACGCGGTCTTTTGTGCTTCGTGCAATTTTACGTGCATTGTGCATAAAGCTCGGAACGGCTGTTTGATCATTTTAATAAATACGCTTTGAATGTGCGCGATACGTTGTATTTTGCGGAGAATGTATTGTATTTATCGTGTTATTTTGATTGTGTAGTTATCTGTTTTTCTAATAGGAACGAGAAGTTTGAGCAATCGCTTAGTGGAAAATTAATACAAATGAAATTATATAAATAAAACTTTTGCGGAACCGAACCTATACTTTAGCATTCATTTATCTTTCGAACTTATCAGTTTCCAAAATGAAAGTATATGGGAAGGATTACTGTGTATTCAGGACACAAATTAACATAAATATTAAATACCACTTAAATATTATCTAAACTAAATCATGAACTACATAACTCTCCAGTGTTTACATTTCCACTGAGTCACGAAGACGCAAATAAATTATCCTCAAAGCGTATAAATAAACAGTTTAAAGCCAAGAGATTGCTTTTATTCTCGAGCACTAAATAAAGCCAAATTTTTTGGCTTGCAAACACCACCGTAAAAAGCCAGCGACAAAACTTTAGTTTCTCGGCTTAAGAACGTTATTTATTGCAAGGATGTAGGGTTTATACGAAAACAAAAACTGGGACGGATTAAAAGACATTTTACATGGGCCATGCCTGTTGCTATGTAAATGAGTTTGAGAAATTGCCTGGGGCACAAAGGTTGCAAAAAAATCTGCGTTGTTTGCGTCTAGAAGCAAGCGGCTTATATCATAGGAAGTGGTAACCGTTAGCCATATTCAGCCAGTAAAAGGATTGTTGAAATGATTATTAATTACTAGGTTTTCAGCTAACTCACTCATCGAACAAAACATGTAATAAAAGTTTTAATTTATATTCTGTTTCACTTTCAAATAAAAAACGTTTTGGTCACACAATGCATATTATTACAATTGGTAACAAAATGTATCTTCTCTGTTTTAAAAATACTTTACTTCTTTTCCTCTTTTTTGCCTGAATCCGGCCCAGGGTATTATTTTAAGCAGAGCATTAAATTAACATAATAATTTGTGTACAGCAAAAATAAAATACACTATGATTTAACTGTGAAATTTGGGAACATTTTCAATTACCGTAATTACGGAACGATTGCGCCAGGACTTTACTTCCGCTCCTATCTGATATTTCGGTTAAATTATATAAATGAGAGAAGCTTGTATAGAGTAACTAAATTTGAGCTTTTGGAATCAAAAGTATCCACATAATTTGCGTGCCATGTAATACATTTTTACCCAATTCCAGTTCATTTTACAACTACATTTTTAGATTAGCTATTTAGCTGATCTTATGTCTTTGACAATGTTCATTTCCACTTTGTTTCCCTTGGGTATTTCTGTCTGGTACGGCTGACAGCGCATTATATTTTCAGTTGACTGCAAAATCGTCGCAATTAAAAGAAAGCTACGGAGGTAATTTACTTTTAAAAAAGATTTATTACAAGAAAAATATCGCAGTATTATCCATATTTTTAGAAAGAATAGGTAATTACACAAATAAACCCATATACAAGGATTTATAAAACGCATACATATTAAAACTTTGGAAGTTAAAATTAAGAATGATTTCATTTCTTCTTCCTCCATTATTTCCCAGGCAAGAGTAATATTTTAAACCAAAGATTCGGACTGGAGTAAAGTTATAAGCGAACCCATTAAGGCAATCAGGGGTCTTCAACCTTTTTTGGAACTGAGCCAATCTTTCCGTTTTACAAACTTTACCCTAAACGTGGCTGGTGTTAATTGCTCCCTTAAATTATCTTCTGGCGAATACCTTCTAATCTCACTTCACAGGTAGACGAGTATAACATGTGACGCTAAATTAGTGATCTAAGTTAAATATTACCTTCTAATTTAACTTAGTACAATGACACGTGAACGATGAAGGGTTGATGTTTCGTTTAAAACATGAATAATGTTACGGTTTGTATTTCTTAGATACACAAAATTCATGTTTGGTTTCTATAGGCGAACTATCTATTTTGAGTTTATTTATTTAAGAGCTACACACACATAAATAAATTAATTAATAGATAATAAAGTGCGTGGTGGCCTGTTGGTAACGGACCAGACGCGGCTGCCAAATTATCCACGGTGGTCGCGTTCTCAAATCCCAGCGCACACCTACGACTTTTCGGAGAAAAGTGTATTGGTAGTCAATCACCAGGCGCCATAAATAATATAAATAAATAAATAAATACACCCAACAGTCACATACATAGTCCTGACCCCACACTAAGATCGAGTCTTGTGTCGTGGGTATCAGAATCTACGAGAGACTTTTCGGTCTCACAAACACCCAGACCCGAAACAAATACCTGTGGATCACACAAATATTTGTTTCGGTGCGGGGATCGAACCCGCGGCCTCTCGTTTCACAGCCGGCGTCTAACCAACTTCGCCACGGAGGCTGTCAACGGTGCCATAACGGTGATGGAAAAGATCGTGAAGAAACCTGCATACCATAGCGATTTCTAAGAATATCTATGGTACGTACATATGGAAAGTCCACCAGCACTAGGCCAGCATAGTGGACTATAAAGAAGATAGATAAAAAATAAGGGGCCAAGTAGCTAAAATGCAACATACATATAATAAGTCTACATTATGACTCCAAATGTATAACATACAAAGAAAAGCCTTGTTTCACTCGCGTTGCTGACAAATGCATGTGAGCATGCAGCTCAACAAGCACCAGATGAAATATTAGGCAAAAACGGAGGGGTGGGGGGGAGGTTGAAGTGACGTCTAAATCTCGTTACCGCCAGGCCGTGACACTCCATTACCTGCCCGAATTTATTACCGCCGACCAAGGTATGAGAGGCTGAGGGTGACAGGACAGTTCGTGAGGGTCTGTATGACTTCTTTACATCAAATAAATATATATAGGTATGTATCATAGCTGAGTACAAGCAGATTGATGGGTACTGTAGAAAGCTGCGTTTGAAAATAATGTGTACATTATAAAGTAAAAAAAAAAACATATTTATCCACATCATAAGTGGCATTTAATACACCTTGCGATTGAAGTTTTAATATTTTGCACTATAATTGAGTTTTTTTGTGATATTAGTTTTCAATTAAGAGTACGATAGATGCTATAAACGACCACGCTACTCTACTATTCATTGGTATACTTCAGGTACCTACCACGGGAATTAATGTAAAAATCTTTGTAGTATATGGTTTACTCGTGACGATTTCCTTCACATTCATCATGAATAAGTCGACCAATACTCTTGGTGAGACATAAACTACTTGGTCTTAAATAAGACTCAGACTCAAAGGCTGAAACCGCTTTTCTCTCCTCCCACATCCCACCACGATGCGCAGTATAACAAAATACTTTAAGACATGAAACATAATTCTTCGGCTCGTTCGTGTTGTATTAATAAAACAAGACGGGCGCCCCCGCCAGGATTTGCCTAGACATTCATGATAGACTTACATTCTACTGTTTTATACATACATACATACATACATAAACTCACGCCTTTATCCCCGAAGGGGTAGGCAGAGGCGCTACTAGGACACCCACATTTCGCCTTGCATGTTCCGTCCCACGATGTGATAGGGGGCGAGCCTATCGCCATATCGGGCACAAATTCCTGACTCCGGGCTGACAATGAATAGAAAAATCCAATATCTCTTTGCCCGACCCGGGATTCGAACCCGAGACCTCAGCTTTGTAACCGTACCGTAATACAACTACGCCACCGAGGCAGTGTTTTATAATAGAAGATAATAAAACTACGTAGGAATATGTAATTTTTTTTTGATATAATTAATTAATAACCATTTTAAAAGGCTGCTATGGAAATTCTTGAGGCATTCTTGTTCAGCAGTAGACTGCATATTATAGCTAATTATGGTTATGATTCCTGACGTTGTGAGATATTAATAAAGATTTTATTACTAGGTCAACTCAATTATTTATGTGATTAGTTTCATCATTCCTAACTTATTCAGTCTAAATCACGAAAAAAAAAACGTATAATTCTGCTTGAATAAATATTTTGTGACAGTAAAATACATTAATCCGACATAGAACAATTACCCTATAATTCCTTGCAATTAATCTCCAGAGCTATCTATTATAGTGCATCCAGGAAGTGCAATATAATACAATAATTGTCAGGTCGTGTATCCTCCCCTGGCAAGTAATAACGGCCATCCCCACATTATGGTTTCACAAATATTATCTATATATTTTCTATTTTAGGTCATCACAATAAACAATAACGGCCTTATTCATATACAGTTTTAAAACCTATTTTAGTTATTTAATGTTTTGTCCCTTTCGAACGACTTTAGAATTCAGTTTGAGCGAAGAAGACAACAAATTTGATAGCTAAAATAGGTTTTACAACGGTCTATGAACAAGCTCGTAACTATTTACAATATATTGGATAAGTAATAAGCAGAATGCAATGCAAAAATACATGATTTGCATGCATTATAAGGAGATTCCTTACTCTAGGGTCCTAATATCCGGGGGTTTGATCCTTAGCCTCACCGTTGTACGGTAAATTAGTAACCAATATTCACATACATAAAATAACACCTTCTTCTTAGGAGGAGTAGGCAGAGGTGCTACCAGGACACCCACATTTCGCCTTGTATGTTCGTACCACGATGTGATAAGGGGTGACCCTATCGCCATATCGTGCACAAATTCCTGACTCCGGGCTGATAATCAATAGAGAAATCGAATATCACCCGACCTGGGATTCGAATCCGAGACCTGAGCTTTGTAATCGTACCATAGTACAACTACGCCACAGAGGCATTCCACCAAGGCAGCAATATTTATATAATTTTAAATATGAAATAAAGAAAAAACCACAAGACAAGTAATTACGCCACCGTAAAAACAAGATACAGTCGGAAACAAGCTCTGCATGGCGATACGATTTACGTCGCGGTTGTAATAAAGGAAATTAAAGCAGTTAATCTTTACAATTTATCTTGATTTAAAAACGCTATAATGTTTATGATGTTCAATATAATGCTTCCATTTCCGACTTGAAGGCTTCCTATAGCGTAGTGACCGGTATGGGTTGAGACGGTAGAGGGTGTAGGTTCGAACTAGGATATACAATTATTATTTTGAGTTAATGAAACTACGTGTGATGTTTTCTTGTTTATTTATGGCTGTTTAAATGGTATTTCAACAAGCCTGAAAGATTTCGATATTAATTAGGAAGGTCTGAGAACTGCCTCAGTCCGTAATAGACTATTAGATTAAATTAGTTAGTCCGCATGATATTTAGGACTTTAACCTATAATGGAAATCCATTTCGAGTAGGTACTATTATAGTTTAAAAGATATATATTAAAAAAATCGGATAGCAATTAATATGAAATGCATTTTGCCTTCATAAATATTTTATTTTTATAAAAACACGATGATCATAGTTATTTTGCTTCATAGCTTGAGATTATGTATAGGTTTCATAGCTAGATTCCGTGTTTCTAATTTTTTACATAACCAATTTTCTCAACACACGAGCACTGTCATTCTAAATTAAAACTTTTTGATGTTTTTATTGGCAATATTTGGCCCTATTCTTACGCTCGTCTTTGTTTCGTCCTAAATGAGAAAATCTTTTGTCCCTTTTGCTTTCGGTACAAAGACAACTTGTATAGATCCTTGGCTTAGTAATATTAGTAAGCTAGGATAATTTCCTATAGTTTCGATTGATGACGTATTGCTGAGGATTAAACTAATGAAAACTTTAACACATTTTTCCATGACAGAGTACACTCAGAACACCATGCATTACAAGGTGATGCTGTTTTTTGGGAGAAATAAACATTGCGGTGGTACCTACTCAGGCGGCCTCTCACATATGAGAAACCTACCACCAGTAATACACTTCGTTTGATCATTAAACCTTGACATATACAATAAGTTATATAATATTTTATTTATTTAGTACATCTCAAATGTGATTAAAACACATAAACTTATACAATATATCTTACAACGCATATTTGTAATACAAACCTAAGAATATGAAAGAGCAATCGGTGCGGAAGTGTAGACTAATATTAACTTACTGAAGTTTGCGCGTTAGTGGCGACCGCTCGCGGAGCCACTGTTTATCTTTACAAATACAGCTGACAAGTGGAAATGTTTATTGCTCTCTATCTTTGTATAAAATATTCTATCTATGCATCCTATGTATAAATAAATACACCTAAAAGTCACATACATAGTCCTGACCCCACATTAAGATCAATTAAGTCTTGTGTCGCAGGTATCAGAACTACGACAGACTTTTCGGTCTCGAACACCCAGACCCTAAAGAAATATTTGTGGGCGGCACAAACATTTCTCTTGGTGCGGGAATCGTACCCGCGGTCTCTCGTTTCACAGCTGGCGTCCAACCAACTGCGCCACGGAGGCTGTCAAATCTATCTATATATTCAGCCACAAGAAGTCCACTGCTGAACATAGGCCTCCCCCAAGTATCTCCTCATCGATAATCCAGCGACTTACCAACCTGAATCAGGTCGTCCGTCCACCTTGCCCGACACTTCACTTGCCTGTCCACGGCCACTTCAGAACCTTGGATGTTATAAATAATGTAACAACTTATAAAATATTATATACATACATTTATTGAAGATGGCTATTTTATATCAGAAAAGGATAAAGCTGTTCGGAGTGTTTATATGTCAACGCCACTGTTGAGAAACTTTACTGATCAATGCAATACTTTGTATGCACTCAAACATTTTTCCTGTTACGGATATCGAATCCAGCCCCACGTTTCACAGCCGGCTAGGCGACCGCTACACTATAAATGTGTACACATATTTACTAATGGTCTTATTCATAGACAATTTTAAAACCTATTTTAGACAAAACATTCGATAACAAAAATAGGTTTTAAAACTCTATGAACAAGGCCGTAAGTAAATACAGTTGTTTCTAGTATAAACCAGAGAGAAACACTTTTAACGAGAAAGCATCTCTAGGTTATTGATCACACAGTTGTGTTTCCATGTGACACCTGCATGATGGATGACAGACGTATTAAAAATACTATTACTTACACTACGTCGGAAAGTTTGGTTGAAGTTTGGAACATGGTAAAATCAAAGAACTGGCATGTATGTATATTCTCTTTCACAGAATGGTTTCTTATATCTACGCGAAAGTTACACATTGAATTAAACTATTTTTACGGATTTTATAGCGGTTTTGAGTTTTTTTACATTTTTTAACATCCCGACTTTTCGATTGCTTTCCAGCTATCGTGGTCACGGGGCGGACTGAGATATTAGTCACCCGCTCAGTGGCTCTACATACTATAGAAATACTTGTTAAGACCTCTACGGCTTGTAGGTTTTCCCACGATGTTATCATTTACCTGTAAAGGGTAACGCTCAGTAACAATCATAAAATCAGTATAACTATCGATCACTCCCACATCTTCTTCATATATTCATATATATGGTTATATAACCCAATTTATGAACTAGGACCCATTTTGTTCCCGTTGCTGTTTTATTTAACGCTGAGTTGAAAGTTTGCGCAGCACGATCTCGTACTGCAAACGTATCGTCCCACCCGTGTTTGTACGAGAACCATTGGAAGAAAAAAGAATTTTATTTTCAACTGCAGTTCAATTGGTTTCCGAGATTTGACCCTTGTAAATACACATCTTGAAAAATAAGTCGGCTGTTTAAAAATAAAGATTCGGTGGACATACCAAGACAAATATTTGTGTTATTATTTATTGCAGGACGAAAAGCTGTGGATGAAAAAGTTTCCTGTACTTCTAATAGTTAAATATCTAATTTAATGTGGCGTCAGGACTATGTGAACGAAGTATATTTATCTACTAGTATATTGTTTTTAAATTCATACGAGTTGTAATCTTCTATATCAATCTAATTATTTTGCAAAATCCGTCACAAGTAAACATTAATAGATCGAAATACTAACATTAAAATTGCAACCATATTCCACAGATTTGTGTCTTGAAAACCGTCTTCTAAATTACCATTCGTACTTAGAAGGCAATTCATCATTCCACAAATTACTTTAGCTTACGTTCAGAAAGTTATAACAAAACTTGTTTAATCGCTTTTATTAACTGAATTTCATAATGGCCCATCTCAAAAATTTGACAGACGTCTTTATGAAGTTAATTTAATTTAAATATTCATTGCAAAATCGGTTTTGTGGTAGAGTATGGTTTACGAATCATGAGGGCCCAGATTCAATTCTCAGATTAGGCAATTGTATGATATATATATTTTTTAATTGTAGTTTAACTTTTACTTGGAATTGTGAATGCCTGTTGATAGAAATAACTCGACCAAATGCGGGAGCATCTACCTATGCCTCGGGTACAACAAACATAACCTTATATTAAATGTGACAAAAATATGTTCTTCTAATTTACTCTAATCTTCTACATGTTAAAAGACCACGACTATCTATGTAACTGTTGTGCGAATATATTAATAAGTTACTTTGTATGTTGTACACACACAAAATATTTAATATGTATATTTCATCTAGCAACATTGTACGACATACGTCACACAGTGTTGCAAGTATTCTCCCACATTTTGACAAGTTTGCTAGCTCTTGTTCAGTTTTCCATTGCTCTTTGAAAGCGCAGCTCAATACGCAACTGTGTACTTAGTTCAAATTAACCTTTAATTACACTCCGTAGATAATTATATTACATTGTTTTTACTATACAAAGAAATGTACCCTTCTGTGACTTTAGAATGTTGGTAGTAAGTTTCTACAAATTAAAATATTGATTAATAAACATGTTTCATCTAGCAACACTGTACGACCAACGTCACACAGTGTTGCAAGTATTCTCCCACAATTTGACAAGTTTGCTAGCTCTCATTCCGTTTTCCATTGCTCTTTGAACGCGCAGCTCAGAGCATTGCTGTGTACTTAGTTCAAATTAACCTTTATTTACACTCCGTAGATAATTAAATTGCATTGTTTTATGCAACAAAGAAATGTTTAATGTATCCTTTTGTCTCTTTAGATTTTTGGTATTAAATTATTATAACAAATTAGTGATGAAAATAATAAAAGAGATAACATAAATTGACTTACTCGTAATTTCACTTAATATACGTTATTTTGTGATCATAATAGGAACGCTTTAAAAACTACAAATTTAATATAAACCAAACGCCTGCCTCGATGGCGTAGTTGTACTACGGTAAGATTACAACGCTGAGGTGTCGGGTTCGAATCCCGGGTTGGGCAAAGTGATATTGCATTTATCTATTAATTATTTATCAGTCTGAAGTCAGGAATTTGTGCCCGATATGGCGATAGGCTCGCCCCCTATCACATCGTGGGATGAAACATACAAGGCGAACCCCTTCTGGGAAAGCGGCGTAAGTTTATGTATGTATGTAAACCAAATGCGAGAAGTCATCTAATGAAAAATAGTCATTGCTGCCCACGGTCGCCCAAAGATCTAAGTTATGGTAAAGACCTAAATAGATGGTCTATCTTTCAAATTATAGAATAATTCCTATTTAAGGAGAGGACCGCTGGTCATTGTTACGGTTAAGGCTCCTGTAATCTCATTGAATAATAAAACACTAAAGCGAGGCTTCAATTAGAACTATATCTAGTCAAACACATTCACACAAAACACTAAAATCCGAACGTGACTGCGACGCATTAGCGTCGAGACCCGCAAACATCCGTGATCCAATTTAAAATGAAAGCGATTTTTAATAGAGAAATACAATCGGAACACACGTGCGGTGTTCCGCGATCACTTTTCATCGACAGTGTAAACCCAGCTGGTTGGATAGTGCAAAATTGGATTTAGAAATGGGAATCGAATGGCAAACCTCATTCGGCGCGGGAATAATAGGCTGCTGTTGAGTTATTCTATTTTGATTCTAGCGCGAGAGCCTGCGGGATCGGCTCCTTACATTGCAAACTTGATTGAAATGCGCGTGAAATACAATTGTAGACAGTGATGAGGACAGTATAAAAAAGGCTCCAAAAAGTCCCATATAGTTCGGTTAACATGGATATTCAGAACGGAGTTATAATTTTACGACCAGCTGTCTGCTTGATGTCAACTCTTTTCAGGACTAGGACTTTAAGAGTACGAAGCTGGCCTAATGAGGTTGGATTTAGAAATGGGAATCGAATGGCAATCCTCGTTCGGCGCGGGTTATTCCAAATATTTTGATTCTGTTGTGAGAATCTGCGGAAACGGTTTCTAGTGTTGTGACAAGAATAATGTGAGTTTTTAAAATAACTTTAAATTGTTGGTGGTTAATGGTTGGTACAGTGTAAATAATATAGGCAGAATTATGTTGTGCTTTAATTAACATGCTTTTTCACTTCTGTTGCAGAAAAATGTGCGTTTTTATTTTATTAACGGCTGTCTGACATCAACCTTTTTTGTCATTTCAGTCTACATTCTAAAATAATGATCTGGTAGATTGCGGTTGATAAATTTCAAAATCCTAAATTCTTGGGGAGACCTCTCAGATATACAAGTTTCTTTCCGAAGCTTTTCTTCACCAATAAAGCAACCAATAATAAATACACAATTATATGAACTTTAAAAACTTTTAAAAGTTATGCAATAAATAAATAAAAATATACCTACCCAATTTTGGGTTCAGCTCCGAAGCTATTTCGTCTCGCAGAGTCATCGTAGGCTTTGCTTGTCGAGTATCGGCCATAATACCGATCTGCACAGCTCCTTTAAATCGCACAGATTACCTACCTAAATCCTTCACACTAAATAGCTGTCGAGGATCACGAATTTGCACCTAGTGTATGGGGAACTGAATCTGTAATAGTAGTTTCGTGAGTTTAATATAAAAGTGCAGCCATTTAGAAATATCCCTGTATATGTTGTCAATGGTATCGGTATTATTAACCCTTCAGATGGCTTGCAAGTCACGCATAATTACGATTTGATTAGAAATACTTTACGCTTTAAAATCTCACCTCTGACATGAGGAGATAATTGATAGTGACACGATTCGCGGAAGATACTTTTAACTTCACCATTTTACATCCATCAGACATGTCGATGAAGGAGATACAGATGTGTTGTAGTAATTAATGTGTTCTTTTTCCTTTTTTTATACAAAAGTACAGAACAAAGCTTTGCTAATAGCTTAAGGCATACCTACATAGAAACAGTGGGCGTTGCATTCCCGGTGTCCCGCCACATTCCGGCGCACTGTGCGGCGACCACAGCGACCACGCGACCACACAACTATGTACATGCTCAAGTTTATCACGTGTGAAATTATGTGAGAGAAACCGACTGGAGCTGTTACGACTTTTTGGAATTGAATCGTAACGAAATATTCTTTAATTAAACAGGCTTTTACATCTTTGAATTATGTGTGTGGTATAACATTTAATAGATACCCCAGCTGTGTACGGAGTTGTAGCTCTAAAAGGAAACGGCTCGAAAATTGAGTGTGTGAGAACAAAAAGTCTCTCGTAGTACGACTACGACTTTTTGGAAATGTGAGAAATATAGAGTTATAACAAATCAATCAGTGATAGAGTGGATTAACTGTGTATTGTGCGGTGCTGGATTTGATTCTCGGTTATTAATTTTGGGTAGGTAGAATGATTTGGTACCACGTTATCGTAATTGGATTTTATGTAAGGCTTGACGCTTACTATAAGCCGTCGTATGTAGAATTAAAAGCCATTTTTTTTTACAGCTTGTCAAACAACTTCGATGTCTCCATGGAGCAATTTTAAAAGATAAGATCTTGTACAAGTATCATAAAAAATAACATTATGTCATTAAAAATAAAACGTTATCTGAAGCACAAAATCTAATTATTTTCAGCTCTACAGAAAGCCGTTTTAACAGTCCATAATATTATATTATCTTACCGCGGTAATTGAATACATTTTCCTTTGAAACGCAACCAATGATATTATAAATAATTTCCTCGTGGAAGCATCTCGAGCCTTTATCGAACATGCCTTGAAGCCATTTTCCAGTTTATGCTTCCACACCTTGCTGTCAGGTTGGCTTGAACAATTGCCCTTTGAGCTGTCAGGAAATCATTTGGAATTTTGACAGCCTCGGTGGAGCAGCCGGTTAATAGTCAGCGGTGAAACGAAAGGCCGGGGATTCTATGCCGGCAACGAGGATAATGTTTGTGTGGCCCACAATTTGTTTTGAGTCTCGGTGTTCTGAGCCTTAAAAGTCCTAGGATGGTGACACTCATGCTCAAATCTCATGTGAAGCGACGACTTTGTTGTGTTATTTTTTTACATTTGAGGAGCTACTGCGCCTCCTTCCTCGCTTCTTTTTCCTTTCAAATTTTTACCTTTGACAGCCCAGTAAGAAATCTACGATCCAAATCTTGCAGAAATCCATAGGCGACGTTAATCACTTCCCTTGCTTAATACGGCTCGTTTGCTGCCCTCATGCAACATAATAATAGATAATCGGTAAATACTTCCTCCAACCCAAAATATCTTCCCGAAAGATTTTCGTTTCCGCAAGAATTTCTCTCACGCAAAGATACAATAAAGGGATTGTAAGAAATATTACACGTTATCTAAGGAAGATTGCTGTCTTTAGAATACGTGTGGGTGCAAAGCACTCATTATCGTCCACGATTACCAACGCTTCTGCCTACCATTGTACTATTGGGTGAGTTGGCGTAATGCATGAGATTTCTGCGTAAAGGCTAGCCGAAGAAAGAGACAGATGCATGTGTTATGCTGATGACTGAAAGTGAAAGAGTGATGTGATTTCATAGATGCATAATAAATATTAAATTAGTGATTAACTTTTGATTCTATTTTCCTAGGTAAAAATGGAACCCTTATGGGATCACTTCGTTGTGCGTCTGTCTGTCTGTCAAGACCCTTTGTTCAGGAACGCGTGAAGTCATTAAGCTGAAATTCAGATCAAATACTCAGGTCTTTTGTCCCTCGGAGCTGTGAAAAAATCAAACTTCTAAGCCAACGCAATCAAAAGATGCAGCCGTTTATGCTGCAAATCTCTACTCGTACTTCACAGCTACATAACCTTACTAATCTGCCGGCCTACATCTGTAACTATGTTTGGTTTTTAATTATCTTTTTATTTTGATTAAATTAATATAATATTTAAGTTTATTTCGCGTGTAACTTACGCCATAGGCTGTGCAATAGGGAATCTCCGGAGCGTGTGTTTAATCAGCAGCTGTAGATTGTCTAAGCAATATGGTGTCTTGTTCCAAAACCAACGTGAATCCTACCTCCACCTGCAAAATATTAGTTTAGTAGTACCTATAGTGACTCGTGAGATCCTTAGTTTGATTCCCGAGTCGGGAAAATACTTGTGAGTTCGACTTAAAGGATATGAGTTATTTGGACTGCCTCGGTGGCGTAGTTGTACTACAGTGCGGCTTCAACGCTGAGGTCTCGGGCTCGAATCCCGGGTGTGGTAAAGTGATATTGGATTTTTCTATTAATTATCAGTCAGCCGGAGTCAGGAATTTGTGCTCGATATGACGATAGGCCTATCACATCCTGGGACGGAACAGACAAGGCGAGACGTGGGTGTCCTGGTTACTACTAGAAGAATCTCTGCCTTCCCCTTCTGGGAGTGAGTTTATGTATCTATGTATGAAATTGGAATTTATGTCCGTAAGTCTCGAATCGCGAAATTTCAACATAGTTTGCGCAGTTACTTGTCCACACACTTTCCAATATACTGGTGCAAACTGAGACTTGTACAGTTATATAATCACGTATATGGCGGCCATTAGGTAATTTAGGTGCACGACGTAATAACATAAATACATACTTATTAATAAATAGTTCAACACACTTCGCTTAACAAAAGAAATATCTTAAGCCTTAAGTCTTACTAAGTGCGTGGTGGCCTGTTGGTAACGGACCAGACGCGGCCGCCTACATGTTCACGGTGGTCGCGGGTTCAAATCCCAGGGCACACCTCTGACTTTTCGGAGTTATGTGTGTATTGATAGTCAATCACCACGCACTTTAACGGTGAAGGAAAACATCGTGAGGAAACCTGCATACCGTAGCGATTTTGAAGAATTTCTACGGTATGTAAGTCCGCCAACCCGCACTAGGCCAGCGTGGTAGACTATATGGCCTAACCACTCTCAATCGATTCTCTCAATTGTAGAGTAGGCCCGTGCCCTGCAGTGGGACGTATATGGGCTGATATAGATATAGATATATAGAAGTCTTACTGCCAATAATTTAAGCCTTTATTTATCGCCAATGATTTGAGGCTTAATAAGATAATTAATTGCGTATTCCGACACTGAGGAAAAAACTTTCAAACGCCTCAGACTGTTCTGAAACAGTTTATCAAGCAACACTAAAGAGAGACTGGCTCAAAGAAATTAGGACTAACCCAATATCTTTTAATATAGATTCTGCTGTATTAAAATAAACTATAGTGAAAAAAAAAATATATTTTATAACTAAAGAGAGCGAATGATACGATACGCACTATTATGAGCGTAAAAAATGTAATATAATCTTCTTTAGAGCTACATTGTCGGCCTTATTCATAGACAGATTAAAAACCAATGTTAGTTGTAAAATGATTTGTCCCTTTCGAACGATTTAAGAATTGAAATAAAGCTATTTTTACGGATTTTATCGCGATTTGGTTTAATTTTTACATTTTTTAACTTCCCGACGTTTCGATTACTTTACAGCTTTCGTGGTCACGGGGCGGACCACGAAAGCTTTTTATTTCAATGTGTAACATTCGCGTAAATCTAAGAAACCATTATGATTTAAGAATTTATTTTGAGCGAAGCAGACAAAACATTCGAAAACTAATATAGGTTTTAAAACTGTCTATAAGGCCATATGTCTTCTCTATAGATCTAAGAGGAGATTCTAAATGGAGCTGCGTGCCTACTGCCCAGTTGAATAGTCGGCACTTGGCCTAACCCTGTTGATCAATC
This sequence comes from Deilephila elpenor, assembly GCA_949752805.1. Taxonomy (NCBI): domain Eukaryota; kingdom Metazoa; phylum Arthropoda; class Insecta; order Lepidoptera; family Sphingidae; genus Deilephila; species Deilephila elpenor. The sequence goes on along the minus strand of OX457096.1, from coordinate 14,863,636 downwards.
CAATCACTCAACGTCTTGACAGCAAATATGTACGCAATCAATACTGAGTAACGACTTAACTTAAGACGATCTAAAGGCTTGGTTAGAATGTAGGTTAGCCACGAGTCTTATGTCAACGGTATCAGACACACACACTCCCTCTCTTTCTCTCTCTTCAGCCATTACAAGAGAGAGGTCGCAAATACTCATGCTCAAAACAAGAAATATTACTCACAATGTAATAATAAAATACTTGATAATTCTCGATTGATATAAAATCAATGCAGGAAATGAATAAATTTTCGCGAAATATACGAAAACAGCTACACGTAATAATAAAATTATCTGGATTAAAGTATTAAAGATAATAATATGACTGGCAGAATTAAAGAACGCACAAGCACACGGCGAAATCACTTGATAGTCGATATCATAATCCCGAGGCATTAAAATTAATGCGGTCAGGTGTGAACGTGACTCGCATGGCGGGTTCCGTGGACGATAATTTAATATTGGTCTGTATCTTACATTGAAATGTAATTCATCGGCAGTATTCGGTATGATGAATCGAAATCGAACTTAAAATTGAGAGATATTTGTTGATATCATTATTGATATGATGGTGGGGAGCCTAATAAAATGTTCACATTACTATTAACCTAAATCTCTATCTAATAATAATTTAGTTTTTAGAGAGTAAGCCTGCTGTTTTATAACCAAGCCAGTTTTTAATTTTGTAAATGAATAAACGCGCTCACGACTAGGAAAATTTCTTGTCAGCCATGTTTAAAATTAGTTGTATAAATAAGAACAGTTAATGAAAAAATAAAATAAATAAGAAAACCTCATAGCGACAACATACGAGGAAAACATATAAATAAAAAAGACGTAAATAGTTTCTTAAATTTATTTTATTCCAATATACAGTATAAAGATAATCTCGAACCATTCTCGCTGACCCTGGACTCACATATACCACATAGTAATCCCACACACCTCTTTTTTACATCCATGAAATCCCGTCCAAAGTAATGACGGAAAGTTTACTCAGGTACTTGTTCTACAATTTTATGCACTTTATTTTACATATTATTTTGACAAAGTTGGACGGGCAACTTGGCATAATATCTATTGGGTCTTTCACTTTGCGCATACGGAAGCCAAAAATAAAAAATCGTATTAACATTCAGAACTGATTATTTTATTAAGTCTAAAAATGGATTACATGTGAACTGTGGATTAAGTTGTTCGCAGTTCCCAACAGTAACCCTCGTGCTTAGTTCAGCGAGTCGGGGAGAACGACCACATCAGGAATGTCGATTTCGGGAAGGGCGGGGCTGGGGAGAACCACTGGTTCAGGGACAGCAACCTCAGGGAAAACTGGGTTGGGGAGAACCACTGGCTCAGGGACAGCAACCTCAGGGAAAACTGGGTTGGGGAGAACTACGGGTTCAGGGACAGCAACCTCAGGGAAGACTGGGTTGGGGAGAACTACGGGTTCAGGGACAGCTACCTCGGGTAGGGCGGGGTTGGGAAGAACCACGGGGGCGGGAACATCGACGATATCAACGGGGGAAGGAGCGGCCTCAGGAGTAGCCACGACCTGAGCTCCGTTCACTTTGATAATGATTTGGACGAGCGGGGACTGACCGTCTCCAGGGATGGTAATGACGGGGATCGGCTGCTCAACTACAGCAGGTCCGATGGCGATGGGGTCGAAGGACTCCAGGATGGCGGGTCCGACTGCGATGGGGGAGGTGACGATGGGCTCGGGGCCACCAGGGCTGATGCCAACATCGGGGATGACGGGCTCGAGGCCGCCGGGGCTGATGCCGACACCGGGGATGACGGGGACGACGCCACCGGGGCCGATGCCGACGTCGGGGATGACGGGCTCAATGAAGGAGCGGGTAGGGCCCGCCACGGCCAGGGCCACCACGGAAGCGATGATTAACAGGGTTTTCATATTTGCTGCAAACACGAAAGAATATAATTAAAAATCTGATACGATATAAAAATAACGTCAAAAATCTTATACATAAATCTGGAGGTCTTGAGAATGTGCGTAACACCAATGGCACCTCTGCCTATCCCAGCGCGGATATAGGCACAAACTAACGTTTGTATTTACAAAACAATTCAATTACAATAATAGCACTCCTGATATTAATATTTCACATTAATTTTAAATTTCACAAATATACAAAAATCACTTTTTCTAATGAAATTATTTACCTGTTCTGTTTGCTTAGTTAGTCAACGAACTATGCTCGATATCTCTTATAATACGTTTATATACAAAACTCAGTATCAATTTTTGACAAATAATTAACAAATTGTGATAATAGATTTATGACACTTAATTCCATAATTCAGATTATCAGTGGAAGTGTACAAGCGGGATTAACGAATGTGATTGATCGTGCGGACTCAGTAAACCGGACTGTGATAGGATTACGCGAAATTAACCTACACAGTGCGAAAAAGCTACAAGCGACTGGATGCGTAAAGCAGCAGACCGGGCTCTGTGGCGTACCTTGGGAGAGGCCTATGTCCAGCAGTGGACTGCAACGGGCTGATGATGATGATGATGTTTATAATTAGTTATATATTAGTATACAGGGTGAATTTTTCAAGTAGGCGTGGATGGCCAAATCCGAAATTATGAGGAATAGCGAAAAATAATGAAAAGAATCACGAGCCCGATTTTGATGAAAACTGAAACGAATCGAAGGAATCGAAACTGACGATTTTGAAAAAAATTACACATGCTGTATTATTACACCATTTCATAATGTTGCTAATAAAGATAGTAGCACGCAAGTCCGAGTTCTGGAATTAACTCCCTACCTCAGTGTTCCCCGAATCGTTATTTAAACGAGGTTTGTAGAGAGCATTAACCATACGGTATGCAAAAGATTAATGGTATTCTTAGCATCAAGCCAATGAGTAGCGGCGGCAGCTTAACATCAGGGTAAACCCCTAGATCGTCTGCCTACAAATGCAGTAATTGGAAAGTAAGTATTTCATTACGGTACACGCACTTTAACGGTGAAGGAAAACATCGTGAGGAAACCTGCATATGGCACTAGGCCAGCGTGGTGGACTATATGGCCTAACCATTCTCAACCAATTCTCTCGATTGTAGAGTAGGCCCGTGCCTTGCAGTGGGACGTATATGGGCTGATATAGATATAGAAGTATTTCATTAAAATTCCCTCCATAAATCTTATCAAAGAATCACGCAAATATGAGGATTATATCATTTAAAACATTTACAACATAATAAATTTTGTAACGTTTAAATCGTAGTATATATCATTAAATTAATTGCGCAGTAAAACATAATGCGGGCGAAATCAGATTATTCATAACTAGCAAATGCAGGCGGTTTTACTCGTGTATTTAACCATTAGCCTAGGAACAATGGTTTTACTGAAGTTTAGAAATCCTGGGATTTTTATTTCGCGCTTAAGTAGGATTAAAGTTAAGAGTATCAAGTGTTATGGATGAATTGGGAAAGGTTTAATTTTAGGGACGTTTTTTTTTAACATCAACTCATAAGTTTAATACAAGTATGTCTTTTCTTATTGAGATACACATATAACTAACTAGGATTGGAAACGTAACAAAGACCTCAAGATTTATGCATGTTTGATTTTACTAGTCTTAAAAATATTAACGGATAATGCCCTCAATTATTCGAGCATTACCTGATTGAGAAATTAAGTAGATTCACTATTCGTAATATTTAAGTGCTTCTTGGGACAACTGGCTAGTTTTTACAAGGAAAGGCAGCGAAAAATTAATTATTAACAATTAAAATTGGTGGCGTAGTTGGTGGTCTTGGTTTCGAATCCCGGGTTGGGAAAAGTGATATTGGGTTTTTCTATTCATTATCAGCCCGGAGTCAGGAATTTGTGCCCGATATGGCGATAGGCTAGCCCCCTATCACATCATGGGACGAAAACATACAAGGCGAAATGTGGGTGTCCTCGTGGCGCCTCTGCCTACCCTTTCTGGGACAAAGGCGTGAGTTTATGTATGTATGTATTAAAAAAATGCGACACTTCTTCGTGTCTATTACTATGTAACAATCATTATCAATAAATGAACAGATATGAATACTTTTGTTAAGTAAGGCAATAGATACACGAATGATTTATGAATGATTGTTCGCATGAATGGCGCCCTTTGGCTCCTACGTCACAACTGTCATAAATTAAATTAATATTTTTATTGCACTGGATAAAGCTAATGAGGATAAGGATTACTATGACTAATTGTATGTATTTTGAAAAACGTGACTTAGAATTAGCGTGTGGAATAATAAAGGTGGAGTTTTTAAATTATTATTATTCTAGCGCGCCACAGTGACTGTACTGCACCTGATCATAAGCGCAAATGCCGTCCAGACAGGGCATCATCAATTACGCTGGTCTGCTGAGTTGCTTCTTCACGCTACAGCTTTGAATGATGAAGTAATAAAAAAGTAAAGGTGATCATTTAAATCCATATGGGTTAATTTTAAAGTGGCAGATATGAGATCAGTAATTATAAAAAAAATATGAGGTGGTTCGTCCTTCATATGCGCAAGGGCGACAGGGTAGGCACCACCGTTTTGTCTATTTCGGCCGCAAAATAATATTGTGTAAGCACTGTAATTTTGTTTTGAATTAAAGGATCAATCTTGTCTTTGTCATCAATAATAATATTCGTAAACCAGTATAAAACTATAATATGTTTAATTACAATTTTAGAATGTCCGCCCATCCGCACTAAGCCATTGTGGTGGATTGTGAACTGTGGCCTAAGCACACTTAATTGAAATCTCAGTTGTAAACGATTATGGGCTAGTACAGTACAGTATACAACATATTTAACAAAGACATAAGCAGTATAAATTGATTAAAAGCTAATGGGCCGCTGGCGATGTGATAAGGGCCCTGGTGCGAACCAGTGCTAGTCGCCGTTGCACGCTTTCGCACATGCTGTCATGGAGGAACTGGATGTGTAGAGGGGTAGGCAGGTATTATACAGCCAGTCTTCGCTACACAAACATTGAGCTTGAGTTCGTTACTATGATTTGGATGCTGAAAATGGACGGTAAGAGGTATCCAGTCATTTTTCATTTTTTGAATTGCACCGGTCAGTTCAAGCCCAACTATCTATCTATATCAGCCCATATACGTCCCACTGCGGGGCACGGGCCTACTCTACAATCGAAAGAATCGATTGGTTAGGCCATATAGTCCACCACGCTGGCCTAGTGCGAGTTGGCGGACTTACATACCGTAGAAATTCTTTAAAATCGCTTCAGTATGCAGGTTCAAGTCCAATGATTGTTATTTTATCATCTTTTCTCCCTATATTACCCTATTTGTTTTCATAGTCCGGCAAAGTAACTATGATTGTTTAGTAGTATGGTTGGTTATAAAAGGCCGAGACCAGAATCAGGTGAAAAGCCAACTCGATTGTAGGATGTATGCTATAAAAAACGAACTTATTAGTTATTTATTGTTTTGAAAGCATATACAATGACTAGTGTCTGTCTGTATCAGACCATATACGTCCCACTGCAGGGTACGGCTTCTTCTACAATAAAGAGTAAAATTGGGAGGGGTCATTTGTGTCTAAATGAAACAAATTGTACGATCAATAGAGTTCAGAAAATCATGTAACCAAAAAATTCTTTATTGTTTAATTGCTCCTCTCTGTATATTAATCTTTGCGGCATTGCAGCAAGTCGGCGCGTGGATGAATCGCACGCGAGCAATGCAACGACGGTTCCAACTAATTGCACACGCGTCGCGTGCGGTTTCGCTCGATTTAGCCCTCATAACCGCGCAAAAGCCGACAGTAATTGTACATACCGAATGACCAATGACAAAATTCTCGCCATTTCTCGGGGAAATTCAGCTCTTGATATGGAGTTTGCTGTGGATTGTAAGCATGAGTTGTGTGAAGTGTTTAGTTTATTGTGGAAACTAAAGCAATTTGTTTCATAGTAGTTGTGAAGAAAGGTGGTGATTGGTATTCATATGAATATGCGCCCGGATTACAACCACCTTACACTATGGCAGAAAACCTGCTAAATCTTTAGGGTCCATTTACACTGTATATTTGCCAGTTTTTTCAAATAAAATCCACTGTATAAATTGTGTATTATTTTTTCGTTTTCGTTTTATTAAAACCAAATTATTTATTTATTTGAAACTTATTGTTCATCAGTAAACAAAAAATAAAGTGAACAAAACATATGGGGCATTTCACGTGAAGCGGACAGCAAAAACAAAGTGAGGTTTCAGAATTCGTTCATGTTCTGTTTATCTGTACTCCTGGAGGATATGAACGTGAACACGAAATATTTTTTTTGTATGTGGTATAGTTATTGAGTTATTGGTGTTGAAAGAATTGGAAAAATTAGTCAAAGGGTTTTTTGGAGGTGATTGTTTTAATTGAAGAAATTAACAATAAAATACTATTTATATCAGGTTATGTAGTTAAAATATAGTTCTTTATTATTTCTAATCGAGATTTGAAATTACTATTTTTTTTCTTATATTAAACCGGAAGTAAATGTTTCTAATCAGAATTTGAATAACTTGGCATATAAAAAATTTAATTATTTTTGTTGTAAAATAAAGCTAATAATATATTAATTTTACATTAAAAGTTGTAGAATGTTATCTTTTTAAGTTTAGGAGATACATGAGTAAAAGTACATAGATGCCGCACTGAGCGTGGTACCAGACGCTCACTTAGGTCGCCCAGTCAGCGTCTATCTGCCATATTCATAGACGGATTTTATTTAGTTATCAAACGAATGTTTCGTCCCTTTCGAAATAGTTTAGAATTCAGTTTGAGCGACGAACACAAAACATTCGATAAGTAAAATAGGTTTTTAATGTGTCTATGAAATGCCCCATATGTCACGAAGGAAAGACGCCACTTATTTATTTAAAGTAATGATTTTATTAATCAATTTCTTTTTAAACAATTTTCTATCTCTAGAGACTCGGCGAGTCTAATGTGTGTCAATGATGAAATAGTAGTATCTTAAAAACCCAATATAATCCAGGATATTCAGCAATATGGCATATCATTCGGGATTTCGATCATGGGCCTATTTTCCAATCCCGGGATCCTGGGATTATGGTATGTCACAAAAAATAAGTAAAAAGCACGTACAAGTCTGTTTTTACCCAGATTATTGCAATTGCAGTTACGGTTTTAACCTTTGTGGGCAATAGCGTTCTCAACTTATCTTATTTAACGTAAAAATCTATATGTAATTAACAGCATCTTACTATGTGTACAAATTCCTGCTGTTTATGGTTTCCAAAAGAACATTTATATTACAACAGTAATAGCATTGCCAATGTTTTGGCCATCGCTAGTGGCTAGATTTCCCCACCGTTCAAACAATACTCGATTTCCAAGTCCAAATCCCGGGATCCCAGGATCCCGTGTATCGAAACCCCTACATATAATAGACGCATTAGATTAAAATCAAGTCAGCAGTTTAACCCTGCAAGGTCGTAAGCCGTAAGGTGAATGTCCACAGCACTTCCGAGGCAGTTTGGTCGTTACCCGGATTGATGCCGCGAACTCCGAAACACCCATTTGTTTAAGGACACTTGCGAACTTCGGAGCTTCGTGTACTTAGTCGAGTTGTTGCCTTCCCGTTTTTGTTTTGCAAACACCTTTTGTTTAGTCCCAATGTTTTGTTTTTGTACTGTGTCGTTGCGAGTTAAGCTGCAGGAATTAGATAATATAAGCCAACTATGATATTACGTATTCAGATAGTAGAAACGGTAAATAGAGGATAAATCTTAAAAACCCCGCATCCTAGCTCTAGAAGACTACATCATATTTCAGGGATATAAAATCATTATTAATTAATAACATGTCTCATGTGTCGATCAAGTTTCCACTGCTAGGCCCAATATTCATAGGAAAACGACCGATCTCCTTTAATGAATTCGTATAAACTATGAAAAGTGGTTCCTTGCTACAGTACAAGCGGGTCGAATCGGCGAAAAATCCGATGTCAACTGATATTTTAATTGCTGCGTTTCTATCTATATCAGCTCATATACGTCCCACTGCAGGGCACGGGCCTACTCTACAATCGAGAGAATCGATTGAGAGTGCTCAGGCCATATAGTCCACCACGCTGGCCTAGTGCGGGTTGGCGGACTTACATACCGTAGAAATTCTTTAAAATCGGTATGCAGGTTTCCTCACGATGTTTTCCTTCACCATTAAAGTTTCTATGGATGAGTGAAATTGCCGAAGACCTTGCCTTACTTTTTACTGGTAGGTCAGGTTGAGCAACAAAACCACATCTATGTTTTCTAAAATAATTATCGACCTTATTGATCCAGTTATGTTGTCTCTACAAATTAAAAATCTTCATAATCTAAATTGGAAACCACATTCGCAATACCATAGAATTAGCTGTACCTACTGACACTCAGTGATATTGCGTGCGACGACAGCTGGCTTATATTATTGAACACCGCAATACTGTCTGCTGGGAACACTTTCCTAATAAAAGACATGTGGTGTGTATATTGTCTAATATTAGTTACTTAAGCTTAGTATCTTTTAGAGCTATATTCTGAAACCTATAGAAGTACTCTTCGGAGTATATCGTCAGGGAATCAAGGGGTATTGGTTTTTTCTTACTGCGATGAATGGCGAGATGAGCATTCTATTCTTCAGATGGTAAGCGATACGACCGCTCATGGACAGTAGCAAAACCAAACCACACCATTAATTACAAAGAAATGCTTAGCTTTCCTCAGCGCTCGACGTCCTGAGACATAAGATGTTATGTCTTATTATGTCCAGTAGGTACTCTATCTACAATGTCCTTCAAACTGTAACACAACAATGCATTTACACTGCTGTTTGGCCGGAGAAATAGACATTGCAGTGGTACCTACCCTGGGGGCCTCTTACACATTAAAGACCTACCACCATTTTTTACTTTTCTCGGACCGCAATACACCAACCATTACAAGGCGTGATTGAGGTGATTTTACAACTCAAACTACTCTGCGAGAGAACCGAACCTATGACCTTAGTGTTGTATATATTCATGGGCGGCAGTGACCACTTACCATTAGATGACCTGAATGATCGTTTGTTAAAAAAAAATCTTTAGCAACCATTAAAAAAAAAAAAAAAATGAAAGAAAAGAAAAGAGAGGAAAAAAAAGAAGACAGTTCGTGTTGCTGAGGGAGTTTCTTGCGCCGTTTCTTCTTCACAGCTACAATACGTTCCGAAGCGGTGGTAGCAGAAATTAACGATTCAAAAGATCTTGTAAAAGACTACTTGAATAAAGAATATTTTGATTTTGATTTGATTTTGAATGGCACATAAATCTAATGCGACGATCCGGCCCATTAATATTAGGCCAAATTGACATTATAATATATAACAATGCCTGTTTATACCGATTATTATTAACAAAGCTACTGCCCTCACTAATGTACATGAAGTAATTACGCGAGACGCTGTTAGGTTTTATCGCACATTTTAGCCTAAAATTGAGCTTATTTTTCATATGAATTGCTGTCACCGAGACATATTGAGGCAGTTCTCTTAAATGAGCCAGAAAAATATTGTAAGAATATTCTTGATGTTTTTTGCTGGAATAAAAAATAGTGCGCGCATTTCTACATCTGTAACGTATGGTTTAATGTAATAGATTGTTTGCGAAATGAACGATGGTTAAAATATTTATTTTTATTACAAATTCATACATACTTAAACCCACGCGTTTATCCCTGAAGGGGTAGGCAGAGGCGCCACTAGGACACCCACATTTCGCATTGTATATTCCAAAAATTATTATTTTATGTTACAAATTCAGTAGTAAATATTTAAAGTTCAATCTATAGCAGTATTATTTCGCCACAATGCTGGCCTTGGGCGTCATCCATTTTGTTACAACTGACTTAAGGCTTAACCCACTAAAGCACCCATTACTCCTTCCGTACTTGTCTTATTTGCATGATATATTTCCAGCGGTAACATCACTCTTATCGTTAATCGCAGGTGTAAGTAATTTCATAAATAAATACATACAGTCACATACATAGACCTGACTCCACACTAAGATCGAGTCTTGTGTCGTGGGTATCAGAAACTACGAGAGACTTTTCGGTCTCACAAACACCCAGACCCGAAACAAATACCTGTGCATCACACAAATATCTCTCGGTGCGGGGATCGAACCCGCGGCCTCACGTTTCACAGCCGGCGTTTAACCAACTGTGCCACGGAGGCTGTCAATTTAATCAAATAGTTTACACCTCATACCATGCTCAATTAAAATCGCAATCAAAATAAAAAAGGTAACAAAACCCAGAAACATTAAACAAATGTACTCTGCTAAGTGCTAAAAACAGCACATTCAAGGAATTTAATCCGAACATTTTTAAACAACTGATTTAACTCGACAGACAGAATCCTTAATATAAAATTCTATCAAGAAAGAAACTAATTCAAGATTGCTGTGCCCGGGTCGATCTGCAAGCGGATGGCAACGGAATTAATGAACGCTAGCAACTCCTGTATGATAATTCTTCAGGCATTGTGATCGAGATACCGTATCCTGTTAGAATACATATAGTACATACATAAACTCACGCCTTTATCCCCGAAGGGGTAGGCAGAGGCGCCACCAGGACACCCACATTTCGCCTTGTATGTTCCGTCCCAAGATGTGATAAGGGGCGAGCCTATCGCCATATCGGGCCTTGTTAGAATTGTATGTAAATTATCAAAGATATTGCTGTGGTATATGGAGTAGTAGCAGATTTTAACGTTTTGCGTTCTGTAGATTTATAATTGTAAAATTATTTCAGATTTGCTTTTGGTTTGTCATGGGATACTGCGGTCCTCCACTTTCATTCTGAAATAATATATCTTTCGTTTCATCCACTTTCATCGATATCTTCATGAATCCTTGTCATTTATCTGCTACTGGTCTGTCACTTGTTTAGGGTGTCACGGGCAACTGAAAAAATTAAATTCTTAGACATACATAAACTCACCTTTTTCCCAGAAGGGGTAGGCAGAGGTAGTAGAGATACAAGCAACTGTTCGTTGTATTTACTTATCTTATGCTTTACAGCCGTTTGTGTACACAAATAAGCCTAAAAGCAAGTAAACGCGCCGTCAAGTAAAGAAAGTCCTCGGCGTGAAGCGAAACAATAAATATAAAATTTTAGGCACCCACTTATGAACAGCCGGCAAACGCGTCAAAGTTTTGACAGATGTAAAACGCCAAGCGCGCGATACGTTCCTTCTGTGCGTTATAAAATGAGTGCGGAAACATACGGGGTGGAACTGTGTATAAAAACGCTCGTTTTTTTATGACGCTAGAAACATGGGGTCTTTAAGCGATATAATATGAAGCTAATGAGTCAGTTGATATAATTGTGTTGATTTTATTAGATAGAGATAAAATCTAAAAATTATCGTTAGATCATCGATGCTATTTCTTTTAAATTATTTGAAAAATTAGTAAGTAGTAGTAAGTACATAGTAGTTAGTAAGCAAAATAAAATAGTTACATGACTAGACTGTAAAAGATTAAAATGAAACATACAGTTCGTTTTGAGGGTCCAAATGCTAAGGCAAAATAAATTAAAGATCTTCTTTTTTGTCACTATTTTATTCGTATAGTCCTTCTAAATGTTTTAAGAGTGAACTGTCGAGGTTATGTTGTCATTATTTATCGAGTTTTGTACCAAAATATAACAAAAATAAGACAAAACAAGCAATAACATTGAAGTTTGATATCCATCCCAGCTATGACAACAAACGATTTTATGGTTCCGACAACGAAATAAAGACTGCAATCACAACGCGATATCGAAGTCGACGTTAAATCAAATCAACTCCACTGTGTATTAGTTCAAAGATTCTAACGTGGAATAAAACGTTTTACTTCTCGTAAGCAATAGTATTTGTCGGGTTATTTCTGCACTAAATATTTTTGGATGTAATCTTGATCTACCGATATGATTTGGGGAAAAAATACTTTAAATTGATGTTTGCAATAATAATGGGAGAAATTAAAAAGTGTTACAGAATTTTTTGAATGTAATCTTGCAACAGATGTTTAACTCTCGCCATCCCACACAATTATTCCGTCATGATTAGTGGTTTCTTCATATTTAGCTAGCAGAATTCCTAATATAGCTACAAGTTCACTTAATTTGAATTAGAACAAAGCATGGAGAAGAAACTCGGCAACCCGACTCGTCTATACTACTTCGTATTACCATCAGGTGCTATGTTGTCAATTTATACACACAATAAAAAAAACGTAGAAATGTCATGGCGCTCGCGATCGTGTTATTGTCCCGTATATTTTGAACGTAAGGAAAATGAGCCCCAAGCAAATGAAACAGGCTCGCGAGAGGCGTTTTATGAATTCATAACGTTTGGCTCAGTTTTTATTTTGTTCATTAATCGACTCAACTTTTGCTTATAATGTTGTTAGCATTACGAGGCTTTTGGGTAAAAGAAAATCTTCACGCAATAACTAGATTGTAGCTGAAATAATTTATTCATCATAAAAACAAATATTTTCATTTTGTCTGCCCTATATCCCATATGCTACACTCAGAGTGTCGGCGCAATATACCTTTTCTTTCAGATCTGCGGTGTACTTGGCTACTCCCAGCTGAATTAACACTGGCCGATCCACAAATATTGTTTTAATAATTTCGGTTTCTAACCCACTTCTTTAATAGGAACAGCTTCTCTAGTTTGTATTTTGTAGTGTATCGTCGTGCATAACTTCTTTGTTTAAGAATTATATTTAATTCTGATTAAATATACTTTTTTCTTAGGTGATCTCTCTGTGATTTCAAAATATGGCTGGAAACTGTTTGAAATTAACTGATTAAACATAAAGATAAGTACACATCGAAGCTTGTGTAGCTCCAGGTGGTTCTATTTATTTTCTTTATTATTTCCTGGAGTTTGCATTTACTCGTATTCCAGTATGGGCACAAAATTCACTATCGGGATAGTCCCTAAAATTTAGATTACCACTAGAAAATTATAACAAATTTTCTCCAGCGGTAGACTTTGCCATTTCCTTAAAACATAAATCAAATTATTTACATTAGTTATCATTATCGCGAACCTCATCAATAAATGTCACAGTTTATGAATATCTCGTAATCACTGGATATGCAAGGATTTGTAAGCCGGAAAGAGATTGCAATTCTATGAAGTCATTTATTTCTTTTTTCGTTGTTATTTTTAGATAAATTATCAGATCATCATTGGTATTTTTATTACTAGTAATTGTTAAATTATTGATGTTTGCTATACTTTTCCTTCTTAGCTTCTATCCTTTACATTTTAGACTACCTTCTAAGTATCTTAATCTTAAATCATTCCCATGATTGTCTGCAAGATATTGCCATTGAGCGATAGGACCGCCAATTGCACTTTTTATGTAGGTTGGTTGAATTAATACGGTATTATAATAATTTTAATAATAATTTATTGTCAAAAATCTCCGAAAAATACAATGTAACACATTCACATTTTACAATTATTTTCTTTAGATCAAGTAGGTTACTTCAAACAATACAAGGATGGCAGGTATAAGATCGTAAACTCCTTTAAATTAAAGGAGTTCACGAACTGTATGTGATTTCTCATTGTATTTATTTTTGTGTGTGCAATAAAGTGTAAATAAATAAATAATGTAAATGATTCGATTCATTAGGTTGTTTATTTATGGTTGATGTTCTTAGTAATTTTTTTAGATCATAATATTATGTTGAAGATTCGAAGAAGTTGTTGTCTTGGCTTGAGTAGCTACACTAACAAAAGTGCTTGATAGGCTATAGTGCTGTAAAAATAACTAATGCCAAATGACACAATATTGGAAGCTATTTCAAATCGCATGTACACAGGTTGATCCCAAAATACGAGATATGCATAGAAAGCTTTATCAAGAGTTTTACTATCATAAACATGCCTCGGTGGTGCAATTGTACTACGGCATGACGTCTCGGGTTTGTATGCCCGGTCGGGCAAAGTGCTATTGCATTTTTCCATTTATTATCAACCCGGAGTCAGAAATTTGTGCTCGATATGGCGATAGGCTCCCCCCTATCACACTGTGGCGAAACATGGGTCTCCTGGTTGCTACCAGGTGAACCTCTGCTTACCCTTTCCAAGAAAACAGGCGTGAGTTTATGTATGAATCATAAACATAAAATAACAATAGAAATCACACTAAGCCCTCTTGATAATAACTGATAAAACCTCATACATTCCACAAGCATTTCATAATATTGGCCAAATATCTCACAATTAGTAAAGCCGTTATTTTCGGGGCATTACTTCAATAAGTCAATATGGGGCGAGCTGAGGCTTAGATGTCCATCCGTCACCATTATGGCGAGCCGCGGATTCTCGGAGCAAAATACCTCGTTATGTTTCTTTATTAACTTGACTGCTGCAAATGAGTTTGGTAGACATTTCTTGATGCTAGTAGGTTTTAGGATACTTGAAGGGCAGTTCGTGTGTATAACAAATTTAGCTTGACGTCAGTGAAAATGCTTTTTAACTTAGTGGTACATGTAATGGTCACTGTTTAAGGTTCATATGTACAATATGAACATAGAATACAATAATATTTATCGGCTCGTTTGCTATACACCACGTCTTCACACCGTTCACGCCATCAGATCTATATCTGTTCTTATTCACCCCTGGTTAGCGTTGTGTATAGTTCGGGACGACAGATGCAAAGAGTATGAATATGTCAATATACGAGTACTACAGTAGAGATTATATAAAATTATCACAGTAAGTACTATTGTAAGTTGTGAAGCCTTGCTGTAATTGGTTAAATCTATAGTACAAATATAAAAATAAAATAACGCCGTTTGACTTCTAGTGGAACTTATTTTCGCGACAGATAAAGAACGTGGGTATATACAAGGTGAATTTTGTAAGTGGGCGTGGATGGCCAAATCCGAAACTATAAGCAATAGCGAAATACACTGAAGGAAATCAATATTTCTAGCGAGGAATCGAACCCGATAATTTTGATAAAAATAACCCATGCTGTATTATCACACAATTCAAAAATGTTGCTAATAAGAATAAAATTCTGGAAAGTAATAACATAAGTCAAACTAAAAAAAAGCTCATTTTTAGCAAAGTTAAATTTTTTCGTTACCTTAACACGTAGGCTCCCTATTCACCTTGTATATATGAGTTAACTAGTCCGGAGTGGTACTTCCGTCCTGCCGCAAACCGAGGTGCAGCGACCGCATTTCGCAAATCCTATTAAAGTCTAAATTAAATAACTTAAGTGTGGCTCTACCACAATTGACCTGTGTTTGGTTTTCATTATGTAATGTTACCACAAGCCAATCGATCGTGATTATACTTAGTGTTGTCAATCAAAATATTATCCCCTGTGATACAGATCTACATTATAATAATGTGTTAAGTTGTTGATAAATACGTATGTAGTATACCGAAATTAAGTTGATAGCAATTTATAAATACAGGCTCTGTGGCGCAGTGGTTAGACGCCGCCCGGCTGTGAAAAGGCCGCGGGTTCAATCCAAGTGAGACAAATACTTGAGTGATTCACAGGTATAAGGGTCTTAGTTTTTGTGGGACCGACAAATCTATCGTAGTTTCTGATAGCCACGTCACAAGACTTAGATATTAGTTTGTGGTCAGGACTATGAAAATGTTGGGTGTATTCAATTACTTACATTAATTTAATTACATTCTTTTTATTTTGTAACTTTATTTATGTATTTATGACAGCCTCCGTGGCGCAGTTGGTTAGACGCCGGCTGTCAAACGAGAGGCCGCGGGTTCGATCCCCGCACCGAAACAAATATTGTTGTGATTCACAGATATGTGTTTCGGGTCTGGGTGTTTGTGAGACCGAAAAGTTTCTCGTAGATTCTGATACCCACGACACAAGATGTATGTGGCTGTGGGGGTATTTATTTATTTATTTTATATAAACAAAACAACAAATTAAACTAAATTAACTTTTATTTTATGCATTACAAAATTTTAAATTTTGAGATTATGATTAATGAATACAAAATACATGATAGCGGACACACCAATTTACGGTCAACTTTCCCGCTTGTCTTTGAGTGACACTGATAACAATTAGTTTAATCCGAGAACAGATAACTTGCTAGATAATGCTATTTATCGGAAATGGATTAAATTGATTAGCAAAAGTAATAAGAACTATAATGAGTTTTAATATGCGGGTTTTGGTATAATAGATTATTTTTTCCTTATTTATTTTTAGGAGCTGAGCAAATGAATTGCAATAGCCACTAGTGCTGAGCTCAATACAATCCTTATCATCCCTAATACCAATGACTTATCCGGGAATGGAACGTAGGCCCTTATAGTTCCCAGTTTTATCATCGATGCAATCGGACCCATGTTCTGTACGTATTTATGTTCTAGTTTCATATATCATTGGCTCCGCAATAAATACATATAAATACTAATTCGCACAACATAAAAGTAAATACACTTCGATATCCGGCAGTTATTTTCGTTTTAATAGCGTCCGATCCGTTTGCTTTTAAAACACGGACGGTTTAACATCAAAGGAAATATAAAAGCTAAAACTATAAAAATATTTCTGCATCGTTTGCAGTCAGCATTAAGCTTTGACCCTCCACCCCCCACCCCCCGGTGTAACGCTGATGACTTACAAACAGACTGACAGCCTGCAAACATCTATTACCTACCTGGAAAGAGGTCGAATGATACGCGCTGGGAGAATACTTTTATCAGGTTCCGCATAAAATTGAGAATTTGCACAGTGTTAGTGATGATCAGTTCTGATTTTCGTCTTACTTATTGGCGGATGTGACGCATCAGATGATCGATGTGCTTATTCTGCCAGCTAATTGTAAAAAGTATGCCGTCTCGTTTCTCTTTGTTGCTGAGACTACTTATGTTCCAAATAAGATGTATCTCTTTCTTTGTCCCTCTTTTTATCCTTTATTAATAGTGATAATCTCTTACGCCTGTCATCAAATTATGAACCAGTGCGCATGCACTTTACGCGGATGTATGATATAAAAAAATATTAATCATGAATGGGCCAAAATCTGATTAGGTACTTTAAATTCATCCTTCTTTCACTATTTTTAGGTATCATTAATAAGTCGCTTAGGAAGGAAAAGGGGATTAATGCAAGGCGATTTAAAATTCTTATCGTATTAGGTTATCGTGAATTCCGTTCATAAACTATTCACTCCATAACGTGATGTCAGACATTTTCGACGTCCTTTACGCTCCAATGAACAG
The DNA here is from genome assembly GCA_949752805.1 of Deilephila elpenor. Lineage (NCBI taxonomy): Eukaryota > Metazoa > Arthropoda > Insecta > Lepidoptera > Sphingidae > Deilephila > Deilephila elpenor. Next base: position 14,846,284 of record OX457096.1, on the reverse strand, counting down.
TGCGCTTCCTGTTCGATTTTCAAACTCGACGTCGCGTCGAGTAGAACACATGGTGCAAAAAGTTGGTTGACATTCTACGCGCTTCGACGGACTTCATACTTTTTTAAATTTCGAAGTGGACAGTATTTTTATTCGTTGTTCTTTGGTACCCGAGATTTTGTACGTTGGCTCTAGCTAACTTTTTAAAAGCATTTTTATATTTATTAGATTATCTTTTATTATTATAGTGGAGATCTTTATTAAAGACGTATTGTGGTTTATTTTTAAATACTGAGCTGGATATAGCGAAAAAATGTTTTGTGTGCGTATCAGTCACGTGAGAAATCGGTGGGGTGCGACAGAAGATGTGTGACAGCGTGGGAGTGATAGAGACGAAAATATGAATTTCCGTTCGGTGTCTACCGCAGTTTTTGTTACATAAATTTTGTTCGCGGTATCTGCTTCAGTATAATATCTAAATGAATGTGAGTGAGAATTGAGTGTTCCTACACAACTTTAATAGGCGCGTAAGTGTGAGAGAGATAGAAAGACTATGCGGCCAGTACCTAGCCATCACGCTATATCGGCATTATCATTTTGTTTTTAATATTCGCGTAAATTTAAGAATCCATTTATCTATCTATAAATTGGTCAATTTTATGAGAATTTATTTAGTTCTCAATGTCGAATATGGCACGTTTTTTCGGTACAAAGGAAGTAGATACCTATAATATACAGCCAAGTACCAAATTTATTGGATAATATTTATTTGTTGCATTATATATGGAAATTGCATATTTCCGTTATCTCTAACAGACAATCCGTTTGTGTAATATTTTGTCGTCTTATCTAAATAGCAAAATTCAGGCCATTTCAAAAATAGAACTTTATTTTTTGCGTTTTATTAGTTCTGAACTTTCTGGATTTCACGTTTAAACCGCCACAAAGGTTTTCAGTATCAGTATCACTTTTCAGTATATTTCAATATTTTGAAATGTACTGAATCGTAAGCAAATAAATAATGTTAATAAAATACTTTCAAACGGTTGTGGCGGTTTAAACGTGAAATCCAGATAGTTCAGAAATATTAATAATACGAAAATTAAAGTTAATTACTAACGTGAAAATATTTTTTTTAAGTGTTGTAATAATAATAATTAAAATTCTTTGTAAATAAAAATTGAAATTAAAAGATGTTGACTGACAAGAGTGCTTATTCGAAATAAGGTCACTGCTAGAAAAAAAATGTATAAAAAAAATACACAAATATATTTTCTACCGTGTTATACCATATACCGTATATACGGAGGGTATATTTCTAAAATAATATGAAGTCCGAAAACCAAACCATGTTTCACCTGGAATGTGTGTTAAACATAATGAGAATTATTTATTCCATACAAGTCTTGTATTCGTTATTTAAATACGGGAAGATACTACGTAGCCCGGATAGCTCAGTCGGTAGAGCATTGTACTTTTAATACAAGGGTCCAGGGTTCAAGTCCCTGTCCGGGCGACAATGTTTTGGCCGGATATACTGTACGGTTTAGTTACTGTGTATTGTAAAACAGTCAATACATACGTTATTATGATGAAGCCTCACACAGCCCGGATAGCTCAGTCGGTAGAGCATTGGACTTTTAATCCAAGGGTCCAGGGTTCAAGTCCCTGTTCGGGCGGCTGTTATTTTTTATAAATATATTTTTATCGATATGTTTAACATTTCAGAGCTTTAGATACTCAACATGAATATTCCAAGAAAATAAACATATTTCGAAACAGCAGTGTCGTTGAAAATGTCCAAATCACAAATGAACACTGTATGAAGATTGCGGTGCAGTACCATTTAATAATTTTAATAATAATAGATTCTGAGTCAGACACTGAGCAGACGAATAATACCTCAGTCCAGCCCGTGACCACGAAAGCTGTAAGCAATCGAAACGTCGGGAAGTTAAATAATGTAAAAATGAAACCAAATCGCGATAAAATCCGTAAAAAATTGTTTTATTTCAATGTGTAAAATCTAAGAAACCATTAAAGATTCTGAGTGTTATTCCTGTGTTAGCCAACCCAAATGCTAGCGATCAGACAAGCGACCACATCGTTATTTTTATCAATAAAAACTCAAAAACCAGTATAGTTTTCTACCACCAAAGAACCCTAAGCAGTGATCTGACGTATCAAAGGCAGGAAAGCGATGCATTGGAGATCGATAAATGCCCCAGGTTAGATTAAACAACCGCCGATTGGAACAGCGTTGTATACGATTTATTTTTCAACCCCCGGCCTTGTAGCCAATTGTGGTTAGCGTGTCAATGTGATTGGGTGTGGGGGTGGATTTAAACTGTTCAAGGTGTGACGAAATTCGTTTGTTAGGTTTTTTGACTGCCTCGGTGTCGAATACTACCGTATGATTACAAAGCTGAAGTCTCTTATAATTCCGGGTCGGGCAAAGTGCTATTGGTTTTTTGTATTCATTGTCGACCCGGAGTCAGGAATTAGTGCCTGATATGTCGATGGGCTCGCTCCCTATCACAATGTGAAACGGAACATACAAGGCGAAATGTGGGTGTTCTGGTGGCACCTCTGCCTACCCTTTTTGGGAAAAAGGCGTGAGGTTTTGTAAGTATGTATGTATGTAGGTCAGTTTTTTAAGGAGGGTGTTCTGTTCCATATATGAGGACATTTTATCGTGCTGCTTAGGTTACCGACATAGCCCTTAGGATTAGCAAGTTGAAGTAGCATAGGCCGGGCACATATAGTAGAACTGATGGCCGCTGAGGCCGAAAGGTTCTGGAGTTTGCCACGTACAAGCAAGCGTAGTGTCACACCTACCCACACGGTGGACGGATGACCTGGTTAAGGTCGCAAGATGTCGCTGCATGTAGGCCGCTGCCAACAGGTCTATGTGGAGATCTATGGGGGAATATGTTTAGCACTGGACTTGCTGCGGCTGAAAAGAAGAAAAAAAAGAAGGTGTAACTTACGTATGCTCTGATATACGTCATAATAAGGTGAATTTTAAAAACCTCAAGCAACCTCTACACCACCCAAGAAGCATCTTAGGCATTAACTACGCAGTAATAAATAATCCCCACGAATATATTCCCTAAACGTTACACCCTACTATGACCTCCAAATCGAGTATCAACAAGCCCAATAACGCTGTAAAAACGGTTGGAAAACAGCAGCCGTCGGCAATACACTAAAAAGATTTAGGGAGAAGCGACGCGCGATTCGTGGCGTGTACTTGATTCGCTCCCGGGCAACGAACCGACGTGTTTTGCCACATGCTTCCATTGAAATACAGTAGATTTCTTTACGTATTGGCTTCTCTAGTTTGCGGATACAAATACCTATAATGTACAGATTGATTTCACATAAATGTCTAACATCTGGCTTCTCCAGTAGATTCATAAATAATACTTAGAACAGTATAACTAATATTATCACCTGCTTTGGAAAACATTTTGTTTCCAACTCACCAGCTTCTATTACAAACAACTTACTTCAATGGAAGAATTAGATTAGCTGAGCTTCATACTACCGACGAGAATAAAAGACATTGATGAAAGCGGAAAATAACTTATTAGCTACGTTTCTTTATCAACTTGACTGCTAGAAATTGATGATTCTGATATACATATGTTTGATGTGTAATACCGTCGCTAACCGCGCAAATATTATCGCACTATCAACAAAATTAACCCACCACTTAGTTCCTTAACATCAAGTTGTCCTCATCACATCAATCACATCCTTCCTCCACCACTGTAAAATACTTACCCAACCTCACCTCAGTATTCAAAAAAGACTCTCTGCCATTTATCAGGAACTTGTTTTGAGCTTCTTTGGACACATCATGCGGTCTCCCAGACATGAATTATTAAAGAAGCTCATAATATTGGGACGTATCGAAGGCAAGCGCGCCAGAGGCAAAACACCAGCCAGATGGTCAGACATCGTGAAAGAGGCGGTTGATGGTAGCTTACACCACGTGGTCCATGCCACCCAGGACCGAACACAGTGAGGGAACGATGAGAATATCATCATTCATTCTAACAGCTTACACTACTGATGTAAATATTGGTCCTAAAACCTTGCCCCAGTAAATCTGTGCACGTCAGCGTTCAAGATAACCCACGATATCTGATAGTTGTAACTAAACGAACACAAAGAAATCCCGTCACCTCTACGTACAACATTGTACTGCCTTATCTGGCAGAATAAATCTTTTCCCCAATGGCGTGGATTTGGACATTTGGACGGGGGCAATAATGTTTTTTTCTTAATTATTCGGTTTGATTGGATTTTTTCTAATATTCTTTCGAAGAACTTGCTGGTGCCACGAAGACCGCTGATTGGTATTATAAATATAATTTTCTTGTTTCCTTTTGTTTGTGTTGTGTATACATAAGTGCTATAAGAGTCCGGAATCTGCTCTAAGCAGCAGTTGTAAGCAATTAGTTGGTAAAATATGTTGAAATTCCGTTCTAAAAGTATGATCGAATAATAGATTTTCTGAGAACTTCCTTATCATGATAGACTGCGGTACGTCAAGAAACATTTTGATACAACGATCAGACCCACATTTATGCCATACATACATACATAAACTTACGCCTTTATCCCAGAAGGGGTAGGTAGAGGAGCCACCAGGACACCCACATTTCGTCTTGTATGTTCCGTACCATAATGTGATAGGGGGCGAGCCTATCGCCATATCGGGCACAAATACCTGACTCTGGGCTGATAATGAATAGAAAAACCCAATATCACTTTGTCCGATACGGGATTCGAACCCGAGACCTCAGCTTTGTAGTCGACAACTACGCCACCGAGGCAGTCACATTTTACGCCAATTTGGTATAATATGATTTATAACTATACAAGGGTACCATGACCCCCACATATTTACCCTAAGTCCGTCCGATAAAACCAGCGCCTTATAGGTGAAGCGAGGCGATAAATATTCCCAAACACTTACGATATAATCGCTACAAAAGTGGGTTAAAGTGCAAAATGCTTTAAGAATTTTACATTGCTTTAGTTAAGTGTCGTGGAGACGTCTACTTGAGTAAGTAGCTTCTTTAAGTTGAAGCTGCGTTTTTGTACTTTTACTAGTCACTATGAGGAAATATTTTAGAAGACCTTTTTTGTATGTACTTTATTTTCTTTTTTAAATACATTTTATTAATGTCGCCGTCTTATAGTGTAGGAAGATATCGGATATGGGGGGTCAATTGTTGTTGCAGTTAATAACCTAAACCTGACCCTGCATATCATCAATTAATTATAAACAAATGAATACAATGTAACACTTAAGTATATGTAGAATACAATATTGAAATGCCTTAAATAAATAATTATAATAGCACTTGAATTAACAAAATTAAACATAAAAACAAATCCAACAATAATACCTAACTGAATTCCTAATATTAATTTCGATAACTCAATAGACATACAGGGATTTTTCATTTAATTGAATGATATATAATTGTATGCGACGCTTTTTTCACATCAAGAGCTCTGTTCATCCATAAAATGTTATAATTTGGTTATTTTGTCGCGCCAATTTTCGAGCTAATTGCCGTCGACGCGGGCTTGTGCCACCATAATAAGGTCCACTGGAAGAGCTTTATTGAAAATAATGTTAGTACGATCATCATCATTATCATCGTCAACCACAGTCTCAGGATCAATATTATCAATATGACAGCCTCCGGCGCAGTTGGTTAGACGCCGCCTGCGAAACGGAAGGCCGCGGGTTCGAACCCCGCACCGAGACAAATATCTGTGTGGTCCAAAGGTTGGTTTCGGGTCTGGGTGTTTGTGAAACCGAAAACTCTCGTAGCTTCTGATTCCCACGACACAAGACTCGATCTTAGTGTGGGGTCAGGACTATGTTTGTGACTGTTGGATGTTTTTATTTATTTATATAGGCCTCCCTTAAAAGATTGATGGCAGAAAGATGGTCATAATAAGAGGAATACTGGTTTATAAATAATGCCAATATGTCATACAGAGAGGATGACACCACAAAGTGAACCCTTTCGTGGGTCGATATGATGGCTTTTCCAAAAGGCACTGTGGTTGCTATCCAGTTGAATAAGAATATGCTTCCACAACCGCTGTATCTGGCAACTAATTAGATATACATTTTTCGTATAAATTCAAAGAATTCAGTACTCTTGTAAGAACAGAATTGACTAGAAACTGATGCAGTGTCTGAAACTTTGGTAATACTAAATATGAACACGTCCAGTAAGTTTTTGATATCTCCGATATCGTGTAACGAGGAAGAAATGGGCGACGACAGGCGACGTTTTAACCCTTCAACACCCATTGTATCCCTTGAGGGAAATGGGATGTCTCACATCTTGCTATCAGATAGATCTGCATTGCATTTAATATGTTAGGACTCCCAAACTCCTGTATTGTGAAATTCGAAGCTTATTTTTGGTGTACGCATATTTTCTTTTTGTTTTTGGTGAACACACTTTCTTTTTTGTTTTTGTTCATAACTTGTCTCAAATCCTCGTATGAATCTTTAAGCGTTCAGCGTTGATGACCTTGCACAAGAAACTTTTTTTTCAAAGTAATGGTCTTAGTAAGAACTGAACTCTAAAATGCACCAAGATATTTTCAAAGCAAAGCAAAAAATGTAAATAATCATTTTTTAAATTTTCCTCCCCTTATTCAATCCAAAATCTGCTTTTAATGCAAATAAAAGAACTTGAACATATTTTATCACGTTTCATATGAACAGAGCAACAGGGACGCGTATACAATCGGCTGTGAAGTTACAGTCATAACTTATATTGCGATTTACATACAAATAACACACATAACTTCGCCATTTTTGTACAAGAATGCTCTGAGGGCAGCGGAAGTAAAGGCGTGAGCAGACGACAATTGGTGTATTTGAGATTTTTTAAAGGAAAAGTTCTCCGAAGTTTTATTTCTTTGACGATTGTGATCCGTTTATTTCGTAGGAAGAAGTTTTTAATGTTTTTTTTTTTTAATTAAGATATAAAACCAAACAGTTAAAATTTCTGAAAATATCGAATTTTTCGTGGAATATTAAATAAACAGACAGGGACGATGAATGCGTGATGATCAGTGCATAATGTTTGTACGATCCGTGAATTACTGAGTTAATTTCCTACTATTGATTGCCAAATCCATGTTGTGGTTGTGAATTTTTCGAATTTTATAATGCGCTGCGTAAGCGTAGCTCGCCACTCTGTGTAGTAGAAATGTGTGTAACATACGAGTGTACAAACTTTGCCCGATTTTCAGCAGATTTTACTGGTGGTAGGTCTCTCATATGTGAAGCCGTCTGGTTAGATACCACCGCAATGTCTATTTCTCCCGCCAAACAGCAGTGTAAATGCAGTGTTGTGTTCTGGTTTGAAGGACATTGTAGCCACGTATTGTATGTCTCAGGATGGCAAGCGCAGTCGAATGCCAAACATTGCTTCGAATTACAAATAATTCATGGTGTTGTTTGATTTTGCTACTGTTCATGAGCGGTGATATCGCTTACCATCAAGCGAATGGCTAACTCGTCTTGCCATTCATCCCCATATAGCATATACCTACGTAAGACTGCTTAATGATCCGACATTCATTCATATACCTAAGGACAACTACTAAATGCAGGGTTCATCTAAGATCAAGAGGTGTTTTAGCCTAAAAGCATAGCAGACAAAGATAGGAGACTGTCCCGCCCTCACACCCGCCACTGCAACTCCTGTAAGCCAGGATCAACAGTGGCACGCATTTTAATGACACTGAGCATTGAAGCTCACCGAGTCTCAAAGATTAAGAGATATCAATCCATAAAACTCCAATACATTACCAATTACATTTCCACATAAACACAATCCGAATCACATAATTTCACAATACAGAAATCTAGCGTTTGCAAGGCCAGCGACCCGCTTAATTCAAAAGCGTTACGTTAACGAAATATTTGAACAAACGCAGTTTTAGCTACAAAAACATTTTATGCTCTAATAGGTCCAACTCTACGTATATCCCATTTGAGGAAAACCCATTGGAACAGTCCATGCAAAAGCGTTAACACATTGACGGCCTTATCCATAGACAGTTTAAAACCTATTTTAATTATCGAATGTTTTGTCCCTTTCGAACGACTTTAGAATTCAGTTTGAGTGAACAAGACAAAACACTCGATGACTAAAATACGTTTTAAAACTGTCTATGAATAAGTCCTTCAGTATTCAAGCGCTATCCGCCATCAATGGAAATAGGATATTTTAGGTGTTGAATTTGGAGCTGGATTTTGTTGAAATTTTACACGGATTAGAGTATTATTTTTAATATATATTTTTTTGTTCTTTTGTATTGTATTTTTTATTAGTTATATTTTTTGGTGGTGTATTAAGTGCTCGTAGATACTGATACTTATAATAACGAAATTGTAGGTGCATTGCTGAACCTACTTCTATCCATCCGCCACAGGAACAGCTGGGCATCGGCCTCCTCCAATTATTTCCACACTGTCACTGTAACTTACATAAGTATATATAAATTAAGAAAAGCGTATTAAACATAGTAGAAACAATCTATGAATAACACCGTAATTGTGTATGAGGTTATAATGTACCTACTCATTCGAATGACTTTTAAAAACACATCGATTCCAAAATATCCTTATAATCACAAGCAAAGTTAAAATAAATTATTCGGTAGAAAGCGGCATGTCCCTTATTTTTATCAAACAATACAAACACGTCTTTAGCAAGGAGAAAGTTCTCGTAATCCCGGCGGTACACTCGAGACACTTTGTATTCCATAGCTTGGGACAGCGATTCTCAAAGTCTTGCAGGAAAGACTGCAATTATTAAATTTACGTTTTTATGTGGTTGTAGGATATTTTGCCGTAAAGCGAGCAAAATACACAATGGAATAAAACTAATTTATACTGATTTTATCGCAAATTTTATTAAATTCTCGTAAATATTATGAAAAAACACAATGTTGGAAAACCTATAACAGTAATCTTCGCTAGAGAAAGCAGTAAAAGATTGCATCTCTTGCCGGTAGATACTGTTTCTGGGATGCTTGTCTGTGTACAGCAAGCTCCGATGAGGCCGGCATTGTTTTCTCGACTCTAGCTTACATATTATATTTTTCGTGTGCATTGTATTCCCAGTATAAAAATAATATAAAATGAAGGATTGTAATCATCACTCAGACAGTTGTAATAAAGATACCTTGCATCCTTTTTTATTTGGAGTATATACATAGGTACTCTCTGATTTCTATTAATATTACCCTCTAATAAAGGTAGGCAGTGACTTGGTTGTGCTGGACCCCTGGCACTACGAAGGTCTGTTGGCAGCGGTAGCCGCTTTCCATTAGCGGGCCGCTAGCTCGTCTGCCTATTACGGCAATAAAAAATAAATTTAAAAAACTTGATTTCAGATTCTGTAAAATTCTACCTTAAAAGTTTAGAAGCCGCTGGCTTCCGAAGCGACGAATAAACCCAGTCAACGAAACACTCCAACTTTGGGGAACGGATAAAAAAATTGTTAAAGCCCAATTGTCTCTTAACAATTCTAAATCAAGTGATGAAGCCATTGTTTATTCTTCAATTGTTTGAAGTTTTGTGCATGTTAATTAGAAGGTTTGTCTTGAAATATCTGGGGAATAAGACGATAAATGTATATATAATGCCACTATATACCTATATTATATAAATTATACGTCCGCGCGTGAGTATTAGTATGCGGCCTGGGTTCAGACTTTCGAACCTGGCATCTTGGTAACCCGGTCCTTTAGCAATAAAACAATCACACATTTCAATAAAATTACCTAATAACAACCTACGAAATGATTTGTAAGCAATATAATTATTACAAAACATCATGGTTAGAAAAGAAAATTAAACAATTTTAATTTTAAAATAGAAACTACATTACGCAAGGCTGTGCGAACTGCAATTCCCTTTTCCATTCTTTTACAAGAACATGAAATGACCCTAGGCAATACCTTTGAAGATATATTCTATTTTCAAAACCTTAATAGGAGAAAACGTGACATAAATTCGCCGAATTTGGTTGGAGCAAATCGTTACCACTAAATAGCTAGGTTCTTTCTTTGGCTACTGCGATAGTAATCAGTCTTTAATTTCTTATTAATTTCTCGTTATGAGTAAAATGAAGCGCCATTACCAATATTTGAACAAAAACTTAGCAGCAAATATTTGCATAAAAAGCATAAAACCTTTTCCAAACATAACCTCTTTAAATGTACATAAAAACATAATCAAGTGACGCCACAGACAAAGAAGTTTAAATAAAGAACTAAAATATTGCTCTGTTAAGTCCTCTTTCCTATGAGGACCTTTGTAATCCCTTAAAGGGTCGCTCTTCATTATATTATTTTATTTGAGTGTACGTAGGGGTCTGTATTGTGAGTTTTGACGCGGAGGTAACGTTAATTCTATTGAGTACAAATACGTGTGTATTTGTTTCCTTTTTTATATTGTTGGTTGTTCTCATTCTAGATACTTTATTATGATGAAGCCTCACACAGCCCGGATAGCTCAGTCGGTAGAGCATTGGACTTTTAATCCAAGGGTCCAGGGTTCAAGTCCCTGTCCGGGCGACTATCTTTTTGCCAGGTATAATGTACGGTTGAGTTACTGTTTATTGTAAAACACTCAATAAATACGTTATTATGATGAAGCTTTACACAGCCCGGATAGCTCAGTCGGTAGAGCATTGGACTTTTAATCCAAGGGTCCAGGGTTCAAGTCCCTGTTCGGGCGGAATATATTTTTAAATATTGTTTTATTTGTCGAGACTAGTATGTAAAAATTTAATGTAATTGATAACAACAAATATCGGTTTCACGTCAAAATGTTTTGAAACTCAATAGGCTTCTGTAGTTTGGTCACTCACTCACGACACGTACCTTGAATTCCAAACGTATGAAACAATAAAAAATCAAATAGCCATTTTAATAAATGAGCTAAGAACTATTAGAAGAAATACAAGAAATAGGAATATGAAATTACGTATTATATATATTAAATCATATGTATAGACGTTACCACTCACGTGTAAAAACAATATGACATTCTATATAATATGTGTATATTTAGCATTACTATTTATGTAGCAAAGCAACTATGCAACATGACAAGAATTATGAACTTTGTGTGACATTTCAAACTATAGTCACGAATTTCTCAACTATGTTTATATCTGATAGGTAAGAAAAGCAGCCTATGAGAGAATGAGATAAATATAGCGCGAATTATCGAGGCGGAGGGTCCCTCAGAAATCAAATTTGAGAGCAATTGAACCGATAACTAAAAAGTTCACAATGATTGCCACAGTTTTTAAATTCTAATTTTATAGAAGTATTCAATTCAAAAAGTCAAAATATATTCCGCCTGAACAGGGACTTGAACCCTGGACCCTTGGATTAAAAGTCCAATGCTCTACCGACTGAGCTATCCGGGCTATGTCCCACGAACAACAAAAATGAAAGCTGTTTCGACGACTTAATTAACTAAACATTTGATATCAAGAAATGAGTCATAGAAATATTATCGAACACTTTTGTCAAAATGTTGCATCATTTTTAAAGACATTGCTAATTTAGTTTTATTTTTCTTTCCCGAATACAATCAAACTTTATGAAACTGAAACCACAATTAGTTACATCACAAATTACATCAGGTCCATTTTAACAGTCCATCGCAAAAAGTCCTCTTAGCTATTTTTTTACTCTTGATCTCTTAGCATAGAAGTTAGAACACATCCAGCACCGAATTTCTTTAGAATTCAGTTTGTCTTTTAATAAATATTTTTGCCTAAATACATAATATAATAGAGCAAGCGCCCGTGGCCGCCAGACTTTCGTCATTTTATAAAAGCTAAAAGTTTGTCTGCGCATGCCTCTGACATAGGCATGACACGATCAGCTATTATGAAGTTCCGATCGTGGTGGCTTTGGAAGTTATCAGGTTCAATGTGTCTGGCAACATGAAAGAACCAACAAAAGTGTCTGACTACCAAGAAAACAGCTTTTAATAGTTACCTTAATAACATGTATAAAACTCAGCTTTTATACTAAGGGCGTTGAAAACCGCCAAACGCGGCTGTCAACACTGTGGTCGTTTCAAAGCCCAGGACACGTTTCTGATCGGAGTCTGCGTGTTGGACTTTGGCCTAACCTCTTTCAATCGAATTGTCAAGTGTAGAGGAGGCTCGAGCCCTACATTACAACGAAAATATATGGACTGGATTATTATCACCAATTAAAACGATTAAATTCCGTAACAACAGTAACTTAGTGGAATCCCTGTTTATTAAGAAATCATCTTGAGTGTGAAGGAGTTGCCAAGGGGTTGGTTAATCTTATTGTTTGAGTTATTCCTCACCGGAACCCTACAGAACTTTGCTTTAACTTACTGCCCTAGTTTTGCTTACTTTTTACTTAAATAAAAATGTACAAAATGTATTTAGGTTATTTAGTAAAAATATTTTTTATCTTCAAACTAGAATTAAGTATTATATTATTGACTTTTTGTATTTACTTTGGAATATTAGTTAACTTTCCAGCAATAAAATTAATCAGTAAGTAAACTATTTAAGGTTAAGGATAATTAAATATTTTAATAATACACACAGCAAACGACAAAGAACACGGTTCAAATTTCAAATAAATTACTTCGCTATCCAAAGACAGTACCTACATTAGATTGAAACCTTTAAATTTATATTCCTTCAATATAAACAAATAGGAGTAGTAAACAACAAGTATTGTAATACGAACGCATTAAAGCCCACTGATCACCACAGGACTCTAAATCCGAGTTCGATTGAGAGGGGTTAGGCCATGGCCCAACACGCTGGCCTAATGCGGGTTGTCAATGTAAACATTAACGTCAATAAAATTAAAAAGTTGCCTATTACCACCCTCTCTATATAACATTAAATAAGACGAAAACCATCTACTAGGGTTCTTATTAAATAGCCTCGGTGGAACACTAAGGCAGACTAACGTTACATTTACATACGTACAGGTATCAATTAAGAACTCTATCTTATGAGTAAATACCTCCCAAATACGTTTAAATGCTTAGCCTTCATCTGATCTCATTGAAATAATATAGTACTATTTTTATTAATATGCTCGTGAAAGTTCCTGAATTATACATCTTTTAAACAACTGGTAATAACCGGTATAAATCTTTTAACCCATATCGCAAAGTTTGTATTTGGAATAAACATTTGTTTTGGGCAATACTCGATATAATTAATATTATCTTCAATAGGAGTGCAGCCGCACTTTTAATTGTCGTATTTTGTAATATCGAAACGTTACACTTATAAATAAACCTCGAAGTTAACCGTCAGTGAAATATTGTATAGATTAAATACTTTTGGTATCTTAAATATTTTGTTACTAATATAATACAGTATCAAAGAACGATTTATAAAATAACTATGCTGATTATTATTGAAAAACGGCAACCATTAAACATTACATCGCTCATTTTAAGCTCTTTAAAATCTTACAAGTGGACAATTATTTGTTTCCAACTCATCCTATTTGTTTTTTCTTTCTGATTAATTTCGATGCGGGTCAAATACAAGCCAGTGTCCCTAACGGCCGATCTCTATATCCTATCTATCTTTAACTAGAGCTTATCATGTCAACCATTACTATGGCGATAAAATTATACACTTCAATAAACAAAGATAGACATGTCTATTCATGTTATCTAGCTAACTACAAATAAATACACTATATCTATATCTCTCTATCTTTGTTTACTGAAACATAAAATGCATCTAAATATGTAACGAAAATTCTTGTTACAGATAGATAGATTATAGAAACCGGGCGTTAGAGACTCGCCGAGCTTCGGAGCTCGGTGCCAATTTTTTTTCCATACCACTGTAGATCCTGGCTGACAGGAGTTTCAGTGGTGGGTGTGTGGGCGGGAAAGTCTCTATTTGAAATCTTATAAAGTTTAATATTGCGTCTTCCAATTTGAACTAAAAATTCGCTATCACGTAGCAAAATAAACACCCAAAACGTATATCTAATACCCACCTGGCTTTGTTTCGATTCGGCATCGGCCCCCAAAATGTGAATATTAATTAATTGGTTCCCAACCATTGTTAGAGGCAATCTGAATAGTTTATACAGCTGATTGATAGATTTCTTAAACACGCCTCTCAATGGTATTACTAATTTAATTTGCTCCAACATGATAATATGATTCAATAGAACGCTTTGCTCCATTCAATAGGTTTCGCTTTGACTATTTCTTAGTACAACACTGTCTTTGACAATGTCTTTGGTATTAATGTCGATCTCCGCTTCATACTGTTTAATGTGACTGATAATTTGAACTCTAAAGTATGTACAGTATCTATCTATCTCTAAAGTATATAATTTAATTAACACATGGTTGTAAAAACGACATTTTTAACCATAGGTCGATTTTGATCTTCTGAAGTCGAAATCGCTGTTGTCATGCTGTTGTCAAAATATTAATTAGGAACAGTTTTTATCTCTTAACATTTAATTATATTGGACATGTTAATATAATTCGATTACGAGTATAAATGCTTGTTATTTTTATTATGAAAACATATCTTAAACAACGCGTAAAATTTTTTTGTAGCTCCAATTTTCGTCACACGCCAATAGCAAATAGATGACTTACCACGTTTTTTATTTCATAATTTAATATCAATATAAAAAAATAATGTTTTATTTTAGGCTCAATTACCAAGTTCTCCTTCACCGTTAAAGTGCGTGGTGATTGACTATCAATACACACATAACTACCTAGTGTCGATTTTGATGGTATCGCCATTCCTTTCAGTGACTCCGTCCGCAATCTAGGCATACATATAGACAAATCATTCACCTGGGGTCCACAGCTCTCGGAATTAAGCCGGAAGCTGTTTGTTTCGGCAAGGTCCTTGCGAAGGTTACGCAACTTTCTACCCGTTTCCACGAAGATTACGCTTGCACAAACCCTCCTTCTCCCCATCCTCGATTATGCCGATGTCAGCTATCTTGATCTCACCGAAGACCAACTTAATAAACTTGAGCGCCTTCAAAATTTCTGCATAAGATTCATATTTGGTCTTCGCAAATATGACCATGTTTCTGAGTTTCGCGCTAAGCTCAAGTGGTTACCTATACGGCTTCGTCGGAATACTCACATTCTTTCTCTTCTTTACAATATTTTGTTTAATCCTCTCACCCCTTCTTATCTTAAAGAACGATTTATTTTTCTCCATGACTCACATTTGAGATCCTTGAGGTCGTCTGAGAATCTTAAGCTGAGAATGCCTGTGCACACCACGACATTTATGGACAACTCTTTTACTGTCAAAGCAGTTCGATTGTGGAACGCGCTTCCTGTTGCGGTGAGACAGGCTCAAACGCTGTCGTCATTTAAGAGGCTAACTAAAGAGCACTACCTTTCTCTTTAAGCAGACTTTAGTGTTATTTTATTAAATTATCGTTTGGCTATTTGTAGTATATATGTATATGTATGTTTATATTTATTTGTATATATGTATTTATATATGTATACATGTATTTATGATTAACTGTTATGTATGTATAGTATGTTTGTGTATATGTTTAATAACTATTATTAGCTTTAATTCTTTATTTTTTTACACTGCCCTCTCTCTCTCCTTCTTTTTAATCCATCCCATGGTTGTCTGTAAGACATTGCTGTAGAGCGATAAGACCGCCATTTGTACATTTTTTTTGTTATTGTTTTTGTATTGTGTATTTTTCTTCTTAATTGTGTACAATAAAGATTTAAATAAATAAATAACTCCGAAAAGTCAGAGGTGTGCCCTGGGATTTGAACCCGCGACCACCGTGAACATGTAGGCAGCCGCGTCTGGTCCGTTACCAACAGGCCACCACGCACTTAACGGTTAACTTTAACGGTGAAGGAAAACATCGTGAGGAAACCTGCATACCGTAGCGATTTTAAAGAATTTCTACGGTATGTAAGTCCGCCAACCCGCACTAGGCCAGCGTGGTGGACTATATGGCCTAACCACTCTCAATCGATTGTAGAGTAGGCCCGTGCCCTGCAGTGGGACATATATGGGCTGATATAGATAGCAAGTAATGTTACCTACATTACTCTAATCCACAATTCATATAAAATACAACGTATTCTATATCCAGAAATCACGATCAGCGGGACACTCAATACATCCAATAAGTCAGAAATCCGTGTATAAATCCAATAAATTGCTCAAATACGAGAGCGGAATGCCATCATAATCTGCAAGGCACATAATGGCTGCAGCTTTTGAATTTCAGTTGTGTCCTCAAACCTTATCTTTGGTTTCGCGAACCGACTGTGAGTATGCGGGCGTCATTATTCATTCATATTATACTGGCATTTGGGAATGATGGAGGCGGTAGTTGGTTTTTTGTTTTTTTTTTTTGTGGACCTGCAAATGGCTCAAATTATGGTTGTAGATTACAGCTGCTTTACACATCCACAACACTTGGTTCATAGGCACGGTGTTGTGCTCTCAATAGAGGAGCGAAAAAATACTCGTAATGTAAAACCCCACCCTAGTTACCTTAGGCTACCGTAGGAATGTGCCGCATCGAATGTGATAACACTATCTCACAGAAAACTCAAATGCAGTCGGCTTTAAGTCTCATCTCCTTCGGCAAGTTAAATTGCCGAAAGTCTTAATAAACATACTCTTTTCCCTCCTACTTTCAGAGATTTTCAACGCACCTGCGATTTAAGTTAGATGCTCAAGTGCAACGGTAATCGGTCACCATCAGGCAGATAGTTAGCTCATTTACCGGACCTATACAAAAAGATTCCAAAGAAAACTAAACCAATTAAATATTAATGGTTTCTTAGATTGACGCGAATGTTACATGTTGCAATGAATTGAATTCGTGGTCCGCCCCATGACCACGTAAGCTGGAAAGCAATCGAAACGTCGGGAAGTTTAAAATATTAAATTAAACCAATTCGCGATAAAATCCTGAAAAATTATTTCGATTAAATATTACCACATCCACCCTTCACAGCTCCGTATCGAATGCGGCTAGACAATATACCGATCGTGGTCTGTCTCGGGCACGCCTCAAACACGCTGCCCCAGATAGCTTACATTCCCGATGTTGCACCAAGTTTGGGCGCCATCAACCGCCGCATTATTGACGGTACGGGCAAAATCGCTCCGGACTCCCGCTTGCAAATGAGTTTAGTCGCAATCGAAGCGAAAACTGCCCTGATTTGGACGGTCAATCGTGTGCCTGTTGGCCTTGTGATTTTCTATGATTACTCCGATTATCTGGTTTTCGATGGCCTTTGAGTCTGTTAGTCAAAAATCTCTTGAGTGGAGCAGTTTAATTGTAATTCGTGTAAGCCAAATTAAATTGTTGGTGAACGTAGCTAGATGTTCGTCCATTTGAACTATCCTATAGGGTATAGCTAAGCTATGTTAAACAGTACATGCTTAAAGATAATATTAATTTTCTATGTTAAATAACAAAAAAATATTTAAAAGACGTATCGTTCAACACTCTCACAATTACACAAGAAGCAACGAAAATTTTAGGCAATATACGATGATTGTGTCGATCAAAAAAATATAGAGCTAATTGGCTAGATTGATTAAAAAACCATTATTGCCTTTTACGTATATATAACATACATGTATAAAAATCACGCATTTTTCAAAGAAGGTAAATTCATTGTTGTGTTCCGGTTTGAAGGACATTGTAGCCAGATTAACTACTGGACATATTGAGACGAAACATTTTATTGTCTTAGGATGGCGAGCGCAGCGGAATGCCAAACAATGGTTCAATTCATGGTGTTGTTTGGTTTTCTACTGTCCATGAGGAATCGTATCGCTTACCATCAGGCGAATGACATGCTCGTCTCAAAATTCATCGCAATAAAAAAATGCCATCGTTCTTCAACATTTTCATTCCTGAATTTTCTCACTCGAAAATGTTGTCTGCAGTATTTTGCTCCAAGATATGGCGCACAAAATAAACAAACAAACTTTATCATGCTCTTTGAGGCACTGTAATACTATGTGTTCATCTAGGTAAGTGCATGCAGAGTTTCCCGCCAAAGCGCCATGTTTGCAAGGAGGTTGTCCGCCTCGACCGCCGTTCATTCTGTTAATTACTCCCTAGTGATCGAATTATGGATAGCCTCGGAACATCGTTTACCTAATGGTTGTAAGAAATACCGCCCTGTTTAAATAAACGCTCTGCTTTTACTAGGGAACCGATTAAAAAAATGCACGCGTCCACCATATTTAAAATGAACGTCAGTTTTCTAGTGGTTTTAAAATCATGTGTTTCCGTTAAGAGTATGGATTAATGAAATGTTAGAATAGAAATTCGTGGTGTTTTTTTATTTATTAAAAGCGGAATAAGTGCCTAGGACGTTCATTCAAATAGGTGCGGTCTACATCTAATCTTAGGGCAGAAATTAGCTTGGTGAAATTTAGATCAAAAAGGCCACCTTTGCTTGAACCTATATTTATATAGAATGGGGAATCATAATAACATAACTGCTAGACATCATCACATAGGTTGTCTCAGTATCTTGCTAGAACCGGCCTTTACTCGTATTATGTCAGTTCTTGCAACTTTTCAAAAGGAAGAATATTAGTAATTCTTCTAAGTATGTCCGAGAATTTGTAGGTGAAGGCAAAAATACTAATTGCTTTAAAGAATGATTTATTAGTAAGTTTCTTGCTAGTTTACACGGCGAGGGATATTGACGAGTTTCTTATACCTCGTTCCGCGTTCGATCTAGCACTTTCTTTTCCATTGCTGGACATTGCGCCAGTGCTTTGAAAATATATTCTATAAGTTTATTTTAGTTTTTATAATTGTTAATTTTTATAAATTCATACCTAGAGAAAAATACATCTATGCTCACATAAAACAAAGTTGTTTTTTTAACAATTACTTAATATTAAAGAAGACTTTTAATTGCACCAAATAGCTTTCAAGAGCGATTTTGTATGTATAAATAATAATGAAACAATATACTAAACCATTTTTATTAGCAAATTGTCTCCCTTATTTTAGCGTGTTACTTAAATTATTTTCTATATGTGCTCTGTAAGATTGCTTGGTACCTTCGCCACCTGCCAATCATGCCCTTCCCAAGCGGAAAAAAACGGAA
Source organism: Deilephila elpenor (assembly GCA_949752805.1). Classification (NCBI taxonomy): domain Eukaryota; kingdom Metazoa; phylum Arthropoda; class Insecta; order Lepidoptera; family Sphingidae; genus Deilephila; species Deilephila elpenor. The sequence goes on along the minus strand of OX457096.1, from coordinate 14,827,065 downwards.
GGAATGAAAGAGTATTATTAAAATAAAATGGAAAAATTATACTTCCCACTCGCGCAATTACGGCACAGTTCTGCGGTAAGAAGTGATCTTTCGCTTTTTTAAATGTTGCCGGTATAATACACGCATAAAATTATTCATTCCGGGGATCTTTTTGCGTGGCTTATTCAGTGCCGTGTGCGCGCCGGAACGAAACCGTCTGACAACTACGCACTAAGCAATGGTCTTCAAACTTTTAAATATAGCCACCTTATTCAAAAAATTTAGAGGGGCTTGATACATTGCTTATAATCAGGAATACATTGGTGATTGGTATGTTACTATTTATGAATTATCTGGTTATAGGTAAAACCGTAGATTTAAAAGCTTAAGCTTTGTCCAACTTTATAAGTGTTGTACTAATATCTAACAACGTTACTCTAGTTAAATTACATTATGTTTAATTTAGTCATATTTTGTTTTCAATATAGGGAAGAACAGGGGGTAGGGACGAAATTGATGCGCGATGAATCATGGAAGTAACTAATGAATTGGTGAAAAAATATGTTATCTACAGTGATATGCTGTATGACGGACATAAGACATTTCGAACCAAAGTTTGCAATGTTACAACCGTCTCTTTACACTGTTACAACAAAAGCCAGGGATAGGGATAATTGCAAAAAATTCCACTGTTTTTATTTGGTAATTTTTCTCAAAATCTGTAGTAACAATTGCAAAGAAATTTGGTGTTAATAAATAGCCGAAAGACCAATATACTATGTGTAGTAATTAGTATTGTGTGATCTAATAAGGTTTATGAGATATTACAAAAAAATACAAAATCAATACGATCGTCCCTGGTCCCGCCTAAATATTTTTTTTTACCTACGTATCCTATAACAGCCATTGGGTACTATCATGCCATTTGCTAAAGTTATATATTATATTGTAAAACTACTTGGATTTGATAATGACGATGACGCACCATGATTTTAATCAAAGGCGGACGGCACATGCTCTTTTGCTGCCTTGTTAATCCGATCTATAACATAAAAAGAACAATAATTTTACGAGAACAATGCGAAAAGGTAATATTAAAACATAAACTCTAATATAAATTCCAACATAAACTTTGAGAACCACACGCCGAGATAGATAATTTTAGAAGAAAACATTCTCAGTCCCCTTTTGAATATTTTCTCAAAGATGAGGATCCAGCTGTGTGTGCATTTACGGAATTAGTATTATCCGCGAGAAGAGGCGGAGGGCCGCAGTTTATATCCCTCACACCTTTGTTACGAACTTCTGACGTACCACCTGCCCTTATGAGATTGGCTCGGAATGAGCTCCTTTTTAGTAAGTACGTTTGCGTTATCGCGTATTGGCGGGAGATGCTGGATGGTATTAGTTAATAATGAGATGTTATTTTATTTGTATTTTTGTTAGATTAATGTTTAATGGCTTCGTATATGTGGCAAGCAGAAGAGGAAATGTTGTATTTTAATTTTGATAAATATTCTTCCGTCCATTTTCTTTTTAATGTATCAATAATGGGGTAGCTATTATTGTCTGCTCGCCACCGGAACTTGTAAACAGCCATGACGAAAAATTAAAGATAATATGGGTATTGACCTAAGATGCTTAGAAAAATTACACCTCCAGGAAATATAATTTTAAAATAATTTGAAGAATTAATTCAATCAGCTGTTTGCGAGTTTCCTTTAAAAGACCTTTTATACTTAAATGCTTTATTTTATGTTGTCCAATTTATAATGATAAAAAAAATCAATGATAATTCTAAACATTTTAGGTAATACAAGTTTCTAAACAGTAAATAATATAGATGTGTTGCGGTATGTTGGCAATGTTAACAGAGTGTTACCGTAATACCATACGCTGCAGGTAAAGTGCGATACAACCTAGAATTACAAATGGCCACTCGGCACAAAATGGAAAATTCAAATGACCACAGAGATTTATAAACATATTTTAATATTCCAAAATGATTATGACAATATTCTTTCCGGCGTTGCGTCGCGGACTCTCATTCAACCCTTTGTAATGGAAATGCAAATAAGTTTAATTGGGTCAGGCAAATAAACCGGCGAAATATACAAACATTTGTGTTTTATACGCTATTTGCTAGAGATGTTACTAATTTTCGCATTCGTATACGCTATTACGCAATCATCAATTTTGTTGTCGCATTCGTTTTCGTACTAAAACGGAGTCTGTGGATGAAAATGTTTGCTTATTTAAATTACCAACAAGGCTTACTTAATGAAATAGATAAGTAAATAAATAAAACTAAAGAAAGTTAAGCGTTGATTTTGGAAAAAAAAACCGTAAATAGTAATATAATATAAACATAATATACATTTTTTTTTTACATTAAATATTTTTTTATGTCTATGTTTTTATGTTAATTTTAATAACTATGCATAATATTATCTTGATTGAATATTGATTTATACTGGTGCGATATATATATAAGTGCAAGTGTATTCTATATAGGTACTTATATGGAAAAATCATATGAGTAAGCAACTTGGATTTTGAAAGAAATAATTCACGTCGCGGGTGATTTGTTATAGTCAACATCACTAGTATTTACGAAACAAATCACAGCCATCTACATTTTTATCTCAAAATTCTTTTATTGTGTAGCAAATCGGCCCCAAAGGGACCTTGCTCGGTTTTTGTTTTGAGGATTGTAGGTCGCATCTCTTGATTTTTATATTTTACGACTTTAATATCTTTTATTGCTGGCGACTTACGACTAATTATCTTGATTAGTTTGGTTTACATTATTTTTATTGTCTATTCAAGATAGTTTTTATTTTATTATTTGTTTTTTGTGCCTATGCTGCCGCTGAAAAAATAAAGTGTCTATCAAAATTTAACGTTTTATTTAATTTCGTAGTTATAATACGTAGATAAAAGATAATCGGTGTCTTATAGATAATCATCAAAACAATTTTAGACTTTATTGTATTACCTTGCCAAAAAAAAGAAATGCTACACAAGCATATTATAATGTAATATACGTATTGTTAACTATCACGTATTAAAACGGTGAAGGAAAACGTCATGAAGAAACCTGCTTAACATACTATAGGTCTTAACAAATTTTTCTATGGCATGTAAAGTCTTGGCGGACTTCACATCCCCACACTGGACCTGCATGATAGATTATGGCCAATAAAATTCACAGTTGTAGGGGAGCCCCGTGCTCAGGAGTGGGTGATTAAGGGCTAATACAGTAGAGTTTAAAGTAATATAGGAGTTTTATTTTAATCACTAGGTTCTCGTGAAAATATTTATCTTCTTTCTTTTTTATCGGAAGCCAGAAACTATGAGTAGCGCCATCTATGAATTCTTTTGGGGTTTATTTCTCAACCGTATTTTATTTATAATCTATATGAACTAGTAAAGTTTATCGTTCAACTTGTCGAGAATGTCACCTTTACGCTGACGTTTAAAGTGCTGACATTTTTCTTGATAATCTGTGGCTGACTAAGTTATTAACCTGAAGTTGTAATCAAACGAAACGCAAAGTTACGAAAGTTGAAAACAAACCGAATCAATGGGCGTTGCCATACGCTACCTGCGAAGCTGATAATCACTGATTACGATAGATAAGAATACTAGAGCAAATCGAATTCATACTGAATAAAAATTAGGACTTATCAAATAAAGGATTGAATGCCTTAGTTTTCAACGAGTAGTAAAAAAGTCGCGTAGTACAAGTTTCTTGTAAACTTTGTTTTTGTATATATCGATCTATAAAAAGTGTTTATTAAGTGTGTTTAACTAAGATAAAGTATTAATTAACAAGTTTTAATTCATAAAAGTGCCTATAACTAACCTAAAACGGTCAAATACGGAGTTCAAAACTATGGTGATTCATCCGGAAACGATCGTAAATATCAACAAATAGTGACAAAAGTGGTGTGGAAATGATTAAAAACACCTTATTAACGTTTCTGCTGTTCGCAAGTGCGAAAAGCCAGTCGAATAAAGATCTGTACAATGGACAATTTAATGATAGATATGATACGAGGCAAAGCAGTGCTCGGGAGACAAGACTTCCGAACCCAGGCGATAGTGATTACAGAACTTATGTGTACAACAATAGGAGATACGGGACAGATCCATCGCGCTCCAATCCTTACAACCCTAATATAAATCAACCTGGAGGCTTTCCTTATAACCCAATACACACAAACCCTTTGGATGAACAATTCAAATTTAATACTGTAAGTACCGAGATGATACATTAATAAAATATGCTATCTCATGCATTAATGATTCACTTTCTATCTATTTATTAAAAGATGTTTTCACTCTAAATAAATAAATAAAATAAATAAATACACCCAACAGTCACACACATAGTCCCGACCCCACATTAAGATCAATTAAGTCTTGTGTCGCAGGTGTCAGAACTACGAGAGACTTTTCGGTCTCACAAACACCCATACCCGAAAGAAATAATTGTGGGCCACACAAACATTTCTCTCGGTGCGGGGATCGAACCCGCGGCCTCTCGTTTCACAGCCAGCGTCAAACCAACTGCGCCACGGAGGCTGTCAACAGTCTGTCAATAAAATTTTAAGACAGTACAAAATTGTTCTAATATGTATCCAATTAGAAGTATTTTTTTTATTTTTGCCAAACTTATGCATACTAATTAAAAAATATAATTCCTTAAGTAATTACTTCATGATGAGATGCACACAATTAAATTATTATGCTTTAACAAACTATAAAATAAATGTAAACAGTATTCTGAATTTCCATATATTATATGTTTTTAACATCCTTCCATCATAATACTTAATGAATGATTTTTATTTATTAATTAAAACAAACACAATAAAGATGTATCAAATGTATACAAATATAATATTTTTATACATCTTGAATATCATATAACGCATGAATTAACTCGTAAAATTCAACTAAGAAAAAAAAAGGTTCTAGGTTCATGTTAGCATTGTTTATGCCATCGTAAGAATATTTCTTCAACATGGTGATAGGGTCAATGTATGATAGATGAATGGCCAGCAGAATGACTAACTAATCACATGCCTGTCATGTCATTACATACATAAACTCATACCTAGATAGGGGTAAGCCTAAAGCTATATTGGGCACAAATTTCTGACTGCGGGCTGATAATGAATAGAAAAATTCAATATCACATTGCCCAACCCAGGATTCAAACCCAAGACCTCAGCTTCATAGTTGTACCATAGTACAACTACACCACTGAAACAGTCATATTATTTACCTACATAATATGCCCCCGCCACATAGGTTGTTGATATTTTCTATTGTTTTTTGGCTCATCAATATATGATCAGTCTGATTTTATGTTGGATGACTCATAACTTGTTGCAAAACAGTGTTTCACATTCCTTTTCAGGGACAATGTGTAATACAGCCTCATTTGTGTATCAGCACTACACATATTATATTACACAACATGTGGTACCAGATTAAATTTCTTGTGGGGCAATGTGTTCTGTGTGAATTTTGCAGTTTTTAAAGTGTTTCTATCAGTCAGAATGCCAATATTAACATTAAGATGAATAAACATGTTAAATCAAAATCATACTCTTAGCAGGAACACAATTTTTTTTAAACATTAATGGTATGTTATGGATAGGATTCATAAAATACTGCAAAGTGCATTTTTATAAACTTATTAAAATAAATACTAAACTGCACAATAGTAATCAATTAGGATATTTTTTTTTTATTACTAAAAATTAACATTCAACATTTTTGTTTCAGAACCGCGACCCTAACAACCCAGATGCTTTGTTTCCGGGCGTGCTGGGTGGATGGAGAGAAGATTTACAAGGGAGAGAGAGGAGGGACTCAAGGCAGCTTAAAAGAGATATATTTGTTACTACAAATTTTGGTCAAGTGCAGGGATTTAAGGTATGACATTAATTATTTAATAATATCATAAGGTATATGATTTTAAGAAGAATGAAGAATTAATTTGATTATTTTAATGCCGGTTCAATCCCTGTACTGTACAAATATTTGTGTGAACCACAGTCTCATAGTTTCTGAAACCCATGTCACAAGACTCAATCTTAGTAAAGAGTCAGGACTATGTGTGTGACTGTTGGGTGTATTTAATATTTATTTATAGTTGAAAACTGAAGATTTTTTACTCTTCTGTAAATCTTACTGACTGAAATGTGATGCCAAAACACCTTAGCTACAAATCTCCTATAGACAGCAACATTCCAGCAAGTAGATTATCACACATCAACCAAATTGGATAAACAACATAGTAAAATTTGCAGAATTCTGCTTGGAGCAGACTTCTTTCAGCTTGCTTTGGAGATCTTTTGGGGCAATGTTCAGCTGTAGAATTCGTGTGGCTAAATATGATGAACTTCTTCAACAGGTATATCTCTACGATAATCCTGACCCAGATTCAGGATACCGACCATGGTTGACACCTGTAGAGCGAATCCAGGGGGAGGTATCTGTATTTTTGGGGATACCATACGCAAGACCTCCAGTGCAAGAGGGGAGATTTAAGGTAATTCATATTCATATAAAATTGAGTGATTAATTGTTCCTAAGTGACCTTGGAAATCGGGAAGATAAGATGTCTTACTTTCGACACCATTTTGCTGGTTTGCTGCGAAACGAGATTTAGGTAGCTTGAAATTTTTACAACAGAGCCCTGCTACTATTATTTCTCCGAATTCTTTCAAAGCATCAGGCATACCAGACTGTGTGCATGTGCAGTGTGTCTAAATTATTATTCTAAATGAAAGATGTAGTGTACGAAACTTTCAGATTTCTATTATTCGTGATGTGCGTAGCGTGTTTAAGCACAATAATCGTGAGAAAATCATTAAAAGTCGGTCGGTGATACTAAATTCACTAGACAACTCGAATATATTAAATATTCTGTTATTTAGTGTCTCTACCTTTACCATCATGTGAAAATATCAGACGAGTATTTTTTTGTGGGAATTAAAATGTAACTTCACAGTTTGGTTACTAGAGGGTGATGTTTCATAGTAATTCACAAAGATCATTCTCACGTAAACGGAAACGTATCTTGTTTCTGTGTGTTTGTCCAAAACTATGTGTATGTACGTTACGTCTATCTTATATATTTCAATTAATTTTCGCCCACACCAGGCATATGTTTTAGAACCATCGCCAACAATGTCTTTTATTCCAGCCCCCTCGTCAGCACCCGGGCTGGCAGTTGATGCAGGCGGTGGACTGGGGCCCCGCGTGTCCGCAGCCGGTACGCTTCACAGGAGCCACGAAAGGAATACGAGACATGGACGAAGATTGCCTGTATCTTAACATATTCTCGCCTAATGTGAGTACTTTTAAGAAATATAGTAGAATTGACAATATTTTTTAAAGTAATGTTTTGGTTTCCATATTTTCTCTAAGAGTTTGTTTTAGGTGCAAATGTCGAATGGTGTATGTTGAATTTCAAATTGTAGGTTTTTGTGCATACTTTTAGAAAGTAATCATGTATTTACCACCGTCATTTTTATAGCATATCGACAAGTGATGGAGTCACTCCCTTCCCTCTTTTTCCCGCTATACTATACTACCTATCTTGTAAGCTACAAAAGATTTATTGACTGTACAACTTCATACATAAGTCCCCCATCAAGAGAGGGTCAGATAAGGTTGTAAATCTATAATCTTTAACATGATGACTAACCAACTTCGCTTACAAAGTCAGTCACATCCAACGTTAACGAACCGCAATTGAGCAAGTTAAGGAGCCATTACTGCCAGTGTCCCTCTGCCATGCACGCACTTACTAATTACTTCAAACGTACCGCCCAGTTCAAACGGCCTGCCGACACAAACCCAAGCTTAATTGCTAAATTGCAGTGTGGCTTCCTAATCTAGACCTATTAACATTGATAATATTATACCGTTGACAGCGTTAAATAAATAATAATACATACAACAGTAACATACACCTAAACTTACACTAAGATGCAATTCTTTTACGGGTATTAGAAACTCAGGGAGATGTTTCACAAAAAATCAGACTCGAAACAAATACTTGTGGATCAAACAAGTATTGTATGTATACAGAGGCTGTTTTTTTAAGTCAATTCATTGATTATACAAGGGGAAAATCACAATATGCTGTGTATTCACGTATTTCTGTATAAATGTATACTAATATAATATAAAGCGGAAGAGTTCGTTAGAATTGAAAAAAAACAATTCTAACGTCTATTTACCAAGGAAGGCTATATATCACGCTATGATCAATAGGAGCGGATCACGAATGTTAAATGTCGCATTAATGTTGCAATAACGATTTTCCTATCTAAAAGTATCTGCACCCGGACGAAGCCGGGCCTGCTGCTAGTGTATATATTAGGAAAACACCCAACGTGTTGGGTATTTTTATTTAATAAGATTAACTATCGCAATATTAACAAGGGCGATAGGTGGCGCGTGCGGGTTATCATATCTATAAATAAACAATTAACTGTTTTCATAATATAATAACATTTATCTCAGGCTCATTTTGTCACCCGTCCACCAAGTTTGTGTCGGTGCTTACACTGTGTAGTATTTCCACAGTTGACATAAAGAAAGTAGTATTATTTTGCTTGCTCTTATACCATGTTTAATGTTATTGTTAGCGCTACATTTTTAAACCATGTACCAGAATGGGGTCGACTTTGAACAAAAAAAAAAAAGGCATTTTAAATTACATTTTTATATGTAAAATCTGCTACCGTTATTGACAAGAATTTATGTACGAAAAGAATTCACTACCGAAGCACGACTAAGAAACATATTATACATGCCACAGAAATATAAATGTATCAAAACAAAATATTAAATTTATATATGTGACGGCTGTTATTCACATTCCAAAATTTATACATAGTATCAACAATTTCGTTACATGACGGTAAGGACTCCGTGGCGCAACGGTAGCGCGTCTGACTCCAGATCAGAAGGTTGCGTGTTCAAATCACGTCGGGGTCATCCAGTGTATTATTTTTGTCAAAATATGTATTTAGTATCGAGACGAAGTATGTAATATAAAACATAGGAAACGAAATCTTTATTATGAGATTTGATTTTGATTACTACAACTAAACTTTAATTCTGAAAGTTTCATTCATTGCTTATATTTTTATTTAAATGTAAAATACTTACATTATAATTATAAATTGTCGGTACTTAAAACTCATTTAAATTACATTCCATTTTTAAAATTAAATACAGGATAATTATGACGATATTTCTCACCCTTATCACATATCAAAAATAAGTTCAGTAAACCGTGGGCTTGGGTGGCACTGCTTCATAACTGTCTCTCTGCCTACCCTTTTGGTTTTTTTAGGCATCAGCTTATTTTTGTTATAAAAATATTGCGTTGTTATAAAGCTCAATTTTACTACCTACGACTAAATATAAACCTAAGTACATTAAAATTATCAATATCAAAATGTTTACTTCACCCTGGGGTTAATGGATGAGGATTTGTTATCAAAGTGTTATTAATATTCAATTTTATTTTTGCACACGAAAGGCAAACATTATGCGCACTAGAAGAACTATAAATAACAGAATTTGAGAATAAAAAAAGGGGAAATGAATGGGCTTTTTCTGCCTAATTATGCCTTTAACGCGATATGGGACGAGGAAAATAGGTACGTTGTTTCAACAATAACCTCTCAATTTGTCCAATAAAATCAATTAAAACCACTTCATATCGGTCCATCGTGTACTTGCAAAGGTCAACTCAGTGTGAAACAAACTGTTTTGTTATTTGAAGCCGAGTCGTTCGTGCGAAACATCGTACACTGCACTTTGCTACAATGCTCTCAGTTAAACTGTGCCTCTTGTTGGCAATATTCGCGCTTGCTAAGAATAAGGCAATTGCAGAAGATCACTTCCATCTAAATATTGGAGGTAATAACAGACGCGGTGGTATGCAGATCAACTTGCCGAATACCAGTGGCAATGACTATGAACTGAATGAGGAAGATGCTTCAGATCCTGGACGTGGTCCCAGTGTAGTGGTGAATGGTGTGAATGAAGATGGCAAGTGGAAAACAGTTACTAAAGTTTGTCCCGATGGAGGTAATTGTCGAAACAAAGTTGATATGTCGCCGCCAAGGGCTAACAATGGAAACAAAGGAACGTCAACTTATTCTGCTATATTTATGTGCGCGTCTTTAGTGTTCTTGTTAGAGAAATTGATTTTGTGACGTGTTCGGTATGTAAAATAAAAGTTGTATGAAACAATTTGGGTTTTATTTGTTCTACTGCAGTATTTGGAGGCTTTCAAAACACAAATAAGTAAATGAATACCTTAAATTTAATTTTCATTAATACCAAAGTTTATTTAAAAATATAATACAATTTTAAATAGTTTTAAAAATAATCAAGTGTTTTTTTTGTCGAGGTAGAACATTTTGTTTTTTAATAGCTCTTGTAAGTTTTTACTGATAAATAACACACACAGTTGATACAATGAGTTTAATAATTTACAGTCTGTTAATTCACGTTATCGTTATCATCACCGTTGTAAAATCTATTCATTTTTTGTCATAATATTCATCATCACCTCCATCGTCCTCGGAATTGTCTTCGAACTTAGTCACAGTCCTATTTCTAAATGGAGGGGCGTCTGGATGGCGGCACCTCCGCCGGCACCTCACGAAACATACCAGCTCGCAAATTTTCTTCGGTGACGTCCGCGGAGTGCCTACAGGGAGCGAATAATTGACTACAAGGTTGCCGTTCGTGACGGTGTTGTTTTTGACCGACAGCTGGTAAACGATCTGGACCTCCTTAGACCTGGAATCCTCTTCCTCTTCTGAATAATAGTAAGTGTTGGCGGGTGACAGCAGCGCCACCACGCCCAACAGGAGAACTACACACGAAGCTGTACACATGACTATTAAACGCCCGAACTTCAGAGCGCTTGCACTCGCGCAGTACTTGCTTGTTAATGTGCGAAACACAGGGGTGAGCGCTATACATATACAGTGATCTCGGGGTTGGGTTTTACCCAAGTGTAAAACCCGTGTCATCAGAGGTGGCATAGGCCAATATCATATCGAAAATTATTTAAAGTAAATGCGCCCCACACGGTATTTCCAGTGATAGCGGTTGGGTTATCGCAGTATAAAAAATCCATTACCGACATATTTTTTTATTAGGTTGCGTGTTGAAGACTAGTTGGTATCTTTAAAATACCACCTAAGTTTTGGTTTCAATTAAATGCGCGCCACTGTCGATTCTCTTCCAGGAATTGAAGAGGCGGGTGTGTGGGCAGACATAATCTCTACAAATTCTATACAAAAAACATTTCATATATTTTACTAAAAATGCATATTGTCTCATAAAGGGCAAACGTAGCACAGTGAAATTAGAAGTCGTAGATTCAAAGCCTGCACGCAGATATTTTTTATCGAGATTAAGAAATACATGTTTACTTAGGGGTTAGATAAAACCGGGGTTATACTTGTATATTATATAATTTACTCTAGATTCTAGATAATTTTTAAAACAGAATATCATTATATAAGTAAAAGTAATCATTTTTTAAAATACCTTATACTTTTGAAACCTTAATAGTGTCTACGGTTTATTTCAAGATAAATACATTTTCACATATTTTTTCATCAATGCCAATTATGACACAATACACTGGGTCATTCTGTCTATCTATTCAGCGACAGGAAGTCCACTGCTGAGCATAGGCCTCCCCCAAGGGTCTCCACTTCGACCTGTCGGTAGCGGCCTGCGTCATTATTTGGTCATCATTATCATCATTACCATCATTACCATCATTACCATCATTACCATCATTACCATCATTACCATCATTACCATCATTATAGAAAGGTCGTTATCCTCATTAAAATCTAACTACCCAGCGATCAATATTAGTACCACTTTATAAGTGCTTCTACATGCATTTAAATCTAAATAATATACTTAGTAAAACCGTTGTTAGTTTATCACATCTTGAGAAAAAAGTGAGCTTGGCGAATTAGTCAGAAAGGTTATAAAAAATACCTACCATGTCAATGCTTCATTTCGGTAAATAATGCTTGCACTAAAATAACATTACATTGCTGCAATCGATAACCATTTGTTTTTGCCTGTAGTACTATTATACAAATTCATTTATAATATTATGTATGTAAGTTTGTTTTTATCGGTTTGGCACTTCCGGTTGACTTTGTTTTTACCCAGTTCCGATAATCTATACGAGTATATTATTTTAATTCAAATTTCAAACATATGCAAGCGATATCGTCTAATTTGTGAAACACGCTTAGAGTTGCCGTTACTTATTTCTATATAGAGTATGTCAATTTCGTCAACTCTCTTACAGCCCGGATAGCTCAGTCGGTAGAGCATTGGACTTTTAATCCAAGGGTCCAGGGTTCAAGTCCCTGTTCGGGCGGCTCACTTTTTGTGTTTTTATTTTATGCGATCAACTATATTTTTTCTCAGTTGTGTTATTAAATATTTTAATTTATTTTTTTGATAAAAAAATTGTATTAATCAGATTAAATTGAAATGTAAACTATTCAAATGATGGTGATTACCACGGCTCATAAATGTGTAATTTCGATGCGAGTCAAAGATAAGCCAGTGTCCCTAATGGACTCGCTGAGCTCTGGAGCTTGGTGTCAATTCCTTGAGTGCTATTGATCCTGGCTGACTGGAGTTGCAGTGGTGGATATGTGAGCGGTAAAGTCTCATAAGAAAGGTACAACTAGATAGGTATGTAGTATGTACTAAAATGCTTCGAATGCAATAATTTATTCCATTCAACCATAGTCTATATTCCAATATGGATGGTGGATGCTGTATGCATACTTAATTATGTTACGTAAGGTTGATCCAATTTTATGAAGGGCATAATAATTTCATACATTAGTTTAATTTAAAATAGAAAACGTATTGTTTATTCGTAATTTTTAATTTAGAGTTTTGTGAAGAAAATACTTTCCTACCTAAATTATTTGGAAAAAATTATATTAGCCAATATTTATGAATATACTCTATTACTTAACGGTAAATCAACTATTTCTAAAATACTAGTATTTTTATTATGAACAAAAATTTCAATACTTGAAAATATGAAATGAATCTTGAATACAAAAATAAAACGGTAAATCGTAACCCGCCCGGACAGGGACTTGAACCCTGGACCCTTGGATTAAAAGTCCAATGCTCTACCGACTGAGCTATCCGGGCTACGGGGTAGTTGCCAAATATGTGTGATAAATCCACCCCTTGTGTTCACCCTACTTATCAAGGCAAGTAAAGATTCCAGTTTTCAATAACTTATTGAAAGCGGAACGACATGCCTAAACAGGGCGTACGGTTTTTTAGTAGGTACTCCGTATTATTGATTTATTGTGGGTTATTTTAATGGCTTATTTACTCTGTTGCCTACAGCATGTGTGCATGAACTAGAACTACTTCAAAGAAACAAAACATTTTTCATACAGCGTATATAGCGAGCTATATGGCATACGCAAACATGAATCAGGTTGCGGGCTCTATAGATCAATGTAAATAAGTTTAGGTATAAGGAAAGGTTAAAGGAAACCTGCAAAAGAATTTTAAAAATGTATGACGTCTGTAATTGATAAGCCGTAGGTACAAACTTTCCGAAGGTGTTAACTTTAGAAAGTGAAGTCATTTTTTTTGGCATAAAACCATTAACCAATTCACGCTGTAAAATAATCGAAATCGTGTGAAAAGTGGTAAGTAAGGCAAGGATGATAAAAAAGACATCCATTGCTCCATTTCAGACGGAAGCCGGCGCGACGGCCCAGCCGTACCCGGTAATGGTGTACATCCATGGCGGGCAGTTCATGTCTGGCGCGTCCAATCTGTTCCCGGGGCATATGCTAGCTGCTTTTTACAATGTCATCGTGGTGTCTTTCAACTACAGACTCGGAGCTCTTGGTGAGTTATTGTTTTATAATGTAGATACTCATATAGTAAATATTATTTATTACGGTCCAATTATTCAATTGTTAGATAAAAGTTATCTATTAAATTAGTTATAATGTGACATAATATAAAAACATGATGAGTCATAACCAAAAAGGCAAAATTATCACGTGGTTTATTTATTGACAGGCTGCCTGGCGCAGTTAGTGACACGCCGGCTGTGAAACAAGGGTTTTTGCGAGCCCGAAAAGTTTTTCGTGTTTTCTGATACCCACGACACAAGACTCGATCTTGGTGTGGGGTCAGGACTATGTATGTGACTGTTGGGTGTATTTAATTATTATTTATTTGACCAGGTTTCCTCTCCACGGGCGACGAGAACTCCCCGGGCAACTACGGCATCCTGGACCAGGCGATGGCGCTCCGCTGGGTGTACGACAACATCGGGCCCTTCAACGGCGACCGCGGCTCCATCACGCTGTTCGGGCCGGGCGCCGGCGCCGCCTCCGCGGGCCTGCTCGCCGTGGCGCCGCAGACCAGGCACATGGTCTCCAGAATTATTGCTCAGGTAAGAGGGATTAATATTTGGAATTATGGCCGATGGTGTAAACAATTCACGTACGGACTGGTGCACTGTCGGACATGTACAGATAAATAAATAAATATATCCAATAGTCATCAGACCCCACTGTAAGATGTAAGTCTTGCATCAGAACACAGACATTTGTCTCGTTGGAGTGATCGAAACCACGGCCTCTAGTTTACCGCCGGATTCTTTGCTAACTGCGCCACGGTGAGAATATCAGACGGTCAGACATACATGTAACATTTTTATGCCCTTTTATGTTTTATTTATAACATCAAAATATATTTTGATAACGAAACTTATCTCAGTCTAGATTGATTTCGTGACCTCTCATTTCACGGCTCCTCGCCTACAGTGCCACGGGTTATCAATAAACCTACAAAAGGTCATAGAACGATAAGCATAGTGATATGATCCTGTAATATCTGGAAAATTGTATGAATGTAAGATTAGGTCCCTGCAAGTTTCTGCACTCTATGTTGAAATTTACATGAATGAATTATAAATAAACGATCATTATTCTTTATAAAATATGGCTGAACAAATTATTATTTTTATTGATTATTTTACTATCACTTTTTTTTAATGATAAACTATTTTTCGCATGTTAATATACGTCACTGCAGTCTTCACCTCTTTTCTTACGAAGTTAAGTCTATTTTTGACCGACTTCAAAAGAGGAGGTAATCAATTCGACTGATTTTTTTTTTTTTTTTTTTGTATGTTTGTTACTCGATTACGCTGGTATTTGGGATCCGATTTTAAAATTTCTTTTTTGTCGGAAAGCATGATGTACTAGGTTGGTACCATAAAAAATTGGTGAAGACCTGATGAATATCTTTGGTCCTGAAGACCAGAACTCCTCAAAATTGAACGGTACAGCAATAATTCTTTTTGCACCTGGTTCAGTATAAGTGTATTACTACAAAGGGGGGGGAAAAGGGGAAAGGGGTGTATGGGGGGGGGGAGAAAATAGATACTAATGTAAATACTCAATATCTGTGGCAGTACTTAAACGATTTAAAAAATAATAATTTTGTCGACAAGTATGATATGTTAGATTGGTGTCATTAAAAAATGGTGATGGCCTGATGAATATCTTCGGACCTGAAGAACAGAACTCCTCAAAATTGAACGGTACGGCAATAATTATTTTTGCACCTGGTTCAGTATAAGTGTATTACTACAAAGGGGGGGTTAAAAGGGGAAAGGCGTGTAGGGGGGGGGGGGTAGGTAAAAGATACAATTAATTTCCGTTTTCAATATAAAAGTTTTACTATAAACAGTAGGTGAAGAAGAGGGAGAGTGAGAGAAATAGATACGTAAATTACCGACGTAAACTAAGAGAATCCGACCTGGTCAGTGTCTAACAATAGCGGATATCATGATTATAATGACTTACAATTTTCTCATAATTTCACAGCAATAATATCATGTTTGGTCTGAAGGATTCGAAAATTTTAAAGACTACGTTTTGATTATATTATGATCACCTTTCTCATCATTACGATGCCTATGAAAACTAAAAAGGGACAAATAAAATAATTTTTAATAAAAAATAAAAACCGACTTCAAAGTGCTACTACAAAGTAACAAATAATATATATTTCATCGTGCTAGTACACAATGATTAATGTTCTTATTGACTTGACTAGCTAACAAATCTTAAATACGTAATATTTTGAAGGCGGGTCGCTAAATAACAAACACGTATAAATTTAAGCAAATGTTACACCATTTGATATTACATGTAGATCCTGCAATGTTGGCTCAGAAAGGCACGTAAGTAAATTAAACAAAAATGAATATAATGTGAATATAATCCAACGTGTAAATTTTTTGATGTTTTGATAGAATTTCTATGTGTCTTATATGTGTGTGGTAGCCTGTTGATAATTATCTAGATATGATCCACGAGACGGTTGACCACCGTCTCGGTTATAATTCCAGGGTATACACCTCCGGAATTATCGGAGTCACTTGTGTGTTGATGATATTCAATTACTAAACTCTTTAATAGTGATATATTTAAATCATAGTCAGGAAACCTGCATGACATAAAGGCATTTAAGTACAAGAAAGGGTATGTTGTGTCCGATGCTCAACAGTGGACGATTACGGCCTGATATATTAAGACAAATTAATATTCCGTGTAAATCTTGCGTGTTTTTCGCTAGAATTTCTTTAACAAATTAATGTTAAGCGTAAGGCGTAGGTACATGTTCAGCACTTAGCGACCCGCCTTCAAAATATTACGTATTTAAGATTTGTTAGCTAGTCAAGTCAATAAGAACATTAATCATTGTGTACTAGCACGATGAAATATATATTATTTGTTACTTTGTAGTAGCACTTTGAAGTCGGTTTTTATTTTTTATTAAAAATTATTTATTACAGAGTGGTTCAGCACTCGCCGACTGGGCGATGATAGAAGACAAGTTCCGAGTACAGAACACTTCTCTTGTGTTCGGTCGGTTACTCGGCTGCCCCATAGATTCTTCGTGGAAGCTCGTTAACTGCCTGAGGCAAGGCAGAAGCTTCTATGAGCTCGGGAATGCTGAGTTTCAGGTATGTAAATTGTTTTAGTCAATTAATGTTTCGTGTAGAATCAATTGTTTTTCTGAACTGCAGCAACTCTGGAACCTAACTTAAGCTCTTAAATTGTTCTGAATATTTACCTAGCATAATAAATCAGTTTGATTGTTTCTCAAAATGTGTGCGTATTTTTACGATAGAAGAAGAAACCAAGTAAATAAAAGTACTTTTATAGTATTAATTTAACAGTCTTTCAAAGTCATTCATTCATTCAAGTCAGTCATTTTTGTACAACACAGCCGCAAGTGGGTTTCATCCCGTGGGGTCCTGTCCTGGAGAACAACTTCACGTTCCCCGGGGACAACTGGTACGAGGGCTGGCGCGAGCGGGACTGGCACTTCCTGGATACCATGCCGGAAGAGCTGTTCCGCCGGAAACAATACAACCCAGCGCTCAGATACATGACCGGGGTTACCACGCAGGAGGCGGCTTATTATCTCTGTAAGTAGCTACGTAGCTGTCATAACTAAACACACGCAATACTTAGATAGAGGGGTCAGCCCTACACTAAAATCGAGACTTGTGTGATAAGTATTAGAAACTACGAGAGACTTTTTAATCTCACAAACAGGTGTTTGTCTTGGGGCGGAGATGAAACCCGCAACCTTTCGTCTTACAGCCGTCGCCTAACCAACTAAGCCACAGCGGCTGTCTAATCTATTGAAAGTCTATCCGGGCCGAATATGTATATTCACTAGTTAATTAAAATTGTTGTGTCAAGACGGTGGAATCACTTCAAGTGTCCCATAACTATATCATAAAACTTTGATAGCACAAATGTTTAATATTTTATTGGTACTTTCGAAATAATATCTCTTAGTATTTAATGATTTTACCGTTACTATTTAAAATTAAAGTTACTTGTAACTGTCAGAAAAAAGCCTGCACAGAAATGCTTTGACACAGATACAGCAATATAAAATTGCTCTTTTATTTTGTGTAGGCGGGATCACATGAAATTCTGATCCGTCAAGATGCCGTGATCGGTATTTTTGTTCATTAACTCAATAAATATTGAGGTACTGATTAAATAATTAAAGAACTTTAAATTGTAACAATAAGTTATTATTTATTGGTGGTAAATTTTTAAGATATACGTTGTTATCTCGCCATATTAACGTCTACAGTGCATAAAAGTCTATTAATACTTTGCAAGTTACTATACGACTAGAAAATTTAAATGTGTTTTCGTGTTTCCTTGTTATATTTTAATCTATTTACAATACGAAGTTTTTGGATGTTCAGATACTCATTAAATGGAGTAGAGTAATCGTGGGTATTGTATGAATAACTTTGAGGGTTATTATATTTTTCGAATAGTTTCTCAGCATAAGATTTATTTCTATGACGTGTCTCGTCTTTTAGTAGAATATAAGTCAGCGTACGACCATGTAAAGTCCTTTTTAAATTAACGACTTATATTTATAGATAACAACGAGTCCCTCGCGCCTAACTACGAGATCAGCGAGGCCTGGTTCAACCAGAAGGTGGAGGAGTTGGTGTTCAGATACAACTACACGTTGAACCCGCGCGGCGTGTTCGAGGCCATCCGCTACATGTACACCTACCATCCCGAGCCGCACAACACCAGCGCCATCCGAGACCAGTACGTGCACGTGAGTACTTACATAAATAGTACCTACAAAACTAATTATAAAACGTGAGTAGTTTGTTTTACTAAAATAGCCCATAAGTAGTAAAAAACTAATTATAAATTACCTTCACAAGTCGAAATACTCGCGGATAAAAGCTGTTTAAAGACAAAAGCATGTTTGTGGAAATTATGATTAGTGTAGTGTTATTGAACGCAGGCTTTTTATTTTAATGAATGGTGAGATGAGTATGTCATTCGCCTGATGCTAAGCGATATGATCGCTCATGGACAGTGGCAAAACCAAACACCATGAATAACAAAGCAATGCTTAGCATTCCACTGCGCTCGCCATCCTGAGACATAAGATGTTAAGTTTCATGTCCAGTAGTTACTCTGGCTACAATGTCCTTCAGACCGGAACGTAACAGTGCATTTACACTGCTGTTAGGCGGGAGAAAAAAATATATATTTCTGACAGGTTAGTCTAGAAATCGACAATTAAGATTCCGTAGAAAAAAAATTATCTGTAAATAATGTGTGCAAAACATAATTCGAATAAAGAAATTTTAGGTACATCCAAGAATCATTTTAAAACGCGTCTAAAAGCCAATTTTTTTTCCAGATTCCTTACGGCTTACTAAATCCTTATTACGATCTGTACACTATCTCTTTTCTTCCCAGCTCCTCTCAGACTTCCTATACCGAGCGCCCACAGACAAGCTAGTGAAGCAGCTGCTAGAGCAGAACGTGCCGGTGTACATGTACGTGCTCAACACCACGGTCGAGAGCTTCCGCTGGCCTGACTGGAGGCTCTACGCACACGACACCGAGCACTTGTTCCTCACTGGCGCTCCCTTCATGGACCAGGAGTTCTTCCCCAGGAAGTACAGGCTGGAGAGACAAGCCTGGACCAACAATGACAGGAATATGAGCCATTTCTTTATGCGCACGTACGCTGACTTCGCTAGGTTTGGGTGTGTATTTTTTATTTGGAATATTGATTCTAATTGTGCTGGCAGGACGGAATAGTTCCTTGTTGTTTTCTATAAAATTTTTATTAAAATTAAGTTTTTTTTGTATAAAAGTAGACCGCAAGCATTTTTGTAGACTCGGTAACTGTGTGCTAGTCTTGGTTATAATTTTGCAATTTAGATTAACTCTTAATGGCAAAATTTCATGAATGATTTATTAAACGCCTGGATTAGAAAACAATAAGTAGATTCAAAAATAAAACTATAATTCGCTGTTTAGAATAAAATCTTAGAAATTTAATTTAGAATCCAGAATTCACGCATAGTTCCTTCTAATCCCTCCTTTGGTTTCCAGCAATCCGACCCGTTCCCGCGTGCTGGGCGTCCACTTCGAGCAGGCCCGCGCCGGCCAGCTGCGCTACCTCAACCTCAACACCACCTTCAACTCCTCCATCCAGCTCAACTACCGCCAGACCGAGCTCGCCTTCTGGACCCTCTACCTGCCCACTGTCATAGGCAGGCTCGTACCCACCTACCCGCCCATCACTGAGGTACGTGTTTAGTTATTTATTTATTTTAATTTACAAAAAAATTAAAAAAAATAAAAGAAAAATACGGAATCCTCGAAACCGGAAAAATCCGAACTCCTCGAAACCGACGAGCGTGTATGCAAAGATTAATAGGCGTGAGTTTATGTATGTATGTTTGTTATTTTAATTTGGAGAGTTGTAATATATATTTTGTTTTATATTTCATTTTGTATACGTATAGCAGTCATATTTTGTTTTTTGTTTAATGTCTAATTCTAATGTTTTTTATATGTATAATGAGACTCACTATGTCCACGGCCAAACCGAAGCTCGGTTTCGTGGGACCGTAATTGTATTTTTTGTTCTGTATCATTGTATTTTTAGTAAATAAATAAAATATAATGTGGTTGTTGCAGTACTGGTGGGAGCCGGCTCAGCCGCTGCAGATCGCGTTCTGGTCGGTGAGCAGCGCGTGCTTGTTGCTCATCGTGCTGCTGGTCGTGTGCTGCATGCTCTGGAGGAACGCCAAGAGGTAACCACCACACTACCCACTAACCAATACACTACTTACTTCCCTCAATTGGACTCTCTCATTGAGATATTGGGGCGGATATTGTGAAGTACGTACTGCGCACGTACTTACAATACGAGCATAGTGAAGTGAGAAGGAAGATGTTATTATTGCATAGGAGTGATAGTGATTTTTTTTAGCTAAAATGACTTAACATCGAGCGAGCGCAAAGGGGGTATGCCTGATATTTTTGCGATAATGTGAAGTATTTCTGCAATGAATGGGATCAATAACATTTAATTTACTTGTACCTAAAATATCTTAAATGGGTGTGATTGTTGGGCGTATTGAATTGCATTGTTATATTATATTATATTGCTTCGCTATTAAAATAACTAGTTACAAGAAGTGTGTGTGTGGTGTTATTAACAATGTAGTTTTAACCACAGTATTACGTGTTCCAACAGGGCTGCGCCACCGAAATGGAAAATGGTACCAGTCGTGTAGGTGACCCCAACTAACTTATTAACGCTTTTGTGTTGTTTTAACTCGCTTTATTCACTTGTAGCCGCATTATGGAATCAGCTTTCTTCTCACGTATTCCTAAAAAGATAAATAAAGGGCATATTTAATAAAATGTCTCGTCAATTAGGTTTGTGGGTATTCGTTAGGTAATTTTTCAGTATCAGGTATTTAAATTACATGGATTGATGACAAACTTAATAGAGTAGGCTATTTTCTTGGAGATCCGTGTCATATTGGTTTGGAAATACTGCAGAGTAAAGCTGAATCCTCTAGGTGACAGAGAGGGAAACCGCACTGTAGGTGTTGTTGTTAATATCAAACAAAGCACTGTTAATTAAAAGATAAGCGTATTTTGTTTGCATTACTGCTTTTGGTAGTGTGTAGTCTGTATGTTTTGTGTATGTCCATAGTTTTATTAAATATAGATGATAAATAAATCGACTACCTACGTAAACTATCGAAACTAAAAAAAAACATTTTTGTTTTATTGCACTAATTGCACAAGAGATAAATATTTATAATTCTTTATAATATAATATTTACAAATTGAATACCTTCTACTGTGTCAGTCGAAAAAAAAAGTGCATAAATAAACATAATAAATGATTGAATTTGCCACTTTCAATGTTATTGGTATAAAGCAGCAAATTTACCGTTTCGATAGTTTACATAGGGAGTGTCGAAATAAAATTCGTGGTATTGCCGATAAATAAAAGATATATTTGAACGTGCAATATAATTTCATCAACGATTAAAAAATGTACAATTTTATGTCCCCTCTGTCTGATATATTACTACTTCAAAGATCTAATTTTGTATTATTATCGCAGGGAGAACGACCGGTACTACAATGAGGACATATTCATGGTCCCCGACGTGGAGGAGAGCGGCATAGACAACACCAACCGGTCCAGAGACAATATCTATGAATACAGAGACGTGCCGGTGAAGAGGCCGCAGACACCACAGACTATGACCAGATCTGTAAGTTAAAATTTTTGTTTTTTTATTATTCAGGGCGAAAAACGCCTCGATTTTCATCCGCGTGACCGCTCGGCGCGCAGAACCTTTGCTGGTTCCTGTAATAACGCAATTTCCATTCAGAAGGCGGCTGAAGATGTTACGGGCGTACAGATTGGAGGCCTTGCACTCGTAGTTAGTGAAGGCGCACCGCCCCGCTGTATTCCCAGCCACCACAAAGCGACCCATTTGCTCGTCTACGGGTAGGGAACACGGTGGCGGTATCCTCACGTCACCTTACCACAGGGTTGATGTTAACGTATACACCCTTTTAAACACTCCTTCCAGTAATTACCGGAAGGAGACTAAAAGTCGGGTGCAGATTTTCTGCCTTGTCGTAAGGGGATGTAAGAATACCGCTCCGATATCCCCTTCCAGTCGTAAAAAGTACAAGAAGGGTAGCTGGGCATACAGCAGGGCGGTGCACCTTTACTAACTACAATTCCTGGATGGATTACAGAGTGTGTGGCTTCGGTATCTGCCGAGAATGCCCGTAACAGCTTCAGCCACCTCCAAACACTGTTTTGGACATTGCTTTATTACAGGAACCAACAGTGGTTCTGTGCGCCGCGCGGTCAGGCGGATATAAATCGAGGCGTTTCTCATCCTGGAATATCGGGAGTCGCCCATAATGCGTGACTGTCACCGCGAAGGGTTTTAGTCGGTATGCTGGCGTAGGATTTTTCTGGGAAAAGTTCGCCAGCGTTCCAGGCAAGAATACCAGTTACACCGACATACTTCGTTTACGCCTCCCGCGAAGTAACAGAGTGGGAGTTTAAAGGTTTCGGCACGGGACGACGACGTGACGCTGACGGGGAACGATCCTGCCGAGTCCGACGGTGCTATGAGACATGTTCCATGCACGCTCCACCAGCGTCGCGTCACCGTCCCTTCTGGCGAAACCTTCATGATCTCGCCAGAAAGCGGGCAGGACCGTAGGTAGGCGCTAACGGTCGTTTCGAGCTGTAATGTTGCGATTAATCACAAAGGGTCGTCAGGCCGCCATCACGCTCGGCGGGACGGCTCTGTGTGACGTGTTGCATAGCACAACATACATTACAACTCCAAGGGACTCTTTCGCAACGCACTTATGTCGCGTCGCCCTACCGTCCGGCCCGCAGTTTAGCAAGACCTTGAGACTGCGCCCACGAAGTCAGCGGGGAGGCAGCGGCTGCACGGTAGGGAGGCGTGGTAGTCAGGCCTCAACCGCACCCGCCTCCCCGCTCGCTGCTGCCGCCCCGCTGCCATCGTGGAAGCAGCCTTATGGTTTCAATAGACAGCGGGCAGGACAGCGACGGTCGTTTTCCACAGAGCCGTACCTTCGCCGTCGGCCTGACGTGTTGTATACTAGCCCGATAAATTACAACTCCCAACGCCCCGTCAATGTTGCGCCTGCGTCCCGCCCACTATCTGGCGAAAGCATTAGTCTTTACGCTGGCGTAGGAATTGTCAGTTCCCCAGCCCGGCCGCTACATCCGCAGCGTGTCGGCCTGGAAGACCAATGAAACACCTTTAATTCTCCCCGAAGACCCAAAAGGGGACAAAGCTTTTCTGTCGAAAAGTGCTGACGTTAATTTACATTGTGTGTATTTTAGCTAAGCGAGCCACAAGGATCTACCCGCGCAGCCTCCCCGGCGGGATCCATGGCATCCACGCGTGGCTCCGAGCTGGTTGTATCCGACAACCCTCGACCCTTACCACGCGCTGCTTCCAGGACCAGAGTAGTGGGCGGAGTGCCGCAAACCACTGTGTGAACTCGACAATCTTCTCTATACAGTATACACGTAGATTTAAGTGTGATATTGACAAATGATTGTTTCTAATCACCCCAAGTCTCGATCTTGGGTTTCAAGGTTTTTAACCTCGCTATATAGTTATTGAGTATTTTACTGCGCAGTTGAACTTCAGTTCGGTTCGTGGTCTGTGCAGTGAAAAGTTATCGTATACGACGTGGCCAAAAATCTTGAAATCCATCACTATTTTGGACATAAATACAAACCTTCTTTTCAATTTTGTACTATATTAGCTGGGGTGATTAGAAACATGTGGATTCAATTGAATGTCAATATCACAATACTATATACTATACATACACACAGGCAGCTTATCAGTAAAATAATGTTAAAAGATCCAAAACCACCAACAAACTTTTCTTTGACTTTGCAATATGCACTGAATGACAAAGTATTTAATTATTGTACTGACAACAATTATTAGATTATATTGTATAAATGCCATTACCATAAAGTAGACTGAGTTAGTATTTTTAAATATAATCGAAACAGCTTATAAAAAATAGCATATTACTATATCTTCTTTAATCCATCCTTGTCTATGGTTCTGACTTCATTATGGAATAAGTTATAGACGGTTTCGATTATTTTTGGCTTTATATTTTTTTATTGATGGTAATACATTCCATTAAAAAACGCTGAACCATATTTTATTCAGTATGGCCTCTCACAAACGTCCAAAATTAAAATATTAAGCTTTACGTTGATTTTCAACGATTTATTATTAGTAATGAATTAATGAATATATTATATTTTATAAGTGGACGTTTTGCAAAAGTTTAAGACACTCGTCAATAGTTAAATGGGATATTGTGTAAGAAGCTTGAATTCTTACTAGAAATCAAACATTTAATCCATAGTAAAATAGAACGACTAGAGGTGACATCGCAAACAAAATGTGTGTAACACGTACCGCAATTTTTGTTTTATCTCTTTTACTTCTTTATAGTCACACTATTTTCCATCTCAATCTATTGATTTCACGCGTACGTGACGCACGCGCACAGATTATGTTTGCTATGCCCGCTCCAGGTTATACACAAACACTATCGAAAAATATAGACAGATATATTTAATTATCAAAATCCATATTGACCAGTGTCTAAAACTCTAAACAAATGAACAATATGAATATTTGTTACCTTTAAGGTTATGCGTTTAGTATTAAGAGTAAATGTTTGTGATCGTCTGTCCGTCCGTTTAGTGCAATGTGCCTGCAATTTAGTAGACTATTTATTATTAAACACACACTAATTTTGAAATAAATTTGTTTAAATATATCTACTGTTTTTTTTTTTCAATATATGGAATATCTGTATTAGCCCATATACGTCCTACTGCACCGGGCACGGGTCTCCTCCATAATCGAGAGTACGATTGAGAGGAGTTAGGCCACAAAGGACAAACGACCACGTTTGGGCACCACTATACGAATGTTAATGGAAAATCCAGTATTACCAGAACATAAAACAATACATACCTTTATACCCAAAAAAATATCGCTATTCATTGCCAGCTGTCAATTGTCACATCGGCACACCTCTGGTAGCGTACCCGCAGTGTATTTCGCAGCACAAGAGGGGCCGCAGATGCGCCGCGCCTCGTACGAGTTCACTGGTATCAGCCGCCCGGGCCGTATGGTCAGGTCCACCACGTAGTTGGCGCGGAGCAGGCCTGCTGGGTAGTTCTCTTCCTTGTCAAGTTGTTCTGTCTGGGAGATGAGAAGGTGACATTTAGGAGATTGATGAAATGTCGGGGATATTGTAGAAAGAAAATTATACGCCTTTGGGGATTATCTGAAAAAATCATAAGGTATGTCTTTTTATAGACTAAAAATTGTTGTTTTAACAGTACCTACAAAAATATAGAACAATAGTAAATGTGAAAATTATACAGTCTTGACAGAGTTATATTTCGACCATTACAATATTTTGGTAGCAATAATATAGCGCGTACGTCTATCGCACTCCTGGCGTTTTAACTCCATGTCTACAAAATTCATCCGAACTACTCTCCTAGATAAGTCGTTCAATAATTGCTTAGATACAAAAACCAATAATATAAATACTGACCGGGTCGAGGTCGGGCACGGCCACCTCGCACCAGGCGCGCGCGCTGGCGGCGCGGTGCAGCGCGCACGGCAGCCCCACGCGGTCCGCCAGCGCCTTGTACAGCAGCGCGCGCTCCACGCCGCCGCCGCAGCGCACCCGGCCCAGCCCCACCACGCACGACTGCAGCTCCCACTACAACCGACCACTTTACTGCATATCATGCCTAACTGCCCACCCCATTACACCCTCAAAATAATTAACATACATCGACAAATATTACCCATACAATCGGCGAAGTATTCTGTGTCGGCGATATTTGTTGCCTTATTTATTCTGCCTTTATTTCCTATAAAACTCCTTAACAATTTTAATCTTGTCAATATAAAAAAAAATACTTTTATGAAACTATTACAGTACAACGACTGTCCTTTTAGACATTCTTAATATTATAACCATTGTAACCTAAATTAGAACCAACCTAAACAAGCGTGTATCTTACACCTACGCACGCGCGCGAACCATGCATGCTACGCGCCTTGAACTGTTGCGGACGCGTTTAAGCGGACGTAAATTAAGCCAAAAAAATGAAGGCGAAAAGCACTGTTTGTGCGCGTAAA
The DNA here is from genome assembly GCA_949752805.1 of Deilephila elpenor. Taxonomy (NCBI): domain Eukaryota; kingdom Metazoa; phylum Arthropoda; class Insecta; order Lepidoptera; family Sphingidae; genus Deilephila; species Deilephila elpenor. The sequence goes on along the minus strand of OX457096.1, from coordinate 14,800,307 downwards.
CAAGCGTGGTGGACTCGACTTGAATTCCGATCCTAATACTTGCTAATACTCAACAATGTAGTGTTATAAAGAAATAAGAAGAATCTCAGTACCCACCATCAAGTCAGCCAGGTGCAAGTCGACGCTGGGCATGGAGCAGTCTCTCTCCTGCGTGAGGCCGCTCAGCTGCTCCGCCACGAACTCGCCCAGCAACTGTGCGCGGTGCTTCAGCGATGACGACACCTCCTCGCACTTGTCACGGTAGCTTAGTGAATATTAACTTTATGGATAAAGGCAAATGACAGAACAAGTAACCTGGGTTTGGAAATGAAGAAAAAGAAAGAAAAAAAAGAAGACAGCTCCTATTGCTGAGGAAGCCCTTTTGTGCAGTTTCTTTTTCATAGCTACAGCACGGTCCGAAACAGTAATTAACGATTGCAAAAATGAAGAATTTTTTTTTTATTGAATCTAGAACCTGTCAGTTGCTAACTAATCTACAACGCTTGTTGATCACGGGACTAACAAGGCCAAATTACATAAGTAGATTTCTTATATTATAAAAAAACAAGATTATTTAGATTTATAAGTATCCAAAAACCTCATTAAATAACTACCTATCATAAAAAATAGTATACAAAGGAGAATGCAAAAGAAAAGTAAAAAAACATACCGCACTTCATAATGGGCGTCTTCGATTTCAAAATAATGAAGAGATTTTGCTCTAAAAAAATAATTAGAAATAAACAATACCATTACTTATGTTTACTGTTTAATGTACAGGCATCGTATTAGCAAATACTTACGGATCTCCAAACCAAATACGCAACTTCAGCAGATATGACCGTAAATTAACGTCATCCGGCAATTGCGGAAAACGCAACCTCCCACTTGACCCAATGGCCAGCTTCGACGCGTCTGATGGTTGGTCTGCAATATGTCCACTATTGGAAACAATCGATACTATTCGAACATTTATATTACATACAAAAAACATACCTAGAGCAGCAGCAGCTATGACTTACATATTGTATACATACATAAACTCACGCCTTTTTCCTAGAAGGGGTAGGCAGAGGTGCAACCAAAACACGCACGTTTCGCCTTTTATTTTCCGACCCAGGATGTAATAGGGGGCGAGCCTATCCATATCGGACACAAATTCCTGACTCTGGGCTGATAAATTATTAGAAAAATCCAATATCACTTAGCCCGACCCGGGATTCGAACCGAGGAAATTAAAATTATTCGAAATTATGACTTACAATAAGATACAAATCTTGAGTGTATTAGAAACAACCAGTTTTTTCGATCTCATGACTCGAGAGCAAACCCGAAATATTATTGAAAATAAAGTACCTATATCTGTGTCGCATGTTGTAATAGAAATCACCATAAAAATACTTACATCTACTGAAGCAAAGCGATCGATGTGTTTATTGTGCTATTACGTTTTTATTAACCGACTTCAAAAAAAGGAGGTTCTCAATTCGACAGTATGTTTTTTTTTAAATACACAACGTCACAGACTTTACAGGCGATAGAATTGAAAAACGATATGTTAAAGTTATTACGAAACATTAAACGAAACAGTTAAACGAAATTCTTTCTGTTTTAAATAGATTATTATGCCATACATTTTTTTCTAAATAAACACCGTAGGTACAACTAAAAACACTAAATAAGTGACTTACGTGGAGATCTGATGTCTAACCCAGACGCTACATCGTAGTGCGGCTGTTGAAACATGCAGATGAACACCGGCTGCTTGTAAGGCGGCTTCCAACTCATAATCTCTTTTATCGTAGGGAACGTCTTGCCCAAACGCTTCTGCACGTAGAAACCTTCCTGGAGATAGAATGTGCAGAAATGTGGTACCACATAACAGTTTTCTATTTATTTCTCACTTCGGAATCAACTCAATGTTTTTAACGAACTTACAGAATATGTAACTATTAATTTACGGTGGGTGATGTTCTAACATTTTATTCAGATGACAAATTCATAGGAATGAAAATAATGAGACAAGTTCGCAATACATTTTATGAATTAATTCCATTTTATATTATTTATTTATCATTTTATTGATAAATGATCTTAAAGTCTAATATACCAAAATAAAAAGTCATCTGTGGGTAGTAGGAAGAAAACATTTTAAAATTAACGTACTTAATTTTTTACGACAAACAGATTGGAAAGATTTTTCTAACTAACAACTAGTGCAAGAGTATTTACATGACTAGAAGAATAAAACACGTTACCTGTGTGAAATCATTAATATCCAGCCGTCCGGTGTATGCCAACTTGGCTGACGGATGATGACGGAAGATCGCCTCTAGTGCAGGCTCCCATGCGCCCACCACGTACCTAGCGTCTTTATTCTCCACCATACTATGACCCAGCAAAAAGTATTACCTATATGGCAGCGTTTTTTTTCAAGAGGAAAGCTATTAAGCTCCCCTTTAGGTACCCCGGGGGAGGTCATGTCTATATGTCAAGGGGTATGTCAGTGTGACTGGCCGTCCAGCTCGACACAATGCGAATGTTGTGACCGAGCTAGGTCTCTTAACTTGACCAATTTATCTATTATGATCGTTAAGCGAGCTAAGGCTTAATGCATTATCCATTAATGTTATGACAGTTCTCATATAAAAGTTCGAGCCTTCTTTGAATCTAAACCAAACGTATTACGACCAAGAATTGTATGAAATGTTTTAGAGGCAGGAATTTTACCTTCGTTAAGTAAGTCATGTGAAACTCTATGCGATGTGCGTAATAATTTCATTCCAATTAAAATATGCACCGCTACTATTTATAGGCCACTCACACAATTTATTCATCACTAATAACTCTCTAAAGTCTGAAGGTAGTTAGAACAACAACTGTCTGCGAATAATCAGATGCCACCCTTATACTCTCCGTAATCTGCACTTCCAATGTCCATCGATGGAAATATACCCTCAAATCTCAATCTTGTATACTATTATAAATTTGTTCATTTTACTATAATACAATAACCTAGATATGAATTTATTAACAACCTCAATAAAAATATGGGTGGTGGTCGCGAGTTCAAATAACAGGGCACACCTCTGATATTTCATGTTGCTCGGAGTCATGTATGTATTGAAAGGCAATCACCAGACACTATAACGGTGAAGAAAAACATCGTGAGGAAACCTGCATACCGTAGCGATTTGCAAGAATTTCTATGATATGTAAAGTCCGCCAACCCGCACTAGGCCAGCGTGGTGGACTATATGCCCACCTATCCCCTCCTAATCGTACTCTTGATTGTATAGGAGGCTCGTGCCCTGCAGCGGGACGTATATGGGCTGATACTAACTAATGAATGGTTCCAAGTTCCAAGTACACATCAGCGCCTTCGTCCATGACGCTGGCAGCTATGAGCGTGCAGAGCGCAGTGCGCAAGCCGATGTGCTCGAAACGAAGATTTCTCGACACCGCCTGATATAGAATTTGACATGTTTGTACCTTATTTGGTTGGTAGGCCAGCATAATCAAGTCAATTGGTGATAGTTGTTTACGTTAGACGATAGTGAACTGGAAATGCAGTACACTTACTGTTAAATATAACGTGAGGATAATCTAACATAATAATAAAAGTCGACGCACATCATGTAAGCAGTAAGATATTCAGGTAAAATGAAAATTAAATGGAAAATTAAAAAACTAAAACTGTTATAGTTAAATCCAAATTCTCTTTTTTCGTTAGTAACTAAGTAAGTAAGTGAATTTTAAATAATTGTACTTTGTAACAAAAAGTTCTCGAATGGAGGCCACGTAGCGGAAAGCGCAGCGTGGGACGTCCACCCACAAGATGGTCAGACGACCTGGTAAAGGTGGCGGGACGTCGCTGGATGCAGGCTGCCTCCAACAGGTCACTGTGGAAATCATTAGGAGAGGCCTATGTTCAGCAGTGGACGTCCTTTGGCTGATGGATGGTACTTTGTAACTACCCTTAATTTTCATTCCTGTCACTGCGTATTTGGGCTTCTTATTATATTGAACATTTCGGTCTACACAAAAATGTCTCATGTACTTACTTCTTCACCGCTCCTCGCAGTAAATAATTCCTTAGCAACATCTTCGGCCATTAAACCAGTAAGAACGGTGCATGTCATTATTTTCAAATTCGTATCAATGCGCTGGAAAATACAATTTGGAATTTATTTTTAATAGATTAACTAGCTTCTGCCCGCAAACTTCGTCTGCGTGATTAACTTTATTTGAAATTAAGTTTTTTGGGAATTTCCCAACCCGTCGTTGTCTCTGTTTTCTCATTCATCTTCCATGTACAGACATCGATCGGTTACAAATTTATTATATGTATAGATTTACTATCCTCTGCTCTACTCCGCTGGTCTCCGTTTCAGCAGAATTACAAACTAACTCAGACTTTAATTATGTCGGCATAATAGTGATTTGACAGCCTCCGTGGCATCGTTGGTTGGACGCTGCGCCGGCTGTGAAACGAGAGGCCACCAAAACTTGTGTAATCCACAGGCATTTTTTTCGGGTCTGGGTGTTTGTGAGACCGAAAAGTCTCGTAATTCCTGATACCCGAGACACAAGACTCGATCTTAGTGTGGGGTCAGGACTATGTATGCGACTGTTGGGTGTATTAATTTATTTAAAAGATAACTTCGCCAATCATTCTTCTACTTCACGTTTACCATCCATCCATCCATCCATTACCACCAGTAGTTGATATTATTAATTTACCTCCCCAAATTGATGTTAACTAATAATTTCGAAAGTGAATCCATTTAATTAAAGACATTTACCTGTAGTATATTAATAAGTTCTTGGATGAATTCCGCATTTAGCATTGCTTTGGTGCTCACATGGTAATTCTGTAAGTTAATGTAGCACTGAACCGCGAGCCTTTGTGCTTCTATTGGGTTGTCTTTGACTGAAATATGTTACAACATTTCCTTACTCGTATCGTAACTATTATTATTTTTCAGAGTCAATGGCCTTTTACTGATTCGGACTGGTACTTTGTAATAGAAGTTTAAAATGTTTAGATAACATTTGCTCATTTGTATTTTGAAGAAGCAAATTAACCACAGCCTCGGTGGCGTAGTTGTACTACGGTACGACTACAAAGCTGAGGTATCGGGTTCGAATCCCGGGTCGGGCAAAGTGATATTGGGTTTTTCTATTGATTATCAGCCCGGAGTAAGGAATTTGTGCCCGATATGGCTATAGGCTCGCCGCCTATCACATCCTGGGACGGAACATACAAGGCGAAATGTGGGTGTCCTGGTGGCGCCTCTGCCTACCCATTCTGGGATAAAACCGTGAACTTATGTATGTATGTATGCAAATTAACCATGTCCTTATCTGGAAGTTTATTAAAACAAGATCCCGTCCCCTACAGAATTATGATGGACAATTCGCAATCGTGAATATACGTACACTTCTTATTAATATTCCTGAGGGAAGCGAAGGTCTTGGGCTCGGCGAGACTGAATGCTGCTTTGGGTATGATGCGGCACAACTCGGCCAGAGCTCGCAACGAGTTCATACGGATGTAGAACCACACCGCGCCGTCATCGCCAAGGATCGCTGACACAAACTTGAAATTAGGTAAAATATATTTTTACAAGTCTTGTGATTAGTTAATATTAAAACATTGCGTCATCAACATTCAATAATCTTGAATACCACGATGCTACCCAGGAAATTATTTTAAGGCGTTGATTAGCTTATATAACTGTGAGGGAGATGGGAGGGGTAAAAATATGTCGTGAATAATAAATATATTTTTCTTTATATACATATGCGCAACTACTTACCGCACAGAGCTTCAATAATATTGGTATCAGACATGCGAACAGCGGAGGGTAATAGTTTTGTCATGTTAGCGACTCCCATTGCCGCATCAGCTAGCAGCTCTACATTGGAGCTAAGCAACTGGTGGCAAAATACCAGATCTGTACCAGTCTCATACAAAGCCTGCAAGAAAATTAAATGTATGGCTAAATCTTTTAGTACCTACATGCAATATAAACTCACGCCATTTTCCCAGAAGGGGTAGGTAGAGGCACCACTAGGATCCCCACATTTCGCCTTGTATTTTCTATCATATGATGTGATAGGCGGCGAACCTATCGCCATATCAGGCACAAATTTTGGACTACAGGCTGATAATGAATAGAAAAACTCAATATCACTTTGCCCGACCCGGGATTCGAACCCGAGACCTCCGATTTGCTATCGTACCGTAGTACGCCATCGAGACACTCTAAAAATTTAATTACCTAAATATAAACCCACGCTAAAATAATTTTATTAATCTGATTTTTTTAACAGCTGTGATAGCTTTGAATTAGTAGGTTTGAATGAAACCATACTCAGCAGAGCCAGCCGGTACAGGAATTCTAATTAGTTATGGTAGATAGTTAATAATTTTAAAATTAACTGTGACACTTTAAAACTTACATCCCTTCCATTAGACGTGAAAGACATCTTGGTCAATACAGCTAGACAATGCGGTTTCATAGCCGGCAGCGCCATCTCCAGATAAGCTAGCAGTCGTAGAATACACCCCGATTGGTAGAGATGGGCTGCGTTCTCCTCTGTCTCCACATAGTTGCGAAGCACGCCCAGGACTTGAGTGTGGACGTCACGGAACTCGTAGGACTAAGCACAAAGTGTAGTGAAATTTAGATCTTAAAGAACTAAATATAATTCTTAGATCTTAAAGAACTAAATATATAGGACAATTTATGTACCTACCTTGGGAGAGGCCTATGTCCAGCAATGGACTGCAACGGGCCGATGATGATGATGATGATGATGTACAATTTACGATTGTGAAAAAATATTCGCCATACTAGATTTAATTTACATCTTTTCTGGAAGGTGTTGCTACATTGACCGAAAAACACCCTAGGTGAAACCTGGTCCCACAAGGTTTTGCTACAATGAAAGAAGTTCTACCGAAAAAATACGCTGCAAATACATCGTTATCTAGATATTAGGATTTAAAATTTACACTAGCATACATCAGCAACTAATATTAGTTAAATCCGAACATAATAAGGAGGAGAATAACTCACCTCTAATATATCACACAAGTCTAAAACTCCAGTGGATGCGCGGAAAGTTTTCTGCACCACCTGATCTTTATATCTGCAGATTAACTGATCCACGGTCCTCAACGCGGCGTGTTGGATTGCCAGGAACTTGCTCTGCATCAGCGCCAGAAGAGAAGGCCAACTAAACTGCTGGTTCTTCGTCACTTCCGAAGCGCATATCGGGTCATCGAGGAGATTGCTAAGCGTCTGTATTGTATTTTGTAAAGATTTACAATTGTATATTTTATGTCAATTAACTAGAAGAGCCGATGTTATAAGTTTTTAGTTTCTTATTTAATTTAAGTTTGGAGCAATTGGCGGTAATCGTAAGTAAAAATGGAAGAAATGTCTAGAAACGTAGGTGTCTAATACATTATACGAAAATTATTACGTTATTTGAAAATCTAAAAATAAAATTAACCGTTTTCACTTTTCCCTTCATTATTATAGGTATGGTATTCGCAACACAACATTACCTGGAGGCAATTTTTCTGAACATCAGGGTCTAGACTATTCTTCATTCTAGAAAAAAGACTGCTGAGGATATTAGCGGATACGAGCTGCTCACACCCTAGAGGTTCCTTTGTGAGTTCAGATAGAACTAATGAAGCAAATTCCAGCACGAATACATCTTCCATCTATAAAGTGAATAGATTAAAACTATTGGGTGTGGAGTGATCAATTTCAGTTCTATGCGTTGAGTCAGATAAAAGTTTGCTAGAGGTTGCAATCTATATTTGACTCGGTACATACCGGCTGCGCTTAATTTTATTATTTTTGCTTTCTATTGACCGTGAGGCCGAAAGCCATTTTCTATCTATGTTATCTGGCAACATATCTATGGACCTCATGTACTTATTATTCTTATTTTATCAAAGACTTAGTAAATATACATATCTGTTAAATTATAAACTTACCTTAACCAGCATGAAAGCGATCTTCCTCAGATTTTGTGGATTGGCTAGCACCTGCTCAGGTCCCCGTGGGAGTTGACACAATTGCGCTAAAGCCTTCAACGCAAACCTCTTGATATTCAGCTCATGGTGTTCCACGTGAGGGAGTATGAACCGTATAGCATCCAGGTCGAATAGCACGTATCGGTTCTGCATCTCTTGAGCAGCGAATTTCGTTATAGCTCGAAGGGTCTTCAAACATACGTAAATAAACAGTCAGCTGAATGCTCATACGTTGAGTGTTGTGTACCTACAAGTTAGACTTATTACTATCATTATCATCATCACCAGCCCGTTGCAGTCCACTGCTGGACATAAGCCTATCCCTAGGTACGCCACAGAGTCCGGTCTGTAGCTGTATGCATCCAGCCGCTGCCGGTCCTATTTTGCGAGTCATCCCGCCATCTGGCCAGAGGACGTCCCACGCTATTACTATATTTATGAAGTATTTTTTACATTATTATAATGTACGTACTAACCTGACATAGTATCTCAGATTCAGCTGACTCCAAAAGCAAGATAGATGTATGAGCACTCTCAGGAGTTATCGTGTAAGCATGAAATGTTGTATCTTTCTTATCCGCCGATCTATTATCCCTGTCTTTTTGCAGCGGTTTTGCCATATTTGAAAGACAATAGTTACAGTACTCTGGCTATAAAGAAGTTTAGTAAATTTATTTGATTCTGTTTGATCCTAATTGATCTTAAACCTGGATCATGGGTCTCGACAATTTGCAGTCGATTTGACAATACCCCTATTGGTATAACAAAATGAGAAAATAGGGCGATTGCTTTTTTAAACACTGGCTGTTTGAAAAGAGATAACATTGAAAAAGTTATAGGGATACAAAAAAGGTTATACTTTTAATTGGGACATGAAACTTCACCAATAAACCTCTTTATATAGAATAACTGGCAGTAACTTTTCACTTTAAAAGAAAAGCTGTCACACCAGACATTGCCATTGTATTTTTAAGTTTTTACACATTAATGCATAGGAAAAACATGATAATTCGGTTTGTAGGACGTTTGGCTAGGAAATTCAGGGCGATGCAGGAGGTATGGATCCTGCCGTGGTGGGGCAGCGGGGGGCTGGCAGCGGCGCCTCTCTGGGCTTTGGATGTGCTGGTACTGGTGGTGAAACTATGCTCCACGTGTACCGTAGCCATCGGTAGAATATTTGTGCCTCCAGTTATGAAGAGTTTACACGGAGAAACTGTACTGGTTTGTTTTTGACTTACGCAATTTAATATCACCGGGAAATCGATAATTATTCCAGATTTTCCAGTTTGTTTTCTGTATTATAATCATTGACTTATATTCTGATACAAAACATGGCATGTAGTACAGGGTTTCTATGGATAATCTATACCTAATTCATTTAGCCATCCCTTTTCTAATTTGAAATATTTTTAAAGTTTTGTATCCACAATCATACCTTTTGATGCAGGTTTTATTCCCCAGTTTGATCCTCATCTAAATGGCCTAGTTAGTATCATCTTGATCACTACTGCGAATTGTCTAATACAATAATTCAAGCAAAAATCTATTTTTACAGATAACAGGCGCAAGTCACGGTATTGGACGCGAGCTGGCGATACAGCTGGCGGAATTGGGAGCGACAGTCATATGCTGGGACAAAGACGAACGACGGAACAACGCCGTCGTCGAAGAGATTAGAAAGCGCGATGGCGAGGTATGTAGTACGCATCATCAGCCATATCTATCTACTGCTGATTTTACCTTCTAACCCTCTATATTTCTAAAGCGGCTTATTGGTATGTGCTATTGGTATGTGTGTATGCAGCTGTTTTTTTATCACCGTTTGAATAGTAGTGCCAAGACTGCTGTTCTCAAATCTCCCAAATTATTCTGTATTTTTAATCACATTCACGCTATAATTACATATAGTCTTTACTTCACCTAATAGCCATACCGTACCCATAGATAGTAAATAAGTATTTTGCAGTTTGATTTTGTTTGTTTATAAAATAACCAATAATAATCCTCAACGTTCCCTTCTTTCAACCTGGAATGCAACTATTATTTTCTTACCTCTCTAGATGGTTTATACACGGTGATAGCCATTTCCCATGAGAGTAGTCGTTAGACTCTCTGGCCCTCACACAATGATTAAAGAATAAACTCGTATGCCCCTAAGTACCTACCTTCCTATACAGGGCAGTCTGCGTCCGAAAACGGAGCCAGGCGGTATCATAAGTGACTTTAGCCACAACTAAAATTTTGCAAAAAAATCATTTTTTTTGTAATTTTACTTATCGTCGTATTTGGATGATAAATACATGGTTTTCCTAAAATAATAATGTCTAACTTTTTATTTTAAAAGACTCAATGGTACGCAGGGGTCTAAATTACTATTTTCGCAAAATCTAGGTACCTACCTAAATATCACCCCAACACGATAATATTTAAAAATATGCAAAAAAAATATATGTCGCTTCTTTGCGAAATTTTTCGTTGCATTGTGTATGTAACCACTAAAACTACCAACTGGCCACGTTTTCGGCCGCAGTCTTACCCAGTGTAGCTCTATTTTCTTCACAACAGTGCTTTGGGTACGCGATAGACGTGACTGCGAGAGAGCAGGTGGCGTCGCTAGCTGTCCGGATGCGTCGGCAGCTAACCGAGGTTTCGATGGTGATCAGCAACGCAGGCGCCTTAACATGCGCGCCCATTAACCACCTTCGACAAGATGCCGTCACCAAACTCATTGAGGTCAACCTCTTAGCACACTTTTGGGTAAGATTTGCCAACTTTTAACAGCTTTTTTTAACGTTATTTAAAGTACAATAAAACAATAGCACCAACAGCACCTAGCGAGCGTCGACGCATTGTCAGTATTTGATCATATATTGTACTAAGTATAAACAGAAATCATGGCTTATGTCTACAAATCTCACTGAACGAATGAATCGTAAGAACGAAGCTATTACTCAAATCGGAGGTTTACTGACGTCATAATACCTTTTTTGATTTTCAGATAATCCAAGCATTCCTGCCAACTATGATAGAACGCCGTCACGGACACATAATCGCTATTAATTCAAGCGCGGGCCTAATGCCTTGTGCAGACATGACACCTTATTGTGCCGCGAAGTTTGGACTAAGAGGTAAACTTAGTATTCAGAGAAGTCATTCAATAGGTCGGGACGGCTAAGTACCACATGAGAGATGGAAAGTGAGAATCGTCCAGACAGAGCACCTACCTATCGTGGGATACAAGATTTTTTAATTGTGTACCATGATTGGTTTCTGTACTGATTTGAATATCCCAACAGAAGTGCATGTAAAATATACATATTATCTTATTTCCATAGTGTTCATTGTACGTGTCAGATAAGTACTACGAAAATAAATTATTTCCACCATCACACGTAAATCGTAATGCAGACGGTGATTTCTAATTACCTAAATTATTAATTGAACAAGTACGTCCACGCATATTTGTGACCCAGTTAAAAGAAACTAGCTCGGTGGCGTAGTTGTACTATGGTATGATTACAAAACGGAGGTCTCGGGTTCGAATCCCGGGTCGGGCAAAGTGATATTGTATTTTTCTATTCATTATCAGCCCGGAGTCAGGAGTTTGTGCGCAATATGGCGATAGGCTCGCCCCCTATCACATAGTGGGACGGAACATACGAGGCGAAATTTGGGTGTCCTGGTAGCACCTCTGCCTACCCCTTCTGGGAAAAAGACGTGAGTTTACGTATGTATGCATGTTAAAATTAAGTATGTACCTATGATGGCACAATTCACACGTACATAGTACATACCTACGTCCTTTTGGCCAGGTCTAATGGAGTCAATATCGGAGGAGCTGAGGCTAGACGCGTGGACTAAGAACATAAACATAACATCGGTGTACCTGGCGACAGTGTCGACGGGACTCTACCCGCCGCCGTCGCATCGCTTCACTTCGCTGTACTCGGAGATCACGCCGAAAGAAGCCGCCGCGATCATCATAGAAGGTAATCAAAATGGCGGGAACTTTTGCTCGGTGATAGCCATGCAAGAGCGAATGGACAGCCTAAGAAAAATGATGCTTATTTACCTAACAGTTTTTTTTTTATCACATTGATGCCTCATGACTCCTTGGCGCAGATGGTTAGACACCGGTTGTGAAACGAGAAGCCGCGGGTTCGACCCCCGAACAGACACGAATGTTTGTGTGATCGACAAGTATTTTTTCGGCCTTCCGAAATAAATGTTGATGTTCTAGAACGAATATTGAAGTAATTATTACCTCTTTCAGGAATCCGTAAGAATCACAAATGCATCAGCGTGCCTTCGTTCATGAAATCTCTGATCGATTTCCACAACATTCTGCCTTACAGAATAAGAATCATATTCGCCGATTTTTTCAACTTCGGCCATAGAGGATGGTTTTGTTTTTGTTAAGAAAACTCGTTAAACGCAATTTATATGAATAATTTTATTTAGAAGTATTGACTAGGAATTTCGTATTCAAAGGTTGTTTATTTCAAAATTCGTATTTTGAATATTTACATGCGGCTTGTACTGTGTGCAAAGGATGGAGAATAGACGGCCTTGTGGTAGATTTACAATAATTTGTAATAGAATTTAGATTTAATAAATCATCTAACTTTTACTACTGTTATTTTCATTTTTACCATTTTATAAATTTAGATAAAGCATCTCTATCTAAAAAAAAAATGATTTCGAATATTAAAGAATTCTTCATACAAAAGTCATAGAACTTCTTGCAGACTATCTTCATAAAGTCATTTGTTGTTGAGGTTTTTTAATGCAAATTAAATGGCAAGATACTATTAGCCCCTTGTTTTCTAGAGATTGTTGAGTTTAGGGCATCATGAACAAGTTTTGATATAGCTGTTCAGGCTTCTAAAGGTATCTAAGAAAAAAGATAAAATTGCATGAAATAATTTTATCACTTTACACAAACAACAATCAATCTAATTTTTACACTACCAATGTTTAGTGGAATAACATTTAATACATCTTATACACATGTATGTTCGCTTAACTTATAATTAATAACAGTTTCGCCGCATTTTTCACACATAACCATCTCAACATGTTCCATTATATGAGCCTCAAGTTCTTTTTCGCTAGCAAAATGTGTGTTGCATATTCTACATTTTATTTTGTTCTGGTTGTGTTGTTGTGAGTGGCGGATGAGAGAGGCTCGTGTTGCAAAGCTCCGGCCGCATGATTCACAAAGATGCCGTTGTGACTCTGATATAAGTGTATGTTTCCTTACATGGATGACCAACTCTGTGTGGTTTTCTGAAGTGTAATTGCATATTTTGCATCTGCAAAGGAAAATAGGAATTCTTATTAATTTACACTTAATGGTGTTTTTATTGTTATAGACATACCAGATGAAGGTCCGTCTTACATAGGCATAAACTTAATTACATCCTATTCATTTAAATGGTATTTTTTTAATTATATTTTATTTGAAATAATTTTAATTCCTCAAATTACTTAATTTGTTTTGAAGTGTTCAAGATAAAAAAATATAAATATTATAGGTACCTGTATTGTACATTTTCTGGCTTTTCATGTTCCTCTTTCTTGTGTTTAACTAAAGCTTCATCGGTTATGAAAGTGTGCCCGCATATATCACAAGTTTTCAGTTGCATTTTAAACATATGTTCTTTGGCATGTCTATATAGCATCATACGGTCTTTATAAGTTTCTCCGCATTCTTTACATCGGTATAAGGTCCCAGCTGATTGATCACCTTGACAAGTCTTACGGTGTTGAACTAGACTTGATTTATTTTGAAATTGTTCCCCACAGTTACATGATAAAGGCCTATTGTGTATTAGCATGTGTTGATTTAATTCTATTTTTGTATCAAATAATGCATGACATTGCATACATGTGCGTGCTGCACCATCACAACTGCCTACATGCTGTGAAAGCTTTATCACATTATCAAACTTTACTTTACAGGACATACATGTGAGAAAATTTGGTTTCATTTTTGAATCTGGTGCCTTCTTTATCAACCCTTTTATGATCTTCACCTCAGGGTCTAACACATCAGTATCTGCTTTTGTCTTACAGCTTTTGATCTTATCTTTTTTCTTTGGGCTTGGTATTTTTAATGTCTTGGAACTTGTTGCTTTGGATATTTCAGATGATTGATCGTTTTTATCCCACAGATTGACAATTGATGGGATATCTTCCTTGCCAAGATTATTAAGGTACTCCTCTATATTCGCAGTATTGTTTAAAAACTCTAACAGCGAGTCGGAATTATATTCAGAGTCAGGAAGTGGTAGAATGGGTGTTTTTGTTTCGGCGGTCTTTTTCAAAGTTTCTTGCAGAGATGACTCGAGCCAGTCTTGCGAGCAACGAGCGTTGATTTGGAATTGATAGAACTGATCTAGGTGCGAGACACAGGACACGCAAATTTCCTTTGGAAGATTGTCCAAATCGGTCACCGTCATAGAGAGACATGATTTCAAATGTAGACAGATTGTGACATCTCCCAATATAGATACGTGTTCGGAATCGACGTCCAAGCAAATTCGACAACAGTTCTGTATATCATCGCACATATTTTAGTCATGAACCAATTTATACATAATACATAAATATCAATGAAAATCGATAACCGAAAACATATGTTTATGACAGCTAAGACAGCAGACGCCGGACCAATGAATAAAGCACACTGCGTCATTTTATTCCAGAGAAATGCTTACATTTTAAATATTTATAGCATAAGAGAGATATAGCAATATACATTCGGCTTGTGTTGGACAGAGATAAAATAACGCACCATGTAATACAAAACTTTATCGCGATAGACCCGCCCTCTTGAGATATTTTTTTGTTCTATTCCAACGTATTTATTTATTTTGGCAGAATTGTCAGTCCACCGCAATTGTCATTCTGTGTTTCTTTCCTTGCTCGATTACTTTGAGGTGTGGAGATATAAATACACTCTAAAATTTGTTCAGTTTACTGTTCTGAGAATGTTTTGAAGCCTATTGAACGGAAACTAGAATGTTGCGCTATGCTTTAATGCATTAGCGAATATGTGTGCCTGAAAACATTTGTAAAAGAAGAGATACCCACCCAAGTCTCTGTGGAAACTTTCTTACTGCTGTGATGGCGAAGTCTGGAGCTGCGGAGATAGAAGCCCAGGAATCTCTACTATATTCAGCTAGGCATGGAGAACTGGCAGTGGTTAAAGCCCTTTTAGAAGCGAAGGCAGATGGGAAATTGACGCTGAACGTTAGTTGCAAAGGTATGTACCTCATTCAGCATTCATTTATTTTCCACTTTAACGTAAAGACGTATAAGCGTAGAGCCATCGTCGTATTTGAGCTGTTTTAAATAACGAATTTTTAGTTTGGGATTTTCGGTTAGTTAAAGAGAAACATCTTATGGTTAGACATTACCGCCACGGTTGACATCACGTACGCAGTGGTACGTAAAGTAATCGGTGAAATAACATATTTTCCGCAATGTGCATTCAATAATCATATTACACAATGACCTATTGTAATAGGAAAAGGATTAACTAAACATTTTTAATCAAAGGTTTAGTTTTACATGTTTGAAAATGTGATGAAATAATGTTTACTCAGCTGATCACATTTATAAAAATAGCAGTACAGGTATAGTAGGTAACAGTTGAATCCAATATTTCCTTAGTTTGGACTTTGGATCATCAGATGCACAATATGTTCTAAAAGAAACAGTACAAAATTAATATTGATAATTTATTATTTGGTCTTAGGAATAATAGAAGTACCAGATTAATTATGTTGTCGAGCCAAATGGGGATTATATTTTTATTGCATTCAATCTTAAAATATTATTCTTTTATGGCCTCGGCTCATGTTTAACAGTGTACCGTGGACATCCTATGACTGACTATGAAGGTGATATTGAATATAACATATAATACTATTTTATTTGAATGTCGTTCCAGTATTCGGGTGTTAATGTAAGAAGTTACTAACAGAGAATGGAAATTAGGTAGTTAACTTAAATTATGATAAAGCTTAGTCTCATGAGAAACTTGCCCATGCTAAAACTTATACCAGAACAAATTCAAATTCAAAATCTTTATTTGTCAAACATGAGTATACATACAGAGCATGCAAGGTGTTCAAATATGAAAAGCAGATCTATCACATTTTGCCTTAATGGCGTACAAATATTTAAAACTTATAACTAAATTACTTAAGATGGATAATCATATTTAAAACTTAATTAACAAATAATATATCATAACCCTATCATCATTTTTACCTACTTATTATACTTAACCTATTAACAAAGTGTGTGGTGGCCTGTTGGTAACGGACCAGACAAACAGAACAAAATACAGTATCCTGAAATATGTTCTTTAAATACATCCTAGATTGGATTAATGCCTGTGAAATTTAGTAAAAGGTGGTAAGCATTAGTTGACATACATGTTATTTACATTTCTCTATCAAAATAAGTTTAGAAGCAAATTATTTTTGGTGCATCATTTCTCTTCCGTGAATAATTATAATACACTTATGCAAGTCATTAATTAATAGTGTTTGCTATCCAAACAGACATAATAACGTCTTAATAGCAAGGCACTCTGCAGTATTTATTTAGATATATTAAAATTTGTAAATCACCAGAAACCTCCTATTTTGCTGTAATAAAATCAGTTACTGTGTAGGCAATTTTATTAGGAATTTTAACAAGCTTATAAATAAATGAATCAAAACACATCTACATTATTACATCATCATATAAGTTGCTGAATTAATATATTTGTTTATGAGTGTATTGGTATATAAATGAAAACATTTTGCATAATTTTATGAATTTATCACAGAACAGTTGAGTTTTGGTTATAGAAATTCATTAATTTTAATAGTATTATGTAAGCCACATGACATGATGGCCCTCAGGCCTCAGATTATTGTATGTGCATTCTTCTGATAGAAAGAAGATGCAAAACCATAATAATTCCTACTTCTGTATGCAGGTTTTCTGTGCTTTGTGATGGGCTTTTTCTCAAAATGTGTAAAGTCTTCCCTTCTAGTACCTCAAGGTAGACCAGTAGCGATAAGCCAGCAACTCAGCACGACTCGCGAATAATACGGCTTGACTGAGTCCTTTAAAAATCGTAAACTGATGTAAATTAAAACGCATTGCTGGCCATTACGAACATTATACACGGCACCGGATATCCTAGGACAAGAAGCGCCCCAAATTTTAGTGATCAATTTGGCCTTGGTTAGATCAATGATGTCTCAATGAAGTCTATAAGATACATGGATGGCTTAGGCTATATTATGGCCTATTTCTAAAAATTTTTGCTCACCCTTAGTACATTGATGAAGTTGTACAATTACTGTCGGCTGCAAGTAATAGCATGTTGATGAAGAAATGCTGTCGGCTGCAGCGGGAAATGCAAGAGGCGCTATTTTAAAAATCTGCCACTGCACTTGCAATCATTAGCATGGTTCGGGTTTTCAGAATAGCATCCTTAGCATCCTCTTCAAACGCAGTAGGCACGTCAAGGTAATATTTCATAGGCAACCCACGACGGAAATTGTTGTTAAACCACTTCGATCTATTTGTGTATACCAAGTTACTGCCCTTGAGTTATATAGATATAAATAAACAACGCTATTAACGGTGAATGGAAATATAAAGCTTATTTCTATGAGGATTCAAATATATATGAATAAATCACCGCGGTCATCGAATTAATTTATAGACTCATAAAATAGGCTTAAATGGCAAAAGATGTTCCACGAGTTTTCGAAAGAGATATTGTGGGCCGGACATTTGTCGTCCAAACAACTCGTCTAATAGTATTTACAATATTTGAATCATATTTGTGCGTTGCCTCTTAGATTGTGCGGGTGAAGGGAAGGAAAAAGTACTAAAGGAGAAAAGTGCGAGAGAAAAGCGCGGCGACGCTTAGCTGTTTTGCCGCATAAGTACGTGTAGCAATTGCTTTACGATGGTTTTCTCTGATACCAGTAGTTAAGACAAGCTAGTGTCCCTAAGAGACTCGCCGAGCCCCTGTACTAATTCTTTGCGTGTGCCACTGTTGATCCTAGCTGACAGGAGTTGCAGTGACTTGGTGTGTGGACGGGAAAGTCTTAAGAATGATACCAGCAAAGTCAAGCCGGCCCGGCGTTCATGATAACTACGATACGCCTCTACCAATTTAAAGTCCGCGGGTATCAAATCCCACATTTTGTTCAGTTCTTGTTTTTTGCATTTGCGGTTTTGCCCCAAATTTTGTTTTCGAATGATGCAAGTAATAAGGAACGATGTTTTAAAAGGTGGTAATGATAAGTTTCTCTCAAATTAGTTGCCTGTTTATTTTCAATGGCTACGCAATAACAATAGATACGTTGATGGTTACACATTACTTTATTATGAAACAATTTAGCCGCAATAAGTCAGGAAGTGGAGATTACGTCTCCGCCACGGCAAACCTTGAATCACTGGGTGTTGCATTATGGTTTCACTTATCGAATTACTTTCCGAGGTTAGTCATCTTTTATGCATAGTTATGTTGCAATTTTCTTATATTTTATAAGCACGATACTGGAAATTCTATTAAATTTTTAAACATTTTAGTTTAAGTTTTCGTAGACGCCCTGGGTTCGATTCGAAACGCGCACTGACACGAATGTGTGTGATTTACGAGTATTTGTTTCGGATCTGGGTGTTGCGAAGCTAAAAAATCTGTCGAATTTAATACTTACGTCGTGAGACTTGGTAATTATTAATGTCAGAAGTGACGATAGTAAACCAGCTTTTCCTTTTCCATTTCGGGTTCTCGGCCCAAGTATATTAAGAGCTAAGGCCTAAGTAGATACCAAAAATATCTAGATACAATAGGTAGATGCCAAAGCACGCCTTAAATTTTTGTGTCACGTGATAAACATGATTTTCTTTAATATAGCTATCTGATCTTCCTATTGCAAACTGAATCACCTTTTTATTTGAAGGTAAAAACAAGAGTAACCTAGGATGGACTCCGCTGCACTTGGCGACGTATTTCGGTCATACCGATGTGGTGGCAGCATTGCTGGAGGCTGGCGCCAACGTGGACGAGGTCAACGACACAGGCGACACCGCTCTGCACAAGGCATCGTTTATTGGGAATGAGGTAAGGCGGTTAACAATGTTTATTATTCTGAATCACTCATCGATCTGGGGAGTAAACAAGATGAATGACTCAGCTCCTTTATTAATGAATATCTAAATGTAACTGGCTACAACGTTCTTTCGAATGAAAAAAAAAAAGATTTCATAATTCATAGCTACAGAAATAGATGAAAAGGTAAACTTAGACGGCTCCTTGCACGCGAAAGACTCACCACATAGGTATTACCGCTCACTATCACAGTAAGGACTGAAATTAATAAACGTTCTCAACTTAAGGACCAATCATATCTAGAAAATAAACGAATTGGTCAAAGATATAGTCACGCCCATAATTTACATAACTTACTTACATAAAGTCACGCCTTCATCCAAAAAGGGGTAGGCAGAGGCGCCAACGGCACACCACATTTCGGCTTGTATGTTCCGTCCCCAGATGTGGTAGGGGGCGAGCCTATCGCTATATCGGGCACAAATTCATGACTCTGGGCTGATAATTAATAGAAAAAACTTGAAACTTTACTTACATAACTTGATTAGTTTATTTTTGGGACCGATCGATATCTAACAATGGAAACTAGGATCGCTTTTATTAATAAGTGATTCTAAGCAGCCATGCGGCCGTAATGATCGGCCTAAGACAGCAAATTTACCTCTCGCACAGGACCTAGTAATCCTCCTACTGAAGTACAAGGCGGACGTGAACATAATGAACGGGGAGGGAAGGACTCCGTGCGACGTGTCCAAGAACCGGGACGTGCAGCGGCTGTTGGAGGCGGCGCAGAGGGCTGAGAGGCACGAGAGGGAGAGCAAATTCCTGACGGCGGCTAAGGAGGGGAGGGTTGAGGATATACATGAGATGGTGAGTTCGGTATAACATATAGGCAGTGCTGGTTTGAATAACAGCGGTACCATATATTGATACTATTAAAGCGCTCTGATTGTGATTAGAGATTATAGTCAAAGGTGGTATTACCGGTGCCGTAAAGCTAGGTTACCAGGGCCCCCTAGCGAAATTTCTGACCCCCTAGGCAGGATTGCTACGGGCCTCTTATTTACCCTGCCTGCAGTGTCCTTTGATGTACCTTAAAAACTGAGCATGCTCACCATACAGTACCGAAGGTCATTCACCCAACACATCACTCAGCTATCTATTTATCGATCTATTACTACAATTGAACCGCTTCAGAAATCACTGATGTCTGCTTACATCTAGTACAATATTTGAACATGCTCTCTTACAGCTGAGCAGTCAGAACCCCCCGAATATAAACTGCGTGGACGGGCAGGGCAACACGTGTCTGCACTGCGCCGCGTACCGGGGCCACGCGCGCCTCGCCGTGCTACTGCTGCAGAACGGCATTGATACCACCCTTAGGAATAATAGTGGTTAGTTCATTATTTCCTGCCGACTAGGTCTATATGTACTAGACCAGAATGAAGTAACGTCCTCGAAATTGTAATGATGAGTTGCGATGATGAAAAGTGGCCATTACCAATGAACACAATATTAACAATAAATTTTAAAATTCAAGAGTAATTCTTGAAATATAAGAATTTAGTATTAAATATGAGTTTTCTTGTCTTTAGATGACAATAATAAAGATGGTTCAGATTTAAATAAATATAAATGCATTAAAAAAACGTTTGTATTTTTACTAGGTCAGCTAGCAATAGACTTGGCCAAAGACAACGAGATGCGTGAAGTGCTAAGTGTCCGGCCCGTGCAGCGGTTGCAGCGCACCGCTGCAAGGTTCGAAGGGCCGCTGCTCAAGCGCTCGCGTTTTCTCGGCTGGAGACCTGTTTGGGTAAGAAATGGAGTGAGAAAAAACTTCACATGACTTTAACTGTAACTGTGATGTATGAATGCGATGAAACCGCATAAACAGTGGGTTTCGGGTATTCAAAAAGTTTTGCGTGTTTGCGTGGCGTGCGTACGTGATTGCGTTCACATGTGTATGCGTGTGGCATTTGTGTGTGGGGGTGTGTATTTGTAAGTATGCGTACCTGTGTATAATATGTGCTAGTGTACATGTGCGTGCAGGCGGTGCTGCAGCGCGGCGTGTTGTCGTACCACGGCAGCCGCGTGGAGGCGGCGCGTGTGCCTGTGCATGTGTGCTAGTGTGTATGTGTGTACATGTGCGTGCAGGCGGTGCTGCAGCGCGGCGTGTTGTCGTACCACGGCAGCCGCGTGGAGGCGGCGCGTGTGCCTGTGCATGTGTGCTAGTGTGTATGTGTGTACATGTGCGTGCAGGCGGTGCTGCAGCGCGGCGTGTTGTCGTACCACGGCAGCCGCGTGGAGGCGGCGCGTGTGCCTGTGCATGTGTGCTAGCGTGTATGTGTGTACATGTGCGTGCAGGCGGTGCTGCAGCGCGGCGTGTTGTCGTACCACGGCAGCCGCGTGGAGGCGGCGCGTGTGCCTGTGCATGTGTGCTAGCGTGTATGTGTGTACATGTGCGTGCAGGCGGTGCTGCAGCGCGGCGTGTTGTCGTACCACGGCAGCCGCGTGGAGGCGGCGCGTGTGCCTGTGCATGTGTGCTAGTGTGTATGTGTGTACATGTGCGTGCAGGCGGTGCTGCAGCGCGGCGTGTTGTCGTACCACGGCAGCCGCGTGGAGGCGGCGCGTGTGCCTGTGCATGTGTGCTAGCGTGTATGTGTGTACATGTGCGTGCAGGCGGTGCTGCAGCGCGGCGTGTTGTCGTACCACGGCAGCCGCGTGGAGGCGGCGCGTGTGCCTGTGCATGTGTGCTAGTGTGTATGTGTGTACATGTGCGTGCAGGCGGTGCTGCAGCGCGGCGTGTTGTCGTACCACGGCAGCCGCGTGGAGGCGGCGCGTGTGCCTGTGCATGTGTGCTAGTGTGTATGTGTGTACATGTGCGTGCAGGCGGTGCTGCAGCGCGGCGTGTTGTCGTACCACGGCAGCCGCGTGGAGGCGGCGCGTGTGCCTGTGCATGTGTGCTAGCGTGTATGTGTGTACATGTGCGTGCAGGCGGTGCTGCAGCGCGGCGTGTTGTCGTACCACGGCAGCCGCGTGGAGGCGGCGCGTGTGCCTGTGCATGTGTGCTAGTGTGTATGTGTGTACATGTGCGTGCAGGCGGTGCTGCAGCGCGGCGTGTTGTCGTACCACGGCAGCCGCGTGGAGGCGGCGCGTGTGCCTGTGCATGTGTGCTAGCGTGTATGTGTGTACATGTGCGTGCAGGCGGTGCTGCAGCGCGGCGTGTTGTCGTACCACGGCAGCCGCGTGGAGGCGGCGCGTGTGCCTGTGCATGTGTGCTAGCGTGTATGTGTGTACATGTGCGTGCAGGCGGTGCTGCAGCGCGGCGTGTTGTCGTACCACGGCAGCCGCGTGGAGGCGGCGCGTGTGCCTGTGCATGTGTGCTAGTGTGTATGTGTGTACATGTGCGTGCAGGCGGTGCTGCAGCGCGGCGTGTTGTCGTACCACGGCAGCCGCGTGGAGGCGGCGCGTGTGCCTGTGCATGTGTGCTAGTGTGTATGTGTGTACATGTGCGTGCAGGCGGTGCTGCAGCGCGGCGTGTTGTCGTACCACGGCAGCCGCGTGGAGGCGGCGCGTGTGCCTGTGCATGTGTGCTAGTGTGTATGTGTGTACATGTGCGTGCAGGCGGTGCTGCAGCGCGGCGTGTTGTCGTACCACGGCAGCCGCGTGAAGGCGGCGCGTGTGCCTGTGCATGTGTGCTAGCGTGTATGTGTGTACATGTGCGTGCAGGCGGTGCTGCAGCGCGGCGTGTTGTCGTACCACGGCAGCCGCGTGGAGGCGGCGCGTGTGCCTGTGCATGTGTGCTAGCGTGTATGTGTGTACATGTGCGTGCAGGCGGTGCTGCAGCGCGGCGTGTTGTCGTACCACGGCAGCCGCGTGGAGGCGGCGCGTGTGCCTGTGCATGTGTGCTAGCGTGTATGTGTGTACATGTGCGTGCAGGCGGTGCTGCAGCGCGGCGTGTTGTCGTACCACGGCAGCCGCGTGGAGGCGGCGCGTGTGCCTGTGCATGTGTGCTAGCGTGTATGTGTGTACATGTGCGTGCAGGCGGTGCTGCAGCGCGGCGTGTTGTCGTACCACGGCAGCCGCGTGGAGGCGGCGCGTGTGCCTGTGCATGTGTGCTAGTGTGTATGTGTGTACATGTGCGTGCAGGCGGTGCTGCAGCGCGGCGTGTTGTCGTACCACGGCAGCCGCGTGGAGGCGGCGCGTGTGCCTGTGCATGTGTGCTAGCGTGTATGTGTGTACATGTGCGTGCAGGCGGTGCTGCAGCGCGGCGTGTTGTCGTACCACGGCAGCCGCGTGGAGGCGGCGCGTGTGCCTGTGCATGTGTGCTAGCGTGTATGTGTGTACATGTGCGTGCAGGCGGTGCTGCAGCGCGGCGTGTTGTCGTACCACGGCAGCCGCGTGGAGGTGGCGCGTGTGCCTGTGCATGTGTGCTAGTGTGTATGTGTGTACATGTGCGTGCAGGCGGTGCTGCAGCGCGGCGTGTTGTCGTACCACGGCAGCCGCGTGGAGGCGGCGCGTGTGCCTGTGCATGTGTGCTAGTGTGTATGTGTGTACATGTGCGTGCAGGCGGTGCTGCAGCGCGGCGTGTTGTCGTACCACGGCAGCCGCGTGGAGGCGGCGCGTGTGCCTGTGCATGTGTGCTAGTGTGTATGTGTGTACATGTGCGTGCAGGCGGTGCTGCAGCGCGGCGTGTTGTCGTACCACGGCAGCCGCGTGGAGGCGGCGCGTGTGCCTGTGCATGTGTGCTAGCGTGTATGTGTGTACATGTGCGTGCAGGCGGTGCTGCAGCGCGGCGTGTTGTCGTACCACGGCAGCCGCGTGGAGGCGGCGCGTGTGCCTGTGCATGTGTGCTAGCGTGTATGTGTGTACATGTGCGTGCAGGCGGTGCTGCGGCGCGGCGTGTTGTCGTACCACGGCAGCCGCGTGGAGGCGGCGCGTGTGCCTGTGCATGTGTGCTAGCGTGTATGTGTGTACATGTGCGTGCAGGCGGTGCTGCAGCGCGGCGTGTTGTCGTACCACGGCAGCCGCGTGGAGGCGGCGCGTGTGCCTGTGCATGTGTGCTAGCGTGTATGTGTGTACATGTGCGTGCAGGCGGTGCTGCAGCGCGGCGTGTTGTCGTACCACGGCAGCCGCGTGGAGGCGGCGCGTGTGCCTGTGCATGTGTGCTAGCGTGTATGTGTGTACATGTGCGTGCAGGCGGTGCTGCAGCGCGGCGTGTTGTCGTACCACGGCAGCCGCGTGGAGGCGGCGCGTGTGCCTGTGCATGTGTGCTAGTGTGTATGTGTGTACATGTGCGTGCAGGCGGTGCTGCAGCGCGGCGTGTTGTCGTACCACGGCAGCCGCGTGGAGGCGGCGCGTGTGCCTGTGCATGTGTGCTAGTGTGTATGTGTGTACATGTGCGTGCAGGCGGTGCTGCAGCGCGGCGTGTTGTCGTACCACGGCAGCCGCGTGGAGGCGGCGCGTGTGCCTGTGCATGTGTGCTAGTGTGTATGTGTGTACATGTGCGTGCAGGCGGTGCTGCAGCGCGGCGTGTTGTCGTACCACGGCAGCCGCGTGGAGGCGGCGCGTGTGCCTGTGCATGTGTGCTAGTGTGTATGTGTGTACATGTGCGTGCAGGCGGTGCTGCAGCGCGGCGTGTTGTCGTACCACGGCAGCCGCGTGGAGGCGGCGCGTGTGCCTGTGCATGTGTGCTAGCGTGTATGTGTGTACATGTGCGTGCAGGCGGTGCTGCAGCGCGGCGTGTTGTCGTACCACGGCAGCCGCGTGGAGGCGGCGCGTGTGCCTGTGCATGTGTGCTAGCGTGTATGTGTGTACATGTGCGTGCAGGCGGTGCTGCAGCGCGGCGTGTTGTCGTACCACGGCAGCCGCGTGGAGGCGGCGCGTGTGCCTGTGCATGTGTGCTAGCGTGTATGTGTGTACATGTGCGTGCAGGCGGTGCTGCAGCGCGGCGTGTTGTCGTACCACGGCAGCCGCGTGGAGGCGGCGCGTGTGCCTGTGCATGTGTGCTAGCGTGTATGTGTGTACATGTGCGTGCAGGCGGTGCTGCAGCGCGGCGTGTTGTCGTACCACGGCAGCCGCGTGGAGGCGGCGCGTGTGCCTGTGCATGTGTGCTAGTGTGTATGTGTACATGTGCGTGCAGGCGGTGCTGCAGCGCGGCGTGTTGTCGTACCACGGCAGCCGCGTGGAGGCGGCGCGTGTGCCTGTGCATGTGTGCTAGTGTGTATGTGTACATGTGCGTGCAGGCGGTGCTGCAGCGCGGCGTGTTGTCGTACCACGGCAGCCGCGTGGAGGCGGCGCGTGTGCCTGTGCATGTGTGCTAGTGTGTATGTGTACATGTGCGTGCAGGCGGTGCTGCAGCGCGGCGTGTTGTCGTACCACGGCAGCCGCGTGGAGGCGGCGCGTGTGCCTGTGCATGTGTGCTAGTGTGTATGTGTACATGTGCGTGCAGGCGGTGCTGCAGCGCGGCGTGTTGTCGTACCACGGCAGCCGCGTGGAGGCGGCGCGCGCGGGCGGGCGGGCGCGCGGGCGCAAGTTCCTGGACGGCGCGTCGCTGCGCGCCGCCGACGCCGAGCCCGCGCTGCTGCTGCTGCACTTCAGCGACGGCGACGTGCACCGCCTCGCCGTGCCGCCCGACGAAAACGTGCTCGCCTGCAGACAGGTACGCTGCCTCTACTAATTACTAACTACTCACATCCTGAGTTATACTGCACACACCAACGCGCGCACGCGCGTACGCACGCACTCATGCAGGAGCGTACTGACGTATCTACGCACGCGCACGTCAACGCGCACGCACACACTCACACATGCACGCACGTAAACTCGTACGCAGACATGCATACACATACACATTTACTTATTACAATACCATTTACCACATCATTAAATAAATTCAAGATTGAATATTAAAATAAAATAAAATAATTACGGTTTTTCCTGTTTCAGTCGTGGATCACAGCACTCAACGAACACATCGCATATTCCGGTCACTATTTATGGGCGGGCGCGTCACCTGACACAGCTAAAGAGGCCACAGAGGACTTGGAAGACGACTGTAAACCACTAGGTTTGTAGATATTCTTCATATAACTGCTTGAAACGACGTTTCAAACTTTCAAACGAAAGACGACGAAACAAAAGGTTTATAAGTACAGCTAATGTGGGTTCAGGAGATTGTGACAATCGGGGGTATTTGTATATTCAACGTATGTTACTTTGTTGTGCAGGGTCGATGCAAGACGCGTTAACAGCGGCTACGAACAGCCTGGCGCTGCTGGAGACGCAACTGCGCGAGTGCTCCGCCATCGTGGCCGCGCTCGACAAGAGCGTCAACGTCGGCAACTCGCTGCACCACTCCGCGTACATGGTCACTATTAACTGTAAATTATGGGCAAAAATATGAATCGGAATTATTCAAATACGCGACAGTTTATATTGCAAGAATTTTATAAAAATATGTGCAGAGAAAAACAAAAGAAATTTAATTAAAAAGTCTCCTAATTCGTAGATATTATGTTAAAGACATGCTTGATCTATTTTATTTTATGTCATCACGCGTATCAATGACCTTTTATATTTCAAAACTGGTTTATAACAGGAAAAATATCTAGGTAGAGCTTAAAGTCATTGAACCAATATAAATAATTTCCAAACCACCACATGAACCTTTGAACCGCAGCTGATATTATTGTACGTGTTCGGCAGCGGTTCCAGCACGCGTGCGGCTCGGGCGGCGAGGCGCTGGCGGCGCTGCGCCACTGCGCCGCGCTCGTGCACCAGGCCCGGGACGCCGACATGGCGCGCCTCAACAGAGAGGTAACCACCTCCATCATTCTGTAGACGTCGTATCTGCTCTAGATCACTTCCGCTAAAAAAAAAAAGTTCAGGAACAGAATAGATAGATAAGACTGCAGCTAAAAAAAAATTTTAAAAATCGTCATCTTCCAAAATCCCATCACGATTTCTTTGCCTGAATCATGGTCATTTGACTGATTTTGAAATAAAATATATCGGGGCTTTTTTTGCAAAACAAAGAAAGACAGAAGGAAAACATTAAGGGTGCTTATAACATGGTTTTCTGGCAGAAATTACTTTGAGTTTTTTTCTTGTTATGTTGTCTACTTTTGTTATATTTGGTGTACAATTAAGTGTAAATATAAATAAAATAAGTTTGGCTTTGGACGTTCTGTGTAAAGCATAAATAAATAAATAAAACACCTATATAAATATCTTTAGAATCATAGGTTTTTTACCAACTAAACGTTCACTGTATATTATATCCATGCCACTCCTGTCCTTTTTTGGCAGTATTTGGCACATAACATTACAATCCATTACTAGAAATGGAACATATAAAAATTAATATTTTGCACTGGTTTTAACTCTACATTCTGTTTGAACAGATAGAACGTAACAGAGTACTGGAAGAAGCTCTTGCCGCGTTGGCGAGGACTCACCATGCACTCGAGATGTCCGTTGCTGAAGAGCTCAACAAGGTATTTCAATTTGCTCGTTTTCTTTTTCTATTTACGGTTTTATACATCAAGGGTGCCCTAGTTACATGGGAAATGTTGATAAGAAGTACACATTATAATCTGTGTGTAAGAGCCAACGATAATTAAATAAATAAGCAAGCCAGGATTATATTTATATTATCTTTATTTACAGGGAAAAAGGAAGAAAAAGTCCTCATCCATAAACGAGTCGAAGGAGAATTTTTTTGATGTTTATGACGGTAAGCACATTTTTGTGAAATTCTAATATTATATTTATTCATAACTAATTCATGTAAATTTAACAAAATTAAGAATTATTTGTTATTTAATTTTTTTTCAAAACAAGCTTCCTAAGTGTATGGGTGTCTCGCATTTATCATGTTGGGTACTTTCCACAAAAAACATATTTGACCTGATATGTTTGTTGTTAGATTCTGATGACGAAGATGATACGTTGGTGACGGCGGGGCTGTCGAGTCCGCTGGGAGCTCTGAGCCCGTGGGGCAGCAGCCCCGACCTCACCAGGAGAACTCCTATCGGCAGTGTGGATGGTACGTCACTTATAGAATCAATCATATATTTTTTTTAAATTATTGTGCAAAGGCCTACTCTGGCTGGTGGTGGGTTACAATTTTAGACCACAGATCTGATGTTTCGAATTTTTGCTGTATCAAGTAATCGTTTCCATATCTATGTCATCATAGATGTGTTGAACGTATGATTTCTCCATATCTCTACTCCGCTCGTATCCGCTTTAGTGGAAACTCAAATTCATAATGAGTTTGAGTTTACTTAAAGATTCATAGATACATATCTAAATATCATACCAGACGTTGCATTGCCACGTCGTTTTTACGAGCACATTTACAATGTATTAGGCACGCAAACACAACGTGTGTGTAACATACGCAGTCAACATGTCAAAAGATAATGTTGTGTGGTTTGTGCAGGTGACAAGACGCCCACGAACGAGGAGGGCGGGCAGCTCTCTCGCCAGGTGTGCGGAGTGTCCGGCTCGGCGCAGTCGCTGTCCTCGCTCGCGTCCGCCGGCTCCGCGCCCGCCTCGCTCGCCTCTTCGCGCGGCACGCTCGTGTCGCAGGGCGGGCACGTGTACCGCAACGCACGCCCCTACAGACGCACCACGCAACACAGGTCAGTGCATACAGCACGCTCGTGTCGCAGGGCGGACACGTGTACCGCAACGCACGCCCCTACAGACGCACCACGCAACACAGGTCAGTGCATACAGCACGCTCGTGTCGCAGGGCGGACACGTGTACCGCAACGCACGCCCCTACAGACGCACCACGCAACACAGGTCAGTGCATACAGCACGCTCGTGTCGCAGGGCGGACACGTGTACCGCAACGCACGCCCCTACAGACGCACCACGCAACACAGGTCAGTGCATACAGCACGCTCGTGTCGCAGGGCGGACACGTGTACCGCAACGCACGCCCCTACAGACGCACCACGCAACACAGGTCAGTGCATACAGCACGCTCGTGTCGCAGGGCGGACACGTGTACCGCAACGCACGCCCCTACAGACGCACCACGCAACACAGGTCAGTGCATACAGCACGCTCGTGTCGCAGGGCGGACACGTGTACCGCAACGCACGCCCCTACAGACGCACCACGCAACACAGGTCAGTGCATACAGCACGCTCGTGTCGCAGGGCGGACACGTGTACCGCAACGCACGCCCCTACAGACGCACCACGCAACACAGGTCAGTGCATACAGCACGCTCGTGTCGCAGGGCGGACACGTGTACCGCAACGCACGCCCCTACAGACGCACCACGCAACACAGGTCAGTGCATACAGCACGCTCGTGTCGCAGGGCGGACACGTGTACCGCAACGCACGCCCCTACAGACGCACCACGCAACACAGGTCAGTGCATACAGCACGCTCGTGTCGCAGGGCGGACACGTGTACCGCAACGCACGCCCCTACAGACGCACCACGCAACACAGGTCAGTGCATACAGCACGCTCGTGTCGCAGGGCGGACACGTGTACCGCAACGCACGCCCCTACAGACGCACCACGCAACACAGGTCAGTGCATACAGCACGCTCGTGTCGCAGGGCGGACACGTGTACCGCAACGCACGCCCCTACAGACGCACCACGCAACACAGGTCAGTGCATACAGCACGCTCGTGTCGCAGGGCGGACACGTGTACCGCAACGCACGCCCCTACAGACGCACCACGCAACACAGATCAGAAACACAACGCCATTCAGGCGGAAATCTTGAAAAACATCTGGGCGCACTGCGCATTTATCAGTCAGGGCCCGGACTCGTGGAGTGAGGGGGAAAATAGTGCCACTGTTAAGGAGTGACGTTAATGGAAATAGTACCACTATTTGTTCATCATGATCTTCAGCTCTGTTACACAATGTTTTTTTGCGGTTTCGCCTGAATGGGTCACTTGTACTACGATATAGTCAAAAAACAATGATACCAACTTTAAAATACACATCCGAATGAGGAATCGCGCATTTTTAAACGTTGCATAATAATATAATGAAATATCCCATACATCTATAAAAAAATCGTACCTTGAGACCGGCAGATATATCGATATCGATATGATAATATCGATAGTGCATGACGCAGCATGATCTGTCAATCACACATGAAAACCATACGCACATGAACACCGTTTTTGCCTCACTCAAAATGTTTCATTGCCGATCTACTTTATACTACATCTATGGTACAACACCTATACCAAAGTCAACCATCCGATATGGTGATTTTTGTTTTGTTTTATAATAATTTATTGCACTAAAAATTAGGTTTAGTTGATTTTTGATAGGTTTGGTTGTTTCTTGATTTTTATTTACTTATTTTTTGTTTTTTTTTTGTTTCAGTTCTGAATGGTCTCTGTAGGGCTGTGTTGGGTCTGTACAATGCCATAATTAAACAGGCACAAAGCAATTAAAAGCACAATGATATTATATGATATGTATAGAAATTACAGAACTTTTACTTAATATAAGAAATTATATTCATGTCAGCATGCAAAAAATCAAAACAAGAACAAAAAGTTTTTTTGAGAAATTGCATTAGTCACTGCGACATGGCGATATCTACTGAACTGTCAAACGAAACCCTCAACCAATCACGGGTGCCCATTTCCATTCATTCCCGCCAAGTTGCATGGAGTAGTGCAATATCAGGAATTTTTTTATTTTTCTTATTAAACACATAGAAAGATATCGCAAAAAAAGTGTTTTCAAGAAAAAATTAATTAAATTTCACTTACAAAAATAACATCATTTTTATTCATAATTAGGTGCTAGTTTTTGGCTATTTCAGTTGACAAGTAGGGTGCCATATGAAAAAAAAAATTAATTTATATTCATAAAAGATTTTAATGAAGACCAAGATTTTAATAAATATTTTTGATACTCATATTAGTTTTATGTAAAATGAGTATAATTTTATTGTCATTATTATTTTTGTTTACGTAATATCGATTTGAGCTTTTGTTATTTTTATAATAAAACTCTGCCACTTGCCAGTTACAAATAACTTAATTTATTAGTGTTAACTATTTTAATCGAGAGTTAGGACAATTCAAACTGATTCGACAGCGCAGTTATTTGAAAATAAAAACGTGTAAAATCAGCTGTAAATTATACATTGGTATGAGCCCAATATGACAACAACCGATATCGATTGATTTCGCTTGTAACATTTATTCTTGTTTTATTATTTACGTCCTAAAACGCCAGTAAAATATTTAACACTATAGAAACATCGGTATATGTGACATATATTAATTTCAATAAAGTGCAATGTCATATTCAAAAAACAAGAAACATTAATTTTCAATAAGCTTTGCAGTATGCTTGCCATCATCCAAATTATGGAATAAACAATATCTAACGATTCCTGAGCATTTATATTATTTTCTACTACATTAATAAAGTACAAATATGCCATATTTATTATTTGCCATTAAATTATAATGAATATTCAAAATATAATGAACTATTAAAATGCATTTTATTTTTCTCTGCTATGTTTTACTATTTAAATTTAAAAAAGTGTTAATAATACCAAAAAAACAATTAAAATTGGGACCATTGAATTAATTTATAAGTTTTTATTTAATTATGAATTATTAGTAATCTCGTTTTATATAGAGCCAATTTTAAATTGTATGCAATTAAACCACAAAATTAATTTTAAAAAACATAAGAGAATATATTTGCAAACTTAAGCGACTCGGCAGCTTAATTATACAGCCAGATTATGTTTTATTTTTAATGTAAAAAATAAAAAGGCTTTGTTATAAGCATTTTACATATTATGGTCCTCGGCATAATTATCTCAGTATATAATATTTTGTAATCTGTCTGAATTTTCCTGAATGACGCGAACATTGATACGAACAATGCCGAAATAATAAGGGTCTTTTTACCCGGTATAGTTTATGTTACAAACGCATTAGTCGCATTTGCTTGCAAATATAGTTAAATTCTCTAATATTCGATTTTATTTTATTACAATATTGGCTCAAACATTGTACCTGACACGATCTGTGTTTAAATTCAATTGTGATTTAATAATTTTGTAAGTATTTTTTTAGGTTTTATTTGTAAGTGTAATTTATGACTTATTATTTTCGTATTAAATGTATTGTTTTTATAGTTCGTTTTTTATTTTCCTTTTTTCGTATTTTATTTTATCTTAAAAGAATATATGTATATTTCGCTATAGGTTTTTATTACAAATCTACGGACAAGGTGCGAAGCTGTGTCTCCACCTAGGATTTTTGAGTCGAGATTTTTTTAGTTTTGGGTGTGAAATCTAAATGTAGTTACTACGAAGTCATTCCTTTTTTATGCCTATTTTTATAAAAAAATGATTTATTGTGCTTTTATGCTCTGAGAGCGCAAATATAATAAAACTTTAATTACGATTTTAAGATTGATAGAGATTTTCAGATTAGTAGGAGTTTTACTTGGCCTTTTCCTTACATCAGTTTGATTTGATATAAGCCACGTATGTTTTTATGTCTGCCTACTTAGTATATTATTCTTGAATACACATTTTCCTTTCTTCTGTTTGAGTCGGTCTTCTCCAATTACAACAAATCTTTGATCCTGCAGTGTTTCTGCAGCGATTCGTTGAAATCTAGTTTGTAATGTTAATTCAATCATAATAATATTGTTCGACTCATAGTTAAAAAGAGACAGAATGAGTCTATTCTATATGTTATAGGCTAACTACACACGTAAAAATTCTTACAGATTGTAGATTCTACAATGCAAAAGATTATAGGTGTCATCAAATTACCGTTCATTTATTTCGTCGGCCCTGTACCTACTATAAAAATATATATGTGGGAATAGTTCCGTTAGGGTCAAAATCAAACAAAGATCATTGAGATGTTCTTCAGTATAATTATTATCTCTTTTAATACGTCTTCATCGTCTTCGTCGTACGTCGTTCATGTCTTTCATCGTCTTCCAAACTGTCTCTCTTATTCCGACCCAAAGAGTAGAGTAACTACAATGGGGTTCCGACCCTTCATATTTCAACATCTTAATCATTCATCCTCTAACTCTTTTACTCCTTAGTACTTCCATTCGTTATCTCTTTTACATAAACTACGTTCCATATCAGTCATTCGTCTAACGTTTCATTGTACTCATGTTTCATCATAACATTCAAATCCTACATTTAAAATAGTTAATCAATAACCACATCCTTTCAACGTAACACTTACGTAATGTCTAGAGAAATACGCCGCACTGATGACCCAGAGCTGTATACCGCGCTAATTTAAAGCCCGTCGCATACGACCGACTGTTGCAGCTGTGTCAAATAGCTTGCATTAATATTTAATACGTCCACGTTCCCTTTAATAGAATATGCTTATATTCGTAAAAATACTGCTGAAATTCGAATTAGTGAATTATCAATCTATGCTGTATTTTTCAAATATAAACAAAACGTAGTCGTGTGTCGGGGATATGCTAGTTAATTCATTGATACATTTATAAATTTGTCTGTTTCAACCTTTGTTTATCCAGTTGGAATTAGGAAGTTGTTTTATGACAATCTCTCTCAGGTAATAATACTCTAGAGAGTGACGCTGTATACACGTATTGTAATTTTTTTTTAAATTATGAAAATGTAATTTCTATTGGATTAAGTGCCTAGCCCGTTTTTGACGCTCGTCTACACAACGCTTGTGTACGAATTTTCTCACCTACACACGAGCAAGAAATTGGATCGTACTCGTACATATTGGACTCCGTACAATATTTTCAAAACAAACAAACACTTTAATTCAAAGGAATAAATGTTTGCAACACCACTATGTATTTAGCACTTCAAAGAAACATTAAATATACCGAAATGCAGGATTGTTGCGTTGCTTCTACGGTCTTAGCTCAGTTTTATGCAAATGTATGATTTTTTGTTTCATATTAAAATTCAGCACAACCATCCGGGCATGTTTGTTACGTTTGTGGCTGTTATTTTAGAAAGTATTATTATTATATTATATATTGTAAGAAACTATTATTTTATGTCTATTGTATTTTTCGACAGCGTTATGTTGTTCTGACCCCAGGTAAGTAACGGCTAGGACCTTAGAGACTCGCAGAATTATTCCAGGACTCGATGTAAACCAATCTCATACATAGGAGCAGTGGCGTGCCTAGGGTTTTGGAGTAGGGCAAGCCGAATATTTTTTTTACGTTTAATTGATATTGTTTTAGAAACACAAAGTTCCTAAGAACGAAGAAAATTAATTTATAATACCTACGTCGGCAAACCTACCACACAATCAATGAATATTAAGATTAAAACAATTAATATAGATTACTTGTGAACATGCATCCTTTTCAATGCATTTCTATTGCCGTCACTATTCTGTGGTGCCGTGTTCGACTTCGAGGTTATCTGAAATTGTAGACAGAAATTATTATTAACGCATTCATGTTTATTAATGTT
Source organism: Deilephila elpenor (assembly GCA_949752805.1). NCBI lineage: Eukaryota > Metazoa > Arthropoda > Insecta > Lepidoptera > Sphingidae > Deilephila > Deilephila elpenor. Next base: position 14,765,630 of record OX457096.1, on the reverse strand, counting down.
TTTCTGAATTTAAAATAATATGTTATCTTTTGAAAAGACCACCTAATTTAATGAAAATTTAAAGCATTATAATCCAAACAATCTAACACACAAGACGTGTCGTTTAAAAACATATAAATCACGATTGTGTAATGTAATGTCTTTAAAGGGAGCATGTAGTAATAAAAGTACGTAGTTTATCAAACTGAACTGAAGAAATGTCTATTGTGATTTACCACGACTTACTAAATGTACAAACCCGGCATAGGTTTCGAACCGGTTTATTTTTCAATATAATTGAATGAATTTACCTTTTTGCCGGCAATGAACGCTTTCACCATCGCACTCAAACCATCACAGAAAACAATACAACTCATAATAGTATCAAAAAGTTTAAATAACATAAAAAACTAAACATTAACCTTAAACAAAAACATTCACAACTCATAAATCATAATACAAATGAAGTTAGTAGAAATATGTACTGTATTGCCAGTAAACGTGAAATAAACAATACAAAAGATACAATTTATTAAAAGAAATATTAAAGTTCATTAGTTGTTCTAAAAAAAATATTTGAAATAATTTCTAAAAGGAACCAACTTAATTTAATAACAATAGATTTAATTGATTTAACAAATAATCACGTGACGACCATGCTACGCACGATGTTATTACATCACCAAGGCCGAAGCCGGGCATTTTGTGGAGAGTAAACTGCTATCTATAGCTATACATTCGTAGCGATCGAGTAATATCATTTCCCCATACAGTTCACGCGTTGCTAGAAGCCCCGTAAAAGCACACGAGAGAGAAAAGGATAGATATATGTGCTGTGTGCTCCGTCTTTCAAGTTCAATATAGTTTTAATGAATGAATATTACGCGGCGCTTCGGCGCTGGCGTCTCATTGAATCGCGGCGCGGTAAATTCAAAAAATTTAAATGCTAGATACTTTGAATGTAATAGTTTGTAATTAGTATGGAGTATATACGTATTATGTAGGGCAAGCCGGGCTTTTGGGCTTGTATGGAAGTACCGCCACTACATAGGAGGGCCAGTTATAGTTATTTTCTTTTACACAAGTCAATTAACCGTGCGTATTAATTAAATATAACCTCATTTCTTATCTCTTGGTGTTCTTGGCGCTTATGTACAAGGTTCCATCAACTTTCAGATTGTAGTTCTGATTCCCGTAGCGAGCATTCAAATCATAAATTTGCCTTTAGACAAATTTCATATGACTTGCCCGGCATTGTAATAAGTATATGTAAGGTCGCCCCCGTCTGATATCGTATCGGATATAAGCTTGGTGAGGGTAGGTGGCGGTAAGTTGCACCTCTACCGGGGTGATAAAGACGTGGGCGTATGTACAGACTATCGATATTTATGAGAATTGCCCTGGTAAACTCATATTATTCAACTGTTCTGTGGCTCATATAGTTTTGTAGCTGAGCTGGGAAATTTTAATAAAATAAAAAATACTTTAATTATTGAATCTGTAAAATGTTACAGATTATCGAAATTCAGTTACTTCTTTTTCTGTGGGTACCACGCGGTTCACAAGGCAGAGAAGAACATGCAAGAAACTAGCGTTGCTCTTTTCAAAACCAGTTTACAAAGCAATGATTAAACAGGATGTATTTATTACACTTCCCATATCATAGTTTTACACTTTTATTTAATCTAAATAACCTTTACCAAAAGACCCATCCTACCTTATAAACTTTATAATATAAAGTATTCAACCCCTAGCCTTCACTCTGTTTAATTTATTCGTCCCTTGTAGCCAAATTAAACAGCCCTAAATAAACTAGACGGTTGCTATATCGTCCAATTGCCGTTTAATCACTAAATTGTTAATGAAGTCTCAAACGGAACGTTGATAGGACGATTAAGCTCTTTCATTAGAACGTGCAGGCTTAAAATAGGACCTTGTTTTAGAACTGGATTAAAGGTACCTATGTTTCTATATGTATAATTGAGTTGCGCGTACCTATATCGATAAAAAATTCGCAATAAAAAAAAAGTTTTTATTTTTATTTTTTACTATCGTCGTATATGGGTGATAAATGGATAGTTTTCCTAAAATAATGATGTACACCTTTTTATTTCTAAAGACCCAATGGTACATAAGGATTTAATTTACTAGTTTCGCAAAAACCAGCTATTCACCACCCAAACACGATTTAAAAAAAAAATGCAAAATATCTGTCGCTTTTTTTATGAAAAATTTATTTGCATTGTGTCTGTAACTACTAAAACTACCACCTGGCTTCGTTTTCGGTAGCAGTCTTGATATAGCCGGTATATTATTCATGAGTTTTTTTAAATTTAAAAAAAATCCTGTGCAATTTGATTCTGACAAAGAAAATATGAAATATACAAATTTTATTTCCTTTATATTTCTTACGTCACCTTTCTAGAAACACGGATCTTATACAAATATCAACGTGTCATCGAAGCTCAATTATTTACACGCTATTGGCATCTGTAATGGAATCCCTTCCCAGGGGATACAAACTCGATTTCAGGGCAAAATGTCCGTTTTCGTCGATTGACCGTTTCACGCGATGGGATACGGCGCAAACATCTTAACATACATTCCAAATATAGTTCGGGGCTAATGGAATGGTCACAGAATAAATAAATACACCCAACAATTATTACTTCCAGTTCTGAGTATAAATACTTTTAAGTCTTAATTAAGCACTTAAAGTTACTTGGGTGCTACTACCAATATTATTACTACAATATTGCATAGATAAATTTATGTTGCATTATTTATGTCATCTTTCATTACAAGATATAAGACAATTACTACCCGGCTAATAGTTACAAGTAAACAAGAGTACGCTTATGTAATATATCAGCTGATATCAGCAAATTCCGTGCGACGTAATTCATAGCTGAGGCATCATACAAACACTTGGGGACCGCAACACTCGGCACCCCGTTGGGCGCCAACAATCTTCTGCGGCGGCGCGGGGCGGGAGGAGAGGAGGGGGAGCGGCGTCGCCCTGTCTCGCCCGAGTGGGGATCGCCAGTTGCGCCGCAGCGTCTGCCGCGAGCACACGTCTGCGTTGCGCCCGCGTACTGACACCCACACATGATACACCGGTTTGATTGTGATCACTGTTACATAATATTACACATATTATTGACTTTACCCGTGCTGTAGGAAAACTGTATAGAGGTAAAAACTATGTATGTAACCGCTAGAGAAAATATGTTTGATGAATAGCCGCACTGAACAGTTGCACTACGCAAATGAGATGCGTCCGGCCGGTTTGAATGTTAAATGTAATTAATTTCGGTTAATATATTTTTGCGCATCATTAATTTTCAAAAATGTATTATTATTACAAAAATCATTGCAATTTGCAAGTAGCACCTTCGCGTTAAACATTTTTGCACTCACAACCAGCAGCCGTAGTAATTGCAAAGTTTACGCACGTAATCATAATTCGTTAAAAATTAATTGTATTTCATATCGTTAACTATAAATTTAACTACGTCGCTCATTATAATAGACCTCATTAATCATGAAACATTCTAGTACAAATAAGGTCAAAAATCGGCCAGAATATGTACCTATATGTACATATTTAAAAAATAACCTAGCTAGGTTTATCACTTACCTATTTTTAAACTTATTAAGATGATATTCTACGAGTTATGTAGGATGTCTATCATTTAATACGTTGATTTTTGTTGTTGGGTCATGAAAGTAACTATAATTAATATCAATGATTGACGGGTTTTCAAGCGATTGTTTTTTATTGCAGCTAGGTGTAGTCCTTGTGTCTTAATTCGTCTTCATAGTCTGTTTTGAATGTTCCATTTTTGTTTTTTATCATTTTGACCTGGATCATGTATTTTAAGCTATCCAATAAGCTACAAATTTGTTATAGTAGTTACACCTGTACCTTTTGTTGACCGAATTAAAATCAATATCTTATTTCAAGTGTAATTTACCATTACATCATCACTTTTATTCAAATAAATATTTTATACGTTTTTTTCCCATACGCTATGTGATTTTTAGGGCGCAACGCATCATAGGTTTATCACATATTTGAAAATAAAACGCTCATCAGAAGTAAATGCCTGATATTTGTAGGTTTCGACGTAAAAACTATATTTCCACTAGTTCTAGAAGGTGGTAAGGTGTCATTAGGTTGTCTATATTGATCTATATCTATATATACTAGCTAATATAAATAGCTACTGCGTGCTAAGAGCCTCCTCTTCGATTAGAGGGGCTTAGGTCTTAATCCAGTAGGTTGGCTTAGCGGTTGAAGGAATGTATTAATCACATCGATAATACATGTTACATAATACACATACTGTTTAGAATGAGGAAATAGGTAAAGGTATTTTATAACGTAGCTTATAACAGGCTAAAGAATAGGTAAGAGCCTGGCGTGATAGGCAAATGTCGCCATTCAGAACTCATGGCATTAAATGTATCCAAAATTTGAATCTATCCTTTGAGAATGAAGAAGCAAGACTAAAGAAGGATTGGTAAGGCAGAAGATGGTTGCACCTTCACCAGTCTTGGTGTATTAATAAACCGTATCAGATAAATTGTGACTTTACCGTCTTCAGTAAAACTGGCGCTTGCCTGATTGTATCGGTCTATTGATGAAGTCAAAACTTTTTTACATTTCACGCAGTCCGAACGTTTAATTACTCTTTAATATCCATAAATTAAACCTTTATGTAATTGATTTGTCTTTGGTCAAAGACATGAAATAATTTTATTACTTAACACATTCTGCAATATCATAAAACAGACTCTTAATCCTATTATTACTCTCAAACATTGGTTCAAAATTAAAGACTTCTCAGTTAAATTCAAGAATAACATTGGTAAAAGCGTTTGGCGAGATAAAATACCGATAGACGAACAGTTCTTAATGATTGTTTTTTCCTGAATTTAGAAATTCATTTTAGAGTGAACAATCGTTCCTCCATTTGTATTTAAGGGAGCGGTCATTAATTATACGAACCATTAGCGCTGTTCATGAATTATGCAGGGATGTTGCGGTATTGTTTTTCTACGTCTATATTAACTGTCTTACTGCAGTCGTGGTATCTGCACAATGTGGGGTAGTTAAGACCTTATTCCACCAAGATGGTTCAGTAAAGGATGTCCAGTGTCAAAATTAATAACTACAAATGGGGTACCATACCGAATGTTACAATTGCTCAATAATCCTATTGGGATTGACAACTTATTATGCTTTCTGAAGAAGCTTCTCACTTTGTCTTATGGGGTGTCATAAAATGTTCTCCAATGCAGTTACGAGCGTCTTGTTACATAAAAAGTAATAGCAGTGGAAGGGATATAAAACTACAAACTAAAAGATTTCATACAGTCTTACATATACCTTTTGAAAAGCATTTGGAATATTATCGACATATTTTCGGAACCAAATGGTATATTTCTTCGCTTTGACCATATGAGTTAAGAAATCCAACATTTAATTACTTACCAGGGTAATGATTTTACTCCGCGTGCTTTCAACAGCTGAATATAATCAAGTCAAGAAGCGGTGAGCCAAAGATGATTTAAAAGATCATGTAAAAGTCTTTTCATGTAGATGATTAAAGAATATTTTTATTTTATTGGAATAAAACGACAGAAATAAAAACAACATTTTGTTTATTCTAGCTTTCTTCCAGTACGTTTTTACCGCTTACAAAAATTTACTCTTATTGCGACAGCTATAAAATTTGGAGCATAAAGCTGAAGTCTTCGGTCGTACTTTGATGTAATCATTTTAATGAGTCGTAGAACCCGTGTTATCACAGAATATAGAGCTTCGACAATATTGTCGGGTGTTCGCAATAATGTCAGCGATGATTTAATAACATTGTAGATGAAATTCCAAGTTTTTTTTTAAAATGAAGTATGATCTTAATGTTTGCAAGTGAACACTTACATCCACAACACGTTTAGAAGTTATTGATGCGTTGACAGCATTTCAAGATAATGATGATTGATGATGCAGGAATAAAAATTGACAAGCTCCATTTATTAAAATATTGTGCCTTTCTGTGGGTGGTTCTGTCGAAAGTACAAATTGACTTATTGTAAATTAGCCAATGCATCTCCTATTACTGGATCCATAGACTCCTCTCATATTATTCGTGAAGGCTTCAGCGATAGTGCACCATGCAGGTCTTATGCCTACTGGCTTTTCGGCTGCGTATACATAACAAACATGTTATATTCCACGTCCAAAATAAAATGGGCTTTTAATGAACACAGTGGGAGACATATATACCGCAGTCCTATCGCACGTTCTTGACCTAGAGCAGTTAGAAACCAATGCTGTATTTTAATTTATCATATTATATTGGTTGGTGTCATCTTTAATTATAATGGTTTCTTAGATTTACGCGAATGTTACACATTGAAATGAAACTAATTTTTACGGATTTTATCGCGATTTGGTTTAATTTTTTCATTTTTGAAGTGAAACTTCTTTATCGGGGTTGGAAAAAAATTTTCGTTACGCGTCACATTCTTCCGTTACGCGCCATCTTTTTTTATTTAGTAAATTAGTACCCACTTCAGTAAGCCACACCCCCAACCGTTTCCAAGCCCCACCCAAAATTTTAAGTCCCACCCACTTTTTTGTAATTTGATCCTTACCCCCCCTCTGGCCTTCCCCCACCCTAAATCCAAAACAGTGCCCAATAGCCTCCCTACGAAACCTCCCCCGCCCCCTCTTACCCCCACCCTAAAATTTTTACCTCACCCCCCCTACTCATATCTCCGGCATTATCCATCGTAGACCCACCCACCTTGGGTTCATTGGAACCGGCTCGGTGAGGGCTACAATCCTGCCCCAACAGAATCCCCGAATTCCCCCTCCACAACTTTCCCCACCCAAAAATATTTTAAGGTGCCCAATAGCCTCCCCACGAAACCTAAACCCCCCCCCCCGCCCCTACCCCCACCTAAAATTTTACCTCACCCCCCCTATTCCTGTCTCCGCCAATATCCATCGTAGACCCATCGACCCTGGGTTCATTAGAACCGGCTCGGTGAGGCCTACAATCCTGCCCCAACAGAATTCCCGAATTCCCCCTCCACAACTTTCCCCACCCAAAAATATTTGAAGGTGCCCAATAGCCCCCCACGAAACCTAACCCCCCCGCCCCTACCCCCACCTAAAATTTTTACCTCACCCCCCTAAACCTATCTCGGCCAATAAAGGTCGTGGACCCACCGAGCTTGGTATCCTCGGAACCGTCTCGGTGAGGGCTACAAATTGGCCCCGATAGAAATCCCAAATTCCCTCAAAAATTTCCCCCCTCCTAAACTTAAACTTTATTTAATTTAGCTTTATTTTACCAATTCTGTAAATTTGTAAATAGTAGATCATTTTTCGAAAAATGATGTCATAAAGAAGTTTCACTTCTTACGTGTGTACACTAATACACACACACATTTTTTTTTACTTCCCGACGTTTCGATTGCTTTACGGCTTGTTCGTAGTCACGAGGCAAGGATGGAAAGCAATCGAATTCGAAACATCGGAATTATTCCATGATCTTAGTTCACCCATAGTCTACTACCTACGCAAAAACGACATAAATGGCTTTATGGAATCACAAAAATATTTGACGTGATTTTTACGACCATTCGTCTCTTTCGCATCAAATAAACTTGAATAGCCGCCTTACTTCAGAAATAAATCCAATATATTTAGGTTCACAATCTCCGTTTATGCCCCTAGACCAATATGATAAAAATATGTATGAAAAATATATAAAAGAATTTATTTATTTATTTAAATCTTTATTGTACACAATAAAATATAATACAGGAACAGAAAAAAAAAACAGTACAAATGGCGGTCTTATCGCATAAAGCAATGTCTTACAGACAACCATGGGATGGCTTTAAAAGACGGAGAAAGAGAAACAGAGGGCAGTGTAAAAAAGAAATTAAATAAATAAAGAATGGAAGCCAAATAAAACTAATTAAACATATAAATACACAGACATTACATACTTACATAACAAATAAAATAAATTATTTATATTACGCGTTTCATTGTTAGCCTGTGCTGACCTTTAGAGCGCCGCCGTTTCTTTCTCGTGTGATTAATAATAAGGTTGAAGAATTCTGACGAAGACGTAAAGGAAATATTTCTCGTACGCTAGTCCCATGACATACATTATGTAATAAATCAGCTGCCAGATGGATTGTAACGCTGAAAAGCGATGCGAAGCCTGCCATCTGCAGCGCACGCAGCGATCATTATTCATATCTTCACGCCTTTTGTTATGAAGGTATCTGGTTGGTTCATACAGGATCAGTATCTTGTTGTGATTGTTTTGGCTTCACTTAGTTTCAAGTGTTCCTTTACAGAAATAAGTTCAGGTTTTCCTTGCCTGTTGGTTAATTTGTTGATGTCTTTTTGGAGATTAAACGTTTTCTTTAACTTGGTCTCTTTCTAACTTCATCCCAAATAGCGCAACTTATCGAAGGTCCTTCAGTTAACGTAGGCGTTTGTGGGCGGCGTTAATCAGTTTATATTCGCGTTGCCATAAAAATTGAGTGGGTTCATATAAAAATTAGCAGAAATAGTTCGTTCATTTCAATTTTATGATGCGTGGTAGTAACGATCCGAATAAATACTGCCGAAAAGGTCGTTGCAGATAATTATATATTCTTACGGCCTTATACTTAGACAGATTTAAAACTTATTTTAGTTATCGAATGTTTTGTATTCTTCGCTTAAACTGAATTCAAAAGTCGTTCAAAAGGGCTCGAGTAATTACCACGTAATTATACGGCGAATTAAAACTGAGAAGCCATAGAGGTCTTTACAAGAATTTCAATGTAATGTAAATTCTGCAAACTCGCACTAGGCCAACGTGGTGGACTAGGGGCAAGATCACTCAATCGTATAAGAGTTCCAAGCCCAAATAGGACAATAAGCCTTTACTTATTACTTACTTCAATTTTAGAACCCTTTTAATGAAAATGTCTTAACTTTAAAACATTATTTCCATTGATTCATCTTAATTTATTCTTTAAAATAAATCTTTACCCCGATCTTATATAACTTTGAGGGGATTTAAATCGCAAAGTTTGATCAAATTTGATCCGTATTCAAAAACTTTTGGATTAAAGGATGATCCTCTGAGGATAAATTGGGCTTCAGCTAAACAACCTTTCACGAATATTTTTTCATCTTTTGAAATCTACCTAAATGTATTCAAAAAATATTTTGCGTAAACATTTATTCTTTTTGTTTAAAAGCTATTTTTATTGTTTGTCAGTTCTTGTAACCATTTATCAAATTCTCATGTAAAGTTCTTTTTCTTGGCTGCTTGTCTTAAAGATATAAACTTTATACCTTGTGACCGACAGTCAACTCTGACCTCTCTTTGATAAATGTTAAATATACTATTTAAGTAGTCCTTTGTTTAGAAAGAAAGTTTTCGAAAAACACTGTTAATACATAATTATGTTTCTCCAGAAACATGTATAACTAATTCATTTCATATCGTTACAACATAGAAAAATTGCAATTCTCAAAAATTTAATAGTCCAGTAAAACGTTTACAAAATGAAGAGACCCAAAAACGACGTTGATGTACCTAATCGCATTTCAAAAGTCTAACGGCTCAATAATAGGACTCAATTGACGCGATTATTTTTTTTGTATCATCAACCTAAATTTTCATCTGGCTTCTACATTTGCTACATCTTATTACGGTACGATTGAAACGCTGAGAACTCGAGTTCGAATCCCGGGTCGGTCATAGTGATATTGGATTTTTCTATCCAGTAGCAGCCCGGAGTCAGGAATTTGTGTCCGATATGGCGATAGGCTCGCACACTATCACATCGTGGGACGCAACACTCAAAGCGAAACTTGGATGTTCTGGAGCACCTCTGCCTACCCCTTCTGGTGAAAAAGGCCTGAGTATATATATGTATGTACATATCTTCAGTTCAATGTTGAATATGGTTGAAACGCATCGTTGACATGTGAATTGCATTCCCATCGGTGTCCAATATCATTCGATTTATTGGCAATCACAATTCCCAACGTTGTATGCAAATATTTACGCGGTCATTGATTAATTCATTGCTTATTCAAATACACCAGTGTAATATTATTGTCTATCACACAGTTCTCAATATAACTGTTTGCTATCCTCGATGATATTTGCATACGGAATATAACACAATACAGTAATGCTTTTGAAATATTGGTTTTTCGATGCGTTTATTTTAATTTCTTTCTTCAAATATTTAATCATAGTTTTTTAAAGACTAAAATGAGCATAATAATGTTTTTAATACAAATTCCATTGTTGTGATTAGTAATTATTTTTTTATAATTTAAATTCTTGGCTTGCGGATAAAGATCAATGAACATTTCAAATAATGTCGATATACTCGTTGAAAAAAGTTTGTGAAGCACCTGGCCAATTAATAATTTTACAATTTTTATTTTTAATTCTCGTTGGGTAGGCTCCTTAGTCTTACGTCTCATTGGCTATATTCGGTTATAAACGTCGCACTAGTTGTATCATTTCCACCGAAAAATAGATCTTTATAGTTCTAAAAATCATTCCTACCAAAATAAAAGTCTTGAATGAAAATATTTTTATACTGACGATGGCCTCGTCTTTTTATCCATGAATACTTGAAAAAGTTAATGTTAAGCTAAAAGCCGGTCGTCAAATTACAAACTAAATCATTCTGAAATATAGCTGAAAAAGGAGTGTGGTATAAGAGCAAGCAGAAATAGGAGATCATTTCTCATCATCATCATCATCTACATTGTTTTAATAAAGGGATGGTTGCGTATTTTTTACGTTCTATACTTATGCTTATATCGAATAAGCTAAGAGAAGAACATTACCGCAACTTTGTTTATAAAATACTTACTTCTCTTTTCCTCTCGCGTAACTTCTAACGAACTATTTCTCGACGCATTTATCTGCAACATGATTGAACCTTCAAAGTTGCGTAATAACCGCGTCGAAGTTTGCAATTAATCGGTGTAGTGGTTTCCGCTAACAAGGAACTAAACACCGATCGGAACCAACTTGGACGAGCTGAGTTTTCGTGGGCGGAAACCGTACTGCGGCCAACCAATTATATGGGTTTTTTTTTACCTTTTTAGTTTTCATTTCAAAAATTGTGTGAAACTATGAAATATTGTTTAGAAAAACATAGCTATAAAGCTATGTTTGCTAGCATGAGCTAGCAAATCAATTGATGGTTGTTTATAACGAATTTTGGATCCTTTTTTAAGGGTATGTGAAAGGGGTGAAGATTGAGAGTGTGCGAGTAGCAAACTTTTGTCATGACGTGGTCATTATATTTTACAGTAAAATAAATTGAAAAATATCAAGCGGTTTTAAAATTAAAAGATAATTAAATACACGTACAAATTAAAACAGTTTCCATAAAAAAAATAACAGCGTAATGCGTCACCCCTACCCTAACTCAATTTTAATGAAACTGCAAACGCTTTCTGTTACCTTCCAATCGATACATCAGCATTGGGTTGTATAATAATTAAAATGTCGCAGTACAAATCCGGTCAAATCAATACGCTCACATATGTGTGAAGTATTCATATTTCAATTGGATTCACGATTTACTTTAACAAATGCACTTCTCTTTGTTCTATACTATTAGGATCAGCATTGATTGTAAGTTCCATTTCAAGTTGAGAAACTTCTTTATTTAATTAATCTAAATTACACTTTCTAATTGTCACTTTCTATTGTTTGGCAAAAACTTGAGTTAACATGCATTATGAAATTCTCCTCGAGTTGAAAATGCCCTCATCCCATTGAGTCGCGTAAGATCCTCGTACCCTTCAAAACATACTTATCGCTCTGCCGGGCTTATTCCAGCCATAGGCAATTCCCATCATATTTTTCAATCCAACACAGATTGAGACTAGACCAGAGAGGCGACTGCCCTACGGTACGTACGCGATAAATCCGGAACAGTACAAATCCGATTAAGCCGACACTCGCTCACGCGTGACACCGGACACGCGTGCCCTGTTCCAGTTCCTACTACCCAGGGACTACTCGCGAATACTGTCCTTACAAGGCTGTTAATGCTGGGGAATTTCGCTACATCATTGGTGTGTTGATTGAGGCTTAGTTCCAGATTACGTGTTAGTTCACGATGTAATTTTAATTGATAGAAAAAGATACAAGGCGAAATGTGGGTGTGTTGGTAGTACCTCTGCCTACCCCTACTGGGAAAAGGCGTGCGTTTATGTATGTATTTTAGAAACAGGTGTTGTTAATGAGTTAAGTATCTTTGAATGAAACTATTTCAAAACTTATTGTTACAAAAATGTAATTATTTAGAAAGCATACTCGTCCTGCTCATTCATTTCCTAATGGACTTTCTTATATTAAAATACACCTTTGCAAACAATTTCTAAAATAAAACAGGGAGAGTATCCAAGAAAAAATTCTATAAAACATGCCTATATTTACCCCAAGTATTTTGAAAGTAAACAGACGAAAAAATCCGCGAAACAAATTGTCCTACCACGAAACGCTAACATTTACATAAGAAATACGTCGTAACGCGTTGTCATATGACAAACATTTTTGCAAGGATTCAGTTGGATTACGAATTTTGACGGGGATAAATATTTGTACGTGAAACTCCAGAATTTCGTCGTAATATTTTATGAATCATATTTTATACTGGTGATTTCCCATGGGTTTAAACTTTTAAAATTATGTTTCCTATTTTTATTTGTTTCTGTTTAAAGTGGCTCGGTCGCAATTTGTAACATACTTTATGTCTTATTCAACATTATATACAAATAAATTAATACAATGGGAAGGACAATTTTTTCTCTTAACAAATAAAAATGTTCTGTAATGGCGTTTTGAATTGCAAATTTTTTAGAAGAACAGCAAAAGTAAGTTGAAATAAAACTTTATTTTTGTATCTTCATAAAAATAAAACGTTTCTATAAATAAAATTAACATAAAAACGAATACTTTCATATCCGAATTAAAAATATATGAAATTGTCTGTGGAAACTTGGTAAACCGATGCAAATTGATGTGGTTTCCGCTATCTATACACTATTCTGTGGTATTGAGGCACGACGCGACAAACGAATAAAACGAAACGTTGTTCAGTTAAAAAATTCAGTTTGCTAGGTTACCTTTTATGATCTGTTTCTGTCGATTTTTGGTGTAGTCAGCTGCTTATATTTTTATTACACCCAACACAAGCTTGTGTAGGAAAAGAGTCTGTAATGGACATTAAAATTTGGTAGAGTTATCAAAGCAGATGTACCTACTTGAACAGTTTGTCGTAATTATTATAAATTCACCTTTAATAAAAGGGAAGATACGGGTTTATGGAGCTATTAAAATAATTCATTATATTTGGAACTTGGAGTCCTGTAAATCAGTGACTAAACCACAAAATACACTGGGGATAGGCTCGCCCCCTATCACATCGTGGGACAAACATACAAGGCGAAATGTGGGTGTCCTGGTAGCACCTCTGCCTACCCCTTCTGGAAAAAGGCGTGAGTTTATGTATGTATGTAATAACCATTAAAATCCAAATTATTAACTTTTTGTACCTCCATTTCAGTTATTGAAGCTATTCTTTACTTTATGTGACAACCAATAGTATTTTTAGATGCGTAATATATTAAATAATTACATAAAGTTTAATTTATTTAAAGACTCATATCATATTATATGAACCTTAGGCTTCATCAACAATTTAATTATGTATATTATAATCCTTTATGTAACGTGATTAATAAATTGAAATGCATTTTCGTATATTCAATAGATAGCGCTATGAAGCTAAGCCTATCCAATAAGCAAAAAATAATTAACGTTCTGCCAACCTCGACTAGAGGAATAAGGATAGATGGATTAATATACTAGACATCATTTCGTTAAATTCATTAATTACGATTTATGGATGTTTTGATACCATCAAGGTATATAATGAAATTTTGCCTCCAAATGACTCAACTTCCTTCACGATCTAATAACAGTAATACATTTCCAAGATTCCTTTACAACGCAATTTCAATCCTTGTATCGCAACAGATATCGCTCGATAATAGCAGAAGGTGCCTTAATGAGTTCAAACAGGTCGTGGTGGCGTCGAAGATATCGACCCGTCTGCCGGCCTGGCGCTACGCCAACAATCAGGTTTTACCCCGGGTCATAGCTTTATAGCAGACCCCTGTCCGCCCCTGTCCCCTACCAGACAGTTGTTCGTTTCAAACGATGACGTGTTTCAAATTGAAATTCCAGCTTTGAAATTAGATTAATTTTCGCCGGACACTTGGTTTGGCGCCGCAATTTATTGGCTATCAATAGCGTTCGGTTGAGTAATATAAGTGAGGCAATTACATGTTACAGAAATGTACGTTTATAATTTTGATATTGTTCATCTACTTGTAGTTGTTTTTTATTGATTACGAAGTTTTTATAGTTGGCTTAATGTGTAATTTAAAGGTTTTGAAGTCTAACATACTTTATTTGTCTTAGGGAATGTAATATAGTATTCTACTATGACTATGCATGTATTTCTAGAGTAAAGCAGAATGGTTAACAATTCATTTATAAGCCAAACTACGTCACTTATTCTGCCAGACACTGAGGCGTCATCCAAATATACCTACTTGTGCATAATCTCAACTGTAGTTAAAACGTTGTGTGACAAATTGTAGCCGTTTTTCAGCTTTTCATTTGAGGCTCGCATTCATCCAGCGAGTCTGCACAGTCAATCTTGTTTGCCTCCCCTTTTCGCTGTTGTCTATTAGTTGTACAAAGCGGCAGCTACGAGTTCTGCCGAAATTGGGTCACATTAGAAATTAAATTTTGAGAAACTTGTGTACCACGCCGTGTTATTTACCGGTGGAATATAAAAAAAATATTTTGTTGCGGGTAAAATATTGCAATAGCTGTTTGTGGCGCGTAGCTCTGTTTTGCCTATATTAAAGTTAGTTCGCTAAAGGATTTCATTTGCCATAAGATTATGAGGAATAGAGGTATATTGCAGCTCAGGTTAGATCAGGCCAATATTATTGTGTTAATCACATGGTAATCATTTCTTTAAATTTTGATTTCAGTCCAAAAATCCTTTTTGAGTCCAGATGACTACCACAAGTATTGAAATATTGAAATCTCAAACCAATTAAGTTTTGACTGAACGCAGTGCATCTACGATCCCTCCTTTTAAGTAATTAGTGGCCAAAAAGATGTTTTTAAAATATTTAAAATATATTAAAAACATTTTGGATTCAAAAGCTCCTTAAATGTAAAGAAGCAGTTTTATTTCAAAACTATAGTAACAAAATTTGGTAGTGTAAAGTGGTCCCTGAACTAAGGAATTATTTGAGACGTACCCGAATCACAAAGCGTGTCGGTCTCTATTCTATACAGAGATACACACTAAAGAATAACGAAAATGCATTCCACCATAACCGTAACCTCACTTTATTAAAGGGCCAATTTCAATTACTTATAATAACTCAGTCAGCTATGACTAGATATTGTTTTGAAGTCAATTAAAACTTGGCAACAGACTAAAATTTTTACGACTTGAGTTGAAATGTTTTGATAATTATTCAGTTTGTGCGAAAACAAACTGCAGCGTTTTATTGCATAGTGTTAAAACTTTCTTGTTCTTTTTAAAATGTAACACGATGTTTATTCGTTGTGTTTTCTGGATTTGGATGGAAGCCAAGTAGGTTTTTGTAATGTGGATGCTCCTCTCTTCATTCCCGAAACACCAAGTCACTGTCTTTGTATAAAATGTAAATTGTAAAATGGAATAGTCATTTCCGATTTTCTACTGCTGATATTATTCACTTAAACGAACATAATACCTTTCCCATTTAAGAATTCTTTAGAGTCTTTGCATATTTATCAGTCTCTTTTACATTTAATTGGATTCGTTCGATTTCAGGTAAAATTTATAAGCATTGTTAACTCACCTTGCGAGATTGAATATTTTTTCGAATATCATCGATAATTGAATTTCTTAAAGAAAATTTAGAAGTATAAAGATTTAATTACTTTATTGTTTTTCGTCGTCTTACAGTGACCTTAAATAATTTGTCACAATCTTCTTATGCAACATAACTTTATTTTTCTATGTCACACATTCATTTGGCATATAAGTTTACGACGGTCCTGCATGACATCAACTTATCCGATAACAGTGGACTTCACCTTACTCCACTTCACGTAACTCCACCACTATCCACATTTCTTCAAAACATTTTCTTATCGGTATAGTTAATCAAAATTAACTAGTAATACACTCGTCAATTCGAAAAGTCAGAGGTGAATTGTGTTCAAAAGAAAAACTATTGAAACAGTTTCCAAAAATTTACGTATCACAAAATAATTTTCCCCAGGCGTTCCTGGCCAAGTCACCTTTCCCGGTCCCCGGCTATTATTCTCTCCCGGTCAATGCTCGCTTTGTTGCCCGGAACATTTACCCCCGGCTTTGCGCTAAGTCGTTGCAAATAACCTTTTATTACTTGGAAACTGCTTTACTAGCGTCATTTGCAGGTTTTTGGAAAATAACAGTTACTTGTGTTCTAGGAGTTTAAAGTTAATGTCTTTGCAACGTTGATGATTCAGAAAATAATATTCATAAAAAACTATATTTCGGCAATAATAAAATTTGGTTATTCTATTCAACTCAAGTCTTTATTACTTTGTTATTTGCTATCTTAAGTAGAGTCTAACTTACAGTTCTTTGTTACCAATCCAATGAATTAAGAATGATTAGAAATACTAGATTATAGTCATTTAAAATATAATATGCACAAACCGCCCAGTGCCCCTTAAAATCCACTCGAACCATTTTAACCATCGTTTAGCAAACATTAAAAAGCGACGAGACTCGTTAAAATCAAACGAATTGGTTTATAAAATCCCATACATTTTCAGATGATTAAAACCAACTAAACATGGAAATAAACTTTACGTGACATTACTATAGTAAAGTGTTGAACATTCCCTTGTGACTATCGTGACTGTCGGCAAAGTTCGGAAGTGTTCGAGTACTCGCGAGTTCGGAGAGCCGACGAGAGACGAGTGGAGTGAGTTGTAAGATGGAAGATAATGCTGCCGGGCTGGGTAAATACAGGTGAGTTGTAGAATATCTAGTAGACTAGATAAACAATAGAATAAAATCTAACACCTTTGAGTCATTGCCACCAAAGAAAATAAAAAAGGTAAAACAGCGAGCGAGGATTACGAGAATGAAATATAAACACACTTGAACTAAATTGCTAATTTGGTTACACTGTAGACATAGATGTTAATGAGATTAGACATCCAGGATACTTTTGTTTAGTGTGTGTTAAGTGTAGTCCAATTCGAATAGAGAGTAAAGTATCCACTAATAGACTGTCACGTTAGGCTGATCGACACAATGATGCCAGTGATGATTTGAATATAGAACGGAGTTGTCAACGGCTGATGTGAGGGATCGCTGAGTCGGGGATTACGCCGTGAATGTTCTAGAGGAAACGTTGTAGGCATTTCAATATGCGAGTTGTATTTTGTAGAAAGCCCTTGTATTGACGAACATGATGTTGGAAAAGAATACAGGAATTATGATTACACAATCGTCGTATTATTTGGAGTTTGTAATACTAGCATGACCGTTATAGTAGGTAGACACGCTAAACCTAACAAAATCACTACCATCGAGTATGTTGGAAGGCAGTAAGAGTTACGTAACCCTTTATCAAACCGCTTCAATAAGGATAAGAATCGTACTACGGCTAAAATTGAACCTTTTAATAACATCAAGGTTTTTCTTAAGGCTGAAGTTAACTTAATACTGCAGGTCAGTCTCGCGGGAGCTGTTCTAGTAGAAGCACACAATTCTGTTTAAGCTGTTGGGTTTACTTTAATCGTCCCACTGGATCAAACATTGGTTCAGAAACAGACAGTTTAGTTGGTTGCGTGATCTGCTGATTTAGTGATTTCTAGTGTATACGTATAAGTGATGTTTTAGTAAGAAGTGATGCCATTCTAGTTTCTAGAAATGCTGTAGTAAGTATCAACTGATAATATATATCTATGTGCGAAAAGTCCCGTGTTGGGTCAAATCAAAACAAAGATCGTTAAGATATCCTTTAGTAGAGTTATTTATTCTTTTAATTCGTCTTTCTGTTGTCGTCGTCGTACGTCGTTCACTTCTTCTATCGTCTTCCAAACTATTCTCTCTTGTTCCGTCCTTTCATACTTGACATCTTAATAATTCATCCTCTAACTCTTTTTCTCTTAAGTACTTCCATTCGTTATCTCTTTCACATAAACTACGTTCCATTTCAGTCATTCGTCTAACGTTTCATTCTACTCATATTTCATCATAACATTCAAATCCTATATCTATACTATTACATTATAAAGTTGAAGAGTTTGTTTGTTTGGACGCGCTAATCTACGGGTTCGAAATAAAAAAATATTCTAGCGTCAGAAAATCGATTTAATGAGGAAAGCTATACGGTACTTTTTATCCCGGAAAATCTTTTTCACGCGGGCGAAGCAGCGAGCAATATTAGTATTTGAATAAAAGCCAGTAGTAGCATATTTTCAATCGTACTAATATGAATTCAAAGTTTACAACTAGGTCGATGTCTAAATGTCAGTTCAATCTCCGCAACTTGACAGTTAATATATATATTCCGGACTGAGGTGTTACGGGACTGAAAAGCCTCATAGTTTCTCATATCCGTGAAACATGTAACATGACAATTCAGTATGGGGTCGCGAATATTTGCGTACAATGTTTTTAGTACATTTTAGTCGTATTCCCATTTGTATTTATTACTTATTCTACAGGGTATATCAAGACTGCGACCGAAAACGAAGCCAGGTGGTAGTATTAGTGACTTTAGACACAATGTAACCAAAAATTTCAAAAAAAAAATCGTCAACTTTTTTTTGGTAAGTTTTTACTTATCGTCATATTTGGGTGATAAATACATATATTGCCTAAAATAATTATGTAGCCCTTTTTATTTTTTAAGACGCAATGGTACGTTAGGCTTTAAATTACTATTTTTGCAATAACTAGGTATTTACTACCCAAACACAACGATTTTTAAAAAATTGCAAAAAAAAATCCGTCGCTTATTTTGCGAAATTTTTATTTGCATTGTATCTGTAACCACTAAAACTACCACCCGGCTTCGTTTTCGGTCGCAGTCTTGATATACCCTGTATATTTTCTTAATTAAATGAATTTTGCAGAAAGGTTTCACTAAATGTTGTTCCGACCCACCGCTTCCTTTTTACTTAGTCTCCAGGGAACTGTGGTACCATTTTAACCTTAGTAATTACAAGTTTCTAACTAACTAAACCTTTGTCTTCTATTTCAAATATAATTAACCAAACCTACTTAAACTTGGGAGAAGAGTCTTGTTCTTCGACCTTTGTCCTTCACCTTACGAATTAAACGACCCAAACTACTTTAAGAAGTTCTGAATTTCTTAAATTCTAACAAACTTATCTTTAACTTTCGAGTGATGAATAAAATATTTAAACAGCTGAGTGAATTTGTTAACATCTATTATATCTGCTGCTGACTTTGTTCGCGATTACGGTTTAGATTTATTTCACAGCCTCTTGACATTTTAAGTATAAAACGTAGTCTATGACACTACGGTCTTTAGAATATTTCTAATATCATAAAGTTGCAGTCCTTTCAACTCAATATTTGTAAATTTTAAAACAATGCAATTTCCCGCAATATACGTGCAGATATAGAAAAAGATAGTATAGGACAGTGCTCGCATGTTTGCCCCTCAGTTGCTAAGCTACATTCATTCAATTTTAACATGACATAGTTAACCGGCACGAGGGCATAAATCGGGGAATCGGCAATACATTATTACTGGAGAAAACGTAGAAACAATATCAACGTATAGAATTTTTCATTTATTACTGGCAGTCATTAAAATATAATGATGGTATTTCTGCTTCATTATTGAGCTTGATGGATGAAAAATCAGACCAGTGATTTAATTTTATGATCCATTCGAAGGGCTTCAAAACATTTTAGGAAGATAACTTCTCGATTAGCATGTAGTTAGTTTTGTCTATCTATATCTATATATCTATATCAGCCCATATACGTCCCACTGCAGGGCACGGGCCTACTCTACAATCGAGAGAATTGATTGAGAGTGGTTAGGCCATATAGTCCACCACGCTGGCCTAGTGCGGGTTGGCGGACTTACATACCGTAGAAATTCTTTAAAATCGCTACGGTATGCAGGTTTCCTCACGATGTTCTCCTTCACGTTTTTTTTTTTTTTTAGTTTTGTCAAGTAGGTAATATTTATGTAGTATAATAGATGACTTAATATGCATAATAGGTATATGTTACTAACGCCACTAGACACAATGCATACACATGGTTAATCAGCATTGCAGTGATGCTCCGAAAGTATTGCAGCATATAGATGAACGAGAGGTATCCTTGCCGTCGCAGTATTTATATTGTATTTTATTTCTCTTTCTTTGGAAAATTTTGCAAACAATAAACATTTTTCTCTCTTCATATAAAATAATTGCTAGGTAATTGAATAAAATTTATTTTACAACCTGCCTTTTGCATAATTTTCCTACCAATATTAAGCCAAAAGAATTAGGTTCTTTCCATCGTATCTTACTTACAAAAATCGTTTAAGTACCGTGTAAGTATCTTACGTAAAAAAAATATCATTTTACTCAAGGGCTTTTGAATAAAAAGCCCTAATCCTAAACACAATAGCAATCTCGGCTTTTAAATAATGCCTCGACTTAAGGAAACTCTGAAGGGACGACTCGATTAACTTTGACATTATGGCAGAGTAGAATATTTTTCATAATCCCCTGAGACTTTGATGCTGTCAAGGTTGAGTGAACTTATTGATCCCCGACAAGGACGAAGAAGATATTGTCCCAAAATGGGCCGTTAATTCTGTTGTGATTACGATAATTTTGGAGAGGAGTCTCAACTGAATAATTGTAATTATCAAGGATTTGATATTTGGAAGGAATTGAGGAAGTTTGTTGATTGTCTTTTGATGTTGGTTAGCTGGACGTATGCCTTATCCGCCCAAAAGTGACCTCCGAATAATATGATGGGAATCCCATCCTAGAGACTCACGCAAGTGTATGGCATTTCGGTTTTACACCCTGTATATCTGGATTCTACCAAGCCGACATAATTATGTCAACCGGTGCCAATCATCTCGCGCGATACTCTATCTGAACTCATCTACCATCAGTACAGTGTATTCGTTTTCCCGAGCAAGTATAAAAAATATTATCACGCCAAGAACACTTGAAGCGGCTCAAGTATGGGCGCCCACTTGAACAAGCCTCGTTGCAAGTAAACTTCGGTAGGAAAATATAAATCCACTGGTATTTTGTAAATGCCCCTGGTTACTGCAATAAGTGCTTTCTGTCATTATTTTGCTTATTGATTATTAACTAATGAGCAAACGGTTCACCTGATGTAGGTAATTTTATCGTCGCCGCCAATGTGAACATCTACAACGCGTGGATTAGCAGTGCTTCTAGTAAAGGAAAAGAATAGAACGGAAGTAAAAAACGGGTGTAGAGCCTGCCAATCTATCCTAATCTGCCTTCTAATCTCACTCAACAAACGAATCACAACTAATTTAGATTACTGTGAGACAAATTCGTTACTACTCCGTTAGCGTTTATTACGTACTATTCGTTAGCATGACTATTCCGGTGTGGCCTATCCAATCCTCCTATACTCGTAATACAAGATAACTACAGTCTAACCCTATCACCTTGAAGTGTTTCTCTTAATATTAATAGTCATTAAGAAAAGTTTTTTCTACTGCGAAACGGTTCCAGGGGCCGTGATTAACATGGCGAAGAAGGCGGAGAAATTGAAATTAGATTAAGTTAATGGCTGGGAGAGGAAATATTATATAAACTAAGTCGTAAAAGCCGCTTGCTCTTATAAATTTAATTTCGATAATAAACTTAAATGAAGTCAACTTTGAATTTGTTCGTCCATTATTTAAACTAATAGCGTAAATACAAAGATTGCGATGGTTTCACGGGGGAAATAATCTTGTAGTAACTTTTGCAGATAAAGCTTAATTAACCGTGAAAGATTTCATTACATTACTTTCTAAACTTTTGTTTATTACGATCCAGTTAACAATTAATGACTTTAGGTGTAATTAAGTTTCATCATTTGGCAGAGCCACAATTATCAGTGTTAAAATTTATGCATGAATAATGATTTATTTCGTCAACATTCCCCTGTTATTGAACTAAGCTTTTGAAAATTTATTTGTATTACGTTACTGGAATTACCTTCACGCGATTAAACTGATTGATTTTCCATACACTGCAACGCACCTAACTGTATTTACTATTTAGTCATTAACCGCTAATTCAGTAACAGTAGGTATCCAGACAATTGCATCAGGTTCCCTTATTCCTATACAAGACAGCTAACTAGCCCAATGAATACGTGTAAGAGCCATCTAATGCAATGCGCCATGAATAATTTATCTTGGTCGATATGAACGCTTGTTCCGTTGCACTCTCCGGAGCATTCAGATGGTAAATAAGTAAAGTGCTGGCTTAGGAACTGTTGCTTATGGACCAGGTTACTTAGCTTTGTCATTTTGTGGGTCTGCGTCAACTATCTCTTGATGTATAAGCTCCTACATTTTACAGTTCTACGTTGTTACGCCTTCATTTGTAACCCCAACGCACCTTACGTCTTCATTGATTAATTAAAGTTTAATGTACTGGATAGGTCTTGTTTAGATAATTATTATTGGCCTGATATCATTAGTAATTAATGAATTTATCTCATGATCTCTCTAAACTGAGCTTTTTGATATCACTTTTGAAGAATGTGATATCACTTTTGATGTGTTATGATTATTAAATATTTTTGATCAGCGATGTATAACTAAATAATCCCTTACAGTTTCTGTACTCAGTACATGAGTAGAAACTCGTGATAAGTATTTTAAATCAAAGAAGGATTGATGTGTCCGACAAATATTATTAGTTGCTAGCAATAATTATGTTCCCAACACCTGTTGGAACACAATGTACCTACTAAACAAGAAATGTTCATAAGCCTATTTATCCATCCAGCTCACGAAACGAACCCTGAAATTCCATAACCAAAGTTCCAACAGCATTAAAATGTCGCACGGAACCAACTGTATGCGTGATAGTATATCAGAGGTAGGCCTTTCTAGATTCCTCTCGCAGGAAATTAAATTCCTACTCGCAAGCTAAATTGCTTTCAGCGGTAAATAAAAGAGCAGCAGACGTGCAGCGCGTTTTCTTTTCTTGTTTTATCAACAAACCGGAGATGCATTAAACTTTCAGGATAAAAAAGAGTGGCTGGTTTATCTGACTTTTAGAGAAGATAGCTAAATTTGGTAAAGTCTGCCTCAAATTTATTTGTCTATACAGATCCTAATGATATTTGATAAGTGCAGTGCGATATAAGTTATCAATATCAAATAAAATGTCAAGAGACGACTTTCTTGCATTAGTAAAAAAAGTATTCTCATAATTAGTCCTTTTTCTTGCTTCACCGGGAAGTACTTAAGCCGGGAAAATATTGAACATCTTTACTTGTGGCTTTAATTTGCAATTACTGCAAAGTGGTCGTGTAAATTGCCTTCAAATAACTATACCAACGTGCAGTAAAACTATTAGCGACTATGCTCCCCTAGTAGATTCATCATGTATGCTAGGGGAAGTTCCCCCACCCCTGTTTAACAGGAAGGGACGAGTAAATTACTCACGGTGTCGACGTAATATCGTCGGCTTCTGTTAAACGGGAATAATTTACTGAGATGAAAGTAGGAAGGAACGGGCCGAGATGGGTTGTTTTATAACCTCGTCGGCACTTCATTACGTGTACCGCAGTGATTTGAGGCACGCGGCTTAAACAAGGGAAATTGTGGTTTATATTTTAATTGGATAACATTTGTGTATTTGGTTCATAGTTCTTTTTACTAATATGTATCAGCTTAGATATCATTAGCATTTTCTAGGCGCTGATCTTCAATCTCTTAATAACCTTGTAGTCAAATAGAGATAGACTGAGATTTTATTAGATTTGTAGCTAGTTTAGTGTCACGTTTATCTAGTCACCCTATGAGCCTCTGATGCCGCTTATTGACTGTTTCATTGACGAATAGGAACAACTGGGACTCGTGATTTAATGACCTCTCTAAAACGACTTATTGGAAATGGCCTTCATCTACCAATCTATTGAGATCTTTAATCAAAGCTATATCCATGTTGTACTACATTATTTACGGGTAAATATACTCGTAAATTGGAATAATTTCTCTCCACCACGCTTATTCATTTGTACAGAATGTTACGTTACCAAGAAATGAATTATGTATAATGAATTCATTAAATTAAAATTTAAATTATGTTTCACCTGCTAATTAAATTATATTAAGCAACTTTCTTTCATAAATTAACCTTTAGGAAATGCCTACGCCTCCCTCGCTTTGGCATTTACTTAAGAGTTCTTCAATCTGTAATCTGCTGTAAGAAATTTGAAATTGGATAATATCTCATATTATATTATTTTTTTACTTCTATGGGTAGACGTTTGTGTAGAAGGAAGGGTTAAGAATGATTCACATTTGAGAAATAGTTACGTACTGTGCCATGCCTGATATGAATAGTTTGACAAATTTTGTTAGTTTCAGATCTATGGCCCTAGGCTCTGTTATCCCCTGTATATTGTAATGTCCATTGTCCACCCTGGAAACATTAAGATATCATTAGGATATGTGGTAATCATACATACATACCTATATCATTAAATGCTGAACCGAACATTCAAAAGACCGGAGCAATAAATAAAAGTAAAGGTCAACCAATCTAGCAGATCGGTAGATTAGTACTCGTTATCGGCATTTATTATTTCGGGAGACTATTTGAGATACGTTATACGCGTAATTTACGCTGAACGTTAAATGTGAAAATATTATTTATATGTCTACCATCTAACTAGCACATGAATCTTCGGATTACCTCTTAAATTAAAACCCAAATAAATCTCACTACCCAACACCTAAAACCGAACTAATTAAGTACAACCAATGCCCAAAAGGGTGATTTGTAAGCAGACACTAGGCGTTACTGGAGGGTCCCTCCGTCGAGGTCCTTCGTGCAGGACCGTATCGATCGGCACCCGTCGGGTTATCTCCAGCCCTTTGAAATACTGTTGAATGAATATGGGAATATTTTAGGTATTTTTGGGAGAATGATTGATGTGTTATGTAATGTTGTTGGCAGCGGCACGTCTTTATCTGCTCATAGCTAAGATGGCGCAATATATGTTTTAATCAATAGAATAAATAAAAATTGTGTCTTGGGAAATTCCATGCTGTGGAGAATTGACTTTATGGGAACGGATTTTCAGACCTCCACTCGCCTAGGGAAGCAGCTACAAGAAAACGAAAAGAAGCTTAGGTACCTTCTATCATTTGTTAAACAAAGTTTTGTATGCTAACTGCTTACACAGTGACACATAAAAAACAGTAAATCTTGTATTATGCAAAAACATTTCACAAGCTCCACTCGCGCAAAGTGCATGTTATTTTATGCAGAAACTATTGAAAATCTATAAAAGACAAGACAAAAGTTTCCTGCTTCAGCAGGAATATAAAGTCAGTGACTTGGTTCGACTCGGTAATGTTTTCCAACTTAGAACCAAGAAGTGCTTGATTGAAATGGGTTTTATAACCTCTGGATAATGTTTTAACAAACTGACGTATTATGTTACAATCGTAGGTGATGAAAAAGGAAAGAAGATAGAGACTTTTGGTTTTATAACAATATTAATTTATTGGTGAATGAAAGACGGCAGCAAGTCTGATGAAATTTCTGCAAGACAATATTACTAATCTAATCAAGACTCATTTATACTGCAATCAAAATTATTTAAACTAAGGGATTTGTAGGAGTTATTAAAATCCCGTAAATATCATCGAACTCATCATCAATTTTAGTCCAAATCTTTCCTCAAGTGGGCACAAATTTTCTTAATGTTAATCCACTTGTAAGTATCTTGGGCATAAGTTTTATGAGTGATGGAGCCACGCTGTTGTCAGTCATCACTCGGCATGAATGGGCAGGCACATCCGGGGCAGTATATCCACTAGGTATCTCACAGGAGATCCACGTGAAGCGACAGCTTGGCTGTCGCGTTTCATTCGGTGAGTCAGATAGCCGGATACCCAATACCTCTTTCCTTTCCCATCCTTTTTCCTTTCATCATCAGCCCCTCTGCGTCCACTGCTGGACATAGGCCTCTCCCATAGCACGCCACTGGGCTCGATCTTCAGCCCATCGTCGCCAACCTCTACCAGCTACCCCGCGAATATCGTCGCTCCTTTTTCCTTTACGCTCCCTTATCGATTTGATGGGCATGCAACATATCTATGATCCAAGGGTTGACGTTCATGGGCGGCAGTGTTCATTTAGCATCAGATGACCTGTTTGCTCGTTTACTGGACCTGTTGTATAAAAAAAATCTTGTGCATGCCACCAGCACTTCGTTTATTCGACCTTGTGTCATTCGGGTAGACTTCTGCTCCCTTTTTCATCGCCATAGTTGGAAAAATCAACCCTATCGACAATTTTATGTAATTTAAGGTTAATTCTGCTACAGCCTTGATATACGAGTAGTATCTCAATTTTGAGTGGGATCTTACTTGAGTATACTATTCGCTCCTTTAATCCTTTGAATAAGCTATGAAGGGTGACAATGAAAACTTTTAATGGATACTTACTGAAACAACACAGAGCCTATAATCTTGAGAAGGATTAGCCTGGTAAGAAACAGTTGATATGGGTACAGCGTAGACGTGACAGACAGTTACTTACACATTACACGGAATTAGACAACGAGTGTGGAACACGGAGAATATTATAATTATACGTGTAGCACTTTAAAGATGCCTTATGTCTGTTTAACTGTAATAGCGAAGATCGTAAAAGATAAACAAAATAATTTCGGATGTCAGATACGAAAAGCCTTCTTAAAGCACTCAACATACAATTAATAATCATAAATAAACAAACGCAGTGTTGTTGTTCATCCATTAAGAACTAGAGATTTACCCCACCTTCGCACGAGTGCAAAACGTATTAATGCCAAGTTAAAAATTTTACTTAAATGTATTTATTTTCCATTATTACTTTCTCTTTTTCTCTACTCAGCAACTACATTTAGTTTTAAAAAAGGAGCCTATATTTTGTCGTCCCGAGGCTATCTCTAGCCAAATATCATGGTATATGTTAGATTAGATGTAATAAGGTAACAAACCGACACAAAGCAGAGGTACTTTCGCAAGTATAATAGTGTATATTTCACAAGCTGGGTAGAGCCCAAAACCATTATAAATTAGTACAGTCAATAATCGTCCTGTGTTTACCGAAAACTGTTGTTGAATAGAGTGGCCGTCCACACAATAAATTATAATGACAGTAGTCAAGTCGCAACCCAAAGTGTGATACAGTATACTTTGATTTTATAGTTAACAATTTAGCCATTGATATATTGTTAGCTTACAATGTAAAGCATATTCGAGAGAGACTATGAACGGGTTGCGACGATGCCTCAATTCCCGTTCATAGCGTTTGGTTTAGTCGTAGATACTGAAAGCTTTCTTAGTTTTGATACAACCCTTCGTATATGTTAATATAAGTACTTATGTCTTACCTTATTCATATCAGTATTTATTAATTACTTAAGTTTAATACGCTAGTTGATTCAGGCAAATAATAAATAAACCTTTGTTAATACAGTCTATGTATTTTATAATACATAATCAGAAAATATATAAGTCTTCATCAACAATACAAAACTAAACGAAAGCCTCGAAACAAGAAGTTCCAAAGACCCATCCATTATTATATCGAACAAAACTCATTAGCGAGAATGGAAAAACTTGGCGTGTACCGCACGTGCTGTAATAACGAGCTCGCGGCCCAAATGTTGGGAACCTCTGCTTTCATACTGCTATTAATCTTGTAAAACCCTGTACTATAATAAAAAATAATAGCTATTTCAGTTATGCCATAAAAGATCTATATTTCAGCTATATGGAATGCTATAACTATAATAACATGGAATATCATTATTATTTTTTTATTTCGACTATATGAATGCGAAAATTTCTAAGGATACCTGGATGTTTGATACCCTTTTACGAAGAACTGCTGGACGGATTTCGATGAAACTTTATAGCATTATCGATTATACATCGGAGTACCACGTAAGATATAATTTGGTTAACAAAACGAATTCGACAACGCAGTCAAAGCCGAAGATTTTAGTAATTTAATTGCTGCGGGCTGTATCTTCCATATTTTTGTCCCCATTTCACACATTCTTATTATCAAAGTACGGCGATTCATCTGCGGTTAGAAATTGTGGGTGTGAAAATCATATACACTTCAATATTCTTCAACATAGAATAATAGTAATAAGTGAGCTATTTAAATTTAAATTAATAAAAGTATTTAAGCCTCTCTATGAAATAATACTAATTATTAAATGAAATATCTAATCTATTAAATCAAATAACGTCCTCCTACAGCGATCCAAGCAAATCTACATCGCTTTATTTGCAAGGTGGCGTGGCGGTCCAAATGTTGCGAACCGCTGGGGCCAGTATTGATCGGTGTCGCCAACCTTGAACGTGTACGCCATATCCATCTCGCAGTTTTTAGATCTGTCGCTGTTTCTGAACATTTTGCAGAATGAGAGGATGATAATGACTGCTCTATCGCACGAGTAAGTGCATTTACACGTTCGGTTAAAATGAGGCGTTTTATGAACAACATCTTACATTTGACTGCCTCGGTGGCGTAGTTGTACTACAGTACGACTACAAAGCTAAGGTTTTTCTATTCATTATATATCAGCCCGGAGTCAGGAATTTGTGCCCAAAATGGCGATGCTCGCCCCCTATCACATCATGGGACGGAACATACAAGACGGAATGTGGGTGTCCTGGTGGCGCTTCTGTCTACCCCTTCTGGGATAAAGGCGTGAGATTATGTATGTATCTTACATTTTGAAAATTATGCTCGTGTGCTTATTTTTTAAATACACACATCAAAATGTTAGGCTCGGCGTGTTAGGCTATTGTCTTGAGCCCTTTATATAGAAGAATAATAAAGAAGCAGATTCGTTTTCAGCTGAAACGGGTAATATATTGTATAAATTACTTTCATATTTTGATGCATGTTGAATTAAATATAATAAAATAATATCATGAAGCTATAAGTTGTAATTGTTAACATGTTTGTAATTTGCTAATGCATCACATGTGGAATATATTTTATGACGAATAACAATAATGATTTATTCATTTATTTATAAATTCTTTATTGAACACCACATACATAAGGAATAAAAGAAAAATTATTAAAATTATGTATAAACTGTCGGCGACGTGATGACTTTTTTTGAAACCACTTAAGGGGTATCGCATAAGAAGTTCGTACACCACACCCACCTACAATATTTGGTGATGATAAATGAATAAACAATAGTTTTTGGTGTATGGACTTCTAATGCGATACCTACCTTTTAAGTGGTTCCAAAAAAAATCATAATGTCGCCGAAAAATTGTATTTTAGTGGTTTCCCAAAGCGAATAAACAATAAATGATTCGAAAGCAAAAGGGAAAACGAGCCAAATGCTCATCTAATGTAATGTAACCATTTCCGCAAGAGCATTGGCATTATTAAGGTTATTGTATGTTCATTGCTGGCTTTTAAGGATATAAGATAAAAGGATCCGTAATAATAAACGTAATGATTATTGAGCCCCCAGAATTTAACAAGCCATTTCCATTCATTTCGGAATTTAGTCACGCGAAAAACAAATACGTTAAATTGAAATAATGACGCCGCAAGAATTCTTTAACATCCATTTTCGGTGACGGATGAAGGCTGGGAAGTTAGAAGGGCATGTGAAAAGTATGTGTACATAAGGTATTAAGTACTTTTTTCACTTCATAGCTACTAGTTGATGCCTGCGACTTTGTTCACTCGATTTATAATTTTCACAAATAGTTAATTATACTATTTTTGTTTAATTATATTTGTTGTAATACTAATGAAGATTATTCAGTATTGAGTTATATGAAAAGAATGTTTCTTGCTTTATCTTAATAATTACATAAATTAATTAGGATTAATGGAGCATTGAAACAAAACAATAAAATACTAAGGTTAACACAAAGACATATAAAAATCCTTTAACAAATAGCTATACTTGTTCTTTTAAAAACCCACCAAATTTCGTTAGCAATAATTCTAAAACTCAATCGGCTGAAACAATTTATCCGAAAACTCATTTGAGCGCAAAAGAGCAAAGGACCTTGGCCCAAATACGTGGCCTCCAACTTTATTGGTCACAAACATTTGCACCCTCATATTACGCCCGAAAAGCCCTTTGAAATGGGTGCGTACATTCGGTGCACGCTTTTGTTTACCCTAATCTTGTTTTGGTATGATAATAGGGGATGGTACGAGACGGGACGGGATGTCTGTTTACAACCCCAACAACTTAACCTAGATAATGTGATTTCTCTCTTTACGTGATTTGAATATACTCGTAATATAGACGTGAGTTTATGTATGTATTTAATTTGAATATAATTTATTATATAATTTGAATACAGCTTATTTGTTAGTTTGTTTTGTATGTTCGTTGTGTTTGAAGCGTGATGATTAAGTTCTCTAAAGAATGGTTCTATTTTCTGTGTTTTGCGATATCAAAAAGTTTACCTTTGTACTAATCTTTCAAACCGTTTTACAATTTTTATCCATAAGATTTTATAAAAAATTTTTTACCTATAAGTAATATAAATTGCACAAGCTATATAAGCACTTGTTTGGGTCCTTACGACATCTGGCATTTTTTACGGTAGGTACTTACTTTTTGGTCGGGTTGAAGACGTTGCTATAAGCTATGTAGTCTCCGGTCATCTTACCCGACAAACAAAACGCTATAACATAGCAGTTATTTTCAGTATTCGTCGCACCGACCATTCAGCAATGTAGATTTAACGACCCACAGCATTACAAATCAATCGAATTATCATAATTTTCCATTTCCCAGGACCTCACTCCCAGTGGCCCAGTTCAGTCGTGGCGACTTCTCCCTGTGGTCAGTGCTAAAGAACTGCGTGGGCAAGGAGCTGTCCAAGATCACGATGCCGGTGGTGTTCAACGAGCCGCTGTCGTTCCTGCAGCGGATGCTGGAGTACCTCGAGTACGCGCATCTGTTGCGCATGGCGTCGGAGCAGAGCGATCCTGTGGCTAGGATGGAGTATATTGCAGGTATGGATCGACAACACAACAGTGTCCGTGGCGCAGTTGGTAAGACGCCACCTGAAACAAGAGGCCGCGGGTTCGAAACCCGCAGGCCGCACCGAGACAAATGTTTGTGGGGCCCACAAGTATTTGTCTCGGGTCTGGGTGTTTGTGAGATTTAAAAGTCTCTCGTAGTTTCGTCCACAACATAAGACTCGATCTTAGTGTGAGGTCAGGACTATGTATGTGACTGTAGGGTGTATTTATTTATATTAAGTTATAGTGGAAGAAGCGAAACTGTACGATTGATGAAAATGGCAAATTAGTTTTTCCCTACCTATTTGGACATTAATGCTACTCTTACATATTTTTGGATATTGTGAATAATTGATTGTATTGTCTAACAATTCTCCTGGAAATAATTCCATCCTACAATATTTTGATTTAAGGAGACGATGTCGACGCGAATGTACTAATACTTATGTATGTTCCTCCAGCATTTGCCGTGAGTGCGTTGGCTTCGAACTGGGAGCGCCTGGGCAAGCCGTTCAACCCGCTCCTCGGCGAAACCTACGAACTTGAAAGGCCGGAGTTCAGGGCTGTCTGCGAACAGGTAGACTTCGTTTCATTATTATTAGTCTCGCCTAAAGGTTAGGTTACTTGATATTGATTATTAGACTACTCGTTTATTTGAAAGAACAGAAATTCATGTGACATTATGCAATTTTCGAAAAAAAATAATTAATACAGATCCAAGTACAGAATTATCGAGTTTTATAAAGAAGTTTTAAAGTAATTATGGGAATGTAAATTTTCACAATAAAAAACATATTTTTATTGAATGTTGAATATTGGTGCCTGTGTAGTTATTCGATGTATTTCTTTATTATTTATTTAATGTGTTGCAAGATTGTGTAATCAGAATAGGTTCTTGCTTTAGTCCAACAAGGATCAATACTATCTGGTTTGTTATAAAGTGTCCTTTTAGATGGAATGCTTTTAACATAATGATAGCTATCGCTGTACACTCAGTCTGTACACTAACGCTGCATCAAATTATTCCCTTTGCGGAGTCTGCTAAACTTTAATAGCAGGACGTGGATCCGCACTTAACTCGCCAATTTATACTTCTATATCAGTAAATTGAATCTTGCTTTGTCCCTGAAACTGGATCGTTCTGAACGCCTATTCCTTTTCAGAAGGAGAAATATATACTCTTTTCGCAATCACCCAATTTGCTGTAGGCGTCTGAAAAAAGGATAGAACAATGGTCTTGTATGAATCGGAGTTGCGCACTAAGGGTTCTGTACAATACATTTCGTGTATTTTCCTCTATTATAAAAGGCTGAAGTGATCGTATAAAAAGTATTTGAGGATAGATGAACTTATATTGGATTGGAGCTTTATTCATGTTGCTGAAATATATCTAAGCAATTGTAGATACTATTCGAGACATAGTTAGAATGGTTTTCTAAATTCCCATTAATAAAGCAATTATAAAATTACGTATGAAATTAGTGCCTCGAGTCTCTTACTTTATGTGTTTGTACTTACTTTCATAAATTAATAGCTTATTTATTGTTTTGTAACAAACTGCGTACACATTGTGTATATATGTATATCTCTCAGTTCTTGCTAATATGGCTAGGGCGATAAATACGTCTGTGGCAGTCAAACTCCGAAATGACAATAGGGTTTTGCTTTGCCGGCTACGTAACCCTATAAAATAAGGAAAAGGACAAAAGGACCTGTTTGTTTTTCCAGGGTATATGAGAAGTGAATTGGGTTACACAATAAAGCTTTGCTGATTGTATTTTTCATTTATAGTCAGGCTTTGAATTTTATACATAGAGTCGTGTGGTTGTCCCATTTGGTTAAGATTTATTTATTGTATAAAATCCATTGATGATTTATGTACAAGAAATAATGAGTAAAACATAAAATAATAAAACGTGTTTGAACATCACAATATAATACATAAACTCACACCTTTATCCCCGAAGGGGGTAGGCAGAGGCGCCGCCAGGACACCCACATTTCGCCTTGTATGTTCCGTCCCATGATGTGATAGGGGGCGAGCCTATCGCCATATCGGGCACAAATTCCTGACTCCGGGCTGATAATGAATAGAAAAATCCAATATCACTTTGCCCGACCTGGGACTCGAACCCGAGACCTCAGCTTTGTAACCGTACCGTAATACAACTACGCCACCGAGGCAGTCAATATAATACAGTTATACTTAAAGAAATGCTTACCACACGTGAAAACAAATAAAAATTAAAACAAACTTCGACAACGGACATACACTTGGGATAAACACATAACACTTGACTTTGGGATAAACACTTAATATAAATAATAAAAAAGTTTTAACAAATCAGTCAAACCGTGAATGATAAAAAATCATTTATAAATCAGTGAAACGTAATACATACGTAGAAACCAATACATCTATTTTTCAGTGGAATAAATTTAGGCACTCTCCCTGTTATTATACAATTTTTACAAGTTATTAGCAATTATTAGTCAATAAAGGATTAATTTAAAAAAAAGACTAAGTAAAATGTTAACGCTAAAAGTATTTTATAACCCGTCTTTCGCAAGTTGCCGGTAGCTAATGAAGTAAAAATGTAATCCGAATTTTCTTGCTAATTGGCAGCGCCGAGTAAAAAATATAACTTAATTTAACCCTGCTAACGACAGGTCTGTCGACTAAAGTGTACTCCGCATTAAATTTCAACCTTATTTATATTAAGGAGTGATTAAACAACATCACCAACTCAAAGAGCACAAAATAAATATTACCTGTCCTGTATTTAAGGCATTTTTTACGATTACAAAGGGCTGAATTCTAGTACGATACGCTAGATCGGTACGAATTATTGGACTTGAATCTCCATAAATCTTTAAAATTCTTATCGTGTTCTTTTGGCAAGTGCAATATCTTTTAGGTACCTAAGTGTAGATTGGAAATAGGAAAACTACGTAAGTTCAAATAGTCGAAGTTTGGAGACATAAGACTAAATTACATTACATCCATGTCTTCAAAACTCTTATTTCCCAAAGAATTACTTCTTCAGTTTCCTATCTTACCCCCCCTCCCCCTCTTTACCCTCAGGTGTCCCACCACCCACCAGTGTCGGCGTTCCACGCGGACAGCAAGCACTTCGTGTTCCACGGCTCTGTTCATCCTAAACTCAAGTTCTGCGGCAAGAGTGTCGAGATACAGCCCAAGGGCCACGTCACTGTGGAGCTGCCACGGTATGGTCTCAATAATTTTACCAAAACATTAAATCGTACACATATTGCCTTTTAAAAAAAAAGCATTGTAATGATTTGGATTTGGTCTAAAATTGGGTTGTTTCTTTTATATTGTGTTTCACAAATTTCTTTAAAGTTTTATAAACTGTAAGATTCGCTTTGGTAAGCATGGTATTCAACTCTGAGTAAAGTTGAAACGAAATGGTTCGAGATGATACAAATCACCAACTTTTCTTTCCAACTTGTATAGTCACTGAGATTCTAATCAACTACTTTTAAACGAATAGACAGCATTCATGATTCGAGCTTCTATCATGAACATTAGCCATTCTCGTGTAAGAAAAATCTAAAAGCTTAAGAGTAATAAAATAATAGAACCTCGTGTATTGAAATTCTCTTCTGCCCAAAACCTCGCAGATGGGGCGAGGCCTACACCTGGAGCAACGTGAACTGCGTAGTCCACAACGTGATCGTGGGCAAGCTGTGGATCGAGCAGTATGGTGCCATGGAGGTCACGTGCCACGGTGGCGCCGGACTCAAGGCCAACCTGGTCTTCAAGCCCGCTGGCTTCAACAACCGCGACCTGCACCGTGTCGACGGGTTTATTGTTGATGCTAAGTTAGTTTTTGGATTGTGTTGTATTGTTAATGATTAGATAGTGACGGCAGTTGAAGTAGGTGGAAATAGTTATAACAGAGATTCTTGTCTAAGTCATGAAATCAAGGCAGCAAGAACTTCGTAGATGTAACTACGATTTGGATGATAAACATTTTTTTTGAGTATAATGTTTTGGCTACTTTTCGACAAAATCTACAGAAAATTTTGTTTTACTACGAAAAATATCTATATTATAGTTGTATAAATCTAAAATATTGATTGTACAATGATGAACTCACTCTGTTCCAACTGCTTTAACCGTAGGTAGTAGACATACAGAAACTAATGATTAGGATAAAGACAATCATGGTTATAAAAATAACTATAATGATTCTTTTACCAACAACCCTATCCAACAGCAAGAAACGCCTGCGGTTCCTCTACGGCAAGTGGACGGAGTTCATAAAATGCTGCAGCGCATCCGCCCACGAGCAGTGGTCCCGCGAAAAAGGGGAGGAGGCGGGGGCGCACACCCCCTCGCACACGCCCAAGAAGGTGCTGGCGAAGCTGAACAGCTTCAAGGTCGGCGCGCTGCGGTCCATGTCTATACAGGAGGTGAGGGGACTTGGGTGTAATATTTAAAGTTTTATATTTTGTCAATAGACGGTCAAAAACTGGTCTTAGGACTCAATTGATTGCAGTTTAGTATTTAGTTATTCCTATGTACATATTAAGGTATCTATTATAAAAATAAAAATGTCTACATTACTTCGTAATTTCCATACAATTTTATTAAGATT
The DNA here is from genome assembly GCA_949752805.1 of Deilephila elpenor. NCBI lineage: Eukaryota > Metazoa > Arthropoda > Insecta > Lepidoptera > Sphingidae > Deilephila > Deilephila elpenor. Next base: position 14,729,563 of record OX457096.1, on the reverse strand, counting down.
ATAATTGAATTTAATACGGCTAATTAAGTATTTTGTCAATTTAATTTCCCTAGATATAAGTAAAAAGTCTCTAAGTTGCCGTCAAAGTTCAAAGTATTTGAACCGTAATTATTTTACAGCCTGAGGAACCTGAGAATTCGGAAGATGTTCCAAAACCAGACGAGTCGTTCAACATCGACATTCCTGGTTCTGTCTCGCTTTGGGAAGCGCGACCCAGACCAGCCAACAGCGCACAGGTTAGCAAAATAATCTAGTAATCCTTACCGATCAAAAGTAGGTATACATAAAGGTTTCTGGGGATGCGAGATGTTCATCTGTCGACTATGCTCGTAATTGACTTTCAACGCGAATACAGCCCCAGCAATCATGTGTATTTTTGTCCCTTCGTCTACCTTAAATTAATAATTTTATATTCTAAATCAATACGATATGAATGGAAAATAATCTACAATATTTGCTGTAAGATTAATAATGAACTTATGAATCAAATTTATAAAATACTCTTAAATTCTAGTACTACCAATTCACGGAGTTCGCGATGTCGCTCAACGAGCTCGAGCCAGGCATGAAGGGCCAGCTGTGCCCTACAGACAGTCGTCTCAGGCCTGACGTGAGGCTGCTGGAGCAAGGAGATATAGACGCAGCCGCCGCCGAGAAGACCAGGCTCGAGGAGAAGCAGCGCGCCGCCAGGAAGATACTCAAGAAGTCTACTGAAGCTTGGCAGCCTAGGTAAAGAAGTCATATTTTTTTATTGCTTAGGTCCCGCAAACATTCAAGCAGGTCACCTGATATTAAGAGATCACTGCCGCCCATGAACATCCACAACGCTTGTATCATGAATGTGTAGAATGTATATTAGCTTGACGAATCATAATATGTCGAATTATAAGCACTTTATTTGAAAGATTTTATGTAGTTAGGTGGAATGCTCAAGGACTTGATGATTATGTCATAAATGCGCAATACAAGTAGCATATTACTGAAGAGAACGGAGTTCGTTTGACCATCAGTAAAGTCATTAATAGTGAAACTGATGAAATAGGTGACCTAGCGGCAAACATTGCTAACTCATGCATTTGCATCTTTTATCAAATAGGTACTTTATGCTCTTTTATCACGTCTACACTTTACTGGGATAATAGCCCAGATCTAACATAAGTTGTTTTAGTAAAAGCACAATTCCTTATAAATAATTTGTCAAAGTTTTGTCCACTTACCAAAATATTCTGTCTTATTCCAGGTGGTTCAGTCAAGGCACGAACCCCTACACCAAACAAGAGGACTGGCTGTACAACGGCGGCTACTGGGACCGCAACTACCAGCACTTGAAGGACGTCGACATATTCTAATATACCACGCTATTGTCTAGGTAATGTTATAACCGTAGATACAGTGGTAATTCTTGTTGACTTGAAGATTGAAGCAGTAATTGAATTAACGACGGAATTTGATAATTTATCATGCGTCTATTATTGACCTTGTATGATGGAATGTCTTCGGCGATTGAGTTAATGTTTCTATATTTGTACTGTCAAAAGTTTAGTCCATGACTATGATCCGTAAGTGATTTCATAGCTAAATAATTGTCTTATTCATCCACAATGTTGGTCTTGTCATTTTTGAGGCGCCACATTTTCCTATTTATTATGATTATATAGATTTCATACAGGATGGCAATTACAATATGTACCAGCTAGTATTATTTGAAACAGGCTACAACCACTGGGCCAACGATGTCCCATTTTTCTCCGGCGCGTTGTCCTAAACGGATGCCCAACCGCGTCACAGAAATTCTAGTCATTTTTCTAGTCGATATATGTGATATCTAAGAGTCAACAATTGATTACTCGAACGCATAGTGCATACTGTATACTCGGAATGGTAAGATCGGATGTTGAAATAAAACAACTGTTTACGGAGATATCAAAGATAGCTTTTTGAAATGCTATTAAAATATTAATCATTGGGAAAAATATAAGGGAATGAAACGCACTCGAAGCAATTGCTTTCGTTTATTACATTATTTATTTATTTTATTTAGATGTTTAGTTTAATATAATCTGCTAGTTCTACGATATAGTTTTGTGTACCTATTGTATCTGAAAACCTTTATTTAACATTTTATGTAATCAATAATCATTGAGGTATGGAGGGGACATTGCGATAAAAATAAGTGCGCGCATACCAGTGACGCAGAAATAAACTAACTACATTTTCAAAACGATTCTTGAAAATATTAATTTTAGATTTTTTACCTTAGTTAGTATTATTTAATTTACTAAATAACGTGACGCCATATTCGTTCCTAATTGTGAAATTTGCAAGAGTTGTTTGTGTCTATCTTTAATGTACAAAACGACATTGAAATTGTCAGGGCCACCTGATATTTGAAAAATCTGTGGACTGTTTTGTAATTTGTTGCAAATATTTTGTTAATAATGTCTGCTGTATGATCATACCTCAATGTATCTAATAATCTTTGTATCTATCACGAACGTGTACAAAACATATAATTAATCCTATACGCCAGAGCTTCGTTTAATTAAGTGGAATTATATTTTTGGTGCCAAAGTGCTAAGCATTTTTTTTTAACGTGATTGGTGTCTATGCGTAGATGGAAATTAGATTTATATATTTAGTGAGATGTAGCTTATTCAAACGTAAAGGACCAGAGAAAGGAATGAGTATCAAGAAGTATTTTAAGGGAAAAATTGATTTACTAAAATTATATCGTCTTTTAAATTAAAACAGAATATATCATGAAATTACTATGATGATTATACATATTGCTAAGATTTCCGCATAATTGAAATAAATTTTCAAACCTTTTTTACAGGATTGTTTTTTAATTGGGCCAGAAAGTTACTCGCCAATTTAATATCATTTTGAAATTGTTTTTCCCCAAATATGAAATACGTAATGTGTTAACACACTGAAAAATGCTTTAAATGTAAATGCTTGTAATGTCATTATATTCTAGTCAAAAATATTCTAGGCATTTTTTTTTTGTATCCTATACATAGATATCAATATTTAAGTACACTTTAACTAAGAGAAAGGATGAAATAACTGAATGGGAAGGTTAAAAGATCGATACTTGGGGAAAAAACAAAATTGACGTCTTGGAGTAAATTTTTAATGTGGACAAAGTATTTTTAGATGAATTTGGGGAAACGGTGTGGAAAGTATTGTAGATTTAAATAAACTAAAATTTCACGGATTTTATCGCGGATTTAGTTCAATTTTTACATTTTGTAACTGACTACGAAAACTGTAAATCGTAACGTCGGGAAGTTAAAAAATTACAAATTTAGCCTCATCCGCAAAAAATCCGTTGTATTTCAATGTAACATTCTCTTAAATCTAAGAAACAATTTTTGTAGATTTGCCCTATGAATTCTACACTATCAGGACTCAGGAGTCCTGAATCCCAGGGTTACCTGGTGTGAAACTGACAGTACAAGTATGTTTAAATCTTGATGTCTATGTACTTTATCCTAAGCAAAGCTTTTCACTGTATAAAGTCAATTATGTATCACACATTAAGCTTAAATGTGCATTTAGCCGGTAAATTAAATTATTTGTATTAATAACATTATTTATAAACTAAAATAAAAATCAAATAACAAAAATCACTACTTTTTGTCTTCCAAGACAATTTTGATTTCTTTAAATATGACTTATATGTATCTAGATATAACTTTAAATAAAAAAGTTAGTTTAATTATTTATATGGTATTTTAAGAAATCGATATAAATTGTTTAATAGTTTATTCCTTGTAGCACATACCAGATAATTTCTTTGATACTGTAGTTAAACTTTTCCTTAACCAACGATTGATAGAACATCATCACAAATCGTTCAGTAGTCCTTTGCCGGACGGGTAATTAGCGTATAGCAACATTTTTATAGCTTTTTGTGTATTTTAAATATCGATAAGAGTTATTTAGAGAATTATTGCGTAGTCTCGTGTCGTTCGTAACATTTCATCTGTGTAATTATGTAAACGGCGTCTTAGACGGTTAAGAAAAATGTAGTGAAAATTGTAAAAAAATATATATTTATTTAAAAGTAATCAAATGTATTAGGTAATAAATAGAATTGACGGATGTGTTTTTTTTTAATTTGTTACGATAATTCAATTTTATTGAATGCAACATATTCATTATGTTGCTATATAATACACTATACACCCAATAACGGCCGTAGCGACAGGCTACGTCTTTTGATCTTATTGTGATTGACGCTATTCAATTTATGTGCGTCGACGGCCCTTGTGAATTGTAGAATATAGGGAAGATAGGAACGAGTAAGGATACATAAGGATCCGGCATATCGAAGACGTAATGACGAGACAAATGATAAATACGAAATACTTAATAAAATAAGTTTTATTCTAAACTCCATACAAAAGTACAACAATCACATTATTTATCACAACCATAAACAAACACACATGGCGAATATATATAATTAGGACGAATTCAAGACTTGTGCTCACATGACATTGATGGCACTACATGGTTACAAGATAAAACTTCAAATAGGAATAAAATAAAATGCATAGTAAAGACAACAATGTCTTTATCGCGTATTAAAATATACTTAACTTAGAATTTACAAGTATTGTTAATATCCTTAATTTATATAGTAATGCCATCTACCGGAACCTTTATAAACTAACGCAGGAAACCAATAAACCATCCCAATCTCTATCTAAGTTAAATCGGGAAATAGACCAATCGGGGCGAAGACTTATTGCCCCGCCCACATGCAACCTATCTTAATTGGTTTATTTTCTTGATAGATCCTTAAATATAGATTAGGACCTTTTATTCATTCCTCTCTTTAATCATCAATTGGAAATGTTATAAAGACAAGGTAAATTGATGATATTGAAGGTCAATTCCGTGACGACAAACAAGTGGTAACTCGAATGGTCAGGATATAAAATTAACCAAAAACAAGATGGTATCTAGTTCATTTTACGATGTAAGATGTTATAGATAAAAATATTTTCTGTGATTCCGTCATTAAGGCATTTTTATGAAGGATATTATCAATACTTGTAATAAAAAAAAAACAAATTTGCGTATAAAATACTAAAAAATAAAAACGATAAATATCACAAAGCAGATTTTCAAGTTATTTAGGCAAGATGAATTGTTTTTATATGGGCTGGACTAAACTACAACGCTCTTATTACAAATTCAATGCAGTACACATAGAGAATTCAACGGCGTTTATCGGTCGACACAATTATGCCGGCCTGAACACCAGACGTAGATAGACTGATCCCGAATTGTGACATATTTCGTAAATTAGACGAGTTTTCCAGCATAGTGTATGGTGGTCGCTCACCCAGTGAATACGTATATCGTACCTTATATTTAACGGCAAATGTTACATTCATCCTCAACTTACATAAAAAATAACCTGGCTACTTATTACTATTGGAATTATGTCATTACACAGTTTTAGTTTAATGTAAAAATCGTTTTAAATGAATTTAATATCAATTATACTGCCACTTCAGTAAACCTTTTTTGTTATAAAATGTATTTTTAATATGGCATTAACTTTTTGTATACAATAGTAAAATATACCTACAATCTTCAACAAAATATTAATTTCAGCTTCAACATTTCGAAAAGCGAATTCTAAAGACACACGAAATATGTACTTACCTAAAATATGCAATATAAAATAGAACGCATTAGTAAAAACCTTTTTGCACTAAAAAGATTTTTATTATTTGTGCTCTATTTTTGGCGGGAATATTTTTTAAAATATAAAATAAAATCACCTACCCGTGTCATTTTCCTAGATACGCTTGGAATCATAAAATTATAAACACTAGTGTTTAAAATTTTAATATGTATTTTGTAGCTCTTTTAGAGACATAAGCATTGTAAACAATTTAAAAAAACATACACGGCTTACTAAACAAAATAATCTCTATTGATTTTACAAATAGTTATTGTTAATCGGAAATGGCGATTACGAATTTAGAGAACCGTTCCACCGCGTAAAAATGGATTATTTTAATTTAATTATTTTGCGCAGTCTCAATAGTCGTTTAAGCAAAAATATCAAAACTCTGACGGTATTATACTTAAGTTATTTTGGTAAAGTACCAATTTCTGGTATAAAAATACAACATGATCAGTTTTTCAACCGCATCAGTTATTGTATAAAAAGTAATTTCATTTACTCGAACATTTGGTTGAATCGTCGCTCCAAGCGTTTACGAACTTGATTAGTTACAAGGCATCACATTTAAAATAACTTCTAAAGCTCTACGTGTGGGGTTCCACTCCAGAATCCAAGAAGTCCTTCAGGTACATTGGCACCTCACGCGGGAACGATCTGCAGATCTGGAATGATAAGAATATAATGAATAATAATGATAAGAACAATTTTATTCATTATAAAATTAGACGCATAGGTAAGACACATCGTTAAAGCAATAACTACATTATAAGTTATATCTAATAAAATATTGGGACTGGATCTAACATAATTAATTTTTTATAAGCCTTAGCTACTAAGAATTTAAGTAATCTTAGGGTGTTGTCATTGTATGACACCATCAGGAAAGAATAAAATTAGAAATCGTACAAAATAAGTGCTTACACTTACCTAAGAAAATATTTAAACAATGAGCATTTTCTCTTTTATATAATGTTATGTATTAACCAATGAATACATTATCGGCCAGTATAAGTATAGCCTATAGATTTATTTAGATAACTGCCTTATAAATTTATAAAAAGGGAGATTTCCAAAAATAAAATTACAGGATTGTGAAATTCATCGACTAGAACGTTGAATTAGTACAAACGATTTGGTTACTATACAAAAAACTTACTCATATTGTTAGAATATGAGTAAGATTTAGACTCTAGAAGTACCAAAATCCTTCATCCTATCTACCTGCTGAAAATGAATGGATTTGAAGTCCATTGTGTTACGACCTTTAAGTACATGTACTAGTTTAGAACCTGTTTGAGACATTAGCATCAAAGGCTGTGCAGAACTCGTCCAACGAGCCGAGTGCGTATTGCGTAACTAACGGTTATTTACCTTTTGTGTAATTATAAGGATGTTAGATGTTATTCAGATTGTAGATCGAGGTCAATAATACATAATCTCGCCTTACGTATCATAAAATGCAAACTCTAGAGTTAACAGTCTTGTGTCTAGACATTTGACTAAGAAAATAGTGTATCTACGTTCGAACGGCTAAAAAACCTCTAATATTTTTGCTTAAAAATATTAAAGTTATTACGGTTTTCCTTAAGGCGGTAAATAACATCTAGTTTTATACAAACAAACAAAACAGTAATAAATAAACCGCAGTATCTACCAGTAACGAAAATAAAAAATAAATACCTTATTGACATGCTTAATATTTGGTCTTAATAGTTGGTGGTGGTGGGTTGTATGAAATAGCGAATTACACAGCAAAGCGGGTCCTAGTACCGGCCCGGCCAACTCTAGGTGCAACGAAAAAAGAAGGAATAAAATAGTTACCTGATTGACATAGTAAAGCGAGCTAGGTATGGTGATCTCGAAGTAGTTCCTGCGCACCGCGTCCACGATGCTGTCAGCCGCCTCCTGAGGAGTCAGGATCTTCATCAGCGACGGGAACTTGATCTTGGGGTTCTTGCAGAGTCCAGTGTCCACGATGTATGGGCAGATCACCGTTAATTTTATCTGGAAGGAAATGTCGAGTTGTTAAATCTGTAGTTTGTTCATCTGTCTAGAATAACAAAACAATTAATAATAAATAGTCTTTTTAAGACTAAACCGGCCCATAATTTAATTTAATGTTGTTATTAAATAAATTCAGTGTAACGTAAAATATCAATCGAAATGCTGCACTATATGCCCATAATCTTTGCAAAAAAGTTTTTGCAACCATTGTCAAATGTTTCACTACTCACTCCACTGAAATCCCTAGGGTCTTCTCTGAGTTCTTCATGAAGCGCCTCCATCATGCCCCTGACGGCGAACTTGGTGGCGCAGTAGGGCACCAGGTTGCGCAGCCCCACCACGCCCGCCATGGACGACATCGCCACAATGTGACCGTGGTTGCGCTCCATCATTGAGGGTAGGAAGGCTTGGACGAGCTGCCGAGAAAGTAGAAATCATATTTTAGTCCTTCGTTAATTCATATGGCGGAACATACAAGGCGAAATATGTGTGTCCTGGTAGCACCTCTGCCTACCCTTTCTGGGAAAAAGGCGTGAGTTTATGTATGTATGAACCAATCAGTATCCGAGACTCCACTCACCCACATATGAGCAACAATATTGACTTCGAAAGCGGCGCGGATCTCCTTCTCGGAGTGCTGCGCGAGGGGCTTGCACGGCATGATGCCGGCGTTGTTCACCAGCATCGTCACATCTCCTACCTCCCGACGAATCTTCTCCGCCAGAGTGTTCACAGCTTCCCGGTCTGTTACATCGCATCTGAGGAGAACGGGGAAATTTGGATTAGAATTGTGAGTATTAGAGCAGAGATTAAGTTAGCAGAGTAATGTTTGTGTTAGCGAATAACAGATGAAGGATTAGGTACTATGGTTAACAATACGATTACTGCTACTTAGTATAAATAGTTGACTAGGCAAAATTTGCAGCTCGATTAAGGCTCTGGAAGCTCTACGTTCAGAAGAATAAAATGAAGTAATGAAATAAATTACTCGTATCTATGTGCTTTCCCCTTCTGTTCCTTGATGAGGTCGACGGTTTCCTGGTTCCCGGTGGGGTTGATGTCCACGCAAACGATGATGCCGCCCAGCTTGCTGAACCGCAGCGCCGTCTCCCGTCCCATGCCGTGCCCAGTGCCTGTTATCTGGAAGTCAGAGATTTTGTAAGAGTGACTATACTGACAGAGGTAATATTTATTTATTTATTCGGTTTCATGTACAGGTCGACTGGGAGATACTGCCACTGACATTAGGTCCGCCTTATATATAGTAGTGGCGGTACTTCCATACAAGCCCAAAAGCCCGGCTTGCCCTACATAATACGTATATACTCCATACTAATTACAAACTATTACATTCAAAGTATCTAGCATTTAAATTTTTTGAATTTACCGCGCCGCGATTCAATGAGACGCCAGCGCCGAAGCGCCGCGTAATATTCATTCATTAAAACTATATTGAACTTGAAAGACGGAGCACACAGCACATATATCTATCCTTTTCTCTCTCGTGTGCTTTTACGGGGCTTCTAGCAACGCGTGAACTGTATGGGGAAATGATATTACTCGATCGCTACGAATGTATAGCTATAGATAGCAGTTTACTCTCCACAAAATGCCCGGCTTCGGCCTTGGTGATGTAATAACATCGTGCGTAGCATGGTCGTCACGTGATTATTTGTTAAATCAATTAAATCTATTGTTATTAAATTAAGTTGGTTCCTTTTAGAAATTATTTCAAATATTTTTTTTAGAACAACTAATGAACTTTAATATTTCTTTTAATAAATTGTATCTTTTGTATTGTTTATTTCACGTTTACTGGCAATACAGTACATATTTCTACTAACTTCATTTGTATTATGATTTATGAGTTGTGAATGTTTTTGTTTAAGGTTAATGTTTAGTTTTTTATGTTATTTAAACTTTTTGATACTATTATGAGTTGTATTGTTTTCTGTGATGGTTTGAGTGCGATGGTGAAAGCGTTCATTGCCGGCAAAAAGGTAAATTCATTCAATTATATTGAAAAATAAACCGGTTCGAAACCTATGCCGGGTTTGTACATTTAGTAAGTCGTGGTAAATCACAATAGACATTTCTTCAGTTCAGTTTGATAAACTACGTACTTTTATTACTACATGCTCCCTTTAAAGACATTACATTACACAATCGTGATTTATATGTTTTTAAACGACACGTCTTGTGTGTTAGATTGTTTGGATTATAATGCTTTAAATTTTCATTAAATTAGGTGGTCTTTTCAAAAGATAACATATTATTTTAAATTCAGAAAAACATTAATAAACATGAATGCGTTAATAATAATTTCTGTCTACAATTTCAGATAACCTCGAAGTCGAACACGGCACCACAGAATAGTGACGGCAATAGAAATGCATTGAAAAGGATGCATGTTCACAAGTAATCTATATTAATTGTTTTAATCTTAATATTCATTGATTGTGTGGTAGGTTTGCCGACGTAGGTATTATAAATTAATTTTCTTCGTTCTTAGGAACTTTGTGTTTCTAAAACAATATCAATTAAACGTAAAAAAAATATTCGGCTTGCCCTACTCCAAAACCCTAGGCACGCCACTGATATATAGCCCATATACGTCCCACTGCAGGGCACGAGCCTCCTCTACAATCGAGAGTACGATTGAGAGGGGTTAGGCCATATAGTCCACCACGCTGGCTTAGTGCGGTTTGGCATCAAAGTATCTGTTCTTTTCAGCTTAACAAAGTTTTGAAAACTATAATTATATTTTAACATCAAACAGGAGGCTAGTCAGCACCGAAAAAAAAAATTTGCTAATTTTTATGAATTCTGAATGATAGGTACAAAACTTATGCACTAAAACAAGAGGCAATTACCTATTTAAATCGGAGCCTTATTTTAAAAACTATTATCTGACCTTCAAACCGTTGTATAAACTGGAATTATAATCATTATAAAAAATCCTATTTATGTTTTTATTGACTAACACATTTTTTGTTTTCTCGAGTTTTATTAACTACCAATCTACTTTTTTTTCTTGTTGGTGGAAACAGGATCTAATGGGACTTTAGATATTCATATCGTATAGATATTCATATCCCTCAGATGTATTATAAGCAATTATCATACGCCATATACTTTCTCCACTTTTCCTCAAACACAGATTCTGCCACTCCGCAACGACTTTTATTGCTTACAAAAACAGACGGACTAGCAGCCCATCTTATGTACGTCCTCACAGACTGTCAAAACCAGGGTACAATCGAGCCAGTGAAATTTCAAATATAATTTCCCCTAAAGGCGTATCAAGCAGCTCTTTCAAGTTTATCTCTCTTTCTATCTCTCTTCAGGTACAGGAAGTGGTAAACATAGTATACCAAGGTACTCAAAATATTCTTTATTCAAATAGTCTTTCATAAGATCTTTTGAATATTTAAATACCGCTACCATTGCTTCTGTGTCGTAGCTGTGAAGAAGGAACGGCGCAAAAATCTTCCTCACCAACACGAACAGTGAACATTTTTTCTATTCGTTTCTTTCTTTTTTAAAGCTTTTTATAGTTACAATGTCATAAATGTCACAATCATGTCGCTACTTACAAGTATAATTTCCCCGCTGACGCTCTTGGGCTCTGGCGGCACGAAGAACTGGTAAAGGCAGCGGAACCAGGTGAGGGTCATCTTGATGTACAGCACCAAGATCTCCAGCGCCAGCGCCACGCCCTGATACACCTTCATCACTATGCCTTGTTCATCGGTCCTGCAACAACAGATAGTTTGGTTACTTTGTGCATTTTACATATCCTGAAAGAATTTTTGAACAGCCATTAAATTTGACATTTTAAATAATGTTGTTGGAGAGGCACTACAAGAAGAAGAAGTAAAAGTGTGCGCTTACGTTGTGTTCAGATATAAAAATAGGCAATTTCTGGAACCTAATCCTTTTCAAATAAAACGAGTGTTAATACTTAGTGTTTTTACAGATGGATAGAAAATCTTGCAAGAAATAATTATTATGCGAGTTTACCTGGCACAATTACAATCAAATACTTATGTATTTATTTGAAATTAGCATAAAAATTATATAAGCTTCCTAGGTTATAAATGTTTTATATATTTTTTGTTTTCGAACATCATATCATTTTCGTTGAATAATTACTTTAACTATTTAATTTGTAACAATAACAAATGGCAAATGCAACTATGTTTATAAATAATTTCAGTATCAAAATTGCAGTTAATTTGCATCTCAGAAGTCAGACGGTAGGAGTACAATTGGGTATTCTACCCATTTTCAAAAAGTCTTTTAAGTTGTTCCTAAGATTAAGACAAACTATTTAAAAAAATATCAAATTTTTATTCGCTCGGCAAGTCCAATAAAAAACCATTTAAAATTTAAATTTTAAATTTATGCGCGCAAATATGTGAAAACGCTAGGCGCCATGTTCCTTTAAAAATATGATACGTCACTCAACCAGTAAACAACCTGTGTTTGTATGAGCTCTTGGACACCGGAGGGGGTATTCTACTTACGGAATGACGTAGAATCGTTATCCATCATGGCGGCAGTCGTTTCACATATTTTTAGGACAGATAAAAAAATTGAAATTTTCAAAACGAATTATAAAATTTATTCCTTGGAAATAAAAACTGAAATTAACATATACTTATTGCTTAATGCTCTACTATATACATTTATAGTTTTTAGATTTTTTCGTTCTTATAGTAAAATACCCAATTATATGTTTTTTTCGTATATTCTGATAAATATATAATGGGTATGGATGTACGGGATTATGGTTATTTTTAAAAAAATAAATATACATATATATATACAGGGTATATCAAGACTGCGACCGAAAACGAAGCCAGGTGGTAGTTTTAGTGGTTACAGACACGAGACAAATACTGTAGATGTGTTGTAGAGACAACTGTAGGTAAACGCTGGCGACTACTGAATACCTATAGAACCAGAATTCTATAAAGAGTCATAAAAAAATCTTAGTAATCTTATTTATATGCATTCCCCACGAAGTATTTATTTGCATGAATGAATGCTGCGATCCTTAGTTTTGTGCACATTCGTATATTTTTTACATGTTTTATATCAAAGTAATAAAAGAGACAAATAAAAATAATGATTCAAACCTATTTATTGTCTATAAAGCTTATTAGTATCAGCATAGGTATAATAGATGTCATCCATGACCATAGAAAGTAAAAATTTAAGAAAAATCTCTAACATCGTACTTTTTAAATAGACTAAACACCGGTTAATATCTATCGGCCTTATTCAAAGACAGTTTTAAAACCTATTCTAGTTATCGAATGTTTTGTCTCTTTCGAACGATTTTTGAATTCAGTTTGAGCGCAGAAGACAAAACATTCAATAACTAAAATAGGTTTTAAAACGTACAACACAACATTTACAAACAATTGATTGATATGTACGTATCAGTGGCGTACATCGGCCTTGTCGATAATTGGCGGTCTCTTTACACAGATCCAACCCTGCCGATACTTCACGCTAGATCATACACATACGGTTTTTTTTTATTATCATTTTTTTATACAATTAAGTTGGGTTTCCTTCTGTTATATGTGTGGGTAAAAAATTCATATAAGTCGGCCAGGACTGCGATTTGTGTCTGGCGTGAGGATAAACTCAATTACATGGAACGGAAATTAGCTCGGTACTCTTCGTGGCACTAATGGCAACTCTATATACTCATTTGGAGCTAATTGCGTGAGCTTATGTAAGTATTACAAATGCCCGCGCGACTTCGTTGGTTAATCTTCTTTTTCGCAGCTATATAAATATGAGTAAAAGTAATTTTTATAAGATTAGAATGAAATTATGGATCCAAAAGTGGCATAGGACTTATACTGGCAGATGCACGGTTTCCGGTTATACATAAATATAATGGATTATGAAACCACGGGACACAGCTATTACATTAATTTAATTCCTAAATTTCCGTAGTTATGTATTCAAAGGTTGAAAAAATATTTGCCTGGTGTACCTAACTTAATTAAGTGCCGCCGCTCATTATAGTTTTAAATTGTATGATTATTCATTGTTGTGTTTAGTTTAACGTATATTTGGTTGCGGGACCAAATTCTCAGCTTCGCTTTACGCAGCTTCTTTACGATCTATGGCATGTAGAGAATGAAATAATGTATACAGCTCCATTCCTAACTCAACCACGGAGGCCGTTAAACATTAATGAGACCTATTTTATAAATCGCAAATGTTGATGTTTGTAATTTGTGCCCGACCTGGTTAGTAGCCTTCATGGTGACTTACGTAAGTATATCGTATTTCATGGCCCGTCTGTGTACGACTAGTTTTGAGCAAGTTGGCATACAGATCTTCGGGGTATTTTCTTACAGTGCTAGCCGGGAAAGGCAGTTATGCTCGACGAGATAATATCATCAATCGAAAAATTAAATATTAACGTAGCTGATAAACTCCACGAATGACGGGTGAGGTGGTTAGTCTTAAAAATCTACAGAAGACCTGTGAAAATATAATGTGAGGCTCGAAATAGTTGCGGATCCTAAAATCATAAGTACAATTCACATGTTAGGTAATCCGTTTTGTGTGTCTTTTTATTTGTTTTATATGAATTTATTGTAATAATTTGGGCTAACAATGCCACCTGGTAAGAAATTATGCTCTACAAATGTGTCTATTGAATATGTTAAGCTAACTATCGATGTCTTCAAATCCTTGTAAAAACAAGTGAACTTTGGGGGTCAATGGCACATCTCCTCTTATACGGATAGACTAGAGCTTATGTATGTATAAAACTACTAACGCAATTTTTATAGCGCATATAAACTTTATTTATACCTGTAGTCAAAGAAGGGTTAAATCATAGCGGAAAATTGTATCGCCGAGTGGTCTCTTGAACCTTGGTGCTTTATAACACGGCTATTATACCACGTGTGCATGTCGCATATTATTCTGCGTTCTTTTAGTTCCTGTGTATTTTTTTACGTTTATTACGGATATTTTTTGTTTACATTCATGATACAATAATAAAAACAAATGGTTGTGAGTAATTTTCCCGACTTGTTTTAAAAGACCTTCTTTTTGCCCGACCTTGGTAGTCGCTTGAAGTGAATAGTCTTTATTCTCAAATGGATAAAGAGAGGCACTAGTACAACCCAAAATACAAGATTTTTTTAGTCCCGAGACAAGCCAAGGATATCGACATATCGGGTATAAATTGTAGTACTGAGCAGCTCCATGGACATTTTTCAAATTCGAAAAACTTCCATCATGTAGATTGATCAACTTGGAATCGAACCTATTAAACTCGGTTCAGACCTCATACACTATCACAAAATTAACGATGCGACTAGAAACTTAAAAACAGAATTAAACATAATCCTAATTAATTATACAAATCTGGGTCGTATTATGTAATGTGTATGGTTATGACTATTGATTTTTTTATCTTGACTCGGTCAAGTGCTTACACCACATCTGTTAGTAAAATCGATACGGTCGAAAAAGAGTGCCAATAACCCATCATTCCTTTATTCTAGAAGGAGTAGGCAGAGGCGCCACCAGGTCACCCACATTTCGCCTTGGATGTTTCGTCCCACGATGTAATAGGGGGCGAGCCTATCAGGCATATCGGGCACAAATTCCTGACTCCGGCCTGATAATTAATACAAAAATCCAATATCACTCGGGATACGGACCCGAGACCTCAGCTTTGTAATCGTACCCGTAGCACAACTACACCACCGAGGGGTTACTTTCCAATCGACGCAATTTTCCCATCCTCTTTAACAGAATCACGCTGCCTAACAATCCGGGATTGAAGGATGGGGTAGGCTCTTAAACGAGTACCAGTTTTCAAGATTTTATGAAACATAACCGAGCGTCACAGAGTAATAGTTTGACATTGAGAGCGTTTTGAAAGCAGCGCCGGTTTCGCAGCGACGCAACGTAGTGTAAGTCTCTGCTCCAAGGGGCCTTATGTAGAAACGTTACTCAAAACTAATGGAAAAATTGGCTGGACTTTGTTTTAATGCACATTGACCTTGCTTTAAATGTATGTTCGTCTGCCAGTAGGCAGATCACTGAGGTTTATTTGAGGGTGATTCATGTTGAGCAGAAGTTTTATATGATGATTTCTGGCATTTTTTAAATATTTGATATGTTTCTGTTTATACTTAATTATTTCATAATAAATATAATTATGGTTGGCCTTTTCGCAATAAAGAAGCTTATTGGTAAAATATTTTTAATAATTAATATCTAAACTACAATTCGCATTTCAGTCCAAGAAAATTCACTTTACGAAGCCATTGTAAAATGCCATAAAACATAATATTCTAACGTCGGTTCTTTACTGATTTATTATTTATAATTTTATAAGTGATACTACACTTAAGTACTTAGAATGTAAATCTGATTAATAAATAATAATACATTAGCTCATAATACATGTCCCATTGTGGAGTACGGCCTCCTGTTTTATTTATTTTATTTGTTAATTGTGTCCAATTTCTAAGATAAGTTGAATGATGAAGATCGAAATAAACACATAATAAAACACAGCAATAATGATTCCTGAAGTATAATATTTTGCAGATATTAAAAACAACAATAATAAAGTTTACTTCATGTATTATTATATTTTGAGTATATGATAACTAAAGGGGTCTTCCATATTTTATTTATTTCAATTTAGCGTTAGAATGATTTCGACAGTTACTGCTTTTCATGGTACGATTGCCAAACTGAAAACCGATTAAACCGATGTTAAGTGTTATAATTGAAGATGAAAACAATTAATTTGAGTTTTATATTGCCATTTTATGACTGGACTGCACATAAAAATAACGTCTGTATAGAAAATAATAGAGCTAAATGGAAATAAATTAAATGGTAAATAGTCAAAGTAAATTGTCTAGTAGGATTTACGTCAAAAGCATGTCTAAATGTGACGATGTACCAACTAGAATGTTGCACAAGCATTTCGGCAACGCGTTGTGAGCTCAAGTTCGAGGTCGCCATCATTCGAATCAATTAACATAGTGTAATACATACACATTATAGTATCGATTGAATCGCTCTGTTATGGGTTTTTTAAAGCTAAACCCCTCTCTAATCGTACTCCCGATTGTAGAGGAGGCCCGTGCTGTGCCCGTGCCCTGTATGGGGTTAAACATATATAGGTTGATAAGGATTCGGTGTTTTTTTGCAAATCCGAGTATGTATTAACTACGTTAAATTTACGGAAATCAAAATATACCTACCTTAACATCAGTTCATTGTAGAAAATATAATTATACATACTCATAACTCACGCCTTTATCCCCGAAGGGGTAGGCAGAGGCGCCACTAGGACACCCACATTTCGCCTTGTATGTTCAGTCCCACGATGTGATATCGGGCACAAAATATAATTATAGGTATACATTATTATAAATAATTAAATCAATACGATTATTAATTCAAATTTTTAATCATAGTATATTATTTTAGTCTTGTATCTTGATTAGGGTAGGCTATTTTGAAAATAACCGATTGTTTTATAAACTAAATAAAAATAACAATTTGGTGTTATAAGTGTAAGAAAATTTCCGCATTCGATATTTTTAAAACAAACATTGTTAATTAGCCAAAAACGGAAAGTAAAAATTCTTTACAAAAATGATGGCCACGTGACAAAGGGAATATTTTTGTCACGTGGCCAACATTTTTGCAACAAAGGTAACCGCAATATGAATCATTGTTTAAAAAGTTTGCGGCCGCTGTAGTATGCGCAACTCACGTATTCATTAACTAACTCATTGTTTTTCAAATTAAATAAGTATTTTATATTAACTTGAATGGCTATACATTGTATATTGCAGCTCATTTGTATTTTAATATTGTAATATAAATGTTTTTACCGCTCAAACTGAATTCAAAAGTCGTTCGAAAAGGACAAGCCATTCAATAACTAAAATAGGTTTTAAAACTGTCTTTGAAAGCCTAACAAAGTTCAAAACGTGCCTTGGAAACTAGTGAGTTGTGGCTAGTGAGCCATGCAAGTATTTCGTGTTCCGAGATCAGCCTGTAAAAGGAAATCCGGTTAAGAAACACAGTTATAATAGGGATGATGACTCAATTTTTATCATTATTTATATCGCCTTTCGATAACGATAACGTTGAGCAAAATTGTAAACAGAAATATTTTTTTTAATCAAAGGAATTTCAAACATCTTTGTACTTTCTTAGATTAACGCGAATTTACACATTGATATAAAACTAATTTTTACGGATTTTATCGCGATTTGGTTTAATTTTTACATTTTTTAACTTCCCGACGCGACGTTTCGATTACTTTCCAGCTTAACGAATAAAAATAAAACGATAAATAAAAATTTGTTTTATTTCAATGTTCAAACATCACTGTTACTTTTTGGACCTGAAATTCGAACCCCAAACCTTACCATACACTCAAACAGGTCAATGAGGCTATTAATATGCATTATGTTCATATAAAACTAGTAATTGGGTATAATTATGATTACTCATTTCCTTCAATTATTATTTATTGGCAAGTAACCAGTACACAACCGTGACACACTCTTCGGTTATAACACGGTATCATTAAATGCTATAGTAGTGAGTACTGTGTAAGATTTACTTACTCTAAAATATATTAGTACGATTTCTAACTGGAATTAACCAAATAGACCGTGAGCCTATGGCCGCCAGACTCTCATCATTTTATAAAAGTTAATTTGTCTGCGCATGCCTCTGACATAGGCAACACACGATCAGCTATTATGAAGGTCCAATCGTGGTGGCTTTGAAAGTTTTTGTTTAATGCGTCTGGCAAGATGAAAAAACTAACAAAAGTATCCAGCTGCCACCCTGAGATATAAGATGTAAAGTCTCATTATGTCCAGTTACTCTGGCTACAATATTAATCAAACCGGAACACATCAGTGCATTTACACTGCTGTTTGGCGGGAGAAATAGATATTGCGGTGGTACCTACCCAGACGGCCTCTCACAATTGAGAAATCTACCACCAGGTTTATAGTCTACCATCAGGTACATTGTACTTTATCGTGTCAATATAAAAAAATATATCAACTTTTTATTGTCAATTTTCCTCTTTCTACAAAAGCTTGAATTATCTTAAGTTGAAGGACACATTAACCTTCCTATATGTAAGATACCAGAAGCGAATTTCGTTCTTGTTTACAATAATTGTATGCTATTCCGTGTTGACATTTTAACGTTGCCTTTACGACCAATTTAAATAATTGTAATAATTTTGAGAATATAATTACTTCATATTTAATTTCTGAATGGGTTTAGTTATGTACTTCATTTAGGTCCTTGGTCTGCGGTGACAGTCAAGACCGGCGTGGAAATAACTTTTAATGATTTTTTTCATTTTTAGTAACCTCTAAAACTTACACATTGTGCTGGCGGACTTGTGTCAGAGATATTATCGCCAACAAACATTATAGGCCAGTATGTCTCAAGGATCATATTCATTTTCCTTATTAGTAGTTTCTTAAATAACAGGTTATTTAAGTACGAAAGAAATGAATGCACTTGGAAACATTTAAGCCTCTAGGCCAATATCATCTGGTTGTATTGCAATACGCCAGTGGCGGCGCAACAACGGTGTTGCAAGTCTGGCCAAACACCATCTGTTTGGAAACCAATAGTAAAAATACTTTAATGTTAAACGAAAGAATTGGGACATCATTCGATGCTGGATGCAAATGTATTATTGAAGCAATATAAGCAGTTAAACTGTGAATCGTAAGCTTTTCTCTGGTTACCCTCATAGGCTTTACAACATCTCTCTGTCTCTCTTTATCTCTTCAGTTATTTCCACAGCTGAACATAGGCCTCCCCCAAGGATTTCCACGATCTGTTGGAGCGGCCTGCATCCTGTGACTTCATGACACCTAACCAGTTTGGTACATTCTTGGATGTATTGTAGAACGATATTGCTGATGGGTAACTTGATTGACTGATTTCGAGCGGCTATCGGCCGGACATCAAGCCTTTCAAGAATAAGCCTTTAAGTTTACCACGCAGAGCTAATATGGGTTCATAGATTGTTACGCGTTTTAAATATTAGGTATACGGGTTTACTCACGTGTTTTCATTTATTATTAAAGCAAATGTTCTATGAACATGCAAATATCCCTGTAATAACCCTAGATCTGAGCATCTAGCCACAATCACCACAATTTATCATCATGTTCGTCACCTTAATAACTATAGCTTGATTTTAGGATGTATAACTACATTAAACTTTTAATTACTGTTATGTAAGCAGTTTCCTTCATATCTAGCGGACATGACGTGCAAGGTCAGTTAACAGATTTCCACCTCACAACCTTCGTTCGGAGCTAATTAACACTTCCAACGATTTCGCGTAACTCTATAGAAACTTGATCCAACATTAAGTTTCTATGAGAATTCGAAAACGTTATGTCATTTTGAGGCCTATGTTATAGAGGAATTTGAAATCAAATAAATGTTTGTATATCTCACAACTATTATATTGGTGCGATTTCTGGTACCACAGCTACTAAATGTAAGCAAATATATGACTTTGTGATAGAAAATCCATCAACGGAAGTCAATAACAGTGCCGCGAAACATTAGCAACTAGATTGAAATAACCCCGTGACCACGAAATCGAAGAAATCGAAATGACGGGAGATTAAAAATTTTAAATTAAACCAAATCCGCCATATGATCCGTAAAAAATAGTTTTATTTCAAAGTGTAACATTCGCGTAAATCTAAGAAACTATTAGCAACTAATACCAAAATAAGCCCCAAAAATATCCTCAATATTATCTTGACATTTAAGTAATATGGTAAATAAGGTCTAGATTATTAAAGAAAAAAGAAAGGAACACGAATAACATAACTGCGCAGATGTCTAAGGTTGCTAGTAACAGTTTGTTTAACGCTTCAGTGAATACTACATATTTAATGTTATGAGAAAAATAATCGTGGAGACTGCTGATAATTATTATATTCTTTGCACGATATGAACGAAACTGCAATTGATAGTATCTTCAAACGTTAAACAAAAAGTATCTAATGAATACACCTAATAACCATACATACCACCCTAAACCGGATAAGCTAAGAGGTCTGTGTTCTGAAGTATCACCAAGGTTAGTGCTTGTGTCTTGTGTACCGAAAACTACGAGGGGCTGCAATGTACATCCCACAATATTTTAACACGACATAAATATTTCGATTCGCCGCTAGCAAATTACTCATTGAACCTACTCTTCTGCTCTCCTAAATATTTTTGC
Source organism: Deilephila elpenor (assembly GCA_949752805.1). NCBI lineage: Eukaryota > Metazoa > Arthropoda > Insecta > Lepidoptera > Sphingidae > Deilephila > Deilephila elpenor. The sequence continues at coordinate 14,708,522 of OX457096.1, read as the reverse complement.
TTGGAAAAGTGTCTGAACTGAATACGTGGAGTGCGTTACAGAATCATTATGAATTAGAGAAATAGAATTACAAAAACTCACTCTAGAAATATAAGATTCTTCTTCCTCCCGCTTTTCGTCACGATGGAGACGTCGAACCACATTCTACATGCGGAATCCCGTCCTGAGGACTTGTTCACTTCCAAGTTATACTGTGTTAGTATAAAATGAACTGTATCGGCCACGGTCCGGCTTTCACTAACGCGCTCAGTTGCCCGCACGCTTGCATAATTGGCGGATACGTTTCGAAAATCTGGCATAATGCATGTTGACGATGCGCATCCTGCCATGCATCCTGCGGGGGTAGTCAGCCGTGGAGTTGTATAGCTATTGGTATTGGTGTGTTTGTTTATTGTTCAAATGAATAAATAAATCATTATGGAAAACATAATGTCATTGTTCCAACTATTTTGCATTGCAACAAACAACGGTGGAAGAAAACGTCATGAGGAATATACTATAGAAATCATTACAAGAATTTCTATGGTTTATGGTTCGCTAATTCATAATAAGCCCGTATTGTGGCTAATGGAATTTCCTCGGAATCAATGAGAATTTGGACTAGGAGACTTGGGAAATTATTGATACAAGATTCTAGTCGGCAGTGAACATCCTGAGGCTATAACATATAATGCATCAGCATTAGATTTTAGGTGTCAACCTATCAAGGTTGACACCTATAATCTAATATTTATGTGACCACAAATGTTCGTATTATAATTTAAATACCTATTACACAAGCTATTATACCGATTTGATGATTATTTTATTTTGACTAATAAAAATAGGTACCTATAGTATTTGTCTTATTCTTGAATGTGACTAATAAAAGCAATAAAATAAAAATAATTTAAGTGATTATTAAATCTAATCATTAGAAAATTTGCATCCAGCGACCAAATACCAAAACCACAAACCACTATATACAAAAAACTCGGAAATAAGAAATAAAAGAAGCGGTTAAATATTTATCTCAAACAAAACCGAGGAATAATACTAGTGTTTCTTCGCTCTAGCACAGTATTCGTATAGGCGCGGACGATGTAAGACGCTTATAATATTGCTACAGGTATAACAGTAATATTTGCCACGATAAAAGAGTATAAATAAGATACCTACGGCCTTATGAATAAGGTATAGTATGAATAAGAATACAGTTTATAACCTATTTTAGTTATCGAATGTTTTGTCTTCTTCGCTCAAATCGAATTCAAAAGTTGTTCGAAAAGGACAGAACATTTGACAACTAAAAAAGGTTTGAAAACTGACTATGAATGAAGCCGCTCTAGTCTAACGCATAGTAGATATTATTAGAAATAATGTAATAGTAAAATAATAGTTTCTTATGTGTGTATTTATAAGAAAGTTCTTTATTAGGGAAATACCGTTCTTTATGTTGAGGTTTATACAAAATAAATTAAAAAGATTTTCCTTCGTCTCGTAATTTAAATTTTTTATACAATTTTCAATTTTGATATAATTTGCAACACCACATTTGTATTAGATTATTGAATAGGAATTCTGAATTAGTGATGTCATTTCAAATGAGCCGATAAATCATGTTTTTCTCGGCAAGCTATTCTGTTTCAACTGAAATACTACTTTAAATAAATATTACCCGCCTTGGTTCTGGGTGAGATTCTTCAAACCTCTCATTTGACACCAGACGTCTAACCAACTGCGCCACGGATGCTGTCAAATTTGAATAGTGTGGATCATATTTTTTTTTATTTTTATTGCAATGAATGACGAGACGAGCAAGCCGTTCGCCTGATGGTAAGCGATACGACCGCTCATAAACAGTAGCAACATTCCACTGCGCTCGCAATCCTGAGACATAAGATGTTAAGTCTCAATATGTCCAGTAGTTACTCTGGCTACAATGTCCTTCAATCCGAAACACAACAGTGCATTTACGCAGTGTTGTTTCACGGGAGAAATAGACATTGCGGTGGTACGAATCGGAATACCAGATGGCCTCTCACATATGAGAGACCTACCACCAGTAATAACTAATAACAAAAACCGTAGGCCTCACTGCGTTTGCGAACCTATTGAATATCGCCAATAGCACAAATTGGCGATATTCACTTGCCACTTCTCAAACAATATTTTTACTAGTAACGAGATCTATAGTAAGACGAGATACAGTAAGTCTCTCGAGTGCTTATAAACAAGAATAACAACACTCCGACCCAATAAAGCACTGCAATGCACTTCTCACCCAGAGATATTAGGTTTCTCGTAGTGGTCAATAATCACTTACATGCATACATAAATTAAGGCTTATGTCCCATTGGGGTAGGTAGACACTATTGAGCGTCAAGTGCTACGATCGATAATAAGTAGGTACCTCTTTCGCTTTATCAACTGTCATTAATTTCTTCATACACGCTCTTCGGTTTTGAGGACGACAGAGGAGACAGCCCTTTTCACACGTCAGATCCACCATGTAACATGGATATAGTAAAAAGGAGTGTAACTGACATTGGCGCTATTTTCTACGATCACACGCTTGACGAATAGCATTATTAAACGTTGTAGCCCGTGTGTGGAGCCGTCGCGTCGTTAATGAATCATGCATATGCATACGGAATAATGTTTTGGAGCCGGTTACTCAGACTTGTTTGATAATTTATACATATTTACCTTTGGTAATATTTAGTCTCGCAAAATATTAGGTAATATAGCCAAGGACGTGAAATCCCACGCTGTTTGGCATACGGAAAGCTCCTTTTAGTATAAACTCCCATGATTTTCGTTCCTTAAAATATACTACTTGACTAATATTTCAGGCAAAATCACGATTTTCTCCTTCACAAAAATCTCTGGAAATTGCATATTATGTGTTATAGGAACATTTGCAACTTGATTTTACTTTATTACGTTATAATCAAGCTTACGTGTTTTGTTAATTGCGTATATCATTTGCTGGTGGTAGGTCTCTCATATGTGAAAGGCCTCCTAGGTGGGTACCACCGCAATGTCTTTTTCTCTCGCCAAACAGCAGTGTAAATGCACTGTTGTGTTCCTGTTTGCAGAACATTGTACCGAGAGTAACTACTCGAAATAATGAGACTTAACATTTTATGTCTCAGGATAGCGAGCGCAGTGGAATGCCAAGCATTGCTTTGTAATTCATTGTAATGTTTAGTTTTGCAATTGTTCATGAGGCTTCGTATCGCTTACCATCAGTCGAATGGCATGCTCGTCTCGGCATTTATTGCAATAAAAAATAAAATAGCTTTGCAAATTTTGCATTAAAAATATTTAATTATGCGGATTTGACATTTACCCATCACATATCCATACAAAACCAGGTAGTTAACGCTAGAAACAACTCCTTCCGGTTAATCGAGATATTATTCGCTCTTTAGGTTTGTAAATTAAATCTTTAGTGTATAATTATTCTTCATTTTCATTATCAGCAACTGGAATCCCAAAACTGAATAAAAATCTTGTACATAAAAATCACAGGTAGAGAGCCGGCAGCGGGTTCCATTCAGTCACTAGGAAGTGACTAGAAATATGAACTACATCAACTCGTCCGACTAAACACAATATGCGTTGTCCTTTGAAGGTTGTTGAGTCTCTTCTCTCATTCCTATTTACGACACTAAACGCTACAGCAAAAGTTTTTCACAACAACAATATCCAAGACTGCATCGTTACGAAATATCAGTATTCCTAACTCCAACAAAGAAAAATATAGCTCGGTCAACTTAACGTCACTAGCTTTTTTATTAAATTAATCGTTAAATCAATAGTAGTTTCAATTTTAAATAGACTTCTGCCCTTTCCATTGCATAGAGGAAGACAAAAAAATAAAAGAAAAAAAAACGGCAGGACATACCAGGTAAGCATCACGGGTAAAACAAGTTTAACAAAAAGAAACCTGCTAAACTTGATTCTAATAGGTACCTACGGCAAGAACGCCCGCACGCACGTAAATTCTTTCTAGAAATCGTCCAGCTCGTCAAAAGTTTTTAAAGCAGTGATAAAGTCCTTCTGACCTTGAAAAAGCATGGCATGGCTTAAACAAGTCATTGTCTGCTCCAACACGTATAAGGTCAATGGTCGGCGCGTGACCAGCGACCACCGTTTTGTAACCACGCATGAGTGTACAGCTAAATGGTAGCAAAGCTAGTGCGAAATCCACAGTAATCCTTCGAAGGATATCCTTCCCGCGACGTGCCACTTTGTCTTTGCTGGGTCATACAGACCCTATATGACCTTGACCCTCGAGGCTCACAAATGATTTAACACTGTTAATATAATATACATGATGTAAAATGACTTCGAGATCACTGAATAGGTATCAATCAATATTTAACATCCACAAAAACGACGATTGATACAAGAACATAAGTTTGTACGTAAAAATCTAGATAGTTTAGAATACAATTATACAAATATTAAAAGGAAATATCATATATTTACACTATTACATACCTATATTAACACATTGTTTTTATAAATATAAATATTACGTATATGTATAAAAACAGTAATTTGATCTCGTGTAGCAAATAAATTAGATGACTTTAAGACTAAAATGAAACTCATGCACACCAAACCAGTCGTATTAAAAATATTTTTAGATTAAACATTCAGCGCGTAAAATTCCTAGACGATAAGAAGAAACATGTATACATTTTGACGGGTTTTGAAAACAACACGAAATAATACATTTAATTTTTCTTTTAAAAACATACCTTGGAAGAAATCATGCGAATGATTTACATAAATTGAACAAAACAAAATATTTCCCAAGTTCAAATTGTCTTTGGTTAATTCCCTGTTTATATTATTATTATTTACCGCGCCTGTGACAAATATATAAGATAAATATTGTTCAAAAACTTACCATGGCGCATTTGCAATCAACGTTTGCGAATTCCCATTTTTATTTGTCTGCACTGTCGCCATGGTTCTGCAAAAATAGAAAACGTGTTGCTTTACAAAATATTTAATACTTACTTTAAAAATAATAAACTCCAAACTGTGAAAAAACTTAAAAAAAATCCCTGCCTAGAAATATGGGTATTCTTTTCAGCTGCCCCTTAAATAACATACTTTTTATTCACAGCACCATTATAATATTCTGTCTATGGATTTATTTATCTAATATCTTGAACCGGATTCAGCAAGTCATTTTCAAATTAATTTACTGCCGGCAGTAAACTGACCGTTTTTCTGTGATTAATGCACAATAGCCAAAAATCTATTACTTAAACTTCACACCTATTAAAATATAATATGTTTCAAGGCTGCATGAAAATCTTCCTTTGTTTTTTGTCGTCATAACAATTATTTTGGCGGGAATTTTATGTGTGTAGTTGATTAGGCTCCATACCATTATATTTTATTTCGCAATAATAAAAATTTTGTGATTTTCGTCGGGCATTCGGAATGTTATCAAATAAATATGTGAAAAATTATATGCCAATGTGTAAAGATAACTTTCCATGCGAACAAGAGTGAGACCACCATTATTTTTTTACGGCGGACATTTTGGAATACATTCGAAGACCGAAGGCATAATAGCAAAAAATACATGAAAGCCTTCAAAAATAAGCACGTAAGTATTTAGTGTTTATGCTAAAATGTCGCAGTTTAAATGTCTTTAAAGTAGATAATAAATTATGTGCATCTATATTTATAATATTTTAAGTGATATTATGGAATAGGTACATTCAAAATTGTAATATAATATGTATGTCCATAATCGTCCACCACTGATACGAGCCTGATACTGATACTGATACTGATACTCCTTAACAACCGAGAAATTCATTGAGAGGGATTAGGCCACAGTCCACCACGTTAGCCTAGTGCGGGCTGGCGGACTTCACATCTGTATTTGTCTCTGTATCAGTCCATATCAATTAGGTTGTTTAATCCACCACGAGCTGGGCTTTTTTTTTTTTTTCATGGGGAAAATCCTCTTGGATTCCTACGTTAAGCAGGAATGCCGGATTTTTAACGACTAAAAACCCCATGTTGCTCCATCAGCACTTTGGAGAAACTCTGGGACCTCGCAAAGAACACGCCGAAGACCACGAGCTGGCCTAGTGCAGGTTGGGGGATTTTTTCATAATTTCTTCCAAATCGCTATGGTATGAAGGTTTTCTCACGATGGTATCCTTCGCCGTTAAAGAACGTGGTAATTCAGGGCTAATTCGTGGGGTAATTTGTGGCTATAAATACGAACAATATTCCGAAAAGTCAAAAGTGTGCTCTAGGATTCGAACGCGCGAGCACCGTTTCAGCAAACGCGTCCGTTACCAACAGGCTTCCACACGCTACAATTATACGCCAGTCGATAATTTTACTAATATCTTTCTATCATTATTGGTTATTTAAATTTATTTTAGAAACCAGTTCATAATGCCAATGCATATGTTGGGCACTTAAATATCTTATTTTTAAACCGCCTTGAAATTCTACTCAAGAAATTGTCTTCCTCGTAATATTATTAACAAATTACGAGTATTGGAACAGGATTGGTTTACGAATGGTACGGGAGCTAGCAACGTCTGGAAAACAAGCATTTCAGGTGGGCCAGTTTTTAGATATGCTATCTCTCTCACTCTCCCGGACGTCATACAGGCTATCTGGCTGGCGGTAGTGGTTGCGTTCGTCAGTGCGCAGCCTACCTATACAGGTAAAATATCGAATTTTAAAATCATTTTAAGAAGCTTTTTGCCTTTATTATTATTTTTATTGAACTTTTTGCAACATGAATCTATTATTGCCAGATATTTCTATTGTTGTTTAAACTATGCCAGACGCTAATTTTGAATTAAAAAAATATTATTTTTCAAAGTATTTCAGTATGGCTGTAATTTTTATATGATGTTATTTAAGTATCTAAAAACCTAAATTTAATTTGCCAGACATTAATTCGATTGTTAAACCTTCAGCCAGACCGACCTAAAAGTGAAAAGTGATGTGGTATCATTTTGCTTGATCTAGGAATAGTAGTCGAATAAATTACATAGAACTAATTAAAAACTATTGAATTAATGTGTGGATTAATATAGTATCAAAATAACTATTTATCGTTGTACAAAATAATATAATAATCAATCTCAAGGATGAAAATAACCAAAAATTATATTTTTCAATCCATAATTTTATCACAAAAAAAACAGAGGCATCTTGATAATTATCATCATCATCATCATCTTCAGCACTGTTGTCATTTTTATTGTCATCGTCGTCTTTTGAAATGTCATCGTCTTGTAATAAGTTATTATCTGTAAAAGAATGAAACATTTTATAATCTATCGGCAAATAAATTTATTAGTATTTTATTTTTAATTTTTACCTTTAATGATAATGTCGGCAACTAATGATGGCAATTGCTCTCCAACAAACCAGATAAAATCATATTTATGGTCCAGCCGGAAACTTGAGGTGATAGAGATGTTGGTTGTTGTAAATGATCATTTCTCCAAAACTTTGTAACGTAACGAACTCGTAGTAAATGCTGATAAAATTCAGCTTTGCATGGTGGTAGGCTTGATGGATCAAAATTACGATTTTGTTTTTTCAAAATTATCATCTGATTTTGTAGACCGATATGTGTTTGAAAACAGATGACACCGAAGTTCATTGACGTTCCATGAATCCCGAGCTCCGTAAATATGACAAATTAACTTTTCTAAGATCTTAAATGTCTCATCCAGCAATTCTTCACCATCTGTTATAATATTTTGACAGGCTAATTGATACTCTTCTGATTGTTCTAACAGTTTAAAGATCGAAGTTTGCCTTTCCGGAAAAAACCTGGTGTGTAGTCGCATCCAGTGAGTGCATAAAAGCACGGTAGAGCTTTCGATAAAGAATTCTCTAGAATTTCGTGTACTTGATGACGCTTATAAATCGCTCATAATTCCCCACGCCCAAATTTACCCAGATTTTAGTGATGCATTCAAATGCTCCATGTTACCAAGAAGTATTATTAAAATATCTGTGTCTGAGCAGCGTATCACAACTTCGCCATCGACATTTATTTAACAGATGTGATATATTATTATTTGAGAATCGGCTTCTTCTTGTTCTTCGCAAGATAGTACATCTTCAACAGTTTTAATAACCTTATTACTTTCAACCCGGTATGAAAAGCACTTGTTAATTGCATTAGAAGTGTCAATTTCTTGGATATTAACTTCTGTATGTGAATTCTGAGACGTATTATCTGGCAGGGTTTCGCTAACATCTACTGCAGTATTTGATAACGAAGTTGAACTAGATGTGCTGGGAAGATCTACTGTTGACGAGAAATTAATTTCAGATAAATTACGATATTTTGTCATTAGAGCTGTAAAACGGACAACTCCTATTGAAGATATTATTATAGGGATTATTCTGACTTGATTTTGGTGCCACATCTGTTGTATTTCTTCAGCTAATGGTAGATACTGCTGGATTTTATCAATGTGTTTTTGGCGCAAATTTTCGGTATTCGGAACGGAAATATCGATTAAATATGTAGTCTTGTCGTCTTTCTTCATTAATGTTATGTCGGGTCTGTTATTGTTAGTAGTTCTGTCTGTAATTATTTCTCTATCCCAGTATAATTTAGCTTGATGATTCTCTAAGACACTTTTAGGTTTATATTATTTATAATAGGGTTCTATGTTATTTATTAGGTCATATTTTTTTGCTAGCAATGCATGTATCTGTTTGGCAACGTTATTATGCCTATCTGTGTATTGTTTGGTGGCTAGTAGTGGACATCCCGCAGTTATGTGTTCTATAGTTTCCGGTTATTATTATTATTTTTTATTATATGCACAATGAAAAGTCATCAAAGTCATGACAGCCTCCGTGGCGCAGTTGGTTAGACACCTGTGAAACGAGAGGCCGCGGGTTCGATCCCCGCACCGAAACAAATATTTGTGTGATCCACAGGTATTTGTTTCGGGTCTGGGTGTTTGTGAGACCGAAAAGTCTCTCGTAGTTTCTGATACCCACGACACAAGACTCGATCTTAGTGTGGGGTCAGGACTATGTATGTGACTGTTGGGTGTATTTATTTATTTATTATTATTTATTTACTGTCGTAATGGTTCTCTGTATCATTCTCGACTTATTCTGCAACTGACTCTCTCGGACTACTAGCATTATACTGCAATACTTTTCATGACTTTTTCATTTTAATTCAAGACTTAACAATCGAATTAATGTCTGGCAAATTTATTTTAAGTTTTTTTATCTTTAAATAACATAATATTAAAATTACAGACATTATAAAATACTTTGAAATTTTTATAAAAAAATAATAAATAATCGCGTATGGCACATAGTTAGCATTGTCAAAAATGTCTGGCAATAAAAAAAGTATGTCAGGTAGACTTATTTAAAAACAAAAAATTAAAAATTACGCCTTCTAAAATGATATTAAAATCCAGGATTATTACCTGGACAGGTAGGATGCGCACTAAAGAACGCAACCGCTACCGCCAGCCAGATAGCCCAGACTCTAACCGAAAGTGCAAGAAGGACGACATATCACAAAATCAGCTGACCTAAAATTCTTTCTCGAAAACGTTGCTAGCTCCTATACTAGAATATGTATTTAGATTTACATTAAATACATATATTTTGCATTATCAGATTTCCCCTTCCTTATTTAAAATAATAACAAACAAACATTTTAAAATAATAAAAAAAGAAATAAAATATAACATTCGATTATTCTTAGTGGTTTCCAGAAAATTACATGCATTTCGGTAAGCCAAAATAAAGGAAACCACATGAAGAAAACATCAAGAAGGCACTATTTTTGGATAGACGGACGCTATGACAAAATATCGTGATATGGTTCCTCACTTAACTATAATGTAGGGGACAAGTACAGTGCTTATAACTGAGAATCTACTTTAAAAACTGTTTATTTTTGCTGATCATCTCAATTATGTTGATATGCTCCTAACCGGATACATACACGTTGAACCCGGCACGCGATTCACAAGCATGTGTCATCATGGTTGCTTTTCCACCATTATGTGTAGGGGCACTATCCGGGTAGATACTGCGTTCTACCACCAGTACATACCATGTTATTTACATCATAACTTCTGGCTATATAGCTGCTTTTTGTACTCATGTTTTTGTGTTCCTATTAATAATTCAGCATAAATTCAAGTTTTTGCTCTGAACAGTTCATTAAAGGAGATTATATTATTTATGTAGAATTTATTTAATATTCTATTTTTGTTAGAGAACGGTTCCTGGTATTAATTAAAAACATAATTCTGTAGAACATAATATTTTGTGCTTGTATCTTTAGAAAAGTAATTTTAAGTGAAAAAAGCCTCGGCAATATAGAATTTGTTCGTATTCTGATTCCAATCGCATTGAAAATAACTTATCCTTTATATGGACTGTTGCGGTGTCGCAGTTGTACTACGATATGATTGCGTAGCTAAGGTCTCGGGTTCAAATCCCGGGTCGAAGCGATATTGGATTTTTCTATTCATTATCAGCCCGGAGTTAGGAGTTTGTTTGTGAACGGAAAATACAAGGCATAAAGTGGGTGTCCTGGTTGCCAATCTACCTACCCCTTCTGGAGAAAAGGCGTGAATTTATGTAAATATGATTTTTTAGTTTTAGTATTTACCTACCTACCTACTCGTATGTACGCGAATATGTAATTCAAAATAAAGTGCACCGCTGTTTCGACATTGCTGCTTGTGGAATATATAAAGCGGTGGCATAATTACTTGAAAAATTTACAATATCAACCAGTGATCTCTTGTTCCACAGCTTCTTGACTTTATACTTTGCACTTTTACCTCATAATGAATTTCATTTTCTCTCATATACGTAAGGTCTGTCAGTAGATTTTTTTAAAAATAAGCTGTATTTGCAAATTAAATAAATAAATAAAATAAATACACCCAACAGTCACATACATAGTCCTGACACCACACTAAGATCGAGTCTTGTGTCGTGGGTATCAGAAGCTACGAGAGACTTTTCGGTCTCACAAACACCCAGAGGCCAGACCCGAAACAAATACCTGTGGATCACACAAATATTTGTTTCGGTGCGGGGATCGAACCCGCGGCCTCTCGTTTCACAGGCGGCGTCTAACCAACTACGCCACGGAGGCTGTCAAATTACGTCAATATTACAAAAATCTCATTGCGGCTAACCTGATGAAGCAAAGTTGTAGTATTTAACACCACAACGCGAAATTATGTTTAATTTGCATGTTTGATTATTTATTCGTATATGTGTTTAGGTAGTCGTATTTGGGAAATACATTTTGGATGGTTTCCAAGTGGCACAAAACAATTTAGTTTTAGTAACTCTATATTTTTTGTAGAATTTAGATATTTTAGAAACAACTATTCAGAGTATAACACAAAATTTGTCGCTGTATTCTTTCGGCCAATTCGTTTTTCTCACTAATTGTAATGAATAGTAATAAAATATTTGTTCTTGCTTTCTATACCTCTCTCTATTACTATACTCTCTCTCTCTCTATTCTCTCTATTTATACCTCTTATATTTCTAACTACTGATATTAGCCATCACCTCTGTATAGACATAGATAAAATTGATCATATAATAATACTAATAGTTAATTGATTTAGGCTGAATTATTATCCTTGCTCCCTTAAAATGTATCTTCTTTATGTTTCTCTATGTTTGTCTAGTTTTGGTGTAAATATTTTTTTTTTTTTTAGTTAATGTTAATAAACCACAAGAACTAGGTACTCATTAATTTGATGGTTAAAATTATTAAATTCTAATTAACAACAAAATTTTAATGATTTCAAGAATGTCAATTAATGCTGTTTAGCGACACGTCTTAACTAACCAAATTTTATCCATGAACAAAAAAAAGTAGTCGCAGAGTTTTCATTAAATCGGATAATAATTACTTACTTCAAACCTACTTACGGAAAATAGTATAGTTGTGACGTAAAATAATTACGTCACCACAATCCAGTGATAAATGTATGTCCGAACATACGATATTGCGATTACGTGACGTTTGAGCGTTTTATTATCAACTCGTTATCAGTGTTTATCGCCGGCCAGATACTCGTAGAAATGAACTATGGTACGTGACCTTACATGGGAGACAGGCCTGTCTATATTCTGCGTTATTACGATACTGTACATCTAATATCGTCGTTTACATTGATCCTTATCAAATATAACATTTGTCTTGGAAATTGATTTAGATAATAAGGATGGTAAAGTAAGTAATGGCTGTCGCGATTTTTTGTATCAACCAATTCGGAATGTTTTGGAAAATGTATAATGCTTTGTAAATTACCAAGGCACACCTTTGAACCAAAGGCACACTTCGACGCGGACATACACGGACACCAGTTCTAGGACTTGATGTTTTATTTATTTTATTTTAAATTATTCATATGAGGATACCATTTTTAATTTATTCGCATTTGCAAGCCGGATATTTTCAAGTATGGATAAGTAGGGCTTCTGATTATTTATTTCTTATGTTTCAAAAGACATAATGAGTATCCTTTAGGAGATACTTGTAAATAAACCAACAGTCACGATAGTTTGACGTTTATTAAGAAATAAATATATTTTGTGTTTATCTCCAATTTGTTTTGATACGGAACTCGTAACAAAATCTCTCATTTCACAGCCGGCTTCTAAACGCTCACTGACGCTGTCGCTTCTTATATTTCTATAAATGCACTGTTATGTTCTGGTTTGAAGGACTTTCTAGCCAGAGTAACTACTGGACATAATGACACGTAACATCTTATGTCCCAGGATGGCAATCGTAGTGGAATGCCAAGCACTGTTTTATTTGCTATATTAATTCATGGTGTTGTTTGGTTTTGCTACTTTGCAAGGAGTCGTATCGCTTACAAATCAGGCGAATGGCAGGCTCGTTTCGCCATTCACAGCAATAAAAAAACAAAAAAAGTGTGATGATATTGATAAAACATTAAAACCAATTCATCTTGAAAAACCGAAACGCGCATAATTCCATTCCAGTTCAGTGTCTTAATTAAAACCAAGGTTGCTCTACGCGTGGGCTCAAACCCTCTGCGAATACGAACAGCGTAATTATCGCGAAATTTCGCAATCGCATATAACATCTATTAAGTACAAATACTGTATAAAAATTAAATGCATCATATCATATTTATGTAAATATTATACATTTCATTCGTCATATTTATGTACATCATTGTTATGTTAATAAGCTAAAACGAAACCAAATGGTATTATCATTTACAATTGAAATATTTGCATGTAATTTAAATATTTTTTCTATTCAGTTATTAAGGCAATCGTGACTTGGAAACATAACGAGATATTTGTACTGCCCCATTAATTTTATAATATAATAATCCAGTCTATCCTAAGGTTGACTGGAAGAGATCGCAGGGAGCGATAATGCCACTTATTGTTACGATGCCTTTAGTTTTAAGTATTTTTATAGTTCCTTAATTCCAATCCAATAAGGTTACATATAAATAAACTTTATTGGATGTGGTATTGAAACTAGGATCTCCTAAGTACTTATATGCGTACGAGATAATATTATGTCAACAAACTCGACAGTTGCTAAAAGCTTGCATACGCTTTTATGTTGTTTTTATTGCATGCCAAATACAATAAACCAAGACACAAGAATTTGACTGTGGAGTGTAATTATTAACGAAATTTTGATGACGTTACTTTTTTATATATTAGGTCCCGCAAACGAGCAAACAGGTCACGTGCTGGTAAATTATCACTGCCGCCTCTGAACATCCACAACGCTTGGATCATGGATGAGTTGCTGGAGCTCCAAAGTGGGAGAAGAGTCGGGTATTCGGCAATCTCAGTCACCGAACGAACAGCGACAGCTAAGCTGGGTGAGCCTATCGTCATATCAGGCACAGTTATTTTCAACTAATAAGTCACGTTGTGTAACAATAGATAGTATTGTCCCGATAACAAACAATAACTTTGTACTTAACAACGGAATACAAAGGAAAAATCTATTTAACTATATAGATAATGCATTGCCTCGCTGCTCGCAATGAATAATATCAGGAATAAACATACATTGGAATAATTTGTATGTTCCTAAAATAGATCTGCTCGAAGGCGGGAATTACTTAATCAAATACTAAACGTTGTTTCAAAAATAACTTATGTCGCAATAGACATCGTTACAAAGTTGTTATGAAGTAGGTGTAGAAAAGTGAGATCGGCTTTGTTCAGGCTTTGTTTAACAAAGAGTTGGATTAGTTTTTCGAATAATTTCTGGTTCGTGTACTTAGATAACTAAAGTTTAAAATTACTATTTTACTATGCACATTGCACATATATCATACGAATCCTTACACTAAAATGCGTCCATATACCTAGCCAACCCACGTACGCTCCTAACTAGAAACCGAACCGCAAGTTTTCAAAACATTATGGAAATCCGATCAACACCACATCGCTTCAAGTTTCAACAGTAGCAATATGAAGAAATTAATTCCAAATCAAGTAAAATGAATCTAAACCACAAAACCTCAATGTAGAAAATCTCGATTCACATTACAATACAAGTTTCCAAATGGACTCGACATTAATATAACATTCTTTCAAATATGGTACTACGATTCACCGGAGTAGGAAAGTGATTTCCCTCAGAATAGTAGTCAATGGAAACACCGCCTTTCTCGTTATATTAGGAAATAGATTAGTAGTTACTATTGAAATAATAGGTACTCGTATCAGTTGTATTGAATAGTTATATATTATTACTATTTTATAACACACGCATTGCTTATTACGTCCATAAATCAATCCTAAACGTGAATGTGAGTTTCATTTTTCATAGAATACATTTCATTGTTCATAATTATTTTAATTTCACAACATGCAACAAACCGTTAAAATATCGAAATAAAATGACTGGAAATTCCCCTAACACAAGGCATAAAACAAAGCACCAAAAATAATTTTTT
This sequence comes from Deilephila elpenor, assembly GCA_949752805.1. Lineage (NCBI taxonomy): Eukaryota > Metazoa > Arthropoda > Insecta > Lepidoptera > Sphingidae > Deilephila > Deilephila elpenor. Next base: position 14,693,517 of record OX457096.1, on the reverse strand, counting down.
TTTACTTCCTGGGTAAAGTAATATAAACTTAGATTAAGGTCATCACCAAATGTTAGTATTTACCACAAGACCGCAAGATGATCAGATATGACTGCAATTTATATTGTGTTATTTTAGGAATTCTAACAAAAAAACATCTATCTTTCCAAAATAAAAGAAACTCATCAATTTGAAATAACATAAATAAAGGAAACTTCAGATTGTCCATCAATATTGCAGATTATGAATTATCACAAAAGAAATTTTATTTAAAATAAATAAATTAAAACGCCAATAAATAAAAATATAAATAAACTTCTTGTAAGTAAAAAAGTTCAACGCGTAGTGTTTATATTATGTTTTTACAAAACATTTTCGTATTTAATTTTGTTTTTTTTTGCTTATAATTTGAAACGAAATCAATAAATAATTGAAATACCCATATAATTTGTAATACAAATTACATTTAAAAATAAAAACGGTGACTAACAACTATTTTGGATAATCCACTAAAAATTAATACGTTAAATGTAACAATGAAAAAGTAATACTTTTTATAGCACATATTTATTTATTATTATTTTAGTTTGGATTTAATTACTTAATTCAATAAAATATCATATGATTAATCCTATAAATCAATGCCAACATTACAAAAACAAACCCCTTTAATTATTTTTTATAAAACACAAACCCGCACAGACACAGAAAAATCCCCAAAAACTATAAACATGTAAATCGCGGTAATTAAAAAAACTTGTTATAGTACTTACAACACGATTTCAAAACAAAGTTCTTGCGAGAGCACGCGGCGCGACCACACTCCGCACAACGATGTTTATGAATGTCACTGCCGCTGACAATGAGCTACAGCTTGCCCTTCAACGCGGAAGTTCACTTTAAATTGTTCAAAAATGTATATGTGCAATTAATTTTATGAACTTTGTCCACAGATTGGTTATAAGTTTAAATCTGGATTTGCGTTGTTTTTGAGATATACCTACAATTCTACGATATACTGACTAGACTGCTAAGAGACATAATATGAACGAATTGAAAGCCGAGCGGGAAACAGATCGAAAAGTATCCGTCGAAGTTGGATTAAGCTTGGTTTGACTAAAAAACATACTCGAAATCTCACTTAAAACTATGCCCGGTACTTTTAAAGAATATTTCTACTACCAAGTAGAGGAATCGACATGCATAAAATTAACATACAATTTTATCACACATCTGTCGACGATGTTCAGATACAAAATAGCACTCGACGGGAGACACGATTTGTATAAAATAAAACACATATATGGTTTATTTAATGGAGGTAGAACCAGTAAGCTATTTAATGGTACGTGATCACCACTGCCAAGATACAAAAGCATAAGAATTACAGAATTATTGTAAGAATGCGCAAGTTCTTTTCTTCGTGCTATCTGATATCACGCGACCCTGCAGACACAATAGGTATGCCATTGTGAATCAATTTTATTAATTTATTCGCCAAGGGTCAATGAAAGCAATCGTATTCAGAATGCAGGTATATTTTGATAAAATCTGATGTGTAAAATAATAAAAAATCGCATCAATGTTAATTGTAATAGAAACCGGCTTATTCAAATTAGTCCAACCTTTCGAGACATATTGTTATAACTAGAATAACTTGTATGGGCATAATGCAATAGTTATATTTGCCATTTGCTTAAAATATTCCAGAGAGACACCTTTGAAAACATTTGTAATACGATAAAGATAAGGCGATTTACATAATATGTTGTATTCAAATCAAAAATAACATTGTTTTCGACAGTTTCCATGGTGTTGAGGTTAAGATAGTTTGAAACCGAAACCGCAGGTTCGTTCGTTCGAGTAAATTGTTTGTCCGACCCACAATTGTTTGTTTCAGATTTCAGTGTTATTGTCTTACTATGTTGTCTAAATAACTATTCGGCTAGGGTTCAATTTAAAGTGAAATGATTATCTGTCTTCACAAAAACTTCAATCAGTTGTGTTGTTTTCTAGATATATTATTTATTCTAGTTATAAAAAAATGCCTAAACTCATGACCACGACCACTCTGTCAAGAGTGCACGACTACGAAGACGAAACTCAAAACGTGATATTATTCTAAAGTTCATTAATTTTGCTTTAGTAATTTGTAGATAGAAACTAAAAAACCGGAATAACCAAGTTCTAATTCGGGCCATTAACTCGAGAATTTATATTTTGAAAGGAAACCATTAGGGTTTAAATTGCTATTTTCTGGACTACTACCACGATTTTTACAACAAATATTATTACAAATGTAATTTTGATATCGTGGTGAAAGAGAAACCCTAACAATACATTTATTAATATTAAAACATATGATTGAATTAGGTAAATCAATTTAACTTGAAAGCAAATTCACTCTTATTAATGTCAAATTAAAACATTACATAAAATTCCACAACAGACATTAGCGGTCGACAATCAAAAACAAATTAGTAATACTTACATAGATTTACACACTAACTAGATCGTTTAACATCGAACTATTAACCGGTTATACGCATGCGTGCGTGCCACTCAAGATCCCAGTAACTACTAGCCATCTACTAACTTGTCACATGTGTGCGTCTATTCTTCAACCCACCGTACTTCATATTCATAGTAGATATAGTAATTGAATGCGTTGGGAGGAAATTTGCAATGTTTATCAATGGACCGCTTCTTGCAAAAGATTATATAACTACCGGCATGGCTCGGACCAGGTTATTGAACGGTGAATTGTAGACCATATAGTTTTATCTAATAATCTATATTCCTGTAAAGTTTCATCAAAATTAACTCAGTAGTTTTTGCGTAGAAGATTAACAAACATTATATACTTCCAAACATTCACATTCCAACAACTTTTCTGTACTTGTCAAAATTAAGATATTTTCAATTGATTGTAAGCTTTAACATGACACTATTTGGGCATTGTATGTAAATAAAGGTTTCAGAATGTATAGAAATGAATTTTAACAAAATCATTGGGAGCGAACGTTGGCTTTGGTGTGAGCAATGCAATGAAACAAAAATAACCACGGTTGAGCCACCCAACCTTGATTCTGCGACAAGCAGGGCGTATGTTTGCTTATGAAATATCTTAAGAATGTTTACGAACTTCAGTAGCAAACGTAAGTCGGAAATACAGGCTTATTTCTTTTTTTTTTATTTACGTCTTTTTATATTTATGATTAATAAATTATAATATCCATTGATAGTATCAGATACCCAATATGTTTAAATACCAGTACATCAACTTAATTTTTTTATTGCACACATGTTAAAAATATCTTATGGCACTTCTCACCTCTAATTAAATTTTTCTTCTTATATCGTACTAGATAAAATTCACAAACTGAAACAAACGATAGTATATGAATGTCGTGTAGTGGAAGTTACTTTCACAAATACACGTGAATTCAGTTTATCTATAGTATTCCGTTCAGAGTTCTTATTTTAAGGGCGAAGCTTATGAATGGTTGCCGACTTGAGGTCGTTTATTATATGTATTTATTTTATCTGCTTATTGTTGTTTCATGGAAATACTAGGATCGGTTTCCTGGGTCGGTGATCGTTATGGTGCCATAAGGACAGCTGTGAAATTAAAAGCTATAAATAAATATTTCTGAATGCCTCGATGGCGCAGTTGTATTGCGGTATGATTACCAAGCTGAGGTCTCGAGTTCTTGTCCTGGGTCGGGCAAAGTGATATTGGATTTTTCTATTCATTATTATCAGCCCGAAGTCAGGAATTTGTGGCCGATATGGCGATAGGCTCGCCTCCTATCACATCGTGGGACAGAACATGTAGGGCGAAATATGGGTGTCCTAGTGGCGCCTCTGCCTACCCCTTCGGGGATAATGGCGTGAGTTTATGTATGTATGTAAATATTTCTTGCATAATAGTTTACTTCCCCATACTGTTTGTTAAACACTGGTTCAATATATTTTAGCCAATCGGACTTCAGTGTTACGAACATTTAAATCCTAATTTATAGTGATTGAAGCATTGAGGTTGGCTCAATGAGTAGTCGAGCACAATTTCTCTCTATGCATACGCCGCGCTGTGACGATGCGTTCACAAAATAGGTCGCAACTCGACTTATCGCTAATTGCATATTATCAGCCCAGTTATATAGGGCTAACAGAGCGTAAGAAATAATAGAAGAGATAAATAAAACTAAAATAAATAACACATAGAACTTCTATTTAGACAGTCTCACCGACCGCATGAAACAGCTTTTGCAAATATTTTATTGTGAGATGGAGCTGTCCCCCAGATCAATTTAGCTCTATAGTCCAATTTTATTAGCAAGACTCTAATATTTTCTAAAATCTGGATGTTACACCGGTCATTCACCTCTATGGTAGAAAGGAATAGGTCTAGCTGTCGACCAATGCGTAGGTCTTACATACTTTCAAGTTTCTAGTATTAAAAAGTCTGAGATTATTTACTGCTAAACGACCTCTAACCCCTAATCATCGCACATCATAATATAATAATAAGTAATCGTAAATCAGAGGTTGATGGATCAACCCTAAGACCTCTGCAATTGCTTCCACAACCAACTTAGTTGCTGTTCATTATATAAAACTATATGAATACATATTTTGTTTTATAAATTCCTAGATCAAAATACAATTTCCGTGTTTATTTTAACTAATTGTTGTAATACCACTCTTCAAATTGGTTCAGGAAATGTATTCGTGTAAACATTCCAAATGAGCACAATTTAAATATCATCCATTGAAATTTCAAATAAGATTTGACCTCGATGACTTCCTTTGATAAGTTTATCCGCTATAAGTAATAAAATGGTTTGGGTTATTTAAAATGGAAATTCTTTCATATTTTAATATCGGTAAACATAAAAGAAACGGAGTTATGGATTTCCTTGAGGAAATAAATCGATTTTAATGCCGTCCTACACATTAATCTTTTTTTTGAGGTAAAAACAATTTTTTTTATACTTACCGCTCCTGAGCTACGAGTATCATAATTAGCTGAACAACACCAAAGACTTTACTTTCTAAAAATAACAGACCAATAGTGACAACCCTATCGAAATGTCAATGATCCCAGAACGCAGCAACCGTGTTGATAAGATCTTGACTATGAACATTGAACACATTTGTTCACATATTTATTCTGGGAAGCGTAATGAGGCATTATTCAAATGTTTGGTCGGTTTTATCTTATGTATCGTGTAATATGGTGAAGTATATTGTAATTAGGTGAAATTAAAATAATAATACAACCCACATAAATCTTACTGTAGGATACAGGTCTTCTCTGAAATCAAGAGTTCGATTGAGATGGTTTAGGCCATGTTCTACAACACTGGCCTATTGGGTTGGCGGATTTGCATGCCATATAAATTCTTGCAAATCCCTTTAGTATGCATGTTTTCCTTCATCATGAAAATGCGTGGTAATTGGCTAAAATTACTCATGGCACTGAATTTCAAACCGTGGCAAGAGCGCCCCCGCGCTTTATACTTTAATAAAATTTAAAAAATTAAGAAAGGGTATCCTTGTTGAAAGCGGAACAAGCTGCAATAGTCGGTAGTTCAGTTCTAGGACATAATTTTTAGTCAGTAAGAGTCAATGATCCCAAAACTGAGAAGGTCGAAGATTGGGCAAAGTGGAGGTCAATGGGAAGCAAAATGGCGACAGGAAAACAAATTACATTTACGGAAACATTATACATACTTCATACCTGTATGAAAACAAATATATAGGTAAAATACATCGCTCCAAGTTACAACAACGAAATAATTTAAAATCTTTGACTTCAAAACGTTACTTATTATAAACGAAATTATTTTAAAGCACTTAAAGAGCAGACGTACAAAGTGCTCAGACAATGAATAGTAATCCTCTGTTTGTGAACACCAATATCAATAGAAGCCTGGACTTTAAGAGTTGAGGATAAAATGGATAGACGCGATAGAAAGACAGCAGGGAATAGGGAAGAAAATCATAGAGATCTAAGCGGTCAGAATTTCTTGGTCCTGCCACAAAAAGAGATAAGATCACGTCCAAAATCCAAACTCCAAATATATTTTGTAGTATTACTAAAATCAAATTATTTTTGTCACATGAGTTAAATTTTTCAACCGAACTTTAACCTTACTTCTTCTTATCCATTAATTCTTGCATTTTGTATACAAATGTAAATTACGTCTGTATATCAACTGCTAATGTCATTTCTATTTAGATTTCTTTTGTTAAAATATGCGGTCAATAAAAAAATGTTATTTTAAATATTATTCTCTCAGCTGTCGCCTACTCAAAGCAGGGACTGCTTAATTACATATATATATACCGACTTTCTATAGACTGTAACTATACTTGGATGTCTGTCCATCTCCTGAGTGAACGCCCAATACAAAGCCTGCGTTGCGAGGCCTATCGAGAACTTTTCGATCCAAACGGCAATCATTCCTCTATCAGATATCTCATCTCTCAATCTCATCTGACTGATCTCAGTTGGTTAAACGCCGGCTGTGTAACGTGAGGCCGCGGGTTCGATCCTCACACCGAGAGAAATATTTGTGTGATCCACAGGTATTTATTTCGGGCCTGGGTGTTTGTGAGCCCGAAAAGACTCGTAGTGCCTGACACCCACGACAAATGACTCGATTTTAATGTGGGGTCACGTCTATGTATGTGACTGTTGGATGTATTTATGTATTAATTTATCTCTCATATTTAAATACATATTCTTCTTAAAGAAAAAATAAGTCCTAAGGTTGGAGTTGATACGCGTCATATCGTTTAATTAAATTACCGCAATTTCAGCTATTGTCAACCTAAGAATTTAACATTGATTCGATAATTGTGCAATACGTCTAGGTTTATGAGCTTTGAGCGAAAACACTAAGGTAATTTCTGGAAGATATATCAATATATAATTAAATTAACATTTACGTTGTAAATGTCTGTCTATCTATATCTATATCAGCCCATATACGTCCCACTGCAGGGCACGGGCCTACTCTACAATCGAGAGAATCGATTGAGAGTGGTTAGGCCATATAGTCCACCACGCTGGCCTAGTGCGGGTTGGCGGACTTACATACCGTAGAAATTCTTTAAAATCGCTACGGTATGCAGGTTTCCTCACGATGTTTTCCTTCACCGTTAAAGTGCGTGGTGATTGACTATCAATACACACATAACTCCGAAAAGTCAGAGGTGTGCCCTGGGATTTGAACCCGCGACCACCGTGAACATGTAGGCAGCCGCGTCTGGTCCGTTTACCAACAGGCCACCACGCACTTGTCTGTCTAGACCCATAAAAATATTTAATGTGCGACTAAATATGAAGGCATGCATTGACATTTTAGCAGTACTTTATATTGTTAATATTATTAGCGTCATTGCACTAGAGGCAGGATATATGAACTGTGAAACGAAATCTTAGAAAAAATACTCAGGATCAATCCAATTTGTGTGCATTTTTCAAAGCGTAAAAACTAACGTATACGGAGAATCCAGTATTTAATTCGTATTTAAAAAATACACCCAATAGTCACATAATTATTACCAAGCAACAAAGATACAATCTTACCTACCTGTTCAACTTTACACAAGTATTCCGAAACATGGAACTCACCATTCCGGTCCAATCTTTTTAAAATATATTCAGTTATTAGTCTATAAAGGTATTTGCATTGCTTAAATTTCGCGTATGTGCTCCAAGGTGTCAAGTGTGTTAACAACTTGCATGCTCACGAGCCACCACACACCATAAATAATAACAGCGTAATATTGAGCATTACGTTATTTAGGCATATAATTTACAAAACGTGTGTCGAAATAGTAATGGCCGCGAAAGTTTCGGTATCGAATCGTCTGGCTGGAATCCGACCCGGCGCGGCGCGGCGCCGCGCCGCTGTGGACGCTGGCCTTAGGCTCAGCGCGAAGAGGCGATTATTTGTCGCAGTGTTTTATTCTTTTTTATGATCGTTACTAATGTTTCGCTTATAGATATAGCTAAATTATTTGAAGTGTGTTCTAATGCTAGTCAAATATGGAGAATTGGACGCTATATACATAGTGGTAGGTCTCTCATATGTGAGAGACCGCCTGGGTAGGTACCACCGCAATGTCCGTCTCCCGCCAAACAGCATAAATGCACTGTTGTGTTCCGGTTTGAAGGACATTCTAGCCAGAGAAGCTACTGAACGTAATGAGACTTAACATTATGTCTCAGGATGGCGCGCGTAGTGGATTGCCAAATAAAGCCTTGCAATTCATTGCAAGGTATTGTTTGGTTTTGCTACTATCCATGAGAATAGCATGCACGTTTCGGCATTTACAGCAATAAAAAAACATATTTCTTGGGTGTTGTAGAACGATTAATAATATTCTACTTCCTGAACATGACATGCGATTTTTCCTAAGATGTACTCGCTTTCCGGTCCATGCTAGCAGAATATTTTGTCCTTCAGGGGGTCGAATGGATCGCAATTGCCTTGATCGTTCAGATTAATGAGGGTCCGCGTGTCTCATATAGCACCAGTTTTTTTAACCCGCAAGGATATGAACCAGTAATAACATCATGATTGGCAAATAATTATCCATCTATTCAAAGCTTGGGGTTATATTATATTTTCAAGTACAAAAAGTCGATCGCGTGCGGGCGGCCTTCGTCCGCAGTTTAAGTGTTCGTGCTTTCTAGTCCAAGGTCGCGGAGTATTTTGTGCTCCAACGTGTTGCACTGACCAGTACTGCTTCGTACAAACCTGAATCAAAATTAAAAGGGCTCTATTCAGAAAAAATATTTACCAGAGACTGTTTATACTACTCGTGTAGTAATTAAGATTTAGATACGTAACAATTCATAATACCTATAATTAAATAATAACTGAAAATTGTCTCTATCTATAGCCCCTATCAACATTCTTGGTATAGGCCTCTTTTAAAAATTTCCATTTGTCCCAGCATTTAGCTTTATGAGCAATTTTTTATTACAATTTAAAACCAGTGGAATTTTGTTTCATTACAGATTTTATGCTGCATAATTTAATTATTAAAAATTATTTAATATAAACCGTATTTAATGAATATTTTATTTTAATAATAAAAAGCACTAACAAAGTATAAATGCAATTATGTTCTTTTGATATTTGATGTGATAAATAAAACAATGTATAAGATTGCATTTTTTGTTTCCGCTTGTTCATTAAAATCGTATAATACAAAGACCTGAAAGGTCTATAAATAATTATAAATAACAATTTGCATTGTTGTGTTTTTTTGTTTTAAATATTATTTAATACTAAATTGTACTTTTTATGTATGTGATTTCCTTTTATTTCTACTTTTTTGGGTGTGTGTGCAATAAAGTGTATATAAATAAATAAATTTTCTTCAATAGCAGGAAATCATGAAACATTCGCTTCCAACAAGTGGCAATGAAAGTCCAAGAACTACATTCATAAGTGGACGCGCTGTAGGTGCCTAAATACGATATCTTTAACGTTAGGTCGCCTAACAATTAACTTTTATACTTTGATCAATTTATTCCCATGACTAATTGTATTTTTTTACCTAATGAATTTTATCTCATATCTAAGAATCGTCTATGTACTAATGAAGTGGTTTTTTTTAATATTTGTGGTTTTTGTACATACGTAGTTGGAAGTCAGATAGGCAGGGGACGCGATAATAACCGCAAACGAATTTTTTGTATTTTTCCTGTATTTTCCATAAGATTAGACGACAAGTAGAAGAAGCTTTAGTAATCTCATTCAGAATCCCCTAGCAACCTCATCCACAACAGATACATACATAAACTCACGACTTATTCCCAGAACGGGTAGGCAGAGGTGCTACCAGGACATCCTTATATCGCCTTGTGTGTTCTGTCCCGCGATGTGGCTGAGCCCATCGCCATATCGGGCACAAATTCCTGACTCCGGGCCGATAATGAATAGAAAAATCCTATACCACTGCCCGACCCGGGATTCGAACCCGAGACCTCAGCTTTGTAATTGTACCGTACAACTACGCCACCGAGCAACCCACAACACAGGTAGTACTAAAACCAGCAAACCAAAATCCATTGAAAATGACCTGTATAATAATAATATAGCGCAAGTCAATAACCCGCATTATTAAAGGCCAAGTGACTTTCACGCCGTCAGCACTGGACGGCGATCATCTGCGTTGCCAAATTTTTCGTTAGCAGTTTGCGCCACTCGCTCAGTGTGGGGAAACATTGAGCCGCCTAGTGCAGGTTTGTTTAATAATTATATTATACAAAATTATTTATGAACTGCTCTGAATTCAACTGCGCTGCGACTCCTTTATAATTATTATATTGTAAACTTGTTTTGAAAAGAGCAACGCTAGAGTTACAACCGAAATCTGATGAGCACTGCGAATATAAATTAGGTAGGGGGGGGGGGGGGGTTTCAATGACTGATTTCCGTCATACAGTATATCAGGTATAGATAACTTTTTGTTCAAAAATTCATTTCTTACATGCATCCCGCGTTTCTGTCGTCCCTGTTTTCCCTAGCTAACTATATACCTAGGCCGCTTCTAAAATATAGCGAAAGTTCAGTTCATATCTTGTATGGTAAACACGAAGGAAAACGAACAAAAAAAAATTAACAGAAAATGTCTTGGGACATCACATTATTAGCAAAATTGAAGCATTATTAATCAAGAACATTATATGAAATTGTAATGAAAATAAAATTCCTTTAAAAGCAATGGTCCATGCATTGTTTTAAAATTATTTAAGTGCCTGTAGATTTTTTTCGGCAAAGTGATATTGAACAAAATTTGCTATTTGAAAAAATTAAGTAGGTAAGAGATATGATCACATTGTTGCTATCAAACATTTTATATCAAAATACTGGAAGCTGGTTTTACTGTCCCGCCCTCACACCCGCCACTGCAACTCCTGTAAGCCAGGATCAACAGTGGCACGCATTTTAATGACACTAAGCATTGAAGCTCAGCGCGTTTCCGGGAATGTCTAACTTGTCTTTAACCCGCAACGAAATCAATCAAAAAGTTAAATTAATAGGAGGAGTTGGAAATATATTATTGTACACTTCCCTCCCTAATAAAGCGGAATACTGGAAGCTGGTTTCTGCATTTTTATAATATCTAAATTGGGAATTTGTAGTCTGCCAAGGCGCAAAACGCCAGCGTGCTAGACTACAAATCTAACCCACCCAATGTAACATGCTTGGCCGTGGACGAATTTATGTATTTTTTTATTATTATGACAATGCCCACTGTCTGATTCATTAATCCTTCAACATAGAAAGACCTTTTAATAAGCAATAAACACCAATAGTGGCAAATAAAACATCATAACATCAACATAAGAAATAACGAACTTTGTAATATAAAAAACAATCGTTATCATTTGACCTGACCCTAGACATTAAGCTTCATTTACACTTTATAAATTTATTTATGCTTCTATATAGTTTTTAGATAAATTAGTCTGTTATTGTTTATAGTCCTATATGATTTGAGCAAATAATGATCTCTTATTGCTTATAGCAACAATAGTAATAAATAGCCGTGTATTACCTATAAGTAAAGACAGAATGCATAATTGAAATTTGGCGCAGTTATACGTTAAGATCAATGTATACCATAGTCTAGATAAATCTTTATAATAGAAACTTGAAACTTCGAGGAGTTAATTATAGATTATTGGAATACTTGCCAAAGCAACCCTAAGCATTTATGTGTACTCCTTATTCTGATGATTTTATGGATATCGGAAACTAATCCAGTTAATCCTGCAACACCTACACCCAATACATTGCGGAATTCACCAACAATTTGGATTCAATTGGGGGATCTATTCGTCTTCGTGAGAACATTAAGCTCTCCTTCAACATCCGTCTTACCTTTAACAACCGGCTGCACAAATTTTGGATAGAGATATTTTGACGCTGGGCTACTCGAAATCTTTTAGTTAAAAACCATTATCTTCCGCCGTCCGAAATAATTGTGAATATCTTCTTAATTTAAATGTATCGAAAATGTTTGCATTGTTTATCAATTTTTTAAAATAGAAATCTGGAGTTTCACGTGTGTACACGCTACATTAAAGATAACAAGTAGTTATCATCGCAAACGGTTAGTACAAGTTGAAGAACAGCTGAAGAAATAGTTTGTGTGTAAAATCCGGGTACCTTACACCTCTAATCATTGCGGAGGTAATCTAAAGAACAACTTATCAGCTGATAAGAGAGTTAATATCACCCACATTACTCGTGTCGCAGCCGTAAACATGTAAGTATCGTTTTTTACTTTATATTACGAAAAAAAAGAAAAATAATCATAAAAAAATTATTTGCAACCGACTGTGAGATGGCTAATGTTTTTTACTGTGTGAATATTTATTTTTAATAAACAATAGATTTTGTTGGTAAGATATTCGTGTTCACCGGTAACATCGCACATAATTGTAAAAACGTTATCATTTTGAGTTGTGAGCTGTGATCCACAAGAATGTGAATGTTTATGTTCGTTGTCACACCGGCATTATTGTGTCGCCCTACGTTACAATTCACTTAGTATCTACTGCACTTTGTCATGTCGATATAAAAGCTGAACAAACTAAACTCTATGTGATGGAAAAACCTCTTAGATGTTTGTTTTAATGACGTTTATTTACATATTTACATTTCGATTGAGATTTATAAATTTTGCTATTGTTATCGACTCTAAATGCTTTTAAGACAGTTACTAGTCTGAGGCTTACGTTGGAGAATGTTTACGGTCTCTACATACTGTACATACCAAGACTGCTATGCACGTATCGGGTATATAATTTTTATACTTGTGTACAAATATGTGACGTCACCTATCCGTTTAGTAGGCACCATTCATGATATAGGGGAGACCAGGGTCGAAAGTAGCACGAGATAAATAAATAAATAATAAATAAATACACCCAACAGTCACACACATAGGCCCGATCCCACATTAAGATCAATTAAGTCTTGTGTCGCAGGTATCAGAACTACGAGAGACTTTTCGGTCTCACAAACACCCAGACCCGAAAGAAATATTTGTGGGCCGCACAAACATTTCTTTCTCTCGGTGCGGGGATCGAACCCGCGGCCTCTCGTTTCACAGCCGGCGTCTAACCAACTGCGCCACGGAGGCTGTCGCCAGGAGATGAACATAAAAAAATAATTTGTGAAAAAAAAATATCTATACTAATATGTTGTTTGACGGATTTTAGTTGCTTCGAACTCCCCATTTACCTAAGTTGCGCTCACATCGCTATGCCATCAGGTTTGGGGTGTAGCGATGCTGCAAAAATATCCCCAGAATTTTTTTTTTAAAATAAAACCTATTTTAGTAACAGAAAAATAATTAAGATGGACTTTGCACCGTCGCGTCGTGAAAAATATATTCGTTTCATTTATTGTTCTGGATATGAAATTTAAACAAAATATATTTTTAAGGATTTTAAAAACAAATAGGTACTAGTATAGTCAAAAATTTATATCATTTTTGTATTTGAGGTCTTCGAGTTTTTAATGTTGGGAACTTAATTTACATTTGAACGAATCATGTGAATATATAATTTAATGAAATAAATATGAAAATGTTCATCATCGACAATACAATTTTAAACGTATTGTATGAGAATTTCTCATGTATCTAAGGAGATTACCATATTGGTCATAGGTTCTCAACAATGTGAAAAGAATATGATAATAAGTTTATTGTAGCGCATATGGCGAAAAGTTCGTCCACCTCACACATATTTTAACAAACACAAGGTTGGCGCAATGTTGGTCGCACTATTCCTACCATTGTTTCATGGATATAGCTGTGAGCTTATTTATAGTAATTCTTAGCCAATATCCTGTTTTAGTCACCTTTTTTCATAGTACTATAAAAAATTGGAAATAATTGAACAATGTAATAATTCATAGACGCTTGTTAGTATTTTTAACTTGACTTCTATTAGTTTAAACTCAAATGATAATAATGATTACACGACGATCTTAGCACCGTACAATTTTCCTCGTATCGACTTTACATATCTAATTACCTGCTACCGGCCCGAGCCGGCAACGCCTGAGGGCAAATCATTGCCCACCTTTTTCACACTATAACACTAATTTATCTCTCTGACTCCATCCGTAGGAAGTCCACTGCTAAACGTAGGTGTAGGCCTACCCCAAGGGTGTCCATGTTGAGCTATTGGAAACGGCCTTTATCACTGATTATGAATAAATTTATAATTGAAAGAAAATTAACCGTTTTGTCTAAAAGATTACTGTACTGCAGTATTTCAACCTCTATCTTCCCTTGGGGTTCGATTGAATAATATGTTGCTCATGTAATTGTCTAGCTTGGAAGCTACGTTCTTGCCATTATTTTAGTTCCAGTGATTGCGTCTTGAAACTCAAACAAAAGGACAAAGATTCTTTCGCATTTATAACGTTTTAATTGTAATAACGTTTTTTTGTTGCGCTGATGTATCATATTCATTCCGTATCCGCACACTAAAGAGTGATGACTTCTTTCAGGGCGGACGAACCTCAAGTGATTCAAGTGATCAGGATCATTTTGGAGGTGATATGGACTATAATACTGCTGAATTATGAGCTCATAAAGGCGTCGTTCAAATGGGTGCTACCGATGGAGCCTAAGGATGCGTCTGAAGATGTTATATTGGTAAGCGATTTTAACTTATTTATTTGTTAAAAATATTAAAGACATTTTTAAGAATTTCTGTGGTATGTGAAGATTAGGGCCTAACCTAGCTTAATCGATCACTCAATTATGAGGAGGTCCGTGCACTGCAGTGCGACTTTACGGGCTACCAATCGGGCAAATACCATCCTAGTTGGTTAAAATCGTCTCTCATGCCTAAGAGTGCACAACAGTAGTAAGAATAAGATTTTCTTTCGTGGTTAAAGACAGGAAGGTTTGCCATTAAATTAAAAGCCGTTTTTAAAGCATTTAAAAAAACTGCTGAGCCTAATGGTATAAAGAAAGTTAGAATTGGAAGTTTCTAACAGCCGCACTCAAAGACAATGTCAATTAAATAGTTCCTTAGTAAAGATTATCTTTGTAAAATCTACTCTCTAGATAAAATATCTAACATTTGGATAATTTTAGATCAACTAAATATTATTTTAACTAAATATTATATTATTTGCTACTTTATCGTTTAAACAGTTTTCTAAGATGTTTTGATATGTATGTAGTTCGAACTTTGAGGTAGGTCATAAATCATGACAGGTATGGACATTGTAGCCAAACAGTATCTGTTTTTTTTTCAATATGTTTTATATTTATGGTGCGGTAGGGTACAATTAACATAACAAGCAAGTTTCAAGGATAGCAACATATCATAACATATTGCCATTTGACAACCTTAATTATGGCACTGATGCATTTACGTGTATGAATCACACTCAGGGACGGAGCAGCGGAGGGCGGCCGAGGGCGATCCCCCACAGCTTTCTTGTTACAGGTCTCGTAGCTTCAGTCTTGAACTCATAATTATTATTTTGACAGCCTCCGTGGCGCAGTTGGTTAGACGCCGGCCGTGAAATGAGAGGCCGTGGGTTCGATCCCCGCACCGAGACAAATATTTGTGTGATCCACAGGTATTTGTTTCGGGTCTGGGTGTTTGTGAGATCGAAAAGTCTCTCGTAGTTTTTAATACCCACGACACAAGACTTGATCTTGATGCTGAACATAAGTCTTGCAAAATATTACCACAGCGTCATGTTGGTATCTCCATGTAACCATAGTAAAATGTATTCTCCCTGCAACCAATTTTGGTAACGCCGCCGATGAACCTACGGCAACAACCACGGAGGTAAGATATGGACTATAATATCTTCGATGTGCTGGACCAAAACCAAAACCCACTTAATCATGTAAAATACCCGTTTTCAACTTTATTAAGGATATTAATATTATTTTATTCTTACAAAATAATTCCTACTTAATAAACCCATAATTCCATAATTGAAAATGTATACATATCCTTTGTATTGCTTAATTTTTGTGTGGTTAAATATATTTTAATTGAGCTCACTGCGATGAGTAAATTACTTTGTGCACATTCTTATGCAGATAATATCAAACATGACTTGGCAGTGGAAGATACCTACGTAAATTAATAGTTTCCTTAGAGGTCGAACAAAATGAATATGTATATTAAAAGAGTATGAAGACTTTAGATTCGCTTCAAAGATTTCAAAATTTTTCATCTCTTTTAATATAGGATACTACTTAAGAAGGCGTTTGTTTATTAAATATTGAGGGACTTAATATTATGCAGTCGATAGCCTCTAAGGCGTTGTTGGTTAAAAGAGTGTTGTAAAACGATAATCCATTTCGATCTCCACACCGAAGTCGCGTAGTTTGAAATTCGTATGATATAAAACTTATTTTACGGTGGTATCAGGATTTTCAGAATGTATTTATTTATGTAAGTATTGAAAATGCTAACTATATCTAGCGATAGTTTCACGAAAACTAGACACGTAGATGTCGTGTCAAACGTAGCAATTACAAAGTTACAAAATCCCCGAAAATGTTATTCGTTCCGGGTTCAGCTTGTATATTTGGTTTCGAACAGGCCGACATAATTGTATTTAGTCTTTTTTCGTTAATAGTTTAATTTTAGTAATACGTAATACATGAACAACAAGTGTACCTATGATCACTTATCTAATTAATTATAGACGATAATCTCAAGAGATAAGACTCATTGTCGTTAAGTAAATAAGGGCCTATTTGTTGCTATACGTATCTTACATAATGCATGATGCCTCGTAAACTAACGATAAAGTAGTTTTATGCAGTGGGCAAGCATGCAAGTTACATTTTCTCTGAATTTCATGGTCAGTTTACTGATAAACAATGACAAAAAATGAATCAGCATTCATTGTCGGATATCTCGAGCTCCAAAATATGCCAAAATATGTATATGAAGTTAAAAAAAGATGTTCTAGTAAGTAAGCCACTCGGAATTACAAATTACGTGGTTTGTTAAAGATCCGTAACCATTTATTTATTATAAGATTAAAAATATGATGTTATTAACTTTGCTTACTTCAGTAAGAACAAATGTTACTATCCTTGTTATTTAACCGTTCCGCTCTTCAGATCACAGGCGCGGGTCACGGCATGGGTCGTGAAGTAGCCCTGCGGTTCGGAAGACTTGGAGCTAAGGTGGTGTGTGTCGACATCAACGCCAAGGGCAATGAGGACACGGTCAACATGATCAAAGAATTGAAGGGGAAAGGCTATGGGTACCAGTAAGTATATTTCTATAGGATCCTTTTGCATATTTTTGGAAACAGTTAATAAAAACTAACAATAAACTGCCTCGGTGGCGTAGTTGCACTCCTGTACGATTAAAAAGCTGAGGTCTTGGGTTCGAATCCCGGGTCGGGCATATTGGAATTTTCTATTCATTATCAGCCCGGAGTCAGGAATTTGTATCGGATATGGCGATAGGCTCGCACCCTATCACATCGTGGGACGGAAAATACATGGCGAAACGTGGGTATCCTAGTTGCTACCAGGGGAACCTCTGCCTACCCCTTCTGGGAGAAAGGCGTGAGTTTATGTATGTATGTAATAAAGACATCCATTTATAAAATTCTTACCTGCTTTTATAGCGATAATGTAACATTGCTGTACAAGTTATATTCCTACGATGTCAAAACTCTATAGAAGGTCCCTCATAAACCTAACCCTATTTAAGTTACCGACATATAACGCCCCTATTTCTGTTCATATGAATTTAGAAATATGAACGTTCATTATTCCTAAAAAGGTTTACATAATATCTATCAACAAAGATCTAGGTTAATTAAGTAGCCATCCCGATGAGGGTGACCTTAAACCTTTATTCAGTAAAACACTTCTTTTAGATGATGATGGTCATAATAATGAGCTAGTATAGGTACCTAACAATACTTTCAAATCTTCCAGGTGTGACGTAACGAACCGGGACGCAGTATTCGCTTTAGCAGACAAGGTAGCCAGTGAAGTGGGCGAAGTGACGATCCTAGTGAACAACGCGGGCGTGATGCCGTGCAAACCTATACTCAAGCATTCCGAGAAGGAGATCAGGACCCTGGTGGATATTAATGTAAATGGGAACCTCTGGGTAAGCAATTTTTTTTTTCTTTTTTAACTTAGGCGTTGCCCCGGCTGGTGTCAGGGTCTGCCTTTCGACTGAAATTCCTCCATTTCGCCCGGTGTTCGACATCTTCAATTGTAAAATCATTGACGCCAATATCTTCCTTGACGACATCGAGCCAGCGCTGTTTTTGTCTACTCCTTCAGTCGAGGTCCGAGCATGTTGAGGCTCAGGCACACATTGCCGACGTACACCTGTGGTTTTCTAGAGTTTAATTCTAGAGCTGTTCCCTTCCTAGACCTTATGATGCCATATGAGCATTTATTTTGGTTCACGCGAATGTTACATATTTAAATAAAACTAATTTTACGCATTTTATGAGACTTGAGACATCTGGCATGACTAAACCCAAATATTTAATCATTACTACAATATTTTCTGCATCTTGGACATAAAACCTTTTTGCACTGTCCTCCTGTAATTGCAGGTAGAAACTTAAAGTAAAAAATAATTTTAAAGTTAATTACTATGCGGAGTATAATCACGGTAGAATGACCAGACAAGAAACAAAAACATTAGATCGCAAAAAATATCTTAAAAATGATTTAATAGTAAATGAAAACATGTTTACACCAATTGAATTATTCAAAAAACTTTTGGAAATAAAAAATAATTTTTGTGCTGAGACTTCTGCCGTTTTTCTGTTTAGTACATAGTTACTAAAAGGAACTTGGGATATGGAATTGTATATTTTTAATGCATGAGATGATTACGGTACGTATTGATAAATAATATCCACTGAACCAAACACCACAGCCACCTACTACGTCATGTTAGTATGTAGTACCACCCCGGTCGAGTCGACCCTCAGAACTGTAGTTTAAACAACCTACGAGGCTCTTCAACTTAAATTTATTTATTATATTCCAGATGATCCAGGCGTTCCTCCCTGCAATGCTGGAGCGGAACCAGGGACACATAGTGGCGATGTCTTCTATGGCCGGCAAAATGGGGCTAAGGAACCTGGTCCCTTACTGCGGGACCAAGTACGCCGTCAGGGGAATCATGGAGTCCTTGGCTATGGAGCTGCATGAGGACCCTAGGGATACTAATGGAGTAAGTGAGGATAGACATATCCATGAACATTCTGTTTTGTTTTGTCTTTTACCATCGGATTCCAGGGTAATCTATAGTGGATTGCATGGCTCTGAGTATTTGAATCTAGGGAATTTCTGGCCTTGGATAGATAACCTCCTAAATAAGTGTTCTTTCTTTCTACTAACGAGTTAGCATAGCATTCTGTCAACACTCTAGTCTGACATTGTGCTATCGCTACTAATGTGGATCACTGCCTTTTTCAATCTTTTTCAATCTCGCTTGTTCCATATTTATCAGTAAGGATGTCCACCTTCCTTGATCCGGACTTGCGCTTGAGCAACTCGCGCTCCCGCTATAAGCAATTTTCAACTATTACTATATCTATTTTTACACCACTCCTTAGATCAAGTTGACGACAGTATGCCCGTACATCGTGAACACGGGCCTGTGCACTAACCCGCGCATCAGGTTCCCGAGCCTGATGAAGATGGTGGAACCGGGCGAAGCGGCCGATCAGATCGTGGACGCCGTGCGTAGAGAGTACCACGAGATCACCATCCCCAGCGACCTTTATTACACTAACAAGGTGAGTGTTGTTTACTTTGAGGTTTAGAAGATATTTTTTTCCCGCGAAATATGGAGAAATTTGGCAATTCAAAATGTATTGGTGGTTGAGACTCCATAGTTTGAATGAAGTATCATTAACACGAATCACTAGAAAGTATGTCACATAGCATATTAACCAGAAACCGAAATTACCAAAGTGTTCTTTAATCCGTTCTTAATGGTTCTTAGCGTGGTGCACTATATGGCCTAACCACTCTCAATCGATTCTCTCGATTGTAGAGTAGGCCCGTGCCCTGCAGTGGGACGTATATGGGCTGATATATATATATAATATAATAATTGAATGTATTTACAATAATTTAATAGTTCTTAGTACATTGGATATATTATTATTCTTGTGTAAATATTTCAGATATACAATATACTGCCAGTTGGAGCTGCTAAACTGATGACAGACTTTATCGGCACAGGGCTAGACCCTCAGTAGGCGATTAAAGATCGAAAAACATTTAATCAAATTGCATTTATTGTGTACAATTATGAGTTTACAACATGACATTTGTAAAAATAAAGATTTTTGATACATTTTCTAAATAAAATAATTCCTAATTTATTGTGTTTTTTTTCATTGCCTATTTAAAATAAAATAAATATGAATGACTTGATCATGAACAAAAAAATTTAATATACAATATCGTTAAATCTAATGGTCATAGTTACTTTCTTATAATTAAGTACTTTTGCTATACTTTGAAACTTGCTTGAAATAGCTTGGCAGTTTAAAAACATAACATGCAAAAAAAACAGACAAGAAAAAATTACATTACCAGACAGTGACGTAGTTAATATAATTATTTGAGACCGTCAAAAATGTTCTCTTTTCACTATCTAAAAATAATCACAATGGTGAGAATAAAAAAGCATTGTCTTAAAAATATTAATTAATCTCTTACTTTAGTTTTATTACTTAACAAATAATCTGACTAGCGAAAATACCTATAGTAAGAAGTCAATGTACTTTGTAGAAAGTAGGCATTGCAAAATGGTGGACAATCTCCTGCGATATACGCGAGTTAATAGAATAGTCCCAAATTTACAGAAACCTATGAAACCAAAACCCATCCATCTCTCTCTCTTAGCCACACGAAGCTAAACAAAGGCCTCCTCGAAGATTTCCTGTTGGCAGCTCACGTATTGTTATAACAGAAAATACTTTCCCCCGTTGTCTTATAGCAGAAGTGATTCGAGTCCCCGAATGGATATAACTATAAATTGCTACGTTTTCACAACTAAAGTCTTAAGGAATGTGGCAGCGTGGCGCTTCGAAGGCAGACATTGACCAAAAGCTTCCAGCAACAATGGTTCTTGGGCCACCGCTTCTCTGTAAAATAATAGCATACTGAAGTATTCGATGATGTCAAAAATAAACATGAAGTGAAGTCTACCAATTGTATGAGGTAAGCGTGGGATTGACTCAAAAGCTTCCTACCAGAAGTATTGATAACCAGTCATGAAGTAAAGTGCCAAATCAACGTGGTATTTATACTAACAAATTACCTGTAATCATCAAGTGAAACTTTCCCATCATTATCTATGTCCATTTTTCTCAGTACCAACTCAACGAGATCTCTCACACCTTCGTCAGGGTCTTCATCTCCAGGCTGTTTCAATAAAGAGTTTCTGAAAATAATTTTAATGCAGATATATTATTTCTTCTTTATATCAAAATTGCTCCTCTTCATCATCAATTACACTGCCTAATTTCAACTACATTTTTTTCTCAGATAATTTAAAATTGTTTAAGAGCTTACCAACGATTATAAAGATAATATTCGAAATAGAAATGCGGGCATCACTGATAAAGGAAATATAAGTATAAATCAACCTCAAGAACTATTCACAACAGACCCAATAAAAATCCCATTTTACAATCAAACTAAACGACTGAAGATAATACAAAAACTCACTTCAACAGCACAAACATCTCATCCTTAGTAATATACCCATCGGAGTTCAAATCATAAACTCCGAAACAGTGAGCCAATCTTTCTTCTTTGGATCCTCTGAGGAGTACGCTCAACCCTCGCACCCATACTTCAAACCTCAGCGCCCCCTCCCCGCCCGCAGCCCCCCTCTCCCAGGTGATCCACACTCGTTCGAGGATAGCCTCCTCTGTGACCAGATCGAAGGTATTGTGCATCACGTCGCGGAAGGTGCTTTGGTCTATCCCCTGAAAGATCAGATTGGTAGGGTTTTGTAGTGAAAACACCAATTGTTACTAAAGACATGTGTTGATGGAATGGTTCGGATAGACTCCGTGTCTCAGCCTCACATTTGGCTGATGTAAAGAAATATTTTAGCCCCCTAGTTACGGTTAATGAGTGAGGTTTATGTACATCCAGGAGTTCTTACGATTTTTATTCTATAAACCTTTTACCACCTTTCATTTGATATCATATCAATACATTCCTAGAAGAGTCCTTTGTTCATGAACGGCGGTGATCACTTATGTGACATTTTGTTTGCTATTATAGGACTAAAGGCATTTGTTTTTCAAATAGAAGCAATAAAAAACAAACAACTCTTGTATTCCGAACACTAAGGTTACTTCTCGACATATTATTTTTCTAATAACACAGACAATATCATTCACCGAAAATAAAGTCAATTTTTTCTTCCAATCTAGCGTATTGCGTGCGTCCATATGATGTGACTCAGGGCCGGCTCAAGGACGCCGCGTGCCGGGGGACCAATGTGTAACAAATTCTGGTAAAAACTATGAAACAGCCACATTATACCGTAACACCGGTTTATCAAGGTAACGTATCAATAGTGGTAAATTATGAGACATCGATTTCGATCACCTTGCGATAACAATTTAGGCTGAATTTATTAGATAACTGTTATGTCATGTCGGTTAACTCATTTCTTCAGAACATTATTTATGTCCTTAATAGATGACCTGTTGAACATTTTCCGAATGAAATTGCGTGTAATTCGTATTTGTTGCATTCCATTACAATACTTCTTGTTGTACAAATTAATTTAATATTCGTCTACAACTTGATCTCTGATATTTAATTTAAGAAATAAAAGTTATAAGAATAGCACATACCTCAACTGACATTACCCAAGCATAATAAAACCACATACTAAGCAAACAAAACACTGTGTAAAGCAACCACAAACCTCTAAAATAGCTGTCTTTCATATGTCCGCGCAGGGTCAAAAAGTCCCCCGACCAGCACATTAATTCGACCCTGTCCCAATACAAACTTTATGACACACTGGTGGTTTCGGTAGGTAAAGTTTTTCTTGTAGGCAATATGAACATTTTATTGCCATTCTAGTCTATGGTAATAATATACAATTTAGATGAATGATACGGTGATATCAATATCAATGTGTCCCGTAAAGATTTCACGAGAATATGTGTGATCTATATGCTTTACCTCCTTCTGTCCACCTTTATCCCGCAGAATAAACAGAAATTCGAACTTTCTTAGGTAAAACAGAGAGACGAGGTTAAATAGCTAACAAACGTGTGAATACCCTATGATTTTGAAATTATAATTGTTAAGGGAATAAATTTAATGTAAATTATACACAAATAATAAATATACCCTTACCTCGATCTTTGGTGGGTGGCCAATAGCAGAAGCCGGCGCTGCAGCCTGGGCGGCAGTGACCAATCTTCTGTACATCGAGTACAGCCCTTCCAATTCATTCCTAAGGAAAAACAATCACATAGAATACAGAAGCGAGGTATATAAGTGAAGTATGATTTCATCAGAAGTGAACAAACCTATGTCACTCTATTCCTTTTTATAACATAGAGCCGATAACCAAAGTTTACAATTTAAGCAGATAAGGTGAGGAACTCAACCTTTGCTATTGTTAAAAGACAATGTTTCAACAAAATATGATAGCGGATATGTAGTCATTCCGAATTTGTAGATATTCAAGTAACTATAATGATGCTAACTTAAACTGTCTACGCTATGGTGAGCTTCATGCCTTTCCATTTCTAAGATACAAAGAAAATATATGGAAAATCTCGAAGATCGAACGTCAGAGCGTACATAAACCATATGTTTTATGTAAATACCTAACAGATAAATACAATTTAGCTTAATTTGTCTGTTGACAGGTGAGGGTTATTCTAATTAAGGGTACGAAATCACGAACCAGGGCGTCGTTATTTATGATAATGGCGGGAAAGTTGCACAAATGGGGTGTTTGCGTTCAGCTTACCGAATTGTTTTAATTCCTTCCTCGGAATTTATAAAGCAATTTGCTACGCTGAAGGCGAATGAAATATTACAGTTTCTAGACAACTAGATAGGAGATATTAAAATGCAAAATGTTATAAATGCATTTTGTTCACTCTTTTGTAAATGTTGGAAATAGTAGTTTTATGGTCGTAACCATGTTATTTAATGGGTTTGTAACTATAAATACATAACAGCATTCCGAATGCATCCTCATCCCCTAGCTTTCAGCAAAACCTTTGCCTATTTCCTTCTCCACTCGTATACATTACGTTTACGGTACTCATCCTAAGTAGTAAGTACTTAATAGCATTGCCATTTGTCAATGTATTCTATATAAAAATCTAATGAAGATGGTTCGATAAGAAATCCCACGGGGTTAGGAAATTGGACATAAAATTTATAGACCACTTGTAAATTAGGACAAATTGCAAGCTTAGGCCTCTAATGTATGTACATTCGTGGTTATAAAATGCTTCACAATCAACATGATAATACACGCATGTATTCAAAATACTTAGAAATTGTCAAATCATTTATGTATTTTTTATTTAGTTTATTTATTTTTATTGTTTATCAATCAATTTATAACAAGGCCACTCACAAAACATTACAACGAATAAAATAATTAAAAGAGTGTTAAAATATCCGTTTGATTACTAACAATACTTGCGTAAAAAATAGAAAATCTTATCACATTTATAAATCAACATCCACGTTGTATATAGCTAACATCAGCGTCGGAAACACAAACACTTGACTTTTATAACAGACATTTATCACCCAAAACTCACTTGGAAAAATGCGTAATCTTGTACAGATGATCGAGGTGTTTTTCCTTGAGTTTGCGGTTAGGCATGTCTATGGGCGCGCGTCCTACGCCGGGTTAGCGTCGCGACTGTGTTGTCTACGAGCCTGGCCGCGGGTAATGTGTGTACGAGGGTGGAACTACGGTATAGTATACACTACACGCTCGGGGTAATATATGGGGATTTTTATTGGATCATACAATTTATGGTTTATTTTTTTGTTGTGTACTGTGAAGGCTTGTTCTTGAGCTAGGGAATTTCTACGTTACAAGGATACGTGATAAGTTTGCATTTATTTATTTGAATACGTGTTATAAGTTTCATCTTATCTTCCTTTGAACTTTCTTATTATAAAATGTACTGTGTGCTTTGAACTAGGAGGTGGCTGTGCATTTAGATATCTTACACAAATTTTTTTACACGAGTTTTATCGTCGACGGTGATTATTTGCACATCAGTAAGTGCCATCTATCTCGTGATGACATTTTATAACATTATTCGGTAAAAAATACAAGTAGGTAAAATACAAATAAATAGACTAAACCACGCACACATTTTTTTAACCAATCATTATTCTGTTGTTCGATTTCACAAAACCCCCGAACAAACATTTGGTCAAACCTACAGCCTCCCCTTTTACAGCCGACATCTTTATAAAACCTGAAACCTCTCATTACATAGCGGCTTATCCAGTAACCTCTCATAAACGGTAAGACGTCTCTAATAAATGACATCTTACTCGTAAATATACCACAAGTTTTATAACTAAACATGGACGTCTACTAGCATCTCACAAGGACGATGCATGCGGCCATCGTGCCAGCTTTACACGCGGTATCCAACTTACTTGTTAAACCTGGTAGTCTTGAACAGCAAGTCGAACACCTTCTGCGGGGGCCTGCTGCCGAACACCATCGGCTTGGGCTTGGGCTTCGGTTTGGGGGGCGGAGGGGGCGGCGGCGGCGGGGGGCGGTGCGCCGCAGCCCTGCCAGCTGTGAGGAACAGCCGCACCCCACGTAACGCTATAGCGCTCGCCGCCATGCTCAGCTGCTTGTTTTCCGAGCTCATTATCTGCGAAACCAATAGAGGATATTAAATTTAATACCATTCATTATAACATTAATACTATCATTTATTGGTTAGACGCCGCCTGTGAAACGAGAGGCCGCGAGTTCGATCCCCGCACCGAAACAAATGTTTGTGAGAACCATAAGTATTTGTTTCGGGTCTGGGAGTTTGTGAGACCGAAAAGTCTCTCGTAGTTCCTGATACCCACGACACAAGACTCGATCTTAGTGTGGGGTCAGGACTATGTATGTGACTGTTGGGTGTATTTATTATTTTATTATTTATTTACAGGTAACAGGTCACTCGGTAGAAAGTCACTGAATACTGATAGCTTCCAACATATCTCTATGAATTTTTTTAGAGAAGGCTGATTTTCAGCTGTGGACTTCTTGTGGCTGAAGAGAGAAGAAGGTCCTTTGTGTGCAAGTGGTTAGGGACTATCTAGTAACGTGCATTGGTTTTGTCTATTACTGCCACCAAGCAGGAAAGTTATGTTATGTTCCAGTTTGCAGGAGTAAACATGGGAGTTCAACCTTTGGCCTCACGGTTCAATTAGTACCTATAGCTATAACATTAAAGCTTAGTTATATAGCTTATGTACATACGCGCACAATACCGGCATACATATTATAAGCAGTAATGTGGCTGTAAAGTAGCATTGAAGATATACCTATTTAAAATAAAACAAGTAATCAAATACAATTATTAACTTGTGAAACTATTGTTCACAAATATTGGCAGTCTTTAATAAATCAACTGCAATAGCCTTAAGATTAATAAATCAACTGTACATAAATTGAACAATAAATATTTGTACAAGGTCTCCAAACCGCATACAGAAATATTACTGCATAGTGCATAGACTTACGGTCTTATTCATAGAGATTTTAAAACTTATTTTAGTTATAGATTGTTTTCGAACGCCTTTAGAATTCAGTTTGAGCGAAGACAAAACATTCGATAGCTAACATAGGTTTTAAATCTGTCTATGAATAAGGTCGTTATAGAGTAATGATGTAAATGATATGCAGGTAATGTAATAACTAATAAACAAGAAACAAAAGAGGATCTGTGTCAAGTCATGCGTATGTTTTTAAGTGTAGTGGGTATTAGCAATTATTTAGAAACTTCTTTCCAACCCATAGTTTAGAACTAATCCTTCGTAAGTAAACATTACAGTCTTTTAATTCTTGAAAAACTACAAAGAGAGCAAATATGTAAATAAAATGATAATAAAAACATATTGTATTGGTTCATAGTCATATCTCAACCCTCATTTATCAATTTGCTGCCGTGATTGTCCCACTGCTGGGCAAAGGTCTTCAAGCCCCCTTCCTCGCTCCATTCAGACTGTAAGGTCTTGCACAATTTAACGGTAATTCTTGCGAAACTTGTCGTATTCGTGACTCCTCCTAAGCCCAAGTCACCTCCACCCTTGCAATAGATAATGAAGTTGAAAGCAAAAGTTAAATTGTTCGACATCGCAGTAGATGCACAAATAGGTACACTAACCCAGTTTCTATCGCCGTACCACGCAGCGCATACCTTCACTAATTACTGCGCGTTAACTTTACCATTAGTTCTCTAAAGTCTAACATAAGTGGATGCTAATGGTGTTCGTGAATAGAATCTGCTGGATCACGTTGCGGTGTTTTGTGGATATTTTTAAGTGTAAGGGCCTGAGTTGATTGATTTTGTGCTTGGGTTATATCTATCTATATCAGCCCATATACGTCCCACTGCAGGGCACGGGCCTACTCTACAATCGAGAGAATCGATTGAGAGTGGTTAGGCCATATAGTCCACCACGCTGGCCTAGTGCGGGTTGGCGGACTTACATACCGTAGAAATTCTTTAAAATCGCTACGGTATGCAGGTTTCCTCACGATGTTTTCCTTCACCGTTAAAGTGCATGGTGATTGACTGTCAATACACACATAACTCCGAAAAGTCAGAGGTGTGCCCTGGGATTTGAACCCGCGACCACCGTGAACATGTAGGCAGCCGCGTCTGGTTCGTTACCAACAGGCCACCACGCACTATGGGTTATATGGAAAATATAAAAAGAGTAAAGGATAGGATATTAATAGTTTCGTGTTATGTACTATTTTACGAAGTTGTGTGTTTATTTCTTAGTTATTAATCACGAATTAATTGAAGAAAATACCTCACAGAACTGCTGGACATAAAAAAACAATTTCGGATAGAAACTCTACCAAACAGCTTTAAGACAGCTTGATGGTCTGTAACAGAAATCCGTAATCAACAACTGCAGGTTTAATAATAACTGTGTAGCAGCTATTGAATACTAACTACAAAGGACTAAAGCCACTAAACATTAATATACACATTGATGTCAGAAGTTGTAAAACAAGGGTATAAACACATGAAAGGTTCATCACGAAAGATAAGGTTACATGGGTTTGTAGTTTTGGAAGGAAATTGTTTAAAGTAATTAATATAGAAAATGTGTACAAGTATTTTAAATAATTATACAGCTAAATTTGTATTGCCTTCCGGCAACTAGCTTTTTTCTTGCTTACTCAGTTTTGAAACGTGGAAACTAATTTTAATTAGTACCTACATACCTATTAGTAGAGCTTACTATAAATATATTATAGGTATTTTTTTTTCTATAAAAGCCAACATAGTATGACTTCATCATACCGGTTTTTTTTACATGACAAACGTTTTTGTATATATTGCTTTTCAGATATTGTGGTAGATATCTCATGTCATATCAGATTGTAAAGAGCCGTAAAGTCACATTGTGATGGTATCTTTAAACACATGCATGTTACATTTGCATACGAATCTAAATATCTCTCTAAACTACACGCGAAATAATACATACATTTTTGTCTACTATTTTATTATGAATTGATAGGTAGTATGAAGGGGGTTCGCAAATGTAGCAGAAAGGATTTCGTGATATTTTTCCATGCATCCTGAAGAAACTTTATTTGTGAAGCAATCATTATTTTACAGTTAAATATTACGTTACACAACGTACTCTTGGAAAGTCTATAAGAAAGTCCTTCTGATATTAGCTCTGAAGTGGCCGTAACAAGCACACTTTCCCCCTTTTTATTTGAAAACAAATATCTACTAACTATTTTTTATATAATTTAATAACTAAAAGCAACCCTATCAAGTATTATATTATAACTTAACAGTAAAGTAATTTTAATACCAAACAATATTTCTATCGTCATTTCATTCACAATCGGACTAAAGCAAAGACAAACGTTACATAATGCCAGTTCTAACTTGCTAAGCGGTGCTGACTGCTGAGTATAATTTGTGTTCAACAAAAGCATTAGAAAGAAACAGCGATAGAGTACTCACGGTCCTTGATTTATGCCTTTATATATCACCATAACTGCCACATACGTATATGTTGCATGATTGCGTTGTAAAACTTCGCTAAACTGTACCATGCGTATTGAACGTTGCCTGGATACCGTTCGGTATTGAATTTTTTCGGCAACGCATGTCTTCTGTATGTCACCGTGAGTCAGCATCCATGAGCTTTGTTTTGTTGGGTTTTATTTTGTTAGAAATTGTATATTTTTGTACGGAACTCTCATAAATTGAGGCATGAGTTTTAAAAGCCTTTTTTGTATTAATTTACTTTGAAGTTAATAAAATTGTTGAAGGAATAAGATCTAAACTCAGATATAAACTTTCAATCGGAATTATTACTGTTCACGTGCTTTATCTTTTTTTTCTTCTCGAAATCTCTACTAGACAATTAGTTGATTGTCTTTATACGATTCTGAGTCCGGTAGTAACTAGTAAGTAGGCAAGCTAAATCTTTAATTTTGTGGTCCTAAAATAAAGGCCGGCGAAAAAAAGATGAAGGTTATAGACGTAATTTTTTTAACACTCGAAGTCGTTAAATGTATTCCGTTTCCAACAGGTAGATTTGTAACCCTAGGAAGAGGCCTATGCTCAGCTTTTAGCGTTAGTGTTCCTGTTACTTTAAGCCATATGAAAAATGCTATTAACATTAACTGCTAAATACGTTTTGTTCTTCAAAATGTGTGTTTCTAAACGATTTTTTCCGCCTATAGTCTCCCATTCCTGAAAAAAAGTATCCCTACTTCTTCCATTTATCCCTATCTGTTGCTGTTACCATTAAAAACAATTAAAAGTCAATTCATTGGTTTATCATCATCATCGTCCACAGCCAGTGGAGTCCCAGCGCTGAATATAGGCCACTTAATACTACGCCACTTTTCTCTATCTTTTGTCAGTGGCATCGGCCTGCGACTTTGACAATGTCGTCTACCCGCCGGACGGCCGACGCTACATTTCCCTACCCAATTTTGGCCATAATTCTGTTAGCGTCTTACTCCACCTGCCCTCAGTGCGTCTAGACACGTACCCAGCCCAACTCTATTTGAGTCCCATGACGAACTGTTCGACATCTTGTTAAGAACAATAATTAATAGGAGTGAACTCCGCATAGCATTATAGGAAGGAATATGGACCATATACCACTATGTTGATTGCTGCCCCATCCTAGTTGAGCGGACGACCTTTTTAAGTTACCCAACGATTCCCTAGTGCATGAATTGCTGTAAGAAAATGCAATGACAAAAACACTCTACGTCCTTAACAGGGTAAGTACGCAGAGAGATTAGATTTTTTAGTATATACCGTGATTATTATTTAACATGGTAATGTGACTTGTATTAAGAAATCCTATGCACTAAAAGCTCTAGTAGGGTGTTAACAACGCCATCTCTTGGATACTTAAAAAAACTTTAAACTTGTGGTACTAGGCCACAATCATAGTAACATAACATTGACAGATGGCGCTCTTGAAATAAATAAATAAAAATTATTATTATAAATTAACGAAATTATAATTATTAATTAAATATAAGCCACGAGTTCTAAACTGTTTTTATAAAGACCTTCGCTGTTGCTCATCTCGTAGCTTAAGCACAATAATAATGATTTATAATAATTTTTACTGATAATTATCAGTAACAACGGTAATAAACGCATTTATCGTGGAAATAATTAAATGTGATTTTATTTTCATTCCATTTCTAATAAGGTTTTTGTAAACCTATATTCTTGTTTAAACGTGAAATAAATTTTCATGCAGTTGCCAAGCTGTTTGACAATTTACCAACCGTCAACAAGCTAAACGTCAAATCAACAAAGAAGAGAGTTCATACACAATCGCGCGTAGACTGTTTTTAAATCTTATTTGAACGTAAAAATAAATAAACATTAGTGTTTTACGAGGTGTTGATAACTATATTATGGTGATTGTGTGATAAATTGTGAATTTAGTGTAAATAACCATTTGTGTGTGCCCTTTCCGAAGCGAAGTCGGTAAGTGCTTTTTATTTATTGTTTTGTCTATAAAAATACGTGTTTTTTCATCACATAAATTTTGTTTTACAATAATTATCCAAAATAGATCATGAAAACGTTAAAATCTTATTTATGGGTGGTACAGTTTTGAGAAAAAAAAACAATTGTACTTCTATGAAATGTACACCGTTGTTATGCATTGTAAAATTATTCTTTAACGATAACTACACTTCTACAATGATAATCTTCATGTAGCATGATTCTGCACATATCATTTAATAGAAAAAAAATATTGCTCTATTAATTTATTGACAATCTAGCTTCACACCTAAGGTTAAAAAGTCTTAATAGAATCCAGTTAAAATATTCTAATTTACCTATTTGAATGAGATAATATTATATTCTATGTCTAATGGGAAATATATGGAGGGTTTGTTTATATGAATGATTCTTATAAGTTTAAATTATTTCTTATTAAAAACAGTAAATTAAGCTAATTATTTTGTATTGTGATCCTTTTTCCTACTTCCAATACAACACCGATTACATGAATTTTATGTTGCAGCAAATGCATCAACGAACCTAATGAATACCTAGATTATATTATCTATTTGTGCTGTGAAACATAGTAAATAAATAAATGATGCTAAATTAATTCCATACAATTATTAACTTTAATATATAAAGATTACAATAGAATAGAAAATCCTTTATTTGTTCATTTAAGTATTTGTATGTGTATATTGTATGTGTATACACTGATACAAAAGTGAAATAACTATAAGCCTATAATTACAATTTACTAAATACAAAAAAATTTGAGAAAATATAATAACATACATACAAAAAATACTGAAATTCCTAAAATTATTTTGTCCTTTACTATTGAAGAGGCCTAAGATATTTTTATGTATTGGTGTTGATAATTTGAACAATTATGATAAGTGATGATAATGGAAACATGATAGTATATGATTGATTTGTCCATTTGTTTCTCTTTATCAGTATTGCATTTATTTGTATATTTTTGGCAAATCATTTTTTTGTCACTGCATTAGTTTAATAGCAGTAAATATTTATGCATTATATTCATGGTAGTCTTCAGTTTGAATCCTAACTGTATCAACCCAAGTGACCAAATGCTCAGCACAAGATTCATCAACAAAAATAATCTAGGATCACAAAAATGGGTAATACTGAATTATACTGATAGGTCAGAATTCAAACCATTTCTGTGTGTTGTGACTGGATCAGCATATTTTGTCATTCCCATTAAAATGTTTAATATTTAAGATCCGTAACAAACCTATTATTCCCTTGGTGCATATTGTGATTTGTGAATATGCATAGCTGATAGCAGTGTTGATGACTTTCAATTCAGTAAAACACTTTCTTAAGTGCTTCTCTAGTGCTATAGAATATATTACATTTATTCCTACCAATTGTGATCTTGGTAAAGCATACATTGAATAGCAGAAGCTGCATACTTAAAATGGTAAAATTTGTAAACTTGTAACACAGGCTTCTAATGTGTTACTGAAGACTCAATTACATCCAATTATATGATGAGGTTTTACTTTACCAAGTAGGTGGTATGTCTTGTGTATTAGAGAGGCAGTCTCAGTAGGTTCCACTGCATTATCAATTTCTATTGCCAAACGGTAGTATAGAGGACTGTTGTGTTCCGGTTCAAATGGTTTTTATTGCCACAGTAGGCAGTCGAGCTAACTGCCTGATTGTAAGCATTACCACTGCTTATTGTTTCTCCTATGCCACAAGCATAGATAAGTTGCTGCCTACCATGTGGTAAAAACTCTGTTTAAGCCTTGTTTGAAGAAAGGCAGGTCATAGCACCAGGAAAACACCAAAGCAGGGAGTTCATTCCAGAACTTGCACGTGGGTGGTCATTATACCTGATAAATTATCAGTATATCATTCAATGCCCAGACATTAAGACACTTAACACCTAATGTCTCAAAATGACTAGTGTAATGCAGTGCCATGCAGTGCTTACTAATTGGAGGCCCTGTCTTGTGTTGCACCTGTTTATGGTGACACGTGACGCTTACCAACACTCATCAGGCGAGATAATTGTCTAGTCAATCTCAATAATAATAACACATTGAAAATAACCTATAAAGTGGTAGTATTAACTCTGGCCTACATGGCTAATGGGAATATGATGTTATTAGAAAATGTGATTAGATATCTAATGTATCACCGACGATGTAGTTTTATAAGTCAATGTGTTTGTCTTGTATCTGAATAACTTTATATATTATGTATAATAATGATAGAATAT
The DNA here is from genome assembly GCA_949752805.1 of Deilephila elpenor. Taxonomy (NCBI): domain Eukaryota; kingdom Metazoa; phylum Arthropoda; class Insecta; order Lepidoptera; family Sphingidae; genus Deilephila; species Deilephila elpenor. Next base: position 14,659,929 of record OX457096.1, on the reverse strand, counting down.
CGAGATGATATAATTATCGCAAAATACGATTTGAAATAGTGTATTTGTCGCATTTCGATCAGTGAATAAAATTGCGAAGAACTTAACTAACTTACTTGTCGTGATTTTGTTTATTTTTCCGCATTTCAAAAGGTTACAATATACTTGCGATCGCCGATCCGAAATCTTTGTGGGTTTAAAGGGTTTATGATTGAAAAAACAATTTTATAAGGTATAACATTGGCTACTATTTCTGACCTGAACAATTGAAAAACATTTTCGTCAACAACATTTTCGTCGTTGAGAATTTTATTAAAATACACGGGAAACGAGCAAACTTCGCACATGATAAAATGACTAACTCCCATGATCATCAATCATTCATAGATGGATTACTGCCCATTGAGGATTTAAGAGTCGGTTGAGCATAAGCCATAACCACACATTTAAATCATCAATCCATATAATATAGTCCAAGGTCCCATCACCAATCCCTTCGCCTTAAATAAACCGGTACTTTACAATGGCATTGTATTGAATAATCAAGTACATATTAATTTATTCAACAGAATTAATGTTTGTAACCGTATCGAGGTATCCGTGTAGGATGCGTATCCGGCCCTTGATCGCGGTCTGTCATCGGATATCGAAACGGCTTCCGGATATAAGGCTCATTGCGTAGTGTTGCATGATTAACAATTTACTTACGTTATTTAAGGAAATACAATTATGTAACAGTTTATGTAAAATAAGTTTTTGAGTGAATGTTCTGTTATTCGATATTTCGTCTTGATTTAAATCAGTATACAATAAACATAATGAATGAGCTCTTATTAGGGCCCTCAGCTGGGTAGGGTCTTCCTATATACGTGTTGATTGAGATGAGAGAGACTGATCTTCGTTTACCATGCTTTTCGAACTCACGCTGTGAGGCTCTCAATCCACTCCAATTAGAGAATCGATCTTTACGGTCCAGTATATAGTGTATTATCTATGGGTCTAGTTATGAACACTTTTTTTTGTTACGATTTTATGTAGGTACATTATGGATAATACGATAATATATTTGCATGCCATTAATTCGGTGGTCTTACGGTATCCAGGCAATGTTTGCAATTAGACTAATAAAGAGAAAAGATAAATCCCAAGAATTCTATGCATTCTTAATTCAATACCTTTCAGACATCATTAAGAGATAAACGAGTAACATTCCTTACACAATGGGTATATTTCAGTCCCGACTCGACGTTTCCCGTATGTTCTAGTTTAGTGCACACGTACTAAGCTAGCATTAAGTACTAAGCTGGATAAACTGGTATGCGGCTACTTGCGGCCCTTGAACCCTACCCGATCCAGTCTGTGTAGAGTTTCATGCAACTAAGTTGAATTGTACTGATTTCATTGACTTTACAGACGTAGAAGATCTTGTATTATTGTTCAGTGCATTTGTATATCTAAAGCGAATAAACGGCATAAAAAATAAATCTACATCATCACTTAAAATACTAAACTAACTACTGATTACAACAAGTACAACATTCTAAAATAGTAATCTTAATCTGGTTGTGCATTAAGCTGTATGAAACATAACTATTTTAGAAATAATAATATAATGAGGTTATTTATTGACCAAATATTTATCCTAGTATGATGTTCAAATGGGCGGCCTTTAGTTTCATATGGGGATTCTCGTTCAATGTGTTCTTAACATTGACTTATATTAATATCGATGGTTCTTAATCGGCTTATTTGATTAATGAATTTGTAAATCCATTTTACATATTTTTTTTATTGCAATGAATAGCGAGACGAGCATGCCATTTGCATGATGGTAAGCAATACGACCGCTCATGGACAGTAGCAAAACAAAACAACACCATGAATTCCAAGGCTGCTTGGCATTCTACTGCGCTCGCCATCCTGAGACATAAGATATTAAGTCTCAATATGTCCAGTAGTTACTCTGGCTACAATGTCTTTCAAACCGGAAAACAACAGTGCATTTACACTGCTGTTTGGCGGGAGAAATTGACATTGCGGTGGTAGTGTGGTACCTACCCAAACAGCCTCTCACATAGGAGAGACCTACCCCACCAGTTACATTAACTTTGACGTTCTCCAACAGCATGACATGTTTAGTAGTTTAATATAAATTATAACATGATAGAATTTATGTTACAAGCTTTTTAACCTGGCTCGGTTAAATGTGTAGTGCCGTCCACATAGAATATTAGCTGGAGATCAGACATTACCTTCAGGAATGTAAAGAGTAAATCGCCTATGAGGTTAAAAGTCTATGCATCAGATAAAAGAGTATTATAATCGACAGTCCCGACATAATCTAGTGACGCTATAGATAATTATACGTACAAAGAAAATAATATTCTTGATTGACGTGTTCGTAGCTTGGTCATGGTACGATGCAAAACAGTGCGTATAGATGCCTCGGGACGCCCTCACTTTTGTGCTATGATAATATTTTTAACGAGTACCAATTGTGCAAAGAGTATAAAAGGGGTATGCGAGGTCGCAATCCGCAACGGTCCACCGGTTCCTCCGTCACCCAGTTTCCATTCGTAAAGCCTGCAAATTGGGTTATTGTGATCTGCATTGAAAAATGAAGCATTGTGGCTTTTTAGATCTCTGTTAGTGCTTTCTGGCCTAGAAAATTTGGTAGGTGGTCAAATTCTTACTGGGTATTTGACTTAGTAACTAAGTTCGATAAATAATATTGTTCTTATTTAACGTAAAATGCCATCTCATTAACCTAGTATGTCAATTGATTTAAAATATAACAATGACGCATTCGGAGAAATTTAATGAATAAAAAAAAGAAAACTTTTAAATGTATTATCCTCTTATCAAGCTGCTTTCAAAACTAATGAATTGTGAGTCCGCCCCGTGACCACGAAAGCTGTAAAGTAATCGAAACGTCGGGAAATTAAAAAATGAAAAAATTAAACCAAATCGCGGTAAAATCCATAATAAATAGTTTTATTTTAATGAATAAGTAACTAGCATCCGTTTAAACTTTTCAATTTTCATCCAACTGCAAGTAACTATCACTCTACCTCTCTATTATATCGCTTTTTAATTTAGTTTTAAATTTGTATCCTCGTTTTTGTGTATATAAAGATATATCCATTACTGTTTTGCATTTTACTGAAACTTGGTTACAACAGACGACAATAAGCTCTCGATACCTAAGGTCTTATTTAATAAACCAAATAGCATTCTGATAAAACTAATTGATGTCATTCAATTAGCGTGTTTCACATTAGTACACTGCTTGCTTGGTAACAAAAAAGTAAATTAAATTAGGTTATATTCCAATTTCCGACACCATCACCACCACTCTCAATCGTACTCTCGATTGTAGAGGAGGTTCATGCCCTGCAGTGGGATGTATATGGTCTGATACAGATACAGTATTCCGACAGAGAATATGAAAATTTAGCGTTCATGTACAGTCTAATTTCTATCTTACCACTAATAGAATCCTGATATATACTCATACTCACAGTTCATTGTTCATTTTTGATTAAACGCGGTAAAAAATTTCGAAAGAATTCTTTCGGACCTTTCGAAACACGCATATAAATCCATAGATAAGTATTATCTAGCATACATTTGAAAGATTGGTCGCATACAGACACGAGTAGTGGTAACCATTCGACCCAGTTTGCGAGCACACCGGGCTGCGCCAAACCGAGCCGGTCAAGGACTTTGTCACTAACGCTCGTGTGCTTTACCGTAAACCACATTAACTAGAACACTGTGATGTAATAATCAATAGCTGCAACTGACATGTTGAATACGTGGTTTGGTAAGTGAAATTAAAGTAGATGCACAGAGAGCAACTTTGGTTGAGGGAACCTGTCAAATTCTATGAAATTTACTATTGCGGTAAATATAAACTTTGCAACTGGCAACTTTTATCGAAAACTAGTAAAATGTTGACTGATTCCTTCAACTAAAGTTGCTCTCTGTGCACAGCTCTTAAGGGAATGAAACATACACACACGTTTTTTTAGCCCATGAAGGTAGGCAGAGAGTATTGAATGCTGCCGAATAAAAAGTTTCGGACCTCTCTTTCACATTCATGCTGGTAAAAGTTAGCTGCGTATCCGAATTAAATATCCTTAAATTAGGCAATACCTATTAATTTGTCAAGTACCTACAATCAATTCACATTTCGTGAGACTTTTTAATTCAAAATTGCATTTTAACTAAGTTCGTACCATCTTGATATAATTTCGGGTGGCGACAGAGGTTATTTCTCAACGGCCGTCTCCTTAATACCGTCCATCTAATTGCTTCCTCACGCTGCGCTACCAGTTTAGTACGAAAGGGCCGGAACGACGAGATTGGTGATCTCTGCATCACTGAAAACAGATGTGACAGCTTTCACTGGCGCTTAATTTGGTCATTGAGATCCTTTAAAAATTCTAACCTCCTCTGTTATTTTTTCGTCCTTTAAATCTATCTAATTGTAATAGCTGGCAAAACCCCTACATTTCACGTGCCGTGATTGTTAATACGGTGATCATGATCACACAAGCCGCTTGCTCGTTTACCGGACCAATGCTATAAAAAGAACATTAATTTTATTAAATTCCACTAGTGATAGCGCCACAGTAATCGTTGGAAGCGGCTTATCTCGGTACATTTCTACGTTCCCGTGGGAATCTTTGTAAAAACTTAGCAAATGATACAAAAACTGGGCAAATGAAATCGCATCGTTTGTAGTTCACTACGACAGTCGAACATGCAAAAACTGTTCCTCAGTCGTCAGCGGATGCAATCAAGACATTAGGTTTTTGTGAACGTAAATGGGTTGGTTTAATGTTTATTTGTCTTGTGTTTGAGGTGAACAAGTACTAATCGACATTTCGGCCTTGATTAATATAAAAAAATGTTTTTTTTATTGGATAAGGATATCTCCTCCCCCAAAACAATTTGCGGTCAAGTCACTACAAAACTCTAGTTTACTAGAATGTTAACCTATTATTTTTTGTGGCATAATTCCTAAGATTGAGCAAATAGTTAAACTATGAACTATATGATACGTTTAGCCACGTTTTATAAAGGATCATAAATTTTCTATAGAGAAAACATTAGAAATTGCAACTAAAATAAATACAAATATTACATTTACCCTTAAAACTTTTACATCAACCAGAAAACAATCATAAAATCTAAATATTACCCCTGCACCGGTTATGGCCTCTAACTGCATTGAAAAGCATCTAATATTTGTTTTATCTCTGCCTAAAACACGAGGCTATCTCTATTTATTTAACGAACCAGTCTGATCAGATAAGTGAATGGTGGACTCCATTAACTTGTTTCGGTAAGTGCGAATTATGATACTGTGTCTTTAAAAAGAATACTATGAGCCCGTACATAAACCACTAAGAAACACAGTGCTACTCTGAAACGGATAAGTGATTAGGTCTTAATAAGTCTCCTAGAACATGTTGGTCAGCTATGCGTGCTGAAAGATAGACTGAATTTTCGCGGTAAGATAGCCTTTCATCGTCTCGCGTCTTTAAAATATAAATTTAATAATTAATTTAATTTTCATGTATTTTTAAAAATCATGTCGTGCTGACTCCACTGAACTGTATTTATCATATATTTTTTCTAAATAAAAAGGTTTCTTAGATTTACGCGAATGTTACACATTGAAATAAAACTATTTTTTACCGATTACTTCGGACCAGTCCGCCCCGTGACCACGAATGCTTTAAGTAATCGAAACGTCAGGTAGTTCAAATCGCGATAAATCCGTAAAAAATAGTTTTATTTCAAAATAAAGTATAGTATGATATTAATTTTTTTTTTACAAAACTGAATACATACTAGATATTGATACGTGACCCCGACGTGATTTGAACACGCAACCTTCTGATCTGGAGTCAGACGCGCTACCGTTGCGCCACGGAGTCGTTGGGCTGTTTGCGCGAAATAATCTATCCGTACAAGTCATACACCAGTTGTCTATCAGCTGTTAATGTAGCTTAAAAGAAATATATTTACTTACTTCCCTTTTTTTTTCGCTTATATAATTATCTATCGTTGTATTTGTTGTTCAGATTATTTTATTGTATTGTTATTGCATCGTTTGGTGTGGTAAATAAGGACTGTCGTCAGTTGAGGATTTTAATCTGTGGTGGCCACTTACCTTTAGAGTGGGTCGAGAAGTTTGCAATTAATTAATGACAATTATTATTTTCAGTTGCAATACAAAATATGCTGTAGGTAATTTGATCTAATTAATTTAAATTGCAGAAACGATCAGTGACTATTATACCAAAAAATATTATAGAGAATTAAATCAACACGAAGAAACCTAAAATATAAGAACTAAACACAAGGGTGTAGCTAAGGACATTTCCAACAGATACAGCGTTCAACATGACTTGCTTCTCAAAATGACTAGAGAGACGTCGCCGAACGTTTTATTGGTAAAGCAAAGGAAAATTTTCTCGTAAAATGTACTGGGGGAAATAAAAATACATTTTTGCCAGAGATGCGCAATTTTCTCTTCTATAAGATTACGTGTTGTCATGTTTGGCAAAAAGTGTATGCAATTTCGATCGTTTTAGAAGTTATTATGTTATTCAAATTGTATTTTCTATAGTAATAATTTATTGCCCTGTTCCGAATAGTCTGTATACACTTGAAGACAGTATTTAATGAGTCGTAATAAATATTTGTTGCTTAATATCTGTACATTTTATTGCTCCGTCGTATCGTTCGGTTCTAAAAGTGATTTGACGTGTTTGAGGGTCCGTTTTATTGATTTAATTATAGACTACTTTATTAATACTTTTTGTTTCGTATCAATATGTTTGCCTAGAAGTCGTAACAACTAAAGAAATATAATATATGTCCTGTCACAATACTACACAAATACATTTCAACAAAACAAAGGCATTTTGCATAAAAATAGCTTCTGTACCACAGACAATCGCCGTCCCTTGTAACAAAAACCTAATGACTAGTCTCGCAGATCTAGACAGTGTTATTGTATGAAAAAAACTATCGTGAGTAAAGTCTTCGCGGCGCTGCACACAATGGCTCTTTATTATTCACGTTACAAAAATGAGCGTGATTTTAGAGTCGTAAAACATAGTACAAACGCGAATCAGGCGGTATCATTCCGCAATCGCTGATAGCGGTATTTGTGTTGTTTTGGATAAATACTTATGTAGGTAATCGCGATGACGTGTTTATGGTCAAGTTCATTGTATTTATTATGGCAGAAAAAATGTTAAAGCTAAATAGCTGCATTTTTACTCCCAGACACTAAATTATTCTAATAGGCTGTCTAATTTATAGCCTTTGGGCATTTGAGTCAGTTCTTGATTCAAAGGGACGGTAACGATCTGTGGCACGGTCGAATAAAGTTATATATTCTCGGGGAAAAGCCATTCATAGAGCATGGATTCATATAACTAAAGATCTTACGATGTGGATGTATTTATTTTTTATTGGTCATTAATATTACAAATATAATTTAACAGGTTTATAAGTGTAAATATAAACACTGCCTCGGTGGCGTAATTGTACTACGTTACGACTACAAAGCTGAGGTCTCGGGTTCGAATCCCGGGTCGGGCAAAGTGATATTGGATTTTTCTATTCATTATCAGCCTGGAGTTTGGAATTTGTGTCCGATATGGCGATAGGCCCACCACCCCCCATCACATCATAGGACGGAACGTACAAGGTGAAATGTGGGTGTCCTGGTAGCACCTATGCCTACCCCTTCTGGGAAAAAGGCGTGAGTTTATGTATGTATGTATGTAATATAAACACAGCCTTTCCCGAAACTAGCATTCGCGTGCCGACGTACTGATCGACGTTGCAAAATTTATTTACTGCATTTCTACACACAATTTCCTTATTTCAACCGAGGCTTACGCGTTCACATTTACTACGACAGATTGGTGTGAATAATAAGTACTTTGCTATTATTACGTATTCAACACTCTCAGATTAAGTATGTATGAACATCATCCTTAAGTCCACGCCCCAGAACGTTGTATACTTAAGACTGAAAAACTTAAAGACACATTTCGTATTTTAAAAAAGATGATGTTTGTTAAATCTATATTCACATCATAAAACGTTATATACTTCAGATTTATACCGAAATAATAGAAGACTACAAACCTCATAAAGTTCTCGCGACGATCCGTCTTCGTATAAGTTTTCTAAAGCTACTAAATTAATTGCCTCTAAAATATTTCGTACTAGCAATTACCCAGTTTAATTGCTTTCTCCAAATTTTATTCGTGTATTGAACTAAAGACAATACAAAAGCCTACAAAAACGTTCAAACAATTCCCCGGCTCCGACCGCCCTTGAACCCCCTCGTAATTGAATAACCGACACGCGCCCTTCATGTTTTTTGTCGAAAGGGCTGCAAACCTTTTTTCCTCACATTTCATACCTGTTATTAACGCTTGGTAAATCTAACAAATGATGGATGACTTGTGTAAAGAGTAAAGACTAAAAAGAAGGGCCAATAGATGCGGCGACTATTGATCTAGGAGTGTGGAACTAATTTTCCATTATCCATTTATGTTGCAACTTGTGCAAAGTACTTACAAATTGTGACATGATGTCCTATATTGATGGATATTCATTAAATATTGAAATAGTTCCCTGTTCTTTGTGGTATAGTTGTTTTATATTTGAATACTGAAGAAACAGTTTAGAATTTAGATACTTAACTAATAATTGACATAATGGAGTTGAGAAAATATTAATGGAGGAATCAAAGCGTGTCGTCATGTTTTGAATAATGCTGATATGAGCGTATATCAGGTGGTCTCTGCGTTTATGTTACATCGTAGAATTTTCAAGGTATATTGGGCCGATCCCGGCGGCACTGCAATGCCGGGCCGACCCGTGACGGGAGTGGAGCGAGCCCCGAACATCCCGTCGGTTTACAAAAATCAGTTTAATATACTGGTCCCTCAATGAGGGAACTTTCAGATATTAAGCTGAAAAGAACAGATACTACACTTTGATCTTAGCCAAAAGGCCGAGAAGCGATGCCGTGAATCAGTTCACCAGAGTATATATACTATCGACGGAGAATCTTGACACCGCGATTCAGCTTTTGCCATAAAATTGATCAGCGCCATCTATTGGCAACACGGAAAAAACTTTCTGCGTCTACGGTACAGCTGTATGGCTTATCGTCATCTGCATGAGTATTATTACGGTCCTCTACAAGTTATTTATACATATTGAATAAAATATAATATGTTTATGATATATTGGTATTTGAAATTCAAATCATTTTTTAAGAAAATTTTCTGCAATAATACCACCCTTAGATACCACCTTTGCCAGAAACGCAATGCTGTATTTAAAACTGTTAATAAAGTGTGTTTTTGAAAAAAATACGATATTAATATAGAAAAATGCAGAGAGTAGTAATAATATAACAAAAAAATCAAGAGATTAAATTAAAGAAAAACACAGCTAAAAGTTGGTACATCAATCGCATCCATTTGAAAATTGATTCAGTATTTACATCGAACGATTGCTGGTATAATATATTCAGCGTCACGGCGGCGCTGCTAAGTGCCATTAATATTTTGCATTTAGCAAACACCAATAGAATATTAAATAAAATCTGTCGGAGACCAATAATTTTAATTCATATTTCATGCTAAAGTTTTTTCCGTGATTGGTTTTGTCAGAACTAAAAAAATAGTTTCGCAACATGCACCTATGCGAATGCTAGAGGCCGTCCATCCCTATATGTTTTGAGAAAGCTCCACCACATAGGGCTAAATTATAGTAAAATTAGAAAAAAATGATTTTAGAATTTAATTACCGAACATGTCCATCCAAATGATCATTTACTTCAAACCGAAACTTAAGAATGCTTTGCAACATAACAATAGATAGTTCCCATACTGATAAATTTTATCAGAGGACATCAAATGATGGAACGAATGGCTTAATGATAATGCAGATGTATTTGTTTTATTTTTTTCACACGTACCAAGGATATCTGAAATAAAATATAATTTAAAGACTTCGTCAATTGTTAGCAACGTGGAAAAATACAACTATGAAAAAAAAAACAAGTGGGAAAGCGCTTGGAATTTAGTCACAAATATTTGAACGAAACGCTTAAATTATTCTATGCTTAATTTAGTCACAATAATAATGGTACGGATCGGTCAAGAGTCTGTAAGGGACTAGCAAAAAAGATCACTGAATTGCATTTATTTTTCCATTTGAATTTAAAATACGTTGTTAAGTGGTTATCGGGAATATGACCGTGCAATTTTCCAGTTTAATAAAGTTTAAAAGGCGAAGTTTATTGGAACGGTAAAATACAATGAAAATTTAACGAACCGTCGCGCAGTTCGGAACAATCAGCTTCCGGTGCAGGTTTTAAATAATTGTCGACATCCAGCGACTACGACTCTTTTTCTCAAGCTACAGGATTCTCACTAATGCACATAGGCCTTCCCCGAAAATGATCATAATTTCCTGTTGTCAGTGGCTGGCATCGAGCGACTAAGTAATTAATAATTATTATCCAAGCGACTCGATTACCAAGGCAATCGACATAGTAGAGAAGCCAAACACTGACCAAATAATACTATGTAGATTTCAAATACATAAGGGTTACATTTCGCGCCGCAAGATGGCAGCACAGGAAAAAATAGATCGCGGTGTCAAGATTCTCCGGCGAACCATGACTACCGGCGACGAACGAAGCGAAATCATACTTACCTGGCGTAGGGGACACCGTGATCAAGATGGCGGTTCCCCCAGGGCGAGGCCTGTCCATTGCACTGCGGACGGGTTGACCCTTGCGATTACCCCTAATGTGGGTAACTCGGACGCGTAATTTTTGGTAGTGGGGACTGCGTACGCGCCGTCCCCCTTATTATCCCACTTAAACAGTTGATTAATTACTCAAATCCAATTACGTACCTTACTGAAATCGAAATGTCGATACTCAATAGTGCAAACCGTAGATAGGTGGATTTTCACAGCCCATTCATGCTGTCACTAGAGTTTTAAGACGAATAACAATATTATGGATATTGATAGTTAGTTATCAAGTAGAAGCCTATAAGTTATCTATAAAAACCGAATTAAATCTTTTTATGTCATGTTTACATACAATTTTAAAACCATTGGTCGTGACAATATATTCCGGTATTTATTGTTACAATTGTACTGTAATTACCACGTGATTGTTTTTAATAAAAAAAAATCTTACAACAATCTTTCCTTTCCCAATATCAACATAGCAATTGGTTTATTGTACGCCAATTAATGTTTTGAATCATCATGATAGCATTAAAGTGTTATGAAACAAGTCAATTTGAGGGCGACATTTGACATAACACTTATCAGACCCTTCAAAATTGTCGTTTCCGGTATTATTTCGCTACATAACTTTTTTATGTAATTCCGTTTCGTAAGACTTATCTAACATAAAATAATTAGCACTGGAAAGGATATAAAGTTTGTTAAGACTTCTAGCTCTGGCTTGTTTTAAGTTGGCTAAATCTCTGCTCCTGGTGGACCCGTTTTCTAACTTAAGTTACTTTTGTTTTATTAAGCGGCTGGACTAACTGGTTACATTAAGTCTGATAATTAATGCAGCACATATCTCTGCTTTAAAACTTAACCTTGATCCTACCCTACCCTACGTTGATGTATCCTCGAAAAGTAGCTTAGTAATTTGTTAAATAAACTTAAATCTCTAATCCGTAAAGATTATTAAATTATTAGATCATATTACAATTAACATAAACAATATACATACGAAACTTAACATTATTTTGTTGTTTCCCGCAATGCGTGAAATGTTTGATCCCTAACGATTTCTTACGTGTCGCACATACAATATACAATCTCCTATTTTCCTGAAGAAGAACTGTTAACGTATTTAATCTCCGCCTATTCTAAATGTGTTGGGTATTCCCACTTACTCTGGCTTGTCTGCTGACACTATTACATATATTAAATACAAAATCAAATAATTGCCATTCCTTACCTGCAAAGTGATTCCTTATATCTTGTCTTCGACCTTGGACCTTGCCCACAAGTATGTAACACAATTTGCGTGCTGTTGCAAAGGAAGCGTCTGCGTCGTCACGCGTCTGATCGTTATTATTCACGGTACGCGACGGTCACGGTGATGGTGCCATCGAAAATTGCTCTCGGCATTGTTTGCCCGATGTGGTGCAATTATTGTCCACGGCTAATTTCATGGAACGTCTTTAAGCAATCCGGGATTGAGTTGACAGATATACGCATTGTTATTAGACTTTTACGGTTCGTTTCTTACTGTCGGATACACTTTTAGGCAATTATTTTAATAAAGGATGTTTGTTTCGCCGTCCAGGTCACTTTTATCTGCAACACAATGCCTAGATTTATCAATATTTGATGCAAAACGCTTATCAAAACTCATATCAAAACTCTCGTCTTCAATAATGTAATATCCGGGGAATACTTTTTATATTTGTTATTTTTCTGGATATGGATATGTATACATTCCCCTTTCAATCAATTAGTTTTATGTTTATTACTTACCTCCAGACTTAATGATCTTATTCATCATGATCTGCCACAGGTGCCATAGATGAGGAAAAAAATGTTTAAACAATTCAAAAGTCTGGCACATTGTCCTCCGTTTAAGTGCCATGTATATTTCTCACATGCGAATCTAAGTGTGCCGGTCGCGTGTCGCCAACGCTAATTGCGTTTAATTATTCACAACCGCCTCGCCTTTACGTAACAATCGTACAACAAACACGCTTGTCGGACAGCAGGTTTAGTTGCTCTGTTTTTGTACGTGTTGACGGCTTTACTCTTCCATTTCCAACATTTCAACTAGTATTTTTATTATATTATCTAGTTTGGTTACTTTCTTAATTTATTTAATATCTTGCATAATGTCTCTTGGTTTATGCCCTGGATTCGACCCCCTCAGTAGGTGGGTAATTAAGCTATTGACGTCATCAATGTATTCTATTAATGTTGAACGGTAATTAGCGGTAAATGTAGATTCCTCGCGTCATAGCTATTATAAACATAGACGGGGGATGTAAAAATAGCAATACATATTGCGATAAATTGTTATGACTCTATTTATGTGATTCTTCTTTTATTGCCTTTTAAAACTATATTTCAATGCATACTCGAACTGCGGTTGTTGCAATAGAAATAGGAAGCGAGGGATACCGCTCCAATCTACTTAAACCTACGGGAAGATTAATTGGAACTAGTACCAAGAAGCGTAAAATATATACAGAACAGGAACATCCACTTCCCAGAAACAGTCCGGTGTGTTGCCAAAATATTGTCATTGCATCAAATAAATAATTACAGGAGTTTACAGCGCACGGTTCCTTGATAGTAATAAATGATTCTTTACTCGCAACATATATAGCTTAAGTAGAACATAACGTTCGGCTAGTGCAGCAGATTCTATGATATACTAAACGCCATCTTTTATCGTTACACCTAACTAGTGCGAAAAAATTACACTGCTTGATTTAGCAGTGGGTGAAAAAGTTATCATTATTTATTTACTTACATATTTTCCAACACAAAGTTACAGTTTAGCCATAAAGTTAAAAGCTTTATTATAGATATAATGTTGCTGTCTATTTGATGTTTTCTTTGTAATTTTTATCTGGTGGTAAGTGCTAATGCTGTCCAGAAATTCACGCCTGCCATGATTTTCGAGTACCAGATTTGTTGTACAATTGTAATGTAGTGATAAATTTCGAGCTTCCCGATATTTTCGGTGCCGTGGGCATGTGCCTCCCGCAAAGTGAATGTTGCGGTTACGGCTATGACCAAATTCGAATGGCTTCCATCGGTTGAAGAGAGAGACGGTACAATTTTTAATTTAAAACCAGTTTGACACTGATTGATTCGCTGATCCACAAATTAATTTAATTATCTAAATTATAAGCAGCAAGTAAATATTCTACTGACGAGATGAGTCAATATGATATTTTATATCTTTTATAACTGGGACAGGAGGATTTGCCTCCTGGGAACACACGGTGGCTTGGAATGACAATTTATTGTCACATCGTGGCTATGTAGTGAGACACTGGCCAACAATCATTTTGCGATTCTTTATTTACATATTATTAAAAGACACATATTCCTCACGGCATGTTGTTTAGATTGCCCTTAACTATTTGCAACAGGAAATTGAATATTGGATTACAGAGTTTACCTCAAGTGTATAATTTACTGAATTACCTAACCCAGTATCTCAGCTAAACGGGCAGAATGTCAGTCGAAAATGACATTTTGAAAGTTTAATTAAACTGCTGAAACTGTTGCCACTTGAGAGAATTGATTGACTTGGCCGAACTTAGCTAGTGTTTCTGACGGACGCTATATGGACTATTACAGTTTGAGCTTGTTGTTTAAGCTGATAGTGTTGTATCAATGTTCATAAACGTTGACAGCCTCCGTGGCGTAGACGGGTAGAAGCCGGCTGTGAAACGAGAGGCCGCGGGTTCGATCCCCGCAGTGTAACAAATATTTGTGTGAAACACAGGTATTTGTTTCGGGTCTGGGTGTTTGTGAGACCGAAAAGTCTCTCGTAGTTTCTGATACCCACGGCACAAGACTCGATCTTTGGGAGGGTTCAGGACTAGGTATGCCACTGTTATACTGAGAGCTTTGATTGAAAATATTTACCTATTAGGGTGGTTATTAAAGTACCTACATAGTACTTATGTAACCTTTTAATAATTCACTTCTATATTTTTGGTTTCAATAATACCATTGGACACTAGTTTCTTTAAAACAAATACTAGTGAAATGATTACCAGTATCACAAGTGTGTTGTCTGTTTAGGCTACGTGATATCCAATCATCACATTTCAATTATAAAACATGCCGGTTCTTGAGATTATCGAACGGGCCCAATTCAGTTAGCGCATCGATTCAGCAGAAACATTGTAATGGATTGCGATAAAAATATGTTACATCAGGGTATAAGCCGTTACGCCCAGTTTTATCATGCCAGCATTGCGTAAATGTGCAATTATAGAAAGATTCAAATAAATTATTGATTCAAAGAGTAAAGAGAGGTTTTACCAAAAATTGAATAATGAAGCAATGTTTTAACCTCGCCAGGAATTCTAGGTATTCTAGGGAATTCTAGAGATTGTTTAAAAACTTGGACGGTATTTATTTAGACGAATAGGCTAGTCGTCTAAACCAATCTATAGCTGTCTTGTAGTTTGAATGCAAAGCTATACCTAGAAATAAACATAATACGTTTCCAGTTCATCCAAACGTTGCCAGTAAGAAATTGTTCAATGCGATATGGTCACCCATTGTACTGTTGTATTTTTTTTAGTTATCAAATTCCTATCTAACTTGATATGTGCAATAAAGGGTATAAATAAATATTTATTTATTTAAATCTTTATTGTACACAGTTAATTAACATACAGAAACAGAAGAAAAATAAAAGTACAAATGGCGGTCTTATCGCATAAAGCAATGTCTTACAGACAACCATGGGATGGATTTAAGAGAAGGAGAAAGAGAGGGCAGTGTAAAAAAAAAAGAAATTAAATAAATAAAGAATGAAAGACAAATAAAACCAAATAAGCAATATAAATATAAATACACAGACATTACATACTTACATAACAAATAAAATAAAAACATAATAAAATAAATAATTAAATATTATCTTAATTATAAAAATTTACGTGCAAAACTCGAGGGTTTTTAGCGGGCAATTCAATCAGCTAATTAACATAGCCTCATAGGCCATTCACTGCAGGAAACGAACACTTCAGAAGGTAACTGGCAGAACGTCGAGACGAATCAACGTGCCCTTGACATACCCGGCCGGCCGTGGCAGGAAGAGTTGCACCGCGATTACTAATTATCCGCCATTAGTCATGGCCGCTATTGACTAACACGCTGTTTTTCCTAGTTTAAAGCTAGTTTCACTGGTATAAAAAGTTATCCAGATGCTTTGACGAAGGGCGATGTGGTTTGAAGATATACTTTCCAAAGATAGCACTGGGTGAGTGCCTCGGTGGTGCACTTGTATTACGGACTTACGGTACGATTGCAACGCTGCGTTCTAGGGTTCGAATCCCGGGTCGGGAAAGTGATATTGGACTTTTCTTTTCTATCAGCCCGGAGTCAGGAATTATTTATTTTATTTATTATTTATTTAAATCTTTATTGTACACAATTAAAAATCAATTATTATTATTACACAATTAGTACCTGATATGTGGAAAGGCTCACCCCCTATCACATAGTGATATTTATGCATGTATAATGTGATAATCCAGGTCTCGAACCCGAGGAATATCAGTTTATATTATTAATTAAAATAATTGAGACTGACATTGAAGATTTTATTTAAAAAACTGACATAAATGTCATTCATATATTACACCCCATATGTAGATGTAAGTAAGTATTCGGCCTAATAGTATCAAAATTATATGGTCGGTAATATGGCTTTTAGAAAGCTATCACATCGATCTGAACTAGTTATTACACTTAAGTCCAAATACTTATCTACTCTGATCAAATCAGGATTGAATGCGAGTGTAAGCGATTCAAAAAAGATTGATAAATCAGTATTGATTGTACGGCCGGACAGTTATAATTGCAGTGCTTGCTGCGAATTTGCGTTCACCAGAGCGTTCAATAAAAACCTGATTGAATTACCAAACGATCGGTAATATTGTTTTTTTCCTGTACATATATGGAAGTGGTGGTGCCCGCTATCATAATACCGCCTTTTGATTGATGGTTCAAATTCACGTAAATTATATTTAGAACATTCTGATAACATATATTGGTTACGCTTTTATACGTCGGAAGTTACGGTAAAACAAATACACCCACCCAACAGTCACATACATAGTCCTCACCCCACACTAAGATCGAATCTTGTGTCGTGGGTATCAGAAACTACGAGAGACTTTTCGGTCTGACAAACACCCAGATCCGAAACAAATACCTGTGGAACACACAAATATTTGTTTCGGTGAGGGGATCGAATCTACGACCTCTCGTTTCACAGGCTGCGTCTAACCATCTGCGCCACGGAGATTGTCAATATCAATATTCCTAATTATCTGAGAAAATTTGAAGCGTTAACGTAGGATACGTTGCAATTATTACAATTTATCGACGTCACTCAAAACCATTAACAAAAACAGATTGTAGACGAACTGTTTAATGTTTTAAGCACACGATCAATACTGAAAACCCATTTCCTCCAGCTGTCTTGAAATATAAAATTTTATTCATATGCCACGGAAAATAGACTAAAAAGTTTAGCAATTCTAGTGAAATATGGGATATGTCCATATGACAATAGTCTGAACAAATTTTAATGCGTAGATGCCGCTGCGTGAGCCAAAGGTCATTACAGCAATAAATTAAAAAGACGATTCAATTGCCAACCTTGGCGAAAAGCAACGGAAAAGGCTTTGTTTCCTCTACAAAGAATACCACATAGGAATATTGAACTGTCAATGAATACAAAACTTACTGAAAGCAAACTGAAAGTCGTTATTGTGAATGAAGAAATATTTTAGTATTTGGTTCTAGCATAGAAATTTTGGATTTGAGAATTGAATATTATTGTAACGAGGGTGGCCTTCGTGAGATTTATATTGGATTTTAGCGAACGGCACTTTTAGTTAAATTGTCGTACCTCTCCTCTTCCAAAATACAAATATTAATTTCGATATGCGCTCGAGAGAAGTAATATAAATTATTGAATGAAATTCAAAAGCGAAACTTCAAAACTATCTTCGTTGATGTAGCAAATTCAGCACGAATCTCTTGCTGAAATCGCGGATATTAATAACCCAAGTAAC
The DNA here is from genome assembly GCA_949752805.1 of Deilephila elpenor. Lineage (NCBI taxonomy): Eukaryota > Metazoa > Arthropoda > Insecta > Lepidoptera > Sphingidae > Deilephila > Deilephila elpenor. The sequence goes on along the minus strand of OX457096.1, from coordinate 14,642,038 downwards.
TTTACCAGAAGATACACATCTCCTCAATCAGAAGCGAACTAACTAAAACAGATAGTGCACATAAATTCCGAGGATAGTTCATCGGAAACTCAGACTAACTCACTTGCTACTGGTATAAATTATATCGACTTGATTTAATACGTCCCGGCAGGACGGGAGAAGTTACACGATTACGCTTGACGTAAACCAAGTTTTGGGAAATTGGAATAGATTAAAGTATGAGACTTGATAATGGTTTCTTAGATTTACGCGAACTTGATTTGACTGCCTCGGTGGCGTAGTTGTATTACGGTACGGCTACAAAGCTGAGGTCTCGGGTTCGAGTCCCGGGTCGGGCAAGGTGGTATTGGATTTTTCTATTCATTATCAGCCCGGAGTCAGGAAATTGTGCCCGATATGGCGATAGGCTCGCCCCCTATCACATCATGGGACGGAACATACAAGGTGAAAAGTGGGTGTCCTGGTGGCGCGTCTGCCTACCCCTTCGGGGATACAGGCGTGAGTTTATGTATGTATGTATTTACGCGAATGTTACACATTGAAGTATAACTAATTTTACGGATTTTATTTTTACATTTTTTAACTTTACTGTTTTCGTGGTCACAGGGTCTTTGTTTCAATATGTGATTTGAGTTTGACGAATATTGTTTTGAGCTATTTGACCTGTAAGTCAATAGTAGTAATAATGGAAGCTTCCATGCGCATTTTGTTAGTAGATTTGAGTATACAGGGTTCCGAAGTACTTATCCGACTAAAAATACTGTTGCATATTGTAATAATTGATGATGCGTGAATAAATTCTTCGGAAATAACTATACAGTATCTGTAATTAATCATGGAGACGTGGGAATCTCTGAATATTACAATGTCGGACTGCTTATTTATGTGTATGTATATGTTGTGCATGCCATACAGTTCGATCATTCGGAATAAACAACAAAAAGTTGATCTTTCAAGGTCATAAAATTTGCATATTCAATAATATTTTTATAGCTACATTTATAGTTAATATTCGCACAAACATTTCAATTTACTTTACAGATAAAGTAATAACAAGTATATTGGCAAATTCTTATTTCAATTATTGGGGAAATTTGAGAATTATTATTCACGTGCAACTAAGCTTTCCTACGAATGGTTTGAATTGTCAAGTTTATGTCTATAACATATAATTCACGCAGGTGTATAATAGCACGTTGTTCGGCTCGAAAAATAGTGTCAGTTTGGCGGCAACTATACTCATGACCCAAAGGCTATACCCCGTTATGGATTAAAGACGTAGATGACAATGACATCACGTAAGCTACCATGCTATGTTACGTCTAACGAAACCCTTTCAAAATAGTCACTATTATTGAATTAGACAGAGCCCTTAATCCACTTTGCAGTCTTGTCGCTACCGTACACTATCTCGGAGAATGCCCGAGTTGCCTTGACATTGGCTCACGTCCGCACTTCCCCCTACTCCCTGTAAATCCGACCAGTTCTGATTGGCCTGCGAACGTTCACTATTTTCATTAAACCATCCTTTATTGCATGGCTTTTGTGATACTGGTTTTAGGGTTGAATTGAATGACTACAAGTGTAACATCCCTTTGAAGGGTAACTTTTTTGTCTTCGCTATTATGTTTAACGGTTTTGTGTGTGCATTGTATTGAAGGTAAACTTGAGGCGTCTTGAGGTTATAATTTTTGTAAAGTTCTTTGTTCAAATTTTGTAAAAAAATATCGGTGAATTTGAATGAACTAAACACAGTTGTGAAATTTGCATTGAGGTCAACAATATGCTCATCTCAAAATGCATTAACTGAATAAATAAATAATTAATATCCTGAGTATTTAAAACTTAAAATGCTTTCGATATAATTTCATTTGCATACTTTGTAATTTAGAAATTATATGCAATTTAAATTAAGCTATATTTCACAAAATTCGAAATAAAATGGACATTAAATGACAAAGTATTTGGCAACAAACAATTTATAAATCAAATACCAGGTAACTTTGTTAACTACGAAGAATATTTCACGCCGAATAAACGACAGCGATAAATTCTGAAGTACCATTATGTGAAAACTTTTGAAAAGGCAACGATAAATTTACCGAAGCATTATTTTGTAACAAACTTTTGAAGTTATTCAATCGACATCACGTTTTGCACCGCGAGATCGGCGGGCACGATTCAAAAACTCGTGATTCGATAGCATCGGTTCTTCGGCAAGGCGAAACGTGATGTGCCCCGCTCGTCATACCCTTTGATATTCGATCTCGTGCCTTGGAAAATATTTCTTTGACTCCGGATTATTGGACAATACAACTCGTGAAGAGTCTAGCTGGGTGAGGCTACGACTTCGATTCAACCATAGAAATTGCTAGTTGCATCGCCTTGTATTATCGAATTGTACACCGACATTCGCCGTTTCTGAATTTCAATGCTTATTTTATTTATACACCCTTATCCTGATGCATATATTTATTGCCTAGCCTAAGAAGGTCTGATTGATTTATTTTAACAAATAACAAATAAGGTTAAGTGAATCTTATATGGGATACAAAGCATCCTAACCTGTTTCCTTTCCCAGCTTGTTCTCGCATTTTTCCTTGATCAGAAGTTAAAACATTAGTTTCACATTTAAACATGCCTAGGAACATTCCAAAACAACTCCAACCAATAGTTCTCCGAGGGCATAGAGGTTTCTCAACGATATTGGTTCGAGATAAGGAAACGGCGTACAAAGAAGTACAAAGCGAATGTTAGTGGAACGAGAAACGGTACGCTATATCGAAGATTAAATTCTGCACGTTGCTTTTAGTACTATAAGCTAGCGTAAGTCCTTTACTTCTAAATGTAAAAAATAAAAGTGCCGATGTTCTTTATGAACAAATTTTAAACGAATCTTTATCGCTATGTTTGCCTGAGGGACATCATCTGGATCTCATTTATAATAATCATCCGTCTTTGCATTATTCAATAGGTGTCAGTAATTTTAATTCTTAATTTAATCCGGTGTAGAAGAGTTCGTATAATCAAGCTTAAAATAATAAACTTTAAACGTGAATCATGATAAAAATCTACTTTTAATGCTGCTCATTAAATTTAATTAGAAAAGTCATTAACTTAACGGGGGCGTTTATTTTAAATGTGAAAATTCTAACCCATATTTGCTCATTACGTTTGAATAAATTTGCGACACATAAAAATGAGGCCATGTTCAGAATTTTTTCACTTTTCTCATCAAAGAGAACTCGTAACGACATTCGTGTTTTATGAATACACCGTCGTAGTTAATGCCTAAGTCGCCCCTTTTCACTTAACTTTGCTCGTTACCCGCAAATTGAATTTGAAAAGGACCCGAGCTTAACTAAATCCCCTGGAGTTATGCACTCAAAAGCTAATTTTATCCCCTATTATTTTCTGGATTCATGACATAGTTTCCCTTTTATAGGGTGTTTAGCCCGTCCAAGAGAGCGTGTTGTAAGACCATAAATGAAGTAGGTAGTAATTGAATGGCCACAACCTGTTTTAGGAGCATTAGCATTAGATTTAATCTTAATAACTAATTCTCGAATCTTATTTTTTTTTGTCATAAAATTAAAAGGACTGGTAACTAATATATTATCTCATTATAGTTCATCAATATTCACACAGTTTACATGATTTATAACAATACAAAATACACATTTATTTATTACTTACGCCGCGAGATGGCGCCACAGAAAAAAGTAGATCGCGGTGTCAAGATTCTCCGGCGAACCATTAATACAGGCGTCGAACGAAGCGAAATCATACTTACCTGGCGTAGGGGACACCGTGATCAAGAAGGCGGTTCCCACAGGGCGAGGCCTGTCCATTGCACTGCGGACCGGTTGACCCTTGCGGTTACCCCTAATGTGGGTAACTCGGACGCGTAATTTTTGATAGTGGGAACTGCGTACGCGCTGTTCCCCTCTTAAGATCTCATCAATTTCTACTATTCAGATGAGCTAACCCATTTTAAATACATATTTGCAATGGTTAAATGTAAGATTCCTTTATCTAAGGTAGGCGCACAATGCACATGACTGGTAGGGCTATGTGTATTTTGGATTTGCTTATGATTATAACTTTTATGTAAATAGCTAAAACTAAAATAATACCCCGACAAAAATACAGAAACATCTTCGAGCTATAGCAGTACTGATTGTGCTATTCGGATAATTTTAATAAAGAAATACTCGGAATTTGGATCGTGAAATACTCGAACATTCAATAACGTTAAGCCAACGAGCTATTTTAATTTAAAGTGAACCCAATCATTATCTATCAAGTTTAACATTATCATAACGAACTCTATAGTACTTCTTTTGCTCTCTCTCCAACCCTCCTCGAATGTAGAGGAGGCTCGTGCCCTGCAGTGGGTCGTATATGGACTGATACAGATACAGACAGATTTTATTTTACCCTTATAAGTGAAGATATTGTTGCATTGTCAATGTCTGTAAGTGGAAAAGGCTCATTTACATTGTTTTACGAGGCCCGGGATGCTGCGGGAGGTTATTGTTCATGCATGCCATATGGATCGCAAACAGGAATACTTTTCATTTGTTAATGGGAGAGCAGGAAAATACGTGCTATTTGTGAGTATTAATTCCACGCCGCATGCTGTATATTGATCACTGTAAATGAGTCATAAGGTTTTATTTTCATGTTATTCCATTACTCTGAGGTTTTTGAATGTAACCATGTTTACGTTTGGTGATGAAACCATAATAATTTATGTATTTCTTCTTGTTACAGGAGGTGTAGTTTTCTTCGCATTTAAATCGTAAGTACTTTAAGTATATTTATATTATTTACCGCCTCGTTTGAACATTTTTAACGCCGGTCACAGCCCGGTCCTACAATTTATAAACATTACTAAAATTTCGACAGGCTTCACGTGGATTAATATTGACTAAATTATAGCTTATTTTCTGATATATAACCTGTATAGTTTCATCAAGAAATGTTTTGTCGTTTTTGCGTGAAGAGGAGGAAAATTCCATATTTCATAAATCCATTAACTTTTACAGACATTCATATTTATAATAATTGGATTTTCAATAAGATAACTAATACTGACAAGATTGTATACCTACTTTACAAATTACAAAATCAAAAAAGCCCAAAAACGCGTCCGATTAGTCACACCACAAGATAGATTCATTAGCAGTGACGCAAGCGTCCCGCGGATCAATTCCTTCTATATTGGACACATCAATATGCGTTAGAGCGACATGCGAGACTCATGCGAATTGTGTTTGCGAATAAAAACATCATTTGTATGGGGCATTGGCCCAATGACAATCGACCTCAAAAACTGTTACAGCAATAGAAGCTGCGAAAGTTGTTTTGACGATTGCAGATTAAGATTAGAGTTGAAGATGAAGATTACAGTGGGTAGTCATTGACAATAACTCTATGTTAGGTTACCTTTCCATTAAAGGGCCTGAAATAAATAATATAATACAGAATAATCATCTCCAGTCTTAGCAAGTCTACTACTGGACAGAGGTCTCCAGAAAGATTTACATGGCGTTCCCTTCTAACCAGCCGAAATCAAACATCTTCCAGGAACCTTTATTAGATGGTTGTATTATACACAACGGGAGCTCGTCATCAAATGTTTGTAAATATTATTATAAGTACCCAATGATTGACACAATAATACCGTCCCAGTCGTTTGAACTATCTATTGCGTATGCCGTTTGTCCTACTTCGCTGTTCCAAGAACTGTTATGGGAAAAAACTCCCAACTTTTTTCTAACACATTGTTAAGAGCAATGCTTCTGGTGTAATCACAGTAATTACCCGTCTTGCCTTCACTCACTCACGCGATGTCCAATGCACTGTGACAGCTATTTTGAAACGCGTTTTCTATCTGAAGGATATTTAGTTATCGTTTTTTAATTAAAAAATATAGTTTTTTGCGTAGTTTAAGTGTAATGACTACTCTTAATAAGTTTTTTTTTTTTTTTTTATTTATTTATCATGGTTACAAAAAAGAAGTATAATAAATTCAGTAGGTATTTTAGCATTTATAAACCACAAAGGTTTGTCATAATGCTAACTATCTACAACAAGTCGACGCAAGGCATTTGTACAAGTGCCTGTCAGGTTAACAATCCGATTACGTAGGTGACAAGAGCTGGGTAAGTGAGCACAAGTGGAAGACACATTAAGTACCAGTTGGTGTTATTTGATGGTGAATAAAGTACAGTTTTAATTTAGATTTAATGTTTTTTTCTGTAATATTTTCTTTTAATGTAGAGGGTAGCTCGTTTATAAGCCGAGGAATTAAATACCGCGCAGTCCTTTCACCGTACGAGTTGTTTGCTTTTGTAGTACATAGTGATACAAGTGATATTGTTATCTCGCCGGGACCCTAATAGTACTGTCATCAGTTGTGGTAGGTGTCTCATATGTGAGATGCCGCCTGGGTAGGTACCACCGCAATGTCTATTTCTCCCGCTATCGCTTAACAGGAGTGTAAATGCACTGTTGTGTTCCGGTTTGAAGGACATTGTAGCCAGAGTATCTACTGGACATATTGAGACTTTATCTTATGTCTCAGGATGGCGAGCGCAGTGGAGTGCCAAGCAATGCTTTGTAATTCATGGTGTTGTTTGGTTTTCTACTCTCTATGAGCGGTCGTATCGCTTACCATTAGGCGAATGGCATGCTCGTCTCTCTATTCTACGCAATAAAAAAATCCAAAGTATTTTAGTCATTTTTCTTGCCAAAGTAAAAAAATATCCAAAAGTATCAATTGCCCAAGTGGATCCATTCCATATTTATAACCCAAAATCAATATCAAAATGTATTCTTATACTCCCAACTCGGATGTTACGTAACACGTGTCAAATTAAAAGCAACTTGATCGACACGAGTAATATAACTACAAAGTGTCGGTTTCAATAAACATTGCATAAAAACAGGAAATGAATTATTCATGTAACACCGATACCCTAAAACACATATTCAAACCGTTGCGTCAATGTGTACTTAAACAACTTTCAGCTATTTTCAGTGGGAAATAAAAACGATATGATGATTCCTCTACTTTTACCGTAATGGCTATGAATATTTAGATCACGTAAATATTTGGATGATTCAAATTACTGAACTTGATACGTAAAATTCGTTGATCACATTTGAAGAATATGTTAAGCAATGCACTAATTTCTAAAGACGATAGCGAACATACCCATTTCGGCCATTTCTTAAGCACATTCTAGAAGGAGAACTTACAGATTTTATCAGCTCGTTCAGTAAAGAGGATGATGATGCTGAAATGTAGAACGAAATTAACCTTGACCTCTATATTTAAAGCACACTACACCACCAAGACTACTTTGATTAAGCTTTGTTTGCTCTATACATATCTATGTACATACATACATAAACTGACTTGTTTTGCCCAGAAGTGGTAATCAGAGGTGCTACCAGGACGACCTAATTTCGCCTTGTGTGTTCCTTACCAAGTTGTGGTTGATAGGGGGCGAGCTTATCGCAATATTGGGTACATTTACTGACTTCGGGCTGATAATAAATGGAAAAATCCAATATCACTTTGCCTGACACCACTTTGGGATTTGAACCCGTGCCTCAGCTTTGTAATAATACCATAGTACAACTACGTCACCGAGGCAGTCAATCCTTTACCAATAGTTATCACGTAACCGTTAATTCGCAATATGTCACAGGAGCCTAGAGCTGTAGGCTAATTCACGTAATTGATTGACGCGCCGATCAAGTTTCGATGCACTTTCGATTAGGTTTACGTCTTAATCGTACGTACGTCAAAATGGTATTCTTGTAATTGTTTAGCTGCGCGTAAGATATGCATAAACTGCGCATGTGCTGCACGTTGGTGGGACTAAACTGTCATTGGAGACGTCAAATGAATAGGTAATTTACCAATCAGGTTGCGATCTGAATCACGCATGTATAAAACGCGCAGCCGTAGAATACGCTAAAGCGATCGCGTGACGCGAACTTGACGCGAGCGTATCTGACAGCGGTTATTCTAAATTACGAGAATACAAAACGGGCTGTTTTGATCGAAACTTAACTGCAACTGCACTGCAACTGAACTTATTTAATTACGTGAATTGGCCTACTGAGCGCGAAGTTACACATGTTGACACGTCTTGCGTCCCACTTGGCGGCTCGTTAGCGTGTGTATTATGCAAATTAACACTTATCGTCTGTTATGTATGCGTTAGATCTACTGGCAACGTGTAATGATGTAGGTGACATGTGTTTGTGTAACATCTGGGTTGAAGGCGCTCTTCAATAATCAGGTTGGCGCGGAGTTTTCTTCCCTGTATGTTTTGTGCAATTAGAACTTTTCTGCGGTAATTGCGGATCTAAGCGATCTAGGGTTCTTCAGGAAAATACTTAATTTTCCTTTAAGACCAGCAATGCAACGAATATGCAGTGTGGTGGGCGTCGATGGGTGATGGTGACTACTTACTATATTTTCCATTTTTTTATTGCTTATTTCCGGCAAATTGGCAAACAGGTCATCTGATGAAGTGAACACTGATGCCCATGAACATCCACAACGCTGGATCATGGATCTGTTGCCGGCCCAATTGCGAGGGGAGCGGGAAGGTAAAGGATAGGAAGAGGAAAACTGTCGCTTCACGTCGATTTCCTGTGAGACAGTGGTACCGCCGAGGACGGGCCTGCCCATTCATGCTGAGACATGACTGACAACAGCGTAGCTTTATCACTTCCAAAAATGTGTATGTTGATAGCCAATCACGCACTTTAACGGTGAAGCTAAACATCGTGAGGAAACCTGCATGCCGTAGCGATTTTAAAGAATTTCTACGGTATGTAAGTCTGCCAACCCGCACTAAGCCAGCGTAGTGAACTATATGGCCTAACCACTCTCAATCGATTCTCTCATTGTAGAGTAGGCCCGTGCCCTGCAGTGGGACGTGTATGGGCTGATACAGTACAGTAAAGTATTGTCAGTAGTAGTCGGTAGTTGGCTCGTTTGCGTCCTTTATCTTAAAAAAAAGCTATAACCGATAGCAATTACAGTCTTCAGTTACCTTTTCTTATTCAATATAATAGGGTGACGATTGCAGTACGATCATAGGTTGCGTTGACCACCCTTCGTTTCCTTCTGCTCATTTCTCGTCGTACTTATACTTCAAAATATCTATATAGCTTACATTGTAACTTTCCTTTACAATCAAAAGAATATAAAAATATAATATCTTTAAAATGTTATTCTCTTCGACAACCTACTCAGATTTCTTTGAAAACCATGAAATATGCAAATGTTTGCTCGTTTAATACAAAAATAAAATGCTGTGTGTAATACAGTTCCGGTCATAAAAATTATTCCACGAGTACATAAATATTTATGCATGCTATTAAAATTATTTGGTAATGTAAGAAACTAACAGATTGACTTGGCATTGCTTACAACCAATTCTTTTTATTAAATGTATTATAAAATAAAATAAAATTTAAGTATATTCGTTGCCCGGATGGTGACAACCGTACACGATCTTGAAAATCTCCTTATAGTGACCTACGTAAGTGTATCATATTAAGGTCGATCTGTAACTTCGTTGTTAGAAAGCCGTCTAATTGTATTGACCGGCAAAACATAACCATCTCTTGCCGAAGGATACTTTTTTGGATAACATTGTACTAACTATCAGACTGCTTCGGTGGCGCAGTTGACGGTATGATTGCAAAGCTGAGGTCTCGGATTCGAATCCCGGGTCGGGCAAAGTGGTATTGGATTTTTCTCTTCATTATCAGCCCGAAGTTAGGAATTTGTGCCCGATATCACATCGTGGGATGGAAAACATAAGGCGAAATTGTGGCGAAACGTGGTTGTCCTGGTTGCATGTCTACTTATGCCTTCTGGATAAAAGGTATGAGTTTATGTATGTATGTATATTCTATCAGGAATTGTATTCATTTTGAAGTGAAATTTAAAAAATAAGCAGTATCCAGCTAACGCTAATAAGTGCGTCGTGGCCTGTTGGTAACGGACCAGACGCGGCTGCCTACATATTCACGGTGGTCGCGGGTTCAAATCCCAGGGCACACCTCTGACTTTTCGGAGTTATGTGTGTATTGATAGTCAATCACCACGCACTTTAACGGTGAAGGAAAACATCGTGAGGAAACCGCATAGCGTAGCGATTTTAAAAAAGAATTTCTACGGTATGTAAGTCCGCCAACCCGCACTAGGCCAGCGTGGTGGACTATATGGCCTAACCACTCTCAATCGATTCTCTCGATTGTAGAGTAGGCCCGTGCCCTGCAGTGGGACGTACATGGGCTGATATAGATAGATCCAGCTAACACTAGGTAGAAGGTACAAGAAATCCGCGATAAAATCCGTAAAATAGAGTTTTATCTCAATAAAGATCGAAGGAATTTTTATTTTTTATGACCGCGACCGTAAACGAAGCCAGATGGTAGTATTAGTGACTTCAGACACAATGCAACTAAAAATTTCGCAAAAAAAATTGTCTATTTTTTTTGGTAATTTTTTACTTATTGTCTTGTTTGGGTGATAATTACATAGTTTTCCTAAAATAATGATGTCCACCTTTTTATTTTTTAAGAAGCAATGGTACGTTAGGTTTTAAATTATTATTTTCGCAATAACTAGATATTTACTACCCAAACATAACGATTTTTAAAAAATTGTAAAAAAAAATCTGTCGCTTATTTTGCGGAACTTTTATTTGCATTAGGTCTGTCACTACTAAAACTACCACCCGGCTTCGTTTTCGGTTGCAGTCTTGATATACCCGGTATATTTCATTTTTTTTTTAAATATTTTTTGTGATAGGCTCGCCCCCTATCACATTATGGGACGATATATGTCCCAGTAGCACCTATGCCTACCCCTTCTGGGAAAAAGACGTGAGCTTATGTATGTATGTATATTATAGCCACAGACACACGGCCGTACGGAAGCGTGGATAATTATCATTGCAGTTTACAAAACGCGGTCTAATTGTTTTGTGCGTCGGGCCTCTTTCACTTTTTATGCTCGTTTTTGTACGACTAACTCCCTCACGCGACCCGTGTATGCATCTTATTATAGTGAAAGTTACTACGACTGTAAAGAGTATTTAATTTGGAAAAAATAGACGTATAAAACCTTAAGCTAAGTGTTACTAGGTCGTGAATAAATTATTCAAATAGTTTCAAAGAGGTTAAGAGCTCTTACTAAATGACATACACATACTCTCTTTGACTTAGTCATCGGTTTTGTTATGGATTTACTCTTTTTAAAACTAATACGGGTTACGACAACAGTCCACATACATTTTGAAATTGTCGTGGAGAACTTTCAGATAAGCCAGTTTCCTTACGATTTTGTACTTTTATCATAAAATAAGCAATGACTTGTGAACACACATGTAAATTCGTAAACTCAGAAGTGTGCTTTAGACTAAAACTTCCAACCACACTCCTGGCACTCTTCACTTACAACTAATTTATCGTCTTACCCTCTCTTTCACTAAATAAAAACCTAGATTCATGTCTGCAATAACGAATACAGTCCAAATTGGATCGTGAACGCACAAATGCAAATATGCATTGATGTACAGTGATCCGGTGTCAAGATATCGATTTCTGCATTCGCGTCAAGGCACGTGTGTGGTTAATCGATTCCCTCCGCACAATCGGTGTATGTTTGTACATACGACGCTAATCGATTAAATTGTTGATAATTGCGCAAGCTGTACTGTTGTTTAAGCAACGCTGATCCGTTTGTAAGATTTATTCGATAGTATTTTAATGACATTAGTATAAGTAATTTCAACGGATTTATAACGAGCTCAAACAATAAAATCTAATGGCGTGCTTACAATTTTACATATCTCTAGTATATGGTATATGGAAGAACCAGAAGCTTCCGCCATCAAACATTGCTAAGTTTTAGGACCTTCACCAATGATGTCCATACACATATCCATGTCCATACTGACAAACTTACTGCTACATATGATTTAATCTATCCAAACAAAAAGTTTTAACATAAACATACATACATACATAAACTCACGCCTTAATCCTCGAAGGGGTAGGCAGAGGCGCCACCAGGACACCCACATTTCGCCTTGTATGTTCCGTCCCATTATGTGATAGGAGGCGAGCCTATCACCATATCGGACACAAATTCCTGACTCCGGGCTGATAATGAATAGAAAAATCCAATATCACATTGCCCGACCTGGGACTCGAACACGAGACCTCAGCTTTGTGACCGTACCGTAATACAACTACGCCACCAAGTTTTAATTTACATAATTATAACAATTAACCCTACAATATTACGCAAAGTTATCAGCACCGTGCGTCTGGTGTCGAGTGGCGAGCAGCGGGACAGAATAGGAGCGTTCAGCTGAATGTCAGCGCAGGACAACGCACCCTAAGTGGGTCAGGGTTAGGGTATATCCTACCCCACCAGGAAATTAAATTATACTAGCATCCTTCCATTACCCGCTATATAGAAGAACAAAAATTATCCGCCCTCAAACCTGTCCACATCTAGAATATGTGTAAATGTATTGTTGTCTTCCGGTATGAAGGACATTGTAGCCAGAGCGACTAGTGGACATAATGAGACTTAACATCTTATGTCTCAGGATGGCGAGCGCAGAGAAATGCCAAGCATTGCTTTGTAATTCTTAGTATTGTTTGGTATTGCTACTGCCCATGAGTGGTCATATCGCATACCATCAGGCGAATGGCATGCTCGTCTCGCCATTCATTGTAATAAAAAAAAAATATATACCAAGTTATCAATACTATCTGCGTATCTACGCTGACATATTTAGTGCCAAATAAAAAAGATTTTCATCGGGTTAAACAAAAAGCTTACATTTAAGACATCTTTACGATGAACCCGACAGATATTGCGCAAAGTAAATAATACAGTATGTCTGGTGGTGAGTGGCGAGCAGCGGGATAGAATGGGAGCGCGTCAGCTGAGTGTCAGCACGAGACAACGCACCCTAAGTGGGTCAGGGTTGGGATATATACGCAGATTGGTCACTTGAGATTTTGCGGCTGGCCTGCGGGATTCATACGAGATAATTAGAGCAACGGAGTTTGGTTAAGCGTATAATGAGGTATGTTGCGGCTCGGATTATTCCCTGGTTGTGTAATTAAAATCGTATTATCAAATATATATACAGCTATTAAATTTAGATTGTTTAGGGATTTGCTTTTAAAAGTTCTTAACAAATATTGTTCAATTTTATTACCACAAGGGATCCAGCCGGTCATGACACATGTGAACAGATTGGTCTGAAAGGCTTAAGAATATTCGACTTTGTTCATCTAACAAGTTTTCTACTATCATGTACTCTTTAACACTAGAGGCGAGTGTGAATATTCTATCACAAGTAAAATTACCAGATTTAGTAGCATGCCTACAATCAAAATATCAAATGTTTGGAACATTTCCTTTCTGAACGATATGTATGTATTAAGTATAACTACCTTCTGTAGAAGTTTATAGGTATGTGTGCGAATGTGTGAGACTGCGATGTTTTATCGCGATGTTTGAACACCTAAGTAAATTGTGAAATGTGTTGGAATTTCAGTCTCCTCAGCCAGATCAATGAAGCACGTTTTATGATTCCCGCAGTTTTACGTTCTGTCTAATATAATATATTAACATACAAATATATGCTAACAACATTCCGAATTTTTATTTCAGAATGAATAAAATTGCTGAAATTGTGGATCGAGTTATGTTTATGCCTTGTGTAATATGTGTAGTCACGTCTGAAGTCTGATAGTGGGTAGAGATGAAGCGTTTGCACCCATTTGCTGGTTTATATAAGAGATACAAAAAATAATCTTTATTGGAATGAAAGAATATGAATGATTACTCAAGTCGTGTATCGTATTTCTCAGAAACTACAAAAGTCTTTTCGATCCCCCAACATCTCCAATGACACAAACATTAATTGTCTTAACGCGGCGATTTTTTTCACAGCTGGTATTTTAGGCAACTGCACCACAGAGTTTGTTACACTCCTATACAATAGTTAACCTAACTTTGTAAACTATCGTCTAACAAATCAGGAACTAGAATACATTTTAAAACTAAGGCCACAGAAATGGTCGTTTTATTTACTAGAAACACTGTGGCAAGTAAAAAGTTCGCAAATGCCGATATACAATTACCTTTCAAAGTTTCCTCGCACGCCACGTTCAAACTGGTAGCGGCTAATCGTTAACGACTAAACTTTGGTTTGACGTGTTCCGAAGTAACACAGACGTGGGGAACTAGTAACTACTGGCTAGTTATCGGAGCGGTAGCTCGTAAAATATACATACAATACAGTGTTATTATTTATCAATGAAAAGTGTTTTATTAACATGGGAGATGACCTAACAGAAATTAATTCGTAAAACGAGTAAAGAACGCTGGTGTTCATTCACCACATCTTGGTTCGATCCGATCAGTGAACAGTTGCTATTGGTAAATCTGTCATTGTGACTCAATCAAGTGTAATTGGAGTAGGCTGGTATGTTTATGTTGACCAGCCAGAGAGAAATCATCGTCCCTCGGTGGTGGAAACTCATTCTAGACTACATTGCTCACTTAACTACATCTTAGGCACTTAGTCATGCCAGTGTAAACGAAGTAGGTACTTCCGTTAGTCAGTACGCTTAGATCTGCTGTATAAGAGAAACGGAGTGAAAGAAAATTAACGGTTGGCTTGAGCACAAAGAACAGAGGAAATTATTAATATACCAAAGGAAGTCCAGCGCTTAATATCCTCCTCTAAGGTGTTACACTGCAAACTGTTGAAAAAGGCTTAAGGCTGTTGACTGTTCAAATATATAGAAATTATGTATGTTGTAACGAAGTTTGATTTCGTATTCATTTATTCGGACGGATTCACCGTGTACTACGTGTGCCGTTTGGCATGCGTGATTTGGGATTTTATGTTGACACTCATACAGACCCGTGACTTCGCTTAGGAACACCGCAATTCAATGTCTAGTATCGATCAATCAAAAATATTCATTCAAATTTTTTAGAAAATATAGAGCCACGCTGTTGCCAGTCATGACTCAGCATGAATGGGCAGGATTTTCGGGGGCTGTACCACTGTCAATCTGAAAATCGACGTCAAGCGGACACAACTTTGCTATCGCGTTTTGTTTGATGAGTGAGATTGCCGGATGCTCAATACCCCTTTCCTTTTGCCACCCTTTTTTCTTCCCGCTCCCGGGAGGGTAGATTTGATGGGCCGGCAACATATTCATGATCCAGCGTTGTGGACGTTCATGGGCGGCAATGATCACCTGACATTAAGTGACCTGTTTGCTCGTTGGCCGGACCTATGCATTTCTTAGTAGTGTGTATGTTATGAGATGTTTTTAGTAGATATTTTCGGAAAGAACTTAATCGAAAAATAAATCAATGTTTTCCCAGAACCAATACGCTTTACCCGATAAGTCTATTGAACCGGCAATGGTTTATTTGATTTCGAGCTGAACTAACATGGGCCCTTTAATTGACTTTGCCACAAATCACACGAACCCTGCAATCAAACAAACAAATACACTTCCAAACTGGGTTTATTAGTGGATCGTACGTGATTACGAATTTCGTACGTATCCACACAATGTTGTATGTCTAAACGCCATTCTAATCTTTATTACCTTTGTAATAGAGTCAATAGCCCCATAAAATGAAGTATTTAAATTGGTAACAACCGTAACTGGGCATTTGAGTTTGAAGAAAGTCAACGCAGAACGATCAATCGTATGTCAGTTTTAAAGGTACTAGTTAAGGGACTTTCTAAAACAATACATATCCCACCATATTAGTAAATGGTAAAGGCATGCTGTTAACAGTATTTCTTAAATGCAACTGGGCTCTGGGCTGGCCTTGTGACTCGAATGCATCTGGATCATTGGGCAAATATCGTCACCCGATACCTGATGGTCGACGACGTCGCAGGAGACCTAAAAAACGCTGGCGAGACGACCTGAATTATTTCGAGCCCATGGGGCCTAAAATTTCCTTAGAGCATGAATTGTGGAGGAAGATGGGAGAGACAGTGGGAATGAAATAAGTTATTACAAGAAAAAGAATGGTGTAGTTTTTGAACGTTATGACCTTTGCTGTTGCGTTTCGCTTATTAATAAAGATTTTTGGAGAGCGTATCGGCTTTCTAGGAAATGTTATATCCGCACGAATAAAACATTTGTTGAAAAAATCTTGAGTTCGAAGAAATCCCGTTTTCGCTTTCCGGCTTAATTATTCATTAGAGCGTCCTTCCTCTTCTCTTTTTGTCACAGCAATCAGTGTCTTAATGGTAGCCGAGAGAACTTAGCGATACTTACATTAAAAATCAATTAGAGAATAATAAAATATCAATTACAACTTTTCTCAGGAGATCTATCTTCCATTAGAATACTCACAAGTTCTATAATTAATTAAACTTCTAAAATGAATTTTGTAAAATCCATCCGCCAAAGTATATGGTCTCCGTATAGTGAATTAAAGTACCTAAACAGCATATTTTATAAAGGTTAAATTAAATACTAGATCTAAAGAAGACATAAACAGCTAATACAGATTCAGAATGCATACTATGTTTTCATCTTGATACCTTTTTTCCATATAGCGAGTCAGAACTATGAATAAAGAGGCTGATGTTTTGAGTGCCACATCGATGCAAGTTTGTGCGATCAACAAATATTTACTTTCGATCTTGATGGAGCTGAAAAGTTTCTAGTAGTCTTTAAATTCCAAAAATAACACAGATTGGCAGATATCTGTATTCTTAAGAAATATGTATGTAAGATTACTGAAGAATTAAAACCATGTGTGAATGTTTACCCTATATCTCCGGTGCTTTTTCTTATAGCAATATTTTTTTTTCAACAGCGTCTAGAAATGCCACGTGTATACTTACCCTTACTTTATTCACAATATTCGCCAGCTAAGAAGCTGGCAAAGTGACACTTCATAAAGCATTTTGCTTGCCTGTTTCGTAAGAGCTGAGTTAAATGTCAGAGGTCTTCGTCCCACGCGGTTCTCCGCAGCGCTAGCAATTAGCTGGGCATCTATCATCTGTAAAGGACAAGATTGTAATTGGGTATGAGTTGATTGTAAGAACGGTAGAGAAAATGTTTTGAATATTTCAGTAATTTTTTTTGTGCTAATTATTGATTTTGGCCTGAGTGATTTGTCCATGTGGACTTTTTACACCACTATTGCAGGAGAAATAAGGTATTGAATCGCTTATTACCTAAATATGTATAATTTCTTCTCTCTGTACGTAATCTTTTCAATACATTAACACAATGATATTTTGAACGAAATGCGAGATCGAAACGCAACGTCAGACCTGTTACTTCACGACGGTTTTCTGTAAGGTGTGTTTGGAATCAGGCGATTTATAGTGCAATCAAGGCTACAGCTTTCGACAGTTCTATTTTAAGGGCCAACTACCAGGAAATTGCGGCGGTACATGCGTATCTCGAAGCCTTGCTTAAAATAGACATTGTGTTACCGCGGTACTTTAGACCATATGACGAAGTAGTTTAAAGTTTAAAAGGTGACAGCTATACCTATTTAATACTTATTGGCAAAGGAAATTCCTCGAGTTAAACGCCAAAGCTATATCTTATATCATGGCTCTAGTGTTTCACAGTCATTTAGTATAAAGATATTACCGCCGAAATTACAACCATTGCAAATCCTAGCACCCAGATCAAAAGTACGCAAACACTTAACACTGAGCACTGAAACAGCAAGTATCTTTCGTACTGGTGGTAGGTCTTTCATAAGTTGTACCTACTCGTATGTACCACCGAATCCTCTATTTCTCCCGCCAAAAAGCAATGTAAGTGTACAGTGGTGTTCCAGTTTGAAAGACATTGTAGCTAGAGTAACTACTGGACATATTGAGACTTAACATCTTATGTCTCAGGAATCAGTATGGCGAGCGCAGTGGAATGCCAAGCAATACTTTGTAATTCATGGTGTTGCTACTGTCCATGAGCGGTCGTATCGTTTACCATCAGGCGAATCGCATGCTCGTCTCGCCATTCATTCCCGATAATAAAAGTCTTAGGGGTCATTGCTTGTCTTCAACCCTTAACGCAACCATTTAGTATTGAAGTGTGTCGGTTACGTCTCGAATAGAAGCTAGTTACCCGGAAGACGCGTACAAACCAGGCGTAACTTTCGCTCCGATAAGCCAACTGTATCGCAGGCCGCGCCGCCACTGGAGCGAGGCTGAATCGTTAATTAATTGAAGGCGTGGTGGATCTTGATTCGGTTAAAATACTATTATAAAGGTGTTTAAAAGTGAATTTGATGGAATTCGTGGTGCTACTGCGATGGGTGTTACAGGATGGATGGAAGTGATAATGACCAGATTTGATGGCAAATATCTGGAGAGCCTCCGAATAGATGGCGGAATATCCCATCGTATCGAAACGCAAGATTAATAGTTAATTCCAGCTATTGATTGTTTCAATTATTAAATGACAGCAATCATTAAATCTAGTTAGAAATTCTCAGAGACTTATAAATTCTGAATTTGGACTGGCCACTGTTTTAATAAATCCTATTAATCTAATATGGCCCAGCCTAGTGGATTAAAGCCTAACACCACAAACACAATTTGGACAGACGCGTGTGTAGCTAAGCCCCTTAATTCTATAGTCTAAATTGTTATAAATTTTACCTCTTTTAAAGTCGCTTTATGTTCAACTAGTATACATAATATACTAGTATATATATTAGACACTAACAACAAAATGCATTATACTTAGCGTGGGCTTTGGGTTTAAAGTTTTAATAAACCTACAGTTTAGTGAGTAATTGCGAATTCCTCGTGGATATATTTATCCCTAATGACTGGAGGATGTTGGGCAACAAGTGGTAATATTATGAGTAGTCTACCCACGAGTCGACAGTCTAATGTCGCACAATATTGTGAATTAACTTGCTTGATTAGACCGCAAATTGTTCTGAATACTACTTAACATTTGCAAAATTATGTTTTAAAGGTGATAAATTGCAGTGATATTAAGGTAATCACATCAAACGTTCCAAAGAGTTGAGTTCCAAAGTTGAGTGCTGTGTTACTAGCTAGAGCAAGTTTGCTGGACTTATGTATTTTTCAAGAAACAGTGGGCGACTTTTAGTTATTACTGTTTCCTGATAAATTACTGTTTCCGGAATGGAAGTTGAATCCAGATGAGACCTACCTACTTGTGGTTTGAACCCTATATTTAAATAAATAAATACACCCAACAGTCACGTACTCATAGTCATAGGCCTGACCCCACATTAAGATCTATTAAGTCTTGTTACGCAGGTATCAGGACTACGAAAGACTTTTCGGTCTCACAAACACCCAGACAAACATTTATCTTGGTGCGGGGATCGAACCCGCGGCCTCTCGTTTTACAGTCGGCGTCTAACCATCTTCGCCATGGAGGCTGTTGTATATGACGTACGTCTAACTGTGACACTCAATGGTTAGTACAAAACCTCGCATTTCATTCCCGCACCGACCCATTGCGAATTTTCTTAATGTCTCGATTTTGAAACACACTACAAAGCGCCCCATAGTAACCGTTATTATTGCTACCAACTGACAGCTTATTGCAAAAGGTTTGCTACATGACTTACACGTATTATAAGCGTTCCAAAACTCAGTTACAAGGCTTTTTAGATATATAGAAATTCTTAAAAAAACATGTGATACTATGTCATGGCGCTTATATTACTCTATTCTATAATAGTCGTACTATAGAAAACATTTCGATGACATTACAAATACACTTGTTATATCGATAATCAAAGTTTCTTTTCTGATAGGTATCACTGATCACTCTTTCAGCGAAACCATTTTATACTTTTTAACTGCTGAAGTATGATCTCAGACGTAATTTGACATTTAACTTTTAAAAATTGCAAATGAGCAAAATCACTCTCAAAACTCAAATAAAATCACGACCCTCATTAAATTCACCTCGCTTTAATGCTCAAAGTGAAAGAACTAAAAGTTGGCGAAATTGAAATCTGCATATTTGCCGTTTCAGCGGAGTCGGTAGTTGCACCGAGCTAGGCCCGACTTATCGAAGGTTTAAGCTGCAATCAGGTCAGGGACACTGCATACGGCAAGCGCCAAAGGTTTCCACCACTGGCGCACCGGTTCAGCCGTTTCATATTGTCACACAGGTCGGAAGGTTACATGTTATTAATATCTTACGTAAGTGTTGGAAATGAGAGAAATGTTTTAGTTGTGACGTATAAACGAAATGTATGAATCTGGATTAAAAAAGAAAACACAGGTAAATTACATTGAAATCGCACGCGTTGAGAAGTAGGTGAACATTTTTTATTGCATTGAATGGCGATACGAGCTTGCCATTCGCCTGATAGTAAGCCATATGACCGCTCATGGACAGTAGAAAAACCAAACAACACCTTAAATTACAAAGCAATGCTTAATATTGCTGTATTACACAGTGGTAATCTTCGTCAAGCAGATTTTTATGGTAATTGTTGAATGGATTGCACCGATCTAGGTATTGTGGCTGTGAAACGCAAAACCAAAGCTGATCAAGTGTGTAAGCACACACAGAGTTAATAAATCATTTGACAAGAAGACGCTAACACACGAAGCCATAATATTAATTATGATGTAGAGCCCAATTAGAGTAGAGTTAATAAAACCATTGAGAATATTCAAATGATTGATTTATACGACTTTTAAACAGTTAAAAACATAATATAACTTTACACACGAATACATCAAAAGGTAATAAATATTAATGACAGACAGATACAAGCGAATTTGTGCGAATAACACGAACCTCGATATTCTTAAATCACCGAACAGGCGCAACACACATTACGTTAGCGACGGCCGTGCAATCGTTAAAACTGCTGTTTTCTAATGAAAGTGATTTTTTATCGCATGTCGAACGTTTTCAACGTTATAAATTTATCATCACTTTTGATTGTAGTTTCCTTTTCACGGTAAAGTGTGGTAGAGTCATCTATATCTTCTGCTGAGTGTTATTAATATTTGCACCTTTTACTAGACTGCAATGTCAATTTTCTACCATCATTTAATAGACTCTAGCTCAATTCTGTTAAGTTTTGGGATTACCACCAAAAAAATATCTAAACATCAATAAAATGACCATCTTTGGATCACTTATCATTTTACTTAGCATAGAAAGTAAGAAACATTTGACTTCTTTAACTTTAAATAACCTCAAGATCTTACCCAATGCATTGTATATGATGACACTCACCCGGGTATATTTATCGAAAAGCCGATAAAAGTCGTTAAGTAGTTTTAGAGTAGAGAACGCTTTTAGACGAGACAAGAAGAGACAGTAATAGAAGCGCACTAAGTATAAGCCGAAGATATAATTACTCCCGCTTAACATAGAATGGTTGAATCTTCCTAACATAAATTATTTGTGTGTCAGTTTATAGCAATATTTCTCAAAGTGGGGATAACTATTACAGACGCTGGATATTTTAGAGAGGAGGGAGCAGATGGCTTTGTTTGAGATTAAAATGTCTATGAAGGGATGGAGATATAAATTATAGCTAAAATAGTCTTCAAATGGCCATTGAAGAAGTGAAATTCACAATATTTAAAACTGATTATAACATTATGGGCCTCGTCATATGCACGCCACATTTTTCTGTCCTATACCCAGCTGATAAAGATAGATAGATAGACAACATTATAGTTCAATGTTGTCTATTGTCGATTCTTATTTTAGCTTCTACGATGTCTTAAGTCAAAATTATCGGCAAAGTTACCAGACGAAACCAAGCTTTAATATTGTTCAAGCGTTAAAAATATAATATCATTTATTCAAATCACAATGTCCGGTAGAAATAAGCTTAAAGGTATATTCTGATTACATCATGGCTCTACCTCTCATTAGTGAGATGTTGTCTTTGTCGAATATTAGCAATATTTTGCTTCGAAGCACTAATGTCATCATTGTTTAACTGCTAGCCAACTGTGAGATCCTTGAAGCTATTGTCACAATAGACAAACCAGTTATGTTTAGCTTTGTTTTAGTGCGAAAAATATGATTGACCTATTCTGGGTTTAAATAACTTATTGGAGAATTATATCACAGAAAAATATATTCTTAGGAAGCCTATAATAGTCAGTCAGTCATGCCTCCACCCATGAGGTTGAACGAAAATCTAATAAAACTGCAGGATGTACATTGTACATAGGTCACATGCTACAGATTGCTGTGGAAATCCTGGATCTGTGGCAAGCAGTGTGACTGATGATGATTACACATAAAATGCTCTATACAAATCTGACAATATAGACAATAATATGAAAATATCGATCAGTCACCTATCTGACTTACAAAAGTTCCCGAATATCAAGCATTCTTAATCAAATATCCAACATTTCATTTTTGATAAAAATGCTCCAGTGCTGACTCAAAGTGGGTTAAAGACAGGTAAAAGGGAATCAAGAAACCATCAAGCCGGATAACAAAGGTTCAGTATTTCGCAACGTTGCGAGGTGGCCGCAACTCGCTTAGAGCTTTGTCGGTGAACGCTCATATAGACGTGTTTTAATGGACGATTTTGTAATTCTACAATGAAGTAGACGGTGGTTTGTCCTTTGCTAATGTTTTTTGGGTAAATATGACCACATTTAGTTTTATTTGATTGCAGTTAGTTAGTTTTTTGTTCGCTGAATTATTAATTGTCTTATCACTAAATATCTCGGTCTAAAACACAGGACTTTACCTGTATCACGTAGGTAGTTCTTTGTATATTTTATCAGCTTTATCAATTATAAATTTTCGTGTACCACTCCCAGCCATATCTTATTCAAAAGCGAAAATAAAAAGACGGGCCTTTGTTAAATTTTTATTACGCCATTGTATAGAAGACTCCTTGGCTAGAGATTACTAAGGCCTCATTATTATAACTCTACCATTGTTCCGAACACAATTATATCACAATTAAATACGTAGAAAAGCATCAGCCCTGTGAAATTGATGCGGTAAAGTTAATAGTTAGTTTCCCTGTGGCTCGTTATAATGTTGCCTAATCGACAGGTTAATGATAAAATTTTCGATTTCCGTTTTTCGCATAATCCTACGACAGATTTTTCATTTTGCTTTCCATTGCTTGTCCATTTATGAAATTTGAAAGTAATCGTATAGAAATCGAGCAATGGAAGGCGTATCGAGAGTTGTGATCAATTTATCGTTTATTTTATTGGTGCCGGGAAACTGCCGGCGAGTCTGTCACCTCCACGAGCAGGCAGTAGCGGTTTCGACCGCGAACCGGACGGACGTGAAACTGCCGCTCGTTTCGCCCGCGATCACATGTGCGCGACATTTTTGGATTGATACTGTAATTGTGTTGTGGAGTTTTTTTTTGTTGTGTGTTATTATTGAGTGTGTTGGATAACTGGTGGTTCCTGTACGAATAAAAGGTTCGTGTTTACTTTATAAGCCGGAAGAAGCCGGGCTAGACAACGCCTCCGTAGATTTTTGTAAGCTCTACCAGTACATTCAGCTCCTTGCGACCTTTCCCAGGGTGTGAGACCATCTGGTAGTCTTGCTTTTTCGTATGACCTTTGAATTGTTTTTGTTTTTATTAACAGTGTGGATTTTGTATCGACGCAGAAGGTATTTTACATCGTAAGCGATAAGCTTATGACCGTGTCAAATGATATGTATATTTGAATTGATCACCTTTAAACAGCCTTTAGAATTAAATTCGGTTTATTAGCATTATTAATCGTTTGTGTGTGAAGCACGAGGTCATGGGTAGGTAGAAAAAACATATTGTACGGAAAATGTTGTTGTTACACTGAATCATCAAAAATAATAAATTTAATATTGTTAAAATTTAAACATATTCCTTCCTGCATAAAGACAAAATCAGTTTCCCAAATATTTTCTAGTAGATCATTGAATTATTCTTCTTGTAACCAATGTTAACGTCATTTTGCAACATTCCAAATCTATGCAAGATTTGAATGTTGCAAAATGATTCGGCTTATAATTTTACGACCAATCCGCCTGACGTCAATCCTTTCGGAAATCATGCAGTCCCACGCAAATCAGATTTTTCTTATCAAAAACTCATACACGATTACATGATCTGACAGTGTAGAACATACAGTATAAACACTGTTTTTTGGTACCCCATTGAGCCGAATAAAGGAATTTAATTTCTAACTGTTGCTCATAACATAAGCAGTAGCAAATAGTCCGTAAATAAAACAACGTTAAATCTGAAATAGACATATGATTTTCATTAGATTTGGCCACGTGGAGATAATGTATCTTGTTTATCTTAATTTTTTTTTGTGGCGAGACGAGATATATATATTGTATATTTTTATTTTTTGTGGCGAGACGAGCATTCCATTCGCCTGGTGATTACTGATATAATCGCTCATGGACAGTAGCAAAACCAAACACCATGAATTACAAAGCAATGCTTGGCATTCCAATGCCCTTGCCATGCTGAGACATTCTTATGTCTCATTAAAATCTTGATAGTTTGATTTTCATTAGATTTGGCCACGTGGAGATAATGTATCTTGTTTATCTTAATTTTTTTTTTGTGGCGAGACGAGATATATATATTGTATATTTTTATTTTTTAGTGGCGAGACGAGCATTCCATTCGCCTGGTGATTACTGATATAATCGCTCATGGACAGTAGCAAAACCAAACACCATGAATTACAAAGCAATGCTTGGCATTTCAATGCCCTTGCCATGCTGAGACATTCTTATGTCTCATTAAAATCTTGATAGTTAAATTATACTCGGATACAATAAGAAGTGATCATACCCGTGAGAGGTGACCATCTCATCGTTTGATACTCTATCTGAACTGCTTTGCGAGGAACATCAAGTGCATTGTAGTGTTTATGTATGTATAGATGAAATATTGTAGGTGTGAAATTTCAGTCATGTATGTCGCTACGGACAATCGACTAGTTTCTGTAACGGTTGTGGATATACTTCCTTGATTTTTTGTGATTCCTTAGGAATATACAAATACAATACACAAACGTATATTATGTTACGTCTAATTTCCGCCAATAAGCGAAATAATATGAAAAAGGTAATTAAAACTATTTTGGAGATATTACAACATTCCCACCTTCGAATTGCACGTATGCACAAAGTAGTTGCAAAAAATACCTTCCGAGGAGCAAGTTCTCCGAAAGCGCAACTTTTCGCTTGCGAGCTTTATTTGTAATATTTCTACAACTCGTATTTCACACGAACAATTTCAGTAACATTTCAAACCTTGTACACACGACACATAACCATTAACACAAGAAGCGAGCCACTAAACCATAGGAATTGGTTCACACATCGATCGAATACATTACAAATAAGGAAGCCTGCTCGCCAACTGGAGCGTGACAAATACGGTAAAACATTTTTAAAAAGTGGTAAAAAACATAATAACCGTTTGATTGAACTGTGGGTTGTACAATCCAGTTGTGTATACATTGTTGCAGTCAATATATTAATATAACCCGTACTAGGCCAACATAAGTGCGTGGTGGCAAACCTCTGACTTTTCGGAGTCATGTGTGCATTCATGAAGAAAGACATCATGAGACCTGCATACTACGAGTATAGCGATTTGAAAGAATTTGTATGGTATGTAAAGTCCGCCAACCCGTACTATGCCAGCTTGGTGGACTATATAGCCTGACCCCTCTCAATCGTACTGTCGATTGTAGGGAAGCCCTTGCCCTGCAAGGAGACGTATATGGGCTGACACAATATGGGCTGAGACGGTAAATGTTAATTAGCAAATTGAGATTTGAGGTGGCAGTGGACAGAACACATAGCGCAAAGCACTGATGGCTGATAGGACCAACAAGTTCTCGAGTAGAGGGTACGTACCAACAACCGCAGCCTCGAACGTCTACTTTCAATATGGACAAACTACAAGTTGGTAGACTTTACATTTGTAATTATTGTAGATAACTCTACATGGATTTCTTCCTTCGCTGATAAAGCTATCAAAATTAGGTATTAACACACACTTATATACGAAAAGTTTAGAGTGCTCCATGGGATCAAACCCGAGACCACCGTTTTCTCGGTCCCTTCCGGTGATAAGTTTTTCCCGAGGTGCTATCTAATATTAAGCCTTTTGCATGGATCAGGAGGGTTGTATGCCTAAATGTATGTCTATCTATCGTTCGATCACATTATAAAGGGTGTCCCAAAATTAACGCAAGATTTGAATTTGCCGCCATTTATGCAGTACAGTCTTGCCAACCCTAAAAACAAAATAAATCGACAGTTGACAGTTTAGGGTTAGTAAAAATGGAGCGTTACGCAATAGAACAACGTGTCTTCATTGTTGAGCAATATTTCAAAAATAATGAATGCTTGGCGGCCGTAGTTCGAAAATTTCATACAAAATATGGTCGGAATAGTGTTTTAACTTCGTCAACTGTGAAGCGATTAATTGAAAAATTCCGAGAGACAGGATCCGTGGGAGACGCCAAACACACTGGTCGTCCAAAAACAAGCCGTTCAAATGTCAATATAGAGGCAGTGCGTGCGAGTGTCGGTGACAATCCAGGAACCTCAATTCGGCGTCGTGGACAAGAATTGCAAATTTCAAGAAGCTCTCTACAGCGTATACTCACTAAAGATCTGTGTCTCCATGCTTTTCCAGGTCGTGTACTCTCTCGTTTCGGTGATCAGAATTGGCCCCCTAGATCGTGTGATTTAACACCATTAGATTTCTTTTTATGGGGATATCTAAAATCACAGGTCTACGTCAACAAGCCCACAACTACGCGTGCATTAAAGGAGGAGATTCAACGTTGCATCAACGAAATTCAGCCACATTTATGCAGAACGGTCATGGAAAATTTCGACAAACGAGTGCGTATGTGTATGCAAAGCCGCGGAGGCCATTTGCCCGATGTGTTATTCCATAAATAACCCTATCCTATGTACTTTATGAATCAATAAAAAAATTACAATCAAAAGACTAAAAACTGTGTTTTCTATTTAATTCAAATCTTGCGTTAATTTTGGGACACCCAATATATTATTTATAATTTGATTTAAGCTAATACAATCCCACAAGAGCATTACTCATAATTGTAATACGTCATTGTGACTCATTACTAAGCATTAAAGTGGACATTTATGTATCCTGTATCCTATTAGTTTGGTTTCCTTCTTATTTTATCAATGCAATATAGAAATAATTGAATCTTTAAATCTATACATATAATTCATTTGCAACTGATCGATGTCTGAACATTGAAGATAAATGAGAAAACCTAATATGAAGGGTCTGTATTAACGTAATAGCATCCAAAACAATTATTTTAAGTATTTTTGTCTGTGCGGTTGTGCGCGATGAACTCAGAAACGGCTTAATGAATTTAGCTGACACCCTAGATTAACATTTAGGCTACTTTTTTCCCGAAAAATTTAGTGTTCCCATGGAATGAGCCAGGAATTCCGATATATTTGTTACGTTTTTATACTCAAGGGGATAAGATGGGAGTGGATTACATGCCTTGAGTGAGAACGAGACGGGACGGACGGGATATAACGAGACGGGATGGGAAGTTTCAAATAAAGTTAATCACGCAGACGAAATTTGCGGGCACAAGCTTTTTTTACAGAAATTGGAAGATGGGAGGGTCAATTATTTCGTATATGAGTCACTGACATAAATTATCTCTTGGAGCTAGCTAGTGTACGTCAAGCCAATTTGTAGAAAAGTTCCGTTGTCATTTATTTTGCAATTCACTTGGCTTTTGGATTGCGACATGCATATAATTTGTAGATCTTAACGGATTCGGATTTATTTTCGGTAAAATAAAAAAACCAATCATGCAAATTTCCATTGTAGCATATTTCGTACTATCGAACATTGTTATATTCGCTATTGGAGATTATTCCCCTGCAACGCACGTCATGGTATTTGTAACCTGATGAATGGGAATCCTTGTTTCCAAGTATGTCTCCCTCTGGTCAATGCATAGTCAGGTTATTTATAATCTTATGGTCGGTAATACTTCCTTCCAAATATGTTAATGCCCTCAATTCTTTCGTTGTGACCAAGTCTTCCATGATCAGATCGTCTTCTTCTCATATAATTCGGAATGTTTTCGATCTTATATTTGTCTATCACCTCTTATCTCCGTTCAACTTCTAGTCCTTCTTAAATATAAAAAATTATAGAGAATTCTAAGAAAATTCTTGAAATACTCGAAAGTAGCGTGTAAAGTAAGTTCTCACGACGTAGTTGAACGACCTCTCGGTGTCGGCCCTGCGCCCTCCATGCTGTACTAGTTATGTTCTAATAAAATATGTAAACACGCGTTTGTCGCTATACCATACTGGGAAAGAACGGATGAATGCTTTCTTATTTTCTGTGTGTTACATTACATCCTGTGTGAAGGACGATATTTACGTAAGATTTTGAAAAGAAGATAATATCAGTGTCTATGGAGAGATGATGCACAAAATTGTATTTGATATACAATTATTGAAACTGGCTGTAAAGATAAACTTTGGCGTAAAATAAAGTTAGATAATTTCCAACACCTTAACGCAGAGTAGGTACTAGCATATGATCTGATCAACAGCCCAACGTATTTTTTTTTAGTTCTAATTTTCAGAGTTTCTTGATTTTCGCACCTCGCCTTCTGTACATGTTTTGTAAGTAATTCATTGCCTGTCGGAATAAGCTACACAAATTACAGGTAGTTTGCCTTCAAGGTGCAATACCTTCCATTAAATGTCCTGTTATCAGTTTTCATTGATCCGAAAAAAATATTCATCGCTCTTCGTAAATTTATTTTATTTGTTTCGTACAACATTTAACCGCCTGTAAAAGGCTGCGGTTTGCGATCTCCGGGTAAAATATTTATTGCCAACATATATTTGTACCGGGCCTTTGTATCCATACACGTGAATATTGTATAAATGAATCCCACGACACTTGAATCATTCCCGCGGCATGCAGTATTTATTATAAAAAATTAAACAGTGCTTAAAAAAGGAACGATTATTTAGAGCCTTCGTGATTACTCAACAAAGATGAGTTTCAAAAACACAAAATGAGATCCGTCACATACTTATTTGTTCCGCTGCAGAGGAAGAAAAAATACCGTAGAGTTTAAATAAAGACTGAGGCAGTCGCGGTAATTACCGCTTAAAGAGTTATCTCAGCGATAAAAAATATGAACAAGTTCTGGTGAATTCGGTAAACCACGGCAAAAACTAAACGTTTTTACATCGCTGTGAAACTGCGCAGCGGTTGAATTGTTTACGAAAATTACTCAGAAATAATCAAGGTTTTAAAATAGGTATATTTTATAGCTATTTAAAATATCTCGCAAATCATGATCAAAGTATAGGATTTCACTATAAGTTCACGCTTAAATCGGCGTAGGGGTTGGGAGAACTGACATTCGTGCCACCCACAGCCGAGCTTTTGTATTCCGAATGTGACAGGGGCATAAATTGATTTCATAGAATGTCCCCTGAACATTTATTTATTTAACACACACGCACACACACACAAGCATTGTATTTTTTTTTCTGACGTCACTTCAGAAGGCGCGTATACGAAAGGATACATTCTGCACGTTAGTCACCTCCTATAGGTACTACATCACCACGAATGTATGGTCAGATGACTAATACAGGTTTAAAAACTTTATTTTATTGTGTGGTCTTATTTGGAGATATTGTTTAAAACCGCATTTTATTTAAATAAGGCTTAAAATACCTACATTGGCTTATGTTTATTGCAATGAAATTAGTTTGTTGAATTGGTTAAATAAAAAATGTCATCGGTTATAAAATGACTAATATTTTGCCTGATACAATGCTTCTCGATTCAATGCTTTAATATACGCCATTAAATTGATAATATTAAACGTCGGTAATTAATTTAGTCATCAATGAAATACATATTCCTCACCCCGCGCTTAGACAATGTCTTCTATCATAAATTCGTGTATTATAAAAGCTATGCGAATCCAGAATCCAGAGCAGAAACGCCGAATAATTATTAATTGCACTAACATTCGTCTCGGTACTCTTCTATCCTTTTGATTTTCGTTTTACACCTGCGCCTACTTGGCCACAATACCACAGAAGCTCCCAAAAACTTTTAAATTTAAGACTTGTAATAAAAGTAAGAGAGGCGTATGGAGTAGCTTGGGAGAGGCCTATGTCCAACAGTGGACTGCCACAGCCTGATAATAATGATGATGACGATAAATAAAGGTAAAGCACCACTAACAGTCACAAAATAGTAGGAGCTATATAATTTAAAAACTTGTTATTTGACGGGTAGAAATGGGATTTTAAAGGACCTTTAAGCCGGTGATATGAAGGTTAAAACGTAATATGAAAGTCCTTATTTTTAATGACATTAATATGAGTACTTATTTTATAACATTTAAGTGAGAAAGTGGTTTTCTGTGGAGGTGAGATAAGCGTATTAATGGAAAATAGACGGTCGGTAGCATATAGACGCATATGAGTAATGAATTACGTAAGCCATAACCATGTTTTTATTGCAGTTTAAGTAAATAAGTTTGTTAAAAACTAGAGGTTCGCCTAGATCTCTCAACAGAGTGATGTCCTATTCTAAATATACAGGGTATATCAAGACCGCGGCCGAAAACGAAGCCAAGTGGTAGTATTAGTGATATGAAACACAATGCAAGTAAAAATTTCATAAAAGAAATCGTCAAATATTTTTTTGACAATTTTTACTTATCGTCGTATTTGAGTGATAATAACATATAGTTTTTCTAAAATTATGACGTACACCACTTTATTTTTAAACACGCAATGGTACGTAAGGGTTTAAATTACTATTTTTGCAATAACTAGGTATTTACTCCCCAAACACGATGATTTTTTAAATACTGTAAAAAAAAACCGTCGCTGTTTTTGAAAAATTTTTGTTGCATTGTGTCTGTAACCGCTAAAACTACCACCTGGCTTCATTTTCGGTCGCGGTCTTGATATACCCTGTATACATATAATAGAGCTCTACCACATTTTTTTCGGGACGATTTTCGTTTAATTTGTTTGCTCGGAGAGGTCTAAAGCACTGTCTAGCCACATTTGTATAAGATAAAAAAAATGGTCAGTATGAATTTCGTCTATGGCATAAGTTGATATTTACATCCCATATTCATTCTTACTGAAATGGACATGAATACTGAAAAAGTTTGTTTCTGACCAAGCTTTGAGTATAAAGAAGCAAAAAAGAAGCTGACGTGTGTTATTTGTTATTCGATTTTCGATCATATACTTCTAGCATTAAACGAGAAATTGATTACTCAGCTGTGTAAATAAAGCGTGGGAGTTGACAGAAAATGTAATCTCCATAGTCCGATAGGATTTTCGTACGATGCCAGTTTAGCAAGACCTATCGGCTGAGCCTTTAGAAATAAAGCTCGGTGCACATGAGAGGTTTTCTGAATAGCTCTTTGTTAACTAACCACATACTTCATAAGTTTTTAATGGCTCTTTTAAACATTGACTTAATTTCTACCGATAGACGAGACACGTCATAGAAATAAAGTGCCCCGTATTTTAAAAGCACACTGCAATATTACATCACTTACCTGGTATGTTATTAAAATATTGAAACTTCAGCCGATTTGCTTTCGGTTTGACGGCGAAGTTCAAAATAAGTTGCTTTTAAACGTATGCGATAAGGCGTACTGCTCTGTCACTGTCACGAAGCAAACTGATTCATTTGCGGTGCATGCACCGCAAGTATGTGGGACACATTTTGTGTACTAAATGTCTTATCTAGTGTAACATTGATATCGATGCTTTTAAAAGATGTTTTGGGAAAGCAAAAACCAACGCAAAACAATCATATTTAAGTTGCCACATTATATTATGTAAACCCAAGGTTGTCTTAAAAACAACTTATCAATGTTTTTTACACTCGGTATGTTTTTCTTGTGCTTAAAATTAATTAATTTCCTAAAAGGATAAATTTATGTACGCTGCGGAAGGCACTTAAGTTAAAATACGGTTAAACCCGATCGAGCAGAAACATATTTTAACTTTCCATTAAGAATTTAAAATTATGTTTTTAAAAACATCAAGAGACGACCATGGAGGTTTGTTTAATTCTTCATTTAATGCAAGGAAAAGATAATAAGGAAATTCTCGAGTTTAATAGTTTGTCCAATGCTAACCGTTGTAGGTTATAAGAAGGTTGAGATATCCGAAAATAATACGTAAGAGATCCGTGCCTGATAACGATTCTAAAAACTAAAAAAATAAGGAATTCTCAATGACTTAACGAATCATCCCTTTCAAACCATCTGTTACATGGTCTTATCCTTCCGGGACTGCACTATCGTTACTTTATAAAATCTTTTTATAGCAATAAATTTATTAATGAATTCTCTCTAATGTTAGCATTCCGTGTGCTGAAAGGACTACTTACCTTGTAGCCCAGCATTATACCGCGCGTATATCTTAAGAGGGGTCTAGGTAAATTGGTCACTGGGGCCTTGAACGTAATGGTGTGGGCGTATTATTTTGAAATTTTCTGCGAGCACACAGTCGGCTCATGTGTCAGCTGTTACATAAAATATGTGAGAATGTACAGCCTACTGTAAATAATTTTTAGGAGTATATTTTATACGTACACTATTTCCTTTCTATTATGCATGCGCTTACATCTGGCTTTCCCAATTACATGTCTTTATTTTGGAAACTAATACCTTTTAGGGCTGATTATTTTATCGTCAGTAAAAGTTCACGATCACATTATTACCTGATTGAATATAAAATTGACACATGCGATCTCTTTATGAATACAATTCCAATTTAAAGTTTACTTAATTAATTCTACAATCTTAAAACATCAACCTTTATTCTAATTATAATATACCAGTGAGAAATTGTTAACTCTTATATCTCATCGATAGCATACGTCACCACGCGAACAATAAGGTCATAAATAAATCTATTGATATTAATCATAGGTGGCAAACGGCAATCGACAATATGATAAACATTGGCATTAAGTAGTAAATTATCCAATCTATATTATCGTTATCAATCTGTTTTCGTGAGTCATGTGTGTTATTTCGCAATAATTAGCACTTTTATCATAATGCGTTTCGAATAGTAGTAATTATCGCACTTCAGCTGTTAATCGTCTTGAAGATTGTTAGCGCGTGTTTGGACATAATAATAAATAAATAAATACACCCAATAGTCACATATATACATAGTCCTGACACCACATTAAGATCGAGTCTTGTGTCTTGGATATCAGTAACAACGAGAGACTTTTCGGTCTCACACACACCCAGACTCGAAACAAATACATATGGTTCACCCAAACATTTGTCTCGGTGCGGGGATCGAACCCGCGGCCTCTCGTTTCACAGCCGGCGGTTAATCAACTGCGCCGCGGAGGCTTTCCAATAGTATACGAGTATATACCCAACAGTCTTTGTTCCGATCTTATTCTGAAATACAAGTCTTGTGTTGTAGTATCAGAAACTAAGATAGACTTTCGGGGCTCGTAACACTCAGATAATTATAAATATTTCATCATCATCATCATCATCATTATCAGCCCTTGCATCCACTGGACATAAGCCTCTCCCATAGCACGCCACTGAGCTCGATCTTCAGCCCATCGTCGCTCCACCTGGTTGGAGGGCGTCCTACACTACGTTTGCCGAGGCGCGGTCTCCACTCGAGAACACGTCTACCGGAATGTGACCGGAGCACAAAAATATTTATTTGTGGAATACACAAAAATTTGTCTCAGCGCAAGTATCTACGTCTTAGGCTCTCTTTTCACAGATAGTTTCATCGCCATCAAAGTAAAATGTCTTCATATCTAGACTAAACCTTTAACCTACTTACTATGTCATCACCAGTCATTAGAATAAAGAATTCAAAAAACTCTCTTCGTTTCCAAATCCACAATGTTTTATAGAATAACCGCATTCTGTTCACCACAGTCGACCTATATTCCAGTATAGAAACACGGCAATAACTATACGTCACGTTAGCCGCGCGTTTGTTTCAATAGAAATAAAGAATATTCGTTTTGTGAAATGTTTTAATTTTCCGTTTCGTTTTAAAAATGAACTTTGAGAGAATTTGAGTGGTTTTGTGGTGTATAACGTATGCTGCTATTTGTCATGTGTTATATTCCTTGTTCTACATTGATAAGCTTATATTTATTCTTTTGCACACAAGTATTTCATGTGTATTTAATATATTCATACATAATAATAAATTCATTAGTAAAAACTAAATTCTATAGAGTTTTTATTTATTAAAAGTTCATTAGTCTTTTTCATGTGATGAAGTTGTTAAGTACCCCATCATAATTGTTTCAAGTAGCTGGAAGTAATTGTTTATTACCTATGATAGTGTTTCTGGATAGCATTGCACCCACCATCTATCAGTTACTTCATCGTGCCCATCAAACATAATATAAAGGATAAATAAATAAATATATTAAAATATTTTAACAAATATTTGGTATTATCTAATTCGTAAACCACAAAATATCGTAGACCCTTAATTCTTTACATTCAATTAAACCGTCTCAATTCAATAATTATACAAAATAATACATTTCCTCTTGATATTGTCGATTTAGCCGAGGTAACAGCGATTAAACCCGTCGAAACTGTCGCGGCGTCTGTGCCGTGAATTCTTAATGAAACAAACACAAATTGTACGAAATACTCCGACGCATACCTGGAAACTTAATAACGTCTGTACGTTGTCTATATTCTATTTGGGTTACAAATTACTTTGGAGTTCATCATGAGTAATTGAAGTGTGACATTGAGATAGGGTACGGTAATTGAAATCTTCTTCTAAGAAGACAAATGAGCAAGCAACTAACGTGAAGAATTGAATCTCAACACGATGAGGGGAAAATTAGGTATTTGAACTAATGAATGAATAAATCTATGAATAAAATATTTAAAAACACACGAACAATTGCAGATCTGATCTTAAAAAGAGAGGAATAAAACTGGTGTTGCTGAAAGTTGTTATTGCATCTTCGGCGTCTGTAAGTTAGATATTTGTTCAGTTGTAAGGGATTAAGAAACGTTACTTCACTTCAATTGATCTATCTATCCATTCATCAGATCAGCATGTTGAACTACGGCTTAAAATCCTGTTATAAGAAGTGGAAGTAAGCCTGTATATACAGACATGTCTAGAAAAGTATTTAGTCACTGCGTGTCCGTGGCTAATTCAATTGTATGCACGCTAATTAGCTACCAGTAGGCTGCATAGTGCATACGATACAATTGTTCCTTACCCTTCCGCGAATGAAAAATATTTTTGTATAGAAAATAATGTGCTAAATACAAACGATGCAGGCAGTTTCCAATAAATCAAAGGAAAGTACTTAAAGAAGACCTAACTTGTGGACTTCAAGTAGCTGAGGTTTGATGGATGATAAAGTACTTTAATGTACTTTGAGATGAATGCAGTCCATTATAGAATGATATTTAATATAATCGAGCCGGTCTGCTCGGTATCAGATATACACGTGCTGATCCCTGCTCGCAATGCACTTGGGTCGATCATTATAGCGGGTGGATTGAATTCCGATATCCCTTACGTGCTATCGACGATCATTATGGCATGAAATGCACTTACTTTGTGTGCATCTGTAAAATCGTGATCATAATTATTACTACTGTTGAATAGGAAGAATTCAAGAATTCTTCCCCAAGAATCCCCATCAGCGACTTTCTGCTACTGCTAATGGAGGACCAAAAAACAATCAGTGATTATATAAACTTACAAAAAGATTTCTGCTTTTACACGAACTATAACACACACAAAGATAAACAGTTTAGTCAGCAGAAACTATTCACAATATAGTTCGAGCTTTTAAAACCACTTAATGTAGCGACTTGGAGTTGCCCACCACTTAGCGACCTTGTTTCAAACTTCGCGCTACAATGAAGCACTTACGAATGGTCGGCGTTGACATCGCCGTCCGCAGCGATCGATTCTCTTGTTTACTCAATGTTTTGTTAAATAACGGCTTTGTTACGTCTATCTGGTTATTCAAATGGGAGGATATTGTGTGTCGCCTGAATACCAAATAGTAAAATTGAAACCAAGTGATGTAACGACTTTTTGTACTATCTCGATAAAAGAAGCAGAATGCATGTGATACTGAGTGCAGTCTAGAGGCAAGAAATGATAGTCACGTCAGTTGCCACAATTATGCGAACTTCACATTAAGCTTCTGTGAATAAATATTATTTATTTATTTGCCTGGCGTTATGTCCAAAGCGGTGTATTCCTAGCCAATCTTTTCCATTGCCACTCTTCGGCGATTTGAACTAAGCTCATTATGATAATATCAGCAACAACTTTCTTATTTTGTACTTTGTAGGTATACATATTAAGCAATCATACTTTGTTTTCGGACGGGCTTGTTGACGAGATCCTTCATAGTTTCAACAACCTCTAATTTATTTCCAGCTGGTTCAACATTGTCGTTTGACTGTGCTATTAAAACAAACGATATGACACTCAAAAAAGATTGGAAGAGGTAAGACCACGTCAATTCGCAGTCGTCGAAAATAGCCCCACACACGCTAGCGGAGTCATTGACTTGCGAAATGATAGTGCAGTGAACCTGCGTAGGAATACGTTCGGAAGCTTAATTGTTTTCTTGCATTCATATTCGCGTAATGTACACGGTCAAGTGGCGATTGGGTTTCATGGAGTTAATCGTGCTTAATTTGCAGTATATATTTAGCTCGGCTGAATTGATTGCTTGGTTCTTTGTGCTAACACAAAGAAAAGAGCACGTTGGAGTAAAATCTATCAATAATTTGGAGAGAATACTTGGGCTATGCATTGAAATAGATTATAGTAAGAAGTGGAATCTCTGTCAGAATAGTGAATTATATTCCATACCAAATGTTTTGTGAAGATAACCTATTTTATATAATATGTTTAATCGCTGCCTTCTCTCTCTCCTTCTTTTAAATCCATCCCATGGTTGTCTGTAAGACGTTGCTGTAGAGCGATAAGACCACCATTTGTACTTTTTTGTTGTTATTGTTTCTGTATTGTGTTTTTTCGTTTGTAATTGTGTACAATAAAGATTTAAATAAATAAATAACCTTGCTTTCACATAAATTGTATATTAATTCATTCTCGATACTTATTATCATAAACAAAACGTACATTAATTTGACTTGTCATAAAGTCATGACCTCGATTTGGGATGTTTTGTTCAAATTGTCGCCATTTATGTCTTCCCTCCGGTAAGTCCATCCGGCGTCTGACCGAAATTTTTTATACGGAGTCACACAGTTCAGCGATCGTTTTGATTGGTAGCAGATATAGGTTTATACACTACTTACAAAAGTAAAAATGGCCTATCACACTTTGACATTGGATTACTCCATGAATATCAATCATGGGGAAACAAAATCAAAATTTTAGTAACTTCAAAACATGCTCTATAAGAGTAAAAGTTTGGATTTTTTTTTTCTCGTTGGTTATCCTACGATTGCTTAGCAACCAAGCGTGCAATCAAGAAATAGAGATCTGCTAAACAGACATTTCAAACTTCCAATTTTAAGTTTCCGAATTTCTTAACAATCAATGTCAATACAGACTCTCAAAAAACACCAAAAAAATGTATCAAAAAAAAAATATCCTTTAATTTTTGTGAGTAGTGTAGTTTCATAGAACTATTGCATTATAAATTATCCTTTAGCTACCTCACTATGATCATATTTTATACTTATCAAAGACTGTTGCGCTTATTTGTACTTCTATAACCACCTTATTATAATCCTTTAATAGCGGATGACATTGTTGTTTCTTTGTATTGCATTATAAATTATCCAACAACCTTACTATGATCCTATAGTTATTAATACTCATCACAAGAACAGTAGCATATATTTGGCCAAGCGTGAACAAACATACAATTTGATGTTGTCTCAAGGATACGAGTGCGCAATATCCGCTGATACTTTTGGCCGACGAAGAGCTGGCGTCTCCTTCAATGTCGCTTATTGTTGTCAGGTAAAAGTGAATTAACCTTGGACTTGTTTGGGCCAAAACTGGCGCATTTGAGCAAATACGAACGTTTTATTTACGAGTTGTAAAATATAATGGTTTTTGGAATAATGAGTAAATTGGCTGGCAAGAACGAACTGCTGGATTAAGAGGCTCGTACCAAGACTTATGCTTCTCAATCTTGTTTAATATAATAGTTGTTAATCGCATTAGGATTAAAAACGTCGCGACGAATAGTAAACCTGAGAATAACCTAGAATCTAGATATAGCAAATATTGTTAATTGAAATATTTGTCATTTATATATTTTCTTTTGTGCAATAAATAAACTTTTTATAAATAAAACTTCTTTATAATTATGAATACAAATTTCGAAGTTGCGTGAAGTCCATCAACCTCCTAAGCCAATGTGATATATTAATCTCTCATTCTTACTTTTGTTGGAGAGAGCCTTTTACTATACTTACTAGTCTATGATACAATTGACTTCCATCGTTTAAACCATCGCATTTATGCAGAAAGGTATTACCTAGTAATTAATCTCGGAGCGCTACGTTAGACCGTCATTTCGGCCCGGATATTGCTCTGATAATGGCAGTCATTAAGCTACGTCAGGAAATTCTGATAAGCCGATATTTTAACTGTACGTGCAAAATAAAATCTGTGTGCAATGTACATCTTGTCACTATTAAAAGCTTTCATTTAACTTGCAATAAAAGCTTTCATTTACCTAAATGAGGTTTTAGTACTTTATAAGTGTGTAATATAATACCAGCCCAATATACGTCCCACTGCATGCCACGGGCCTCCTCCACAATGGAGAGATCGATTGACAGAGGTTAGGCTATCGTCCAAGCGGGCCGAGTGCGGGTTGGCGGACTTCAAGTACCATAGACATTCTTGAAAATTTGATGACGTGCAGATTTTCTCTCGATGATTGATCTATAATTATACACATAATTATATTGTTCATAGGTTATTATATTGATCGTAGGTTCATAGCCTTCTGCTAAATACGTCATTAATTAAAAATATTGTATGAAAGATGGCGCCACTTTTTTCAACTCCTTTTTGAATTGTTATTGTTGTATACACGAGGCCAATTTAATCCACAAGATTTTCATTTCCACCGATGTCTGTTGTTGGCAGATAGTTGCCATAATGTTATAAATATGAATGCCTGTTTTTGTGCAAATATTCTCCATTTGTTTTTCTGTTCATTGGTTACTATATTTAATAATTACACTACGCCATTGGCAATAATATTGTGATGATAGTCATTTTGTTGTATGGGAAGAATATAATGAGCCCTAAGCTAGTATTTTGTAAATCTTTGTATGAAGTAAATACACTCAAGTAACTTTCAAGCAATGTCATTATCTAACTTTTCAGAATAATCGGTAGAATTTCGTTTTGGGTTATAATGTTTGTAATAAAAACCAGAACATGCTTTTGTTATCCAAATGGATAACTTATTTGCTCGTTACCCAAAAAACAAGCGGCTCTCAACATTTCTCCGAAGCACGATTAAATTATTAAATATTTTTGCTACGAAATGTTTCTATACTTATGGGTGACTTTCCTTACCTAACTCAACCGTACCAAAATCACTTGACCAATAACACTATTCTTCATTATTCTTCTAAATTATCTATGAACTGCTCTGAATTTAACTGCGCTGCAACCTCTGTATAATTATTGTATTGTAAACTTGTTTTAAAAAGAGCAACGCTAGAGTTTCTTGCCCGTTCTTCTCTGGCGAAAACAGCCTTGTGAACCGGGTGGTAGTGGAAAAAAGTGACTGAATCTAAATAATGTATGACATTTCATGGGTTCAATAAATATTTTCATTTCATTTCATTTCATTTTCATTTCATTTCATTTCATTTTCATTTCATTTCATTTCATTTCATTTTATTTCATTTCATTTCATTATAATAAAAATCCAGGTACTGAAACCCGAAAACATTAATAAATAAGTAATAACGAGTGCTCTCTACGGGATTACAGCCGAAATGCGAACGTACCTCGAATTTCGCTAACAAGCAAGGCCCCATTGAAGCCACTAACTAGACTCAATCGCTGTTCAAACACAAACTAAGCATTAATGAGTTACTGCGAAACGCAATACGAGGGCTGTTTTATAAGGAGTTTTTGTATTTAATTTTACAGTACTCGTAAAACCTCTTTGGTGGCTTATTTGGTGTACTAGCTCTTAGCAGCTTGTGCTGGGAACTCTAAAGCCTTAGTTTCCATTAATCCGCTTTAAGTGTGACTTTTAGGTTTGAAACCGTTTATACATTCCTTCCGGTGTCCAAGAGCTCATCTGGGGCTCGCTGTCAAAAATTAATGACGTTTTGATGACGTTGCCCATTCTTCTCTAATTGTTTCCGTTGTAAAATGTGATCTGTCAAAAATGGACACCTGAAGGGCTGTATATGTCGCCTGGGAATAGAACTTGTGCTGGGCATTACGAAAAATTTGATATTAGGATATAAATAAACCAGCCAGAATGTATTGGTCACTAATATAGGTACATCTTCGTCATCACTACACGCATGAGCGATTTTTTTTTTATAAAACATTGTAGACAAAATTTACTTGTTACGTCACGGATATCAATATCACAAATATCAATAAAAGCACACGTTTATTACATTCATGAAAGCTAATATAAATATATTCCGACTATAAATAGCGCCTCAGAAAAATACGAGCAGTAAACACGACTCAATCTTCTTTCATGCATCTCTATAATCGTAAACGTACGTACCTGTCACGAAGTCGACGTACTCAATATTCTGTAGGCAAAGACTGTACTGAAATTTGCAATTGACCTTTGTATTTCCGTAATATCAAAGGTCTGTATCCGACCATGAATAATAGTAATTTTGTACCCGAGAAGAGTACAAAAAAAATATACACATGCATGGTTTTTTAAATTGCAATGAATGGC
Organism: Deilephila elpenor; assembly: GCA_949752805.1. NCBI lineage: Eukaryota > Metazoa > Arthropoda > Insecta > Lepidoptera > Sphingidae > Deilephila > Deilephila elpenor. The sequence continues at coordinate 14,600,910 of OX457096.1, read as the reverse complement.
GAGACGAGCATGCCTGGTGATAAGCGATAGGACCGCTCATGGACAGTAGCTAAACCAACAACATCATTAATTACAAAGTAATGCATGGCATTCCACTGCGCTCACCATCCTAAGACATAAGATATTAAGTCTTATCTCAAAATATTTGATTTTTAAAATTTTGTATCAATAAGTGATTCTACTGCAACTGATGCGAAATACCATAAAATTACAGTACCTACTGACTGACGGATTATTCCATTGCCAATCTGCAATTCAATACACAATTTTCCCAATACCCAACCTCCTATCAAACCCCTCGAGGCCAGTAGTAATGCAGAATTCGCCCCTCGTTTCACTCCATGTCTAAGAATTCGTTGTCGGCTCGTTTTACCTACATTCGCGCCTCGTAAAGGGATTGGCCAATTCTCTCGCGGCCTCTGGTCGACGACTTTGGGCTTTGGGAATTACTGTTTCGATTCGACCACCTAGTTGATTGAATTTTATTGTAGGGAAGTGGCAATAAAATTGACGGTGTGTTGGTATAAGTTCTGTAGTTTTTTCTATTTAATCTGTTTTGTCCTGTGGTTCCGATGGAGTCTCACGTCTCGTTTGTTCTGTTTATAATACGAGTACATTATAAAGGAATGTTTATATTTACGATTGTATAAGTAAAAGAGAAACTTTGTATAACATTTATATTACAATGAACATTGTTATAAAATCAGAAACTTATAGATACTATATCATTTGATTGTAACGTTTTAATATTGACTTTACTTCGAAATACATTGTCCAAGAACAAATTCTGAATACAAAAGCAAGCGACAAATTCATATTTGAGTTGTTACAAACTTTCATAAAAATATGTTTTACAGTGAAATCAGTACGCAGGGGAAAAGCTTGAGGGAATATAGCTAAGAGTATTATAACATTATGTATTTTCACAGAGAAGTTCGCTAGTGTTATTTATGTATGAAATAAACTGTTATTAAATATATAATATTTTAAGAATACTAACCAAATAAATCCTACTGCAGAATACTGGCTTTCGCCACAACTGATGAGATTTGCGTTATTTGGCTTGCTGGTCTCGGGCAGGTTGCATAGATGTTTAAAATTCCTGAGAAAAATTCTGTAATATGCAACTTAGCATACTATGACTATATTATAAGAGTATTAAACGTAATATTCATTATATGTTTTAATACCTATGAAACGCTGCCCTTTAGATTCGTGCCCTTTAGACCGTTCTTTCACTGACCGGTGAGCTGACCTCGCAATCCTTCCTTTATTTTATTACTAAGTAACGTTTCTCCCTATTCATTTCTATAGGTAGACACGCACTACTACTCCTGAAACGAAATATCTAAATACACACATTACATATCACCGAGTCAGGAATTTTTGCCCGTTATGGCGATAGGCTCGCCCCCTATCACAGCGTGGGACGGAACATACAAGGCGAAATGTGGGATCCTGGTGGCGCCCCTGCCTACCCCTTCCGGAATAAAGGCGTGAGTTTGAGTATGTATGTATGTACATACCACCGATCCAGAAACACAAATAAACAACATGTAAAGAACGCAAGAGATTAATATTATAATCAAATCCGCGTAGTAGTTCAGCGTAATCTATAGATATTAAAATCGTATTGAAATTTTGCTGTGGGTTGTAATACTATGACAGCAAGGCTAATGCGTTTCGCACTTCATTTGTCTGTCGCATGTCGTTCATCCACGACGCAGTTATCTTTTATGGAGCAACACTACGCAACACGGTAACATTAGGTTACAATATGTTATTTTGTTACTATTTGTTGAACCAGTAACATAAATTAACAAAATAAAACAAAGACTAAAACCAAAATTCTCTAACAATGTTATCGATTGTTACCAAATGTTGACTGGTTTTTAAAAGCGAGGCAATATTACTGAATATAGGGCAACATGTACTAACAATCAACAACACTTTGCTATCAGATGTTGCTGAGTAACAGTTGGAAACTTTGCTCCAGAAAAAGCAACTGCGGTGTGCATGCACCTTCACATCATTAACCTTTTGCATCACATTCCCTGCAAATGACATTATAAACGGTAACGCATACGACACGAGTCGTCGGTTTGGTATGCGTAACAAAAAATATACGGTGGGACTTAAATGTAAAGATAATTTTACTTAATGTACCAAGAAATCGTTTTTTGTTCAGGACTTTTTAAGTATGTATTATGGATTTGCAAGAAGTGAGAAACAAAACAGATATTAAAAAACAAATTAACAGAGATTATCCATTAATACTCATTACTCATACTTTCATGATCTATAAAATTCTTAGAACTTTTTCTTTCAAAAGAAATAAACAAGATTGCTCCCTAAACATTTTTATCCACTTGAAAGGAAATAAAAATTAATTGCCAACAAAAAGTTTCACCATTCCGGCGCACTGGACGTTGTTGACATTTTATTAAAATTTGAGTGAGCCGCTCTTAGAAGCCCTATTTTCATTTAAATTGTTCCTTTAACTGTTTATTATGCCGAAACGCTGTCATCTTCTGTGAAACATTTTAGGAAAATATAGCGGTCTTGTTAAAGGAAATTAAGTTTTTGAGACGCTCAATAATTCTGGGTCACATTGAAAAAGATAATTACATGCTAAGTAAATAAATGTGTAGCTCGCTTTTTCAAGAGGTTGACAGAGATGCTACGTACTTTAGTATTTTAGCCTTGTTCTGTAGCTAAGAGGCTAGCAACTTAATAGCATATTGAAAATAAAACAGTGTTTCTTCTTTGTACTCGCTCTATATGGATGGCAAACTAATTAATTTGCCATATGGGTCCAGATACCAAAATATCAACAATACACAGACAGATTTTTAAAAGCTTGTTTTTATCGCATGGAAAAAAATGATTTAACTATCTATATACATTGGCAATATTGTTTGTCATCTAAATAGTATGGAGATCGCTTCGTATCAAGTCAGGCTGCATTAATTTCATTAACCTCATCTGCAAATGTGAAAGCGATTTCATTGTAATTATTTTGATGTTGGTGTCGGTGCGTGTTTAATTGGGTCATCGTGGTGCGAAGTGAAAATACTTGTTTAGCGTCATTACCTTTAAGATTATTCCGTTTTTGTGAGGAGCCTTTTAAAAGTTTTCTGTGTCTTGACTAAATGATATTAATATCACTCAACTCAATGGACGATCTTCAGCTTTATTCTTCAGCTTCTAATTCTATTATATTTTGTGTGATATTCAGCTCTAACGGAACGGTACCACCACTTTGAAAAACAAGATTTATTATCGTATTTATTTTGAACATTAACACTGTCTAATTTTCCAAAAAATCTACCGATCTTCACACCAACATCCATTTTAAATTCACACCTGTGTCTCTTCAAATATTGTATTTACCGCTGTGTTCGCTTCTTCTCTCGTGTTTGTTCTTGTCGATTGTTGACCTTATACAATATATTATATGGTATATCCAGACTGTGACCGAAAACGAAGCCAGGTGGTAGTATTTGTTTTTAAAGCCGCAATGACACGTAAAGGTTTCAATTACTATTTTCGCAATACCAGGTATTTATCACCCAAATACTATGATTTAAAAAAAATTGCAATTTATAATATGCCGCTTGTTTTGCGAAAATTTTAGTTGCATTGTGTCTGTAAGCACTAAAACAATCACCTGCCTTCGTTTTCAGTCGCAGTCTTGATATATCCAGTATATGAACTTGACAGCTAATAAGGATAAAGGAGCAAGGAACGAATATCCCAATCCTCATACAGGACATCTGCAGATAACAAATAGATCAGCACAAACTCAACACTTTGCATACAATGTGAACTATTGTGTCGGTAAAGGTTACATCATTTGTTTCGTCGACTCATCAGTATAATGAACGTGGGTGCAGCGTGTGTTGACTTTAGTTTACAAACATTAGTCATTCAGCCTTAAAGAGGTCTTAGTACAGAGGTGATAAGTTAGAATGGAGTAATGATCTAAATGAGATCTCAGGGCTCTGTAATTTTATGTTAAGTGTTGAAAATTTGCGAACCATATTTTTTTATTGAAACGAATGGTGAGACTAGTATTCCATTCGCCTGAAGTCAGCCTTACGACCGCTCATGGACAGTAGCAACACCAAACAATATTAAGAATTACAAAGCAATACTTGGCATCCACTGCGCTCGCCATCCTGAGTCATAAGATATTAAGTCTCATTATGTCCAGTAATTACTCTGATAGAGAAATACACATTGCGGTGGTACTTACAAAGGCGGCTTCTCGTATATGAGACACCTACCACCAGTAAATTTCGCGATTACCCAGGTCAAAACACAAATGTTGCAGGAAGTCAAAACACAAATGTTGCATCTCATGAAAGTTGCAGGAAGTCACTGGTCGCAAGCGGCTGTCTACACGTCTCCATGGAAATCCTTGAGGGAACCGTTAACTCAGCAGTGGGCTTCCCGTGGTTGAATATGATGATAACTTCCTAAATAAAAAAATCTTATTTACAACAATGTTTATTACTAGATGTTCAACTTTTTTATGATCGAGGAAGGAAGGAGTAACTTATGTTGCTGTGACTACAACTTTATGAGTTTATTTACTGATGTACGGAACAAGAGTTTGTTCTCTGCCAGATGATGGTTCATATCACATTATAATTTTCAGACCAAAAATAAGCTTGAAGAATTCTGTGTGACAATAGTTTCATCTTTGTTTATTTCAAATACAGACATGAACTCATCTAAGGTATATCTATGTATTTACTGGTTCATATAATTTCTTTAAAGCGACAATTTGATGTTTTAACTAAACAACTTGCCCAGACATAGGCTCGCCCCCTATCACATCGTGGGACGGAACATACAAGGCTAAATGTGGGTATCCTGGTTCCACCTTTGCTTACCCTTTCTGGGAAAAAGGCATGAGTTTATGTATATAACTTGCTCAAACTTGAGCCTCTATTTTTAAGACACAATCTTCATTCTTTATCAAAAGTCAAAACTAATCAGTATCGGCGCTACAGACAGTAGTAAAGCGTACAATAGAAGATACATGTAGACAGGAGGTAGTGTTGTGTACTGTCTGTCACGGCGCGTACACACGAGACCTGTGTCAAAACTAGCGAGCCATTCAATACCGCACAATGGATGCTCTTAGATCTGTCACGCCGCTCTCCTACAGCTGACGCGGACAGGATCAGGGTGAATATTATGAAGGGTCGAGAGGTATTCATATATTTTTAAACAGGTACGATAAAGTGACCACGGTGTAGCTGATGGCAAGAACAGTACAATCCAAATATAAGTAGTATCCACCGGCGAAAGGTAATTCGTTTTTACTGGTCGACATGTATGTCGGCCTGTTCTAAAACGAAAACATACAAACTGGAATAAAAACGCGACGTATTTGCGTGAATCACCGGGCGGTTAGAAATATCTTGCCTCTAGCCATCGAGGCTTCGAAAAACTGACTCACCGAACGAAACGTTACGTTTCAAACGTAACAAATTAGTTTTTATTTCACGTCTATTTTCTGTGAGACTATGGTACCCAGACGAGCCGTCCTATTTGCATTTTAACTTTAACGAACTCCAGCAAGACTCCCACTTACTTATTAAATATCTAAAATATATTTTTTAAAGAAATTCGCAACTCCTTAAACCCTGTACAATACCATATTACCTACAACAGTCGATGATGTACTAAGATTATAATCACAGGTAACTAAGACGCTCTATCTCTCGTATTTCCATCTCACAAGTACTCCGGAACTGCAGATCCGGTTGTAACAGCCCTAGGCGCCGGTCGTGGACACGCTTACGTTTGCACCTGTGGATCTGTCTGCGCCTTTCAGAATGTTCTCGGAGGTTTGTTGAAGAGGGTTGTAAGTAAATTTGTTCGTCTCTTGTAGCTGGTTATTTTTGCTCCGTACATCAGTTTATGGGTGTTGGTTATACGCAAGTAGTGACAATATATTATGGGTAATTGATATGTATATGTTATATGTCCTTTTCTTTACTGTATCAGTTTTAGATCCGGTTTGTAAAATATTTTCTCTATTAGAATTTCGAAAACTGTATCGAGTCGTGAGCATAAATCTATGTTACGAAAATATGTTAGAGATCGTGGAGGTATTTTATTAATGATGTTCTGAGAAAAGACAAAAACGAGCTATAATTAAAAAACTTCAGTTACATGTTTGTACCTAGAACTCAAACCTGGAATATAACTTATGTATTAAGCAGCTCAGCGCCCAACTACGCTATCACTCAACTAAATTACTCGTATTACAATAGAAATAATTTAGATCAAACAACCGGGCCAGTGGGTGAGGCAATTACGAAATTATCGAATTTGGAAACCGTTGGAGCGCGGTTTGGTAAATCATTTGAAAATTTATGTTTGTTTCGAATGTGCGTAAAACAGATTACAGCGATATTAGATTAGTAACAAGCAAGTATCAACCACAAATCGCAATTATAGATTTGATTGGATTCCATCACACATGTCGTTAGGTAGAGCATTAAAATACGAATATTCTATGAGTACTCACATTCAAAGCAAATAATATATTATATGAGTAGTGATAAGTAGTCCGCTTTGAAGTTGAAACCCGGGGTAAGAGGGACGGATATTCAAACTTGCCGCAGCAATATGTTTTAATTATATATCGGACAAATTGTTTTGCGTTTACTATTGTAAAGTTAAATGCAATCGATACTCACCCAAGGTTGAATCCTCTGGAATCTAGCCCAGGGATTAATTGATTCCTTTCAAAGTTAGCTGAGTTGCCATTTAATTCGATCCAAGATATCATGAGTAAGAGCTTAAACATATTACAGGTACTAGATCTCTAAGGGGCACATTTCACAAACAAGCTACCAACTTGGCATACCTAAATTTGAATTTCTTCGCGTTCTTTGTAAAAAGTAAGATAAAATCAATTTAAGTTCTAACGGTTTGTCTTTTCTGCATTTCGATCTAGTTTTGTATTCACAAAAAGTAATGGAGACTTCTTTAGCTATGTGTTTTTTGTGCCTTCAAAACTTAAATGATAAGTTAAGAAGCAGTAAAGCTTTTTATGTTATACATTTGTTTTTTTTTTGTTTTCATTTGTATGTACGCTTAAAAACGTTTATTTTTTTGTTCTCCTCGTTAGCCTAGTGTCAATGAATATCGGTGGTGAACCTAGAGGCCCGGGGTTCGAATTCCCACTGCTCTATCCAGTCTCTTAATTTTTCACAAACAGAATTCTCGAGTGATGTCGATCAATCAAACTTATTAGGAAATCCTCCATGCTATTAACAAGAAAAGTTGCAAAAGTCGGATTAGTCAGTGTTCTTGAGTTAGGTCGCGTTACATTTCGGTGCGGGGTTACCGAATGTCGTCTTGGTGTTGCAACCCGGCTGCTTGCACAGCGTCCAAGGTTGCTTTCTGTTTACTGAGCTGTGCAAAATATCGTCTGCGATATGATTCGGCTATTAAATGGTTTTTGGGGGTATCAAAATCAAAATCAAAATATTCTTTATTCAAGTAGTCTTTTACAAGATCTTTTGAATCGTTAATTTCTGCTACCACCGCTTCGGAACGTGTTGTAGCTGTGAAGAAGAAACGCCGCAAGATACTCCCTTAGCAACACGAACTGTCTTTTTTTTTTTTTCTTTCTTTTTTTATAATACGTCCAATAAAATATGAGAGATTTTCTTCAAAATTGGCACGTCATCCCCGTTATTAAATACAATAAGTTATAATCAAAAGTAATATAAATTGAATAAAAGTAAGAGTAATAAAGTACAGTAAGTCTAGGTTTAGGGAAAAATGATACCGCAAACATAAACATCTGTTAATTTATTCGAATAGCATTTCAGCGTTTTATACTCCACTTTCAAAGAGCTTTCATATTATACTCAACATAGCCATTTGGTTATTTTATTGTCAAAACAGTATAATTTCCTCTTCAACACTCGAAACATCTCCGACCGTCACACATTTTTCGACTGCTTCCAAGAAACAGTTGAATGCTAAACAATCTGCCGAACTAACTTGTCACGTTCCGATCTCTCGAGATGAGTCAGCAGGCACCGGCAGGTACGTGTTGTGTTCATATAAAACTGCAATATATTTTGTATTGCAATATGATGTCACGTAATCGCTTAAATAATGACAATTAATTTTTTCTCGCCGATGGATACTCTTGGATACACTGCACTAAGCATCAAGTGTTTTCAAGTTGTCATGCTATCAAAAAATGTAATAAAGTTTAATAAACGTAATTGCAGACTTACAGGATCATAAAGACAAGGGTAACCTATATAATATGTAAATCTGCTTGCGGAGTTATCTTTTTGTTCACAATTTTCCAGTCCAGTCGAGTCGAGTTCGACTTCGTCTAGGGACAGCTATTATATTTTCATTAACATACCTGTTCTTTTTCTCAATTAAAACACACGGGAAAAAATTGCCAGATAATCTTTTCAGGGCTACAGGATTTATAACCAAGTACTTTTAAGATATATTGATGACGACAGTTGGTGTAATTTTATTACATTGACAAAACACATTAAATGCGGTAATGCAAGAAACGGTGTACGAATTTGTAACAACCGAAACGGGTATGTCAGGATCGTTTGTGGCATTCAATAGTCTCTGCCTAGACCCTTGGGATAAGCGAGCGTGATTGTTCATTGTGTAAAAAAAGGCTTGGTTTATTTACCTGATCCTTTTCATACCATTGCACAACCATTTTACAACAAACTTCCATTATGACAACATAATTTGATAGAGCAAACCACATACGTCATTTTCACGGTTCATTCGCCATGAATGGCTGACCCCATCCGGATCGACATTCAGACGCCATAAAAAGGCTTAATGAGGCATTTACTGTTCCTATTTAGGGCACGTATGACCCGATGCGATCAACCGTGAAATCGGGCTTGGTAATGCACTGTTATTGATATTGCTCACCGCTTTAGTCTGGTGGCAATTTGTACGGGTAATACATACTGAGGATCTCGGAATGAATCCGAATTTGTGTGAGTTTTGGTTGAAAAAATTGGTTCTCCACCTATCATCCTTCCCTTTCGTGAATATAAAACAAAGCCTAAAAAATAAGTTCACACCGAACAATTGCAAGTAAGGTCTAAACACCACAGAAGTCAAATATCAGAACCAAATGACTGAATGAATGAATCAGAATGAGTTCCGGTTCCAAATAAAAAGAATAGTTTATTAATGAATATACCTTTGTATCATTAATTCAGACCCTGGTTATAAAGTCTCCTTCATGCTTGCTGTAGCACAGAAGTTGTCCTAAAGTAGTTAAAATATAAATAAAACTTGCAACTATAATTCACCCATCAATTTAGTTCACATTTCATCTAAAAATGCAGCTTACAGAAACACATTGTTCGTAAATAAGTTCATCATCCTCATTACAGATGTCGTAAACATTTACAATTAAAAACGCATTGTTTAAAACATCAACGTGCCACATGCTCCAGATGCACTCTAATAATAGTTTTCAGGTGAATGTAAACCTGATGGAGGCGTGAGTCAGTGGTCAGTCACATTTGGTCTGACTCATGTCTTCATATACTTTATTGTAGTGTTGACTAAATTAAAAAAACAATTCCTTGTTCATTGTTACTTCCGTAACTGAATACTGTAGGTTTCAATTGTTGCTCTTATCGCTGTCGTCTATTTTTTCCCGAGTCTTAGGGAATGTCTAGATGTCAGGAATAAATAGGACTATTTAGTCCATCGTTCTGATCTAAACTGATACTCATGTTGATGGTGGTTTGAGATTCAAACGTAGTTTTTCTTCGTCGCAGGTATTTCAAACTATGCTATCTATTATCACGAATAAATCTAATGTGACAATTCAAAGTGGAATTATTTTGGGAATCTATATCGACATAACAAGCGAATCAGTTTACTACTTTTAATTTAATATCATTTTGTATAAGAAAACAGTATACATTCATTTTAATATACCTCCAGGCTCCAATGTAGTGCGCAATACGGCAATTGTCTCAAACCAATATTTATTTTGTACCACCTCGCTCTCTTGTATAGCAAAGCTGTTTGCAGTTCTCAATGTTTTCCTTCGTTTCGACAACGCCAGTGTACATTGCGGATTTTGTTTGCATAGTGGATCGCCAGGTCTCTTGGGAAGCGGCGATGTATGCTCGCCGGATTAATGTTGTCTTGTTTGTTATTGAACACAGGTAATTGAAATAGAATATTGTGTTTGGTTAATATAAGAAGTTCATGGTTCAATCGCTACACTCGAATGAATTGTTTACCGATACTTTTTGTTGGCTAAGGTATATCTATTTACTTTCAAGTAATTATTGAAGTGGAAAATTTAATTAGACAGTGATCTCTCCTATTGGCGTATTTTACAGGCTTTTATTTATTTTTATTAAGTAGTTAATGACTTCCACATATAAATAAATAAATAAATAAATACACCCAACAGTCACATACATAGTCCTGACCCCACACTAAGATCGAGTCTTGTGTCGTGGGTATCAGAAGCTACGAGAGACTTTTCGGTCTCACAAACACCCAGACCCGAAACAAATACCTGTGGATCACACAAATATTTGTTTCGGTGCGGGGATCGAACCCGCGGCCTCTTGTTTCACAGGCGGCGTCAAACCAACTGCGCCACGGAGGCTGTCTTATATAGAGTTAGAGGTAATTAAAAACCATTGAGGTCAATTTAAACTACACGAATAAGTCATCTAGACCTAGTTGGTATTACTGTATCATATAAAAAAATATATTAATGTTTCTACCGAGCTTGTTCTTATTCCGAAATATCGTTGAAAATAAGTTTCTCGCCGTGCCAGGCTCTAATTTCAGTTTTGGACAACATAATATGAAATTTCATTTTATTTTTAGTTCTAATACTAGAAGTAGATCTAAAGATATTCTACAAATAACTTTTCTAACACCTCCCTCACACCGGTACAACCATAGCTTAATTCGCGCCTCATTTGTCGTGTTGCAAGTAATGGCTAGTCCCGCGACAGATCTCAAGGACGTCGCGAGAACCACTGGAGCGTGCACTTGGCCAACCGGTGCTGACAGATCCGTAAACATGCCTTTCACAATTGTTTCAGCATATACATATTGTATATGTATATTTGTCTTATGCATGTACTAAGCTTAGCCATTGTAGCCAGAGTAACTACTGGACATATTGAGACTTAACATCTTATGTCTCAGGATGGCGAGCGCAGTGGATGCCAAGCATTGCCTTGTAATTCATGGTGTTGTTCGGTTTTGCTACTGTCCATGAGCGGTCGTATCGCTTACCATCAGGCGAATGGTTTGCTCCTCTCGCCATTCATAGCAATAAAAAAAACAGTTTAAGTACATACATACATACATAACATACATAAACTCACGCCTTTATCCCCGAAGGGGTAGGCAGAGGCGCCACCAGGACACCCACATTTCGCCTTGTATGTTCCGTCCCACGATGTGATAGGGGGCGAGCCTATCGCCATATCGGGCACAAATTCCTGACTCCGGGCTGGTAATGAATAGAAATATCCAATATCACTTTGCCCGACCCGGGACTCGAACCCGAGACCTCAGCTTTGTAACCGTACCGTAATACAACTACGCCACCGAGGCAGGCAGAGCAGTTTAAGTAGAGTTTAAAATTAGTACAAGTAATGGAGCTGAAACATATTATGAAACTAAATTAAATTGGTATAGTATGATGAAGAAAGACCGAATAAATTCTTTAGATCAACATTTACACGAAAAGACCACATTTAAGTTTTCATGGTTGTTGTTAAAAGCTTAAGATTTTACAACTTGCCGAATTGTTCTCTTTCAGACAAAATTTTATTCTTAATTCATTACTTTTACTAAATACAAAACACCTATTAAAGTCATCTAATTACAAACTTGCCGTACAATGCGCGGACAGTAAAAATACTTGGCCATTTTTTTTCTTTAATCTACTTTTGCAATCTACAATACCAGTACTGGTAAAATAATAAAAATACATTGTTATTGCGTATAAAGGCTTACGATCACTATAGAGGTTTTTGTTTAATTGCAGGTGTAAATAGCTCCTGCCGCCGCGCCGGGCCGGGATATGCGGTGAACGCACCCAGCCCTTTGTACTTGGTAAGTCATCATTATTATTTTTAAATTAATGTTAGCTAGGTTCTTTGACGTTTACATACACGTTCACATTACAAGGATGTGTGCCGACTGTCGCTACTTTAAGTAACGAAGATATACATTTTTTTTTTTTTCAAATCTCAATTCAGCTTAACCATGTGTTTGCATATTAGTCGAATGTATATGAATGTATGTGTTTGCATATTATTCTATATATCCCACTCCTGCCCGTAGCATAACATGCACCTTACCAAGCTCTATGACTAACTCATCTAATGCATTGCTATGTAGATTTTTGTCAAAGTGCCTTGTAACCAGGTCGGTAATGAATATCTCATCAGAATACGCCGCCGTGTATAGGTCTAATTGCGATCTCTTTGACTCTACGACGCATGACGGGTCTATAATACTGCAACTGATACTTCCTTATTCATAAAAATAATATTACTTTCATTTCCTCTCCTCCAACAGTCCGCTTCAATCGATTCAATCAACAATGACAGTTCAATGACTTGATCAGCTCATTCTAGACTAGACCTTTAGAAACCAATTAATCTTAGAAAGTATCCTTATTTGGTTTTTTACGTTTTAAGTCATAGTAATGAGCGCCGCAATGAATGGATTAGATAGATAACCTCCGTCTACAAACACGTCAACAAGTAGATGTAGTTAGTATGGCGAAGTAAGGTTTAGTGAGGGACTCAATCCAACGGCGACATAATATTATGTAAGCGTGCTGGCCTGTATGTAACGGCTAGCAACACCGGCATGCCCCTTTCGGCTTACCTCGGAGTATCGGTAAGGGAGCTTAAAAGCTTTCATTCTAAAAAATGGTTTTAGTATTATACAACCAGTCTGCAACGTTTTCTACGTGGCCATGAAAGAAATCTTTACTGTGTGGTTGTGTAGCTGTAGCGGCAGTCAATCGCTGCACTCGAGCCCTCCACTCAACTCGGGCACAACAGAAGTGAAGGATAAGTACAGTGTGGAATAACGGGTAAATACAAAATGAGGAATGTTATTAATAATAATTTGGAAGACGATTTAATCACAAATGACGTTTTACAATGATAGAAGACAGTATGAAAGCAGAATAAAATTAAAGCACAGAAAGTTAGTAATAGTAACACACGCGGCGGTCGTCAGTGGTTCACTGTCGCTGCGCAGGCGCATCAACGCACAGCTAAGCCGGCTGTCCCAAGGCGCATAAGCGGAGCGGTTGATGTCGCGATTATGAAGTGTGGCACAAGTCGCCACATATTCCCCCTGGCCAGACCGTATCTACGGTCGATAGTAGTCAGGGAATCGTATTTTTCTGCCACTGCGTGTATACTTCTGCCTATCTTCTTTCACTGTAGATGGACCAGGAAGAGAAGTTGTTGGAGCGATGTCATCTTTCAGCGTGTATGCCGGTTTCAGCCTGTCGACAGAGACGTTGATCTTCTTGTCCTTGACGAGCAGGGTATAGAATTTCGGCTGTCGTCCTATGACCTTGAACGGTCCGGCGTAAGGTGGCTCTAATGAAGTGCGAACGCGATCTTGCCGCAGAAAGACGTGGGAAGAAGTAGAAAGAGTGCGCGGAATATAGAAGGGTGACGTTGTATGCCACGAAGTGGGCTTGGGAGTTAGATTGGTCATATAGGACCGAAGACGAGAGACGTATTGCGTTACGTCGGCAGTACTGCAGTCACCTTTCGGAGCGAGAAATTGGCCTGGCAAGGTCAATGATTCACCGTAGACCAATTCTGCTGGAGATGCACGAAGATCTTCTTTCCACGTGCTGCGTAGACCGAGGAGGACGAGGGGAAGAACCTCAGTCCATTGTGTGGAAGCGTGGCACATGATCGCTGCTTTGAGTTGGCGATGCAGGCGCTCAACGATTCCATTGGCTGCAGGATGGTAGGCGGTAGTGCGTAAATGACGCGCACCAACCAAGTTAGTGAGAGCCTGGAAAAGCTGACTCTCAAATTGGCGACCACGGTCTGTAGTCACCCGTGCAGGACATCCAAATCTGGCTATCCAGCCACACACGAGGGCAGTAGCGCAGGTCTCTGCAGTTATGTCCTTCAAGGGAATTGCCTCAGGCCAACGTGTAAATCGGTCGATGACTGTGAGGCAGTACCTGAAATCACACGAACTTGGTAAAGGCCCTACGATGTCGAGGTGGATGTGTGAGAACCTCGAGGAAGGTGTTAGGAAAGAGGAAAGGGGAGAGATGGTATGGCGGGAAATCTTGCATTTTTGGCATTGTATGCATTGCCTAGACCACTCTCTACAGTCCTTGCGGATCCCTGGCCAAACAAATCTCTGCGTTACCAGTCGCACTGTAGCTGAACAACCGGGGTGATGTAAGTTGTGAAGCATGTTGAAAACAGTTTTCCGGAGTTCTGGCGTAATGTATGGTCGGGGAGGTTGAGTACTCGTGTCGCAGTACACGGGCAAGTCAGAGTCAATTGTTGGTATCCTCTTTAGTTTGAGAGTGGAACCATGCCGTAGCAGGTCTTGCAGTTCTGGATCTGAATCCTGATATCTTGCAAGATTCTGGTAGTTGACGCTGGATATCGCTTCCACCCGAGATAGAGCATCGGCAACCACGTTTTCTGGACCGGGTATATATCTCACGTCAGTGGTGAACTGAGCAATATAGTCGAGATACCTATATTGTCGTGGAGAACATTTTTCCTTGCTGGTTGAAAAGGCGTAAGAGAGAGGTTTATGGTCCGTAAAGACGATAAAGTTCCTGGCTTCAACCATATAGCGGAAGTACTTGATAGCCTCATATACAGCTAACAGTTCTTTGTCGTATGGGCTGTACTTTCGCTGCGACGGTGAAAGTTTATGCGAATAAAAACCTAAAGGCTTCCAATCTTCACCGCATCGTTGTTGAAGTACAGCTCCTATGGCCACGTCTGAAGCGTCTGTGACTAAAGCCAAATCAGCTTCAGGGTCAGGATGGCAGAGTAAGCTGGCTTGAGACAAGGATGATTTGCAATTATCAAATGCTTGCTTCGAATCCGGTGTCATTTGGATAGGCTGCGATCCTTTCAGTTGTCGGCCTGTTAGAAGGGAATTGAGAGGCGCTTGAAGTTCAGCTGCCTTAGGGACGAAACGGCGGTAAAAGTTTAGCATGCCTAAGAAACGGCGAAGCTCTTTGACTGTTCTTGGCACAGGATAGTCGATGATAGCTTGAACTTTGTTTTCCAAGGGCTTCGTCCTAGCTGCCGAAACGGAATACCCTAAGAAGGTTACTTCGGGCTGTCCTAGTGTACATTTTGCCGCATTCACTAAAATACCATACGACTTCAGACGCTCGAATAACTCACGAAGATGAGCTTTATGTTCTTCTACCGACTTAGAGAAGACCAATATGTCGTCAATATAACCAAAACAATAGTCTAGGCCAAGTAAAACTTCGTCGATGAACCTTTGGAATGTTTGAGCAGCATTCCTAAGACCAAAAGTCATGAAATTGAACTCAAACAATCCAAAGGGCGTCGTAATGGCAGTTTTTGGAACGTCTTCAGGGTTGACAGCAATCTGGTTATAGGCCTTTATCAGATCGATGGTAGAGAAGATTTTACATCCTGTAAGGCGATTGGAAAAGTCCTGAATGTGTCGTATGGGATATCGGTCAGGGATGGTTCTGGCATTTAGGGCTCTGTAGTCTCCGCACGGTCTCCATCCGTCGTCCTTCTTCTTGACTAGGTGAAGGGCAGACGACCACGGACTTTCAGAACGTTTGGCTATACCAGACTGAAGCATATCCTCGAATTCCTTCTTTGCCGCCTGAAGGCGAGCAGGATCAAGACGTCGGGGCTTGCTTGCAACTGGAGGTCCTGTTGTAGTCCTAATGAAATGACGAGTCTTGTGCTTAGGAAGAGTGATCATACCTGCAGGTCTAGTGAGGTCAGGAAATTGACGGAGTATCTCATGGAATTCAGTGTCTCCTGTAACGGACTTGATTGATGAGACGTCTTCTGGTAAGTGTGAGCAGAGAGCGTCGACTGAGAGTGAAGTCACTCCGTCAACCAAACGCTGGTTTTTACAGTCCACAAGTAAGCTGTAGTAAGTGAGAAAGTCTACACCTATAATCGGCTTTGTAACATCAGCGATTGTAAAAGTCCAGACGAAATCACGACGAAGACCAAAGTTGAGGTGAAGCTTCAAAGGTCCGTAGGTATGGATAACCGAGTTATTGGCTGCTACAAGATCATATCTAGACTTGCTACAGGGCGTCTTGCAAGCTGATCGTGGAAAAACACACAAGTCTGAGCCAGTGTCCACCAGGAACTGTGTTTTTGAAATACGATCAGTTATGAAGAGACGGCCTGTTGATGGAGAGGGACAGTCGTTGGCCGCTACTTGCGACTGCCCTGTGCGTTTCCCGATGAGAAGCTGCAAGGTTCCTTACACTTACGTGCTTTAGAGCCATACGTAAAATGATAAAAGCAGTGCGGATGGTCTTTCGGAGGTTGGCGTGGGCGTGAACGGCTGCGGGAACGGTTGTCTTGCCTGTTCCTAAATCGAGATCGGCTATTCATCGTAAGCCTGTCTACCTTTTTGGAGAGCTCGTGGACCATTCTCGTTAGCTCTTCTACCTGAGAGGAGTTACTGGAACTAGCAGTGCTAGTCATAGCTACCGAAGGATTGGTAGGTGCGATGTCGTAAACGGTATCGGCTAAGTCGGCCTTCTTCTCTAAATCTAAATCTGCCTGTGAAGCGATTACCGTTTGGATGTTCTGTGGCAGACGACTGACCCAAAGTGTCGCGAGAAAGTCTGACGGAACAGCTGGACCGGCGAGTCTCTGGAGATGACGGAGAAACTGAGACGGCTTCCTGTCTCCAAGTTCCTCGTACATGAGTAACTGCTTCACGCGCTTTTCCTTGGAAGCAGAAAGTCGTTTAATTAGTTCATCCTTCAGTTTATCGTACTTGTTCTTACTTGGCGGTCTAGTTATAATGTCTCGAACCTCTTTGGAATATTGCTGGTCAAGTTGCGATACTAAATAATGAAACTTAGTATCATCAGTAGTGATCCGTGAGAGAGCAAAATGACTTTCGACCTGGGCGAACCAGATCTCAGGATCTTCAGGCCAAAAAGGAGGCACCTTGACACCTACTCGTAAAACGTGTTGCTCAACGCAATCGCGAAAATCTCCGCCTTCACCACTTCCGCTCTCAGTAGTCATCATAAAAGTTTAAAATCGCTCACCGCTTATAACTTGGGCCACCGCCTTAGATAAGACGCCTTTGTTCGATGTGGTCCGGTGTAGTCTGACGTTTACCCACACTGATTTTATTATAAATGTTGTTCAATCCAAGTATTTTCTTGAACGTCGGGATCACCAGTTGTGGTTGTGTAGCTGTAGCGGCAGTCAATCGCTGCACTCGAGCCCTCCACTCAACTCGGGCACAACAGAAGTGAAGGATAAGTACAGTGTGGAATAACGGGTAAATACAAAATGAGGAATGTTATTAATAATAATTTGGAAGACGATTTAATCACAAATGACGTTTTACAATGATAGAAGACAGTATGAAAGCAGAATAAAATTAAAGCACAGAAAGTTAGTAATAGTAACACACGCGGCGGTCGTCAGTGGTTCACTGTCGCTGCGCAGGCGCATCAACGCACAGCTAAGCCGGCTGTCCCAAGGCGCATAAGCGGAGCGGTTGATGTCGCGATTATGAAGTGTGGCACAAGTCGCCACAACTGTATTGCAGACATTCACGAAACTAATTTATTTTAATGACACACATAATACATAGCGTTATCTGCCAGTGACGATTGCTTTTCATTGTACATTGTAGGAAATTATATTCATAGTGTGAAAGACAATTATGGTACACAATGTTACAAAGCCCCAGATCTTCGTCAAGCGAGTTATAAAAGGAAATGAGAAATAAACAATCGTGTCATCTATTGGAAAGTACGCACATTTGCCAATAAACTAACAACTCCTTATGAATAAATAATAATAATAATAAGGAGCTTTCTCCCCTGTAAAGATGGTACTTAACAGATGGGCAGCAATTTCGATGACCGAACAAGAAGCAACAAAATTATATTACGTTAATTTCCATGGAGACTTTGATATCATCCTAGAAGAGCCGGTTTGCTTATGCCTAATACATGGCTTTACCGTAGCTTATATCGAGCTGACAAATATGTCGGTTATAGTATGAGTATACTATTTAATTTGCCATGCCCAAGCTCATATCATGCCGACAAAGCGAGCTTAGTCGCCATAATACGGACTACGCTATTTCAATTGCCGTCCCCAACTATGCTACAAAGATAAACCTGATCAAACGTTAACGTTAACAAAGGGTAAAACTGCCGAAGCATAGTTTAATATATGATAAAGCGTTCATAATTCACGAGAGCACACAGTAATTTGCTTTTACCGGCGCGAGGCAGAGCATGGCCCACTTTACACCATACGATACGGATCGCAAGCATGCTTAATGTGATGAGATTTTACACTGGTAATGTTTTAAAAATGTGTGGAGATTGTGAGAAAGTCCTTTTTTATGGTGGACGGTAAATGAGCAAGCGGGTTATCTGATTTTTAAATGACCAACGCTCGAAAACGCTTATGTTTCGCTGATTTCTCTAAAGCTGAGGTCTTGGGTTCGAATCCCGGGTAAAGTGATATTGGATTTTTCTATTCATTATCAGCCCGAGCTCAGGATTTGTGCCTGATGTGGCGATAGGCTCCTGTGGGAAGGAAAATATAAGGCGAAATGTGGGTGTCTTGGTTGCTACCAGGGGAACCTCTGCCTACCCCTTTCGGGAAAAAGCCGTGAGTTTACGTATTTATGAAAACATTGTCTACACAGCGTAAATATTATTCAAACACAGTTTTCCACTATCACAATTTCCAAGCGAATGAATTAACAAAGCAATTTAGTTGAACGAAATTTCCATACAATTAAATCTCGGTGGTTCGCTCGTCTGCAAGAGTGGACAGCCAGTTGTTCAGAAACGGATAGTTCGTCGCGTCCGACTAGCAGTAGGCTCTTCATAATTCTTATAGACACGTTTCCGAACCAGTGAGCAATACTAATGAGTTTAGATGTATTTCGTTCATTCGCGGAATTTTGTTCGATTTTCTTTCTGCAGGTTATTTGGTTTGGCGTGGGTTGGTGATTAACATTTTATTGTATGGACTACTAAACTCAAAGTTCTGTATCCAATTCTCTGGTCGAGGAATTAGCTTCTACATATTGTTAGTGCGAGGAATTTTAAGAAATTGCGGTTTGATTAAGAAGTATGATACAAGTATTTATACGTAGCGGAAAGCGCGGCGTAGGAGGTCCACCCACAAGGTGGTCAGACGACCTGGTAAAGGTGGCGGGACGTCGCTGGATGCAGGCTGCCTCCAACAGGTCACTGTGGAAATCATTTGGGAAGGCCTATGTTCAGCAGTGGACTCTCTTTGGCTGATGGATGGATGAATGATACATATTGACGTCGCTCTACTTAGCCGAAGGGCTTAAATAATACCGACATAGCGTCTTATATTAATAAACCTCTGCATCCTTAATCCATAAGCAAGTGACATGCAAAAAACAGTTAACAACGACAAAATAAAAGACAGTCCAAACAATATATTTTACTGTTAATTTGAAAGCTGAGTAGCTGTTTACTTTTTTCTTCCCTGAGCATGCAGTGTATATTACGTCATAATTGGAGATTGCCCTTGAAGATTTGGCAAACGCTAAGTAGGTCAACATACGTGCAGTGTCCGTGACAAAGGTTGAATACAATAAAACAACACTTTCCTGCTACTTGCCAGTAACTTGCTTTATAAACTCCATATATAAATTATGTTAAGAGTAGGATTTTGGCTCTTTTTGTTTACTTTCAGATTATTTTATATTTATTTTCTACACGACTCTTATGTATAACAGCAGTGTAATGGCACTGTTGTGTTTCGGTTTGAAGGAAACTTTTGCCAGAGTTACTACTGGATATAATGAGACTTAACATCTTATTTTTCAGGATGGCGAGCGCAGTGGAATGGCAAGCATTGCTTTGCAATTCATGGTGTTGTTTGGTTTTGCTATTGTCTATGAGCGGTCGTATCGCTTACCATCAGGCGAACGGCATGATAACCATATTAAATGTTAAGACAAAATAATACAGAAGGAAGGTTTACGTAAACTAATTAGGCGGATCGTATCAAACTAACGTATAATTATCATGATAATATAATAATTAGCATAAATGATTTAATTAACTATAATTTATATGTAACCGTTATTGAGATCTATTAGCGCTCAGCTATCTCCTTAGTAATTAATTAATCTTGTAACGTAATTGATAGTGTGTTAGATTAATTGTTATGTAGGTACATCACGTAATTTTAAATTAAATTACGTCGCTAGATGGCGCTGTAAGAATAATTTATCGCGGTATCACAAGTCTCAGGTGACATTAAAAGAATTGTGTTTCCAAAATTAATTTACAACCACCAAATTGTTATCATACTTGGGAATAGCAAAGCCGGGGACAAAAAATATTGAAGTAAATCGTATTATTTTTAGATAAATTTGCGTAAAGAGATTCTGTATTCTAACTACGTAAATTAGACTTTAATATTAAGTTTAATTTTTAAATATTTTATTGAATGAAGGCCTCTAGCTCTCTACGCTTTTTGTTCTATTTATTTATCGTTCAATCAGTACCTAAAATATTATAACTGAAATACGAAACATTTCAAATATGAAATTAGAGATTCAACGAGTTCTTTGCGAAAATGAAGAGGGCAAGTTAATATATTTACCGTCCGTCTAGACAGGATATTGAATTTCAGACCTATTCCAACTGATTTGCAAGCGTACTATATTCGTCTATATACATTTACCGTTTGTAGATATTGTTATTTTATATAGGAAACACTTTTTGAGGGACTGGAGTAGCTTAAATGTGATGTCTAAATATATTTACGGCCTTATTCCTAAACAGATTTAAAACCTATATTAGATATCAAATGTTTTATCCTTTTCAAACGACTTTAGAATTCAGTTTGAGCGAAGAGGACAAAGCATTCGATAACTAAAATAGAGTTTAAATCTGTCTATGAATAACGCCGTAACTCTTTATGAGTAAGTTGTGAAATAACAATTCTTAATGTTCTTATTAAGGTTGAAAAGAACCTGAGAAGAGTCTGAGAACAAATTTTTGACGAGTCTTCTTCGACTATAATAAGAATCGAGCTTAGTTCCTTTCTGTAGTTTTCCATTAAGCGGGTTTTTGCATGACGATTCAAAGGGCACGAGACGACTCACTGACGTCATAAATTCTCAAATGAAACAAGTTGTTATTTTTTATTTTCGCGGTTTTCCGTTTGATTTTTATAGTCAGCTTGAATGCAAATAACAGCATACGCCGAAAGAAAGGAATACTTATAAGCAAAGCATTGCTGGTGGTCGGATTTCGTATCGGCTTGTATAGCGACTGCCGCACTCAGTGGTCAAAATCCCCTTCTTCTGGTTATGCCCAGATATAATTGTGTCGTTCCACGAAATAGTCATCTCTTAGTTGTTTTTAATAATCTTTTAATACACCCAACAGTCACATACATAGTCCTGACCCCACACTAAGATCGAGTCTTGTGTCGTGGGTATCAGAAACTACGAGAGACTTTTCGGTCTCACAAACACCCAGACCCGAAACAAATACCCACAAATATTTGTTTCGATGCAGCCACGACGACAAAGTTAAGATTGTCCCTCATCTGTATTATTTGATCTTTTCATCTTTTGCATTCCCATGAGTGTCATTGACCCTCTTAATGCGCAAATAAACGCTTTTAATGTAACAAAACCTGTATTTCGATTGGTAAGTCAAACGGAATTACTTTTTTTTCATTTTTGTATCACGTATCAAGGAATGTAGTTTTGTTGAAATGAGATAACAATACGTGTTATCGGAAAAAAAATTAAAGCCTAATTTACCTAAAAAAAAAAAGTATGAAATATAAAAAGTTTATAACATAAGAATTTATTAATTTCTTTTGTCAAATATTAACAGTTCTATTGATAAAAATAATACAATTAAACCATAACTCACGGTATAAAAGTAGAAGCAGTTAGTTTTAGTATGCAATTTATAGACAGTTAAAATAAACGTGTTAATAACCGGTTCATAATTACTAACAAATAAAAGCAACGAATTCGTTGCCTACTAACCGGCCAATTTACCGCTACAGTGGCTACAAACACCATATTTCCTCAACCATTTAATTATTAGAGCCACATTGTACTCAGCAGCTACCTTGGACTATAGTAGAAATAGGATGTCTCGACTGGGGTGGGAACTTTTTTACTTGCAATGAATATCGAGATGAGCATGACATTCGCCTGATGGTAAGCGACACGACCACTCATAGACAGTAGCAAAACCAAACAACATCATGAATTACAATGCAATGAGATATAAGATGTTAAGTCTCATTATGTCCAGTTGTTACTCTGCCTACTATGTCCTTCATACCGGAACACAACAGTGCATTAACGCTGCTGTTTGACAGACAAAATAGACATTGCGGTGGTACCTACCCAGGCGGCTTCTTACATATGAGAGACCTACCACCAGTTTCTTGAGGCAATCTCACCCACCAAACGAAATAACATAACAATTCAGTCGTCTCGAGCCGTTTTCCGTGGTTTAATACATGCATACGAGCCCTGAATCGTTTGCAGAACCTATGCTATAAAATAAACATAATTTGTAAAGTAGCTAGATTTGCAATCCTAAATTAACGACCAAAAGCGAGCATGTAAATGTCAACGCCCTATTTAAAAACATCGCAGAGCGCGAGGCAATGCGAATAAACGCAACACAACGAAGGCAACAAGACCGCAGCTAGGTAGAGCTCTCAAAGCTCGGGGTGACTCTACAGCGAGAAACAGCTGCTGCTGACAGCTGAATTACTATTGGTTCTCGAAGGTATATTACCTTTTTTTTTTGCTGTGAGTTTTTTCTTAGGCACAAGACCGCGACTAGGTGCAGCGCTCTAAGCTCCGGTATCACACACCGAGAAACAGCTGCGACTGACAGCAAAATAACTGTTGGTTTTCGAAGGCATATCAACTTTTTCTGTGGGGTTGTTATTAAGCACGAAACCGCTACTAGGCGCAACTCTCAAAGCTCGGGGTATTACACAGCGAAAAACAGCCTCGACTGACAGCAGAATTACTATTGTTTCTCGAAGGCATATCACCTTTTTTTGTGGGGTTGTTATTAAGCACGAAACCGCTACTAGGCGCAACTTACAAAGCTCGAGGTAACATATAGCGAGAAACGGTTGGGACTGACAGCTAGCGTAACTATTGGTGGAAGTCGGGTCACACTCGAAGGTGTATCACCCTGTTTTATTGTGGGATTTGGGTAGCTGCACGATAGCAAATCTTGGTGATAGGATTGTTTAATGTCATTTATGGGGCAGTGGTACCATGCAGGTGTAATAATTTTAAAGGGAGTTGGCGGATAATTTGTTCGTATTACAAAATGATTTGGATTAGATGTCCGACTTGCCTGCGTAATATCAACCCTTTCGGCTTTAAGTCTTTTCAGTATACCAGGTTGGTAGATTTAAAATACCTTTACAATTCTGATAGAGAACTCTCAGGAATGTATATATCCTCACAATGTTTCTCGTCATCGTGAAAATAAGCAATGATTAACTTAAACACACCTACATTCAAAGTCACTTCGCAATCCTGTCCATAAATAAACTATCATTCTCATAGATCACATATAAGATATATACCATTATTACATTTTCTTACGCATTCAAAACGACATCAATAACACATTACAGCTTTCTCACGTATAAATTGGTTTGTGATGTGAACCGATTCTGTATAGGCTTTCACGTTAGATATGAAATTAATGTTTGAGATGCGTAACCATATTGTTCGGTCGCATTAGTCACCGTGCATAGATTATTCGATGACATTACTGGCCGTTCACTAAGATTGTTGCGTGCGCACAGATTTGTCTTGCACGACACTTCAAGATGAATCTCGAGGGGCTTACGAAAGATTGAAGTGAAATATGTTATGGGGGTTATAAAAATGTAATAGTTACAGGTGAAGTTGATCCTTAAGGGTTTAAAATCTTTAAAAAACAATATTTCAATAAATAAATACCTACACTCAACAGTCACATACATAGTCCTGATCCCACACTAAGATCGAGTCTTGTGTCGTGGGTATCAGAAGCTACGAGGACTTTTCGGTCTCACAAGCGCCCAGACCCGGAACAAATACCTGTGGATCACACAAATATTTGTTTCGGTGCGGGGATCGAACCCGCGGCCTCGTGTTTCACAACCAGCGTCTAACCAACTGCACCACGGAGGCAGTCTTGATTTTGTTAAATAACTTGATGAAATGAAATGAAATGAAATGAAAATGAAAATGAAAATGAAATGAAATGAAATGAAATGAAATGAAATGAAATGAAATGAAATGAAATGAAATGAAATGAAATGAAATGAAATGAAATGAAATGAAATGAAATGAAATGAAATGAAATGAAATGAAAATAATTTACTGAATCCATTAAAATGTTCAACATTGTTTAGACTCAGTCATTTTTTGAACTACCACCCGGTTCGGAAAGCGGTTTTCACTAGAGAAGAACGGGCAAGAAACTCTAGTGTTGCTCTTTTCAAAACTAGTTTACAATGTATGATTATTACAAAAATTACAAGTTGGTTTAAATCAGAGCAGTTCATTAATAACTTGTTATGATTTGCAAGTAGGATATATTTGAATACGAATAAGTTTACTTTATATTTAATATGGCTGAGAGAAACGAAACGAAGTAACCCATAACGAAGAATCAGTATACTCTGTTTTGCCAACGCAATAAATAATTATAAAAGCGAAATAATAATTAATACCCCTTGAATGCTGCACGGGTATTTAAAGCCAATTTTCACTCGCAAACGCTTTATGGATTAAGAAAGGCCTTTTGAAGGAATTTTTCAACAACAGATTTCTTTACAAGAATTCCTAACGTGTATAAAGTTAATTAATGCAATACACAAGTTCCCATACACAAGCCTCTCATTTGTGCCCAGCAAAGCGAGAGTTTAAAGTCTTTAAACACAGTGCTATGTTGCTTGTATTTAAAAAAGGAGAAAAACGAAAAGAGTTATGCATGAGGCGACTTATACCCGCCAGTACGTTAACATAGATATACATATATACATTAGTTAATATAAATATTATAGAAGTCTATGTATAAAAAGTGTTCGCGGTCGAGAACAAACAATAGTGGCTCTATTCCAAGGCACACGGTCCTGGTACATTACGAAAACACGAAATGTAGGACCTATTCTTTGTGTGATGAAACACGGGGAAAAGTGGCGCGATTCGGAATTTTTCGGAGTTCGCGGCTTAACAATAGACTTTTACATAACGCTCTGTGGAGACAATATTACAGAAGACATTCTGCATATTGCAGGTTGGGAAATTAATTTGCATAGAATTGTTTCGTAAATTGTAAAAATTGCTACCTGGTGCTTGTTATAGTTTACGTATTGCGATTTAAAAATATATTTTTGTGCAATATTAACCAGAAAATTGCCATTAAATTCAGTTTGTTAATATCTTCTACCAACTCTTATCTAATGCACACGTACGTTTCTTATGTTTATGAAACCTGCATATCTCAGAGGTATCCGCATGAAATCCGAAAGTAGATATATTAAGTCAACGAATCGCATTAGTTCAGAAGACTAAACCCAATACCCGAAGGAAATGTATTTAAGCAGATAGTCGTAAAATTCTAAGTCAAATTATTTTGCAATATAGCTGACAAGGCATATTGCGGCCAACCGTATGTACATTCGCTAGGATACGAAGATTTACACTCAACTTTATATCAAGTTACGCTTTGTTATGCTTTCTACCCAATCAAAACAATCCCATACAGTCTCCAACAGTGATGTATGTAAAAGTGGGTCGCGAGTAGCGTGCGTTCACAATCGCAAATCGACCTCATGTCGTGTCCCGCGGAGCGAGACTAACTCGATGCATATGAGAATTGAGAACCACACCGCGTTTCCGCGCAAAAACACTGTAATCTTGCTACATTTGCGCGGTTTATGGACGTTTGAAGAGGATGAGAAAGTGGTTTTTAGTCTTTATATCTTAAGCAAATGTAGTATACTAAATCTAAATCCCTCTTAAATTGTGCTAAGTGGGGTAACCTCAACCTAAGGCTGGATATGGTTCTATGAAAAATGTCCACGTATAACTAGATGAACAATTTAAAAAGATCTATAATTCATTGTATAGATACTTAAGTTACTTATTGTATCATCTGTTGTTGGACATATAAAATGTACAAACAAAAAAATATTAAAAATTGTCTACATTACAAATGCAAATAATTTTCAAATCCATCATTATAACATTCTAGCAAAAACTGGACTATGTACTAATTATACAAACGTATTTCTAAATACTTGTATACCGTGCAAATTGAACTTGTAATTACCGAATAAAATACTCAAACCGAGTTGGAAAACAAATGTTACGAGCTCATTCCGCCGCATGTCTTATAAACACGAAAGGAAGGTGCAGACGTGGCAACTGCTACATAATTCATCCAAGGCCGAGTCAGCTCTGATTAAATTTGTTACTTGTTCTGAGACATATAAGCTTCCTTCCCTGGGAGTAAGTGAGCAGGGCTGTACAATATTCCAGATATAGTTATGAGTTACTTCAAGATGGCATGCGATGGGAAGAAACTTCTCCTTATTTTTGTAATTTTGACCCTCGTCCACGCTGGTACTATGCGGGTTTAGTAAACAAATCAATTTCAAATTATTACTCCAGTGAGTTATGTCGTTATGTATAACCCGATAGGGTTTCTTATGCCGTTCAAAGGTTACAGGACTGACATCCAACAACTGAAACCGACGGCTAAAATGTTCTACAAGGGTCGTTTAGGCCAAAGACATGACGACAAACGTGGACGATTTCGCTTGTCCATTTTTGTATTTTAATGATTTTTTAAATGAGTTTTTACTTTTGTTGTTTGTGTAAATACAAACACTGAAATATTTTTTATTTCGAAACAACCCTAAACCCGTGAACATTAAACATCAAACGCGTTACTCCTCAAAGGAAGGGTCAATGTCACCTACAAGATTATCTCGCGCGGTACGCATCTCCATCTAAGCTGTAATTTTCCGCCATTTTCCTCTTAATTAACGTGGAAGCTTTCACGAGCTGTTGCCAAACGAGCGCTTAACGAGCGGAACAAGCGCTCGTCTTAGCGTTGTTTAATGCGCTTTAGTTACTTCGTAAGATAGCTGCGTGTGCCGACCGTTAAGTAAGGCTGGTTTTAGATGTTAATTTTGATATTGTCTTAAATTGGGGTTTGTGGCTGCCTTAGCTTCACATTTAGGCCCTAAAGAGTGTACCGGAATAAGAAATTGGTCTGTATCAACCAATATACGTCCCACTGCAAGGCACGGGCCTCCTCTACATTCGAGAGTAGGATTGAGAAGGGTTTGACCATATAGTCTACCACGCTGAAGAAATTAATATAAAATTACATCCAAAATTATTGTTTAAAAAAAACAACATTAAAAGGTAATTTTATCAACATTAAAAAAGCCTTTCTGTGTAATCCTTGTTTAATGCCAAAACATTACGTTAAAATCACCAGCTACTCCATAATGTTGAAATGTTCAACATTATGGTTATTTAATATCTTTTATGTTAGAGGCGTAACAAGAATATACTTTATACTTACCAAAAAAAATCTTAGGCTCTCCGAAATATAAATAAACGCAAATAGGACTCCTTGTGGGCCAAATCATTAATAACATAGCAGTTGTAAGCTTTTCTAAATGAAACGAAGCCCTCGTTTGACATTTTCGTTGGATTCATGAAAGATCTTAATTTAATACGATGAAAATTGAGAAATGAGAAAACTCTGAGTATATAAATTACTTGCCAGACAGCGACAGACCTTCTTGTGTGTGGGTCAGGTTAAAGAAGGTAGCGGGTTATGTGTACACGTTCATTTTATGTCGCTTAAAAATTTTAATCGACGTGATAATACACTACCGATTTTGGGATTTTAAACATTAAATAATCTGTTTGTTCTATGGCGTCGATACGGAAAATTTGACGGTTTTCAGTGAACTTAGATTACCACTAGACTAAATTCATAAAACATCCATCATGTTTTCGCAAATTACAGAACTACTTCAACACATACAAACAACTAGGCTAAAACTAGTTCACGGAAGCGTAGAACAAAAGCTAAGAATATAACCGCGATAACTCCACTAATGATAACTACAGACTGGAAAGTAAACGACAACGCTCAAGTGTTCCTATAATGATGTCGGTCTAGTCTAGATCTCAGAACACACTAGTGCACTTGGAGACACTAGTTGCTCATCTGCTCGCTAATGAGAGCGGTACTGCGGTACCACGGGGAAGCGTAACACCTTTTATTACTGTATCCTCATTGCAATATTAAAAGGGTCTATATACTTAACAATACGTGTAGACTTGAGGTCTTGTAATTGGTATACAAACCGGATATGTCTTTGAGTGAGTAGTTCTGGGTGATAAAATATTTTTACTCCAGAATGGAATTTGTGCATAGCATGATAATAGGCTTGCCGACAAGGGACACCAATAAGCTCGGCGGATTTTAGGAGACCTGCGACTTCTTTGAGGATACAGACCTGGGCTTATAGTCCGTGAGCCAGGTGCAAATTTGGTCAATTATTTCCTCTCAAGAGATAATTCGTGAGACGCATCAGAGTATAGTATTATGAAGCCTCGTGAACGTCAGCTGGCACTCGGTTGGGGGGATGAGCGGTTGTAGCCTCCCACGCACGAAAAAAATAAAAATACATTCACTCATTTCCTCTCAGCTAAAAATTTGTCAAATTGTAGCTTATCTAATATCTCAACGAAAAAAAATAATCAGCTGGTTCCAACATAGTGTATTGTACGTCAGCTGGTGTCTCGAACATGAAATTTTTATTTTTATTTTCAGTGATTTCCTCTCAAACAAAAATTTACCTGATGATAGCTTATATGTAACTGTGGATAAATATATAGGTCAGCTGGCTGTATCTTGGTGGAAAAACCGTCAGCTGATACTTTGAAAGTTATTACATAGGAGTTAGGCAGGAGCATCTACTGTCAATTTAAATGCATTGAACAATAAAATTGCATTTTTAACTAAAAAAATAAAATCAAATAATGAAGAAAACCATATTTTTCATCGATCGATCGTAAGAATATAAGCTCATTTAAATGCAGAGACCATAACAAGATTTATCAATGTTACTCAATTATATGAAGCTTTAGGATCTGATTTGAGCGCAGCACTCGCGGCATTTCACGCGTTCACAGGGTGTGATTTTAACCCGGACTTTTTTCGAAAAGGAATAAAACGTCCTTTTTCAATAATGGCTAAATTGAAAAGTTTCATCGAGTGTTTCATCCAAATGTCAAAACCATCAGAGAATAGAGAAAATATTTTTGAGAAGATAGAAGAGTTTGTTTGCCATATGTATGGATTTAATCGTCTAAAAAAGATCAATGAGGCAAGAGTAGCGTCGTTTGAAAAAATATATAAATTTTTGGATACTGAAACTTTCAAGTTACCAAAAAAAGGTATTGATGGCTCTTCTTTACCAACATGCAGATCAGAGCTATATCAGCAATTTTTAAGAGCATGTTACATTGCTCCAATTTGGTCACATGCACACCTGAAGGTTCCAACTTCTGATGATCCTGTAGGTTATGGTTGGGCAGAAATCGACAACAAGTATGAATTCATCTGGTTTTCTGGAAGTCAGTTACCATCATCGATTAATGAAATCAGTATTCAGCCTGAAAAAGGTAATTTTTTTTTATCATTTTGATTATATTATGCTAAAATACGCATCCTAATATTTTTTTTAAATTTTTGTTCAGATGATGACAATGAAGACATAACAGCAGACAGCTCTGACAGCGACTCTGACGCTGAATCGGAAAGAGAGGAAAGTGACTCAAGCCAGAGCGAAAACGAAAATGAATAAATCACATTGTTATTCTCATTGTCATTTTTCATCACGTTTATATAATAAATATTATTTATCGAGTAACTCGTTAATTTATACTAAGCTAATTGTTTATTTAATTATTTATATATATCTAATATCATTGGATTACATACTTATTCGTTTCAAAAACATTGATACGGAATATTTATTTCAACTCAAATCTCATTTTGATGCAGCGCTATGTCGAATAATTAAAGATGCGTCATTTCCTCCCAGATGAAAATTTGTGAGCTGATTGTTAATATACTGATGCGATAAATAAAAAAAATCAGCTAGCAATAAGTCGAGGATAAGCTAGTCAGCTGATGCATTTAAATTGACAGTAGATACTCCTGCCTAACTCCTATGTAATAACTTTCAAAGTATCAGCTGACGGTTTTTCCACCAAGATACAGCCAGCTGACCTATATATTTATCCACAGTTACATATAAGCTATCATCAGGTAAATTTTTGTTTGAGAGGAAATCACTGAAAATAAAAATAAAAATTTCATGTTCGAGACACCAGCTGACGTACAATACACTATGTTGGAACCAGCTGATTATTTTTTTTCGTTGAGATATTAGATAAGCTACAATTTGACAAATTTTTAGCTGAGAGGAAATGAGTGAATGTATTTTTATTTTCTTCGTGCGTGGGAGGCTACAACCGCTCATCCCCCCAACCGAGTGCCAGCTGACGTTCACGAGGCTTCATAATACTATACTCTGATGCATTTTACTAATTACCGCTTGAGAGGAACTTGGTCATGAAAATCTGTCGCTGGCTCCCGGACCATTATGTATTATGTGAGTTTTCATCTCATTTTAACCAGTTGTATAGTATGAGCGTCCCAGCTTAACAGTGATAGTAGGTTATACCTAATAGCAGCATGCGATGATGTAGGATACAAACGTGAAAATAAATTCTTAGTTAGTAACAGCAATAGATAGGTATTGTTTCTACTTCTTTTACTTTTACCCCAGAAATCCATGACAAATCTTAAAAATTCGCTCTAAATTATAATATCAAGAAGTATGTGTACAAATTTTATTCTAGTGAATCTTCGAGTTTATTAGTATACATTAAAAAGTTATGTATTGAAAGAATCTATATCCCTATGTAACTTGTCTAGATCTCCGCTTATGAATTGAACCACACCTCAGTTCTCATCAGCTCGCTAATGAGAGCGGTGCGTCTCGGCGACACGGGCATCCGTTAATGCCTTTTGTTATTGCCGGGGTTACATTGCATCTCGGCATCACGCCTTTTGTCTAAGAGGCTTTATTCTCTGTCGCTGACCTGATGTGGATTGCTAGTGTGTGGTGGATTAATTACTTCGCCGTTAGGGGTCCTCTCTTTACAAATCTTTTTTTTTTTTTTTTCGCTCTCGTAACATTATGTGGAATCAGCAGTCGATTCTTGTACTTCTTGAGCCTTGTCATGTCGACGCTAACTAAATGCTACTACTTAATTACGAATCTATTAGACTCTAGTGAATCATTGCCTGTTGGCCTTCCTTCGTTATAAAAAACAAATATCTTTATGCAGAAACCCTACGAAAACCGTCTCTCATTGGAGTAGGCACAGACCATGGAACGTCACATTACATTCCACAATTAACAGTTAAAGACTATAGATTACCATTTACTACATACCTGTTTCTAAAGCTTTAATTATTTTATTTTATTTTTCCACAGTTAGCACGAGACCTCATTCCCCGTGACGCTGCTGTCATGACGCTGCACTGGTGGATGCACTGGTTCTGGGTGACGACGCTACTCATAATAAACGGTTAGTACCTACTAGCAACTCCTTTATTTTTATAGCTATTGCCTCAGTAGAATGCGATGATGGGCGAACTCCACAAAATTGAACACCTGTAACGCATGATTCATTTAATGGAATTGTGGAGACCTGTGGGATAGGGGATAGATAGAAATGATTAACTTCCTTGGACATCAAATACGTATAACTTAATTTAAATATAAATACTTACTCATATCATTGAATACCATAAGAAGTGTCATCAAGAAAAATAATTAATCAGCAATTTATACTAAGGTTCTTAATAAGGTTTATGCGAATTTTGTTTGAAACTTCCTTTATAATAATTGTCGTTCTTAATTGGAAATTTGTTGCGAAACCAATAAGGAGCCAGAAAATTATATGTAAAACTTTAAACGCAATAACACTTCACCAATGTAAAGGTAAAATTCCATGTATTTTGTTTCACGACGGGCGAATAATAACAATACACGAGGAAAATCGAAAGGAAACTCATCATTTTAAACGAAGCTCGAAATAAACCGGCGCTGTTTGCACCAATACCCTTGAGTCATTCGTATTGTTAATACAGGTAATTATTTGCGAGATTCTAACACAATGTAGAGGTATTTATCTCAGTAGATAAACACATATTTACCTTATTAGGCGTGTTAGTTATTTTTCTAATACTCTCCTTTAGGTTTGTTTTAACAATTGCCCATGCTCTTCGTACAGTGGATGCGTACATAAAAACATCTATAAATCCTTTCAATAATAATATGCATATAGGGAGCAAAATCGCAAAGCCCAACGTCATTGCAACTTCTTGTTCAAATTCTTGTTTTGAGAACTACAGAGAAGAATTACATATTTCTAAAAACTAATGCCTTTTTCATATGAGGGGTGGGCAGAGAGGCACACGTTTCGCTTTGTGTGTTCCTTCCCATGTTGCGATATAAGACGAGCCTATCGCCATATCGGGCACAAATTCCAGACTCCGGTCTGATAATGAATAAAAAAAAACAATATCACTACCGATCCGGGATTCGAACCCGAGACCTCAGCGTGGTACGAGACGGTCTATTTAATTGCAACGGAAATAATGTCCAATATATCGAAAAAATATAATATTTCCCAATTGTAAACCACGATTTATGTCCTACACAAAGCGTTTATCTCTCATCCTGCAAAAGGTCCGAAACAACCAACAGCTCACACAACAGACAGAAGCATTAACAGCATAATGAACGGCTATAAATCATTTAGTACAGCACGCAACGCAATGAGCGCATCCGTTTCGACCCACAAAACTCCATTAGTCTTTATTGCAGCACGTTAACCACTAATATTGTGTTTGAAATTGTAGTTTCCTATAGTCTGGCTGACCAGGATGTAAAGGAAACGTTTCTGAGCCTGCCCTCATCAGCAAGATTTTAAATCTGTCATGACCCACGCAATTCGCAGTCAGGGACACTAGGCAATTTAACGACTTACGGCACACGAATAAGAATAATAATAATTTAATTTTATATGGATCACATTGTGTTTATTATCAGGTAGTATGTGATTGTTTTGCCGAGTGACTCAAAAAATATCAAATAAATAAATACCCCCAACAATCACATACATAGCCCTGACCCCACACTAAGATCGAGTCTTGTTTCGTGGGTATCAGAAATTACGCGAAACTTTTCGGCCTCACAAACACCCAGACCCGGAACAAATATCTGTAGATCACACATATATTTGTTTCGGTGCGGGAATCGAACCCGCGGAGGTTTCACAGCCGGCGTTTAACCAACTGCGCCACGGAAGCTGTTAAATTATTTAGACTTATGACCCATATGGAGCTAGAATTTTTACTCACTTATAAAATGATAAATGATGAAAAACGCAAAAACGACCATCTCACCGGTCAACAAAATTATGTCGACCTCATGCGTGGCGAATATACCAAATAATACTAGGTAGCTAGTATCCAGACGACTAAAATCTTACTACACTAGCATTATCTCAACAGGAATCTATATATCTATATCAGCCCATATACGTCCCACTGCAGGGCACGGGCCTACTCTACAATCGAGAGAATCGATTGAGAGTGGTTAGGCCATATAGTCCACCACGCTGGCCTAGTGCGGGTTGAATAAAATCAATATTCATGTTTAAAAAGGCAGCGATCAATAAAACGCGTGAATTTATCTCGTGCAATTATGTAAGTACACGGCTCGCTGATATCGGAACACGAGTGGGAACAGCTATATTGGATGCCATACAAGCCTACGCAAGCATTTTAACACACAAATACTCGAAAGGAAACTGTTTCATAAAACATGTGAACATAAGAATTGGTGACAATCAGGATTGTAGCCTTATTTATAAATGGTGTTATTTGTAATGTCTCAACAGGCCACCTGATACAAGTCGTGGGAGTTTGCTAGATGCAGAGGACGGCATTGAGTTCGAATATTAATAAAACAGTACGGGAAACAATACTAGTTTGTTGCTGATGTGAACTAGACTCAAAAATTATCTGCACCCAGGTGGAGTCGGGCCGGCCCCTATTTAAATAATAAGACTACATCCCACCAAAGCGAACGGCACAAATTACATCTGCATATGTATAGTTAAGTCAAACAGACGAGCTAATGCATGCTCGTCAACATTTACACATGGCGCTCGTGACTGCGGACTACGTCGTAACTAAACGAATTAAACCCGGCACGTAGTTAAATCACGGAGTTCGGGATAACTTGGTTTTAGTTGGCTCTAATTGGCCTGATTGATGTAGATGTGTGAGTTGTGTCTGCTCGTATCTGTTTTGGTGCAAACAGTGCTTAACGGATATTTAAAATTAGGTCCGACGTGTCTTTTTTTCATTTAATGGGTTCGACAAACGAGTAAATAATACTACAATGACCTCCTCAAGTCGAGACCTAAGATAAAACGAAATACGAATATACTTTTGTTATAGTTTATTGAATTGAGATGCCTCAATCCTACCTATGTTAATAAATAATATGAGACGATCTGTGAGGTAAGATGCTCAAAGTTTTTCCCTCTTCCTTCCATTTTGAGTTACTGCGTTGCATATTTCGACTTCTAAGCACAACAAAGGTACACGCATATTTTACAAAGAACAATGACTCAAATATCAAGCTCAAACCAAGCTACCTAACACTTATGCTCATTTACTATCCATCACAAAAGCACGTGTTTACATACCTCAACGGTATCAGTCGCTGGAGTCGAACCAGCCTATACATGCCGTCGCATCGTTTGCGCCGAACCATTAACCTTGACACAGAGGGGGACGGGCTCGGCCGACGCACGATAGCTCTTCTAACGATAGTACAATGAGGTTCTCAAAATGTAGTCCGTGTCCGTTATTATAACTTAAATGAAATTAAAAGCAAATTAAGGAGCTCCGAGGATGATATGCCATGTAAAAAGATAGAGCCTCAGAATATTTCCGGCAAGCAATTATGCTGTGTTTCGTTTGGGCTCAAATTGCGTGGTAGGAAATTCGAAGCAATCCAGATATTGACCACCTTAATACTCCTAAAAGACTCCTTATAGTGACCACCGAAAGAGTGTTGCGTTTTAGTCTCTATGTACATCCAGTTTTAGACAAGCTGGCATTATTGTATTTACCAGCAAGAAAGGACTCTGACTGAGGACTGTCGAGGGATAATCGCTAGATTATACCTACTCGGTTTACATTGCTCTGCAGCAGATGCGATGTAATCACTTTAAGCCAGTTTAAAAGATCAAAACAACTGACCCCAGATCCATAAAACTTTGATATCCACTGAGGTGTAGTGTGTGAGTCAGCGGGAACACCTGATAGCTGCGGCCGCGTGACGTGGCGCCGCGCCGTAGATTTATTGCCTTTTGATGACGTGCCGTAACCAGTACACAACACAGCGTAAAAATAAATCTAATCAATATCTATTCATGTCTTATACGGCTTTACTGTTCTGCACTATATCAGCAGAGCTTTTCATGATGAATCACAAAATGTGTTAAAAAACAAGCTTACAGACATGCCGGGATCAAATTCCAATCCCAGCTAGCTCACGAGATTTTTCAAGCTGATAAATTCACCCTAAATGGAATGCCTGCCCTGGCAATCGATCCCAAGATCTCGCGTTTAGCCCCTATATGCTACTAAGAGCCAATAACGCGATAATTACGTTATAAAGATATTAGTTCAGTAATTACTACCTGTGCTCTGGAATGTTGAACATAGCTGCGAAAAGGAAGCGATGCAATCACTGACCTATTACAACACAAGGAACTCCGCTAAGTAGTACATTTTACTTCCGTACATATTTATGATTTATAACATTTTTTAAATTTATTATTAATTCAGGTGTAATTTTTATTTAAAGAAATATACAGATCTTAGCGATATTCTTCTGCCCTTATAAGTAACACGTTATGATTTATATTTCGGTTTAAAATAATTAAGTTTATGAGTTTAAACCAATTATTTATATAACGTCAACAGTCTTGGAAAAGAAGAGATTGATGAAAGTGGATGAAGCGAATGTCACGATCGATCTGGCGATCCATAGTCTCTGCCTACCCCTATGTGATACAGGCGTGACGATTATGTATGTATTGGGAAATATTCAACTCGGGCACGTCAGGTGGCGTGGAATTAAAATTTTCTTGGCATTCGTATTCGCCCGAAAAACAATCACCGAGATCGCATATAGCGGTTAAAAGCAGTCATAGTGTACCACATAAATGTATCCAAAAACAATAAGTTCGGAATAATTTTGTAGATATATCTTGACTGAATTTCACCTTCAGATGTCTTGTCGTGCCAGTACATCAACATTAATTGGAAATAGAACCCAGGCCCTCACGGTTCAAATCCAATGTACGTCATTGGACCGATATTAGTATACTTTAATGCGGGCAATTGTGAAATCGAAGTGCGTTACGAAATACCACACGCAGGTTTCTCTTTTATTGTAATCGTATGATACGGAAAATTTATTGCTACCATTATTGGTGGTGATAATTACACCACCTGGTCGACCTACAAATGAAACCTTTATTTCAATAGTTTTATTTCGTTCTGCTTTGCTAATATTTAATTATTTGAAACGGCGCATAGCTCGTAGATGATGGCCGCTGGGGCCGAAAGGTTCTGGAGTTTGCCACGTACAAGCAAGCGAAGAGTCTTACGCCCACCCACAAGGTGGACGGACGACCATCTCGGTGAATATTTGAATGACATTGTGCAACCATATAGTGGATTGTATGCATACTATCTTTCCAGTATAAAAATAAAACTAAAAAAGTGAACCTCATATACACTGAGAAAACACATACTGTGAAGAAAACAGGTGAACTCAATACAAAGTATCCGCAAACAGATAAACAACTACATAGAATTAGATATGTTTAGAAATTCTATTCGCGTCCAGTTTGTAATGTTAATCTAGTTACAGATCTTAGGGCTGCCCCGAGACTACGTGGCCGTGGGCGGTTTAATCGAATTCTTAAGAAGGATTATGCAATGTATAGTATTTTATTTATCTTTTATTATGTATGTATTTGTATGGTTTCTTGTGCCGTGTCTTCTCCACAGCTGTTTTATGCATAAACGTTACACCAACCCAACACACATAACGTTTAAGATAAAAACAAATGAAAAACCATAGGGAAACTAAATCAAAATACATATTTTAAAATCAGACGTGTTACGACGACGTGTAGATGGGATTAAAGAGCAGACGGACCATCTACCTAATGGTATGTTATCACCACTGCAAATAAATACCGACTACACCAGAGGCGTCGTCTTTGCTTTGCAGCCTAGGAAAGTGTAACAGTGGCGAAGGGTTCATACAAGCCGATTCCTAGCAGCACGCCTTATAATTTAAAGGAAATTATGTATTATTTACATTTTATTAAACAAGTTATATGAAGAAAATAATCAAATAATAAACAATATTAAAATAAATATAAACAATAAACAAATGTTATTCGATATTAATAAACAAAATATTATCGATTAATTAATAACACAACGACAAACGCATTGCGCGATGTTCAACGTAAGTACATGCATACGAAACACGCGGCCGCCTAGATCCCGATGACGTCACGTCAGGCTACAAGGACACAGCACGAGTTCCCGTTGCTCTCGCGCTCATTACCAACGCATTATTTGCCATCTCTGTTACACGTTTGTTGCTCAGAACTGCATGCAAAATTGCACCTTAAAACTTTAGCTTTTAAGGTCTAAATTTATTTGTAGAAATACGACGGTATTCGCTTGTGAATATGCCGGTGGGCCTACGGCTTATAAAGTAATTTGCCAGTTCGCGCCTTTTTTATTTCGTGTTTATAATTAGATAATATTATTTACTACTGTGTTGTTTCAGTGTATATGTATAATGCGGTATCTATTTTTAGGTTTGTATATAATTAGTGGGTAATTTATGAAATTTCACTGGTTTCGAAGTGCAAACAGATCTATCTATTTAGCAAAACTTTAATGATGAATGAAACTTGATAATGTCGTATGTATCGTTTTATCTCATGAATTGCATTATTATGAGGTAATTTTAAAAATGCTGCATTTACGTAATTAAAAAACGCACTGGAAATTATATTAAATTTGAAAATACATTTAAGTACCAGAGAAAGAACGGCAACTGACAAGTTTTAATTATTTAATAAATATTGTAATGTCGTATTTTTGTTAGCGTTGATTCAAAATAGGACATATATATAAACATAACCCACGCCTGCATCCCATGAGGGTTGCCAGATTCGATAGATCTCCAGTTAGCTCTATACTGGCATCGTTTTACTTTCGTCCACTTACATCAATCTCTTCATCTTTTTTTTATATATAAGGAACGTTTGAATTTTTTTTGTCGATCAATTTCAAAACAGGCTAATGTTGTCTTTTGCATTGAATCGAAATTTACTTTAAAAACGTTAAAAAAAGCACCTAACGGGCACAGTGCTATTCCGTGCAAGTGTTGTATGAAAATATAGTAAGTATTACTAAGCAAACATGTCGCTCAATATCTTACGTACATAACGGAGTAAAAACATAAGTATGAGTACTTGTTAATTTAATAAAACTAGTCACCAGAAGTATCGGCTTCCCTTTTGAAAAAAGTCACCCTTCGCCACTGAAGTGTAACCTCTTTTCTTGAAGATATCATATGTCGTATAAATCTGGAAACTTACCTCAATTCCCATAAGTATTCGATTTCATTAAAGCAAAGCGACAACCCTATCTCCACGTGAGCACGTGCACTTAACAATATTAGATTTCTTTTCTAGGTCGTTTTAAACACAGAATTTAGTTGTA
Organism: Deilephila elpenor; assembly: GCA_949752805.1. NCBI lineage: Eukaryota > Metazoa > Arthropoda > Insecta > Lepidoptera > Sphingidae > Deilephila > Deilephila elpenor. The sequence goes on along the minus strand of OX457096.1, from coordinate 14,561,543 downwards.
CTTCGAAGCCGAGAAGCCGGCAAAGTTCTGGAAAAACGTTACGCACAAAGAGTATTAACGGCTTAATGAATTAGTGCCTTGGAGTGCGTAGGCGGCGGTTCGAGACCCGTCTATTTGCTCATTAAGTCGTTGAATGTAGCATAAAAACAGATGGTCTTTTAAGGACATGTTAATATGAATGTGGGCGTACCAGTCAATAGAATTCAAAAAACGAATAGAGGCCATTTTATTGTCTATAATATACTTGAAATAGCCAGCATAGCTGACAACCCAGAGCAAGTTTCAGTGGCAGTGGGTAGAGCACATAATCCAAACAAAAGATGGCAAATGAGCCCATAAAGTTTGGATACCGAGCACCAGCAAGTGCGGTGTTCGACGCCTGGATACAAGGTAGACAGATGACCAAGTTTCGGTTGCAGGAAATAACTGGATGCAGGCCGCTTCTAACAGGTCGCTGTGGAGATGTTTGGGAGAGTTCTAGTTTGAACAGCTAAAGAGAAACAGAGACAGAATATACTTAATACAAACAATAGTTTTATGATAAACGGCATTTTGTCTTAACTTTAAGTGCATATAAATCAAGTTCACGCTTGACTGGTAAAGCATAGTCTTTGTCAAAGCGTTCCATTAAGTCTTGCTATCTCGCTCTGGCAGTGCTTTATAGAATTTACAGAGGTAATTAATTAACGCAGTATGTATTTTCTCTTTCTTTGCAATGTTTATAATTTAATTCGCTCAATTTACTGCATTATTTATGTTTATTTAAAGTAATTAATTATTTAACAAGCGGAGTCTGACACAGTATTGTATAAGATTGAATGTAAGTGTCTACCCGAAATCTTCAGACATTCCTTTGTTTCTTAAAGCTGCTATGTGTGTGTGTCAAATAAATAACTATTATTCTTCGAGACTAACATAAGAAAGCCGAGTTCAATGCCACATCAATTGGTTTCAAACAGCAATTACTGACAATTTGCACTAAATCTTACACATAGTAATTTAAACTGATTACCCGTTACGCGTGGATAGCACTTGCACTGTCATTTTGCACATTATGAATGAAAGTGACGTAATTTGAAGTGATTTTAAATGTTGTTGTGGTATAAACGTTTGTTTTTTAAACTGAAATGACTGCATTGCGTCTGATATGTGCTAAGTCTAGAAAGAGCGTCGACTGAACACATATTTTTGTATCTTTAAGATGAAAAGATGCAAGTCTACTGAAGACCCGAGTAAAAGGGCTTGTAACGTAGTACATGGCGATGACGATCTAGGGTGAATGGTGGTGATGACCTTTAAATAAATAACTTGCAAAACGCTGGTTGTAAAATATATATTACCTCTACCAATGGACACCTACTGCATCTTCTTGATGTTGGCGCATCTTGATCCAAAAATGGGTCAAAATCAGTATGTTCAAAATGGATTTTGGAATTTCGAATTTAAGTACACAGATCTCAACAAAAATCGAAAGGCAATAAAAATATTGATCATGCAGCTTTAGAAGTCTACCTTTTCAAATTACAAGTATTAGGCGTTTTATATTCAAAGCAATACTAAGACATAAATAAACCTTCATTTACGTTTTAGTTTCCGTCAGGTGAAGATCAGTCGTACTTCCTGTTTGTAATTACTAATCTATCCTTGAACGCTTTTGATTAAATTACCCCCGCCCCCTTCGCCTAGCTGATCTCGGACAAGGCCTCGATGTGCGGTTAGTTGGAACAATTATGTTGAGTGCAGAAGCTTGTAGCTGAGTAGCACGCAGGGCACAACAAAAAATACACAAAAAATACGACACACAAATAGTTCTGAACCCATGAGAAGATATTAGTCTTTTGACATAGATATCAGGAACTATAAAGCTTTATAGTCCTACATATCTGAGTATTAGTAGTTACTAGTATTAAAGGAATACCCCAAAATCTGGATCTGTATATAACAAATCCGTCTGTATTCAGTATCTGTGATTTCATTAGTAAAAAAAACAAACTTCACTGTAAGCGTATGTGTAAAACTTGGTGCTGATCAACAAGAGAAATCCTAGTGAAGAGCCTTGCTTTAAAATTATATACCTACAAAAAGCAATGATGAACAAATTGCGTATCGCAAATAATATTAGTACAACACCTTTATGTACCACTCCAATTATACTGCTAATAACACCAAAATTATGTAGATTCTCTGATACTTCGTTGAGCCAGAAAAATTACAACACGTAGCAATACAATCGCTAAACACCTCTTTTCTCTCCATTCCCCGTTTCCTCTACATTCTCTGAAGAAATTAAACGAAAAATACACTTTTTGTCAATAGGTCTGAAAATAAAACATGTATAATGCTTCCATGAATGGAGTTCTTGATAATAGAGCGGCCGACTGTTAACTTCAATGGGAAAATTCGACTGCATTTATTTCTGAAAGGAAATATAAAGGTTTAATTTTTTTATAATAATTATTTTTAAAATTCTGTTTTTTGGATTGTCACATAGTAAATTAATGAATTACCATATTACAAATCTACAAAGTGACTTTCTATTTATAAAATAAATTATGTATAAAATAAATATTTTCTTTCTTTCTTATAACTAACGGAGGTAAACTAGCTGATTGACTGTAATCGGTTACTGTTCTCTATGCGTAAGACAAACCTTTGTTGAAAAATCACCATTATCTTCAGCCGCAAGATGTCCATCGATAAACACAAGCCTAAGAAATAATTCTACAGCAATCGATTAAAAACAGATTGCTATCGAATTTTATCCTCCTATACTTGCTAGCACTGACTCTTCACTCCTAAATTTAGTGACCCCACTTCTAAACGAAGAATTGGTTGGTAAAGTCACGGTTGAATTTCATTCATTCAATGCAATTCTAGGATTCAAACCCAGTCAATACCCAGGACAATAGTCAACTTTCCAATGTTTTTTTTATGGACCGTCCTCGACACGGCACTGACCCGGCGGTTCATTCATCGCCCAACCTCTCCCGCTTTCACGGCTCTTTGCTAAAAACAATTGCCTTTTTTCTACATTTTTTCAATGTACTGTATCGGTCCAATTATACTGAAGGTTGGTCGAGTAGAACCTTTTTGTTTTTTAGCTGTAATTATTGATTACTGATCAGCTGTTTAATTGTTTTACATTACTTTGTATTTTTTCAGTAAGAAATAATAAAATCCTAATCCTCGCGCGAGTTCCATTGCATATTTCAAAACAATAAAAACACACAATAGTAAATAGTATGTTATACAGCATTGTAAACCAGCTTAATAAAAATGTTCAACTGCAACTTTCAAGTCATTTCAAAACATTACAAATTATTTCAAAACGTTGACTGGCAATGTCCAGTTTATTAAGATCCATTTGTTCACTAACAATTATTGGCCTAACATTGGCTACCAAAGCTCAATATTTTGTCAAAGTATTCAAGAAGCCAGTACCTATGTCTATCATACGAACTTATATAGGCATTGGTTTCTCACATATGCATGTTACTGTCAACCATTTAACGGCTACAATGTTAGCAGCACTAGGGTCCGCGTGTCACTCATTCGGCCCCCTACATGACCGATTTCGCGCGTCCGCTAACGCAAGACCGTTGGCTTCCATTTCCCTTCCCTTGTGATTCCCCTCTCTCGTGTTTGGCTTCTTCCGGGTGTAAAATACTGAACATTTAGTATTTTAAATGTTGCACGTTACCGCTTTATAAGAAGAAATGGGTGGTGTTGGAATAATAGCGTTAATTACCCAGCCATTATCCAGCCAGTGATAAGGTGCATCATCGTGGTAAATATCCGTGCTCGACATGGACAGTTGTAATACCTTTGTCTCTCATATTTTTGTTGAACCAATCGGGCCGGCGTTTGGCACGAAACAATCCAATTACAAAATACTTTCATTGCTAAAGATTACCAACGAACTCTTAGGTATGCGAGCGGCTTTACAACAATGTGTTTCATTGACTTCTGCTAGTAGGTATCATCGAATCAGTTACTCATTAAGCAAAGACGACTGTCGCCGTGTTTTCAACAGTATTTCATTCAATATCTACAAGATAGCTTCTGATGTAACAACGTTGACAAAAACTCCACGCACAAAAAATATTATAACTCTAGAAAAACATCTGAACAGCATCTGTAAATTCTTATTTAATTTACGAATCCCAAGCGGCAAGAGATTTCTAAAAAAAAGAAATAACAAAGTGCGTTCACCTCCATCCTATTTTCTTGTCTTTTATTCTGTCTAGAGCGCCTAAGCATCTCTGCCTACTACTATAAAAGACGACAAAAATTATTGTCATTTTCACAATAAATAGATAAAATCTATTGATGATGGAAATATAAGTTGGCTCTTATGTCCTTATCAACTCGCTCAATTAGGACTTAAACAATCTCGAGGCGAATACTAATCGACATTTAGATGTAATTTACTAGATTAAGAAGCTTTACAGTGTGCTGGATTGCGCAATAATGACCAATTTTCACCCCAGCTTTGTCCGCCGCGAACGCCGAATTCACCGAAATTCCAGCTGAAATAGGCAATAAATTTTGGATGCCAATATTACTCGTAGTTTTATGAGCTCTCTCCAACGTTGTATCATGCTTTTTCAATAGCCTGCTATATCTCGCTATTTTTACATTAGAAATACATAAAGTCTATAACATTTTACTTGATTCTCTACACTTCTATTACAGTCGTGTAGTAAAGTGAATATTCCCAGAAATCCTAGCGTAGTGTAGGATCGACTGACGACTGAAAATAATTTCACCATTTCACACAATTAGGTATGCCTGTTCAGTTGCTTCCTCACGCTTCGGTTGAAGGACCCAGGGCTATGAGCATTCAGTAGGACGTGTACTGGCGAACTATAGATAACGAGAGCTATTTCAAATTCCATTTATAATCTTCGAAACCATAGCTCAAAAATACATCAAACAATAAGTCACACAACAAAGACCGGCTTTATAAATACTCTGATGTTCATTCAACCGTTTGCATTTGTTTACTCCCCGATGGCCACATATGTAAATAAGGGTTTTGACGTATTCAAACAGGGCATTGTTGGCGCTGAGCCTTCGTAGCCATTGTTGTTGTTTTTCATTTGGGTAATGGAGATATTTATTCAGTAGGTCTGTTTGGGTTTCTAGCGTTTATTGATTTTGTAGCTATTTTAAATTCAAGAATATCTGTAAAATGTTGTCAACAATAAGATTCTAGTTCTGTTACTACCACTGCAAAATATTTTTTAATAACTTTTCTTTGAACAGTGTTGTATTCTGTTTCAGCGAGTAGTAAAGAAGCCGTTGCTGCACCTCAGTCAGAAGAGTTACTTCACATAACCCCAGAGTTAGAAGTGGAGCACCGACAGTCGGAGCGACAAAGTCGGGCCATGTACTATACCAAAACTTTATTATTCACTACCCCAACGCCGGTCGCCAACGTGACGGCGAACAACCAAACAGACAAAGAAATAGACGCTATAGCAGCGCCTAATATAACCTCGCCAAATAATACAGAAATAGCTCATCCGTCAGTGGAATGGACAACTGTAGAATCGGCAGAAGTAGTAACAAATACAACTAGCCAAAACTCAACCCTACCAGCGACAGCATTGACAAATGTTACAGAAACGCAAAACGTCACGTTTGCAGCCAAAAAGAGGAATCTGCCGAGACCAGATTTCGTCAAAGATGATACCAGTTTGGACGGAGTGGCTGAGAGTCGGATTGTGACTGAAAAACCACTTTCATTGGAGACAACGTTCCTACAAACTCGGATACCGCCGAACATAGAATCTTCTAGAAGAGTAATAGATACAGCTGAGGGTGGGATGGACACTGGGGCCATAGCTGGTATAGCATTTGGAGGAGTGGTGTTAGCCGCCTTGGCTGGAAGTGTGGCGTTCGTTCTATACAGGCGGCGGTATCTAAACAAACCTCAGACACTGAACGACAAATGCTCGAACCCAGATTCGAGTGGATACCTCGACGATAGTACTATAAGGGTAAGCGTATTTTATCTTGATACTTATTATTTCCCTCATTATTGTATTATTAGTAGGTACTGTGGAAATTTAAAATATGGTACGATTTTAAGATTTACTTTATACTATGTAATATGATTATCCTTTTATAACTTAAAATGAAGTATTTACTTGTTAACACAAAATGCAAGGCCAACAGGAAACAATGAAAAATTTAAACTACATAACATTTTTCCGCGCCCGCCAACATGTTTAATAAAATTAAAACAAATTAGGTACATCATAATTATAAAAAAAAAACCGTAAAAATTACTAATATAAGTTTCTACTGCTTTCAGGACAACTCCGAAGAGATGTATAGTCTGGACAACGACTCGTTCCTCAACTCTCTGGAGGCTATGACCATCCAGAACTACTGGACTGACACCGTCAAACATACCAAATTATAATGGTTTACACATCAATGACCAAATTACATTGATCTTGGACTCTATTAACATAAAATAAATAAATAATATTGACATAAATCACTAGATACTCTTTTCTGACTGGTAAGGGTACGGCAGTGCGAAAACCAGGTTACATTTTAGTTATAATAATGTAAAGTGACCTTGGGACAGGTTTAATGTGACCGTCAGTATTATTCATGTAGTAATGATAATAGCCTCAAGTGTAACAATTCATACAATTAATGTGAATTGAAAATAGACCCTGAAATGAGGTCGGACTCTTTCATCACGTAAATTTGACGACACATTCAAAAATAACGCCGCAATTTTTTATTTAAATAGAATATACTATTATTTATTATCCTTCATTGTAAAATTATAGCTATTTAGCTCCGTGCGTATATAATGTTTGCACAAGTGTAAAATAATTTTATTGTGTTGCAGTAATATTTACTTTTTCAACGTCCGTTGCAATAGTTACTACTGTGTAATACAGCTTTGCTATTCCTTCAGTTCCTTTATATGTTACAAGTTAAATAATTTATGATCATGAAAATGTCATTACGTAGAATTAGTCTTGAGGTAACTTGACAACTGATTTATTGAGGAAATGTATTTTATAAAATAGATTTTAGAGAAAAGCGTTTGTAATACTTATTCAGAATTACAAAGCGTTTTCCTTTCAATTTCCTAAGGACAAGTGACAATTATATAATGCAAGAGTATATTATGCGGTACATTAGTCGCAAAAAGGCTTGATATGTCAATCATAACACAAAGCTGGACAATATTATAGTAATTACATACCACATTACGTTTATATGATTAGTGAATAGTGTTGCTTAATCGTTGTATTGTATGAGAAAAGATGAGGTTTTTGGGCATCAATCAAATAATAACCTGTTATTTACCAATTTGCAAGAACTTGTCATTCGCACTGCCCTACACCTATTAAAAAGTACATTTAAAACCAAATTTATTACAAAATTTCCTTGAGATACTGACATCTTCTGAGGATATAACATAACAAAGATTCCCGGAATTGTGCATACAAATGCATTAGATTCTAATATATTTTAATATAGACGTGATTCTCTATTCATAATAATGTAACGGCTAACTTAACTTAATGTGTGTTATGGTTTAATTGTAAATAAACACTGTTGTGATAATAATAATTTTAGACTACGCCGCAAGTGATTTGTAATATAAGTTCATCATTATCATTGTTTATCGAACGTGTCACATAGGCACAGACCTCCTCCACAGTTAAATTCATTAAGTTGACATTAATTTATAGATTAATGATGGGGAAACTGTTTTATTCGGTTTCAGCATTGCACTCTGCATATTGTGCTGCAATTAGAAAGATTTATTATTTTATTGGGTATATAGAAAACTATGCATTTCATTTCAATAGAATGTTTTGTGAAAATCAAAATAAGACTATAAATATTATATATTTATGTTTGTTTTGTGTTTTTGCAAAACTTTGTACAGTTATGAAGTGTGACCGAGTATAAAAAAATAATTGTTCTAATATTATTTGCAAATAAGTTGAGAATTAGACATCACAATTTTCTTGGTTAGGTATACAGTGAAATATATATAAAATATTTAATTACCAAATTGCAGATTTAAAAATTTAAACTAATTTAACATTAGGCTTCTATAGTATATTTTTTTATAAGCATAACGATTTCACTGTACGAAAATACTATAATGATTAATAAAAAAATGTAGAGTTAACAAAACCTTTTTTTAGATTATTTTTTGCACATTATTAAACATTATTTTTGGTCTGTATTTAAATTTAAATAATAATCGATTGAAAAGTTACAGTAATTCATGTTTTTGGACATTTTGATAAAAAAGAGGTTATTATGAAACATAACATAGGACATGTAGAGTATTATTTTCATGTTTTTTTATAGAAGTAAAATGTTATGTCTAGAGGTACTGAACGAAAACAAACTCCTCTACATAATACTTACAAAAAAGTACATAATTTTTTAATCTTTTTATCAAAAATACCTTTAACCTTAATTTTTAATTGACCACCGTGTAAGTCATGATACATTTTTTTCAACCTTCCCATGATTTTTTAAAGCAAATATTTGATTTACATCTATACTTTTTTTTGGAGCTTAGGTAATTGATTGAGAAGCCGTACGACATGACAGGAATATTTTTCTTTTTACCTTTCAGTAAATCTTGTATTCAGTACCTCTAGACGTTAACAATAGTGTACAGTAAGAGTGTGATCTCAATAAATAGAATTATTTTGTCAATGATCCTTCAATAATTAATTTTACGCGATTTAGAGATTCAACTATAAAAATAGGATTCATGGCATATTGCAACACCATCTGCATATAATATTATTTTAACAATTAATTTAGTAAAAGCACTATGAAAAACCATAATATTGATGTTGGTTATTTTAAAAAATATCCATTCTTGTAACACAAATTATTCGTTGAAGTCATAAAACAAAAATTCCAGATTAATTTACTTACTTAATTAAAATATCTAAAAAAACACAGTATGTAAACATAATATACATAATTTTTTACGTAATAAGTAATAGTGTTGGATATTTCCTGCAAACTATTGCATGTGAACGGCCGATTTTGTTAATCTTTTTTCCGCCGAATACTGGTGTATGTGACATAAAAACTAAAATAGTTTTGTAAAAGTTATTTTTGCAAATATTAACTACTTCCTGGTTCTAATACGTGTATTTTAGCAAATGCCACACAACACAAATTTTTTGGAAATTTATAAAAATTGGTAATCTGTAAGAATACATTAAGTCGTGTAATTCTGTTGCCAATTAAAATTTCGAGTGGAATACGTTATAATTTTCGTCTTTAATTGTGATTCGTCGTCCGTCCATAATTTGAATTATTTGCTTTAAATAATTTGTTTTGTTATGTTAATAAATTATTGCAGTTTTTTTTTTTCATAAAAGCAAATAAATATTTGTCCTAAAAAATTCTTACATTGTTCATTAGCAGTCATGGAATTTTTAATTTTAATTTGATTGTAAGAGTAATTAAAGTTTATGATTGAACTAAAACTATGAAGCAAATGAACGATTTCATATATTGAAATCGGCAATAGTTGTCACTATGCGTGTTATCGATTAAAACTTAAAACGATTGTAAAATTTATCGATAAACATTTGGGTAATTCTCCTGTCATTGTTCTGAAAAAATTAATGCTTACCTTAACGTACAGGTACATAAAAGTCATATCAGCGAAATTAACATTATCTTGTAATATATTAATTCTTGTCATACTTTGTATTTGACAAAAGAAACCGCAACAAAATTTAAGATATAATAAATTGTTTAGTACCTATAAAAATAAAAAGTGATTGTACCTACCTACTTTTTTTACTCGTAACAAACTTTCTTGTGTTACAGATGTTATGTGTCTACTTGCCGTAAAACGTTAGGTAATAACATAAGGCTCTAATTAAATAAGTATATATAAAACTATCGTAATATACAAGGATATTGACATAATATACGAATGGTATAGCGGTTATCATAAGACTTTTTAGTATTTTACTATCGTTAGTTTTGAACTATTGATACTAATTGCTATAATTTATATGGTAAGTACATTCAATGCTAAAATCAGAAAGTAAAATAGGTACCTAAATTTTAGCTCACTCAAAAAAGCTGCCCATCATTTGCCCCTGAAACCATCAACCAACAACTGAAACAACTTCGAAGAAATCATATAATTAAAACGTAGAAAAGTATAACTGGAATGCTGAATAAAAAGAAGCCAAAATAAACTCTGACTTTTAGTAATACAGCTCATTTCGCATTATAGAAGTAAACGAGAAACGGTTTTGAGATCCACTTCTGCGTAGCGGCGTCTCTCTTACCCACACTACTTATGTTAATTTACATTGCTGTTGTACGACAAAGACGTAACTAGGTTCAACATTCTCTTTCGAGACAGTTTACGCGGCACTTTCGCCATTCCAGTTGCACTATTCTACGTAATTATAATAAAAGCAGCACTGATCACTTTAAAGTGTTTTATCTCTTTCTATTATCAGTGCGTAAATAGCTTTTGTTAGGAAAATGGTTACTTTTAAAAAGTATTGTTTATTACGACACAAATATTCTAATTAAGTGTAACTGCCAGTGATTAATTTTGCAATAAAAAATAAATTGTGTTTAAAAACAAGAAATACCATAGACATAGAATATGGACTGAAAACAAACAAGATAAGTAAAATGTGGGCGTGTCCATGAATCTTTAACACGGTTGGTCTATTTTCGGGATCGATTCTTACACGCAAGTGGATAATACGTGGACTGTTCAGAAGAAAGTTTAGAAGATAAGAAGATAATACGTGGACTGTTCAGTCTTTTGCACTCTCGAACAGTATTGTATAATCAGGGACAATAACTGTCATCAGTCCTTTTTCTATGTCTACTCTAAAACCAACATTGGTATGAGCAAAACATTCTTAATGAGACTTAACATAATTTCAACACTGTTTTAAGAAATTTGTTGTAATCCATTGAATATAATTTGAGAATAATACAAAATGAGACTGCTGAATGCTGTCTTTTTTTTCAAGAGTGATATTTAAAGTGAAAGACTGTTTTCTTTCCACATTATCTTGATGAAACGATGTAAACAGTTGCCATAAATTAGGCATGATGTGAATGTAAATAAATTATTTTAATTCCAAATAATTGTATTTAATAATATGTATAAGTGTAGTTGTATGTTAGCGCGTACAGAACAAAGATGAAACTTAATTATTGTATAGTATAGTTTGTAGTTAATGTAATTGGATTGTGAAATAATTTAATCTAGAATAATTAAATTTATTTTTACTTGCCCAGTTTGTTTTCTTTTGAATTTATTAAGTAAACTTCGAAAACCTCAAAAGTATCTGCACATCTCATTACACAAAGATATTCAATATTACATACACAAAATATTACATACTATGATGACTCAACTCAATACTAGATATAATAATTTTAGAATAGGGGCGCATGGGGGACGGGAATGTTTATTGATAATGATTACATAGATTTACGCGAATATTACACATTGAAATAAAACTATTATTTACGAATTTTATCGCGGATCGCTAAAACCAATTAACTTACGGCCGGTCTCTATATCCTGTCTATCTTTAACAAGAGCTTAAAATAGCTACCATTACTATGTCGATACAATTCTACGCTTCAATAAATAAACATTGACCTATACATTTCTCTTACCTAGATAAATATAAATATATGCATCATATCTATACCTCTCTATCTTTGTTAATTGAAACATAAAATGCATTAAAATATCTAATGAAATCTCTTGTTATAGATAGACAGATTATGGAAACCGGCCGTTAATAATTGTAAATTAAGGGTAGGTTTTAAAACGTCGGGACATTTAAAAATGTAAAATTAAATCAAATCTTAGATAAAATCGGTAGAAATAGGTTTTATTTCAACCTTTAAGGATGAAATGATAAAGCCACTAGTCTCACATCACCCACTACACTAAAACAGTCGTAGAAAAAAAACTACAGAATACCGAATGTGAAACTTGAGGCCATGCATTCGATTTCTGCAACGAGACCATGCATATATTATGATGACCAAAATAAATATTTATTTGGTCTCCATATATCAAAATTAAATACACCCTACAGTCACATACTTATTTCTGATTCTACACTAACATTCAAGTTTCGTGTCATGTATATCAGAAGCTGGGGTATACTTTTAGGTCTCAAAAATTCCACAATCAAAACAAATATTTCAATACCTATCACATAAATATTTGTATCATTCCGGAGATCGAAGCCGCGGCCTATCGTATTACAGCCCGCGGCGTCTTACCTACTGCGCCACGGAGAACTGCAAATTATTTCTTATTTATGTGTTCCAAAACCAAAAATACTGTCACGGCGCGGCATACGTTTTGCGAGGACCCCATGGGCGACCCCTGGCAGGACAATAGTAATACACGCAGAGCCCTTGATTAGTAGCGCGCCGCGCCGCCTCTGATTTTTTAAATATTCTTATACCCATGGCACAAAACGTAGTATCTTATGATGGATTTAGGAGTCAGAACTATGTATGTGGCTTTTGGTTGTATTTTACTATATTTTAAAAATATCCGTCGTACTATAAAAACTTGTATTCCCTAAAAAAAAATTTTTTGAATTGGCTATTTGACTAATTTCTGAAAAGTGTTTTAAAGTCTAGATATAATCACTCTATACCTCTTCACTATTAATTTATTTTTAAAGAGTTGTTTATAACGAATAAACATATTTTTCAGTTTTGTCATCATATATGTCACCAAAACGGTAGATCACGTGACTTTGAAAAAGTTACGTCACGCTTTATAAATGGTGAATGATCGTAGTGGCAGATAGAACGTAGTGATTACTTACTCTATGGTGGCAGAGATGAATGAAAATTGAAAATCGTGACATCACACGCTGCACAATGACAGCTTGTCGTGTTTTGTTACATTTAATCAACAGATAAAAAATGGCAAACTTATTTTAGATTATTTAAATATTTATAATTTAGATAAATGTAAATAAAAATACCTATAATTATTGTTTACCAAAAAGCTATCATATGCAACACATTTTATAATTTATTGCCACAACAGTCAAATACCCAATTATAATAGGGTCTATGAACTGCTTTCCTTTGCCAAGAATAAGTAAACTGTCAGCTGTCAGTATCAACTGTCAAGAATTATTTTCGTTCTGTGTTTCGAGTGGTTTCGAGTTTCGACAACAGAACTTTACTCTAAAATTATTTTGCAACAACCAACTGTTAAATAAGTTGAAAAATGGTTCAAGCCTGGTACATGGACAACGACACAAGCGACCAACGCTTGGAACACCATAAGAACCCGCCAGAATATATTTCTCTCGAAGAATTATTCAATAAAACTGGTGTCGAATATTTCAAAGTAAGTTAAAACTTGTTTTAAATTTATTGATTTTCTCGTAAATAAACTAATAGCAATAGTTTTAATACAACTTAAACATCAAAAAACAATATAGCTGAATGTCCTAGCTCCCTAACAGCCGATGCCAACAATCAATCAAAAATGTTAGATTGGAGTCAATCCGGATTGGTTTCTACTTTTCGATTGGTCGAATATCTTGTTGCCAATAAACAAAACAGGCGACAGTCGATTGCCTTTGTTGATAGATTGAAAACAATCGGTTCCCTCTTGACAATTTAGTTTGACGCAGAATATTTCATTGCATATTTATGCACTTTCAGCATTTTGTAAATAAATAATTTGTGAAAAACAAAAATTAACGTTAGAAATAATAATAATTGCAATAAAAACAATTCAATTTGTCCCAATTATATAGATTTTTACAGAATTGTTGTGTTTCTGGCCACTGAAAAATAATATATCCAGTAAACAATGATTTATCACTTGTCATTCTAATAGAAATATTATGAGAATATTGTGGAGAAAATTGCGAAATGTTATTGAACATTTACATAGATCCGTGGAAAGTGATCACTGCCGCCCATGAACATCCACTACGATTGAATCATGGCTGTGTAACCGGCCCATCAAATCGGGAGGAGAGCGAGAAGGCCATAGCCTGCCCATTCATACTGAGTTATGGCTGATAGCAGCGTGGCTCTACAACTTCCCATGATCAAAATTTGATTCCCTTTTCTATTATTTTTATTCTTTCTATTATTATTGTAAATTGTGAGTAATAAAGAATATTTCATTATAAATGTTTTTTTCACAAAACACACTGAACAATTAAATAAAAATACAACTATGAAATTAAGAAACATATCATAACAGAAATCATATTTATCAAAATATACACAACAATACAATATTTTAGATCTAAATGAAGAAATCGTTAATCAATGTTGTGTCATCTTCATCTACATTCGTTTCTACTTTCTAGTTTCATTGCTGTTGGCAAATCTGCATAAATAATCCGTGGAAATTCTCGGATTGCAATATTGGATTGTTTTGAACAATCCATCCAAACGTCAAAACTGATAATTGTTTATTGGCAAGCCTAAACTGTCATTTCCATACAGAGGACAATCCACAAGCAGGGATTGGCCCTCCCAAAAGTAGATTGATTTTTTAGATAGTTTTTTCCCTACTGAGATTAATTATTGGCAAGCTATAATCAGAAAAAAGATTGAGCTGTCAATGTCAAACAGCAAATTTTGGATTGGGATTGATTGTTGGCATCGGCTGTTAGACATAACTACGCGAGATATTCGGCATTTACATTATTGAAATATATTTTTTACGTAATTAACTACTAAATTGCTCTTATCAATGAACATTATTATTCTGGTATATTTTTATCTTTTGTTCTCGTCTTATTAGTTGATAACAATTAGTAAAGAGCTGTATAATGTTAAGTTTTAAATAACGTCTTAGGAAATAAATACTTACTGAATAAAGACTATATTTTCCTTTCCTTTAAGCATGTACTACATTACCGTAGGTACTGAAATTATTTGATCTGCTTTTAGCCAAGGAATACTACCTAATAGTAAAAATAATACATTTTGTTTGAAGCTATAGTAACATTACCTAATACCACAGAATACTAACAGAAGTCAAGCTCCATACAAAGCCCGCTAACAGCCGATGCCAACAATCAATCCCAATCCAAAATTTGCTGTTTGACATTGACAGCTCAATCTTTTTTCTGATTATAGCTTGCCAATAATCAATCTCAGTAGGGAAAAAACTATCTAAAAAATCAATCTACTTTTGGGAGGGCCAATCCCTGCTTGTGGATTGTCCTCTGTATGAAAATGACAGTTTAGGCTTGCCAATAAACAATTATCAGTGTTGACGTTTGGATGGATTGTTCAAAACAATCTAATATTGCAATCCGAGAATTTCCACGGATTATTCATGCAGATTTGCCAACAGCAATGAAATTAGAAAGTAGAAACGAATGTAGATGAAGATGACACAATATTAATTAACGATTTCTTCAGTTATATCTAAATTATTGTATTGTTGTGTATATTTTATCTTGAACGAATTGATACTTTTTGTTTTACTTTGATAAATATGATTTCTGTGATGATATGTTTCTTAATTTCATAGTTGTATTTTTATTTAATTGTTCAGTGTGTTTGTGAAAAAAACATTTATAATTAAATAATCTTTATTACTCACAATTTACAATAATAATAGAAAGAATAAAAATAATAGAAAAGGGAATCAAATTTTGATCATGGGAAGTTGTAGAGCCACGCTGCTATCAGCCATGACTCAGTATGAATGGGCAGGCTATTGCCTTCTCGCTCTCCTCCCGATTTGATGGGCCGGAAACACAGCCATGATTCAATCGTAGTGGATGTTCATGGGCGGCAGTGATCACTTTCCACGGAAATGTTCAATCACATTTCGCAATTTTCTCCACAATATTCTCATAATATTTCTATTAGAATGACAAGTGATAAGTCATTGTTTACTGGATATATTATTTTTCAGTGGCCGGAAACACAACAATTCTGTAAAAATCTATATAATTGGGACAAATTGAATTGTTTTTATTGCAATTATTATTATTTCTAACGTTAATTTTTGTTTTTCACAAATTATTTATTTACAAAATGCTGAAAGTGCATAAAAATGCAATGAAATATTCTGCGTCAAACTAAATTGTCAAGAGGGAACCGATTGTTTTCAATCTATCAACAGAGGCAATCGACTGTCGCCTGTTTTGTTTATTGGCAACAAGATATTCGACCAATCGAAAAGTAGAAACCAATCCGGATTGACTTCAATCTAAAATTTTTGATTGATTGTTGGCATCGGCTGTAAATCAACGCACACATCTAGACAGCGTTCACCGACACGAAATCTCAGTCGGCTCAAACCAGTGCGAGCGCGAGTTTCACACTACCGCGTGAAGGCCACGTGGGGTCGAGCCGCGCGAGTGGTTGGTTGATCGTAAGGAATGTAGTGTTTTAATTGTATCATTTATGTTTCGTGAAATAAATGAATAAAAGTTATTACACTTGTATATAAAACTCCAGATTATAATAATTAAATATAAATTTCTTTAAAAAAGCACATGATACAAAAACAATAAAAAAAATCTTCGATTAATGACATACACATTCTCAATGACTATATGAATAAAATTAAAATTTATTTATTTTATTATTGCTTTTTATATATTTTATTTATTATTCATGTCTTACTCTCAACAATCAATCAAACGATACGAGTGCTATTACTATGATACTTGTTTTCGCATAAGCCAGAGTTAACAACCCTTGCGTGACCGCCGAGCGTAGTGTGAGTGTAGCAATAAAAGTGAAGTACATACTCAAGCTTGACTTCTGTTAGTTTAGTATTCTGTGCTAATACTTTAATCTTGATAGTAACTTGTGATTTACGAAGTCTCTGGATGCAGGCTGCTTCCAAGAGATCTCTATGGAAATCCTTGCTGGAGACCTATGTACAGCAGTGGAAATTGGAGTTCTTGTGGCGAAAGAAAGAGAGAGTAAAAGAAATTCAGTTGTAATTTCATTTTGCCATTCCAATGAAGTTGTCATGCTAGTATCATATAATGTTGAATGAGATTCAAATTATTACAATAACATGAATTATATTCTGAAATAAAACTCACTCACGGGACTCAGTCTGCCCTGTGACCACAAAAGTTGTAACATTACCAAAACATTGGGAAGTTAAAAAATTAACCAATCTGCAATAATATCCCTTAAATATAGTTTTGTATCAATGTGTGACATTCATGTAACTCTAAGAAACCATTTTTAATAACTTTCCTTCAAAAGTACATAAATACATTGTCATATTTTCAGTTGAATGTAGACACATACCAGACAGATGGAGTCCTCTCCAAACTCAAGGAGGAGCGAGGGTACACCTACGAAGATGAGATGGTTTGCTCCAAGGAATGTCTTTCTAACTATGAAGAGAAGATCAAATCATTCTTCACAGAGCATCTGCATACTGATGAGGAAATTAGGTAAATAAACACATGTACACTCACCCAGACACAGAATGTAGGTCTGTAGGTCATACAAATATTTATCCATGTAGGGAGGAAATCTGCAACCTCGGTCACAAAGACTGAATTTCTTAGCCTCTTCTGATTTGTTGTCAATTTAAAACCACACAAGTAAGCCACATCCTGGAGTAGTTTCAAACATTTTAGTTGTTATTATAATCATTGAAAATATTAAATAATATTATTTATTCATAATGTGCTGGTCAGGTAAGTAATAGCATAAGTTGTTGTATTTGTATTGTTTTTTTTTGGTTTACAATAAAGAGTATTGTATTGTAATGTATTGTAGCATTTGACCAGACCAGAGACCACTGCACAGTGGCTTGGGAGTTGGGTCCTATCATTGTAATTTCTTACCTACATAAGTGTGTTGCTTATTTGGTTTTGATACCTATATCTGAATACATCAAACCAGTATATTTGTATTGATCTGTGACATATTTTTCACATTGTTTTATATTCTGCCTCGGTGGGGTAGATATACTATAATGAGATTGCAAAGATGAGATCTCAGGTTTGTATTTCGGGTCCAGCCATATTGGACTTTTCAATTCATTATCAGGCCATAGTCAGGAATTTGTGCCTGATACGACGATAGGCTTGCATCTTATCACATCGTGGGACGAAAAATAGAAGGCTAAACATGGGTATCCTGGTTGCACTTTTGCCTCCCCCTTATGGGAAAAGGCGTTTATGTATGTAAATACTTATTAAGACTATTCTTATTTCAGGTTTGTAGTTGATGGTTCCGGGTATTTCGACGTCCGCGACGGCTCCGACCAGTGGATCCGCATAGCGGTGAGCGCGGGCGATATGATCGTCATACCTAGTGGCATCTACCACAGGTTCACGCTTGACACTAAAGTTAGTATCATATCAACATTAACTTTCTGTATGTAATAAATAAAAGTTTCAAAAACTAAAATACACATTATACGCTTTAGTAAAAGACCCAACTAAAAAAGTAAAATAATTGATAATGAGTTTAAGATTAGAAAATGGACTGAAATACATAAATTTTATGGTTAAAAAGCTAGGGTGCTTGAGGAATTGTTGTAACTTGTAAGCATAAAATGAATGTATTTCAGTCCATTTTCTAATCTTAAACTCATTATCAATTATAATTATTACTTTTATAGTTGGGTCTTTTACTAAAGCATGTATTTTAGTATTTGAATCTATTATTTCTTTTACTAAAAAACGTCTATCTACGGTTATCTTATGGAAAGAAGGCAGCTGTGAGCAAATTATTGACTTTAATTTTTTTTTTCAAATAAAATTAACTCCTGAAGGTTCTGGTTAAGATAATGTCATATACTTTATAAATTATTGTATTGTCATCGGTCCTTGACAAGTATGGAAAATTTCAAGTCAATCCAACGTTTTGAAGTGCTCGAAAATGGACTTCAAAGATACCGTTAGGTACATACATACAGGCGAAGCTAAAAGCGTGTTAAGAAGCGATTGGAATGTCTTAACATGTCACTGCTGTACACACTGGTTGTCTATGTTTGTACGCATCGCGTATGTAGCTACCTGTTCTATGCCCATGTTGTATGCTTGACATAGCATAACATGGAAATAACTGGTCAGCACGTACCTGGATGGACAAGATCAGAACTAGCTTCACTTCTCCCATTAGAATAGAATATTACTCCACGTGTACATTCTGCACGTGTATATGTGTCTTACACTATCCAGGCTCACATAAACATCTTACAAGTTACATATTATAACAGTTTTTGAATGTTTTGTATTAGTTGACGATAAAGGAAATTGTGTTGTAAAATATTTTATATGAATTTCAGAACTACATAAAAGCGAAGCGGTTCTTCATTGGTGAGCCGGTGTGGCAGCCGTACAACCGCCCTGCAGACGACATGGAGTGTCGCAAGGAGTATGTCAACAAACTGCACACTGGGTTCGCAGCAGCTGCTTCGTAGACAATGTAAATTTAACTCAAATACAGGGTATATCAAGACTGCGACTGAAAACGAAGCCAGGTGGTATTATTAGTGACTTCAGACACAATGCAAGTAAAAGTTTGCAAAAAAATCGGCAACTTTTTTTTTGTAATTTTTTACTTATCGTCGTATTTGGGTAGGATTTACATAGCTTTCCTAAAATAATGATGTACACCTTTTTTTTTTAAAGACGTAATGGTACATAAGGGTTTAAATTAAATTTTTCGCAAAAACTAGGTATTTACCACCCAAATACGATGATTTTTAAAAAAATACAAAAAATAAACTGTCTTGTTTTGCAATATTTTTAGTCACATTGTGTTTGTAACCACTAAAACTACCACTTGGCTTCGTTTTCGGTCGCAGTCTTGATATACCCGGTATATTACAAGTGGGTATAAAGCTAAATGTAGATTAATCAGTCTTACGCCCGAATACTGGAACGACATTCAAATAATAAGTTGCTCTTAACAGCGCACGGCTCACTCAACCAGTACATTTAATCGGGATTAACGTAGTTAAGCGCAAGTTATATTTAAGTTGCGTTCCAGTATTTGGGCGTTAATGTCACAGACTGCAATTACTGGCAAATGCATTGCCATCCAGAAAAAAAGGTTTTTTTTTACAGCTATTTTAATATATTTGTATATGATTGACAAAAACTAATTAATAGTGCCATAATTATGTCATTGGAAAATGCTAATTTATGTTTACTCAATGCCAATTTACTAAAATTCTATGTGAATACACCTAAATGAAAAAATAGCTTTATGTCCTACTTTTTTAGTTAAATTTGATGATATGAGCCATAATGCATCTATGTATTATAATTTTGAATGTTTATGCTCTTCTAAACCGTTAATGGGGCCAAGTTCATAAATATGCATGGAAATGTATCATTTTTACAGCAACAAGTATTTCCTTTTTTATTATAAAACATATTTAATTTATTGAAATCCTTATATACTGGCCTTACATCCTATATATTAAAAAGCTACGTTATTTACATACTGATACTATTTATTTTTCATTCTACAAAGTTTAATTACAAATTAAGTAAATTATTTGTTATATTATTTACGTTATTAATAGGATACATATAATATGTTTCTTTAAATTATTTCTGTATCTGTTTACCGAAATGTGATACTATAAAAATCTCTTTATTTATTTATAATTTCGCAAATTATATTAAAAGTGTCTTGACTAAAGGCATGGCACCTTCGCATATCTTCATTTTGGGGAGACGGGACCTCATATCCTGTGTATTAAACAGCTCTATTATTTTTCATACTATATTTTACATTCTACAAAGTTTAATAATTACAACACACACTTGAAATGTTTATTATGTTTGCTCAACTATTTATATGTATTTCTCTCTAAGAATTTTCCATTTATATTTTTTTCGAATATTACTAATTCTAAACAGTACCAACAAATTCCATTGGATTACAGACACCACAATTCGAGGATTATGTAATAGGGATGTTGGCTCATGTTACATTTTCGTGTATTAATTTTTACACATAAAAGACAGTATTTTAAAACCTAATACAATATTTTGAGAACCTAATTGTTTGTCATAAATTAAATGAATATATTTTAAATTGTATTACTTATCACCCATTATTACGTGACTGCAAACAGCAATCGGAGTGCGATGACGTCACAGGTCGGGTGACAAGTTGATTATACATTACAATGATATAATAACAATTTTCTCCTCAACGGAGACTGGCTTCATCAACGGAAATAATTAAATCGTAAGAACTCGGGCAAAGTTCATTTTGATATACCGATGATTATAGACACGTGTCAGTTTGGAGCGTTTTAGCGGGAATTTTGAAAATATTTTTATAAAATTATATTTTTCGCGTTTATATAGGGTCTATCTATTATATAAAAGCCATTTCATAATATATTCTCCATCCGTATTATATGTGCCACGGAAAAAACGAATTTACTTTTAGACATTATTCGATCTGAGATAGAATATTATGTATCATAAAATATTCCAATATTGTTAAATCAACAAAAAATCCTTCATGTCTCCTTATTTCAATAATAAACTCAATGAAAATTATATATATGTGGAAACCACGGAAGTAATTTGTCAATACATAAAATTATGATATGTTATAAAATGTATATTATTGATGTTATTTATATTGTTACGCGTTGCTATATTTATGTAATATGTTAAAAATAAAAATTATATAGAAACACTTTGTTTTTTTTGTAGGTTGTCGTGCCGAGTATTGAAGTTCAGCTAGTTTTCGGGAATATCTAACTTGTTTTTAACTCTAAGGAAATCAGTAATAAAGTTAAATTAATAGGAGTTAGAAATATTTTTGTCTATTTCCCTCCGTTACAAAGAGGACAAAACAATGAAATAGGATGTAAATAACCTTGCACAAAGACTTTTACTATAGAAGCCCGCCTATTGATCGACACGACGGCCCGAGGCAACAAAAAACTAGCTGTAGTTTTTGTTTTTGTGTTTTTTAGAATTCTAGTTTAGAATTTGTGCGCTGACACACAAATTCTAAAGCTTTGGTTTGATGAAAGTTTCGAGCGGCACTGCGGTATGCAGCGCCGGCGCAATGTCATGCAACAAAATTCATGTAACTAAGGAGTTTTCACAGTATTTTACTTTTTCTGTCAATAAACATATTTTTTATCAAATTAAATTTCGCCGGACTTATATCGATACCTACACTTAAAAAATCGGCGTTTATACCGTAATTAAATAAAAACAAATTGCATTACTATTATAAGAATAAATTATTATGTTATAAATTGTCACAAGCAAGGTCAATACTAATGGATACTTCATAACATAATCATTTAATTGTATTCTTAATCTAAATTTACAATACGGAGTTCAAATAATACACATATGTATAGGTAGGTATATGGACCGGCGAGAGCTGGTTATATCTTGCTGGTGGATACTGTAATTGGATTTTTATTTATAATGCACTTTTCTTTTATTATCAAATGTTGATGTGTTGTTTCTATCTTTCTATAAGAACACTAAGGCTATTCGATTATCGACAAATTAATCCATTCCGCAAGGACGCTCACCGCGACGAATTGACGAGAATGGCGACGGTGCGGTGTACCCGCCCGCCGCTTCACCGCTTGGCCCTCAACGCTGACGCATGCTGCGACGGAACAAAAGACCATACTCGACGTTTTTCATAATATAAATCTGTGCCCGGCACTGCAAACCGCAGTGTTTCCATCAAGCGACCAAAATGTCATTATCGAGTTGACCCGTCACCGCTGCGACTGGCTGATGCATACCACGACGGAACAAAAGACCAATGTCGACGTTTTTCATATAAAATCTAGTCCGCCACCGCATTCCGCGCAACGCAACGCTGTACGTACCGATCGTCAGACCAGAGCTTTAGCGGGGCTGCAGCGGCAGCGCGGGTAGGGGGCGAGGTCCTTAGGTCACCGGCCCTGGTTCAACCGCGATAGTGGGCAGAAAGAGAGGAGGAAAAGACAGCATGAGGATAAGCGAAATGTCACTTTTAGAGGTGAAGTTGAACGGGCTGCAAGTGGCAACAACATATTTGTTGCTCCACACTGGAATTTTATTTGAATTATTGAAATTATTTTGCAATAACTAATAAATTAATCGAAAATATGGTTCAAGCATGGTACATGGACAACGACACAAGCGACCAACGCTTGGAACATCACAAGAACCCGCCAGAATATATTTCTCTTGAAGAATTATTCAATAAAACTGGCTTCGAATACTTCAAAGTAAGTCAAAGTTGTTTATATTTATTGTTCTCCACGTACATAAATAGGCTGATAGCAATAGATCTAGTTCACTTTCAAGCTTAAAAACAATATGGCTGAATGTCAGTGCTCTCAAAGACATTCGGAATTTATATTGTAGATTTTTTTACGTAATTATCTACTAAATTGCTCTTATGCATGGTTGTTATTATTCTGATACATTGTTATCTTTTGCTCACGTCCTATTAGTTGATAACAATTTGTAAGTAATTTATGATGTAACGTCTTTATTCTAGACAGATTTTAAAGCTATTTTAGTTATCAAATGTTTTGTCTCCTTCGCTCAAATTGAATTCCAATTTTGTTCGAAAGGGACAAAACATTCGATAACTAAAATAGGTTTTAAATCTGTTTATGCATAAGGCCGATGTTCAAATATCTTATAGAAATAAACTACTGGATATCTTGTAATTTAAGATTTACCTTTTAGCCAAGGAATCTCTCTCTATAGAAACAGAGAGGGAGGAGGGAAAAATAAATTCAATTGTAATTTCATTTTACTCTTCAAATAAAGTTTTCATGTTTGTTTCTTATGTTTTTGTGCTGTACGTGTTTAAGTCAAACATCGAAGCTCCGGCGCTCCTAACTTTGACTAGTCAGTCCTCATGTTTGATTTGAATTCTTAGTGAAAGCCCAAACAAATAAAAGATTTCAGCCCCTGACTAAAGAATTTTCGTCAACCTAATTGGTTACAGAGTCAGAGAACCCAATTTGGTAAGGCAAACGTCGAAACTCAATTTAATAAAATCGGGGTTTTGGCCAGTCAAACTTCAATTATGTATTATAATGTCTTAGTTTGTTAGATAAGAACATATTTTAAAATACGGAAGTAAACTAACCTAACGACGCGATTGTTTTGTTGCATTCGGGTCTCGACTCGCCATTCTGAGACATAAGATGTTAAGTCTCATTATGTCCAGTAGTTACTCTGGCTGCAATGCATTTACACTGCTGTTTGGTAGGAGAAAAAGATATTGCGGTGGTACCTCTGTCCCAAAGATTCTGGCCTCTCACATATGATAAACCTACCCTCAGTAAAAACAGTTAACGTATAATTTTTTTAAACATGTTACCAGTACAGTCGATGTTTGACCGAGTCTGCCAGTCGCTTCTAGGATCGACTAGGCAAAGACCGAAACAGATTATTTTAATTTCGACATTTGACTGATAAGTTAGGTTAGGTTAGACTAAAAATGTATAGTATTGTATTGTATCAACCCATATACGTCCCATTGCAGGGCACGGGCCTACTCTACAATCGAGGGTACCATGGAGAGTGGTTAGGCCATCTAGTCCACCACGCTGGCCTACTGCGGGTTGGCAAAAATGACTAAAAATACTTTAGTCAAAATCCGAATTCGAAATTTATTTCGGGACATGCCCTAAGCTAAGGCATTGATCAAACCTAGGATAACTAGTCATTCCAGGAAAAGACTGCATATCGACCTTTGGCTATGACATATGCATGGAACTACATGAAGAGTTTACATTTTCCTCTATAGTTCAAAGCTAACTTTCCAACTAACTAAAACTTCTTTGAAATCGTTGTGATTTGAAAAATGTAACGAAAGTGCGATACGAAAAAGGCTACCTGAAAAAGATTATAATTTATATTTTCTAATCTTAAACTCTTTATCAATTATTTTTAATTTTTTTTAGTTGAGTCTTTTAATAAAGCGTGTATTTTAGTTTTATAAACTATTATTTATTTATTTTACTAAAAATACTTCTATCTACTATGTTATTTTACATTTAAAACGTTGTGAGATAGATGCGAATTCTATTTTTTATTCTTTTGTCTATTTTAATTCTATTTGTTTAACCTATATTTTGAATGTTCTGAACTTATGTTCCAATGACGTCAATTATTCAGGTTCACAGATATTTCCGACGGGTTATACATACATACATACATACAAGCATAGTTAGTTAGTTAGTTAATCCTTTATTGGACAAAAAGAAACATTTACAATAAATAAATGGCATAATAATAGTACAAGAGGCGGCCTTATCACACTAGGCAATTTCTTAAACGCAACCTTTGCATGGATATGTAAATAGGAAATTGAGAGGGCAGTCTAAGGTGTTAAAGATCTATGCATAAATATATAAAATATATACGCGAAGCTAATAAAAACGTGGTAAGTAACTAAGAAAGCTTGTAAGGGCGGATATCTCGACGATTGTCCCTTCTTCGCGCAAAAGCTTTTAAAACAGATTTTATGTAAACATTAATTTAAAAAAATAATTCAAGTATCAAATTTGGTCGTAACCTTCTAATAATGGTGTTGCAATAGTTATATTTGTAAAATTTGCCGCGTTTTTCCAGACTCAACTTTCGCTAACCAGATAGTTTTCAAAGTATAAATATTTCTGTTTAAATATTTAATTCATGAAATGTCACATCTCTGTCCGATTGGTCTCAAATTCGATATCAGATTGACCGTTCGCCCCAATAATCTATACTGAATATTAAAAGTTAAAATTAAACATTTTGCCGCCATTTTGAACTTTTTAGTTATTGTTCAATTGGCCTAAATTCCATACCTGTAGGAATCTTTTTACTAATATTCTAAATTCATAATGAGATATGAATAGTTTGGCCGTCATTTTGAACTTTTTAGTTATTGATCAAATTGGTCTAAATGACGAGAATTATGGGAAACACTGTATACTTGTATTATACTCGTACTTCATTCTCTCGCAGGCCAAATTCTGTTGGTGAATATGTTTGTGTCTTTTTCGTGCCGCTTTTATCAAAACCTATAATTATCTCCTGCTGTCATAGGCAACTTTTCTGAAGTTTCACTTCTGCTGTGGGTGAATTGCACATACACACTTTTCATGTTGTATGTTCGTACCTTTACCTGATTCCGTTTACAAGATTATTAAAAAGATAGTATATTATTTATTTTTATTTAATAAATAAGGATGCCAGCAAAATGCACAGTTTTATTTTATACAAACAATTACAGTAGCATTATTGATCATTTTAAAACTATTCCCAAATATGATGTGTAAGTCTTTAAATATTATGCAAACAACATGTTATATTTCTAGTTGAATGTAGACACATACGAGACGGATGGAGTCCTCGCCAAGCTGAAACAGGAGCGAGGGTACACCTACGAAGATGAGACGGTTATCGCCAAGGAAACTCTACCCAACTATGAGGAGAAGATCAAATCATTCTTCACAGAACATCTTCATGCCGATGACGAAGTCAGGTAAACAAAGCACCGCCTCGCACTAAATGCTTAATAATAGACTGACCAATTACGGTTTAACAGTTACCGTCGGTACGTGGCGAAACACAGTCGTGCTTATAGCGATAAATAAAAGTGTTTTTAGTACCGCGATAATTATCTCGGAATAACATAAAAGTTACTATTCATGGATGTGGTCCATCATGGGCCATCATCTTTAGCTGGAAGTAATATGAGTAAAGAAGATTTATGTGGAGATGTTGACCTACAATGTTCGAGTGGTGAAGAGTTAAATAGTTATTTACCTGATTCCGTGTCGCCCGATTCCGATATTCTTATCAGTAATCGGCGTCCGTTGAAAAGATTGCGTAATAATAGCTACGAGCGCGATGACGAAGGATTTACAATAGTTCAGAAGAAAACACACAATAAGATGAATAAAAATAATAATAGCAGTGAAAATGACCAATATGAGGTATGTCTGGCGTCCCACCAATTATTACCCAAACAAATAGGGTTGGCAAAAATATTAAAAGACGAAAATATTCAAAATATGACACAAATTAAGTATAAAAACCCTTATAAAGCATTATTAAAATTTGAAAAGAAAGATGATGCAGAAAAATTAATCAAAAACGTAAATTTAAAGGAGCGTGGTTACCGCTGTTACTCAACAAGTGAAGTCGACATAACATATGGTATAGTAAAATACTTGGAGCTTGATGTAAAAGATGAAGAATTATCAACAGATTGTTTCTGTTAGAAGACTAAAACGAATAGCAGAAGCAGGGGAATGGGTGGATAGTGAAACTGTTCGTTTCGGTTTTAAGGGCTGTACTTTACCATCATATGTTTATGGTTATGACTGTAGATTTAAAGTTGAGTCGTACACCTTCCCCGTGACTCAATGTTCAAAATGTTGGAAGTATGGGCATATAGCTCGTAACTGTCCAGCCAAATCAATATATTGTCCCAAATGCGGCGGAGAACACAGCAATTGTGACACAAAGAATTATCGATGCATAAATTGCAGAGCCAAACATTTGGCATTTAATAAAGTATGTCCTATATACATAAAAGAAAGGGAAATACGAGTTATCATGTGTAAAAATAACTGCACGTATAAAGTAGCCTTGACAAAACTAAGAGAAAATACAATACATGTGTCAGGTGATATCAGCTATATAAATAAACTACATCAAGATTCAAGCTCTCAAAATACTCAATTAAATGGATCCTATAGACAAATATTAGGTACAAAATTAAAACAAACTGAACCATTAAACGACCAAGTAAACAAAGAACGTGAAGAAGATAGCGAACCTGAATCTGTAGATAGTAACGAAGCTAATATAACTGCCACCCAAAATGAACAGCTAAGAAACAGTAATTCTAAAAAACGAAAGAGGAGGAGGAATAAGTCTAGTCAAAACGAAAATTAAAACACGAATAAAAATAAACTAAATAATTCAGATATTCAGTGTGAAGAAAATAGAAATATTTTACCAAATATATTACAAAAGACGAAGGACATTATAGTGTCAGGTAAAAGTTTTGAGGAGAAAGTGCAACAAGTTCTAAAATTATTGTTTGAGGAAATAATATTATTCTTTGTGAAGTCAGTAAGTTATAGGGAAATGATTACTAAATTACTAGGACTTTTTTACAATGGATAATATAGATTTAAATCTAAATGTTTTACCTGGTTCGAACTCTTCACGATTTAGCGAGCAAATATTAAATATTGCTCAGTGGAACGCGCAGAGTCTGACCCCAAAAAAATGTGAGCTTGAATTATTTCTAAGTCAAGAGAAGATAGGCATCTGTCTTGTCAGTGAGACTTGGCTGAATGTGGAATTAGGTATAAAAATTAAAAATTATAACATCTTTAGGAGAGACAGATCTGACTCTTATGGTGGTGTAGCTATCATTATACATAAATCTATTAGAGCTCAAGTACATAATATTGATGTAACTAATAGAGGAATAGAGGTGGTGTGTGTTAAAGTTTTAAATTGCCCCCATTTGGAGTATGTGGTCTCTATTTATTGCCCTTCATCGATACGAACTTTACAAAGTGATTGGGAATACATATTTTCTCGATTTACGGTTAAGACCTTAATAGCAGGTGATTTTAATGCCCACCACACAAATTGGTCAGTGAAGTGTGATCAAAGAGGGTTGCAAGTACTTGATTCATCTTTAGAACATAATTATATACCACTAAACAGCGGAGAAATAACCAGAATTAAATTAGTGAACGGTCTTTTACAGGATTCTGTGCCAGATATAACCTTTGTAACATCAGACATAGCAGTTTATTTTAAATGGCAAGTTACTCGAGAAAGTTTAGGCAGTGATCATTTGATCATAAAATATTCAATGCAGTATGTTTCTTTTAAAAAGTTTATTAAATGCCGTAATTATAAGGTAGCTGATTGGAATTTGTATAAAAATACACTATTAAGTAGGGCGGACTTTACAACTATTCACGAAAAAAATATGCAAGCAAATTACGATCTCTTCATAGATAATATTAATTATGCCGCTGACCGTAGTATACCTATGATTAGAAACTGTAGCAATCCAAATCAGAACTTTCAACCGAAACCTTATTGGACATCAGAATTATCTTTGGCAATAGCTGAACGTCGATTAGCTTTAAAAAAATTTAGACGGAACCCTACACCCGATAATTTAGTCATATTACAAGGAAAGATTGCGCTTGCACAGAGAGTACACAGACAGGCCAGAGCAAAAAATTGGAAATTATTTTGCGAGAACATAGATGGTACATTCACCTCATCAGACATGTGGCGTCGTATGCGTTGGATGAAAGGCCTTAAGAGAGAATATGTTTATGCGCCGAAGGATAAAAAAGAAGAAATATTATGTTCGCTAGCTCCTGATTCTGTACATCCTAGAACGCCATATTTTAAGTCTAAGAATAGCAAACTAGAAAGTGAATTCTCTATCCAAGAACTAATAAGCTGCATTAAAAAGAAAGATACTGCTCCAGGAGACGATGGAATTACATATTCGATGATTTACAACTTACCACATGTTTATAAATTAACCCTACTCAACCTTTTTAATGTAATATTTAGATATGCTCTAGTTCCTCATCAGTGGCGTAATATTAAAATAGTTCCTATTCCAAAACCAAACTCTAATAACAGCACATATAGACCTATATCTTTAATGTCTTGCATATGTAAGATTTTCCATGTAATGCTATGTAGACGTATCGAATGGTTTGTTGAATCTAACTCTATTTTGGCTCAAACTACAAGTGGATTTAGGAGGAGTCAGTCTTGTATCGATTGTCTGGTTCGACTTACTTCAAGTGCTCAAATTGGCTTCTCTAAAAATATCTCGACTATGGCTGTCTTTTTAGATGTACAGAATGCTTATAATAATGTTCTAATTAATGAGCTTGTTACTATTCTAGATAATCTTAACCTAGGAGCTAAAATTTGTCAATATTTGTGGTCATACTTAAGTTACAGGTGTTTAAAAATTAAAGACAACACAGATGATTATGCAATGATTAGATGGACAGGAAGAGGATTAGCTCAGGGAGACCCTATTTCACCACTCCTGTTTAATATAGTTACTCATAAAATAGGTAAGTCACTTCAAAATGTAAACATACTCCAATACGCTGACGACTTTGCTATTTTTACACAAAATCGCGATGTAAATGTAAGTATCTTTAATATTCAAAATGGCCTTAACATAATAATTAAAGATTTAGAATTATTGGGTTTAAAAATATCACCGGCAAAAACACAATGTTGTATATTTAGACGGGGTAAAAGCAGGCAGCAAATTACTTTAACCATTAATGATTTTATTATAACCCCGGTAGACCATGTGAAATATTTAGGTGTGTGGTTAGACAAATCATTGTTATGGACTAAACACATTAACGAAACACAGGCAAGCGCAACAAAATCACTGAACATCCTTAAAATATTAGCAGGAGCCTCTTGGGGCGTACATCCTACACACCTTCGACGTTTATATATCGCCTTAATACGCAGCAAGATAGACTTTGGTAGTTTTCTTTATGATGCAGCAGCAAAAACGCACCTATCTAAACTTGACAGAATACAAAATATAGCAATGCGCACTATAGGAGGTTTCATTAGAACCACCCCCATAAATGTAATGGGTGTGAGCTATATATTCAACCTTTACATTTCAGACGCCAGTACCTGGCTACTAAATACTGTCTTAAATCACAATCTTTTGCTAATAATGTAACTATATCTCTATTGAAAGAACTTTCAACGTTATGTGTAAACAGATACTGGCAAAGGAAAAGGAAGCCACTTCTTGTAGAAATTTTTGATCAAACAAAAATCGAGAATGTTAACAGTTGCAAACCTTTAAATATGTTTAAACTAGATACTTGGGTAACAAATATTAATTTAGATTTTATTAGAACCGAAGTAGACGATGCTCAATTATCAAAAAAAAATGTAGATAGAATGATACTTAAATCTAATGTAATTGAAATGTTTAATTCATTATACAAAAACTGGCACAGACTCTTCACTGACGGATCGAAAACAAATAACGGCACGGGAGCAGCTTTTTACGATTCCATATGTAATGTCCAAGGATTATTTAAAATTGTATCGAACTTTCACTCAATAATGTCGGTGGAGCTCTTTGCTGTCTTAGAAGCTGTATCCTATATTATGACTTCGGATATTAAGAAAGTAGTTATTTTTACAGACAGCCGAAGCGCTTTGCAGCATATCGCTCGATGTGCCTCTGGTATTAGAGGTGCTTCGGTAGCGTATGCCATCTTGGAAAAAGTGTTATTTCTCAAGAGAAAGGGTGTGGAGCTAAGATTGCAATGGATTCCATCACATATTGGTATTCAAGGAAATGAAATTGCTGATAAATTAGCAAAAGATGCGATATTAAATGGTTCACCTATTTACATATTTTCTGAATATACAGAAATTCTTAACAGTTACAGATATAAAATTTTCGAAAAATGGAAACTTTATTATAAATCTATTGCTACACAAAAAGGGGTTTGGTATAATACAATTCAGCAAGAACCTCTTCGGATACCATGGAGTACTAATTGTAAATATAAGAGAAATCATATAGTCTTAGCACACAGACTTAGATCTGGGCATTTACCGTTAAGTAATTTTAAATACCTAATGAGACAAGCAGATTCTCCTAATTGTTTGTCATGTGGAGTTCCAGAGGATTTGTACCATTTCCTAGTAGAATGTATCAAAACTGAACCGTTAAGAATATCCTTGATGAATCAGTACAATGTTATCCCTCTCAACGTAGGAATATTTCAAAGCATATTATCTGAACCAATGTCTGATATAGCCAAAACAATGTATACGATTATTTGTAACATAGATACTTAATTGTAATTAGTCTGTTATTTAGAATTATAAGGTTGATTGTAAGTTTATTATGTAATCATAGGGCTGGCATAGTCGCAAAGCGACTCAAAGCCCTGAAAAAAAAAAAAAAAAAGAGAAAAAAAAAAAAAAAAAATTACGGTTTAAGCCCGAAGTGAGATAAGCAAACAAATAGATTTATTACAATGCTATCTATCCACCAATCCCTGAATTTTTCCGATATTATAATACATAATTTGTTATTATTACGCTATTTTAATTGAGGTGTAAGTAATAAAGTCAGACAAGTCGTAAATGACAAAACGTTTTTACGATTACCCAACAGCTTTTTTGAGTTAGGTCTGTCTATAATTAAGCGTGCGTTATGTTTACTTGTGTATTGTAATTACTTTTACAAACACAAAAACATGTAGGTACATTTACCCAGACCCAGACTGTAGGATTGTAGGTCAAGCAATCCATTTAGGGACTTAGCCTGTCTGAGAGGTTGAGAAATCTAGCCCTTAGCAATGATCGACACTGGTTAATATGGTTATTACGTTGTAGGGAACGCTAATGTCCATTACGGTCAAAACTGTAACTACAATTGCAATAATCTGAGTAAATAAAAGATTTTTACGTAATTCTTACTTATTTTACTTATTTTTGGTAAATTACACAATCCCATTATCCCCAATATCCAGATTGAAAACATTCCTCGGTTCGGAATCCCTAGGCGGAAAACACAAGGCGAAACGTTACTGGTAGCACCTCTACCTACCCCTTCTGATAAAAGGCGTGAACTTATGTATGTATGTATCAGCCCATATACATCCTACTGCTGGGCACGGGCCTACTCTACAATCGAGAGAATCGATTGAGCTTATGTATGTGTGTAGGTAATAATGCACTGGTGCAAAGATATTCGCAGCTTCGCAGATGCCGACCTGTGTTGGTAGTGGTTTGGAACCTATCATAGTTACCCACATATATAGATGACAAATGTGTTGTGTTTCTGGTTTACAAGTATATATCCAGATACATCAGACCGACATAAGTGTATAGAGTGAGATAGAAACAAATCATATCATTGGATATCCTGGACTGTGCTTAATAAATAATAATAAATACACCCAACATTTATACATAGTCCTGACCCCACACTAAGATCGAGTCTTATGTCGTGGGTATCAGAAACTACGAAAGACTTTTCGGCCTCAAGAACACCTAGACCCTAAACCTGTGGTTCACACAAATACTTGTTTTGGTGCCGGGATCGAAACCGCGGCCTATCCTTTCTCAGCCGACATCTAACCAACTGCGCCATGAGTCTTAATGAATTGTAGTCACTTATTCCAGTCATTAAAAAAACAGCATTGGATCCATATGCCTTATCAATTAAGCTTCTATTTACATATAAATATTAAGACTTTTTAAGACTACTTTAATTCCAGGTTTGTGCTGGACGGGTCAGGGTACTTCGATGTCCGCGACGGCGCCGACCAATGGATCCGCATAGCCGTGAGCCCGGGAGATATGGTCATCATACCCAGTGGCATCTACCACAGGTTCACGCTCGATACCAAGGTTATTAATGATGTACTCTGTATCTATATTAGCCCAAATACGTCCCACTGCAGGGCACGGGCCTCTACAATCAAGAGTACGATTGAGAGGGGTTAGGCCATATGGTCCGTCACGCTGAAGTAGTGTGGGATGGCGGACTTAAGATACTGTAGAAATTCTTCAAAATTGCTATGGTGTGCACTGTGCAGGGTTCTTCACTATGTTTTCTTTCAACGTTATAGTACGTGGTGATTTGCTATCAATACACACATTTACTCCGAAAAGTCTGAGGTGTGGCCTGAGATTTGAACCCGCGACCAACGTGAAACATGTTGGCGGTCGCGTCTGGTTGATTACCAGGCCACGCATTACATTAATTATATGTCAAATACCTTTATGCTACAGTGTTCATATCATATTCATTTATAATTAATTACACATATTTACACTTCCTGAGCAAAAATGACAATAGCTTGCAAGCTGTTTGTGCGTTATTTGATGACTAGCGCTCCACTGCTGAACATAGGCCTCTTCCATAAATCGCCACATAGACTAAAATCTACGATACAAGTATCCAAGTTTGTGTCTTTGTGAATAACAGTTTTGTATACAAATTTCAGAACTATTTAAAAGCGAGGCGGTTCTTCATCGGCGGGCCGGCGTGGCAGTCGCACAACCGCCCAGCAGACGACATGGAGTGTCGCAAGGAGTACGTCAACAAACAGCAGCAGCTTCGTAAAGAACGCTGATTTATCAGATATGAAAAGTGGTCATAAAGCTAAATATGTTCTTTTGAAATACTGTTGCACAAAATTTTGGTAAAGTAGTTTATGAATCTTATTACTTTGTTTTTGGAAACAGCTAATTTAGAATTGTTGTATAGCAATTTACTATCCTGTGTGTGGAGCGAAATTAATAATAAAATAGCTTTATTTCCAACTTTATAATATTGTGATAATATGAGCCATAATGTGTCTATGTATATTATATTCATTTTGAAAGTAAACACATTTCTCATTCCTAACTGTTAATGGGGCCATATTCACAAACATTCAGGGAAATGTGTTGTTTTTACAGCTATAAGTTTTATTGTGTTATAATATTTACTTTAAAAAAAAATTTTTTTTTAAATAAAACATTCATGCATCTATTTACCCAAATGTGATAATACGCGATTTTTTTTTTACTTATTTTATTACTGTTGAAAATTAATGTGGGATTATAACCTGTACATCGAACAGCAGCCAGCTATACGATCTGTATTACTAATACAATAATAAATGTAATGTTCTTCAAACATAAATAAGCAACACACTTGAAATGTAGGACATGTTTGCTTAACTATAATATTACTCTATGTATTTCTCTTTAAGGTGCTTGAATATATTGAATTTTAAAGTTGTAAATTAACGGTAAATATCATCCGATTACAAATCAAGGATTATGTAATTATGTGTACCATCTATTCCTATTATATTTTACGAAATTAATTATTTAATCAGAAATACATTCCCATAAAATGTTCTTATATTTTTATATCATAACTTTTTCCTTTACATGTCTTCATTTATGAAAATTAAAGGTATGTGGAAATCATGGTAATATCCTGGCAATATTTGGTTATGATATTTTGTAAAATGTATGTTCCTAATGTTACCTTTATACTACATGTTAAACTTTTATATATTTTTAAATAAACACTATACAAAAATCTTTGTTTTCTGTTATATTTAAATTCTGGTTACATGCAAGGCGAAATGTGGGTGTCCTGGTAGCACCTCTGCCTACACCTTCTGGGGAAAAGGCGTGAGTTTATGTAAGTATATTCGAAAGGTGCTAATAGCAAAAGTAGGTAGTATACTTTTAAATATGACAAGTAATCATGGCCAAGTAGATATTGAAAGTAAGTTTAGTGAATAATGCTCATTTGGAAGTGATTTACAATATTAGATTTGGAAGGTAAGCGTTAATATAAATACATACATAGTTCTCCCCACACAACTAGAGTAATTAGTGGACAAATTGAGACTTAACATCTTATGTCTCAGGATGGAGAGCGCAGTGGTCCAAGCATTGATTTGTAATTCGTGGTGTTACTACTGTCCATGAGCGGTCGTATCGCTTACCATCAGGCGAATGGCATGCTCGTCTCGCCATTCATTGTAATACACAAAACAACTGAAACTGCGAGAGACTTTTTGGTTTTAACGCTCAGATCGAAACGAAATATTTTTATGTCACACAAACATTTGTCTAGGGGCGGGGGCCGAGCGCGCGGCCTCAAATTTCGTAGCTGGGACTTAACCAACCACCCGAAGGGGCTGACAATATTTCTTGTGATGTTCTATGCGAAAGACCTGCCTTTTGATGATTTTACTGCGGCCAATATTGTCACTAATGTCGACAATTAAAGCTGAAGGCACAACGTACTTTCCAAGACTCGAAATTGCGATTTTGTCACTAACGTTGCTTTTATTATGAATTTGAATCCATGTTACTACAGCCAGGTCATGAAGATTCGTTCTACCATCTCAGTAACGATACCTGCTACCCCTTCGTTTAAAATATGCCTCAATTTATAGAAATCAATGTTGTTTTGTAAGGTAGTACAATGACAAAGAAAGGAATAAAATGCTTTAATAGAAAAAGTTTAATTCAGTTTTTGAATACATACATACATAAACTCACGCCTTTTTTCCCAGAAGAAGTAGACAGGTGCTACCAGGACACCCACATTTCGCCTTATATATTTCGTCCACGATGTGATAGGGGGCGAGACTATCGCCATATCGGGCATAAATTCCCGAACCAGGATTCGAACCCGAGACCTCAGTAAACGAACGTGGTACAACTACACCACCACGGCAGGTTTTTTTAATACAAATCATAAAATACTTTGGGAGGGTGAATGTGGATAGTTCCATATAATTAAAATTCCGAAAAAGGTTGGTGTATTATGTTTACCTCGCGTCGTTCAAATGCATAGATTACAAAGTTTTCTTGCGAATGCGATTTCAAACCAACGTCAAGTTTGATGGCACGAACGACAAAATAAATGTCACTCCAAAAAAAACTAAAAAGCCACCAAATGGTTTCCTCACAACATTCATTAATAGAACAAACGTAGCAGGTAATATAACATTATTACGTCGAATTTTAATATATAACGTATTCCTCTTCTTACCTATTTGATAGTTGGTAACTAACATATCGTCTAACTGATCGTTTGGAATGTTAGATCCAGTTCATCTTACAACTATAACAATTAATCACGACTTAGATGTTAGAGAACCTGAGTGACAAAGTGATCTTCCAATCTCTGAAGAGAGGAGGGGGTATAAAAGATCTTATTATGATTCCGTCAACATTTAGCATGTTACCAAATTGTTAGTGAGATATAAGATATAAGTAGGTAATGTAATGGCCACTGGAAGTCATTAAACAAATAAAATAAACTGGACGATCGGAGCCGGCAAGCAAAGCCGATATTTTACGTCAATTTTCAATACAGCAGAAGTATATCTACATGGATATATTTTAAAATCAACTTAGCCAATCTATATTGTGGTCTGAAATAGCTACATCTTCCTGTCACTGCGTGTCATCTGTGATTGTATAATCTAATTTGTTTGTGTTCCAGAAAATCCACAAAATGGCCGAGAAATCAGGGATAATTATCTTCGGGCTTTGGTATCTCTTCATCGCAATCAATTATTTCAGGTAAGTGCCTAATACCTACATATACTTCTGAAAAATATATTTTTATTTCTTTTATAATATGACGACCTCACTATCTATTATGCTTATTACCACTTATTACCAAGTATGTGTTTTAGTTTAATTTTATTTTATTATCAAACTTAAATTAATTTTTAAAGATGGGAGAAAAAATGAATTGTTTTTGTATAATATCAAATTCTTACTTTATTGTCTCTAAAACAACTTTACTCTAAAATAAAACGCTGTTTTTAAAAAATAACTCCGACTTTATCGGCACGGGCTATTACGTGCAATTTTCCAAACAAATACGCCGAGAGCTGGAAGCTATGCGGTGACCTCGAAACTCGGGCCCAGCGAGATAATATTTCGAGGGAGGCATACCACCTTCCCATACACACCCGCACTGAGGGTATAGTACAAAATTATTCAAAAAACTTTAATACGGAGCCATGAATACCTTAATTTTTGTATTAGGTTTTCAGCTTAATAATATCAGCAGTACAAGTAAATGCTTTCTTATGTCCCATTTTGAAATTAAATAAGAAATGTTCTCAGATCTTTTGGCCATTTATTGTATTAATAATTAGTAGGAGAAATACAAGGAGCACAGCTTAGTTGGTAGGACCAGTAGCGACGTTACAACAGGACACGGTTGGGTGGTCGGTCATGTAATAGACCTGAAGAACATGTATAACATTTATGTCACTATACACTTTAGACTGCCCTTTCTCTCTCCTTTCTTCTATGTCCATCCCAAGGTTGCCTGGAAGAGA
The DNA here is from genome assembly GCA_949752805.1 of Deilephila elpenor. NCBI lineage: Eukaryota > Metazoa > Arthropoda > Insecta > Lepidoptera > Sphingidae > Deilephila > Deilephila elpenor. The sequence goes on along the minus strand of OX457096.1, from coordinate 14,523,583 downwards.
TTGCCTTGTGCAATAACGCCGCCGATTGCACTCATTGTAAATTTTTGTTATAATCTCTGTCTTGTTTCCCTGGTGTACAATAAAGAATATATAAATAAATAAAGAAGCGCTACCCGTATAGTTTATTTTTAGTGTTGTTTATTGTGAATAGCGGATAGATAGGCTTCGAAGTCTGATGGTGCTAAACCTGTCACCAGGTAGAGCGGATAGATAAAAGGCTTCGGACTCTTATCGTGCCAAAACTGACACCAAGTAGTAGACTGTAGTGATGCAATGTAATGGCAACAATTTAAGCCGCTTATTAATTGAGATAGCAACTTATAAAGATGTCCAGTCCTAGTTGTTCCTATTTGGAACTGGTAGCAGTTATATTTCTCATCACAAACATCATAAAGTCGTCGATGATGCAGTGCAATGTTAACAAAGCCCCCTAACGCGTATAATTAGATCGGCGAGCGTTCCTCGCACATCTCGTAAATAATATGTTTGGCATAGCGAACAGCGAACTGGCAATGATATGTTGAGGTAGGTTTGTTTATATTGCTGAATATTTATAACGTAGATCAAAACACCGAATCTACATTTCCAAACTGATTATAATTTCATGAGACTGGTTAATAATAAACGTTTGGCCTAAACGCCTGGTTGAATTTATGTATATTCGTATCGACCTATATTGCTCGTTTATTTAATTATTTATTTGTATATTTTACATATGGTAGAGTCAGAGAGAGCGCTATATTTATGTATAATCTCAATCGTTAATGAGTGGTCCGACTCAATGGGAGCAACGCCACTATCGCCGAAAATGTTATTGTATTGGCACTTACAGTTGCTTATTTCGCTATCTGAAATAATTGTTTGTGAGCTCCCTCAACAATTAATCAACTCCACAGTTCACCCATAACTTCATGTAAGACCCCAGAATCACAGACAACTCCAATATACTTGGAAATGTCAATTGAACCCAGGTCAATTCAGTGCTAAGATGATGTCCCAAAGCATCAACAGGCTAGAATAATGCTTTATCTTCAAATATTTGAACACATTCCTAACATACTTGTTAAATAATAGAAACCGGAGCATTTCCGTCTTACTGCGAAAAGGTTGCGCTTTTAATTTCCGTTGCTACATCTGAAAATGTGATGCTGTCTTCAACGCTACTAGGTCCCCGCTCGATGTAGGTCGCAGAGCTTACGTAACAGAGGGTGGCATCCCCCACACTACAACCCCCCCTGTAGGGTTGTTAGGTTTGACCTTTAAAACAGGCTTAACAGAAACATGCCTAACTACGCATGGAATGGCTTTTCGCTCGGCGTGCGCTTTTTAATTCCAAGCCCTGAAATGTTGATATGAATTCAGGAACAAAGGGATAAGATTTTTTAGGGTCATTGATGTTTGTTTAGCTGCTTTGCATGACGTATTCTTTTTTATTTTTGACCCAGTTAAGAATCGTGTCCCAATGTTGCGTTTGAGAGCCATGGATTTAAATACCAAATGAACCCCTACATCAAAATTCTGTGCGTCTAATATGGTCCGAATGTTGTTGGACCATGCTGGGTATTATCCTCCTCCGTGTTCGGCCACTTCTGCATCTTGGGAAAATCATCTCCAGGACTTTGGTTATAGCCGCTACACTTCAGCTTACACATCCATTAGTGGGCTTATAACAAAGCGAAATAAAAGCATTGTAAGAACACAATCGTTCCTCGTCTACGCAGATTGAAAAAGCTGCTCAATTCAATTCTATTGTGCTGGTAATTGATACGGAGACCGCAGATGAGCCCGACTGCCGAAGGTTACGCAACCGAGGCGCCGTCGATCGATTTCACGACCTTCCACAAACTCGCGTGTATCATTGAGGCAATTTGTTGCTGAAATATTCACGGAAGACGATCGATAGCTTTCAAACAGTCAAGGTTAATCGATCTTAGGGAACACAGGTGGTTTTACAGTCTTTTTTCTCAAGACTCACAGTCACGTGTGCTTTCCTGGAGGAGTAGGCTGAAGAGCTACTTTAGGCACACACATTTAGCGCTATTTTCTGTCTCGATGTAACATTGGCGAACCATCATGGAAATAATTTCCACTACCAGGAAAGTTGTACAAGATATCTCAAATTTATTGATATCGCAAATAAAATACCCATTGAAACCAGGAACTGCCGGTTTATAGACCATAGACGATAAGACTAATAAATCACTTACTACGTAACCTTAACTTATACATTCTTTGGCAAGGAAATTTTCAAAGGCATGCAAAATCATTAATATATGGATTTGGGAATGGCGTCTTGACACAGTGATGTCGGTAAACGGAAGTAGGTTTCAGGCCGTGCCAGTCGGTGCCTTTGGGTCGTTTCATGCACGGTATTAAAATATTAGGATTTTAAACGAGGAATATTTGTCAATTCTGCTATTTATGAACAGGTAGTTATTTGTTTAGAATTAGAAAACCATTCTTTCTATTCGTTTTTCAGTTATTTATTTGAATTGTTTGTTAAGTTATCGGTGATGCATGGTCAATATTAATGCTGTATCTATGACAACCATAATATAATTCCCCACTGCTGGACACACAGGTTTCTCACCGATCTTCACCTTTATCGCTAAACCGAAGAATAATAGTGCTAGCTGGCGCCGTAGTGCTCGCGATAACAGCTTTTTATTAGCTCGCGGTAGCCGCACCATGCTCGAGATCGCGGCATTGCGATTTGGGTTTAATGTGGTTTGCGAATCAAAAGCGAATAGCGAGCCAAACTTCTTGACAGCACAGAAATCTTCACCAAGTGAATACATTTTGAACAAAAGTAGCCTAAACCATCTTTGCAACCCCTTTTTGCCTTCAGGAAATTTAGTAGAAAATGGAGATTGTACCTACAGATCCTCCTTCCCTGACCATCAAATACGCCACTCACTCGTAGATGGCTTAAAAAATATACAAATGCACATCGACAGAACATAATGACACTTAACATCTTATATCTCAAGATGGCGAGCGCAGTGGAATGCCAAGTATTGCTTTGTAATTCATGGTGTTTTTTGTTTTTGCTACTGTTCATCAGCCGTCGTATCGCGACTGACATTGTCTTCTCGCCATAAATGGAATAATAACTGCATACCAGTTTCAGTATAATATATTTCCGCTAAATCCTTCTCGCTTGCCAACTGCATAATTTAATGGCATCTCAAACAAATGATCTCGGTAATTGGGTGCCGATAAATCCACGCAAATACTCATTTGTTGTGCAGTGAAACATGCACTTTGTACCTCTTAGGGTATGAGCCCACTTATCGGACTAGTAGATCGGACAATATTCACTTAAACATTGAAATAAAAACTAATTGCTTTACTGTCGAAAAGTTCGCAGTGGCTAAAAGACTGTCTACAACCAGTGATTTCCTATAATCGATGCCAGGTCTTCTATTCTATTCTATTTTAAATCGAAGACACAAACGAAACAAAGTTATTGATCCTGACTATCAATAAAAATATCTGGCCTGAAATAAGACCACCGATTTAGCAGCTAAAATGTTATCTTTATTCGAAGACTGCAACCTTAATTATTTCACCTGTCCACCTCGTGATCTATAAGGATTTGCCTAAAATAATTGTAAGGCGTTTTAGCATACAATTCTTTAATGGATACCTAGCATAAAATGACGTTGTGTTCGTCGGTAATCGGTACAATCCGCTTACTTACTTTCAGCTCTCGTCATCAATTGAGCTTGTACTACTTAGTATCAACGATCAATTTTACAGGGATATAAATGAAAGGCTAGCCAAACGCTTCCTTGTTGAGATTCCATTGCAATCTGTTAGAGTAGTGGCAGCGTAAATGGAGTGTAAAACTATGTTGATTTCGTTTACACGGATTATTTTTTATGAACGAATTGATGTCAGGACAAGGCTAGTCTTGCAACGTACTTCATTATTCCATCAAATAATGGTAGAATGTTTGTTTGTTTTACACTTATTGGTAAAACGTGATAAAGTAGCAAATCTCTCTTGAGTGTTGTTGCTTTGCAGCCTGTGAGCTAATCTTTTTGAACAGTAATCGTTGCGTTTGCTAATTTGCATAAAAACATTGAGACAAGGTTAGTTCGTTTAGCTATGGTATTTTTTATATCAGTGTTTCAGTTTTTACACTGCGAGTGACTGTGAGAACTAAATCGTTTTTCTTTTCCTATTATTTTTAGGTTTTCTTGTTTTGATAATCGTTCTAATACATGTTTTTTTTTTATTTAAATCATTTCCTTTTCTTTTTCCTAAATTGATAAGTTGCCCCCAAACCGAGCCTAGGTTATCATACTATTTAAACAGTTTATTATTGTTTTCTGATCCCGAAATGTTCACCACATAGTCCAGTTACTTAAATCCAATCCGACACGTTGTAACCTAGAAACAACCGCACGATTGTGGTTATCTATGCTTCATAGCAACGACATTATTAAACAAAATAATGCGACAGTTCCCACCACATTTCAACGTTCATTGTCTCGTCGATATTGTGCTAATGTAATTTTTCGCCAGTGACATTTTGTAACACAGTATATAATGTGCCGGAAACGAGGATTTAAGTAGGAAGGTAGTTTGAGGCTTCTTTCTGTCATTTACTGATCTGATGACCATATCTTTGCTACCGTCAACTACCATTTCTAATTTTAGTCGGCAGAAAACAAACCGTTTTTGGACAATTGTTTTAAACATGAAAGGAAATATAACCCCAATATTAGTATCAAGAAGACCAATCTGGTTTTAACAAAAAATAGTGGTTGTTGCATCTCAATAGGTAGACAAGTTTGACCTTTGATTGTATTACTGTTAAAAGAGCCCGCATGGTTAGCAATCATTGTTAAACGAGTAATTAACTCCAGTTTAGTTATCGAGTAAAACATCACACAAAGTGGTACATTATATCGAACTCTCCTTTGCTCTAAAAGTTATTTTCGTCATTACTCCCAATAGATGGCCCTACAAATCCCCGCTAAAACAATACAATAATTTTGTCTGTTTGCTAATCATCCATTCGGCTTGAGTTCGTAGAATTTGTAGAATACATAACTAAATCAATTTTCCACAGAATTAGTTTCAGTTCATTGCTGAAGCTAGTCTAGCCTCTACTCAACATTTCCATAATAGACAGTTAGAAGCGGCCTGCATCGCAACAATTTCCAACGTCTTTAAATATACTTTTCGTTCGTTCTTTTGCCAATTATATATGGGATTTCTTCTACTCATATTCTGCCTCTAAAGTTCTGTAAAACGTCATACAAATTCTGGCCTATGCAAACAAAATTGCAAGTGCCAAAACATTTAAATGTTGTATTCAACAACATGACGTAGGTATGAATAGTAGAAAACAAAGCAATCAAATCAACAACTATTATATCGGTACATGCCGCGACGACAACATCGAGGCGCTGCCAAACACTTGGGATATTAGTTTTATTAGTTTACACGTTGCCATTGTCACACGAGATTCACTTTTTATAAGAAAATATCTTTATAATATTTTCAAAACGAGTCGTGGTCGACGCAGCTTTCTCCAACGGTAATTCCAAACCGATGCCAGATAAGGACCATAGCAAAAGAGACTGCGACTTTGAGTAACGGCCAAGAATACACCGACGCTACCTTTGGTGGTGTACTTACTATGAATTGGCCAGTTTGCTCCAAGAGTAATATTGGATTTATAACAAACTTCTAATTTGTATGTTTTAAACGAGTTCAAATATTATTAAAAAACTCTCAGCGTGAGATTTGTACGATAACTAATCTCTGGAATGATCCGAACTAACGTCATTTCCTTAAAATAGTATTTTTAAATGATCTAAGCCTCGTTGCAACTAATTACCTGCATTATGATCTTTATGTCTATGTTAACTGAATGCAAAGATGCTGATTGGCAAGCGTCACGCCTGCCCACAAATATTAGCAACATTTCAATAGGACTTATTACTACTGAGAAATGTATGGCATCGCTCGTCACTCCGAGAGATATGTGTTAAGTATCTTAATGCCCAGTAATTTCACAGGTTATAGTGGGCGAATAAGGCTGATGATGATAAATTGTTTTGTTTATCAACAAGACTTGAAGCGACACCTGTTTGGTGTTTTATTTCATCAACTGTACTGACAGCTCTTGAACAATAGAATACATAGCTCTAGGGACATCAAAATGCTTGATTGTGTCAACAGTCGATAATTTTGGGCAACGGATACACAAAATAATTAATCATCTACCAAATAGAACCAATAAACAAATTGTAACAGTCACCATAATTAGCCATAAATTCCATTAATATTAGATGAATTACAACAGCACTTGTTATTAATTAAATCGTTCTTAACTTTGAAATTTAACCATCCAGACAGCCATAATAAAGACCAGACAAATCTTCCATCTAAACTCTAAACTGAACCCATTAAACACAATTGAAGTAATGTTCGGTTAACAGAACTATGCAGAATCGTTTAACCGAAGGGTAAAAACAATGTGGGCCGACGCTAGCCTCTATAGTGGGTTCATCGCGTGTTCCTCATTCCGTAAATGCCGATCCGTTTGCATGCGCCGATCAATTGCAAAGATACGGGCTTCGAGAGATTTAATATAAGAGTTCTAGTTGTTTGAAATTGATTTACAAGCGATAATATGTAAAGTAAATAGAAAAAAAAATCCGAGAATTTAATAACCTCCTCCTTTTTTGAAGTCGTTTAATAAAAGTAATAAAACATATATTTTAACCTGGTAATTTTGTTACGGTTTTATTGGAGTTTTTGAAAGCTCGAAGCCCAAAATGTCTAGGCCAATGAAATGTCTACATGATTCCATACTTTTTATTCTACACTGGTACAGCGATTTATGATATGCCAAATGAATGCAAATTTGCCTAGTGTGCGCAATGTAGACCAAGTTGATTATAATCGAAATGATTAGGTATCTCTACTTAGTAAAATTATGCGGGCACGCTCAGAACCAAGTATACAATGGTTGATCCCAGTATTTTATGACCGATGCTATAATGTAACTGTTTGAAGTGTTGAGTCCAAGTACAAAAACCTCCAATGAATCTAATAAAGATTGAAGAAAATTGCTGCAAGCAGGCAGCTGCTTGCTTGAAGGCTTTCAACATTTTGTACTTGTGCAAGATCTTGATAGGAGCCTGTATTCAGCAATGAACCTCTTGTGCCTCAATTAGATTAGATTCTTAAATAAAGCTCTAAAACCGTAACCCATCCAACAACGCGCCCGCGTCCCAACAGTTCGCCTCGACGAAAATTTGGACGATCACCGGCGCGCTATCTATCGTCTGTGAATTATTCCTGACCTCGCGCAGTTCACGCCGCTCTATGCAGCAGCATTATCATTACCACTACTAGGATCGTTACGGTCAGGTCTGATTAATCGATGCTTGTGGCAAGTCTGTTAATGCGGGTTAAATGGTGTCTTATTAATATGTGATAGGAAACCGATGATTGTCCGTAGAACTTCTTTACGATTTAGATGGGATACGCTAATGCGAAGACTAATGTCTACAATGCCTGTTAGTACGCTTCTCATACCTATTAAATTGTTGTTAAAAACTTTGTTGTCTATAAAACAGAGTTTGTAACAACAATTTCTCCAACAACCTCTATAAGTTGCCTCACGCACGATGTTTTGTTATCCTCTAAATATAAGTTATGCGTGCCTAAGATGATACAAAGATTACCGTCTCGGTGGTTCATTCCAGTCCCTGCCTAATGAAGGTTTTTTTCGAGTTTAGGTCTTGTGACACCGAAACTGTCTTGTTTCTTATAACATATTTGGACATACATCGTTTTTTTTTTTGTATAACAAGAACTTTGTGCAAATGTAGAGTACAGGCGTTTCATTGATTAATTATTCGTACAATCAAGACTTTCGCATTGATGATATTCGTAGGTTTACCTCTATACAATTCCTATCAACCTTACCTGGGACATCGCAGTCATTAATTCTGCCTAGCATTCCTAAGTCGGGCCCGCCTACACTGCACCTCGCCGAAATATACACCCGCAATAAATATATCTAGTGTTTTGTTTGTGGACAGCGTCGTAACTGGCGAAACTTTGCATAATTCAGCTCTTTCATCGATACTGAATACTAGTTCTTTTAGTTTAGCTAAAACTGTGGAGAAAAATACTTAAGTGACTTAAAGCAAATGTACCTCCTCTTCCAGTACTTCAGGCTTTCATGATTCTTTTCGTAGATCGTATTATTGTCGTACGTCCGAGTTGCAAAATAAGAGCTTATATATGTTTAGTACCGAAAGGAATATTGTTTAAATATTGATTTATTTGAAATGGCTTTGAAATGAATGTAGATAACTTTTAGCTATGAAAGCTTCTTTACCGTGTGTTTCTTTAACTATCAAGTGATAATATAGTTGAAGCAAGTAACCTATAAGAAGTTCAAGGACCCAATATTATTATTTTTTCTACTCTCAACTATTCTATCGCTAATTTCAATAATTACGTACCATAGGAACACCAGATCTCGTGACGCTAAGTACAAGGTTCAAGTGATTCATAACTTGAAAGTAAATCAAGAAGCAGGTTAATTACGACACCTGCATGTTTCGACGACGTTTAAGGCCAACAACTGGTGACGCACCGTTTCTGGCCAGTTTTCCTCTTAAAAAATTTTCAAAATGTTGACTTTCCTTTTATTTACCAGTTACCTACCTGTTATTATATTCTAATTAGGTATGGTAATACTGTAGTTTGTAGTTAGTCTCGTCAAGACGACGGAAGGGCCGACTCAGATGTGGTAACTCTATCGTCCAACAGAAGAACCACGTAGTATATTTGGTTTTGCGTTGCTTTTCGTCATTTAATTTGCCAAAATATGTCTTTCGCTCCAATTAAAATAAAGATGTGTAGCTCAACACACCAGAGTGACTTGAATAGTAATGCAGGCATCTCCCGTCTTCCCTCAACAATTGCTATTTAATCAATGAATAATATAAGGTCATTAAGAATCCTACCACTACAGCAAACTACCGTATGTATCAATTTCAATTCCAACTGGATTTTTAATCATTGCCAATTTCCAATTCTACCAGTATCCTAACACTTTCTTAAATAAAATGAGGGGGCACAGGGACCCTCCTCGGAAGATGTGGAACCAATTACGGCGTAGTTATAAGCCCAGGATGCAATAATGATGCAGAACCGAGAGCAGCCCACATAATAAACGCATCCGGTGGTGCGCGGGACATACTTCTATACTGACTCATACTAAATATCGCGCTTGTGTTGGATTGTACGCGAATCTCCTAGACATTACAATCCTGTTTCACAGCACTGGTATTTTAAGTTTTAAGGTGAAGGTTTTGGGACACAAAATAGCTCAATAGGTTTTCTCTCGTAGGGCGTTTACAAACTTAGAGCCAAAGGCACAATTTCAAATATCGTCGAACTTGATGTGTTGTAACTTATTGTACAAATCACAAATAAGAATTTATGTATTCTTGTTATTTATTTATTTTTGTCTCTCTTCATCTTTCGTACACCTCGTGGTACCCCAATATTGTCGTTTTCTCTTATAGGTACATCCTATGGTTGGTTGTCACTAAGATCGCCTCGAGCGATAAGACCGCTTTTTGTACGTCTTTTTTTCCATCGTGTTCTTTATGTATAGTGTATAATAAAGCTTTAAATAAATAAATAAGAAATACTTAATATTGTCATTTTTAAGAAGTGCAAATTTTAGAAACATAAAACGTTTTTATTTAAACAGAGTATTTAAATGTCCATTAATTTTTTGTTGCAATGTTTTAAAAAATCTTCATACCTGCACCGTGACAAATGACAATGTTTTACAAGTCAGCTTGGCACGTCTGATGAAGCGTGACAGACGGCTTGACGAACCGACCGCTGTCGGTTCGTCAAGTCGGTGTTCGATGTTGCCATGTGACTGTTTTTGACGTCACAGTGACGTCAATCATATTTTGGATTTGCAAAATATTTGTCATGAACAGCCAAAATGTACGGTAAACACCTTATTTTTTTAAACTAAACGGAAAATTAGAAAGGAGCGTATACAGAAGGCGAATTGATTCGTTAGAAAATAAATGAGGTATAAAAACAAAGCGAACTATAAAGATTCGCTGTTTAACAAATTCACTTCGTCTCATAGAAATGAGAGAGAGAGAGAGAGAGAGAGAGATGAGCAGTCAAGTTTTATGAGATGTAGAGACATCTCATTAAACTTGACTTGATAGGAAACGCGTAAATTAGATCAGCCAATTGAATAAGTAAGTAACGAATTGCATTCGTAGGCCATACGGTAATTTTGTTATATAGTTACCAAAATATAATGTAAAAATGATTACTGTTTTGTAGCAATAATTGAATACTGTGCAATACTTAGGCCCGTATTCACAAACAATACTTTACTCAGTGTTGAAGTAACCCTATGCTAAGTAAGACATTTCTCATAGTGATCGTTCCGCTCAGCCTTTTTATTCATAAACAATACTTGAGTCACCCTTTTACTATGGGAACGCACAGTGTCCAATGCGGATCAGTGATTGGTCAATTACTGTTGCTAATTTCTCCCGCGAATTACGTGTGAGTGTAAAGCGCCTTTGACAACTTCAAATATTTACATGCCAAATATTTTATAAAATTTCCTTCCCACATTTTTAAGCCGTAAATTAGGTCAGGTCTAAATCGACAAGTGGCAATAGTATATGAAGAACAATATCTTTAGCAAATCGATAGCGTCTTCGAAATTCTTCATCATTGTAAAAAAACAAAAGGATTTTGAAAATCTCGAATAATATTTCTTGTAGGTGCTTATAGTCCTGCGTTCGGTAAGGACATTATTTATATAATTGTCGAACTCCTCCTCGCTGCTGTAATCCATCGCATTGAAAATTGAAAAAACCTTATGCAAAACACATAAAATGAAATGGCATATACATAACCAATCGACACTATGCGTTGCGTAAAATAGCTGTTGAGTTTCTTTACCTGGGGGCCTCCATAAGTGAACGCATAGGGTCACTCATCACTCAAGTATTGTTTTTGAATCCAAATTGACAATTCTGTGCATTTGGCTACACTATGCGTCCTCATAGTATTGTTTGTGAATACAGGTGTAACACCCGTATTCACAAACAATACTATGAGGACGCATAGTGTAGCCAAACGCACAGAATTGTCAATTTGGATTCAAAAACAATACTTGAGTGATGAGTGACCCTATGCGTTCACTTATGGAGGCCCCCAGGTAAAGAAACTCAACAGCTATTTTACGCAACGCATAGTGTCGATTGGTTATGTATATGCCATTTCATTTTATGTGTTTTGCATAAGGTTTTTTCAATTTTCAATGCGATGGATTACAGCAGCGAGGAGGAGTTCGACAATTATATAAATAATGTCCTTACCGAACGCAGGACTATAAGCACCTACAAGAAATATTATTCGAGATTTTCAAAATCCTTTTGTTTTTTTACAATGATGAAGAATTTCGAAGACGCTATCGATTTGCTAAAGATATTGTTCTTCATATACTATTGCTACTTGTCGATTTAGACCTGACCTAATTTACGGCTAAAAAATGTGAGAAGGAAATTTTATAAAATATTTGGCATGTAAATATTTGAAGTTGTCAAAGGCGCTTTACACTCACACGTAATTCGCGGGAGAAATTAGCAACAGTAATTGACCAATCACTGATCCGCATTGGACACTGTGCGTTCCCATAGTAAAAGGATGACTCAAGTATTGTTTATGAATAAAAAGGCTGAGCGGAACGATCACTATGAGAAATGTCTTACTTAGCATAGGGTTACTTCAACACTGAGTAAAGTATTGTTTGTGAATACGGGCCTTAGACTTATTTAGTATACTGTGTATCTGTGAAGCGTGATTGTAAACAAACCACCTGATTTTATTACGTTGCTAAAACATAGTCTGTATCGAGTCGATGGTGTCAGGAATCGGAAACCTTTGGTTTCAAGCCCACAATTGTCACGAATTTAATTCAAAGATGTTTTTACAGAGTATTTTAACAAGCGATAAAATGCCTTATAATTTCATCATTGTGCATGTCGCGTGACGTCTCTGGGTTCAATTTTGTGGTTGGAAAATCTATTTTATGTGTTTATCGGTTGGATACACACGATTTGCCCAGGACTCAATTGAACTCTCGAAATCTTTGACAATAGGAAGTAGACCATTTGTAAAATCATAAGTCAAGTAACAGGCAAAAAAACTTATACTGCGGCTACTCGTTATAAGTTTTGGACAAAGGTAAAGAAGAAAATTTAATTACGTACTCATTCGTTGCTCATCCCGTGGACTCGATAGATTTTGATAAGTAATAACCGTTGTAAGAATTTTTATATAATTCAAATTGTTGGTGGCTCCTGGACTACGTAACAGTTCTTAATGTCTGGCGGTTCAATTAGTGTCTCGGCGTGTTAGAGGAACCCTGACTCATCACAATTTCCGGCCGTGTCGTCTCGCTGCAAGCCACTTTGCCGGACATTATATAAACTTTGATTTAACGTGTTTGTTTTATATAATTTAATGAGTACGGTAGTTGAGCTAGGAGAGAACTAGGTTAGAAACTGTATGTTTTCGGTTTGAACCCAAAGCCAGTGGATTTGAGTCGCGTATGTCCTTAGTTTTTTAAAGCTCACATTAACAGTGAAGGAAACCTACACACCGACGAGCCCCAAATTTACTGGATGGTCTCTGGTCATTGGCCTTTCAAAATAAAGACTTATTAGTATTAGAGAATTCGGCTGTGCTACTTAGCTGACTCAAATCAAAAGATGTTACACAAGTCGTATCATTATTATTGGACTCAAACTTAGCACATCACTCTATAGGTCCTATGTAATTGTTTATCCCGTTGTGCTTGACATCTAGCTTCGCCAGTTATATATCTTTATATCGGAGGATAATACCTCTTCGCTTAATATTTTGTCACCCATTTGCTACCGAGGGAAGTGGGCAATTATTAGTGTGCAACTCCTCCTATTTTTTTTTATTAATTTCGTTATGGGCTAAAAACAGTTTAGTGTCCCTAAGAGACTCGCCTAGCTCCGGAGCTCGGTGTCAATTCTTTGCGTGCCACTGTTGATCCTGGCTGACAGGAGTTGCAGTAGTGGGCGTGTGGACAAGAAATTCTGTATAAGTCATAACATTTTTGTCTAGTATTTGATCAAACACAGCCAATTGTCGTATGACAAACATCTCTACAATTGTTTGTTACGTGTTTAACAATGAGTCATAAATTTTGTGCCGCTGGAAAATTCTGCACGGTTGAGCTAAATATGTATATTATGTAAACAAATTGGCTGACTTTGCCATTGAACTGACCGCTATTAACAACTTGAATATTTTTTCTATATCTGCCAACCGCACTAGGCCAGCGCGGAGGACTATGTGGCCTAACCACTCTCAATCGTACCCTCGATTGTAGAGGCCCATGCCCAGCAGTGATATGTATATGGCCTGATACGTTACAAATAAAAATAATGTCAACCTTCATACGTCCTATTGCTAAGCACGAGTCTTCTCGTCGAGGCAGAGAGTTTAGACTGTAATACACAACGCTGTAGTACAAGTATTATGTTCTGGTGGATTTCGAATACATTTGATGTTATTGTAAAATAATTTGATACGTTGGCAGTCTTATGATATTTGCCACCATTTACGCAGGTAAATTCGAAAATCAGAGACGTGTGATGTGGGATCGAACCTGGAACCATCGTTTTGGCTGTTTAGCCCGCACATAACTTTACCACGGCTTTTTTATTTTATTTACCGTTAAACCAATACTATGTAGACATACAATACACACCTACGTATATGTATATGGAGTTTTATTTCAGCAGAGGTCACCGAAAAAACAAGCTCTTTTGGCACGAAAATGCACTATTAAATCCACTGATCTAACTACCTGTCGCATTTTTGTTGGCATTCACAAAATATCATCCGTATAGCCAAATGGGCCATAAAGATAATCGCCTACTTATCAGATGTCAACAATCAACATACCTAAATATGCATTATAAAGGTTACCTTTGAAACAGTTTCAGTGGCCGAATGAGACGATCTCGGTAATGAATACTGCAGCAACTTTATACAAAATAGCTCGTATATTTTTTGAATAGATAACTTGTTGATGTGATTCAGGCCTTTCTCAATTCAAAATATGTTTTTCCAAACGAATTTTAGTTACCTTCTTCAGAAGCTAGACGTAATTTGTCGACTCTTTCGTCCTAGTTTTCGTCGTCACCGTCATTTTAAAGGGGCAGCAAAACTTTTATTCAACACCTCCATCACTTTTCCGATAGTATGTACCTTCATGGACGCTCAGCATTATTTGCGATATTAAATGGTTTGTCATTTTCCCGTCCCTTTCCAAGGTCTGTTGTCACTGAGGCAAGGTCGTTTCAGGCAATTAAATGTCACCATGGTTACATTAAAAACACGATAAAATAGTGTGGTCAAACGAAAATAGATATTACGGTTCGTTTCGTCTTTGGGGTTTTTTATCGGTGCGAATTTTATGATAAACGTTCATTTCATAAACAAGTGGGCTTTAGAAGTATTCTACCTATTGGACTGTGGTGTTTAGATTACCCAGGGTGACTAATTGTTGGTATTTTTTGGGTGTATTTATTCATATTATAAGATAATTTGGGATCAGAACGGACTGACTAAAGAATGTTGACGGGGTTCGGGGCCAATGTACACACTTCTGATTTTTCAGTTACAGGTATATTCGACGTCAACTGTCGTCCAATTCAATGATAAAAGAAAACACCGTGAGGAGCTAAGTTGAGACTTCTGCACAGGAATATCGAAATGCACATTTTGATACTAACCAGCAGCTGACTTAGTGTCAAAATTTCACATTTTGATACTAAGTCAGCGTCCAGCTCTGGACTAAGGCTTAAACTCTTCTTAATCGTAGAGTAGCGTATCTCCTGTAGTGGGACTTATACCGGGTATATCAAGACTGCGACCGAAAACGAAGCCAAGTGGTAGCTTTAGTAGTTACAAACACGATGCAAATAAAAATTTCGCCAAAAAAGTGATAATTTTATTTTTTAATTTTTTAAATATCATCATGTTTGAGTGGTAAATACCTAGTATTTGCTAAAATACTAATTTAAACCCTTACGTACCAATGCGTGTTTAAAAATAAAGAGGTGTACATCTTTATTTTAGGAAAACTATGTATGTAACACCCAAATACGATATGTAAAAAAAAATTAAAAAAAAGTTGTCACTTTTTTGGCGAAATTTTTATTTGCATCGTGTTTGTAACTACTAAAACCTTTTTTTTTTTTTTTTTTTTATTTTTACCGAAATTTTTACTTGCGTTGTGTCTGAAGTCACTAACTGGCTTCGTTTTCGGTCGCGGTCTTGATATACCCTGTCTATAAGTTGATGTTATAAAGAATAGCAGCTAAAACAACTCGTCATCAGCCGAAGTTAATTGAGTTAGCCAATTGACCCGATGCAAACCGTTGCGCGTCGTGGGAGCGGGCAGATCAATGAATAGGCCACTGATTCAATTGATGCGGGTCACTTGACGCCTGTCACAGATCATGCGTTCCATGCTGAGATGGATATAAACACAGAAATGTCAGATGGAGAGGCTATGGTTTTAGATTCTGAGGTGTTGGTGGACCGCGACGCCGAGCTATTGAAGAAACGGCAGTGAAATGTGCATGCAAGGCAAATGTTATGTAAAATGGGCTTTTTGTGATTAGGGCTCTAGGTATCGATATATAGCGAGTTTGGGTCTATACCCAAGCCCGCAGAACAAAGAGACGAATAGACACTTTCAAGGAATGCCGAATGTATCCAATGTAACCTTAAATTATAATTTTTTAACAACTGATTTAACTGAGAGTTTACACTGTAAAGTGCAATATGGTACTAGTGGCCCATTTAAAACATTAACAAGATTTTTATTATCGGTGACTATTTTAATGATGAATTTGATAAGATTTCTTTATTCTTAATAAATATAAGATCTTAGAAATATCTGTTCAGTGTTCACGTCCTATGGTGTCTTTTAGATCCCACGAAAATTCGTTGTTTGTACTCTGTCGATACGTCCCACATAGTATCTCAAGAAGCGCGACTATTGGGCAAATTTTATTTTCTTCTCTCAACAGCTTCGTTAGCGGCATCGGTTAGTAGTCTTGGTCTCGACCTTGCCGGCAACGATCCATTTTTCTAGAGCGTCAAACGAAGCAGTTATTTTTATATTAACATTGTATAGTGGATGCCAGATGTTGCCGTGTGTAAGGGAATAACAACACGTGTCAGCTTATTTTAGTCGCGATCGATAACAAAACTTATGATTTACCTTATAACTTTCAGCTTTCTACAGTTACTGCGCTCGAAGATATCGATCTAAATAATTCACAAGTAATTCACAATGTTAAGCTTGTACATTTTCTAGCAGTATTTGCATTTGTAGAATAACATTATTTGTAGTATGTTAATTTAAATTCTGCCAATTTTTATTATCGTTACTTTCAATCCACATTGTTCTTTTACTCGCATTACAAAATTACCTCAATACAATTCATTACAATTATATTCTACTGTACAAGCTAAACATAATTTACATGAATAGGGAGTAAAGATGACTATTTCTCACTGGTCATTGGACGGATCAGCAGTTTGTTTTACATCTTTATGTGCAACAATTTCTATTCTGCCACATGACTATTCTATAGTTTGTGAAAAGGGTTGAACTTTTACCACATTAACCCAATGTAAGTTGTTAGTACCATCATTTGCCTAGATCCAATTGAAATTTGACCCTGACAAAACCATACAGATTACATAATGGCGGAAATTACTATACCTACAGCCAAACATGTCAATCGGTTGATTGATGGAACTGTGTTCATAAAAGAGTCGTCACGCGTGGTAACCTTTCCCACGGCAGTTATTTACTAATTTTGTTTACTAAACATCCTCTCCACCTTTTTGTATTACAAGATCAATATCTGTCACATTATTTGTCGTCAAATGATCAACATTTTTCATCAACAACTATTTTATTTGGAACAAGCGCTTGTTCGACGTCACTAAGCGACAAATTTTTATTTTACTATATTTGCCTAATACGGTACAACTTAAACCAAATATAGATATGAAATTTTGTCGATACTAGATTTCCTAATTCGAGAACATAGGTGAACATACAAGAACAACACATACAAGAAAACACATTTTTGTAAGGAGATACAAAAAGGTTGAAAGTTTATCCATGTAGTATTTATTTATTTATTTAGTTTTAGGAAAGCTTACAGACTAATACAATTATGAACACAAACGACAAAAAAACTACTTAGCTAATAACAAGCTTCCACGTATGAATAATTATTATATAGTACCACAATCATAAAAAAAACTTATGTATATATGTGTTATAGTAGATGCAAAACAAAGAAAATAAGTAGTATATAAGTATAAAAGAAAAAATAAAATGATAATGGAAAGGAATACCTTTAAAATCGATGCACAGAAACAAATCAAAAAGCAATAATAAAAAATAAAAAAAGTAAATAACTAACCGATCCCAAAAAACCTTAAATTACTATCCGAATTTGAGCAACCACAAGTCAAATTTAGCTTAGAAAAAACTTATCGTTAAGTTTACGTCTTAATTCACTAGCGCTCGTGCAGAATAAGTCAACCTGAAGATCAAATGGAAGCTCATTAAATTTAACAGCGCTTCGCTATAAGAAGGCATTTCGCCTATAATTTGTTTTACAAAAAGGTACGTCGAGTATGGGTCTATCTCCATATATTTTGAAGAATTAATATAGAAATTTATATTTAGAGGACTAAGATATCCATGGAAAACCTCCAATGTCCGGTGTCCATAAAGCACACGCTTGAGTTAATTTTACAATATCATCTAAAAATATTGAACTAGCTAACTATTGTTTATTTTTATTGTATCATTGCCTCACATGTTGCTTTTTATTAAGAATCAATTAAGAAATTCTCTTAGAGACAGGAATAGTAAACCAATACATTACTAAGTGGCCATATAACATAATAATGTTTTGTTTATAAATCCTTTTAATAGCCCTGTTAGAGATTATATTAGGATATGGAGAGAGCGCGTTGACATGTGCATGGCAACAGCGGGGTGAAAGTTAATTTTACTTGAACGTTTTTAGTCTAAATGTGAGCGCGTGAGTCGCCGCGGTGGGCCGGCATGTTTCCATTTTATTTGCATTAGACATTAGGGCTCACAGAGACAATAAGAGACAATACTATCTAATGAATATTACATCTAACAGTTAGTTAATTAGGGCTCACAGATACTATCTAAGAAAGAATACATCTAACCGTTAAGTTTATATTGCATTCGCTTCAATCTTGTGTTGTGGGAGTTGGTAACGGCAAGGCAAATTTCAGTCAAACGCACCTAGAAATGAAAGAAATATTTGTTGACCACAAAAACCATTGTCTCGTTACTATGATAAAACAAACGATCTCTCCTTTCATAGATGGTTTCTCGCCTATTGCACTAAAGAGGCTCTCAGTTTGTCTATTTTGCAGTAGTTTTTATATTAATAACTTTTTCAAAATTCAATGATTTCTTCGACATCTTGAAAGTCTCTAGACTTGCAGGATCTAGCCAAACCAATGTTTGTTAAGTACAAACTTGCACGTACTGGATTAGATACGGGCTATGTTGATCCAGGGAATTCAAATCAGTATGAAACTTGCTTGAGAAAGTTGCTGTTGTATCTGGACAACAAAATAGAAGAGCTGCACATGCTGGGATAGTATTTTCGTAGCAATCTTAATTACAATATTATTGGATCGTCCACCAATCACAATAATCGCTACTTTTCTCTTTACCAAAGCTTGAAAATTGAAAGTCCAGAAATTAAAGGAAGGAAACTTTTCACTGTCATAATTTTTGAGAGTTAAGGCCGTAGGATAATCTCCACCAGCTTTTCAGCCACTATCACAAACGTTCACCACGATTGCAGCAACCCTGAAAAGATGCATCCGTCTATTCCGGTACCATCGCTCCCGGAGCGCTCCTTAAATGGCAACACCACTGCACATGCAGCTCTTTGTGCCACTCCTCACTTTGGGGTGCTTTGGGGATAATATTATCTTCAGCTTGGTAACACTGCACTATTCCTGTCCAGTTGCGAATGGCAATGACAAATTACTAATCGTAAAAAGATAAGATTACGCATCGCTCTTTGGACGTGACTGTATTGTCTCGATAGTTGTCGGCCGTCTTTTAGTTTTTTGGTATTCTATTTATATTAGGCCTAATCCTTTGCTTACTTCGGGTCAGCTCAACATATTAATGGTTCAGAGTGGAATGATTTGACTTTAGATTCAGGACCTGCCGCATTCATGATGTTGTTATCTTATGTATATTAATTGCAAATTTACAAATAATTTGAGTGGATTACACGACCTGCGGTAACAATATAAGCCTAAGTTAGTAATATTTTACAATCCCAGAAAAAAATACACAGCTCATTATTCAGCTATAAATTACTTCAAAAATTATTAATGCCATACTGAAAATATACGACGTTCCAACACTGATTGAATCGCATGGCAACGTGGAACACCGCTGTCGGTTCGTCAAGCCGTCTGTCACGCATCATCAGACGTGGCAAGCTAACTTTTTAAACATTGTCACGGTGTGGAGATGATTATAAAATGTTAACCATGAGCGTAAAATAGGCAATTATTTACTATCTTCTAAAAAATTGCTCATGAAATAATTGAAGCTGATTCTTATAAGCTTGGTAACAAGTGGCTTTTTAGAGGTCACTGTCAATCTTGGTAGAGGCCTCTTTTGAGCCTGTCTGTTCTGATATTATGTCGCGATGTCATAATTTTCCCAAGGGGCTTGATACTAGGCAGGAGTTTGGCTGTAAAAACACTACCCATAACTTTTACAAAATGCGTAGCTGATATAGATCACTCCCGTCATTAGTCGTACAATACAAACTATATAATATAGTCTTCCTAACCTTAAAAATGAACTAAAAAGTCCCAAATAGCATTTTTAGTAAATACGATATCAATGTTACACTAGATAAGACGTTCAGTACGCAAAATGTGTCCCACCTAGTTGCGATGCATGCACCGCACATGGTGACAGTGGCAGTGCAGTACGCCTTAACGGATACGTAATTTATTTTACTTTTCGCCGTCAAACCGAAAGCAAATCGTCTGAAGTTACATTTTCGTAATAGTTCGAGAAAATGAACTAAACTATGTCGCTAATGTGCGTTTAAAAATACGGGGGCACTTTGTTTCTATGACGTTTCTCGTGTATCGGTAGAATATAAGTCAATGTTGTATATATGCTGCAACCGGTCCCGATCCAGTCGGATATGACAATCTCTCTCCGGTGCTCGTCACCGCTCGTATTGCAATAAACGACCACAAATTTGCCACTTCCTGACCCTTGACTGCATTATTCCTTGCGTTCAATGCGTATTTGGGGGTCATTCCTTGATTCATTGTACATTTGATACTTCTGGATTCAATTAAAATGTTTAACAGCTCAAGAAACCTACATATGTGACAATTTTCCACTCTATAAGTTATACTACCTACTGAGGCAGATAAGAGCGATGCACTAATGATTCTCAATTAACGAAAAGACCTGTCTTCAGCAAAGAATAGTCACAAGGAAAAAATATTTATATAGCCTATTGCTTATTTAAAAAAATGGCTTTCACACGATCATTATCTTTTTACAAGACTACTATCACCCTACACAAGACGTTATAAACTCTAGGAATAAATTCCTCAGGAATACAAGTAATAAACCGGCTCAGCCCACACTGAGAATGCCCAGCAAGCCCGCGTGGAGCGGATGTCGTTACTGCATATAATACACTCGTTAGTGCCGGCAATGTCTCCGCGACTCCTCGTGTCTGCAAATCCTTTAGCCCTCGCATACTGTTGACTTTCAGTTGACTGATAATACTAACGCACTCTATTAACTTTTAGTTTGGTGTTCTGTTAATTTTGTAAAGAATTTCCGATATCTTTACCAATTTTTGAACTATGACAACTGATATACGTCTAATTGATTGTTTTAATTTTTGGATAATGTTTCTCTTGGTATCGTATTTCCACGCGCACTTTTCAACAGTATAAAATTGGGGCCCTACCAATCTATCTGAGGCCTAAATTTTCTGAAGATCGACGACTACTAATCAATTATTATATAATTAAATATTCGGAGTAGGTTATTAGGCGTATAATACCACTTTGCTTTTGGACCCCAACAAAAAATCGTGCAGCTGTGACACGATGAAACAGTTTAGCAATCTTTGCTCAATGCAGATTCAATTGTAAGTCAGAACCATCGTTTGCTAAATGGACAGTCAAAGTGGGTGGAATTGCTTCTCTTTTTGCAGATTAGCGAAGTTAAGGGCACTCTGTATAGCAGGGTTAAGTATTGTTTATCTTCGAATCATGTCTTGGTGTCAGTTGAGAGGATTGTTGGATTCTAGTGTCTCTGTTGTTTATTTAGTTTTATATTTATTATTAAAATTAGATATTGGGCATTTTATCTACATATTTATGCGTGCTTGTTTAAATTACCAAAAAATACTTTTCAAAATAGTTCATTTAATTGATAACACCTTTGAAGGAAAAGAAATGGAAACAGTTTTTAGTCAATTTACAATTATAATATAATCAACCAATATTAACTTCTGACTCAAGAATTAACGCTAAATAAACCAACACAAGAGATAAAAACAAACCTCCACAAGCGACTCCTAGACGAAATTAAAATAAATCAACATCAAGTCTGGAGCTATACTCGACCTATGGCCACATAGTAAATATTTTTAGTGTCGCAGATGACCTGGGGTTGATGCACTGAGCCCCAAGCCGCTCGATCCGAGTTCATTCGACATTACAACATCATCGACATAATATCGTACATTATTTGGCAGACGGTCAACGTAAATAAACATTACAAAGGCGCTTACATAAATAAGGAGTGTTATGTGTTACATTTATATTGAATAACAATGTAAAGATATTGGTAAAATTAGAAAGACTTCTGCCTTCAACTATCCTTTAATTGATGAGGGATTAGGCCAACTAACATTGATCTTTACGGCAGAATTATTTTTCTAATGATTCAATGGCCGCATTCTTTTGATGTCCTCGCTTTCATATGCATTTATATACCAAGAGTAGCTGTTTTCCAAACTTAATTTAGGTTCAGGGGTTTACAGTTAAACAGATATCAAACAGAGACAGTTACTCTCTCATTGATGAATGTGAATTTGTTTTCCTACGCGTTTCACACTTCCAAAAGATCGTCTTACTGCTTTCTATTAATCATTGTTCTTTCTAAATTCGATGGTAATTATAATAAGACATTAACACAGACATTAATGTTCGTAAACAGACCGAGACTAGAAGTCGGAGGCGGCACGGAGCGCGGTGTCATCTGTAGGCCAAATTCACCGTTACGCTCGCTCAAGTTTACTTTGGACACTCTCCATCCAATATACTATTACGGATTTCAATTCCAATATAAATAACTATTGATTCACCTTTTTGTTATTTGTTGAACCCAGCTTTAAAAATAAATTAATAGTTACGTATTCTCGTTATTACAGTAATCTTGTTCAAGTATACATTCTTGAAAAAGATGTGTACATCTGTCTTGTTTTCGTGGACATCAGTAGGTACAAAGGACTTTTCAGACGCATCAAAATTCAGTTACCACACGATTGTCTTACAATTGAACTAAATACTTTTCATGTTACTTTATTGTTTTTTAAATGAAACATTTGCTAGCTGCCATTGAGATGTATTTTTACATAACAACAATAGTCGATATTTACATAGAAGGCTCACCTTGCTACGACTTTATGAGTTGTCAATTTACTTAAGCGCAAATATTTGTTCCATGTGCGATATTTGTCTGCGTCTACGTGTTCTATAGTCACGTGATAATCTGTCACTGGAAATTCAAACTGATATTAAATCATTAAAGGAAAATTGGTATCGCCGTTAGATTTGTTTATAAATTCTTTAACAACAGTTCTTAATTCATTGACTATAAAAATCTGCACGCACATTCATTGCTGAACTTGTATATGTATCAATCTACCATTAATTGTGTTCTTTATATTTGCCAAAAACAAAGACGGCAACTTCTCTCACGTTTTCTGTTCTCGTGTTAAAGGAAGTAACAAGGAAGCTATCTCACAATTTTTAAGAAGTCATTGGCGCAGAATATCAATATCCACCGCGTTCGCAAGTTGTTTGTGTATCGTAAAGATCGGTGAAAAATTGTTTCAATCCAAATGCCAACACGTCGTCAAATCTACCGAGAAACAGAATAGTTGCCATCAACAGTTTCCGTAAATTGCAGCAGTATTTAGACTCGACATCAATAGACGCCGTTACACTGGACCCGCGCCAACTATCCGATGAAGCAGCTAGACTAACATTGTTCTCGCGTTTCTAAACTACGCCCGTACAATGTATTATCATATCATTTTATTGAAGAAACCTTGATTTAGAACCTCGTTAAGACACTAATAATTTATTAGAACCGAACTAATACTATCCAATTCAGGTCACAACAAGGATGCATAAAGATACGAGTACTGAGCTACTTTCATCAGAAAGTGGATGAATCTATATATCATCGCTCTCGTGGACTAGGGATTAATGTGGAAATAGTTCCCTAAGGGTCAAAATCAAACAAAGATTGTACAAATATTCTTCAGTATGGTTATTTCTCTTTTAATATATCTTCATCGTCTTCGTCGTACGTCGTTCACGTCTTCCATCGTCTTTCAAACTGTTCTCTCTTAATCCATCCTTTCATATTTCAACATCTTAATCAATAATTCAATAACTCTTTTACTCTTTAGTGCTTCCATTCGTTATCTCTTTCACATAAATTACGTTCCATATCACTCATTCGTTATGTTTTATTCTACTCATATTTCATCATAACATTCAAATCCTACATTAATGTGGATCGTGGAGTATTAAAAACAACTTGAAACTGACAGCAAGTACAAATCTATCAAAACAAAAAAAAAACGGAAACTCCTCAGTCAATTACCTATTTAAGGAATTTGTTTATTTTACGTCTATACCAATTACACTAATTAATAACATAGTCTATATAAAGATTTTAATGAAAGAACAAAAATAAAATATTTCACTTATACTTACTAAAAGATCCAACTCAGACTATTACGCGGAAGGCGACTTATTTTTGTATCTGGACTATAATCGTGTGAAATCGTCTTAAGCCCGCAGCTAGGAAGCCCTTCACAATATAAATTGCAGTAATTATAAATCGCGTCGAAGACGTTTGTCGGCTTATAATACCCTCGTTGCAATTATTTATCTGCATGTGAAATCGATCAAGAAATTTCGCTCCTAGCAAACTTATTACAAGCTCAAATTAGCATTTCCAGGCACAGCTTTTAGCTCGAAGCGTTTTGTACTCTTAAATCGAGATAGGACAGGCGTCTTTACTGTGATTGTCAAACATTGTATCCAGTTTTAATGAAAATTTAATTATTATTGTTATAGAGAGATATTAAACTGCCCATGAAATATTCAACATTATCATCTTGAGCCACAAAATCTACAGCTAAACATAAAACTCCCTCAAAGATTTTAACAACAATTTTGATAATGGTAATACCACAAAATCTACGCTTAACTCCAACACCAGGAGATCATGAATTTCAAAATCCCCTTAAACCCAATTTATGTATATTCAAATGATTGGAAACCGCTGCATGAAGCGACGCAGCACCACAGTCACCGCGAGCCCACGTCGCTGCAAGCGCAGGCGCGGGCAGGAAACACGGAGATTACCGATCTCAATTCATGGCTCCGTATTTACTGAATTAAACTATCTGCCTACACGAATACGATTTCAGACAGTACATCGCGAATCATTATTTACTCGTAATATTATAATGTAGGTAGATCTTGGTTTAAAACTCATTATTCAAGACTTGTCATTTCTAAAAGAATATTCGTAGCTGTTGCAACAATTTAAATAAGATCAATATTCTTCAATAATATTTAAACTTAATTCATATTAGTAAAACATGTTATTGATCTTTATTTACTTTGTCCCGTAATAAACTCAGCTTGTTTCTTGGCTCCGATAACTAAGGATTTGAACAACTCCGAAAATAAAAGGGTCATGAAGAGCAATACTTCCCGAATATAATACTCTTGTGTAAATAATTTCGAAGGAATCTGGATCCATTCCAATATTATTATAGTGAGCGGTATCAGCTGATTGTTGCCGAGCCGAACTCTTCGCTTCCACTAAATTGTAACCGCCAATGCCAATGGCGAAGTCATTTGGCATCACGCATATTACGTCTTTTCACGGCGTAAACAAGATATTTTTAAATTCTAGTTTCCATCCAGTTGGAAATAACGCAACAGATTTTTTTAAGGTATGTTTTTTTTCTTCCTTTTTTTAATTTTAAGGCGTGGACGCTTATTGTTTCTGGTTGAAGTCCGTCTTATTTACAGTTTTTTTACAAATATAATGTAGAGAATTAATATTCATTGCAGTCTACATCTGGCAGAATTTTTTAATTTCTACCAGATTCAGTCTCCTGCAAATGCTTCGAAATATACAGATAACAATGACCGATTATAATCAGACTGGCTGGGTCTTCGCCGCTTTATAAATTACAAAAATATAGACTGAATAAAATAAGATATGACATAGTTTAGAACTTTTAAACAGGGAACTACGTACATATAACGCATAAAACTTGTGGCATTGTAAATAGAAATTATAAACGGGACCAAGGTTAATCAAGTCAATATCATTTACAGGGATCGCTGTAAAGAAGCCCATAGCTACAGTGCAAGGTCATCAGATATTTCCCTACTTGCCCGAGGTAAAAAAGATTCTGACAGTTGTATATGCGATCCATGACACCCATAATCTAAAATCAATCGTTTAAGAAATAACATCGCTGTATCGACAACAGTTTAAAATATTTTAGAACATACGTAAAAGGCTTTGTAAAATTCTCAATATTAAAACTACAATTGCGATGTTCTTTATTAAACGACAATGAATGTTTTAGCTGAAGAGAGAGAAAGAGCTGTAGAACATAAAAGACTTGACAATATTCCAATGGTAATTAATACATCTGCACTGGCAGAAGAAGTTGAGTCGATTAAACAACAAGCAGAAACAGCAATAGGTGATGCTGTAGAGATAGTACATGCAGTGCAAGAGACTGTCGAAGAATTTGACGTCGAAGAAGCTAATGACGATGACGTTAATGACGATGAAGCTAATGATGTTGAAACACCAGAGGAAGAATAACATGCAAAAAATAAACGAATTTGTGACTATTTTGAAGAAATTTTCAATAATTATAATAGTCAATATGATTATTTGATAGAAACTTGATTCTCGTTTTGAATGTATGTTTTTATATTGAGAAATTTATATTGTTTTGTCGATAATATATTTGTTAAACGTAAATTCTGTTGTTTTAAGACTTTGTTTCATTTCAATGGTCATAACAAAGTTGTTACTTATTGCATATGAGTATTTTTGAGTAGTGTTTATCATAAAGTGTATGATGATTTATTACTATGTAGTTATTGTGTGCCAAATACTATATGCAATATAAGTATAATGAAATTTGGGTCCCAATTCGGTGGTGGCATTAAATTGTAGAATCAAATTATGCATTGAATCCAATAAAACATGTAACCGAGTAATAATGACATATTTCCTATCAATAAAACGACAATTACTTTTCAATCTGTACCAGGAAGATTAAGATGGCCAATGCGAATCAAATGTTTTAAACTACATGTACAAGATAATGTCTTTTGCCTCTTAATACTCCACCTGAACCGCACGCCATTTACAATTAGTGCAGTATACTCGTATTACCGTCTCATATCCAAAAGAAAATTATGTAAGAGTACTATGAAAAATCAAAGTAAAGGATTTAAAAGTAGCAATATTTCTATGTATGTATGTTAACATAATCATGGTTCAGCGGAGGTGCTAAATGACAAATGTCCCGCTGGCCTTCACAGCGAATTTATGCAATACAAAGTCAAGTTCAGTGTCGAATAACATACCGTGGTACACGAATAACTGAAAGAACTGTAATTGGCACACCTTCGTTGAATTTGAATACCTTTTGATGCCTAAAACCTAAATCATAGTTTTTTATGTTTCTACTCTCCTAAATTTGTTAGTCAGATAAGTGATAAGTGCAAAAATGATAAACTTTTCTAGTACATATATATAATAAAAACCATTATTTGCCTTTTCCATTAACCTGTAAAATAAGAAAAGGTAAGCAGCAGAAGATTAATACATTGTCTAAGAGTGAACAGACGGGGGCGAACACAACAAACTAGACCAATAACACTTTTTATGCTACTGCCGCAGCGGTGTCCATATTTTTTGTTTTATTTGTTTCTTTTTTTGCCTATCAGGGGCACTCTGCCTTCTCCTGAGATGCGAAGTGCCGCTGCCTCCGCCTCTGCGCCACCGCCTGCCTTGGCGCTACCAGGTATGTTTTTCAGGCTTAATTTACTCTTCGTAAATTCTCTTTGATTAGGAATTAAGCAGAACGAGGGACATAGGCTGTAGAAAGTCGCTAGATGCAGGCCTGTTTCTAGACACGCTGTGAAAATATTTAGAGAAGGGCTTTATTCACCACTTGAGTTCTTGGACAGTACCGTTTTAGATTAAGCTACAATTTAATTTCCTAGGCTTATTCTCAGGCTTGAAATCGTAGACCATATTCTCTTTTTTTTTATTTAAGGTCATACGCTCTCTATATAAACTAACGATAACTTAAAACTCTTCAGCTTCTGGTCCTCCTCCTCCTACTCCTCCTACTCCTTCTACTCCTTCTCCTCCTCCCCCTGCGCCAAAAACGTAACTGGATACACACCACAGCCTTCGCGACGACGGCGAGGGCCTGGACTGGCTCATCGACGTAGGTAGAAATTATATCCGGACACCTGCAAAAAGTATTTATTTCACGTGAACGATTTAGACAGTCGAATTGATAAATAATTCTCGCGCAGACTCGCGAGCGCATTCTGAGTGACGCACGACGACCAATAGATGCGTTGCTGGCCACTCGCTATAACACAGATCTAGATTGTAGACCAATACGCGGCCGAGAATACAACCAACTCTAATTTGTTGTGATAACACTCGATGTTGATGTACTGGGTGATTTATGAATGTTGAGGTTTGGAGCTAGATGATTCCTAATCGCTATTTTCTACCAATGCAATTTTATAGCAGAGGACTTAGAATAGCAAAAGAATAGCGCAACACTGTTGAAATTTTATGACTGAACCGAAATACCCATGAACACCCAACACACGAAAATTTGAGGTAAATTGTGTTGTAGAGCTTTATGCATCTGTAGGAATTGACACCAATTAAAGTGACACGACGGTTTTGCTGTCAAATTTCGTTCTGTGGTTGAGATTGTCGAAAATTAAATACCTCTTTCTATCTTCTGTCCTTTTTTCTTCTCTTTTCCGTCGCTATTTGAGAGGCTGACAACGCAATTACGATTCCAATAAACATCTAGTCCATTGGAATTTGTGAGACCGTCTAACCGAAAATACTACTGGTCGAAAAGCTCTTTGAGTCTCTGGGGTCATTAACTGGACTTAAACCTGCAAAGATATGAATAATAAATAAAAAATAAGCATTATTTTGAAAATCTTGAGTTTTTACGCTCAATATCATTAAAAAGTAAACTAATTTCATACAACGAACTTTACAAAAAATGAGTTTACACTTAAACCACGTCATTAAATACTTGTTTATTTTTATCTATTGTTGAAATTGTGTCCCACACAATTGACCGTTTGAATGGTCTGCAAAAAGCAATAGGTTTTACGAGAAAATTGATCTTGCCAAAATAATATCAATCGAAAGCATTCATAATTGAAAAATGCCTCCGTGTCTTGAAAGTCGATTTGAATGCTTCTTTCAGTTATATATTTTTTCGATTGATATTAATACCTACGCTGCAATATTTTGTTACCGTTTTTATATTTTTATTATATTGTTAGTTGGTTCAATACAATTTATACACATGGCGAATACCATAAGCTTCTGTAATATTGGCGTAACATATTAAAAAAACAACAAGGTTATGATATACTGGCTACATGCCTGGCGCCAATCTCGGGCAAATTATTGTTGTTTTTTTTTCATATTAATAATGTCTGTCCAATTTAATCGCTCTACCCAGAATTCCATCCTGATGAACGATTCTCATTTTACAAAGACAAAATCTCTATACTCTCCTGGTTTCAACCAAAACTTCACGCAAACATAATTCATATTTACATCAGATTTCACGCTCTATCTCTATCAACATTTATCCCACAAATCTCAAAACTCGGATCCCCGACAAGAAGTCACGATCAAATAAAATACGAGAAATAAGATCTGCTAAACGGGTTTAGATTCTGAAAGTTATACGATGGTCTTGAAAAAATCAATGAACCCAGCGCCTCACGTGACGATCAACTGGGTCCATCGTCGAAGCGGGCCAAAATTTCCGTGACTGACTGTAATAGAAATTCGTATGAAAAGCCATTTGTTGTATCGGCGAAAGGCTGCGCTTGCGCTTGCGCTTTCACTCAAGTTTGAGCGGGAATGTGTCCACTGCACTTGACGACAGCATTGCATATTTTTTTTTTTTTTTTGAGGACATTGAAATACTTTTTCATTGCTATGTATTTTATTGCGTTGTTTAATTTGTTTGTTTTGTATCTATGCCCCCAAATCAATGAAAGTTTTATTCCAACATTTTTTAAATAAGATTAGGAACCTACTTATGTAGCACTACAGTTAAATAATAAAGACATGATATAACACAAAACCCTGATAACAACCAAATAGATAGCTACTATAATTTTCTCACCAAAATGGGTACCTAAAACAAATTGACCCTTTCAGGCAGAGGTATATATAGGTATACTTTAAGGTAAAGTAATGTTCGAATATGAATATAAAATATTTATAATTAATACAGAGTTATTTCATAGTTCAATATTTATCATAACAATTGATTCATTTATAGGGTTAGGCACGGTAATACGAGCTATAGCTACTTGTGTTTATAAATTTGTTGAGGTAATACGTGATGAATGGCACGACACAATGTTTAAGGAAAAGTTACAGTACTGTGTAATTGTACAAAAAAGACATAGGTATAGGTAATACCTAGATTTCTGTTAATATGTTAGTTGAAGCGGTGAAACAAGTTAAAGTTATTTGAAATAGATTATTCTAAGTAGGTACCCAGATAGTGCTAAAAATAGGTTTGTGTTGTTATTTTATTTAAATTTGCAATATTTTTTAGTTTTTAACAATGCATCCATTTCGAACCCGAAATAATTACAACTTGCGCCGCCATCTTGGCAAAGCCTAAATCAAGATGGCCGCCTGACAGCACAAATCTGAGACTTGATAAGTTTACGTGCGGTTACATCCCGAAATACACTGGTGTCCATTTTCGTCTGGCAATGGAGCCGTGGAGCCAGATGCACGATTGCACCGGGGTCGACGACTCGCCGGCTGACTCACGACGCGACGCGCCTATTACGGCAGGCTTGACGTTGTCGCCGAGAGCTGTCTGGTGTAGGCGAAGCAATGTTTAATTACGAAATGAGAGGCTGTATTTTGTGATGATTTAGGGTGTATCAAGTTATTTGATTTGTTTGTTGTTGTTTATTTAATAAACAAATACACCCAAAAAATCATACATAAGACCATGGCTACAGACTCCAGACACAGTAAAATGGCTAGAAAGACCACTAAAAGCACAAAAACTTATGTAGTAGGTATCAGAAACTACAGGATACTATTTGGTCTCACAACAACCAATATATGTGGGCTTGGGTGACATTTATTTCCATGCGAGAATTGATCCCATCGGCCTCTTGTTTCACACCAGGCTCTAAACCAACTTTGCCACGAAGACTGTCCTAATTCTTCCCATTCAGTTTTTGTTGTGGTTTGAATATTGGAGAGACTTGCTGAGCTTCTGTACTCGGTATTATTAAATCGGAAATGCGTACCGCTATAAGCTCTGTAGAAGTTGCAGCGCCAAGTGAGAAGGCGGGATATTTCACAAAATAAAGTTGCACATTTTATTGCACCGATTGAAAGAAACGCACAAAAATATTCAATGTTGATAATACAAAACTGGTAATCTGTTTTTAAGTAATTAGAATACGGATGCCTATCCGAATCCGTGGGCATTTTGTTTATTCAATTTAAATTAATCTGAAATACCACTGCCTGATTAATGAAATCTCGGAAAATTATACAAAAACATGTAATTTCCTGTAACCTTGGATTCGTTAATCGAAGCTCGAGGAATCAAATGATCAGATCGGCAGGTTTGTAGTGAATAAGATAGAATAGTTTGTATCCAGAAGTAAATATATCTGGACGGCATTAAACTTGCCATCAGGAGATACGAACTTGGCTTTGACAGAAAAGAAAGCGATTACAAGTTAAATTCTTATTATGTGAAATCATTTTCTGAGAAATAGTTTTGCTGATATACCTACGCTCATCTTAAAAGCTTAGGTAGTCATGCGGGAAAAGCTAACAACACATGATATTTCGCATAATAAACTAAACATGGTAATTCCGAATTCAAAATGAGCAATTCTAACAATTTATTGTATACCTATAGTCTATACATAATCGCATTTTAATGTAATTATATAGATGGTTGGTGCCTCTTACCCGCAGTTGGTTAAGAGTTTGTAAAATAAGAATATTAGTGTGATGCTCAAATGGGTGCTGCTGTCGGATCTATTGCAAGACCATAAAATCTTTTGTAGTCTGACATAAAATTTGGTGTCTGTGTGTAGGATTTTCGGTTATTTACAAACTTACTCTTTATACATTTCTAATAAAAACAGTGGCGAAAAATAAGAACCACGCTGACTGTTGATTTATAGTTGAGTTTATTTATGATTTGTTTAAACCTACAATCATTCCAGTTAAAACCGGTTCTTACCGATCTCGATAGACTCTGTAGTAAATCCGTAATAGGGGCGGGTGTAGCGTTACTGTGCCTGTCGCGACTCTGCGCCCACTCTCCATATCAACTGACATTATTTACTGGTGCGAGGACAGGTAAAATTTGCAGAAAATGATAATGCAATGTAATTATGAACTTATTGCTAAGTATGTGTGTTAATTGGTAATATATGCGAGTCGAAGGAAGATCGGTTTAAGTTGCGAAAAACTTAAAAACCTAAATGCCTAAATCGGTTTCTATTTGAATATTTTTACGGCATTATGCGGCATATTTATTGTCAATAATTATTTATATAAGTATTTTTATTAGATACATATACGCTGAATTTACATACATATAGTGCAAGGCATACAGTAAAGTATGAGTCGTTTTTAGCAGTCATCCATCAGATTGTAAAAGAAACTTTTGTTATTCATACTGTTAGGTTCAATATACTACTGGGTGCAGTTTGCTGGTTTTGCAGTTTATTATGAAGTACTTTTAAAATCTATTGATGCTGGTTGGTTGTATAATCTATGTTTTTTTAAAGACGATGTATAATATCGTCATGGGTGACAAAAGTAATATTGAAAAGTGAGTAGTATGTTCTTCTTCTTCAGCCTATGTATCCACCCAATGCTGAGTGTAGGCCTCTTGTAGTATGTTTTAGAAGAGTTTAATAAAATGAAATAGTAAATGCTTGGAATGTTATTGTGAAGAGTTTTTCTTAAAATACAAATATTCGCATTGGTGCTCGTTTTATATCCAGTGTCCATAGCTTCTCATTTCTCAGTTGGTTTCTTACTCACTATCTGAAAGGCTGTCATTTCTACTATTTTTTTTAGCCAAAGATTTCTACAGAAAACATTTTTTTGTTTTATTTTATTTGGGAGACATACAATATTTTTACTCTTATAAACTAGGTAACATAACTTAAAATACATAAATCAATAAAGTTTCCACTTATATAAAGCTATTTTACAGTAACAGTAGATGATAAAGGACATTAATAATTAGCACAAACATGTCAATTAAAAATATTATTACAATTAAAATAACAATTTAATAATTATTATTTCATTAATCATTGATTACAAACAAGACCTACGGAACTACATTATTTCAATTATTTTACGTTTATATCCCGAAATAAGTAATGGTCACCGATTATAATACTAACTTCCTTTATTATGAGACCTAATGACTCACGCGTCCCTTTTAAAACCTAGATTGTCTTATAAGATCTTATTTTAGTCACGAAAAAACAATTTCATACACGACCTTTCCGTTTTAAGGAAAAATACAACTTACCTTAGGTACATTGAAGGTGCCCTTCTTGATCTTTATTATACAGGGTATATCAAGACCGCGACCGAAAACGAAGCCAGGAGGTAGTATTAGTGATATCAAAAACAAAGCAAGTAAAAATTTTACAAAAAAAATCGTCAATTTTTTTTGTTATTTTTTACATATCGTCGTATTTGAGTGATTAAACATAGTTTTTCTAAAATAATGACGTACATCGCTTAATTTTTAAACACGCAATGGTACGTAAGGGTTCAAATTACTATTTTTGCAAAAACTGGGTATTTACACCTCAAAAACGATGATTTTTAAAAAATTGTATAAAGAAATCCGTCGCTTATTTTGCAAAATGTTTAGTTACATTGTGTCTGTAGCCGCTAAAACTACCACCTGGCTTCGTTTTCGGTCGCGGTCTTGTTATACCCTGTATAATCTCGTTTCCATTCGAGTCGAAAAATTCTTAAACGGACGCTTACATACTGACAAAATCAGCGATGAACGCGCGCAAGATAGAGAAGACATGATTGTCAGTACGATTTCAGATAATCAAAATAATATAAAAACTCTATCCAACTTATTCTAGAACTCTCTTATTCCAGTTATTAAGATGAAGTCTTCATAGTTTCCCATCTATGAATCACTGGTGCGATCATAATTACAATGCTCGACAAACCATAGGTTTCAAACGCACGTGCTCTTCTCGGAATATAGTCTACATGAACATCTTCTAATGACCAATTAGTTTCTTTCATTGAGACTAACAGTAGCAAAATATCTAACAAGTAGTAAGACAGATAGCTAGACCTAACCTATCTGAGAAACAAGAGGCCGCGGGTTCGATCCCCGCACAGAAATAAATATTTGTGTAATCCTCAGGCATTTGTTTCGGGTCTGGATGTTTGTGAGACCGAAATATTTCGTAGTTTCTATACCCACGACATAAGACTCAATCTTATTGTGGGGTCAGGACTATGTATGTGACTGTTGGGTGCATTTTTTTTATTATACCCAAGTCCCAACTATTTCATCATCTGCATTATCTATCGGTGTATGTCAAACAAGGATTTTACAAGAGATATGCGTCGTGATGGCTAAGGTTTAGTCATCTCGATAAATTTATCGCATAAATGACATCATATTTTTATCCCTGAAACAAATAACACTTTGTTAAGCATTTGACTCAATGCATGAGTTGTAGGTTCTAGGAATAATTCAAAAATTTGGAATGGCCGTTCAATGTTATTTAGCCTTCAAGCTTGTCATTTAAAATAACATGAATGATAATTATTTTCTAAATTACAATTTTATTAACGTCTATGAATGAACGCATTTATTTCCTTAAAACTGATGCCAACTTATTATGTCTTAATTTTTTGTTTAGTGTTTGAAAGGTCGCTCAAGTTGTAGAAGTTATTGTAATAGACGTATTAATTCATTCATTTTGTTTGTCTATAGAGAGAATTGGTCAATACCTGATTGATTTCATTGTGGGTTACCTCTTGAGATTCTCAGGGACTCGCAAAACTTCAATGCTTAGTATTATTAAATTTGTTGTCACTGTCCATCCTGGCACATAGGAGTTGCAGTGGCAGGCGTTGGGGATGAAAGCGGAATGCTTTTATACAATTTATATGTATAAAAGCATTCCGCCCAGTGCCCTAGACACTTTTTGAATTATTCTTTTGTCCAGACTACTTTATGCACATGAATTACTTAGGTATGTGTAGACGAAATTTTCGTCTAAGGTCTGTTATTTGTAATACAACCATGGAATTTATGCGTATTTCTTTAATATTAAATAACTAATACATAAATATACGTGAAACGAAGTGAAGATGCAGTCAGTAGTTGATTAGAATTTATTAACATTACATAATAGGTACAATCGTTTTGGCTTTTCCTAAAGAGTGGCCAATGTTGCGAGATTATTTCTCAATTCTGCATCTAAAATTTCGACGTGAGCTGAAAATTAACAGAATTTATGTGACTAAAACCGAGTATAAGAAAACACAAATAGCTCATAATTGTTTTGATTTAACTCGACATTTACGAACCGGGCCTCCCGTTTATAACTAGCAATGTGGCGTTTTAGTGTTTATCCAGTTACATTGTACCAGTGGCGTAGCTAGTGAAGTGGGCCCTCACCCACGAGCTTGCGCTTAAGGGGATCTAGACCCCCATGTGGGTCACTTAACCAGTACTACAAACTATCCTACTAAAAGCAGTCTTTACCACACATTTTAAAAATAATTGCACATTTTGCATTTTTCCTCTCAATAGACTATTTAATACAAAAATATTTAAAGTAAAACTTTTATCATTGGTAAAGCCACTGTGTAGTTACTTTGGACTACAGTATGAATTGACCAGCTAGACCAGGGTGGTACACTGTCTATCAAAAAACCTTCCTCCCTTCCTTTTTCCTTCCTTTTCCCCTCCCAATTTAGGAGGCCGGCAACGCATCTACGGTCCAACCGGCCGAGCATGCGCGCATCGAGATAAATCTCGTCGTCGACAAACCTGAACAGTGCCCCTAGCCGGAACATTTTGTAGTATCGTAATAGAATAGTAATAGTAAAATGTTGTATGGGAATTTAAACAGCGCCATTGTGAGCGTATTTGGAACTAAAATTTCACAGCGGGAATCGTTTACTTTACTGTACGAGAATTACTAAACGATACTTCAAAATGTTCCGGCTAGGAGCACTGTAGACCTTAATATTACGTTTTCCTTTTAACCTTACTTATTTTCGACGCTTGCGGTACGTATTTGTTTAACCTTATTAACAAATCGAAAATAGACCGTTAAAAACAACAAATGAAATGGAACCTATTTAATCGATTCACTATTTCTCTAAATACGAGATTTGTCGACAACCAAGCAATCTCGATGCATGCGTATGGGCCGGCAAGTATCGTAGATGTTCTTGAGTGAGCTGTTTGCTCGTTTGCCGGAGCTATTTTTTAAAATTGTTTATTATACTAATAGTAGTGTTACTTAGTAATAGTACTTACGAGCTTATAAAGACATACGTTGGTTGTAGTATTTCAGGAGTAAACATTTTGACATAGACCCGCCATTTTGAATTTTATTACTAATGCAATTTTTTTCAAAATAGCGAACCCTTCCTCGCCCACACCTAGATTAATCTATGATACTCCACTTTGTACATCGACGGCACTAATATTGACTGATGAGTTTATATTTCTTCTCGTTAGCCATGATTAACCGACTTCAAAAAAGGAGGAGGTTCTATGATCGGCTGTATGTATTTTCAGTAAGATAAGATGATTTTTTTGCGTATGGTTCAGTTTATCACCAAGTTCCTCACATTTTAAAATATCATTGACATAGCAATTACCAGTCACTGAAAGTCTACTACCGAACAAATTCCTCCTTTTTGAATTTGTATTACTTTTTTTTGGAGCCGGTTTTATTTTGTTTACAAAGCATTTTTAGGTATCTAATGCAAAAAGATCTTATCTATTATTCATATTAGAAAACGTCCAATCTTTTTTACGAATCATTATCAGATTGCAACTTTAATACTCTAAATAAATATTAAAAGATATATTAATTGTTTCCACAGTTGGCATCATACACGGCGTCAAGAAATGACGTCTCCTCAATGAAGATCAAATGATTTCCAAAAATACGTCATCAGGTAAACCAACACTGCCAGTTGAGAAAAGAATGGACACTCGTCAAAAAACAATAAAAATATTTTTATTGTTTTAAATAAGTTGTATTTAATATTATACGACTACTGGAAAACAACAAAGAGAATTATATTAGTGTAATTTTAGTATTGTTTTATTTTTATGCAAGAATATCATTCAGGTTAATCCGGTACCAAGTATTGTTTTAAATTAATTACCGAAGCAATTAATTTCAATCTTGGCGGATATCCATTTCATAAAACAACACCCATATGTTAAATACATGTACAAATCATCAGTCACTTAATTAATAATAACTAAAAATCATAAAACGAATTGTAATGTCACGTCTGTATTCATTTTTTTTTTATTTATTTAACATGCTTAACAAAGTAACAAATATGTTTGTTAGAAGATAACATCAAGTAATTAAGCACAGTAAAAGTAAATACCCGGTGAAATAAGGAAACCCGAATACCTGATAATTCTCCATATTAGTTTAGGGGTGCAATAAATATAATACCAGCAGTGAGAACACATACAAATTTCACACGGCCAGAATAACATCAAAACACACTAATTCAAGGAATCCAGTAAACGCAAAACAAACATCAAATTGTGATTTATTTTTATTGATAGCAACATGTAACTGCGTATAACAAATCTGTTTACGATACACCAACAAAACGTCGGCTTAAATTCAAATAATGCTGCATTAACATCGCAGGGAGTGCTCTGCGAGTGGGTAGTTTAACAAACGACCGATTACACCACTACTTATATTACTACTGGTGGTAGGTCTCTCATATGTGAGAGGCCACCTGGGTGGGTACCACCGCAATGTCTATTTCTCCCGCCAAACAGCAGTGTTAATGCGCTGTTGTGTTCCGGTTTGAAGGACATTGTAGCCAGAGTAACTACTGGACATATTGAGACTTAACATCTTATGTCTCAGGATGGCGAGCGCAGTGGAATTCCAAGCATTCCCTTGTAATTCATGGTGTTGTTTGGTTTTGCTACTGTCCATGAGCGGTCGTATCGCTTACCATCACGCGAATGGCATGCTCGTCTCGCCATTCATTGCAACAAAAAAAAAAAAAAAAAAAAAACACCAATATAAACGCTGCTTTGGGTTGCCATGCTCGCGAATGGTGAATATCTTGGAATAAGTTGCAATTTTACTGATCTATGTCAATTTGTTCAAGTCCTTCAGGAACGAAGCTGAAACGACTCTGAAGGCACTGGTTATGTTAAAGCAGTATTTTAAATATCCTAAATTGGCTATGAGTTGATCACAATGGACTTGCCTAACGATATATTATACAAATAAAGTTATTTCTGACAACGACGGAAGAGTTAAAAGTTAGATATAGGGTTCTGTATCGGACCAAAAAAATGCAGTGATCATAATAGATATTAGGTAGTTGCCAATTTCGTCTTAATGTCTCAAATTATTTAAAAATTTGTGGATATGATTTGCCATAATTGTTCTTTATCCCAATTATCCAAATAGGAAGCTGTTTTTCAGAGTTCCCGTAAACATCGTAAGTGCAATGTAAAATAATGGTATATAATAAATGAAACTACATAGTTTTTTATACGGGTTATATCGTGGATTTGGTTTAATTTTTAACCGACTTCAAAAAAAGGAGGAGGTTCTCAATTCGACTGTATGTTGCTTTTTTTTTTTTTATGTTTGTTACCTCATTTCTCTGTACTGGGTAAACCGATTTCGATAATTCTTTCTTTAATTGAAAGCTGGTGCTTGTCATTTGGTCCCATAAAAATATGGTGACGATCTGATGAATATCTTCGGACCTGGAGAGGGGAACTCCTTAAAATAAAGTAGGATTCCAATGGTTCTTCTTGCATTGAATTAAGTATAAAACCAAAATTACAGTGGTGGAGGAAAGTAGGGGTAGGGGCAAGGGGGGGGTGAGAAAATTAAGAAATATGTAAATAGTCAATATCTTCGGCAGCTTTTGACCGATTTTAGTAATTTTTTTTTGCATCAGAAAGAACGTATTAATACTTTGATCTCACCAATAAGTTATGAAAATCTGATGAATATCTTCAGATCTGGAGAGTAGAACTCCTCAAAATTGAGTACGATTCCAATGGTTCTTTTTGCATTGGATTCAGTATAAAAGTAAAGTTACAGTGGTGGATGAAAGTAGGGGTAGGGGCGAGGGGGGCGGTTGATAAAAAGAACAAACATGTAAATAGTCAATATCTTCGGCGACTATACCAATAAATAAATAAATAATAAATAAATACACCCAACAGTCACATACATAGTCCTGACCCCACACTAAGATCGAGTCTTGTGTTGTGGGTATCAGGAACTACGAGAGACTTTTCGGTCTCACAAACACCCAGACCCGAAACAAATACTTGTGGTTCACACAAACATTTGTCTCGGTGCGGGGATCGAACCCGCGGCCTCTCGTTTCACAGCCGGCGTCTAACCAACTGCGCCACGGAGGCTGTCAATAAATCATGAAGATCTGTTGTAAATTGTAATAGTGACAAAGAATCATATTATTACAGTTTAATAGTATGCCATATACCATTCCGTAATGAAACAGATATCGGCAATTGGGGGCATTGCCGATTGTTATGTGTTGGTGAATAAATTGTACATGACGATGATAACTTTTGTGAAAACATGGAAGAACGAGCCGTCATGTCGGATGAATTGTTCCTAAGAAGCATTCGAGGATTAAATATCCAACAAAAGAATGTGTTTCAGAAAGTCTTAACGGCAATCAAACTCAATTTGAAAGGACGAGAAAGTCAGCTGTTAGTTTGTCACGGGTGGTGCAGGTAATGGTAAATCATTTCTGCTAAAATTAATCGCGGAGCATATCAAACGTTGTTACGCACCAACAATAGATATACCTAACGAAGCCTAAATTTGTGGAAGTCCAGTCGCTAACCGGGGTTGCTGCTCGTCAAACTTTTGGCAAAACGCTACACAGTATTTTCTTGCTGCCGATTGAGAAAAAAAGTACCATGATGTAAAAAAAAAATACGGTCTATTGTTTCTTATGAGAACCTAAGATTAATTTATTTAAGCTACCAAAAGCTGTGTACGTAAAAATTTGACTATCGAACATTTAAGTCACTAAAAATGAAAAAATAAACCAAAATTTTAACAAAAAAAAATAACCGACTTCAAAAAACTGACAAAAAATCATATTAAAAATAAAATTCTAAAAAAAGAAAAAAAAACTGACTTATGACAAACTAAAAATGCACTAAAAAGTAAAAAAATAATTGCGTGTTTTTCACACAAGATTGTATTTATACACATACCTATATTATGTATCCAGTTAAACTTTACATCTAACTCAACACATATCTATGAGTAACAAATAATTATAATAAAAAAAATTAATTACAGTTCACCTAAGCTAAAATTTGAAATATATGTATGCACTACTTAAAAGACGATCAAATTATTAGAATAATGTACAATTATAGTTATTTTTGGAGTCGGTGTCAGCCAAAGATACCTGACAATATTAAATGACAACAACTTTATGAAATCTATTTTATACGAATATCCTCTTGTACTATTATGTGGGCCGCGTAGAGGCGCGGTTAGTTTTGATTTATTGTTTATTAACCTTAATTCAATAAAATATAATATCTGACGTTTATGTAGTTACTAACTCATAAAACTTGGCTGACACCGACTCCAAAAATAACTATAATTGTACATTATTCTAATAATTTGATCGTCTTTTAAGTAGTGCATACATATATTTCAAATTTTAGCTTAGGTGAACTGTAATTAATTTTTTTTATTATAATTATTTGTTACTCATAGATATGTGTTGAGTTAGATGTAAAGTTTAACTGGATACATAATATAGGTATGTGTATAAATACAATCTTGTGTGAAAAACACGCAATTATTTTTTTACTTTTTAGTGCATTTTTAGTTTGTCATAAGTCAGATTTTTTTTCTTTTTTTAGAATTTTATTTTTAATATGATTTTTTGTCAGTTTTTTGAAGTCGGTTATTTTTTTTTGTTAAAATTTTGGTTTATTTTTACACTTTTTAACTTCCTCGCGATACGCATACTTTTTAGCTTTCGAGACCATAAAATCCGCGACAAAGTCCGTAAAAATAAGTTTTATTTCAAGATATTATATTAAGTCTGGCAACCCGTACTGGTCGCTCGTCGGGCCGGGCCGGAAATTGCTCGTATTCATGTGGCGAGCTGAGCGCGCCCCTCGTGCGCACATGTACCATCCTCTACCAGTAACAACTAGTTTTGATGTCTTGAAGACACACTGTCTACGCGCTCTTAGGTAACATGCATATCCTGGCCTACGAAACGAGCTAGTTAATAACGTAATGGAGTCTTGAGTCTGGAAACTACGACACATACTATTAGAATGTTAAGGAGGCCAGGAAAATATTTTACAGACATACTTGCTGCAATTGGAACGCTTGTACTAAACTCATTACATTGATTTAGTCTTCTTGATGAAGACATGATTCTTGACTTGAACTCATGAACGCGTAGAGGTATTCATATCAAACGCTCAGTGTATAATACCTTTAAGCTGTAATATATTGTGTCTATAATACCTTTAATCTAATTTGTACTGAACCCTCGGTGCGCGAGTCCGTCTCGCACTTGCCGGTTTTTTCATATTCAGCGCCGCATCGAATTCTCCGGTGGCTAGCTTTACTTGATCCAATTTGATGACTGACATGAGTGGTCAGTACGTCAGTTTCCAAGTGAACAGGCTTGATGTGGCCTTGTCGTTACCGCTTGACGACAATCAGCAAGGCTTTGCTACCGATAACAATTTTGCGGCACAAGGTATTTGTGGTTGAGAACTTCTTAATGACTCATATGTAGTGCACAATTTTGTAAATAGGTGCAGAATAGACACATATACATACATAAACTTATTTTTTCCAGAATGGATAGGCAGAAGTATTACCAGGTCACCGACATTTCGCCTTGTGTGTTCCGTAGATATGTGATAGGGAGCGAGCCTATCACCATATAGGGCACAAATTCCTGATTCCAAGCTGATAATGTATAGAAAAATTCAATATCACTTTGCCCGACCCGAGATTCGAACCCGAGACCTCAGCGTTGTAATCTTACCGTAGTACAACATCGAGGCAGTCTGGTCAGTGCACAAAAGAATCCATCTTTAATTATTGAGCCAAGAAATTGGACAATAGGTTTAATCTTCAAGGTATGATTAATAC
This sequence comes from Deilephila elpenor, assembly GCA_949752805.1. NCBI lineage: Eukaryota > Metazoa > Arthropoda > Insecta > Lepidoptera > Sphingidae > Deilephila > Deilephila elpenor. Next base: position 14,481,232 of record OX457096.1, on the reverse strand, counting down.
ATCTTGAATTATATTGCATAATTTTCTATACCAATAGCAAATCCATCGTTTGTTTAACCGTTAAGAATCTTATCGGAATTGCAACAGCTGATAACAAATGCAGTTTGTAAGTACAGAACACACACTTGTTTGATCAGTCACTTATGTAGAGTTTTATTAGAATTTCTATTTGAACGAGTTACTAGAAATACTGCCTTTTATTAACTAAGTCAACTAGCTCAGTGACAAACTTCTTCTTAGTTCATATATTACGTTTGGAGTCAGTATTTTCTACAACTTCGTCTTTTTTATCTCATACATTTATGTTATAGTTAAAAGGTAGGATAGCTATATGTTTTATTCAGTCTTAGTATCAGCTGCATCTGCTATAATATAAGAACAAGCAGCATATCAAAATCTTGTATCGAATTTATTTAACTCAGCCACTAAATCGTCTATTCGACCGTTACTTTCTGTTTCCAAAAGCATTTTTTTTCTCCCGTGAACCACTTACGATTCTACAGTAATAAGCCATAGCCTTAAGTTCTTGCCAATCTTAAAACAGTTCGCAGGAAAAACCACTACACAACAAGAATACACAGAGTAAATATTGCGACGAAAGGTACGTTGCAAAATCAGTCCGACAATAGTGGAAATATACCTGGTCTGGCGTCAAACCACTCGAGATCTCGGTCTTTATCGCTTCTATACTGTTATGACACGGGATTATCTTGTTCATTATCCCGACATGAATCTTGTGATAAGCAATTTCATTTAAGGTCGGTACTGACACTAAAAGAATAGCGAAAATTATACATTTTCAGTTTTAGGATGTTTGTATGCTTTGTTTTATTTTATCTTCCACAGGCAAGTTACTGATTGACATAGGTCTCCTTAATACAATAATATGCTGAAAACTATAATTAGCTGTTACAGCTGTACAACTTCTACGAGTTGCTGCAACACATCGACAGATCTTTTGACTCAAATTCTATGTTATCATTTGTCAGAACAACTGAATGTCTTGATATGAATATTTTCGAGATAACTACAAACATCTTACCGATTGCACTAACACTATAGATATTAGATTGACTTATCTCTTTTTAACTCTAGGAAATCGAAATAATTTCATTTTCAGTATTTTCAACTATTTACAGGCAACTAAACTTCGAACATGTTTAAGCAATGTCTTCTAAGGTTTCTTATTTGAAGTGTATCTGATTTTTATTTTATTTTTGTTTACACTGGCACGATAAAGCCACTATCCGACGGTAATTGTTCCGGCAGAGTTTAGACCTTATATGCTAAAGTCCCTAATTGGGTAAATTCAAAAACCTACTACCTGTAATTGGTACATCTTGAATCCAATTAGAACCTTCTAGTAACAAGTCATTGACTTACTCAATAATTACATAAAATTGCTATTACTTCAATATATCCAGGGAAGTAACCGATAACGTATCTCTTACTCAACGTTTTGGAGTTTCGATCCAAATTATCTTTTGTCGATTTATCAGTTTGTTATAGATAAAAATTATCGTCTCTAAGTGCTAGGTTTCTTGAATTTTCCACGATGATTCCGAATATTTTCAAAATTATTACACGAAAATGGATTAGGATTTGCTTGGTATTTTGTTTGTCGGTGTTCACCATTCGTCTGCTGCAGCTTGACAATTTAAGGTAAGTGTTGGCAACAGTGAATAAAATATTTACCGTTGAAATTAAGATATACGTAGTTACATTTTAGGTATCACACCAGACATATTTTCTGTTACTGATATACAGTTTTTCCGGTAAGGGATCCGCATTTTAATCAGATTTGTCACATCTATTCACGGCAGTCGGATGTCCCGATCAAACTACCCCCCAACGTCCGATAAATTTTAACAGCAAACACATACTTGTAAGCATGACTTGTATGAAATATTAAACGCATAGAGAGATAAGAGGTCCATTGATGGACTATCTATTTTCGACTTATCCTTACAGTAAGTGGGAATGAGGTTTAGGCTGTGCTTTTAAGCATCTTGCTCATAACACGCCAATCCAGTAGGTATTAAATATGAATTTGTATTATACCTACTGTTGGGTCATGAAAAATTTCCGAAAATTTTCCAAATATTTTTCCGATATTTTTCAATTTTTGAATTTCGAACGAAACGTAACTTCCAGAAAAACGGGGTGAATCGAAACTCAGGGAGAAATAGAAAAAAAAATATTGTTTGTTTTTTCGTGTTTTATGAACCAAATTGATTATATTTTATTTATAATTAATGATTTATGACTCTTTTTTACAAATTGCAGCCATTACATTTAATCCCTATCGCGAATTTGGACTTTACAGTATTACAAATTCATGTATTTTTACTTTATTAGCAAATTTATTACTAATATAAAACAATTAAATCGATTTTACGATTAAAAAGCAACAATTAAGTTAAATAATCGAATTTTTCCATTATTTTTCCATTTTGAAATTTTTCCGAAAAAATTCCTGAAATTTTTCCGAAAAATAGAATTTTTCCGAAAATTACACAACACTAATTATACCCAAGTTAGTTTTCGATGTAAAACAAAGTAAATTATTTGCTCTATGAATCAAACTAACAAATCTGACCATTTGACCACATAAAACCCATCAGTGGTCCACACCAACAATCACAAAAAACATCGCTGCAGGAAATTAAACTTCAAATCTTTAATCGTTCCTGTAAATTATTCACTAAGGCTGCATAACCATCTATTCGTTCGCCCGTTTCCTGCATAAATTAAAAAAGCAGTAGGTATCCATAGGGCACCGTAAAATCTTCAACTAAACATAGGAAGCGGTGTTTGTCGGCGTACGATCACAGGATATGCATTAATACGGTACAAGTCATTTATATTCTAAGCACGACTAGCAATAACTCACGGCGAGTTTGGTTTCATTCAACATTGAGCTTTATCAATGAAACTGATACAAAAAAAAGTAAATTTATGTTAATCACATTGGTTTAGGAATGTGCTCGGAATATTAAATGAACCTGTGCTAACTTTTTTGGTTTGTTTTACTATCGTCAGAATAATCGTCGATCTTATATGCGAACAATATGGATGGTTACCAGGAACATAAGATTAACAGCTTTTATGTACCTTAAGGTTTTGTATCATCTAAAGAAATTATTAATACCTTCACATAGCGGGGCACACCCAGCAAGACTAGCTTAAAAACGGGAATTTAGTGTCAGTGGGGAGATGTGTATATAGATGTTTCTATAGTGTAGAAATGACTACGGCTAAAGAGCTAGTGGTTCGAAAAGGGAGCTTCGAAGTCGAACAATAGTGTACATATCCCTCGAAGAATTGTGATAAATATGAATGAAATATATTGGTTATTTGAAGCCTAAAAATATCGCATCAATGATATTGGTATCAGCATTCCCTAATCGTTACAGTAATACATTCACATCCATGTAATTTCGGACAAAAATATAAATCCACATAAAAAATCTGAGAGATAAAACTTCGTTCACAATAATCTGCAGTCTCCAGTCGATTGATGATGAATAAAAGGTAAAATCAAAAATATTTTCCTATCAATCTCTAACGCCGTGAACAAAAATATTTGACGCGCAGATAAACGCCGCATCTTCTGAATGCTCTGCATATCCGCAATCTAAATAAAAACCAGGAGTAAACTGAAATAAATTAAACCAATTGAAAGTCGGGCAAGAATGCATAATGTTTATGGACTGAGCAACCACGTGTCTTGTGACGTCAGCGGGCCGGGTATAAAAAACCCATGTAAGTGCTCCGCCAAGGCCCGACACTGACATTGCCGCCCGACCGTGACGGAAATAGGGCAACGCCGGATGTGAGATTCGGTTGTGTAACCAGGAACAACGACCGACATTGGCGAAAATCGATGTTGTGTAATGTATGCGCCAAAAAGTTCACTTTCTTCAGTTGATTGTTTTAGCGATCGTCGGATTAGGATTGACGTGGGTTGATATCTTTTGTGGTATCTGTTTTATAATCATTTACATGACAAATACAACGTTTCTTACTTTGCTGAAGCGCCGTGCCAGTCCGTATATACAGAGATATAAAACTCTGCAGTGGTGTGTTTATTGATAACAACACAAACATTTGTTTCGGTGCTAGAATGGTAGTTGTGGCCTGTCTTATTACAACCAGATTTTGTTCACTAGGAACGCAGTTTTCACGATTGGGTATAATGTAGTCTTTGAAATTACAATAATGTATACATAATTTCCTAACAACAAAGCTCTTGTATGATGAAAATCGACGATGATAATGCCCATACACTTCCATAGAAGTACAATGTAAAAGATAATAGCAATGTAGAAATTTTCCTGCTAAATATACAAAACCGAAGCTCAAAACATAACAGCGTGTAAAAAGCCTCTAGTCTCAAGTCTTGGCTCGACATGAGTGCGCACTTTAGAATCTCATTTTCCTTGAAAAATTACACACGCTTTCATCATTTTTACCTTAAAAATTCTATGCTTTATACAGGTAAAAGTGGTATCGTGTTTTGTGTTTCTGTAAAGGCTACAACTATAGATAGTATCTATTAGATATAATATAGATGAAATTTCCAGCATAGGACTAGCGACGTAAGCCTGATTACTATTTATTATTTCAAAATAATAGTTCAGGAGCAGATGGCTTTTCTAAAATCAAACCTTATATGTTGTATCTCACGATTATATCATATATGTTACGATTGCCAGTCCCTAAATCAGCGGCTAAGCTACCAACAAACCTACTATTTTGAAAGTAATCTGCCCCAATACGGCCATTGGCCAACCTACAAGCACACTTAAAATAATTTTGATTCAAATTTGTCTTGGATGCAGGATAATTTTTAAACCAATTTTAAACTACAATACTTCCAACTTCGTAACATTGCACCTCACAACATGCAGTCGGATCGCATCAGATGACGTCATGCAACATTCAACATGTGCCATACATGATACAATGATACAAACGAGCCTGTAAGCCATTTGTATGTCTATTATAATCGTCTGGCAATGATCAACTAATGATTACATTGTTATTTAGTAAACGTCGATAGTTTGTTGGGCATTTCTAAGCGGTTGGCGACTTATTGGCATGGAGATTGTCAGTTTTTTTGTAAAAATTTGATAAAGCTGGTTTAGGGATAAAAAAAAATTGTGTCCAAAAATCGACTAATGTATGTATAATGAATGATTCTTCGCGTTCGCATAATTGCTCTATCTATAGGCTTTGAACCGCGAGAACCTGGGTGTTCCTAAGACGACCAATTCATTCTGTAAGATTTTTGCATTTTGATTAATCTCATCATAGTTTCCCAGGCAATAGTTTTTATCCGAAAACCATCTTGAGATGAAAATTATTTGGATGAAATGAACCTGTGTTAATGGCACTTCGTCTTACCACACTGGAGCGTCAGACATGAACTTACATGTAAATATAATTATTGACTCTGTCTTGTTTGTTTACAGATTAGACGTTGTATTCTAATTAGTATTGTTTGCACATTTTCCTGCATCATACTAACAGACGAATGTATTTCAATAAATACAATAGGCAACAACACAATATGCCAGTAAAATGATAACACATTCACATTGTTCTATAAATGGAAATTATTTGTTGGTGTCTTTTACAAAATGAATTGTCAGTTGTTTCCACCGCTTTTGAATGGATCATAATAATACACAGAAACTCAGGGATATTTTATTGGCCAATTAATACACCTAACAGCCGCACACATGGTCGTGACCCCACATGAAGATCGAGTCTTGTGTCTTAGATATGACAAAGTACGAGAGACTTTTCGGCCTTACAACACCCAGTCTTACAAAGGCACATCTCACCAATTCTTCTCGTTTCAAAACCGGTGAATAATACCCATATTTTTCTATTTGGGATAATGAGTGGGTAATAAAAGTTTCCGAGATGTGCCAATCAGGATTTTATACCGATAAGGGATTGACAGCTGACGCAACCAAAGGTGTTTGTGAGAATCTAATAGTACTGATATTAAAGGTATGTCATTGTACATAAATAAATCATTTATCATGTTGCTACCTATCTATCTTAGATCTTGTTTTATGTATTTTGAGTGTGTATAATTTTATTACTGTCTCGGTGGCGCAGTTGTACTACAGTGCCCCTAGCCGGAACATTTTGAAGTATCGTATAGTAATTCTCGTATAGTAAAGTAAACGTTTCCCGCTATGAAATTTTAGTTCTAAATACGCTCACAATGGCGCTGTTTAAATTCCCATACAAAATTTTACTATTACTATTCTATTACGATACTGCAAAATGTTCCGGCTAGGGGCACGGTACGATGAGAACGCTGAGGTTTTGGTTCCAATCGCGGGTCGGGTAAAGTGATATTGGATTTTTCTATTAATTATTATCAGCCCGGGCAGGATTTTGTACCCAATATAGCGAAAGGCTCGCCCACTATCACATCATGGGATGAAACACACATGGAGAAACGTGAATCTCCTGGTAGCACCTCAAACCTCTGCCTACCCTTCTGTGTAAAAGGCGTAAGGTTTATGTGTGTAGTTATGTAATATGTATAGTTTTAAGAAATGGTCCTGTGAGGCTACATATTAATATAATAATCACGACTTACAGAAACATTTTCTTTAACTGAGTTTGCTGACAAATACTTAGGTAATATATAAAGGTAAATACAAAGAAAAGTAATAATCCTAAGCTATTATAATAAACTTTCACACAACATACAGCGAAGACAATTTCATGTTTTTAATTTCCCGCCAATATTATAAAAATACCGCTACACAAGGCCGCGCGTCGCTGTCATTGCCAAGGTCTTCGAGAAACTTCTCACGGCCGCCCGGCTAGGCGTATTGCAAAACTTGTTTTAATTATTTTTCATTACTTTCGCCCGTAATATGTGCACTTAAAGCTTCCATCACATTAAAGATACGACAAATAATTGCTAGGGCGATATTATTTAATTGCCTGTAGGCACTTTCCGTCTTTTTACATGCCTATTTAGAAGACATTTTCCTTTTCTACAACATTATTAAATTTGTAAAAAAAGATGCCAAATCTGGCCACCAAAGTAGTTACAACTTACAAGCGATAGATAATATAAATTGCTGTGTAATATGCATGAAATTATACCTTCTGTCGCGTTTATCTTGTATAAAACATGCAAACCTAATGTATAGCTACCACGAAAAGCCGCGGTACGTCTATGGCTTCCTCAATTTTACCGGTGATCACATGAATCATAGTTTTGTTTACCTAATGTTTGCAAAATAAGGTTGAATTTATGAATATAGCTTTGAACGCACGCAGAATATAAGTAGTTAGGTACCTACTAGTTTTCTTTACACACTACACAGTACTGCACTAATAAAGTTTCCATTTATGACATTTTTTTGGACTTGCACACTTATTTGTCTTTAGAGAAATGAAAATAATCTAATTAGCTATAATAATATTTGCATTTCAAAAGATTTGAATTGAGAAATCTGTACTTAAAAAAATGCAAATAATAATATTTGTATATACTGTCGGAAATATCTGTGAACCTAGCTGGAATGCGGTTCACATTTCATTTTTTTGTGTTCCCCTATCTACTATGTTATTTTACATTAAAAACGTTTTGAGATGGATGCGAATTTTATGTTTATTCGTTTTTCTATTTTAATTCAATTTGTTTTACCTATATTTTGTATTTGCTGAACTTATGTTCCAATGACGTTAATTATTCAGGTCCACAGATATTTCCGACGCGTAATACATAAAAATCTAAAAAAATTCATTATTAGTAATCAGAATTAACAACTGAGACGGTGGTCTCGAGTTCGAACCCAAAACCTGCACAACTGACTTAAAAGTTGCGTACTTGTATTATAGTTCATTATCACTTCATTTCCTTGTGCAGCATAATATATCGTGAGGAAACTTACTCATGTAAGATAGCCCCACATGAATTTTGAACCAAAATAAAATCTCGTAACTTACTAAGACTGCATAACACTGGGACAAATAAATACTTACATAGTGACATAGTAATATTCGGATACCTGTGTAAATGTATGAACAATGCAGTAATGTCTTGTTTACCTCTTGATCCACACCCTTCATCCGATAGACATAATATAAGTATGTACAATCCTGGAGCGACAGCACAATACTAGGCCTTGTGTCGTAATTAGCAGATGCTAAGAGGGAGTTTATTTTTAATCTGGTCATATTGCACTCACACCCTAAATAATTACCTTCTTTATTTACCGCACTTCCTACTAATATTTACAAAAAATCTGGAAATTAGTATTAATGATATCATAGGTCTACTCGCCCTTTTACGATAAAATAATTCAAACAATATAATTTACATTCACATATCGTTCGTTAACCCTTAAGGTTTCCTCAATGGAATAAAACATAACGATGTCCAGTGACCCAGACTTGGTAATGACGTCACCAGTTCTTGAAATAACAATAAACAAAAACCAGAATGCATGACACATGTGTCAGGTATTCATATATTTTTCCTATAAGTCGAATGAGGCATACAGTTTAAATCTAAATTGTATGCAGTTGAGAAACTAAATTCTACACTGCACTCACTATCAAATGTATTGTAGAGGCGAGCTTGATCGAGCCGGCTTTGAAACGAAGGGCCGCAGCTTCGATTCTCGCTCCGAGATATATCATAAATGCACTTATTTGTGATCCAAAAATATTTATTTTGCGCCTGAATGTTTACGCTGAATCTTTTCTGGCAGGTTTATAAAACAAGATTTGTATCTTACCTCGGAGCACACCTCAGAGTCAGAAATACGTGAACGACCAGTAAGATTTTAACTAAAGTCCCTCTCTCAAATTAGCTTACCTATAATCTTGTAAAGATTAATTCAATTAAGCTTCCGAAATCTAATTGTCGATTATCGATTCGACCTAAAATCCCTGTTCGTGACCTTGTAACTACATAGTGTAATAGTTATTATCGACTGGAGCTTTTTTATGGTTTCCTCAATGCGGGTGAACGAACACTCCGCACGCTACCCCGATACTAATCTTACGGGTCAAGGTTACTGCGGATTACGCAAGCTTTTCAAGATATTTAGATATCCTCAAAGTATTAAAGGTTCTATTTTTTAAGGAACATAAATTGGTGAGGGTATATTATGAGGTATTATTTCAATTCAAATTGAAAATTACTCATCTCTTCAAGAATAAACTTTGTATCTAAATGCAAACTTTTGAATTCTAATGAATATAATTAAAGCAATTTATTGATAGAATCCATTTTGTTACATGTCCTTATCCGATATATTTGGGGTGGACACATTATCATTTTCTGGGTAAAACACCTTTGTTCATCATAGAATAATTGTATTTATTAAATGAAAGTGAATTAAAACAAACTTGACATTGGCATCGTACGATATTGGTTCTTTGGATTTGATCCAGCCCCAGAAAAAAACCGGCAACGTTCTAATTTTAAATGAAATTCATCTAATCTCTGATAACAAATAGTGCGTATGATACGTATGAATGTCACAAACACAATCGATAGATTATGATTAATCTTGGATTATATTATGCCAGAGGAAAATATATCTTAAATATAAGATACATAAAAATACTATTAATTAAAATCTTTAAAACATGTCACCTACCGAAATATGAGTAACATAATATAAGACCATACCAGTTATTTCGATTTCTACGCCAGATAACATCTACAATAGTTGTTAATAAACTTTATAACGAGCTCTGAGCTACTGCGATATATAATGATGATGGTAGCTGAAATCTCAGCTCGAGCCTATACTGGCGCGCCATCAGCCGGCCAGGCTAGCATCACAGAAGGCCAAGGTTGATACTGACAGGGAAGGGGGGGTGCAGGACGTCACCGCTGGCTTAACGCTCCGCGCGCTCCCGCACCGACCATTCTGCACCTCGCAGTCGACTCTGACGGTTGTACAAGTGCCAGGTAAGCGGTGGCCTCTTAAAATCTTAATATACCGCCGACTAGGCCGCGCAAGTTGCTGCCACGGGTTAGAAACATCGCGGTTCTTACAAACGTATCTGATCTGTGACAACTTTAAACCGCATCGAGATGTGCTTTGATAACGTTGAGTGTGCCATTTCACCGATAAGATGATATCGCAACACAAGAAGTCAGAACTGCATTCAAATATCAGCGGCGAAGGTAATCGGCGGCGCGAACAAGGGAAGTTTCCCTTCGAAAAGTTTTAAAGCGGTTCCCGAAGGGCGGGAAGCGTGAGGCGGCGTGCGTGTTGCGTGTCGCGCATCGATCGGGCCACCCCTCGCCCTCGCCACTCCCGGCTCCGATACATTCATTTGGACAAAATATCATTCCATCATTGCATTTAGCATCCTCCGTTCCTTTTATTTATTTGCTGTAGTTTTTGTGATTTAGTGCATGTTTTAGCGGGTAGTTTATAATCGTATATTGTGAAAATGGGTGGTTGTGCAACGAAAGAAAACAAGGAAAACAAACCGGCAGAGGAAGCCGACGGGTGCGTATATGTCCGGCCGGCGTTCATCTCCGGCGACCGGTGCCAAATTTTGTGTTGCTGCTCATTTTCATTACCATATCGCATAATTTGATGCATTAGCCATTGCATACGTTTAATTTTTCGTGCAAATATAAGTTGTTCCGATTCAACCGGAACATTTTTATGTCGCATTGACGGGCATTGAACCCGACGGGATATGAAATAATGACTCGCTTAGACTGACCGGCGTTTGTACAATTATTTATATCTTTATTGATACAACCCTTTCAGTCATATTGATGTATTTATGGTTTTAAAATATTTTTTCTGATATCGAGCAAATTTTATGATATTTTCTATGCCGGTCAGTCTCTAAAAGAGGGATGCTTTTTGTAGAAAGTAAAAATGTGGTTTGTGGAAAAATATCAATTGACATTAAAATTGTTTCGTGGTAAATTTTTAAATAGGTGGGGGTATTAAATGCATGCTTGCGTTTTGATTGTATAGCCAATTGCATTGTAAAGGTGTATTAATTCATATCGGATATCACAATCGGCATAATTCGAGGAACGATAAGTTTATGCAGTAATCTGACGATGGTTTATTGCATTATTACCTACTTGTCGTAGAGAAATGAATGCAAAGTAACAAGAAACTTAAGCGATAACACGTACATATACCGGCCGGTCGCGAGTGGGAGGTACGGCTGCGCGCCGCGAAGAAGCAACGGTGCGCAGTGAGCTGACACATCCGTTCGACTTGCGCGTGTCGGTCAAGGCGACCTCTAGCTAAATTACGTAATTCCACTAAAACCAAGTGTATTCCTGGGTGTGTTCGGAAAGTATCCCTAAATCCGACAGTTCGCGACACGCTTTCTTCGACGTAGTAGCACCCTTTTCCATCATACCGTGACTTAAGTATTATATCTTCGCAATGAATTATAAACTCAAAGTCACGATCCCAGTGGTGGTTTGCGGTGGAGCCGTTCTTGCATATTACCTCATCAGGCGGTTCGTAGTTTTTGATACAAATTAAATAGCATCCCGTTTTTTCGGTTCTACCTGCCGTCACTTTACGTCTTTTAACTGAATTGATTTTGATTAATTGTGTTAATAGTGCTCACTGCTCATTTCGCAATAGTTAAATCCCAAATATATTTTTTTTCGTATAAGGTTTTCGCTGGAATCTCTAGATTCAGAACAAAATAGGTACGTCACTATTTTTTTTATTTAAAAACGTAACGTCTCAATTGACCGCGTCATTGTTGGAGATTTTGAAGATTTTGGGCGTGAAATTATTAAAACAATAAATTTAATTAAAATGTGCACTCGAGCTACCTGCGCGGCCTTGAAAGCGTTAGAAACTCTATAGAAATTGTTCCGTGTGAAGTAGAGTGCGAATATTAATAATTGTATTGTAAATTCACAGAAAAGCCGCAGCTATGGTGGACGCCGCAACCATTGAGAAATTGGAGGCTGGATTCAGCAAGCTCCAGGCCTCTGACTCCAAGTCGCTGCTGAAGAAGTACCTCACCAAGGAGGTGTTCGACGCCCTAAAGAACAAGAAGACCTCTTTTGGCTCGACCCTGCTGGATTGCATCCAGTCTGGTAAGTATTTTTGTGATTCAAAGTTTCTCTAGAATTTTCTTGACCAACTTGATTTTGTTGAAACAACAAAAAACGCGGTACCAATATTACTAGATAACAGTTATCAGATTATTTTCCGATAACAAGTTGTTAATATCGGTGAATTGTTTGTCCATAAATTATAGTTGCCAAATAAGGAAACACATCCTTATCGCCCGTAATAGTTAGATTTTGAAGTTATTTTAATTTATCAATGCTTAGTGTTATGCAATATGACTAAGATGCATAATGCAGCTTGCAGTTCAATATTATTTTATAAGTGTCTTGATAATCAAATCATTTTTATAGCTATAAATAACATAAAATAATGTTGAATGTTGTTAATTTATGAAGTCTAAAAATTCGGTCTTTTTTAACATTTTTCAATGATAGTACTTTATTAAATTTATTGATATGACTTTATTAAACAATCCTTTTTCTTATATAATAGATTCTCTTTTAAGCCTGACAGTTGTTACATAAGTAGTTATGAGTTAGAAGCAGCCCTTTAAGTTACTACTAGGTGTGTCTTCTTATACATATCTTTAACCTTTTCAATGGAGAGGAGATAACTTACAAAAATAGAAACAAAATAAATTTGCAGTGGATATCATCAATAATAAAAATAAGAAAATATAAATAATTAAATTCAATTAAGAAAATATTTTCTTTGGCAAGATTTTCTCAAATGTTTTATGAAAATTGTACAATCAGAAATGCTCAGTCACTTTGTAACAATCTTGTTTAAAAAGAAAACATGAACACTACAATGACCAACATTGTTTCTTCACAGGTGTTGAGAACTTGGACTCTGGTGTCGGAATCTACGCCCCTGACGCAGAGGCGTACTCAGTGTTTGCCGAACTCTTCGACCCCATCATCGAGGACTACCACAATGGTTTCAAGAAAACCGACAACCACCCTGCCAAGAACTGGGGTGATGTTGAGACCCTTGGCAACCTTGACCCCGCTGGCGAGTTCGTCGTCTCCACCCGCGTGCGCTGCGGCCGCTCCATGGAAGGCTACCCCTTCAACCCCTGCCTGACTGAGGCCCAGTACAAAGAGATGGAAGACAAGGTCGCCTCCACCCTCTCTGGTCTCGAGGGTGAACTCAAGGGTACTTTCTACCCCCTCACTGGCATGTCAAAGGAAACCCAGCAGCAGCTGATTGATGACCACTTCCTGTTCAAGGAGGGTGACCGTTTCCTCCAGGCTGCTAACGCCTGCCGCTTCTGGCCCACTGGTCGCGGTATCTACCACAATGAGAACAAGACTTTCCTGGTCTGGTGCAATGAGGAGGACCACCTCCGTCTCATCTCCATGCAGATGGGCGGTGACCTGAAGCAGGTGTACAAGAGGCTGGTGACAGCCGTCAACGACATCGAGAAGAGGATCCCCTTCTCCCACCACGACCGTCTTGGTTTCCTGACCTTCTGCCCCACCAACTTGGGAACCACCGTGCGCGCCTCCGTGCACATCAAGTTGCCCAAGCTGGCCGCCGACAAGGCCAAGCTGGAGGAGATCGCCTCCAAGTACCACTTGCAGGTGCGCGGAACCCGCGGCGAGCACACCGAGGCCGAGGGAGGCGTGTACGACATCTCCAACAAGAGGCGCATGGGCCTCACCGAGTACGACGCCGTCAAGGAGATGTACGACGGTATCGCCGAGCTGATCAAGATTGAGAAGACGCTGTAAGGTGTATAACGATCTCGCGTTATCAGTATTTTTTGTATTATTTATCGTTTTCATAAGTATTGGATGTGGAACGGTCGAGCCGGGTGGCGGCATGCACTAGTCAGCGGCGCTCCGCTTACGGCGTCCGGCGCGGGCACGCGGGCCGCCCTATATAACTGTTTTTCGTAAAAGTATTTTCTATAAGGAAATGGAAAATAAAGACAGCTAGCGTTAAGACCATACTGAGTTATTTTTATTATTATCCCAAATCACCTCACACTTCACATGAGAAAAACAACACACATTGCAATATACATTTTGTAAAAATCACTTTAACGCACTAAAAACTAAAACTTGTTATTTTCAAATTATAATAAAATATTATAGTTCATACCATAGATGGTTCATACATACGTAATATTACATACTCGATTTGTTTTGGACCATAAATTGAAAAAGCTGCGAAATCTAATCAGTATAATCAATCATCGCATTCTTCTCACGAAAATACAACATCTAGGTATCCATGGCAACCTTTATCGCTGGATCTGTAGCTATCTTATTAACCGTACACAATTGGTGACCTTGTACGGATATGAGTCTGTTCCATTCATACCGGCTTCAGGAGTTCCTCAGGGCTCTAACTTAGGTCCTCTGCTATTTTTAATATTTATAAACGATTTACTGGAATCATTTACCTGTTCATGTTTAGCCTATGCTGATGATATTAAACTCTACCTAGAAATATCACAAATAGATGACTGTGTTTTACTTCAGCATAACATTAATATTCTGAACAAATGGTGTAATAAAAATTTGTTGTTCTTAAATATAAAGAAGTGTCAGTTCATCTCATTTACCAGAAAAAAGAGACCTTTGAGATATAACTACGCTATTGCCGGAATAAAATTGGAGCAGGTAAATGTGTTACGCGATTTAGGTGTTTGGTTTGATGCGTCTCTAACCTTTAAGCATCATTTCACTAATATCGTAACAAAAGCAAAAAAAATGCTTGGCTTCATTAAACGTACAAGTAAACCATTTAAACAAGTCCAATCATTTAAAGTGTTATACACGTCTTTAGTCAGAACACAACTTGAATATTGTTCCTCTGTATGGTCACCTATTTATAAAACTGACATTAACAGAATTGAATCGATACAAATGGCATTCTTAAGATTGTTGAGCATTAAAATTGGTATGAGACGTACACTTTGTGAGTATAGTGATCGTTTACAATATTTTGAATTCCTTAACTTATCTGTAAGACGCAAACTCATGGATATACATCAGCTTTATAAGATTGCTAGAGGATGCTTTGGAGAAGAATTGCTCTCACATTTGAATTTTATCATTCCTAAGCGAAATTTTCGTAACCCACGGCTATTTGGTATTCCGCATTCTAATAACAATACTTCATATAATAATCCTCTTCACCGAATGTGTCGAATTTATAATTATGTTGGCAACACGGAGCTCGATATCTTTCATCACAATTTTAATAGTTTTAAGAAGATTCTTTTTGATGACTGTGTAAAAATTATAGAATACGTCGATTGATTATATTATTATGAACTATTAATAACTTGTTTATGTAAATAACTTTGTTTATTAATGTTGTGTACAATACTTTGTTTAACAAATTAATTTTACATTTATCACTGTACTAGTTTTACTTTTTAGTTGTCTAAGTTGTAATTTGTTAAATGCTTTTGTACCAAATTCAAATAAAATAAAATAAAATAAAATAAATCATAGTCCAATTTATTGAACATAAACCATACCATATTTCAGTAGTAAGTGAATGCGAATGAAATATTCCAGTAAGTAATTGGTTTCATTCCAAACTAATGAGCAGTCGTTAAGTATAGACTAACGTGGGCACTATTTATCGCAAAATTTCTAATTTCTTCGTGCTTGGGAGAGCATGGTAAGAAATCGATTTGGGTTGTTGGCATTATTATTGCTAAGTTGAAAGAACCATCCAATGATCTCTAGTCTAGTATTTCACCTTCACCACAGACAGTGGCGGCGTAAAGGGGGGGCGATGGGGGCGGTCCGCCCCGGGTACCAACCACCAAGGGGTGACATCGACAACCCGAAAAGCGACAACAAACTAAGAGCGTGGACCACGATCGTGGGCGAAACGATCCTGCTTGCCGCTGCCTACAAAGGAGTACATTTTTTTTTTTTTTTTACTCCTTCACGAAAAGTCCGGAGTAAGCATGTATAGTTTAGGTATATTTTAGGTAGGGGTGCTCAATACGAAACCGCCCAGGGTGCCAAGCTACCTTACGCCGCCACTGACCACAGAACCTTCACATAACCCTATCAACTATCAAGTCATATTGTAGTACCAGACTTACCTACTTTCCGAGTCGTTCACCCAATCTTGCTTCATCTAAGCCTATCCAAAGCTTGAAGTAGGATATAAGCTTACGGGCATTGTAAATAACTATAACGAATATTTCAAATGAAATTAATCGGAAGATCATTAAAGATTAAAGACGCATCGCTTTGTACTGACAACAATCGTGGAAATAAAATCACTGGCTTACGTCACACAATTTACCGATAGTTGCTATTGATTTCTTATCTCCAACCCAACCCGTCTCCTAGTTCTTATTTTAATATATATATATATATATATATACGTCCCACTGCAGGGCACGGGCCTACTCTACAATCGAGAGAATCGATTGAGAGTGGTTAGGCCATATAGTCCACCACGCTGGCCTAGTGCGGGTTGGCAGACTTACATACCGTAGAAATTCTTTAAAATCGCTACGGTATGCAGGTTTCCTCACGATGTTTTCCTTCACCGTTAAAGTGCGTGGTGATTGACTATCAATACACACATAACTCCGAAAAGTCAGAGGTGTGCCCTGGGATTTGAACCCGCGACCACCGTGAACATGTAGGCAGCCACGTCTGGTCCGTTACCAACAGGCCACCACGCACTTATTATTATAAGCCACATATAAAAAAGGGGCTTTATGTTATTATCATGTAAAATATAGATATTCGCCTGATAATAGTTCATTAGTATCCGTTGTTAATTTACTCCATTTGAGTTGATGTCGTTTTTATGCAGATTGTTTTCATGATAATCTTGTATGTAATAAATAATTGCCTATACTTGGCTTGTGGATAGGAATCTAACATTTAGGAGTGGGTACTGAGTAGATGTGTCAAGATGTGGAATTGCAAGGATTTTTATTTGTAAAATACTGAAATTTTCAACCATTCTTTTAAAACTAGATAATATTCCCGAGTCCCGATACCTAGTTCTATATATTACTATACTCTTTGCCTAATTTGAACTGGAGCAAAAGTGGCGCCTTGGCATATACTTTTAAAATAATATAATATTCTATGGATAGCAGCCTTTTAGGAATAAGTGAAATAACGTAACATGAAGCAATGTACAAATAAAATAAAACTGCAATGTAATTTATATAAGCCGTGAATCATTTGGAATATTTTTTGTCTAAGAAATTACATTAATTATTATTAATGAATTATAAATTAAAATCAACTATTTTTATTGATTTTCTATAAAACCAATTGGGTATTTGACTGTTGTGGCAATAAATTATAAAATGTGTTGCATATGATAGCTTTTTGGTAAACAATAATTATAGGTATTTTTATTTACATTTATCTAAATTATAAATATTTAAATTGTCTAAAATAAGTTTGCCATTTTTTATCTGTTGATTAAATGTAACAAAACACGACAAGCTGTCCTTGTGCAGCGTGTGATGTCACGATTTCCAATTTTCATTCATCTCTGCCACTAAGATCATTCACCATTTTTAAAGCGTGACGTAACTTTTTCAAAGTCACGTGACCTACCGTTTTAGTGACATATATGATGATAAAACTGAAAAATATGTTTATTCGTTATAAACAACTCTTTAAAAATAAATTAATAGTTTGAAGAGGTATAGAGTGATTATATCTAGACTTTAAAACACTTTTCAGAAATTAGTCAAATAGCCAATTATAAATTTTTGACAACACTGTACCAAGTGTCAAAATTTCCTTAGTCTGTGGTCAAAAGTCAACTGTCAAAAATCAAAATCGAGAAATCGAACCTGTGGTCGAGCCGGTTTGTTTTTAGCATTCGGGACAAATTGTTTTACGAAAATTTTATTATAAAAGACTAACTCATAGAAATGGCGACGCCAAAAAATGAGAGGGACTTACATTTACCACTGTCCAGAGTGAAAACCATTATGAAAAGTTCTCCCGATGTAGAAGCAGTGGGACCTGAACCTTTGTATTTAGTAACTAAAGTCACCGTAAGTTGTTTTCCCGCTTTTTTCTAAATTACGTACACGAGGCTTATCAGTCTAATTATATTTAAAATAAATGCATTACATGTAACGTTACATTCAAAAATCAATTTCATGGAAGAGTTCTAATTTAGAATTCAAAATAGATGCTGACTATGCTGATAGAGGGGTAATTAATAGGGCTACCATTGTGTGACAGTCACTATAATTTAATTTGGTTTATAATTCTTATGGCTTACATGCTCTACAACTGTGTACAGTCAAATAAAAATGATCCATAGTTGACATTTTGTTGCTTTTCAATAATTGTTAACTTTAAAACTCTTGGTAACATACCCAAGATTATTCAATTAATTTTGTAGAATATTAATTAATATTATCCATAATATGGTTTTAAAACTAATTACAGGAAATGTTTGTCATAGACTTGGCAAAGAGAGCCCACAAAACTTGCAAGAGCAATATGCTTGAATACAAACACATAGCTGAGGTTGTCCAGGAAGATGACACGTTAGATTTCCTCCGAGAAATCATGCCTAGGAAGATAACAGTCAAACAATTCAAAGAAATTATGGCAAAGAAAGCTGCTAGGGGAGACCGTTCCGATGAATCTACTGAGGAATCAAGTGAAGAAGAAAGTTCAGAGGAAAGCTCCACCAGCAATGAACAAGACTGACGTAAAAAACCATAGTATAAAATACGGCCTTTAAGATATGTGAGACAAAGGCCTAGAAGAAATGTCTCAAAATCGAAATGAAATAATGTTCATATTGTACCCCTTTGAACGTCTCGCCATTCATTGCAATAAAAAAAATCAATGAAATATTTACAGTAGAATTTTCATTGTTGCACAGAATGGATTTGTTTTAACTGTATCATTTTTATTTATTGCAAATAATGGTGAGACAAGCATGCCATTGGCCTGATGGTAAGCAATACAACCGCTCATGGACATTAGTAAAACCAAACAACTCCATGAATTACAAAGCAATGCTTGGAATAGCACTACGCTCGCCATCCTGAGACATATAATAGACATAATGAGACTTCATTATGTCCATTAGTTACCCTGGTTTAGGGCTACAATATTCTTCAAACCAGAACACAACAGTGCATTTACACTGGTGTTTGGCGGGAGAAATAGACATTGCAGGCGTACCTACCCAGGCAGCAACCCACATATGAGAGACGTACCACCAGAAGTTTTATGTGTTATAGTCTTACATCTAGCTAACCAGTAGTAGGAAATATCTTATTATTCAGTTTTATTAAGTCAATTTGTTATTTAACAAAATTTGTATAAAGATTTTCTATGGATCTAAAATTAGATTACATTTCTAATTTACAGTTTCAATTTACTTGTAAAATAATTGTTTTTTTTACCATATACATTTGTGAAATTGAATAACATGGTTCATATTTTGCAATGATTTTATTATTTAAATAATGCTTTTTTAAATATTTTAAAGTACATGATTTGCATTTCTGTCGCCCATAGTTATGGAATAAGGCTCGATTTTAGAATAGGTCGTAATTAATGTGAAGAACTGTTTTTAAATTTATCGTTGTAAGGTATGCATGTTTTATGCTATGAATTATTGTTTTAAAATAATTTCTTGTTATTTGTATATATTTAAGATAATGTGAGTTTCTTAACAAATGAATGGATAAATTCAGAAAATATATATTGTGTATTATTTTCACATATTTCATAAATTTTCATACACTTCATTTTTAAAGAAGTATTCAATAGCACTTTTACTGGCATCAGTGTGTTCAATGTTGAGAGAGTTTCAAATCAAACTCTAAATTGAAAGAAATTTGACGTATTTGTTTATGATTAAATTAATTAAAAGATACAAAAAGTATAATAAAGTTTTGGTTTAGAACTAATAACAATAGCGCCACCTACCAGCTATTACTAGAGTTAAGATGTCAATTTCTAATTTTTGTTAGTGTTAATAGATGGCGCTTGTAGCAATAGTTCCAACTTCCATGGAATTATGGAATTTCATATTCTAGAATCTTAGTTAGAGTATTAGTTCTATTGATTGACGTCTTCTTATCAAAGGACAAAATAAAAATTAGAACCCCGCATATGGCTTTGCAAAAAAAGTTCGCTATTTACATTCTAGGCCAATTTAATTGAATTGTTTGATTTTTTTAAACGATGTGCTATTCACCGATTACAAAACAATAGTAATATTATTTATTTTTATGTACAACTGTAGAAATATAAGTGCGAACTATAATGATTTGAATTTTCAACTTCAAGAAGTTTGCCCAAATTCTGAATGCATATAATATAATATCAAACCACAAGGTTTATTTTATTTTAAAGTAACGACGTTAAACGTAGGGGCCAGGCGTTATACATGATATATCTAGATACATGTACTGTATTGGGCCATATTCGCCCCACTGCAGTGTACGAGCCTCTTCTACAATCGAGAGTACGATTGGGGTCATAGTCCACCCAATGGCCTATTGCGGGTTGGCGGACTTTACATACCATATAAATTCTTACAAAACGCTATGGTATGCAGGTTTCCTCAAGATGTTTTCCTTCACCGGTATAGTGCGTGGTGATTGTCTATCAATACCTACACACATGACTCCAAAAAGTGAGAGATGTGCCTTGGAATTTGAACCCGCGACCACTGTGAACATGTTGGCAGCCGCGTCTGGTCCGTTTACCAACTCACCCTAGTAATCTTGCTTACACCTGCACTGTTTGAAAGGTGCACCATTTTTCTATGTGGCTAGTAAAAATACAAGTAGCTAATTTAGGTACCTCACATTATGCAATAAAAGCATAATATAGGTACTAAATAGTAAATAGCATGCGTAAACAGTACTAAAAGTACATAAAAGATGCATTTACTTTGCTAAGTAGCTCCGGCATCATAACATTACAAGTACCTTAGTAATTATTATGGCGTGGGTAACCCTGACCCAGTTATGTGATAAGTTAACCACCAAGTTAACATAACTCATTATCTGTTAAGGTGATTTTATAATACACTGTGTTATTTAAGCCCTATTTACACGGAGTTTCTCGCGGCGAGAAACGTATGCGATTATCGCATGACATAACCGTCATAAGTTTTTGTGTTCTGACAATCGTTTACACGATGCAACTTTTTTATAATCTTACGATAATCGTATCTTCGAGGCCAGAAGCTGTCCCCGTGTAAATGGGGCTTTATTGACAAAATCTCCCTAAGAGATTCGCCGGGCTTTCAGACTCTCTGACTAAGCTTTTGGTGAAAAGGTTGACTCTCACTGTTTACAATCTGCCGATAAGTCGTAATTTGCGCCAACCGTAGGTCTTGTCAATCTTATATTTTTTTAGTATGATAAGAGAAAAGTGGTGCAATTTCTTAGGGCTTCGTAATAAATCTGGGTACGGAGAAATCTGAAGTCACCTTAAAGTGAAACGTTGGCCTTCAACGAGGCCTAACTAAAGCCTCTCGAAATATTTGCAGTGATATTTGTCATTGTGGTGTGAACTTCTACACGCTTCGTTGATTTTAGAGAGCAATGCTGCGACCTTCACACAATATGATTTAGTTTGGTTACATCAAATGTACATTTCCGTTGATTGTGTTTTCGTGTGTACCTATTGCGAAGAATTACTTTGTTTCATAGGTATGAGTACGTGGAGATTACTGTAAGATGTTTGGTCTATTATCTAAGTAATTCATCATAATGTTACTGTATAATGTTAATTACTTTTTTTTATTTAATGTTTAAATATTTTACACGTAAATACACAATGAAACATCACTTAAACCTACTGTATTTGGATAGGTACTCTGTCCAGTTTGCGTTGTACTTACAATTAGGTTAATTATAGTTCCTTTAACGTGAAAGAAGAAACCGTAGCGAATGGGTAAGAGATTATGCTGCCCTGAATTTTGCTTCTTTATGCTTCGCTTAAAGGAAGAAACAAACTCTCGAGGCGATAATCTGTTACACAGCTTAATGATGAAAATAAGATAAAAACCAGAAGATAATTATTTTGCTTCACACTTAATCATTATTTTAGTGGATGTTACGCATCACACAACAACTAAAAATGTGCATTAACAAAATTAAATTTCAATATTACATCACGTAAGAGTTGCATAGTTGACTCATTAAAATGCGTTTATCGCGCCATTGCTAAGTACCGTGTACAAGGCAATATACTGAGAATTTTGGAACATCTGTTATACTTCCACCTTGAGGACATGGCATAGCACCTCATTTGTTCTTGACTGTTTAAAGGTATGTTGCTTCTGCATAAGGTTTAAGTTGTAAGGGCTCAGCCTGGCTTGAGCATTTTCAAAGCGGAAAGATGTTTCCGTGATATATTCTGGAGAGACGCCAGCTCTTGAATTCGTAGTATTTATCCTTTCTGCTAGATGGATAGAAAAGATATGGATTACTTTGTAGTCTGTAATTACTCTGTTGATATTTTTATAAGCACATGTTGAATCAATAATACAGTCTCTTTAATAACAAAAAAATCCACCTGGATGGCCTTCTGAAAGTACAAATTAGCGGTTAATTATCAGACTAATTATTTCGCTATACAAAATAACCAAATCTACCAATAAAACAAAATGCTTATTATTGCGATTGAAATCGTACATGAAACAAACATTCCTTTTTTGTCTGATTATACACCAATCCCTTTTTTATCTTCTGCCAGCAAATAGTATTTCGTAGTTACATAAGGTTATATAAGTTCACCCGGTTTGAGTTTTATGTTTTATTGGACATTCTCCGAAAGAAATGAATGTTGGCACGAATCGATTTGTATCGTGGGACTGCCAGCCGCTTTTTATTTTCATTGGATTTGTAAAAATAGTGCAGAACAAAAGGCGAATTGGTATTGATTTGTGATTAATGATTTTAGTTCCGGTTTTGGTAGTTCTCTTTTAATGTAGGTACTTTTGGCTCTTTTCGTTTTTAAATTTCTTTTGGTAGCTTATTTGGATTATCTGGTCATTACTTTAAGCTTTAAACTAGTCTTCTAATCTAATTTTACAAGTTTCCACGATTGGAAATTGTGCTTGTCACATTTTGGGACGGAATAAGTTCGGCTTCGTACAAACTAATGGAACTACTAATTATTCCGCAGTCGACAGAATTTTTCAGAATTTAATTCGGCCATAATTTTATCGGATTTCTGGTGATCAATCAATATTTGCAATTATTTATTGCATGCTGCGTCGGATATAAACCAGTTATATATACTATTATATACGTCTATATATTGATGGATGGCATCCATCACGGTAATAAACTGTCGAAGCCGCATCCTTGACTTTTATTCCGTAAATATAATTTTACAGTGTAGCTAATTGCAAATATTGTGCGTAGTAATAAAACATTTTCAGAATAAGTACAAACACCATTAAAATTATAGATATTTAATATCAAGCAAACATTTGTCATTCATTATCTTTGCCCTGCGGCATGCTACATGTGACGCCATGCCAATGAGCTTGCCTTCTATCACATCTTATAAAGGAATTATTACAAGCAAAATGTGTGAGGAACTAATGGAACTGCCTACCTTTTTGTGAATATAAACGTGACAAAATTACGAAAAGCAGCTTTCCAATGTTTCTAAATATTGTTAAAATGTTTCAACGACTTAATATTGTAAAAATCCTTGCCAAAGAACGACAACACAAGCAAATCATATTTATTTGCCCTACAACCTTGTTTCAATGGGGTTAAGCATATTATTTAATATCTCATTTGCATGTGAAATTGAGCAATTAACCATAAAACACGTGTTCTCGTGATTTACTTAAGGTAAAAAAAGTTAAGTCGGCCCGCCTTGTCCACAATCCATTTAAGCATATCTTCGCGTTCTTATTCTAATTTGTACAACTGACCAAATATGTATAACTAATTTTTCAACATATATTTTATGTTCTTACAAAAACATGGTGTCATAGTTTTAGTACGCTTTAAAAGTATCATAATTAACCCAGAAGTGACGGTTGCGACTTGCGATTATTGTCAGTGAGAGGACTAATTATTGTACATTAATTTGATATATTTTTTTTGCAGGAACAAGCAGGTTGCTTACATCTTTCAACAGGACACTAGGGAATTGTTTGATGTTTCGTAGAGACTTAAGTTTGAGAGAGGGAAAATTTCTAAACTCATCTTTTAGATATTAAATACTAAGTAAATTAAAACCAAAGAAAAGCAGCATCGCTTCTCTTACAACGTATACAGAGAGTATTGGGCCAGTCTATAGAGTATTCTAACTCTCGCATGTTAACATGCAGTTTTGTCACTTCACCATGCCTCTATAAAAACTACGAAGAATAAGAAGTAAATTATCGTCTCATTGTTCTAGTAACAGCGTGTATGGGTTGTGAACCGTGACGTTCTGGGTACAAAGTCAGGCATTTTGTGTATTTTGTTTTAAAAAATCTCGTACGCGGCATTGAAAGGAGATCGGTCGTTTTCCTATGAATATTGGGCCTAGTAGTGGAAACATGGGGGAGACAAATGAGACATAGAATTAAATAATAAGGATTTTTTATCCTTCAAATAAGACATAGTCTTCTTGAGCTAGGATACGGGGTTTTTAAGATTTATCCTCTTAAAGTTTTACAAAATCTACCATTTTCTGCTATATGAATACGTAATATCATAGTTGGCTTATATTTTAAGTTTGGGATGAGTATGAATATACATTATTATAAAGTACGTAAGAGCTTATCAAGGAAGACAGAAAAACACATTTTAATATTTAAAAGTATATTATTTTGATATCAGGTTTATTGTATGTAGTTAGTCACTTTGTCATGCGCTAGTTTAAAAAATATCTGAAGCTACCGTACACAATAATAAAAAAATAAAACAATGATTGAGGATGAATCCATTCAGACATTACAGATCATGTAAGCCTTTGCGCCGTTGTTAGCTTCAGGCGCGCATCAATGATTTCCCGTAGTTTTTGCTTACATGACGATTATAAACATTTTAACTTATTTATATGCTATAGTATTGTTGAATCGAGGTAAGCAATTGACTGCAAGGGACGCCCTAGAGAATAAACACAACACCCAGCCACAAAACGAAATTATATGATTTTTAAATTAATTCAATTTTAAATACACATTAATACACGACGAAATAAACAATGCAATTTGACAGATAATAGTCTCGTGACAGATGTCAACTCTATTAATGTTGCTGAAAAATACAAAAATGGTAGAAATATTTAATGATATCCTCATTTTTTTGTAAATCTAATTCCAATGGTGTAGGATAAAAGTAAATAGAGAAATAAATCTAAAAAAATACGCCAAATTTTTTGGTAGTAATGAATTTCTTGTCCACAGTTGGACCAAATCGACCGATCTCCTTTGTACCGGACGTGGTGCTGTCTATAATATTTTGGAATAAATAAGCTCGGAAAAATGTTCATAGATACTACTTAGAGTACCTATCTACTCTCTCCGTAATAAAAGCGGGAGCTATATATGAAGGGTAATACACCACCATACTTCGCATTCTCAAGGATATTACATTAGATAAAAATAAAGGCTACCTCATCGTAGGTCGAATATTAAAATTGATTCGCAGTTAAATAAAATCAATTGAGTCTTGAATAAACATCATACAAGTACGTACAAAAAAATAAAACCTTGGACAGCTTCAGTTTTTTAACCACGCAATATACATTCAATAACATTACTTCTTATGTATTTCCAAATAAGTCACGTTTTTGTATCACCATTATCATTCATCATCATCCATCAGCCAAAGGAAGTCCACTGCTGAACATAGGCCTCCCCCAATGATTTTCACAGTGACCTGTTGGAGGCAGCCTGCATCCAGCGACGTCCCGCGATCTTTACCAGGTCATCTGTCCACCCACAAGATGGTCATCATTATCAAAAGCTTTTATTTTCAGCTAAAGAAATTCCAGTGTTAAATATATTTCTCACGCAAAGATTTTCCTGAATTTATTTTTACCAACCTGTTGGAAAGTGCCTGAGTTCAGTGAGCTTTTTTCATACTTAATAAAAAAAAAAGATTCCGACGAATTGAGAACCTCCTCCTTTTTTTGAAGTCGGTTAAAAAGTAATTTGGTTTTTGATTAGAGCAATGCCAAATTGCACACGAGGCCTACAAGGTAAAGCTGTGCACTCTAAATTATAATTTATGAAATGAGATAAATGGTTTGATTTTTGAACTGGTGAAGCAATAATGTAGGCGCAGTGCGTATTTTGATCGTTTCCATTAGGTGGGTTTACCTCTATAGAGTAAGAGCTATCGCCCAAATACTGGAACGCAACTTAAATATAACTTGCGCTTAACTACGTTAATCCCGATTAAATGTACTGGCTAAGTGAGCCGTGCGCTGTTAAGAGCAACTTATTATTTGAATGTCGTTCCAGTATTCGGGCGTTAGTTTAGTAAAATGCTCCCAATTTGTTACTATTAATATTATTTGTTATACTTTGCCGGACGCCCAAACCTCTTTCCATCCCTTTTTCTTCCCGCTCTCCTCCTGTTTTAATGTCCGGCAATACATCCACGATCCAAGCGTTGATGAAGTTCATGAGCGGCAGTCATCACAGGTGACCCGTTTGCTCGTTTACCCGACCTATAAAATAAAAAAAAAACACTTAAATACACTTTTTGTCGCAAAGTTTCTTTCATCAAAGAAAAGAAAGTCAGGTAAATTTATCATGTCCTAATTTTCGGGGACCATTAAAAATGTTACCAAGATCCTTTAGACGACTTTCAAAAAATATGTTCTAAGTTATTACTTACAACGAGTTTTTATGTATTTAAAAGTTGTTCATACATTCTGTCTTATTTTCGGGTGTACAGATGCTATATTATTAACATCATAAATAATGTTTATGCCTACGTTATGGTTGGCAATCCCATGAAATGTATTTGTCGCGGCATTTCCCATGCAGATGTCTATCACGCTATACACAATCGATTATACTACAATGGCCTTTATAAAGGGAATGCAAGAACGTGCGGTTTCTCATTACTACAAAACTGTGTATTGTCGATGAAAATGACTAAGTTTGTACTATGTAGGTACGTACCTGAGGATTGGTAGATTTATTTATTAATCCTTTATTGTACAAAAAGAAACATTTACAGTGAATAAATGGTATAATAATAGTACAAGAGGCGGCCTTATCACACTAGATATCCTTATCATTCCATATAGATTATACAACTGGTCCGAAATCTTACCGATATTACGTTATATTTAATGAGCTTTTGACACCATGTTTTAACAATGCGGATTGCTATAGTAGACGTTAAACAATCGCATCTCTCAGCGTAGGTATTATTAAAGAGTCTGGAAGCAAGTTAAGATTTTATCAGAAAAGTCCACTGTAATATTTTTATGCTTACATGAAACTACAGGCTAGTTTAGTAATATGCGCGTGAATACTATTACCAAAGTCTCGGATTCTTTATAACTTTTCTTCTTCCGTGGATACTGTCGTGCCGACATAATTCCTCTAAATACAGGGTAATTGTTCCTGCAACAAATAATACCATTATCAGTGTTATTTATACCATTTCATAACATCGGACGGTTAGTTAGTAATGTTATACGTGCGTAGAGTTCTGGGTCTGTCGAAAGATCTGACCTTGTCGGAAGGTCGTTTTTTGCCGCTGATCGAATTACAGCTGTAAAGATTAGTTTTGTTGCTCGCTTTCGCCTTCTGCTTCGTCTAATGCAATTTGGATTAGAGAGCTGTTTATTGCCAAGATTATTATAAAAACGTTTAAATTGGTGGTAAGATGTTCATGCACGCCCAGAAAGCGACCGTTCAGCATATTCCAGTCTCAAGCGAAACAAGTGCGCGCTTTTCGGTTTCCGTCAGTGTATGTCTAGTTTCTCTTCGTTCGGAATAATTGTGTAATCGGGCCCGAGATACCTAATATTCTCTTTCCAGTCTATATCTGGATCTCTCAATTTGGATTTCACTGCACTTATCATCATATGAAATGCAGTCATATTTAGCGTGAGGGTACTTATTTCAAAAAATCTATAAGCTTTTTTTTGTTTACCAAGAAAATGAACAAGGTACTCATCTGAGATCCTTAAGTCGGCTATAAACCCTGAAAAGTCGACGAGAATTTCTTTACAATGAGGTCAGAATTTATTCATTCAAAAGTAACAGACAAAATTACCTTCGTGTTTATGTATGTGTATAATAAGATTGATGGCGCAGCAAAATGATAGTATTCTATAATGCTACGTCAAACTAGTATCGGGGGTGTCGACCCTGATATCGTGGTTAGAATGTTCACAGTAATTAAACTGACCAGTCACATGTTAAACAGCTGCGTTAAAAAATAAGAAGGTTTTAAACGTTTTTTGATTGCAAAATATTTTTAAATGCCAATAATACAGTTTTAAATAAATCATGCATTTTTTTAATAATCATGAATGGAATTTTTAATATATGAAGTTTTTGAAATAAAACTATTTATACGGATTTTATCGCGATTTGGTACTTTACAGCTTTCGTGGTCACGGGGCGGACTCACGAAAGCTGTAAAGTAATCGAATCGTCGGGAAGTTAAAAAATGTAAAAATTAAACCAAATCGCGATAAAATCCGTATAAATAGTTTTATTTCAATGTGTAACATTCGCGTAAATCTAAGAAAGCATTATGAAGTTTTTTTTTGTTTGCTCGAATGCTCTAATTTCAGGACCTTCTGTTACGTATTCAAAAATTATTTTGGCGTTGAATAGCTCATATAACGAGAAAGACAATGTAACGTTATAGTTAATAGGAGCGGTGCATTCATAAAAAAATGTAGCGATAATGGTTTCTACGCCAAGAAGTATCTGCACTCAGGCAAAGATGGGCCGGCCGCCGGCCGGTCCGCTAGTATAAAAAATAAATATTATTTGTTGACAAATCTTCGTGGTTTTTTCAATGCTTACTCTGTGATATGTTAAATGTGTTTTTTTTTTTATAAATGATAAACAAAGTAAAAAAATAAAAACCCCCCAACAGTCACATACATAGTCCTGACCCCACACTAAGATCGAGCCTTGTGTCGTGGGTATCAGGAACTACGAGAGTTTTCGGTCTCACAAACACCCAGACCCGAAACAAATACCTGTGGATCACACAAATATTTGTCTCGGTGCGGGGATCAAACTCGCGACCTCACGTTTCACAGCCGGCGTCTAACCAACTTCGCCACGGAGGCTGTCAGTATAGATACACATATAGAAACTTAAGAGACATACCAAGTAATATATGACACAGACACAAATATTAACATTTTAGGTTATCTTATATTTCCGCTTCATGGACCGACAAACATTTCTTTGTAGATAAGCCTATATAGCCATAAGGAGCCAAATATGTCTAAATATACTTTGCATGTTTTCAAAAACCAAAATCTAATTTGTCACCTTAGCCGTCGACTTTCAATTTCTTGTTACAATTACTGAAGTACTGGTAAGTAATAATGCCTTATCTTAAGTAGCAGATGTAACTCTATCATATTGTCAACGACAATCAGAGCACCTACAAACCTCTTATTGAATGCTTTCTAATGCTAAAAATCAACGAAGAAACTACTTAATAAATACATTAACATTAACAACAAAAGTTCTTAGAAAGGGACAAAACATTCTATAACTAAAATAGGTTTTAAAACTGCCTATTAACAAAGCCGTAAGACTTCATAGAAACACGAAGGGCTAGCGATGAAAAACGCTCGCAGTTCCCTTTATTAGCGTCACGGATGTGTCAGCGTATATCGTAATTACGTGTAATTCAGCGGCTAGTCGCGAGTTAACCATGTCGTGTCATGGTAGACGATTTGATGTCGTTGTGCGGTGAGGCGCAACTTGGTACTTCTCTGTGTTGTATTACTGTTGTAGCGTGCATTTTGTGAGGTTATGTTTAGGGTTCCGTACCATAAAAGGAAAAACGGAAGCGTAAGTTCACTTCATATCCCGTCTGCCACTTAAGACCGTTTGTCGCAGGCGTGTTTCATTTGAGATTGATTTGAAATTGAGAATAATGTCCCACATTCGTATTTGATGATAATAATCGAATGGGTATGTGGTCCGTCGCAGCCGTAAAATCAAGCTTTTAAGCCAATGTTATAAAAATTAATCTATAGGCTCCACTTAGATTTAACGCCCTCTGTTGTAAAGTCACTGAAACTTATATCTTCCTTGACATCACGCCAGCACTTTTGTTGGTCGATGCCTTGACATTTATAATTATACATGCTCTTATACAATATAAAATAAATAAACATACAAATTATACTTTAACAAACACTTATTACGTAGTATGTCCGAACATACATATTATAATTACCGGTGGTAGGTATGTCATATGTGAGAGGCCGTCTAGGTAGGTAACACCGCAATGCCTATTTCTCCCGCCAAACATTAGTGTAAATGCTCTGTTGTGTTCCGGTTTGAAGAACATTGTAGCCAGAGTAACTACTGGATATAATGAGACTTAACATCTTATGACTCAGGATGGCGAGTGCAGTGGAATGCAACTCATCGTGTTGTTTAGTTTTGTACTTTCCATGAGCGGTCGTATCGCTTACCATATTCAGGCGAATGGCATTCTCGTTCCGACATACATCGCATTTAAAAAAATATATAAAATTAACACGTCTCTGTTAATAGATACAGGTTTATGATAGAATTCGAATACATAGAAATATATCGAGATATTCCGTGGTATAACAAGGCTAGTGTCCGAGCGTTAACTAAATAAAACTTGAAGTTAAATAAATATCTCAGACACGAGAACGTTGCAATTTGTAAGTGTTTATACTATGAAGCTTAAGTATTGTTTAAATATTGTTTGATACTATTTTTTAAAAATACGTCACTCTCGTAGATTTAATATAACAAGTATATTTTTTTCAATAACATAATAAGAATGACATGAAAGTCACAACCCTATACTAAATACCTAATTAAGCGATTTTGACCCTTAAGCCCATGCGTAATCTCAGAAATAATTATCTTTCGGGACAATTAATGTTCAGTACAATATGCTAATAGGTGGGTAATTATAGTAGGTGGATAATTACAAGACATCCGTCCATTGCGCGTCGGTTGCCACACCATCGCACCTGCCTCGCATTCTGTTCACGCACAAACTAATACTGTAATGTACCCGAGATCCTTTCATTTTTCATTTCGAAGGCCGGTGGACGAGAAAGGTAAACTAATTAAGCCTTTGAAATTGCTAGGATATTGATATTTGGCTTGATAGCGACATAGCAATAGAGATCCATGCATGTGTGACGCTTTTCGGGTTCACTCTGTGCGTCTGTCTGAGCAGGCTTGCATAATTGTGTTAACTGGTTACTGGTTAGTAAACAAAACCCTGATTCAAGAGGTAATCGTCGATCGAGATCATTGACATTTTTATATGAATGAACATTATTGGGTGCTCTAGAATGCCACAGTTGAAGTGAGTGCGCTACACTCATCAAGTGCATTTTTTATAAGAGTATAAAAACAACTGCTGCGAAGTCAGAAGCATTTAAATTACAATAATAAAAATATAAAATGCAGTGATAATCAAGCAAATATTGTAAGGAAAGGAGTCGCTAGTCACCAGCCGCTTCTTGCTCCGTTGTAAAAAAATCTAGGAAAAATCTATATTTAGTAATTTCTTCCTTTGGTAGATGAATAATACGATGACATAACTGCCATCTGTAGATTGTGCACTATTAAGACAAACATATCTTAGGAAATTGGTAGAGATTAAAAAGAAGAGTTTAATTCCTGACAGAATCCTACAATCTGTAATACATTTGCCAGGATATATTTAGATGGCAAGCATATGATGTCGGTGTAATACTCTTAGTTGAAATCTAAGACGAGTTTAAAATGAAAGTAACTACATAATATAGTGAAACGAACTATAGACGTGTTTACGTCGACTATAATTTATTGGTTCCCAAAACACTGCTTACGAAGGCGAAATTAAAGGCCAAAATTACTACTCATGGGTTAAATTAGACATTTTGAGCATTCGTTTTTGGCCGATGTAGAAAGGTTACCGACGTAAACATAAGCATATACTAGGTAATATGCTAAGTCCATTTAGTTACGTAAAGAGTTTGTAACTAAACGTCCCTATTTAGTTACGTAAAACACCGTAATAGTATATCCTGCTTCGATTACAAGCTAGTTTCTACAAATACTTTAGATTAACTCACTCAATAAAACGCTTTGAATCATGACAACTACTAAAATTGAGGTTATGGAAGAAAAAAAAATATCTTTCCAGTACACGAATTTTGTAACAAAAGTATATGGACAAAAAAAAATCCAATTTAAATGTCATTTCTATTCTGAAGCAGCGGTGTTCGAAATAATGCGTGTGTCCATAAAATTACAGAATGTTTGCGTCTTGTTAAAAAAATCTGGCCTAGTGTGTCTAAAAGCAAGTATAATATATTTTTAGATCGGATCAAACTGGTATAGAAATGCTAATAGTTGATAGACATAGGGTATAGCTAGATAAAATTCTTTGAATATGAAGATTTTCACGAATAAAAAGCGAAAAGTAAATTAAAAATAAAATGTCACGTATACCTACTAATTATAGTACCCAGGTAACAAAGATAAAATTACTAATAAATCATTAAATGAATGTTTAATAAGACTTTTTATTTATCGTTAATAACATAGCTCATGCTTAAGAGAAATACCTATATTTTATTATAATTTACCAATTACCAATATTAATGAAATGAAACTAATTTCAAAGTGCATTTACTTTTTCCCATATATTATTAATTACAAAGGTGCAGCTTTAATCAAAGCACAAAATCTATTAATGCCAGTAACTAATACTAAACGTTGTGGAAAATCAAGGTGAACGGCTTGTCGCCGGCGCGGCGCTCGACAAGAGCCGAATGAAAATGGCGCCGCATTTGACACCCGACCGCGTAACGAAACGTACTTCCCGCCATTTTGAAAAAAAAAACATCGAGCACTGAAAGAAGGTTTCACTGCCCTTCGGAAATTTTCTATAAAAGAACAATAGTGTGATTTCTTTTTTGAATAAAATGACAATTTACAGTAAAATAGTTCAAATAATTTTAGTTAGTGTGTGATGAGTTTTGGAAAATATTTCGATTTTGAAGGTGAGTGGATTTTTTGGTAAATGACTGTAGAAATATATACATATATGAATTATTTGAGTAGTTTGGGCTAAATAAATGAATGAACAAAATTAAAATAATTTATTGATTACACGAAAAGAGTTGTGGAATGAATTATGAATAAAAAAATGGATATTATTTTAATAAGAAGTATCTTCATACCTACCCCTGTAGGTAATAAATTTCAGTATAAAAACAATCACTCCCTTTTATCAAGTAGGGTGATAACTTCTACCTATTTAAGTCTTTGTATTATATAAGTTACTCGGATTTGTATACAAATGAAACACTTGTAATACAGATTGTTATCCACCAATAAATCTCATAATTAAATATGTATACTAATCATGTTAACTGAATGGAATTGGGTATTTTACTATAAGAAAGAAAAAATCTAAAAACTATAAATGTATATAGTAGAGCATTAAGCAATAAGTATATGTTAATTTCAGTTTTTATTTCCAAGGAATAAATTTTATAATTCGTTTTGAAAATTTCAATTTTTTTTATCTGTCCTAAAAATATGTGAAACGGCTGCCGCCATGATGGATAACGATTCTACGTCATTCCGTAAGTAGAATACCCCCTCCGGTGTCCCAGAGCTCATACAAACACAGGTTGTTTACTGGCTGAGTGACGTATCATTTTAAAGGAACATGGCGCCTAGCGTTTTCACATATTTGCGCGCATAAATTTAAAATTTAAATTTTAAATGGTTTTTTATTGGACTTGCCGAGCGAATAAAAATTTGATATTTTTTTAAATAGTTTGTCTTAATCTTAGGAACAACTTAAAAGACTTTTTGAAAATGGGTAGAATACCCAATTGGCCCAAATAAAGCGGTTCAATGGATTTTTATAATTTATATTATTGAAAATATTGTATTTATGTTATGTCTTTCATTTAGAACCCACGATTGTGTTTCCTTACTACATAATAATATTGTTCTTCCGTGATCAACCTTCTATTTAATCATAAAATACTTACGCAATGTTTGTTTGAAATTAGCCCAAAAGGAAAATAGTAATTTTTTTTATGCACGTGCTTGCCTTGGCTCGTAATAAATTAAGAAATACACCCAACATTCACATACAGAGGTCCAGACTCCACACTGAGATGAAAGACCGAGTCTTGTGTCGTGGGTATCGGGAACTGCGAAAGACTTTTCTTACAAACACTCAGTAATAACTTTGGACTAAAATACCCCATCGAAGGTGAGGTGCAGCTTTGGAAAAGTGCTAATGGCTCTTATTTTTTTCTCTCTCCTATTTGACCTATGTCTTTATTTTGCTATGAATTAATCTCTAGAGTGTGTTGGTATATTATAGTAAATTATTTGGTCCTTGTTACGATAGAACCCTTGTCGTATTATCGTACACTATGATGTTCCCCCATCCTGCGTAAATGTAGTATAAACTACCACAATAGTGTAATATGGTTTAATATCCCTCCTAATTTGTATCGAATTCTTCAAAATTCACATCTAAAATTTTCTTGTTAAATTCACGGCATATAAACTTTTGCTCCTCAGAGTACTACTGTACCTACATGCCTACTATTTCTTCTTGAACACCATGTTTTTATCTAAGATTAACGCAATTACAGTAATGAATAGTTAACTGTGCAACTTTGCCGAGAACAATACACAGCTCGGCAATTAAATAAATAAGTGACGTTTAAAAAACAACGTAACTTCTTAGTACTTGCAAATGGCAGTTGATACTCGGACGTGTAAAGTAAAAATAAGTGCGAATTTATTTTTCCATTAATATGATAGCTTTTTTGTTATAAATTTTTTTCGCAATACCTATTTTTTATTAACGCGAATGTCTATGCTTCATCCGAGACGATGGTAATTTATTAAATAAATATATTTCCCAATTGACAATTCAAAAGACACACTCATAGGTCATGATCCAGACCACACACTAAGAAGCAGGTTTTAGGTCCTGCGCATCAAAAACTAAGAGAGATTGTTTGGTCTCACAAAGTCCAGACGCGAAATAAATATGTATTTTTGTCCCTCAGCATTTGCGTCAGTGAGGGCCTTCGTATACATAACACATTTATTAGTTTTAACGCGAATACTTTACACAGAAGTTCACATACCTAGATTCAAGTGCAGTATTTTAACTTCTCCTTAAGAACAACCAGTATACGGATGTACATCTTTGTTTTATAAATTATAGATCCCTTTTAACATATTGTGACGTGCTAACCAATGATATGATAAAAACATAATAATGGCTTTGGCCTCTGCTGTACATTTCAATAACACAGGAACATACGTATTAATTTAAGAAAAAAATACACACGTAACAATGACGGAACAAATAAGATTCTTAGAATAGTTCCCGCCAAAAAAAGCAAGGTTATGTTCATGTTCAACCTTTACAAAGTTCACATAGAATAAAAACTTAATTTAGAGTTATTGAAGTGTTAAATTTGGCACTAGTTTTATTTAGTAGGGGAGACCGGGGACGAATGTAACGCGGGATGGAAGTAACAAATGAATTTGTTAAAAAATATGTTATCTTCAGAGATATTCTGTATGACGAACATAAGTCATTTCTAATTCTCTTTACCTAAGGTTTTGGTTGTTGCGAGTCATACATAAACTCACGCCTTTTTCCCAGTAGGGGTAGGCAGAGCCGCCACCAGGACACCCACATTTCGTCTTGTATGTGATGTGATAGGGGGCGAGGCTATCGCCATATCGGGCATAAATTCCGGTCTCCGGATAATGAATAGAAAAACCCATATCACTTTGCCCGACCCGGGACTCGAACCCGAGACCTCAGCTTTGTAGTCGTACCGTAGTACAACTACGCCACCGAGGCAGTCTTAACTATATATTTAGACGTAGATTAAGATATTACCTTCTATGCGACCAGGCATAAACATATTTAACAAAGTGTTCATGTCTAATGACTCACTAGATATAAAGAAAGAGGTGATTTCCGTATTAATATTCTTTTTGACGATGCCTCTAGATAAAACTATAAATACATTGTTGGTAAATAATAATTATATTATTAAGGAATTTATATTAAAAGAGATAACGAGCAGGAGTTGTTCCCTGACCTCCTCTAGTACTTATTCATTCCGTTATAAGAGAGCAGCGACGCGTGTACTATCTAAGTGTATTGAAAATTGTGTATTGAAAACCATCATGTATTACTATTTCTATGCTAACCATCAGTGAATCAGTTAGCCATAATAAATTACAATAACTTTTTACTTAGTTTAATAAAATAATAAAACGATATTTCTGGTATATTGAGTATACATTAGGCATATCATAAAACATGAATATAAGAAAATTCGCACTGGCACGGTTATAAATGTAGTTTTTTACCCGATTCCGAGGCTGTTTCTAATTATGATAATTAAGCAATTTTTTATACGTATACGTATATATATTACTAGATTTATTACTCGTATCACAAGTTTTGGGTAATGGTTTGAAATGTTAATTCAGAATGATGTTTCAATTTACCACCGATGTATTTTTTAAAGATTGTTATTTTGCTAAAGAATTTGTCTCTTTCTCATAAATGATTAAGTGCCAAACTCCTTTTAATACACCATAATTGTTCGTTAAAAAAAGTAAAATGAAAAAATAAATTGATACAGCGTATATTTTATCGTGTTTCTAGTCAACCTTATTATTCCTATGGTAGAGGTGCAATGGAGTTTATTAAACAAGTCAATAATTTTGCGGTCATTTGTTTCTGAACATATATAAATATACCTAAGAATAACATATATTTTCCTGACTCCACAATAAGTTTGTCTCGTCTCGTGGAAATCGAAAACTACGAGAAACTTTTCGACGTCACAATACCCAGTCCCGAAACAAATATTCTTGGACTGCACAAACCTTTGTCCCAATGCGATGATCGAATTTGCAGTCTCTCGTTTTACAGCCGTCTCTCAGGTAACTGCGCTACAAAGGCTTTCTGTATAAATATCAAATACGCATATACCTGGTCCGAAAATACTCGTAAAATCAATAAATAGCTTATTTTGGTTAACAGCCTCCGTGGCGAAGTTGGTTAGACGCCGGCTGTGAAACAAGAGGCCGTGGGTTCGATCCCTGCACCGAAACAAATATTTGTGTGATCCACAGGTATTTGTTTCGGGTTTGGGTGTTTGTGAGACTGAAAAAGTCTCTCGTAGTTCCTGCGACACAAGACTCGAGTGACTGTGGGGTCAGGACTATGTATGTGACTGTTGGGTGTATTTATTATTTATTAATTACTTATAATGTCAATTGTAAATACATTAAAACATTATTATACCTCGTCATTGAGTAGAAAACTGCCCTGTTTCCGCGTTTCGCCACCTGTTTCATGGACAAACCCGTTCACCCACTTGTCTAATAGGGCAACAATAAGGAAGTGGGGGTTTTGTAATAGCTCCTGATTCTGTTACTGTATAGAAGCTTAGTAGAGAATATAATAGAATATGTAGTTATAGATAGTGATCCTAAACAGTCTGATGATTAAGAAGTATTGCTCGTAATTTACCTTGCGTCTATAGCAAGACACAATATTTTATGAGAAAATTACAAAGCGTACTCGTAGTGCGTGAATTGTGATACATTTATAATAGTTCTGGTGTGTTTTCCACTCAAAAGCGTTCCCATCACACGCATTAGACAATGGGAGTAGGTATAAAATAAAATATAAAATAATGTAAAATAAAATGATAATCAGAACAAAATAATTTAATGTTAAAAATAAACATTATTCAAAATAATAATCATGTTTATACAAAACAGCAGTACTAATTAACTTGAAATAAATAGTATGTGACTCGATAATTATACACATATTATCTTGTATTATGAGTTTAAAAATCTACAACCTTGCATAACGTATAACATACAGTCTTATAACACATCATTGTTTCTGATACAATCTGTACCTTCCCATTTCTTACCGCTCGAAATATGCTTCGAAAACTGTTAAATAAATAATAAATCGGTAAAATATAAATTGTGTCCGAGCTTCGCAGTTTTGGGGTCTAAGACTGCGGTTAACCAAGATTAGGTGTGTTTGGTATGTGGAGTCCACACTTAATGGTAAGTATTTAAGCGGTTTCTGTATAGGAAAACATGTTAGATCAACATCGTTAAGGAAAATATTACATTTACAGGCTGCACAAATAGATCTGTAATTTACATATTTTAATTGCAAACAGTCACGCTACATAAATATTGGAATTACACAGCAACTACCACTTCATTGTATAAAAATCAAATTAAGTTGTAGTTGTGTGTGAATGTCCAAAATTGAATTTTTGAACTCGTCCATTCAATGGATTAATTATTTTATTTTTAGTCATTAGCAAAACTTCTTATGAGGTGTCCGTTATCAGCTTATTACTGTGAGAATCTTTGATAATAATAAAATGAAGTTCAATATTACACGTGAAGAATTTATAATAAGAAAACATTTGTAATTATAGTTATATCGCCTTAAACATAAAGGATTTAAACTGCATATCACCCATAATTTATATGCCATTTCTGAGCATATTTTTTACACCCATGCAAAGTATTATTTAAGTATTACTTACAGACGAATCGTAGTTTTAAAGCCACAAAACAAAGCCTTATTTTAAGATATGTGTTCACGAAGTCAGACGCGTTCATAGTAAATTACTTTAAAACCACCGTATAATAAATACTGTGCGTGACGTTCCAGTAAATTTACTAGCATGCCTCGTAATTGGCTACTTATCACATCTTAAACCGTAGTTTATGACCTAAGCGATTTAGACACACAAGCGGTAGCGGCAATATTGGCAATTTGAAAGGGCCTTTGTTGGCGAAGAAATCGGATCGCAAAAGCTAGTTACCTTTTTAAATTAACTTTTTAATTTAATAATTGAAAATAAAGGGTAGTTTAATTGTAACAGTCACTGAGCGGATAAGTAATACCTCGGTCCGCCCCGTGACCACGAAACCTGAAAAACAATCGAAACGTCGGGAAGTTAAAAAATGTAAAAATTAAACTAAATCGCGATAAAATCCTTTAAAAATAGTTATATCTAGCTTAAAAATGGGCTACAGGCTAGATTTTAAATATTTGAACACCTTTTTATTCATAATTCTGGTGAAGTGAATACTGAATAGTACAGTGAAGTAAAAAATATTGGGTTAACTAATAACTTTAATGGTATGTTGTTAATGCTAGTAGGGGTGACAAAACTGGTATTATTATTACAATTATAATCGCGTCACCGCGTAGGGAGATTGATAAAATGATAGAGGGGTCACCGCTACGTTTCAATGACACATAGATGTGACCTCTAAATTAGTTTTAAATAGTAATTTTACAAAAAACGCTGTGAAATCCCCATTGTAAATTTTAATCGTTGAATAAAAAAACATTTACGAAACTAAACAGCAAAAAATAGCGACATACAAAGGTACAAAAACAAATTAGATTACATGTGTAAATAAATAAATAAATAAATAGATAAATAATAAATACACCCTACAGTTACATACATAGTCCTGACCCCACACTAAGATCGAGTCTTGTGTCGTGGGTATCAGAAGCTACGAGAGACTTTTCGGTCTCATAAACACCTGTAAAATCACACAAATATTTGTTTCGGTGCGGGGATCGAACCCGCGAGCTCTCGTTTCACAGGCGGCGTCTAACCAACTGCGCCACAGAGGCTGTCAAAATTATACACTTAACGCCATTGGATTTATTTTTAAACAAATATTTATTTAAGTTTAAATGTAGTTCCTCGCACCCACCTCACATGTATCACTTTTAAAACCTATAACTTAAATAACTCATTCCCTTCGCTACATTCTATCTATATAACATGTACGTTCTATGTAATTATTGGTATTCGAGGTAATATGTTTTTATTGTGTTAGAAGTTGGAGTTTCGAATCCCCGATAAAAACTCACAGGAAATAGCTCAGTGTCCGAACCAATTACATTTTACAGATTATAATACACACGGGAATTACCTGACCTCAAGATTGAAGCATAACCTCATGGCTTTTAAAACACTATAAATATTACAGATTTTTGCGAGAAATGAAAGAAAATGACTGCCTCGGTGGCGTAGTTGTATTACGGTACGGCTACAAAGCTGAGGTCTCGGGTTCGAGTCCCGGGTCGGGCAAAGTGGTATTATCAGCCCGGAGTCAGGAATTTGTGCCCGATATGGCGATGGGCTCGCCCCCTATCACATCATGGGACGGAACATACAAGGCCAAATGTGGGTGTCTTGGTGGCACCTCTGCCTACCCCTTCGGGGATGACGGCGTGAGTTTATGTATGTATGAAAGAAAATAGCCATTCACCGGTTAAATCTATATCAAAAATTCCCAAGAGATCACTATAATTGAATTATATTAATAAAATTCTTTTCAATACCATTTAACAAACAAAGAAAATCGTGAAGTTCCACCTATAGACAAATCAGTTATGAACAAGACTATACAGATTACAGTTGCAATTAAATTGCAGATACTGTTGTTAAACAGTTATCGGACCACATACACCCCACTGCAGGGCACCAGCCTCTACAATCGAGAGTACGATTAGGAGGGGTTAGGCCATATAGTCCACCACGCTGGCCTGATGAAGGTTTATAGATGTACTCTACGGCAAAAAATAGAAAAAATGATCTACATTTAGTCCATTAATGGTATAACAGTGACCTTATTAGAAACCAGCCGCTCGACTCTCACTTTACAAGGCTGGAAAGTTCACCGACACTAAGGGGCGGAAATTGAATTTAAGTAGTGCGGAACCTACGCGCAACGCCTCAGCAAATATTGGCGGGCAAATATAGTATTTGAACTAGTAAATGTTTTGATTATCGCTCACGAAGAATACATCATGCAACCTGCATAGTTGGGAATTCTTTAGAAGTATTTATTATTTTATTGTTATTTTATTTATTTTGTTTGGGAAACATACAATCAATAAGTAGTTATGGCTAAGTTTTAATTACAGATACATAAATCAGAAAAGTTTCCACTACAAAAATAAATTATGATTTTCTAATATTACACAGTAGCTCCGAAATTTTTTATTGTTGACAAAAAATATAATTTATTTAAACATTTTTAGAGATAGGAAAAAATAAAGTTATTAAAAAACTAAATTAAAGTATTTATAAAGTAGCAATCTTTACAATGCCAGCGTTATGGATTAGGACTTGAACGCCTGTTAACTGTACAAGAGGCCAATGTTCATGCAATATGACGTATACGAACCAATGTTATTAAATGTACTTGAAAATACAGGAGGATTTGTAGTCGTCTCACTTAACTACAGATGGCCCACTGTTGGTAAAGTCATTTACTATTTTTTTTTTAAATTAATGGCAAGTGATACTTATAGCGAGCAATGGGTTATATTAATTAGTCACTTTGTCAGGTCATAATTTAAAAATAAAAGTTCAACGTCTGCGAAAATGGCAAAAAATCACTGAGTGATAATAAACTTGAAAATTACATAGGAGTTTCCAGTATCCACCGGTGGGATATGTACCTAATAATGCTGGAAGAAACACCAGTTAGCGATAGACGATCAACAAAAACACCGTTATCCGTTTCTTGACGTTTACATATTGGACCGACAGTATACGCTCCGCTATGAAGACACAGTAATGGTCTTCATACATACATACATAAACTCACGCCTTTTTCCCACAAGGGGTAGGCAGAGGTACAACCAGGCCACCTACGTTTCGCCTCGTATTTTTCGTCCCACAATGTGATAGGGGGCGACTCTATTGTTATATCGGGCACAAATACTCCGGGCTGATAATGAATATAAAAATCCAATACCACTTTGCCCGACCCGGAACTCGAACCCGAGACCTCGGCTTAGCAATCATACCGTATTACAACCGGGGCTCGGTCGATGGTCTTCAGGTAATCCCAAACAAGATATCAATAATAAATAAATAAGTAAATACACCCAACAGTCACATAGTCCTGACCCCACATTAAAATCAATTAAGTCTTGCGTCGTGGGTATCGGAAACCACGAGAGACTTTTCTCTCTCACAAACACCCAGACCCGAGACAAATATTTGTGGGCCTCACAAACATTCGTCTCGGTGCGGGGATCGAACCCGCGCTCTCTCGTTTCACAGCCGGCGTCTAACCAACTGCGCTACGGAAGCTGTCTCTATTAAACACAGTAATGGTTTTCATGTAACCCCAAACATGATATCAATAATGTTACAACGAATGCTGTAATCAGTAGGGTCTCTCACCTTTAACGCAAACTCGTTGCTTATTTCCTTGTTACAAATTAACGTGTATTTAAGATTTTGTCTTAGTATTTTCTAAGAAAACGAGACTAAAATGTGCATAAATATAGAATGAAATTACACTTCTTTAATAGCAATATTACACTTACAATATAGAGATAGTCAATCACCACGCACTTTAACGGTGAAGGAAAACATCGTGAGGAAACCTGCATACCGTAGCGATTTTAAAGAATTTCTACGGTATGTAAGTCCGCCAACCCGCACTAGGCCAGCGTGGTGGACTATATGACCTAACCACTCTCAATCGATTCTCTCGATTGTAGAGTAGACCCGTGCCCTGCAGTGGGACGTATATGGGCTGATATAGATAGATTAGATAGAATGAAATGTCACTGACATAATGGCGAATATTTCAAATCTAAATATCGTTAATACTGTTCTTGTAATAAGTCGTCCATTCAGGTATTTTACAATTACAATATCAAAACGTTATGAATGCAATAAACCAGTTTTTAAGACGAGCAAAATTATAATATAATCATTTTTTTGCGGCCAAAGAGCAACGGCCTGCCAAAATGAACTGTTAAATAATAATTGGCATCACAATCCGTTCTTCTTTAATTAATTTATAAGTTCTCATAAGTTTATTGACTTTTGCAGTGTAAAAGGAGATGCACGTGAGATACTAAGACTTTTTTTAAAACGTGAAATCATGATGGGTATTTAGATCCTTATGATTTTAAATAACTGAGACGACATCCATACCCTTATCTCTTCTACGAGTTACCACAATTTATCATGTGGCATTCTTGAATATTGCAAAAGTTTACGAACAAACCTAACGTATCACAAAATCAATCAATCCAAGGGTTTTGTCATTAGCCCTTGAATTATTTGTCAGTGACTATCCAAATCGCATGTCAACAAAGAACATTAAAGGGTACCTTAGAACCATTCAGTAGAAAAGTGCGTGTTGCCAACGTAACAACGTGGTAACAATGTAATGGTGTAACCGATGCAGGCTTGCCAACATTCAAATAAAAGTATTCTTTATTTAAATAGTCTATTAAAGCTTTACAATTGTCTGCCAACTATTTGTAATATTTTATAACTTTGAATATAAAAGGCACAAGAATCTTTTTTTCATCATCCTCATCATCATCATCAGCCCGTTGCAGTCCACTGCTTGACATAGGCCTCTCCCAAGGTACGCTTCAGAGCCCGATCTGTTTGCTTTATGCATTCAGTCGCTGCCGGTCCTCTTATGTAAGTCGTAATCTATTCATCACGCAATAAAAATGGTACAATATTGTCCCACAAATATAAATGCGAAAATGTTGTTGACGATGTATGTTTATTCTTCATTTACGCATAAGCTACTGGATAGATTTTGATGCAAGTTTACAGTATAAAAGATTTATATACTCGGAATAACATATTATACCTGCTACGGAGCTATACCTGTTGAACCCGGGTCAGTCCATTGGTTAATTCATTATCATTATTAAGATATTTTGATCAACACGTACAAAGTAATTACTTCCCTGTGCTCTGACCCCAGGTCTATGGGGTCAAAGCATTTATTACATATTGTATTATATAATGACTACCAGACATAAACATACAATA
This sequence comes from Deilephila elpenor, assembly GCA_949752805.1. Taxonomy (NCBI): domain Eukaryota; kingdom Metazoa; phylum Arthropoda; class Insecta; order Lepidoptera; family Sphingidae; genus Deilephila; species Deilephila elpenor. The sequence continues at coordinate 14,437,029 of OX457096.1, read as the reverse complement.
AAGTAACCTATCGGCCACTTTAAAATAATGATAAATGTCACTTGTACCTCGTCTTATGTAATTCTTGACCTTCGTGGTCGACTGCGTTTGATAGCTGTACTCTGCTTAAAACTGGTTATTGTTTAACAGTATATTGACTTTGGCTTTTGAATGTTTGTTGGAAAAATCGGCTCAATCTACGAGTAGTTGCGGTGCAACTGTAACATTAAAGTTTAAATCTTCAGAGACCTAAGTCACACGTTAATACTACATATTTTTTGAAATAAATATTTGTAATGTGTCGCCTCTAAACTCTTATTTTCAAAATAGTAATTTTATAACACGTTGAATTATACTTTAAAATTAACGCTGAAATACATACTCGTATTAAAGTGTATAAGCAGTGAATCAACTTTTCGACGAAAGATTTTGTAGCTTTTTACTAAGTTAAGTAGGATAACTTATATTGCAGTAAACTCATTACAACATGCAAGTTCATGTAACCGCCACACAGTTAAAAGGCTAAACAATAAATAAATTTAAAATATACTACTGATATTTGACCTTGTTCACATACCATTACATATGTTCATTAACCCTAATTCCTCATTAATATACGTTCATATGGCCTTTATGAATAATATTAAAAACCTACCTGGATGAAGGGCCGTTGCGCAAAGCGTTATCTATTTAATATTCTATTTATCTATGAATTATATTCTATAAATATTTCGAGGTTACATTAAATAGAATTTGGTCGGTGCAATAGTGGCGCTATGTGAGTGTGAATTGTAAATAACACCCAACAGTCACATACACAGTCCACATTCAGATTTATTATCTTAACGGCCGCCCTTAGAGACGTTTAATGACAAATAAATTGTTCTTAAGTATAGATTATCTTCGTAAAATCTACACTAAATAAAGATTTAATTGTCATTAAATGTCCCTGAGTACGACGGTAAATCTTGTATCGTGGGTATAAGAGATACAAGAGACTTTTCGGTCTCACAAACACCCAGAGTAGACACAAATATTTGTGGGCCCCACATTTCACAGCCGGCGACTATCCAACGGCGCCACGGAGGCTGTCAAACTGACTCAACTGGGACGTTTGTTTTCTAGAAGATTGCTTCTGGTGCATAAGGGCGTTAGGATAGTAATAGGACGGACCACTTAGTCTCAATGGACTGCCATGGGCTTCTGGATCATTGGATCATTGTTTTGTAAGGCAAGAGATGTTCATCTTTCTCCGTTTGGTACTCTATCTAGACTGCGTTGCCCTTACCATCAGGCGTATGTGAGTCGCTTAGTACTTTAATAAAAGAAAATTGATGTACACAAAGACTGTCTACAAAGACAGTGTGCCACTACTCAAAGTGACCTTGAGAGGGGCCACCAAAATACATTTTATCTTAAAATCACGTGCGTTTTACAACACCCGCTATCAGAAAATCGGCACGTTAAAAAGCATTTTATAAACTGGCTTACTTAACAGTCTAAAAGTTGTCCAAAAATTATAACACAGGTCAGTTTCGTGATTTTAAGAAAATTACGACACTTGATGTGGTTTATATGTGTTTTATCTTGAGGACATCATCTTACGTGTTAAATATAACCGTGTGCAAACCAACAGAATAGTTGAAATGTTTTGTTATCAAAAGTAGCCTATGCGTTTATCCAGGGTGTCAGCTACCTCTATACCAAATTTCATTAAAATCCATTTAGGAGTTTTTGCGTGAAAGAGTAACAAAGATCCACACATACAAACTTTCGCGATTATAATATTAGTAAAGGTGTAGCGTTCTTAAACACGTTTCGGAAAATCCGGATGGCATCATCGCTGTCGTGACTATAGTCACGCCGCATCTCCGTAATAAACTATCGTGGACTTAGTACTGTCTGTAAAAATATTCCATTACGTGCAAACTTTTTTGTCGAGGTGACTTACCTCTAAAAAGCAGGCACCTCTTCTGATCATCAAAAATTATCAATTAATATTATCTTCAATTTTTTTAATCCTTCTAATTCGCCTTGATAGAACCGTTGATCGTCAAAATAATTATCGCTTGCAACAGAACATTTCCTTAATTTTCTAAGTTTTGTTTTTTTTTACATTCTTGTATACATATATGAAAAAAAAAGAATAGGTATACATGTAAAAATATAAAAATAAATTATATAACCCTTCGGTGGCGAGGATCAAGATCCAAGCCACCGGTGGTTAGGGATCCAAAGTGAGGAACCTCCTGACTATGCGAGCGATAATTTCAAATCTGGTTTCGTATAAATTGATTTTGAATTAATTAATTAGAATTGATAATTTTTGTATTGCACCACCGTCTAATTTGTTAATTATGTTATGTTTATTTTTATTGTCATTGTACGGAAATATGAATTAATAATTATCATATTTTATTGAACATAAACTGAATATTATTATATTATATTATGATAGGTAATTAGCGAGTAGAATAAGCGAATGAATATTCGAGCTGTGTATTTACAAGTTATGGGGAGCATGACAATGATATTGAAAGACGAGTGAATGCAGGAAATCAAGTGAATGGTGCGCTACACTCCTTTATGGGGAGTCCGAAAGTCTCTAAAGAGGCGCGACCATGGAGGAGTGTTAATGCTAACTCTTATGTATGGTAGTAGAAGTTGAATATGGCAGAAATATAAAAGTAAAATAAGGGCAGTAAACATGAGGTCATTAAGGAGAATGTGTGGAGTGAGTGTAATATGTCAGGATCAAGCATAGTGGCGGCCCATAGTCTCTGCCTACCCGTATGGGATACAGGCGTGACGATTATGTATGCATGTATGAAACAATGTTGCATTTTGCACTTCGCGGTATTTTACATGAAAATAGTAATTTACGATTCTGTGAAAATAAACATACATACATAAACTCACGCCTTTATCCCAGGACACCCACACTTCGCCTTGCATTTTCCGTCCTACGATGTGATAGGGGGCGAGCCTATCGCCATATTCGGTACAAATTCCTGACTCCGGGCTGATAATGAATAGAAAAATCCAATATCACTTTGCCCGACCCCGGATTCGAACCCGAGACCTCAGCTTTGTAACCGTACCGTAATACAACTACGCCACCGAGGCAGTGAAAATATAAGTATAAATTAATTAGTTAAACAGGTGAGAATTTAAATGTAATGAGAGCTACATAATTAATAAGTAAACGCGTTGATGTCTTTTACATGAAAACAAAATGTTAGTTATTAACATTGCTAAATTATATTGTAATATTTAACAGGCAAATAATTCCCTCTACTTGCTATCTTTTTAATTGCCAAAAAAATTTAATGTAGCAAAGGCTTCACCTGAGGCTTAGAAAAAAACAGCTTTTCTTCTAGTACATTTAAGATCAGAATAATTAATATACCACCAAACATAATTGGCTTATAGCTGTATTTTATGGAACAAATAAATACTCGCTCGCGGGCGCCCCAATATGTTTGTGCAATACTTTATATTAACAATTTGTAATACATCACCCTTTTTATGATCGACAGCAAATAAAACTTACATAATTTGAAATTATTAACTTTTTTATGGCATCAGTTTAATCAACGAGCGAGCGTTGAAGGCCTCATCTATTTTAGTGTTACCGTGTTACCATCTGTTACCGAGGCGCAAAACCCATAGCAATGTTATTTATTTCATTTATATATTTTTTCTTTTATTAACAAACATTTTGCAATAAGTACAGCCTAAAAACACAAACATTTCATGCACATAATATTTTGCAACTTGTTTGCGTTTACGCAAAAATACTACGGCAATAAAACTAACATAAAATACTTAAAACGGTTAAATTAAACCTTTGTGGACGAATTTAACCGAGTGTCGAAACGTTACACATTACATCGCGCTCACCAACTTGTACGCTCTTAAAAGTTGAAGGAATTTTCCTATGCGATAGATCCATTACTAATTTTATTCAAAGATCGTTATTTTTTTTCTTTTAAGTCACAACGTAGGTGCTTGGTGACCTGTTGGTAACGGACCAGACGTGGCTGCCAACACGTTCACGGTGGTCGCGGGTTCAAATTCCAGGAGACACCTCCAACTTTTCGGAGTCATGCGTGTATTGATCGTAAATCACCACGCACGATAACCGTGAAGGGAAACATCGTGAGGAAACCTGAAAATTGTAGTTGCATTGTGTCTGTAGTTACTAAAACTACCACCTGGCTTCGTTTTCGGTCGCAATTTGGATATACCTGGTAAAATTATATTTACAAGACTTAGCAGGCCTCAACAACACTATTATTTAAATTAGCATAGAGCATCCGTTAGTTAACTAAATGTTTATAGCACGCAATTGCGCAAATAATTTAATTAAATTTTCAGAATTAGCGCACTCGCAAATTAGTAATGAATTTAGCAATAGGCGCGGTTTAGGCAGCAAGGTTTTATGATTAGGTACAAGGTAAAGATTACATCGCAATGTTAACTGCCTGTCATACGGAAATGTTTTCGAAATTAATAAATCATTCATTAACCACGGGATGTCCGCTTTTGAATTTATGCCTACTGCACAGAAAGCTAATTAATCTTTGAAACATTTTCACATCAAAGTGAAGCCGCCCGCATGACGCATCCAGCACATTTTAATAGATTTTCTGTCCATGTCGTGTGGACCTTCGACGCTGAGCTTGCCGTCTGCCGGTATACAGCTTTTACTCGTGAACTTTTTGGCTCCAATAAATCATTACTCTATCTAATTATTTTAACAAGTTACAGGTCGTGTGCTTAATGGGATTTTCCATCATCAAAGTGTCACAAGCCTCTACATAAATTACTTTAATTGTAACTATAAAACTCATGAAATTCCACATCATTTCTTATAATATGACGTGGAAGTTATATATTTTTTGTCTTTTGGACAATATTTTGAGAAATGTTAATCATTTGTGTCTTACCGACAAAACATACCAACTTAGGATGTGCATTTAAAGTTTTTTTAAAGAAGAATAATTTCCATAAAAATGACATCTTAATTACGGCATAAAGGATCTGCTATGAGCAAAATTTCCAAAAGAAAGCTTTCTCAGGCTTGGTGCAGGTATCTAAGATTGCATACATAACTTCACGCCTTTATCCCCGAACGGTTAGGCAGAGGCGCCACCAGGACACCCACATTTCGCCTTGTATGTTCCGTCCCACGATATGATAGGGGGCGAGCCTATCGCCATATCGGGCACAAATTCCTGACTCCGGGCTGATAATGAATAGAAAAAAAAATTAAATAAAATTTTATTTTAAATTAAAAAATTTATTTAAAATTGTAAGATTGCAATGTTTCCTATAATAGTCCTTCAATTCATCAATAAAACAATTAATTTGCGAAATCATTGACAAAATACACCATTCACGTTTTGGTTTATAACACATTGTTCCACAAGTCATGTATTACCAAAATCTGGCTCCATGTTATATCAAGGTCTTTAATGTACATTCACACTACAAGTGTTTAGTGAAATGTCTCTTGGTTGAAATCCTAGGGCCTATAATTACAGCCCAAGATAAGGAGAGGTCGACGTGAATAGGACCCCTGCATCTCACATGTTTCGGACGATTTTAGAATATATCAATACTTTAGATTCTTCTTCTGACACTTAAAACGTAACACGTTTAACATTCCGTTATTAAATAAGTTGGACACCCTCCCGCCCTCACACCCGCCACTGCAACTCCTGTAAGCCAGGATCAACAGTGGCACGCATTTTAATGACACTGAGCATTGAAGCTCAGCGCGTCTCCGGGAATGTCTAACTTGTCTTTAACCCGCAACGAAATCGATCAAAAAGTTAAATTAATAGGAGGAGTTGGAAATAAATTATTGTCCACTTCCCCCCGTTGTTATAAAGCAGGTGACAAAACAATGAACTAAAGAGGTAAATAAACTCGCATAAATACTTTTCCAGCCAGAGAAGCCAGCTGTAAAGCACCACGGATAATTAATAAGTTATTTTAAACTAATTTCTAGTGGCAGGATTCGCATGAGTACATCAAAACGTAGCGGATTCTTGTACCTGTACGGCCGGCATCGAAAGCCGCATTATATGTTGTAGAATAGTCTCATGGGAGTTTTCAATCAATCTGGACTTGCAGAGCCATTTATTAGTGCAAAGAAATTCCTACACAAATAGCGACCCATTTCAGTGTATCTCGTGTCGGGATTTATTTCAAGCCAAATAAATCGTATCGACAGACTACGGCCATCCGCGAATATTATTGCCATCTAATACAATGTTGCCTTTTTTATTGCGATGAATGTAGAGACGAGCAAGCCGTTGCTTAAAGGTAAGCGATATGACCGCTCATCGACAGTAGCAAAACCAAACAACACCATGTATTACATTCCACTGCGCTCACCATCCTCAGACAAAATATGTTACTCCAGTAGTTACTCCAGTTGTCCAGTACTTACTCTGGCTACAATGTCCTTTAAAGCGGAACACAACAGTGCATTGACACTGCTGTTTGGCGAGAGAAATAGACATTGCGGTGGTACATACCCAGGCGGCCTCCCACATACGATAGACCTACCAGTAAGAAAACCAGTTAAACCAGTTTTAAAACTGTGCAAAAAATCTATGTGTATTAACAAGTAACAAGTTTCAATGAACAATGAATAAATCAATATTGATACACTGTAGTTTGAACTATCAACATATACGAGTAGTAATAATTACTAATGTAACGCGCTCATACACAATGTAAGGGAATTTTCCTGACCATTGTCTATTGTCACCACGAATGGTAATAGGATATTTCATTTCTCACGCCATTTTCACTTACTGCAATAGTAATTGAGTTAGTGCAATGCTGACATTCCCAAGTACAGATTTGTTCATTTTTTATAAGGGAACAATATGCCACGGTGCAATCGCAAGTGCAGTGCTATCGAGATGCACCGACGATTATATACTATATACTCAGCCTGTCGCCGTCCACTGCTGGACGTAGGCCTCTCCAAGTAAGCGTCAACCATCCCGGTCTTGAGCAGCCGTCATCCATCCGCTACTTACCGCTCTTTTCAAGTCGTCAAATCATTCCGATTAACAAGACATAATTATCATTCGGCATTCGATATTTATAGCAGCACGCTGAAATCGGATGCGCACGGTAGTCTCTTTGCGACATTGGGAAATTGTAATTGATAATAATGAATACAGAATGCCTATTTTAACAAAAGAATAATGATAATTTAAGAGAGCAAAAGAAATTCAAGTATTTCTTTTTTTCGTACACCTCATGGTTCCCCCAAATTGTCGTTCTATATTATCCATCCTATGGTCGGTTGCCTGGAAGAGATCCCCTCGGGCGATAAGGCCGCCATTATATTTTTTTTACATATTTTCATTTTTTTTTCACTTTGTTTTTTGTTCACTGGTGTACATACATACATAAACTCACGCCTTTATCCCAGAAGGGGTAGGCAGAGGCGCCACCACCCACATTTCGCCTTGTATGCTCCGTCCCATGATGTGATAGAGGGCGAGCCTATCGCCATATCGAGCACAAATTCCTGACTCCGGGCTGATAATGAATAGAAAAACCCAATATGGTGTAATAACCCACTGGTGTACAATAAGATTTAAATAAATAAATAACTAAAAAGCAGTACGACCTCTCATTAAATGTTTGTGTAAGCGTAAATCAACAAATATTTATACCTAGGACCAAAGGCCTATGTATTCGAAGCCACATAGCCCGGAGCCCCTGAAACATCATAGAAGATGCGCATAATTTAGGTTTTGGATCTAGACAATTCTTATACATAGGGGTGAAACGAATCACTGTATGTGTTTTCCTGTAAAACTCTATTATTAAATTATGAACGTGCAAACGTAATTTCATGGAATCTATTATCAGTTACACTAAGATATTAATTTAATTTTCTGTCAAGAATTTTTCAAGGAAGCCGGAAGTAAAAAAGTAAAATAATAATATCGGTAACCTCTGTGCATAATATCGGTATCTAGCAGTCGGCACTGCGCTGTGCCATTACATGCAGTGAAGTCATTTTCGTGCCAGTATAAAAAAGATGCTAGAGGTTACTGTATGTTATTTACCTAAACAAAAAACACAATGGCGGTAATGATTGCCGGGAAATCCAACACTGATTAATATAAATTACGCTTTTTATCGCTCAACTAGTGTAGACGTTAGACAACATTGAACAGAATGTTACATACATATAGGTTTCTTTTTCTTTTGGTAGCTTGAACATGATGTATCATTAAACTATTGTAAGGCCTTCGAGGTGGAGTTGAATAAGAACATTAGGATATGGGTTCGAAACGAGTGGTCGCGAGTCTAAACCGAAGACCGAGACAAATGTTTGTGCAAATAATTAAATTAAATAAATGCACCAAACTGTTACATACACATACATTAGACAGCCTCCGTGGAGCAGTAGTTTGACGCCGGCTGTGAAACGAGAGGCCGCGGGTTCGATCCTCGCACCGAAACAAATATTTGTGTGTTCGACAGGTATTTGTTTCGGGTCTGGGTGTTTGTGAGACCGAAAAGTCTCTCGTAGTTCCTAATACCCACGACACAAGACTCGATCTTAGTGTGGGGTCAGGACTATGTATGTGACTGTTGGGTGTATTTATTTATTATTTACACCGTCCTAACCCCACAATAAGACCAAAAGTTAAGCATAAATCATACGTTTTCGGTAAGTTTGGGTGTTGTCAAATCTTCAATGTCGCTCGTAGTTTCAGATACTCGGACACTTGAACTAGTTATTATCTATCATTATATTGTATCTGTCATTATTTGTTAAAAGAATGTTGTTCTCCTTGTTAATGTATATTAAAAATTACGACATTTATATCTATCATTAATAATTAATTGCATTATTGAATTATTTAAACTGTTGGTGTGTCGTTATTGATGTAATCATAATTTTGAAGATTTCTTTAGTATTAAATTGTTGTATGCCTTGTTAATATTAGTTTAAATACGACATTACGGTAAGCTGCATTTTTAAGTTATTTGGAACTGTAGAAAATGAGTTATACCATCGCTATAATTATTTAAACACAACACTCAAGGTGGTACGAGCTCAATTTTTTGTTTATTAATATGAATATCATAAAATGTGATGCAATGTAATAAAATTTAATTAATAATTTAAAGAAACACGTGAGCCGTGGATGAAACATATGTAACAAGGGCTTTGGGCATGCCAAGGTTGTTAAAGGTCGAACTAGTGTTGTAACTAGCTTCCCTTCCCACGAAATGCAATTTCGAAGTACTCGTTTGGTTGTTTAATTTGATAATTTATATTTTCTATTTTATAGTATTTTAGTCTAATTTATGGTTAACTGCCACCATCATTGTGTAATCGGAAAGAAATATGTAATAAAACGGAGCACGGGATTGATTCTCGCAGTAAGCTATTAATATACTGGCGAAAGGGGAAGTAAAATTGCAACTAAAGCGACCCCAAATATTGTACAGATTATTTCCGTTCCAAAAAGTAATCGGATAATCTATCTGGGGTTCAAAGTCTTGCGCGTTCTTAATAGGTATTAGGTAATTATACTAAACAGAAACACATGTGTGGACTTGAGAATTGAACTCACTACTCAGTAGGTATCTAACGGTTCACATTCTATTCACAAACATACAGTTATATGGACTATCAAATACCATATGAGACTGCTATTAGCTGTAGATAATAATACAGTGTAACGATAGTCGATACATTCTAGCACAAGACACGACGCTCTCTACAATCCAGAAATCGATGCATTCTAGTTTCCGCTGAAATCGTTCCGGCACACGCTGGCCTAGTGCAGGTTGCCAGACCTCACATACAATTCTGTTGTATTAATTTAATAATATAATTATTACCGGACAGGGAGCATGTCGGAGCCGGTGGAGGGCGGCGCCGGGCTCGCGTGGCGTCTGCTGGCCACCCTGGAGGGAGGGTCCCTCATCCTCGCCGCCTCCGCACTCCTCGCCTACTCCGCCAGGAACAGGATAGTCACCAGGACACGCCGGCGCCCCGTTAGAAGCGTATTGGTTGGTATATTTTAATATTATTTAATTCACAAGTTACGATAGTCTGGAGTTGCCACTTTTTAAGCAAACGTCCGATATGTGGTACAGCTTATTGTATGCAATCATCATCAAATAAAAACAATACTTCATAGTGCATGTCATTTAAAGGGCTTTTAAAATGGAATGAAAACGGAGGGATAAATAATGACAAAGCATGACAAAGTAAGGATTGTTGATAATAATCAAACGTACTTGCGGACTAAAGTAAATAAAAATGAAGTCATCCATACTTTCTCTTAAAGTAAACTGTCTGAGAATCAACTATTCTTCAAAAATTATTATATTTGTTTGTTGGTTTATTTAGTTTTGACGCAGTAGCAATGTAACGGATTGACATGTTTTAATAGCTAGTAGTTGTGTGGGCTGAAAATACTTAGGCTAATTGTAACAAAGGAACGTTAAAAGGAAGGAATTGTTAAAAGTACCTGCCCGATGAGAATAAGCGAAACGAAAATAAAAATTAAACGCAGTTGGTACAACAGGGCACAACTAGTATAATTTTAAGACTTGTTTTGAGCCCTGCGACCCTGACCGACATAGCACCGAAAAACTGGTTATTACAATGTTATTGAACTTGTGAACACTCATTATGTTGACTTAATTTTATTTACAACGTCAGGTAATTTAAACACTGTACCTAATTTAATTTTCAATTGTGTTTATATGTTTGTACATAAATAAAATTAATTATTATTGGTGCATAGTTATTGTTCAAATTTATATTTTTTCCGTTTAAAACAAGGCTGTATAAAGAGACTTTCATTGCTCATACAAAAAAATCCTTAAATGTTTATCAAAGGTGATAATATAAATTTTATCGTTTATTATAATATAATATTCGACTGTTAGTTTAAAATAATTACAAGTTACAATTTAACATTATATGAGTTTAAAATCAACTTTTTCTCACCTGTTCTACCTCATTCGTAGAGAAGGCCCTTACCCGGTGGATAGGTTAACAACAGATGCCGGATATAGTCGTCCCCAAAAATTAAAAATGTCCGCAGTAACTTGTTGAAATCTGCCTACAACCCTTACCAGAACATCTATTCATCTAAAAACTTTAATTTTTTGTTTGACAAAATATGCAAATAAAAAATTTATTATTTGAGAATGTTGCAGGTGACGAGCACTACTGACGCGCTAGGACGAGAGTTAAAAGCACAGCTAGAGGCTCGCGGTTGTACTGTGAGCACGCTCACGAGCGAAGCGGCGAGCGGGGCGGGAAGCGGATCGGAAAGCGGATACAGATTCGACGCCCTGGTTGTGGTGGGAGCGGAAAATAAAGTCGCTGGCTTGGACGGTATGGCGAGTGCTGTCAGTGAAGATGTTTACAGGAATTTAAAGGTAGTCTGGCGGATGTATTGTGGTCTTCTATAATATACACTTGTGTGTTAAATAGGTATATAATTTATAATTTCCCCGGGTCGGGCAAAGTGATATTGGATTTTTCTATCATTATATATCAGCCCGGAGTCAGGAATTCGTGCCCGATATGGCGATAGGCTCGCCCCCTATCACATCGTGGGACGGAACATACAAGGCGAAATGTGGGTGTCCCGGTGGCGCCTCTGCCTACCCCTTCGGGGATAAAGGCGTGAGTTTATGTATGTATGTTTTAAATAGAATATACTAATGATTTAAGTACGCTCGTACATAGCATAACGATACTTTACGCCATTCATACAATAGAAAAACCTAGTATACATACAATAGTAATTAAAAACAATTTAATAATGTAGCTTCTTCAAACGTTTGAGCGAAAAAAAATTAAACGAATTTTTATGTTTCATACATAATAGTTGAACCAAATTTTTAAAGACATCTCACGATACATGCCCTGCCTAGTGTGAGAAGTCCTTCAATAATTCAAGCGGTTCCATATAATATTTAAGGATCTCAGATAATAACATTTATTATTATTAGTTATAAATTATATTATGAGTCTCCACAGAAATAGCTAAACTAGTTTCTCGCATAATGTTCTTGTACTTTCACTAATATTTAATACAGTCCCTGCATAAAACTTAGAAATAGTTAATATAGTTCCGATTCCCGTCATTGCATCTATACGACCTTCAACTCTCCTGCCTAGTTACCAATAATTATAATCCTTGGACAATAGAAAGCCAATAATCGAATCAACGGTGTCGTTGCAGTCGATATTTTTTTGCCAGCTTACGACATTAATCATCGGAACATGACCGAGATCTCTCCAAATTTTTTTTCACCCTGGTTCGGCAATTCGTCGATTCTGTAAGTGAAACGCCGTCCAGGTGTAGTTAATTTCAGTTACCGTCAGCCGGTTAATTCTCGCCATCGTGTCGAACGGAATAATGCCGGGCCAATTCACTATCCTGTAGAGATTATAGAGTGAAGAGAAAACTGGTCTATTATACTGGAACTAACAGAGCATTTACCGAGAAAATGATGACTATCTCTCGTGAATCTACACAATAATGCCAACCTACTGGAAACACAAGCTGAATCTAAAACAAAACACACTTGCGTTGCTCGTTAGTTTCCTACTATTTAGACAGCCTCCGTGGCGCAGTTGGTTAAACGCCGCCTGCGAAACGAGAGGCCGCGGGTTCGATCCCCGGATCGAAACAAATATTTGTGTGACCCACTGGTATTTGTTTCAGGTCTGGGTGTTTGTGAGACCGAAAAGTCTCTCGTAGCTTCTGATACCCACTACAGAAGACACGATCTTAGTGTGAGGTCCGGACTATGTATGTGACTGTTGGGTGTATTCATTCATATTCAAAATTCCTTGGTAATTCAGTCCGAGTGGAAGCAATAACTAACTAATCCGAGTAATGTGCTGAATCAATACTTATTTATTTTCAGTTATTAGAGAACCTTTCGCCGTTGGTCCGTAAGGGCGGGAGCATCGCGTGGGCGTGCGCGGGAGCAACGAGCGGAAGCTTCAGCGAAGCTAGCAATGCTTTTGACTCAGTGCTTAAAACAAGTCTTCAGCATATTGCTAAAGCGTGAGTACATTTTAGACATACCACTTTCATATTCAATTTTGTTAATACGCCATACCTGTCGTTATTTTTTTATGCCTCAAAGATATTTAAAAGCTTACACATAGAAGTTTTCCTGCTTATCGACCACTAAAGCTATCATAAAAATGAAGTTACTTTATTTCAAAGAATCTTCAAGTAATCCCCATCTCTAAAATACAATCCTAAAATAATAAATTGCTCTATAAATTATTGTTATTTGCAACTGTGAAATGAAATTAAATGAAATTCGTTTATGTAACTGTGCAACGTGCAACTGTGTCCAGGAGTCACTGCGAGGCGATGTGGGTGGGTCGCCACGACACAGCTCTACAGACAGCGGCGCGACTAGCCGACGCGCTCGTCACTTGCACCACCGACCACGACGCATCGGCTTTCTCTATTAGGTGCAAAATTTTTAGATTTTTTATAATTACTTAATTTATTATTTTTCATTTTGAAGGAAAAAGTACTAATTGTATTAAAAATTGTGTTTTACTCTTAAACATGGAATATTTTTTTTAAGAACCAAAAACTATATGTAATGATTTAACGTCGTAGGTAACCAATAAGCTTTACGTCAATGCACACAAACATTAATACAGTCATTGATATTATTTAATATAGATTTAACTAAAGTAAATAATAAGTTCCTCAAAACATACCTACTGTTTCCACCGAGCTGGTTTTTTTGGGGGAGGCCTATGTTCTGGATTGGATTGGTTTGGCTGGTACCATGAGGTTAATACTTTTTTTTTATTTACAGAAACGTTGCGCACAAAGTTGGAGAGTACGTCTGCCGATGGCTTAAAATAGTTTCGTGAAAAGTGCCTTCATTGACCCATAATATTGTTAGAATAAGTCGAAATGTAAATACATGGACAATAAATATTTTTCTATGCCCATCCCACATATATGAATATAATTACTAGCGACGATCGTGGTTTTTTTTTTATGTTGCAAAGAGATTTGATAAGCGATACCTAATTCAGCCCTGGATGAATTATATCTTTAGATAGAATTTTACTCATGAGCCATATCTGATATTACAAAACCAAGTGAATTTCCTAAAATATTGTTGAAACTAAAGAAGCTTAATTTAAAATTATCTTCTTATATAAAGTTGTACTTATAAATAGATATAAATATGTTTTACATGAAAAGCAATTAGATTAAATATTTTTAAGCTATTGTGATCGGAATAAATAAACATTTTTTTATGAATAGATTGTGTAATTATTGATTTAAATTATCCTGACTACGCCAAACCTACATATGCAGAATCGACGCAATATTTGTTTCATATATTGTCGGCCGCATAGCTGACTTTAAGGCGTTCTAAGTATTTAAGCTCTAAGAAGCGCCTTAAATAAAGAACCTGCACAGTTGATCATAGATAATACACTTATATATGACACAGTTGATTGCCTTACATGCATTTGAACTCTACACGGCTTATTGTCAATGTGCTGTAGCACTGAACAAATAGGCCTTGTAGATAAAAAGAATATTATTATTGACCGATTGCATGTTACTAAGTGCATTCCGCAAAGCAAGGTTCTTTAACATCACGGTTCATCAATTAATATCTAAGTAATTATGAATAATTTATCAATAAATAATGATCGAATTTCATCCAGTTAACATTAATTGTGTCTTTAAAAACGTAGTTTTTTTGTTCGTATTGTTGGTAACACTGATATATCAGTAAAAAAATGGTCTAATTAAGTACCGACAGTATAATATTTAGTTATTATCCTGTGCTCCTTAGTCTGTGGTTATTATCCGTCTAAAACGACTTTGAGTGGATTTCAAAAGCCCTATCCTTTTTTTTTCTATTACAAAAAATTCGTGCATGTTGAACAGCCTGTAAAGTGTCAGCCAGCCGGCACCACCATTTTTATCTCAGATTTTTATCCGTTTTTATCTATATTTTTAAAGTACCTGCGCTGTGTATGTTTTAATTAATCTAAGCATAAAGTAATGAAATGAAAATGAAATGAAAATAATTTATTGAATCCATTAAAATGTTCAACATTGTTTAGATTCAGTCATTTTTTGAACTACCACCCGGTTCGGAAAGCGGTTTTCACTAGAGAAGAACGGGCAAGAAACTCTAGTGTTGCTCTTTTCAAAACCAGTTTACAATGTATGATTATTACAAAAATTACAAGTTGGTTTAAATCAGAGCAGTTCATTAATAACTTGTTATGATTTACAAGTAGGATATATTTGAATAAAATTATTTTTTTATAAGAGGCTTAGGTAATGAAAATATATTTCTTTGCTATTGTTGAATGAACTTAATATTGCTGCTGTTTCGCCTATTTACATTCATTAAACAATCGTAAACTTATTTAAATAAACAAATAAAACTGCCTGTTTGTTTTTTCGTAGCAATTGACTACATAGTGTTTTGCTATTATAATTTTATATTTAAGTTTATTTTTGGTAAATCTCTCAATTTGTTTGCTTAAAATTCCTTTTTTTATAAATTAGGTCATCGCTTGCAAGTAAGGTGATCTGTATACATATTTTTATTATAATTGTTTTAAAAATTGTTAGTCGTGGCAGTTTGAATGATCGTTACAAATCTTATATTTTCATTTATTGTGTCTTGAATTTTTTATATATTATGAGCGTAAATTCTTTAAACTGTAAGACGATTATAATAGAATATTCGTATAAACGTATAAATGTACATTACATATAATATTTTTTTATATTTTGTCGATTGATACCAGCCTGCCTCGTAACTTATAATTTTCGTACAATCTGTGTTCCTACTGTAGCAACACTGCTAATTGGCTGTCATTTTCCGCAATGGAGTATTGGACGTGTCCGTAACAACAAAAAACAACTTTTTATTTAATCGTAATGCTGTCAGCACGTTAACAGTTATTCGAACCACCATTCGCGATTATGTTAAGTTCGTGTGATGTTCTGTTTAGTTTTAATTCGCAGCTAAAACATGGAAGAGGTAGGTTATTGTTGTCCATAAATATGTTGAATCACATACACTGCGCGTGGTGTTATTTCGCAATCTTTTGTTTTAGGAACTTAACGAGCATGATTTGGAGGAGAGATTGTATGCTATGTTACATCATGTCGATGAGACACAGAAAAACGTGAAGGAAAATGAAGAAAATGTTGAGCAATTTCTGGAAAGCATCCCGCGGAGTACCGTGCGTCGTTACTGGCGCACCAGTGGCGAAATCAACAAGACACTTGCCCCGAAGGACGCTCAGCCCGCCACCAAGACCGCAGCGCCAAAAGATCCACCAGCACTAAAACCTGTAATCAACACTGTACCTAAAGAAGAAAAACGCAAAGCACCAGCCGCCCCGCCTCCCGCAGACCTGCCCATACCTCAGTTACCACCACAAAATGTAAAAAGCACTGTTGAAATTATAGACCATGAAGAAGTGAATCAAGTCATCCTTGAATCAAGTGATGAAGATGAAGTTATTGAGGTGGCGCTGCCTGCCAAACCTACCATTACCATCGAGAGTTCTGATGAAGACGATATTCAGATTGTACGACCGGATTCCCCAGCCAAAATTCACAACAAACCTATTGAAAGATGTGTATCTGCAAGCCCGGTACCATCCGTTGTATCATCTGTTTCTGATGATTTCATCAGAGGTGATTGCATAGCATTGAATATCTCCTCACGCCGACCAGACAACCCAAGTTTTGATTTTAGCCTCCATGGCTCTGACTTACTTGACCAAAGCACACCATTGAGAAAGAAAAAAAAGAAAAAGTCAAAAGAGGCAGTGACATCAACTCCAAACATTGCAGTACCAAAATCAGCTGCTGATGAATGTTTCGCCACACCAAAGAGTAAAGCTAAAAACAAAAAACGGAAGTCTTACACTATATCAGAAAAAAGTGTTCCAAATGCTGATGTTTACGATTCAGACAGCAATCAATCTGCCATTGATGCCAATAAGGGAGCAAGCTATGTTGTGACTGATAAAAGCCAACCTAGTACTGATGTGTATGAATCAGACTGCAGCTTTTCAGAAGTTATCAAGAAAAAAGCTTCTAAAACAACTTGTGATATAGCCAGCTCCGATAGCAGCCTCTCTCTTGATAAACCAGATGAGACCATTGTAAACACACCCAAAAGAAATGACCCGTCTCATCAAGGTGGCCATTTTATGGCAGTGCCCATAGTTGATTTGACGGAAAGTGACAGCTTTGTTTCATTTAATACCTCGGACATCTCTGAGAACATTGTCATGGGAAATGTGTCCGGTTTCCCAGAGTCTGAGGATTATGGAGATGAAAATGTACCTCAGAATGATATTTCAAAATTTGTGTCAACGAAAATTCCGCCTATATTAAACGAAGACCTGGACTTTGATAACCTAAAAGGAAAGAACAAAGTGTGCAAGAGACGAAGATACTCTCTCACAACTCTACGTGCTGACATGGAGAAATTCTATAATGAGAGCTGGGGCGGAGAGAATTTTAACCATAGAGAAATACAGAAAAATATGTCACGTAAGTTTATCTTTCATAATAATAATGGTGGTATTTCACAACTATTGCACATGCCCTTATTTTTATTTTATGGATAATTCAATAAATTGACATAAAGTAACGAAAAGCAATAACAATACAATGTAATCAATTTGTTTTCACAATGTAAGGTAATTAGTTAATCGGTTGTAATTTTAGAAAATGACAATCAACTAATGAATGGTCATTACATAATCTTTAAGTTAATGATTATTACATATTTGAGATATTTAACTTTACTAATTTCTTTTTAATATGAATAAGGCAATAACAATTTATTAAATGAATATAGGAAATATTTGGAAGTTATGTTTTGATAACTTTGCATATCATGCCGAAATATCATTCAATTTATGTATTTAATGAGCATGCCATTTACCTGCGTTACATCCACTCTAAGACAGTAGCAAAACCAAACATCACTGTGAATTACCAAGCAATGCTTGGTATTCCAATGTGCTTGCCATCCTGAAACATAAGATGTTATGTCTTATTATGTCCAGTAATTACTCTGGCTAAAATGCCCTTCAATCACAAATACAATAGTGCATTCACACTGCTTTTTTCAGGAGAAATAGGATATTGCGGTGGTACCTACCTAAGTGACCTCTCACATATTATGAGAGTCATACCACCAGTAATAATCTTTAAGTGGTATTAAAACATATTAAAATTCATTCAAAGCTGACTAAACTCTCCATGATACTCTTATGCAAAGACTTAACTCAATTTATATTTGATGATATCAAAAGAAAGAGAGTCCAGTAGTATCAGGTTTATTTTATTTTCAGGTGACAAAAGCCTATGGGCTATTGATCCTAAAGACAGAATACCAACTGCAGGAAAAAGGAGAGTGACGTAAGTATCTAAATCATAAATATTTTGTCTTAGAAGTTCTCATGCAACCCACCCAACTGTGTTATCCTGTCAAAATGATTTGTTTTGTGTTATAATAACTTTAGTAGTTGAAATGGCTATAGAGCCCATTGGAATGCAAAATGGCTGCCCAGGTTTTAAGTAATCTGCCTATATGCTGCAGGATCCTTTACTTTTTGAAATTAATGTCTAAAACAATTTTTATATTCACCCTTTTGAATTTATTATTATTCTTATAACAACATTTTTTACTTCACTCATCTGTATTTACATTTAAATATATTTTTTCTAGTAGTAGTGAATCATTGTCAGGGTTAATGGTTTTATTACTTCCTAGTTTTATTTTTGTACACTGCACAAATTAGTCAGTAACCAAGTATTTAAGGAAGGCAATTTGTGTTATCAATAGACACAAAGGTTTAATTACATTTGATAGCATTTTGAAGTCAATAAAACGTAATCGCTTATGTTGCTATTATCAACATTTAAACTAGTGTGGTGGATATTGTCACGAAATAACAGTATAATATAGCAGATTGTAAATAGCAGCTATTTTCAGTTGTAGCTATTGCAACCGGCCTGGCCACCGCGACGACACTTGCAGGATGAAACCGCCCGTGTGCTACATGTGCGGCAATACGGGTCACTTTGAGCCGCGCTGTCCTCGCAAGATTTGTGTAAATGTAAGTTAAAAAAAAGTTTTAACACTTGTTTTGTACAACTTATTGTTTAAAAAAATCTTAATCTGAAAAATCCTTGTTTATGCTCCCATTAAGTTATGCTATGTGTATCAGCCCTTATAAATTTAGTAATGAGACATCAGAGTGTATAATAAGTATTTATGTTTGCAGTGTGGTTCGCCAAACCACATTTACTCGACAATGTGCCGCAACTGTTGTTCGTGGGGCTCCGTCCGATGCAACGAGTGTGGCCAAAACGGACACCCGGCCAGTCACTGTCCTGACATATGGCGCAGATATCATAACACCGTAAGTTTGCTTAAACTCTTTCTTTATCAACTCTACTGCCTAAAGAATCCGTCAACTAGAAAATGGTTTAAACAATGTTTTAAAAGATTTGGTTTGCGATTTTTAAACTGGCCACCTGATGAACGTTACGTATAGAAGAAAACTAAAAAATTGATTTGTAAACAATATGGCCGTCAGTTAGATTCTCCTAGAAATATAACCCCCAAAATTTATTTTTCTTTCTCAGATCGATATCAACGTGCCCTTGGAAAAGAACACCCAAACCAAGAAACATTTCCAGATGTACTGCAGTGGATGCACTCGTCGTGGCCACCTCATCCACACGTGTCGAAGCACCCTGCCCTTCTCCGGCCTGCCCATCAACTCACCATACGTATACCTATACAGGCCCGTGTACACATCTTCACCGCAAGATTCAGAGGGTATGGACGAATCCAACCACCCGAAGAATATCAAATCGTTGCAAAATAATAGTAGTGGTCAAGATTCTCCTATCTCTCCGGCCATCACACCGAGACTGGAACGCAACAAGAGACAGTCCAAGTCTCCTACAGTCCATGAGACCCATGTTAATAAGAAGAGAAACTTGTCCGTTACAGATGATATGGATCCGAAACGAAGCACCAAAAGCCCCGTCAACAATTCCCAAAGGAAAATTTCCCAAAGTATGGACGATAATAATAAAAGTAAAAAGGATACTAACAAAACACCCGATGTTGATTCTCCGAAAAACCAACCATCAAATGGCCAAAAGGCACTCGATTTCATTCCCATCGGATCAACAAATTTCGATAAACGAGGGCACATCATCCAAGACAACGAAGTATCCGACACTAGTGAGGTTGTTACTTCCGCGCGGATTTACGTGACTAATGAAATTATTAATAAATTAAAAACGAAAGAGGGTGAGGAATGGTTACAAGAAACTATGAAGAAACATGACATTGTTGTGGAATGCACCGAAGCAAACTCATTTTTGAGCATCAAAGGGAAAGTTGGCGGTCAGGAAGCGTTCCAGGCTGCACTCCGCGAGTGTTCGACCAAGCAAAACGAAGAGACAAATACTATTAACGACTCGAATATTTCTAAAGAAAACAAACTCGAACAGCACAGTTTAAGTCTCATCCCTAAAAACAGAAACAATGTCTTACGCCAACTAAGCAAAGCTTTAAATTCCTTAAAACAGGAAATAGGAGATCCTAAAGATCTGTATAAGGAGTTGACATTCTTCCAGAATCGTCACCAACAGCTTCTGAAACAGAAAACGGTTAGTCCAAAACAGGTGTCCAACAACAGGTGCCACATAAACGTAATGCTCAAGAAATTGAACATGGTCCTGCTCGGCCAAGCTGGTCTTGCTGACGGATCACAACATCTGACCGAATTGAATTTATTCCATCAACAACTCTTGAATTCCACTCAGAAAAACATATCACAGGACTTACGTAAAGAAATTGGAATTCATTACCACAACATTTTCGCAGCCATACCCAGGGATGATTATGTAGAACTACTAAAAAAATTCTACCAATCGACGACGACGGGTTTCAAAAGAAAGAAGAAGGATAGATCGTTTACATTCAATCCTAAAATCAACAGGTTCAACAAACAGGTAACCACCATGCCGTCTCAGCAGATTCATGCCAACATTGTTAAAGAAAATAAAGCAGGAAATACTGCCCCCCATAACCTTGTTCAACCTCTTAGACAAAAGCTAGTATTCTATCAGCAGAGATTACTGAAAACACGGCCCAACGGAGCCGTACACAAGAAGACACGGATAGACCTGTTGAAGAAACTGCACTCGTTCATCTCGTCTATATTTAAAAATGAGAAGTTGTCATCGAAGACGATGAAGAAAATGAGGAAGGCTCAAGAACAGGCGCAGGTGTTCTTGGCAAATGTATAAAATAATATTTAGGGAATAATATTTTATATACGCGCCGACTAGGTGGAGAAGACGGCGTCGTACCCCGGCAGTATTTTTTCGTGTTTAATCCCAATATCTTGTGCGGGATTGATTTATGCTCGTCTTTGATTGCCGGTTTGATGTATAATGGCACTTTTAAGTGCATGTGAAGTTATTAAAACTTCTTAGTGTAAAGCAATACCTGTTTTTCATTACAACCCTTATAAACTTTCATCTTCGAAAAATGTTTAAGCATGAGGAGGTAGAATACAAGTTCTTAGAAAGATCAGATATATCGCTGTTCTGTGACTTTATTATAAGAAAGGTATAAAAGTTCTTTTAAAAAACGTAGTATTTTAGAAGAAATTACGACAGGCTGTGAAACGAGAGGCCGCAGGTTCGATCCTCGCATCGAAACAAATATTTGTGTGATCCACAGGTATTTGTTTCGGGTCTGGGTGTTTGGGAGACCTAAAAGTCTCTCGTAGTTCCTGATATCCACGATAGAAGACTCGATCTTAGCGTGGGGGTCAGGACTACAGGATCTGTATGTGACTGTTATGTGTATTTATTTTTTTATTTATTGTCTTGAAACACTATTTGCGAAAGCAAAAGCCAATTTTCTGCTTTTGTGCATATGAATTTATAAGTACAAACTTAAACATAGCAAACATTAATTATATAATGTATAAATTAATCTCTAAAATGAAACTTTTACTTCGGCAAAAAAACGAAGTATTAAAAAAGGTATAAATTGTGAATTGCTTGTCTAAAAAAAAGGTTTTAAGGTATGTCAATAATAATTTCATTTGCGAACAAAAAAAAAACAAACAGACATGGTATCTGCTATAGTTATTTTTTAAAGCATTTAATACTATTTTCGCAAATGGTTTTTCCGCACTTTAATTAACATCAATGTACAAAATACAGAGAGATCTGTTTGTTAATTTGATTTTATCTTTATGGGTTTTTAATGTACGATAGTTTGAACTCTCATAACATTTCCACATTTTATTCATTTATCTTTATTTTACTTGTTAGTCTGCGATCGTTATTGATTATTGAGCGATTATGTATGAACCAATGATTATAGAATTTTTTCTTTAATCTTTAATCATTGGTATGAACGCGCTAATCTCAGGAACTACCTAATAGTTCGAATGAAAAAAATGTTATGGTGTTAGATAGCCGATTTATGGAAAAACGCTATAGACTAAATAACATCACACTATTACCCATAGGAGGCGTGGAGAATAATTAAAAAGTAGCAAAAACGATTTTTCCGTCAAAATGTATCTGCACCTGGGTGAAGCGGAACTGGGCCGCTACTTAGTATATAAAAAACAATCATACCACTAAAATATTTATTCCCGTACTTAAAAAAATAATGCTATTGTTTTTGTTGCATCTGAAAGTCAATAACGGTGTCGTGTACAACTTTTTCATAACTGTTGTTTAGACAGAATGTTCAATGTGCGCTGCGCAACACTAGTCGTATACGTCATCGGTCAACCATAACGTCATTTGTGATAAATTGATAAGCTCCGTACTTGTTGATTTGTTAAAAACCCATTTTAATCAATAACAAAACAAAATAGCTATATTGTGAAACGTGCGTCGCGAAAATGAAGCCGCATCCATGTGCTTTGCTACGTGTGTTCAAAATATTATTAGTGCTATGTACTTTACAGTGTATTTACGGGCAAAGAGTAAGTACCTTTATAAAATTTACATTCGAAATTATATTTCCCTATCACTTATTTGTATAATATACGATATGTACAAATCAATTACAAATATAAACAATGTTATTTTACAAATCAATGAAAAGTATTTTACTTTTAAAAATTTCAAGCACGGCACGTTTACAAAAAGCTCTATTTAAGGAAAGTTACATTATTCCTATTTTTTTATGATTTTCAAAGAATATTGGAGTAGTAAATTAATTTTCTGAATAATTCAATAATTTATTAGGTTTCAAAAATACCGTATACATAGTCATTTATAGTGCCTGCATGAGTAAAAAATTACGAAATTTTAAAGGCTTTGTGCCACTTTTCAATACCAATTTTGAGAGCTAGACTATTTGACTAATTTACTTTAGAATTTAGAAAGATTATATTAGATTTATTACCTAATTTTTAAAATACTTTATATAAAAAAAAACCAATTCATTCAGAGAGATCTATTCATATTATTTACCACATAGGTATTGTAAATAAAAATCAGGTATTCGTTTAAAAAAATATCAGAGAGTGTATTTTATATTTTTTTAAATTACCTAGTAAACTATGGAGAATCAAGAGAACAGAACAGAATTCACAGAACATCAAAATATAACAATAAGAAAAACTTCAACAAGTATTAGATAGTTGAAACACTATTTTTTTAATACTATTGTATGTATTTTAATACAAACATTATTTATTCCTATTTAGTATTAGGTATATATATTTAAATGTGAAGTATAAAAATTATCAGTAGAAAGACAATACTGTATTGAATTCCACTGGTAAGTTTCAATAAAATTAATGTTTAGTTTGCAGATGAAAGTTACTACCCAGTGGGCTTTTATGACAGTCAGCAAGGGCAGTATGAGATGATTAAAACGGCATTAGAAAAATTGGAAAATGGTATGTATTCAAACCAAATTACCATTTGCATAACCCAAATTAGGGAATTGCGTGATCAGTTCACCAGGGTGCCAATGAAAAGACACAGCAGACCAGTCCAACTTATTTTCACATGGTATAACATGATCTCTCATCAAACAGCAGTGCACATGCACTGTTGTGTTCCGGTTTGAAGGACATTGTAGCCAGAGTAACTAATGGACATATTGAGACTTAACATCTTATGTCTCGGGATGGCAAGCGCAGTGAAATGCCAAGCAATGCTTTGTAATTCATGGTGTTGTTTGGTTTTCTACTGTCCAAATATTTTATTTTAAAATCTTTGTATGCTTAGGTCTGCATGACTTCCTCAAAGAATTTTCAAAGTGAGATCCAGTTAAACTATTACCTTACTATAATACTTGAATTTATGTATCGTAAAAACTATGAAAGTATAGGATACACGGAAGCATAATTAAGTATTATTGAAATCTTTTCTGTCTTTATCAGTTTCTAATAGTTAATGACAGGATACTAATTAGCATAAACACTGCTGTTTAACAACGGAATAACTATGTCTTGCATATTAAGTTCACCTTGTAACTACAAAACAACTTAATTCAGTATATTGTGATGTTTTATCAGTACACATAAAAATAAGTCATAAAAAACAGTTTAACTTTGACATGATTTACAGTGATTACCCGTTAACTTTTACTTAATAAGATATTTAATTACGTTTTGTTTTAAAACAACTGCAATTATTTAAAAACATCCTGAAATAAAATATGATTGAACTAGACATATTATGCCTTCCAATTTGTGTGCCTGTATCCAAGTATCAAATAAAATAAGCTTAATATTAAAGAAACACTCATCAATATTTGTAACCAAATTTTAGAAATCACACGAATACCACCCACATTAATTAATAATCTCACTTTCATTATGTCCTTTAAAATAGAGATAATATGAAGAAGAAATTTAACTCTGTATAAAAACATATTATATTTAATATGAAACAATTCATGACCCACTCCTCGACTAGCAAAAGATAAATCATTGAAATAACAAGGCACATGCAAATTAATATTCTTACACGAACATGATGCTATCAACTATATACATAATAATACAGATTACTATACATATACACCGTGTATACAATTCAATTACTTCAAAGAAGATGGTTATAGGACTAGTCAGTCCTAGCAAAAAAATGTGTCTCATACATTCATACATAAACTCACGCCTTTATCCCCGATGGGGTAAGCAGAGGCGCCACCAGGACACCCACATTTCGCCTTGTATGTTCCGTCCCACGATGTGATAGCGGGCGAGCCTATCGCCATATCGGGCACAAATTTCTGACTTCAGGCTGATAATGAATAGATAAATCCAATATCACTTTACCCGATCCGGGACTCGAATCCGAGACCTCAGCTTTGTAACCGTACCGTAATACAACTACGCCACCGAGGCAGTGTCTCTGATAAATATAATTATAGGAGAGGATATAAATATATACAGGAGATAAATGTAAGAGATAAAAAAGTCATAAAGTCCTTCAAATCTTGTTAGAACCGGTTATCTTGTATATGAGCTGTAAATATTGTATGAATACTTCTGAGTACCTAATATGGAAAAAGGTTACAAAAAGTGATTGGATTCGAGTTTATCTCCAATTGGGAACCAGTTATATGTAAAAGGCGGTTAATATTAAATGGTTTTTGCCGGTCTACATTGGAACAAACAATACTTAAATTACCTAGTGTGATAAGGCCTCCACTTGTACTATTATTTGTATTGTATAATTTGCGCATATCTCCCTGTAGTGCAATAAAGAATTAAATAAATAAATTCTTATCATACAGTGTCAGTATGTTCACCGTGCAATACCAGTATATAATAATATCCCTCAGTTATATGAAACATGTCGCTAGAAGTCTCCGGATTCAAGTTGCCAATAAAACAAAATAAAACGATGTATAGCTTTAAACAGAATACTTTAGATCACTGATGAATACATTTCATAATTAATCTAGGCGATTCAGGTTCGCCTAGTGCGGGGACCGCTGTAAATGTTACTTTTTAACCCTGTACCTGTATTAAATAAATAATTTTAATTTGAATTTCAATTTCAATCTGTATTTAGTTAATTTGAACGTAGGTACATCTGCTCTGGAAGATAACCAGACTGGCGCTTCAATGCTCGGTGTTAATAAAATGCGTGCCGCCGTCTATCCTGGCTAACCAAAGTAGTAGTGGCGGGTGTGAGAGCGGGATACTTCGGGATAGGAAATCTCATATTTAAATTAGCTTATCCCTGTATTCCTAAAGCGGTAGATCAAGGTGCCGCTAATGCCAAACACAGTTCGCCGAGCTTTAATTTCGTTCTAAAATGTGATAAATAATAAATAGAAGATTAACAAGCTAAATTTTTGAATTTAATCAAAAAATCTCAACGTTGTTTGCTCGGCCCCGGAAACAAATACAGGACCCAGGGCTCACAGCCCATATGTACTGTCACTCAAAATGCCATGATGTGTACTGAGGAAAATTCCGATTTATCCTCATGTTTTGATATTGAAATCTTAAGTTATATTAATTTACATCATATTGTGTAAGATGACTCGGCATTTGGGCCGTAGGTAATTTTACATCGCGCGGTCTCATCCTATATACAACGGAAAGTACGCACGGGGGTTTTGAAGATCCATTTGCTTGTGTTATTACCGCAAGTATGATAATCACAAAATATTTTTTGTCTACAAATGTGTATATGTTCAGATTGCGTTGTTTCAAATGTAGAGTATCTAATTAAATTGGTTGTCGAAACATTTAAGCTATTTTTACAAAAAAAAATGAAGTTGATGTGTACAAAGTAAATATTAACGATTTATCAAAATAAATATTAGGTTAATACAGTTGATAACATCATTTACTTTAATAGTTTAGACATAGATTATGCCATATTGCTTTGAAGCTTTCACCGTTTTCCCACATTAGGTTTTTTTTATGGCAATGAATGGCGAGACGATCGTGCCTTTCGCCTGATGGTAAGCGATACGACCGCTCATGGACAGTAACAAAACCAAACAACACCATGAATTACAAGGCAATGCTTGGCATTCCACTGCGCTCGCCATCGTGAGATATAAGCTGTTAGGTCTCAATATGTCCAGTAGTTACTCCAGCTATAATATCGTTCAAATCGGAATACAACAGTGCATTTACACCGCTATTTGGCGGGAGAAATAGACATTGCGGTGGTACCTACCCACGCGGTCTCTCACATATGAGAGATCTACCAACAGTACGTATGGAAGATATTTATTTTTTTTATTTATAAATTATTTATTGTACACCACATACATACAAAAAATAAAATAAAATAAAAAAAAAGAATTAAAACTAATTTAAATAAAGGTGACAATCGGCGGTCTTATCGCTTACAGCGATTTCTTCCAGACAACCATTAGATGGACTGATTTAAAAAAAAAATTAGGAAGAAGAGGGTGGTCACAACATAGGCAAAGAATAACGATAAAAGTAAACAACAAAAAAAAAAAGAATTCAAAATATGAAGAAATGCAAACACATATTTTCATTAATTATACATAGACTACATAAAATAAAAATATAATACACTACATAAACTACAATACGATATATAAAATATTATTTAAGGGGAAAACGTGAAAATAATAATAAATTAAAGTGACAGGTAATGTGATCTAAGGAGCTTTTTGAAGATGGGAAGGGATTTGGCTAATCTTATTGAGACTGGCAGTTCGTTCCACAAGCGGGCAGCATGGACCGATTATATTGAGCATATTATCGTATTAGTCGTAACCTTAAGAAAATTTACAGCCTTGTTTCTTTATAACCCCTCTGGCTACTTATATTTATTAAGAATAACTAATATTATGGCTTATTCTAATAAAATTTCGCATCATCGCGATGTGTATTCCCTAATTCGTTATAATCAGACATTCGTTGCCGCGTTCCCCACTCGAGTTTGTATGAAATCGATAATATTAGATAGGATGCATAAAGTTCAAGGTTACGTATAATATTGTACGATTATCCGGTAGATCATACGGCCTTGCGCTTTGGAATATTTTAGTATTACTCGTATAGCACTGAAAATAAATGCAATGCGCATTAGTATCATTTGAAATTCAGATCGAACGCTATGCTTTTCAATTTTACAATATCTACTCATAGAATTGATGGGGTAAAGTAATTTTCTACTGCTACTGCTTCTTCACTCTAGTGGTCTAATGAGGTATTTATCGGATTGCTGAAACTGAAACGAATTAGGTTAGTCTATATTTAGTTGACGCTTGACCTATTCCACAGTTAGGTTGTGGACAAACAAGACGACCACGATTTGATAGATCTCTGAATTACTCGCAGTTAGTTAATAAAACAACTTATTATCTCGATTTCCCCGCTGGGAGAAATGTTTATGGGATCCACAAGTATTTATTTCGGGTCTAGATGTTCCAATACCGTAAAATCTTTCGTAGTTTTTAACACCCAGAACACAAGTCTTATATCTTAAAGTTAGGAATTCTTATGTAACTGTTGAGCTTAAATTATAATTTTGTCCCTCCCAGCACCAGAATGGGTAGCCGACTGGCCAGACCCCGCAGTAAAGTTGGGGCAAGTCTCCGGCGTGGCTTTGGACAACGCAGGCCGACTGCTGGTCTTCCACCGCGCGTCCAACGTGTGGGACACGACCACCTTCTCCAACAGGAACGTGTACCAGCGCATAGGCGAGGCGCCGATACCACACCACACTGTGCTGGTGTTCAACGACACTGGAGAGCTTGTTGACATGTGGGGGCAGAACTTGTGAGTCACTCTCATTTTTATGACGTAACTTGAGGGTCCTGGTAGAGTCTACTCATATTGGGGCAAAATTAGTAAAAAAGTATTGATAAGCATCAATGTAAATGTTAATTAATCGAATCCGCCCTTATTTCTTGAAATAATGCACATGGGAATAAATCCGTGTCGGATCAAATGAAAGAAAAATTGCTCAGATATTCTTTAGTATATTTTTTTCTTCTATTGCGTACGTCTTCATGTTGTTCGTCGTCAACGTCTTCCATAGTTTTC
The DNA here is from genome assembly GCA_949752805.1 of Deilephila elpenor. Lineage (NCBI taxonomy): Eukaryota > Metazoa > Arthropoda > Insecta > Lepidoptera > Sphingidae > Deilephila > Deilephila elpenor. Next base: position 14,407,880 of record OX457096.1, on the reverse strand, counting down.
CAAACTGTTCTCTCTTATTCCGTCCTTTCATATTTGCCATCTTCATCATTCATCCTCTAACTCTTTTCCACAAACTACGTTCCATATTAGTCATTCGTCTATCGTTTTATTCTACTCATCTTACACCTAAAAATTAATATCCTACACATATATTGCAGGCTTTAAAATTCATGAGAGACCTTTCAAGTATGCATGATTCAAGAGAAAGTGAAAGTTATGTTATTAACAGTTAACATTAAAATATATTGATGAAATATTGAAACAGTATTGTATTATTAAAATTGTGCCACAGTGTAATGTACCTGTGGAAACAGGAGACTTTTAGCAATATTATTTTATTTATTTACACAGCTGTTAAACATCGTACATATTATTATAAATATGCGAATATTTCAAAAGAAATAAGATTTTTTCGTGGATGATCTATAGAAGAACGAACAGCTATAACTATAACAATGGTACTTGTTCATTTCTTACCATTAAACTTGAAATAACGAATACTATTTATAATTATTTTATACTTACGCCTCACTGTATAATATTGTTCATTTTCAGGTTCTACATACCTCATGGCATCACAGTGGACCCTCAGGGTAATGTGTGGGTCACAGACGTGGCGCTGCATCAGGTGTTCAAGTTCAACGCCGGACAGAAAGACAAACCCGCCATGGTCTTAGGAGATAAGTAAGTGATGTTTATGTACTCTAATATTCACCTCTATAGGGGTTTGTCAACTTTTTTAATATATGCCCTATTTAAACTTACATTAGGGCTGTCATTATATTGACAATGCCAGTTAAATTATCCCCTATTTAACCCTTCAGGTCTCCATGTATAGACAATAGACTTTTGACAGATGCTACACAATGGAGAACAATAGGAGAACAACGGAGAATGTCACATAAATCTTGACAGGGAGCCTAATATGAGCTTCTTGGACACCGGAAGGGTTAAACTTACATTAAGTTGACATTACATTGACAAACCACTATAGTGGTTGGGATGTTAGAGTGGATAATGTATTTACCCTATTTGTGTTAAGACAGTGTAGATGTAAGGCCTATTAAATTTTTTATTAATATTTTTTATGGCTATGGTTATTGATTTTTATCATTATAGGTATGAAACAATGTATTTAATGTATTTTAAATAAATATGTTTTAAATCGTTTTAATATCTTATCATCAAAAGTATGATAAGATAGTAGGTACTTTGTGCAAGTTTATAAAACAGAATCAATCTATCAATGTATTTTATGCATTTTTTAATATATATTTTTTTATGCTCTGTTATTCTTATCCTCAAAAGCATGATGAAAGTATGTATACATTTAATGCAAGTTTATAAGACAAAATCATAATCATTCAGCAATTGATGTTACTACCATTTGTAAATTGGGGGCTACTTTCGTCGTTTCCAAGTGGAAAACAATTGTAGAAGATATTATACTTCTTTGCTAAGCTGACCATCCTGTATGAAAATGACTTTCTTTGAAGGTTTGTGCCGGGCCGAGATGATGCTCACTTCTGTAAGCCGAGCGCAGTGGCCGTGCTCTCGACGGGAGATTTCTTCGTCGCTGATGGATATTGCAATCATAGGATATTGAAGTATTCACCTGAGGGATCCATTATATTGCAGTGGGGAAGGAGTGAGTAATATTTTATATTAATTTATCCAGGTTTTAATTATATATAGGATGTTACGTGAATTATTTTTCTGTCAAATTCTTCACATGAAGTTCATTGCTCAAAATAGGTCTTACCTGAGAATTCCACATTGACCTTTTGGAAGCAGCCTGCTTCTAACGACTTCTTGGAAGCTTTACTATCTTGAATGCTTACAGATCATCACTGAGATGAATTATAAATAATATGTTAATTTATTCACGCAAAATAACTGGCATCACCATCATCATCCCACAGCTGTCTTCCTCCAATATAATAAAATTATTTTGTGCTATTACAAAAGTGTTACGTATATAAACCGATTCACCCCACTCCCAGGCAGCGGAGACTCCCCGTTCGTATTCAACGTGCCGCACGGGCTGACCCTCGCGGACGCGGAGCAGCAAGTGTGCGTGGCGGACCGCGAGCGCGGCCGCGTGGCGTGCTTCCGCGCTGACAACGGCACCTTCGTGGACCACTACCACAGCTGGCTCGTGGGCAGCAGGCTGTTCAGCGTCGCCTACGCGCCGGTGCATGGTGAGACACTTGTACTACATTATATCCTAACTAATATAATGGGATCCATCGTATCAAATAGCGAGGCGTCTCTCCTTTGTCAGTTAAATCACCCCACATACTAAAATAAATAAATAAATAAATACACCCAACAGTCACATACATAGTCCTGACCCCACACTAAGATCGAGTCTTGTGTCGTGGGTATCAGAAACTACGAGAGACTTTTCGGTCTCACAGACACCCAGACCCGAAACAAATACTTGTGGTTCACACAAATATTTATCTCGGTGCGGGGATAGAACCCGCGGCCTCTCGTTTCACAGGCGGCGTCTAACCTACTGCGCCACGGAGGCTGTCAAGAAAACTAAAACACAACACTTTACAGCGATATAGACAATTCCCCTACAGAACAAAACACAGGAAAAAAAAACTAATATAATTAATACAAATATCAGTTTTTCACGCTTTCAAACCTTAACTACACAACCGATACGCGCTGTCAAGGAATAGATTAAGAATATGCTTTGACAAAAATGTCAAATCCGTCAAATGTAATTTATTATATGACCCTATTCAAAAACAAAAGCGTCATTAACCCATCATTATTCTATTCCCCAGGTGGTCGTCTGTACATAGTCAACGGTCCAAACGGAGTAGTGCCAGTACGAGGCTACGTCATAGACTTCCAGTCGGGCAAGCTGCTGCAGACGTTCACCCCAGGGCAGGGGTTCGCCAACCCCCACGACATCGCGGTGACTCCAGACGGCTCCAAGGTCTACGTGGCGGAGCTCAGCCCCTTCAAGGTGCACAAGTTCGTGGATGAGGGGTTGAAGAACGAGAGCAGGGTGGAGAAGAAACTGAACGCGACCGTGCACGTCAAGCCGACTGCGACAGTCGGTGAGTAGGTTTGTACGTTTTGCAGGCTTTTTCGTTTTTTTTGGATTTTTTGAAGATTGACGATGGAGTAATAATAGGAAAGTTGTCGGCTACATCTTCCTATTTAAAAAAAAACATATACTTTAACTACTTACTACTAATTTTAATTTACTTTTATGTTTCGAGAAACTTTTACCACGAAATTGTTTTGTATTTTAGGATAACCATTGAAAGTATTAATAAGATGTAATTACTACATTGAAGATGGTCTTCTGAAATGCAGGTTTAGAAAGTATTACTAAACAAAATAATATTCAGCAAGTAAAAATTTCCTACTAAATTACTAACATTTTTTTACCACACACTTTTTCACTCAATTCACGTCTTCACTTTTCGGCACACTTCATGTGGCAAAAAACACTTACTAATAATCAGTATTATTTATTCATGTTTATTTCTTTTTTTTTACGTTTATGTACATCTTTTATGTCACATAATTTTTTTTTATCTATTTTAATTATAAAACTTTATATCTCTCTCCACTACTTCTTTCTATTTCGCCCTATTGTAGCACTACGTTAATAATAATTTTACAACCGGCAACTTGTCTGACGCCAATCCTTCGGAATATATCCAGTTTCATCGAAAGGGTCGAACAGTCCTTCGAATTAAAAATTAAAGTATATTGCGATAAGTGCCGCAAATAAAATAACGTTCATCCCTTACAATACATAAGTCCATCTTTGTTAACAGAGGTGCCGCTACACATTCATACACATTTTCTCAAGCTTTATTTCACCTAAATGTGTAAAAAGGGGAGCTCTATGTCATGCCATTTCAGGATATCAAGGATCAAAATGGAATACTATTTTCTTTAGTTAATGTTTACGGCTATGGATACAAGTCCTTTTAGTCAATCTTTATAATATTAAAATTTACAAAACATATGTACTAAAAATGAAATGCTTTCATCAAAGGGTTTGCTACTCGCATTAATCAACCGTCAACAACCATTGTAATATTCTAGAGCGAACATTGAGAACAAAATGTAACAGTAAAGAACAATACCATACTTGTCTCTGTCACTCCTCCACAGTGACATTGTCTTCCCTCTCACACCACCTGTTTTCACGTGCCGTGTATACCCGTTCTTAATGCGAATTTTGTTCGCGTCACTCCACTGGTTTTGACGAGCCGAGTGCACACGTTCGCAATTCGAATTTTTTTCACTTCACGTGCCGGATATACACGTTCGCAATTCACATTTTGTTTGCGATGTTCGCTCTATACCTCAATAGTCATAGCAACTCGCTCATTGGTACAGAGATATCAGGTGTGCTGGTGACGGGCAGCGGCGGGGAGTGGTGGCGGGGCGCGGTGGGGGGCGCGGGCGGGGCGGCGGCGGCGGCGCTGCTCGCTCTCGCGGCGCTCGCACTGCTGCGCGCGCGCAACAACGGTAAGGGCTACGAGGCCGAACCTCTTGTTAGCTAAGTAGCACACAAGCTTACGGATTAATGTTACATCTCATTAGCACTTAGAATCGCATAAGTTAGCTGACTTAGGTTGCAACACGATCTCGACGCCGATCTGTTATCGCTGTAGAGAAATAGGCCTCGTCGGTAAATAATTTTAGTTAAATCAATACGTACCGAAATCGCCAAATATATTTGAAAACTATTATGGCAGATCTTTAAATGACGTCGCCTACTTGTGTACGGTTGAGATATGTCGATTTGCACTTGTTACACCGATAGGTTTGGAATGCACAAAATTTGACTTGCAAACATTTGCGTGTATTCGGCGTGCAAAAATCAACAAAAATATAAATCTTGTGATACAATAAAAATGGTTCGGCGAACAACTGATTCGACTGGTAAAGCGACACCAGACTTTTCAGATGATTTCTCCAAACGTTAATGTTCGCCTCTATACGCCGAATACATGCGAACGTTAGAAGCGCCCTTGCGATGTTAAACATTAAACACCCAATTAAAGGGGAGAATGAAAGGCAAAAATTAATCGTCCAAGTATCAATAATACTGCAATAAAGCAGTTTGTGATATCGAATTCCTAATAACAGACTTTTCAACATTCCAGTGTAATTTGAGAGTACTAGCATTTACTATAGTTATGAATGACTTTAGAAGTTAAATATGACTGAAAAATATTAAAATATGCGTAATGTAAGAAATGTGCAATGCCGATAATACTAAATGATAAATAGAAAAGATCTTTAGTATATTATTTTTAATAGTTAATGCATAATATTATGAATGTTAATGTATTATATTATAATGAAGCAGAAGTTACAATGACCTCCACATAAATAAACCCATTAAACTTATAAAAAAAGATAGAATAGAATGTTACATCTAATTAAATAATTATGACTGATAAGAATCTTCTATTTCTCGCATTATACCTGCTTGTAAATGTAATGTTGCTGGTGTTAGATATGATAGATCTGAGTTTTATTTTTGTTTTGCATATGATTTTCTTTATTGTTTCTTTATTCACTCGCGTTTTTTGTATATCTGTTTTGATTACGATTAAATTAGTGTTTGTTTAAGTATAGATATACTATAAATTATGTTTATATAGTTTATGTTGATTTCGAGCATTCAGAAAATTGGCAGCTATTACAGAATCAGGGAGTTTTCAATTATAAGAATTACCTTATAAACTTTTATTTGCAAAATAGAATTATTGGACATATATGTAATAGTGGAGAAATTTTTTCATGGTTTACATAATATTTTCTATCAGTGGAAATTCTATTTTAGAAAATAAATAGTGGTGTTTTAGTTACTTCTTATACTAAATTTTTACACAATAAATGTTTGACTATACTTAAAGTATCGCCAGTTAATACTTTTTTTAAAAGAAAGTATTAGATTATAGTATTTTTTTAAATTATCTAGATTCCATCTTACTTTCATGAATTTTTATTTATTTTATATAGAAAATATTGTTGGTTGTTTTGCGCTTTCATGAAATTGTGATTGTGAAAATGTTGTGATGTTTAAAAATGTTAATATGTAAACAAAATACATTTATTTGAAGCAGCTTTTTGTTTTATTATTTTGGCACTTTTGTCACCCTTTTCAGCTAATAGTAGTGCACGGATCTTTTCCTAATTTTTAATTTTTGTCCTAGCTTGTACGCCTCAAATGCTTTATATCTGCCTCTAGTACAATTGTTTTTTTTTTTCTAAAAAAATAACAATAAAAGACATACAGATTTGGTAATTTACAAAAAAATCATTTTATCGTATCAAAATACACGATTATTGCAATGTAAGCATTCAACACCTCGGTTGCTATTTCATTTTAAACCGTAACACGTTGATTGCAGTTTTAAATCTACTCCATCCACTACTCGGCTGTATAATTTATAAGGAAATACCACGCTACATGTGTGATAACCGCAACACGTCGTCACAATACACAACATGTGTGTGCGCCGCAGTCAACGCATTAAAACACATTCTGACATTACACAAAACATCGAACTTTATCTAACACGGCGCTATACGGCGTCACAAAAAAGTGTGCGCCGCAACCAACGATTCATAACTTGAAGAACTAACAAATTATACTTTGAAAAACTAACTAACAAGCCTCTATAGGTCGTAAAGGCGTCACCCGTCGGCGCTGGGAGTACGGTCACGGTGAGTTCAAGTTGCGACGGCTGTTAGAACGACGGCGGTTCACTCGCGTGCACTCCGACGACTCGGACGACGAGCCCGCGCCCATGCTGCCGCACCCGCCCGCCAACGCGTGATGTAACACACAACTTGAGAATATATAGCAAAATGTATACGTGGGCATGTAGTAGAACAAAATGATTTGTGGGTAGGTTGCGTGGTTGGTATTGAAGTGACCAAATTAGGATTGACACGTTGACTGTAGAGTCGAAACAATTCTGTGGCTCTTGTGATGAGTGATACAAGTCGAAAATCATGATTTTACAGGAGAGCAAAAACAAGATTTAAAAAATTCTCGGTCGTAAACTAAATGTGCTAGATTAAACTTGAATACCTTATTTTGTAGGGAAAAATGTTTTCATTCATTGTGCGTTTTAGTTTTTTTTGATAAATAATTTGTTTTTAAAGTAATTCACGAGAAACCTGTGACATATACCTCGGCTTATGAGTAACATGTGCAAAAATGTTGTGATAAATGATATAAGTGTAATTATATTACGGCGCACCTAAATACTTTGTTTAAAGTGCTTTCGTGTAAACTAATATACAAAAGTTTACAAAATGTAATAAATAATTTGTATGAATTTCTACCATAATGTTGCTCAAACAAAAGATAAAGGTATAATCCGTAAGATTATGTTTTTATAATCAGCAACCCCCTATTTTCATAAATTACTTGAATAGTATCTGTTTGCTAATATTCAAGTCTATTGAAAATATGTGTTAAATGATACAAGTCAAGTTATATCTCTCGTTAAAATGATATGTATTGTGTAAATAGATACAAGTTTAATATTATTAAATAATCAACTTTGTTGTTGCGATGTTTTTAATAATAAAAAAAGGTACGATGGGTCTCCCATGTATTACCGGATAGTATAAAACTCCCTTAACTGTTAATGAATAAAATAATAATAATAAATTAACTTTAGTCTAAAATAACTGCTTGATTTAGCAACTCAATCAATATGGAGTTTGGTGTAGATAAAGATGCGGTTATCCATGTCAAGCGAGACGAGGTTGCGGTCTCTGATGACATAAATGTCTCAGAGACTGTAAGACTCAGATCTCTTTCGCAGACAGAAACCTACAAGTATCTGGGTATGCCTGAGGGTCTAGATATGATCTCTAGGTGCAGAGGTAAAACAATCAATTAAGGAGCGTTTCTTTAGCCGCCTGACAAAAGTTCTTAACTGTTTTTTATCAGGTGGGAACAAGATTCGTGCGGTTGGGTTATGCCTGTACTTATTTACTCTTTTGGCAAACTCAGATGGACTCAGACGGAATTGGACACCCTGGATCGTAAGGTCCGGACTCTACCAAATGCACATCGTATGCATCATACAAGTTCGTCAGTGATGAGGTTGTGCATCCCGCAGAGATGTGAGGGCCGAGGCATTCTTAATGCTAAGGATCTGCATAATCGCGAGGTGTGCAATCTAAGGGAGTATTTCCATCACAACTACGTAGATATGCATAGGGTTGTAGTCATAGTGTGTAAAGGATTTACCCAGGTCTCATTGGCGAATGAGAACTGGCGGAAGCCTTTGGTGATGAGCGTTTAAGATCGCGAGGAAGTATGGAAGAGCAAAGAGCTGCATGGTCCGTTCTATCGGGCCCTACACGGGCCTGAAGTGGACCGGCCTGCATCTGTAACTTGACTACTTTTTGAATACATCCTGAAGGACGGTACGGTCGACATTTGTCGGGCATGCCAACGTCCTGGCAAGTCAGTCAGGCATGTAACTTCCGGTTATTCGTATCTTGCTAACGGCGAGTACTTGCATAGATACAACCTAGTAGCCAAGATCATACATCATCAAATTGCTCTTTGATATGGACCATTGTGACTCTTAAAGTGCCATATTACCGGTATGTTTCCCAACCAGTTCTTGAAAATGGTCATTCAACGCTGTATTGGGATCGGTCTGTTATCACGGATAGGACTATTGCTGCCAATAAGCCTGATGTTGTGATAATAGATCGATTGACGCGCCGAGCAATACTTGTTGATGTTACCATACCGCATGACGATAACCTCTTTAAAGCTGAAAAAAACAAATTGTCTAAATATTAAGATTTGGACCACGAGGTTACTGACATTTGGGATGTAGACTCAACAATTATTGTCCCGATTGTTGTTTCTGCACATGGACTGATACCAAAGAGCCCAGACCAACATCTCAAAACCACAACCAACAAAAGCCGTTGTTGGTCGTTGGGTCAAGAATCAGATCCAAAAGGCAGTATTGCTGGACATAGCACGCATAGTGAGGATGTTCCTCACTTTGTATCTCTAACCACCGGTGGCTTGGGACTTGAGCCTCGCCATCAAAAGGTTAACTATTTGTTTTATACTTTTATAAGTAATTTTTTTAAATGTAATATGAATGTACAAAATTGTAAAAAATCTTATAAAATAAACACAATTACAATAAATCAACTTTAATGAAATTTAAATTCAAAACTAATTTAATTAAATTACAAATTCTTAAGGCACAGTTTTAACACAATTATTAAAATCTTAGACTACCTCGGTGGCATAGTTGTATTACGGTACGGTTACAAAGCTGAAGTCTCGGTTTCGAGTCACGGGTCGGGCAAAGTGATATTGGATTTTTCTATTCATTATCAGCCCAGAATCAGGAATTTGTGCTCGATATGGCAATAGGCTCGCCTCCTATCAAATCGTGGGACGGAACATAGTACAAGGCGAAATGTGGGTGTCCTGGTGGCGCCTCTGCCTCTCCCTTCGGGAATAAAGGCGTGAATTTATGTATGTATGTATTAAAATCTTATAACGTACTTTTACAATATGAATGGTAAAGGTCTCTAATCTCACTAGTATCGTGTCATATACTCAAAAGTTCGAAAACGAAGCAATTAATTAAACTAAGAAATAACACAGATGAGTATTATACAAATACTACAATAAGAAAACATGTAAAAACTATTCCAGAACAGCTGGAAAAGAATAAGGAGTTTCTTTCCATATTTAATCTAAGATAATTTGAGTAAAGTAGCAGTAATATTGATAAATCATATTTATAGTACAAAAGTATTATATATTTGGACATTTGAATTATTGGTTCTGTTGTATTTCAATCAATAAAATCGTATTAATGTATTGCTGCGCACAATTGTCTCACTTAGCACATCTCATTTGATATAAAATATTTTTATAATTTGTTTGAGTTTTAGATACAACTTGATTTGTATTCGTTTGCACATAAAATAAAAAAATCTGTAGAATGATATATGTGGAGATGTAACATCAAAATCAAAAATTCACATTTGAATTGGTAGGTACATGTCGAGTTGTACCCTAGTCAATATTGGAAAAACATGGTTCAAAGTGATATAACCCTTGATATATCAAAATTCACGTTAAATGCACTGAAAAAAATATATGTGAAAATAATTATAATTGTACTTATACCAGTAGCCACAAAAACTGCGTATTAATCGATTACAAAAACGGGTTACAACTCGAAATATATCAATATTCACGCAATTTTCGCCAAAATAGCAGCACTTGTATCACTTTACACAAAATTATCTCCGTAACTATAGCAGATAGAAAATCGTGAGTTAGACCAAAAAATAGCTAATTTTTTTCTGATCATTTCTATATTAAAAACTCAAAAAGGGTATAACTCGAGTTGTATCACTTGTAACAAGAGCCACAGAATTAATTTATATCAGTAAATTATTACAAACAACATAGTAAATTAACAGCATTGGCAGTTCGTGATTGTGTACAGATAACAACCTCTGTGTTAGATAGCCACACAAGTTCGAATACACAGCATGTGTGTATTCCGCAGTCAATGTGTTAATTTATTAAGACATACTTTAATCTTTATTTGATCCTATCTCAAAATGGATTCTATTTATGACTGAAGTAATAGCTGAAGTCGTAATTGCAAAGCGTGTATATTGTGTTTTTCTAACAAAATTTATTTCAAACGGTCACTTTAATTCGTGGCGTACGTGAAATCAAAAGGTTAGTCACAAAGAAACGGTACATTTAAAAAATCCAATAGAAAATATGTGCAAAAGGGAATGGATCTAAACAAAATATAAGTTACGCTTTATGACTCTGTAAATATAATGCCTGACATAATACAGGGTATATCAAGACCGCGACCGAAAACGAAGCCAGGTGGTAGTATTTGTGACTTCAGACACAATGCAAGTAAAAATTTCGCAAAAAATATCGACAACTTTTTTTGATAAATTTTTACTTATCGTCGTATTTGGGTGATATATACTATAGTTTTCATAAAATAATGATGTACACCTCTTTATTTTAAAACACGCAATGGTACCTAAGGGTTTAAATTAGTATTTTCGCAAAAACTAGGTATTTACCGCCCAAGCACGATAATTTTTAAAAAATTCTAAAAAATTATCTGTGACCGGTTTGGCGAAATTTTTATTTGCATCGTGTTTGGGAGCACTAAAACTAGCACCTGGCTTCGTTTACGGTCGCAGTCTTGAGATACCCTGTATATGGATGCGAATTGTAGTCGTTGAAGCATTGGGGTAGAAATATGCTCAAGAGAAAAAAGTATGTATTTAGATACCCCAATAAAGAATTTCAAGTCGTGTTTTATGCGAGTCTTGTTCTGATTGCAACATTAACTTTGTTAGCTTTTATTTCTGTATAAATTTTTGCGACCTAAAAATATTTCTATGCCTAAAGAGCTTGGTTATTATGTAAGTTGTAGAGATATACACTGTATTTTGAATTTAATTTATTTATGTTTGCAGTGTCCCATCTAGTTAATATCTCAATGAATGCTTAACAATTAATTGATTATTGGAATTGAATTTCCCATCATAAAAAGATCCAGCTATCTATTTGTTTATTCTAATATACTTAATCTATTGAAACAATTAGTATTTCTAAATCTGCCAATGCACATAATTTTTCAAGTATTTTTAAGTAAGTCTATGTATGAATATTAATGTTAGTTATATTTAAAATCTAGGCACGTGAGATTTTGTGATATGTCCTAAATTCTATAAAATATATATGGAAGTTCAAACAGGCCTATTCATCGTAAGTCTGAGCCACTTAACCAATGCAAGCTATATTGTGTGACTGTAATATTTTTGTAAATTATAGCATATATACATTTAAGTCTTTTAGGTCACAAATGTCAGTTTATAATTTAAATTAACCCCAAGTCGTGGATTATTCATCTATGTCTGATTTGGGGTATTCCCACCCAAAGTTGTAATAGGCTTCTGATAAATTAATACGAGCACACCTTCGGCTGAAATTAATAAAAGATCTTTGTGTAAGGATTTATCCCGAAAATAGACCAATCGGATTAAGGTTTCGTGGACACGCCCACATTTAACTTATCGTTATTGGTTGATTGTTTGATCGATATTTAGATAGAGATTAGGATCGCTTATTGATTACGGCCATTAAATAAATGATAAATAATTGCACCTACACTCTGTTAAATAATTATACAATAGGTAACTAAATTGATGAAGGAAGTATTGCTTTCTAAATATTTATATGTGTATTGTGTATATCGTGAACGTCTGAGGAGAGTCAACGTTTGTTAATTAAATCATAAAATATTGTATTGTGTACAACACAGTATTCTTTTACGATGTAGGTACCTGCTTACATTTTAAGTGCCAGAAGTGAATTTTTTTTTACATTTTAAGCGTGCATTTCATTTCTCGACAGCCTCCATGGCGCAGTTGGTTAGACGCCGACTGTGAAACGAGGGGCCCCGGATTCGATCCCCGCACCGAGAGAAATGTTTGTGCGGTCCACAAATATTTCTTTCGGTTCTGGGTGTTTCTGGGACCGAAAAGTCTCTCGTTTCCGATACCTTCGACACAAGACATAATTAATCTTAATGTGTGTATAAACAATTTATTGTTTAACTCAATGTATTAACTTCAACGATGTTTCATGATCATCTTTTCGCAATGATTATATGATTTCTTGGTGACAATTTCGGGTCGAACACCGGTTGTATTTCACACGAAAAGCCTGAAACAAGAATATGATCTCAATTATAAAATACTTTTAACTAGGTATGTACTTATAGATAGGGGAGGTATAACCAATATTCAACATTCCATTTTTCGTTATATCAAGCAAACCTGTTTTATTATAATGAATAGGGTATCATAAGGGAACTGTCTCATATGGTTTGCTATGAGAAGATCATTGTATGTAAGTATTACAGTAAATTAAATACTGTATCTATAGATTTATGTAATCAATGATAAAATATTTTGAATGCTCTTGCTTTTTTGAACTTTATTTTTAAATTTCTTGTAAACTATATAAAAATTGTCCAATTCCTATAATTCCTTATTGTAACTATAAGTCTCTATTTTACTAAAATTATATTTCTCTTCTTAAATCGCTTAGTAAAGTGACTAAGCTTTAAAAAGCAACATTTCGAAACCAAAGTGTTTTAGATATATTGGATGTCCGATTTTTATAGGACATTAGTTAGTGTTAGTTATAATAACCAATTGAAGACAAAGACAGTATTAAGATCTTGTATTAAAATGCTGTGTTCCTGCACTAGAATTATTGTCAGTATTCCTACCATTATTATTTAAATGTATAATTTGTGAAAGCCTTATCATATCACGGCGTATGGCCTGACTACACAATTCCTATGAACAATTATCATCACTTTTACAATTATTTAATAAGGATTAAATATGACTTTTAAGAACAGTGGTACAAGAACGAATAGAACATTAAATAACAAAGTTTTTGCGATGAACAATTTATATATGTAATATTTTATATAAATGCCTTATAGTTTCATTTTATATACCCATTTCTGCTTTCAGACTACTCATTAAAACCGAATTTGTATTGTATCACTATTTTTAAAACAGCTGTGTATAATAAAGTGCCAAAATGATTAGTATTAAATTACTGTTAATTTAATGGTATTAAATTGATGTCTAGTCTAATATTGTTGTATGTAAATACAAAATATATTTATGTGTACTTCAATGTTGAATGTGTGTGTATTTTATTTTTTGTCTTTACAAATAAAGTGTTAAAACAAGATGTAATATTTTTCTTTAATAATAATGATAATCTTGGACATAAGATCTTTGTATGCGTTTAATACACCTGAACTGTAGGTAAGATACGTGGAAGGGAGAGTAGAAGCTCGTTAATGGCGTATCTATACGTATATGCTGTACAGTACTGCAACAGCGCATAGAGCATGGGACTACTCTCCAATCGAGAGTTCGATTGAGACTTGAGAGGGCTTAGGAAATATTCGCTGGCGAACTTCGGTTTAACGGATTGCACCTTTCATAAAAAATCTTATATAGACCTATCTATACACACATTGACACAGTATCACATTCTGTTTTGGCGGTAGATAATAATTATAAGGTCACCAAGTATAGAATTCTCACCTTGTTCTAACACAAAAAGCACTCTGTCAAGTAGTATGACTGTCTCAACTAAGGGCGCCAGAGCTAATCGTAACGTGTATACTGTAACCACCCGACGCCATTGCTCTAAATCGGAAGCTCCCTGTGATAATGCCTCCGGAGTCAGTAGCATTGGCAAGTTGAGTTTTTCAACCGCTAATGTGCAATATCTGCAAGGGACAAAAATACACAAAATAAGGAAAAAGGCTAGTCTAGTTATGAATTTTTATTCAATAATTTTATATTTGTTATAATAAGAACCTTAAGGACTTTTTGTTTTTATCTTTTTTCTTCCAAGACATGAAAAAATGACATATTAACTGAATATCATATTTGAAGTGGGAACCAATCTTCCATATAAAATATGTATGGTGCAAAAGTATAATAAATGAAAATGTTAAGGATTCGAAAATATCCATGAAGCTTACTTCTCAAAAGTCATTATCTCCGAGTGTTTAACACTTCGGACAGGCGAATGTTTTAGTTGTGGGTTATATTCCACAAGAATCCTCTCAAGTGCGGCTCTGTACGCGTGCACCTGCAAAAAATATAGTGATTAAATGAAAATTATTTCCCAAATTAGATAATTCACATTCATTTCTTATTCAAGGGACACCATATTATAGTACCCAAACAAAACACCTACTAAAAATTACCTTTAAATCCTGATAATTCCCCTTCATCAATCTCTCGGAATAAACTTCAATAGCATGGCAAGCTATCTCTCTACTGACATAGGACAGACTATTATTCATTCCTTTGACATATTTACTCATTGGATACCCACAACTATCCCCACTGCATGATAACTTCATATAACAACAACCAACTAAACAAATAAACTTCACATGGTCATAACTGGCAAAATGTTTGAGCAATAGTGGTCCCAAATCTCCACATGGATGAAGTCCTATAAGACCATACTTGTCCATAATTTTGGGCAATGGCAGTTCATTTAATTGCTTGTGGCTTGATAGTGTAACATTAAAGTGAGTTGGACGGATTAATTTCTCCACCGCTTCTTTAGAAAGATGCTTGCTAGCTGTATACTCTAATTCTTGGTCTAGTTTTCTGAAAATAGAAGAGTAAACATTTGTAGAGAAGAGATAGCATAGTTAAAGTATATAATGATGCAGTAAATGTGGTAATTTTTTTCAATAGTCAATATAGCTCTTTTATTCATATTTTGCCACTAGTAGGCTGCAAAACGTTATGTTAAAAGTATTAAATGTGGTACAATAAAATAGTAACACTAGTTAATCTTATCAAAACTTTCCATCACATATTCACAACTTAAGGTTTGCATTAATTCTATACTATTTTTTATTAGCATTATAACTCAATGAAGTTATGCTCCATTTAGTGTATAAACACATTATATACATACCAATAGTACAGACCTAGCCTCTTCCGTCAGTGGACCCTGGCACTCTATTCCAACAGCATTCACATTGCTCCTATATGCAAGCATTCTCACCAAATGCCCCAGTCCAGACCCAAAGTCTATTACAGCATTACATTGCGTTTTCTTTACAACATCCGTAACTACATCTGCCATTAAACTTATCTCATGTCTCTTTTTCAGTTTTACATGCTTTAGAAATAAGTTTTTGAGTCTCGGATGGTTTTTACACGAATCTGTATCAATAGATTCATCATTGTTTTGAGGTTTGAAATTATTGTCTCTTGGAATACTTAAAGATTGAATTGTGCTTATTAAAGCCAGGAAAGATAGTGGGAACAAATGTTGAGTTGGTTTACTCGAGAGAATTTTGCCCAATTCTTGTGGATCCAAGTTGAAAAAGTTGTCTCTCCAAGATTTTGGTAGTTTCTCCCAATGATTGTCTACAAAGAAGTCCTGAAAATTTAATTGATTTGTAAGATGTAATACTCCAATAAGTAATGGTAACTTGGGATAGTAGTAGACATTAATTGAGTGACCATAGTATATTTATTTCTGACTTGAAACTTTTCTTGCTAGATTTTTGTTATTTTGATGTTACAGTCCAAGTAAAGTTTTTATATATAAAATCAAAATGACAGTGGAAAGAAATATATAATTTTAAGTACATCATCTACTAACATATAATTTATATTTGTGTTCACAATTTTAAATACTTTTTGAATCATCAACTTGACATAATGAAATTCAACTTACCAAGACGTACAAATCTAACAACCATTCGTACATTTTCACAAGTTTTAACGTGTCATTGATACATTTTTTTACAGATTCTTCTTGCGAATACATGTTTTAAACTATTTTTTTACAAAAAACAAACTTTTAACCACGTTTCAGTATGTCCGATGTCGACAACACGTTGACAATTTCCACAACAATTTCGATCAGCTGTTCTAAAACTTCTACTACACTGTTGGAATGTCATATACTACAAAGCCAAATTGGCTATTTGACTAATTTCTGAAAAGTGTTTTAAAGTCTAGATATAACCACTCTATACCTCTTCAAACTATTAATTTATTTTTAAAGAGTTGTTTATAACAAATAAACATATTTTTCAGTTTTATCATCATATATGTCACCAAAACGGTAGGTCACTGGTCACGTGACTTTGAAAAAGTTACGTCACGCTTTATAAATGGTGAATGATCTTAGTGGCAGAGATGAATGAAAATTGTAAATCGTGACATCAAACGCGCACAATGACAGCTTGTCGTGTTTTGTTACACTTAATCAACAGATAAAAAATGGCAAACTTATTTTAGACAATTTCAATATTTATAATTTAGATAAATGTAAATAAAAATACCTATAATTATTGTTTACCAGAAAGCTATCATATGCAACACATTTTATAATTTATTGCCACAACAGTCAAATACCCAATTGGTTGATAAAAATAGTCGATGAAGATTCTACACAGCAATCGAGTTGATCAATGATAACATCACCAGCTGTTGTTAACCGTTCATGCCTTGTTCTTTTATTTAGGAATTCAAACAATATTAACGATTCATGTGTTTGTATTACTCGCTGCTCGGGAATCAAACCAAATATCTCATACATACGTTGTATCTTCTTAATAATCTATGCTCATACCTAATAAACACGGCCACTACCCACTATGCACTATAATAACGATGGCTTCGATTCGCTTTAAGTTTGTCCTGACCATAAAGCCAATCATTCTTAAATAGGTCAGAAATAAATACATTCAACAGTAACATACATGATACATAGTCTTAACCTCGCGTTAAGAGTTTTGTGTCATACGTACCCGAAGCTACTATAGATTTTACGGTCTCACAAACATTTGTCTCAGTGCGGGAATTGAACCCGCGGCTTCTCGTTTCACAGCCGGCCTCTACCCAACTGCGCCATTCGCTCTCAAATATTTCTATCTGATTTGCTGAGAGTTGCATCACGTAGCTATTGTGGTCAATTGACAGCCTCCGTGGCGCAGTTGGTTAGACGCTGTCTGTGAAACGAGAGGCCGCGGGTTCGATCCCCGCACCGAGGCAAATGTTTGTGAGGCCCACAAATATTTATCTCGAGTTTGGGTGTTTGTGAGTCCGAAAAGTCTCTTGCATTTTCCGATACCCACAAGACTATTTTAGTGTGGGATTAGGACTATGTATGTAACTGTTGGGTGTATTTATTTGTAGACTGTTTATTTGACTTTCACAGAATAAAAAAGTGGTAGTTTAAAAAATCGTTTATTTTCATCACAATTTTTAAACATATCATAAATAATAAAAGCATTTAGAAGAATGTTCACAAGACTAGAAATTAAAAACAAATACGTCTTTACAAAAGTTGTGACTTGCAGAACTCTCAGGTGCATATTATTTTAATATTTTTCTTTAAATATTTTTACTGCTCATATGTTTGCGACATAATATGTTTATAGAAAAGCTAATTAATGTCCTAAGGCCATAAAGCTTTTTACTAAAACTCAGTTAATGCGAATTTTACAAGGCTTAACATAACCAGACCAATGTGTTTTTATATGCAAGAGATATCCTCTTCAATATTTTTTGATACCGCATTTATTTTACTGATGAGAATCATACAATGTCTTATGATACAGAAATCTTCGTGGTCACTACCCACGCCCGAGCCAAAAAGCTTGCGCTTTATAATTTGATAGTGCAACGTTTTTTTTATTGCATTATCAAATTATAACAGTTACAGATCTGTGTTCATAACCTTTTACAACTTTGCGTAAGCGTTTAGAAACAATTAAGTAGAATGCCATTATTATACCAAATGGCTAAAGATTAATTCGCTTACGGCAGTGGATACACTATCTGAGCTTGATCTAAACAGGGTAATACAAGTTGGCAATAACAATGAGAAAAGAATAACATAACAATCGATTCATGTTTCTAAAACTAAAGCGCACTTCAAGCCAGAGTTGCTGACCCGCTGGCCTATATCGACAACTTTTTGTTGGCGGGCTAGTTGTTGGCTTCACTCATTGCAAGTCGAAAAACTTTGTCGACATTTCAGCGGCTCGATATGACATGAGGAACATTTTTATGACATTGTTGAGTGTCGCCGGGCAAATCGGCAAAGTGCTTGCGTCGTCAACATGTCGCCGGGGAACATGTGCAGACGCTTGTTGCAGACATGATTATTTTCTTATAGGCCGCCGGGTAGTGTCGGCGGGCCGTGTCGCCGGCCCGGAGACTTTAGTGTGTTGTGGGCTTTAGATTTTTCTTCACGCAAAAATCACACTATGGATTACGATAACAATATTATCGCATCTCATATTTTGTTCTTAAATAAAATAGGTACAATTATTTAAACTAAAAACTACTGAGCATTACAGACCAACTAATTATCCAATAATTATAAACAATAAAACATACGAGATTGCAGCAAAATACAGATATAAATAAGCATACATTAAATGTCTTTTCAAACAAAAGTTGAGCTTATCAATGATAATAATTTACAGTTCGACACTCATAAATCCAATTTCAATCGATATTTCAATTATTATTAATATTCAGAAAATCTTATGAGCTATTAAGATTGTTGTATAATATCCGAAATTATTAACCCATATTGATCGCTAACTAAGAATCTATTTCGAATACAGGCCAATAGGATCAGATTTACCGATAAACTCACATTTGAATTTATCGATATTTATTTTCGGAATAGATCCCTAGATGGCAAGTAGGATCGCATATCGCCAACATTAGCCAATATAAAAAATTACATATGCACCGAATGCATTTTTTAAAAAAGTATTTTGTTTATTTCTTTAAATATGGGTCCAAACCACAGTCAACGTATTATTTATATGTAGACACGTTTAGTCTTGAGGTACTCATAGTTAAATGCATCACATCGGATTTAAAAGAAAATTAGGTAACTTAAATTAATTGAGCCTGTTCTCATATTCTTTATAAACATAGTAGTTAGTGTTCGTGGTTACCTACAGTTAATCAGAGATATAATTATTGCCGACAAAACGTTTTTTAAATCCGTAATATTTATTTCCATTTTTGGTGTATTATTTTAGCCATTGCACTTTTGTTTTAAATGTTTTTTCACTCTTATAACAATACTTTTGGATCTTACTTCCTTAAGAAAAAAAAATGTATATCACAATAATATCTAAAAAGATTACCTTTACAAAACAAATATTTCACCCTTTTGATTCATTCATAAATATTGATATTTATTAAGCATAGATTCATCTTTGATATTTTCCAATGTTTCAATGTCTCGTTTAAAACCAGCTTTGTCGACTTCAAACAGACCAAAAGTGGAATGGTTTTTGTGGTTTTCTATGTCTTTGTCTTTATTTTATATTCATAATAGACGTATTTATGTTAAATAAATTTAATGTGATGAAACTGCTACATAAAAGATGCAACACAATAAAATAAAATAGTAAATATGTATATAAATAATTTTCTTCAAAAGGTGACCATTATCGGCCGATGCCAACAATCAATCCCAATCCAAAATTTGCTGTTTGACATTGACAGCTCAATCTTTTTTCTGATTATAGCTTGCCAATAATCAATCCCAGTAGGGAAAAAACCATCTAAAAAATCAATCTACTTTTGGGAGGGCCAATCCCTGCTTGTGGATTGTCCTCTGTATGGAAATGACAGTTTAAGCTTGCCAATAAACAATTATCAGTTTTGACGTTTGGATGGATTGTTCAAAACAATCCAATATTGCAATCCGAGAATTTCCACGGATTATTTATGCAGATTTGCCAACAGCAATGAAGCTAGAAAGTAGAAACGAATGTAGATGAAGATGACACAACATTGATTAACGATTTCTTCATTTAGATCTAAAATATTGTATTGTTGTGTATATTTTATCTTGAACGAATTGATACTTTTTGTTTTATTTTGATAAATATGATTTCTGTTATGATATGTTTCTTAATTTCATAGTTGTATTTTTATTTAATTGTTCAGTGTGTTTTGTGAAAAAAACATTTATAATGAAATATTCTTTATTACTCACAATTTACAATAATAATAGAAAGAATAAAAATAATAGAAAAGGGAATCAAATTTTGATCATGGGAAGTTGTAGAGCCACGCTGCTATCAGCCATGACTCAGTATGAATGAGCAGGCTATGGCCTTCTCGCTCTCCTCCCGATTTGATGGGCCGGTAACACAGCCATGATTCGATCGTAGTGGATGTTCATGGGCGGCAGTGATCACTTTCCACGGATCTATGTAAATGTTTAATAACATTTCGCAATTTTCTCCACAATATTCTCATAATATTTCTATTAGAATGACAAGTGATAAGTCATTGTTTACTGGATATATTATTTTTCAATGGCCAGAAACACAACAATTCTGTAAAAATCTATATAATTGGGACAAATTGAATTGTTTTTATTGCAATTATAATTATTTCTAACGTTAATTTTTGTTTTTCACAAATTATTTATTTACAAAATGCTGAAAGTGCATAAATATGCAATGAAATATTCTGCGTCAAACTAAATTTTCAAGAGGGAACCGATTGTTTTCAATCTATCAACAGAGGCAATCGACTGTCGCCTGTTTTGTTTATTGGCAACAAGATATTCGACCAATCGAAAAGTAGAAACCAATCCGGATTGACTTCAATCTAAAATTTTTGATTGATTGTTGGCATCGGCTGTATATCTACAAGTATTCATAAAACGCGAATAAGTAGTGCAGGACACAGTAGAAAGCGATTAATATGCTTTTTTGCACAATATGCTACATTGAGATTCTCTTATTATTATTAAATTATATAGACAATAACATGAATTTTTTTTTCAGTTCATATGTCCTCCAATTTTGTGATTTAAGTAAATAAAAAAAAAATATGTTTTTTAAGTATTTACAGCAATAAATATCGAAATAAATATATGAAAAAAATAAAATAAAAATAGTTTCTTGTATCCTCCCAAGTTACTATTTTGGAAACAAATATTTTATAGTAACTTCATTTGTTTTACTGTGGTGAAGACATCCAACAGCTGCTTATGCTTATATTTTAATTGGACGTAACTTCTCAGGATTTTTATGGATTATATTAACGATTACGCTACATGCGTGTGGGACTTATAACACTTTTAACTCTATACACTTTGAGACAAAATTTTCTCAAAAAACATATAAATCTCTCAAACATACTCAGATCTATCGCGTAAGATTCATTTTTACTTAACATATCCCTATCAACACAATAATAATCACGATTACTGGGGAAACTTGGCAACGCCTCCGAACAGAAGTGCGGGTAGAACGAAAAGTCCTCCACCAAATCAAGGTGAGGGTACTTACTGGCTTCAGCGTGGATTTCTTCCTCCAAAGAACAAGGACTTGCTACGTAAAACCTGTACTGTTTTCTGTGTTTGTGAAACAAATTTTCTGCATCAGACAAATCATTGTCTATTTTAGAAAGAAGATCTTTGATGGGCAAGGAACCAAATCGTTGAATAAATGTAGAGGGAGCTAACCTATACTTATGACCTGTCTTCTTATCCTTCCACACTTTGTTCGTGCTTTCCAATTGCAACAAATAACTTGGTAAACTATAGCTATGTGTTATTATCACGTGTATATGCGTACCATAATTCGATTTGATTTCCCGATGAAGGCTATTTGCTAGAGGATATATTCCTCCCTGATGGACGAATCCGTAGAATATCGTTAAAATGACATTAAGTATATACCAGGTACTTTTGAGCATTATTTTGAATTTCCTAGTGCTCGGCGGGTCGCTCTCGTTCGGATGAAGATGGTTGCCGTAGAGGTAGACGAGGGGTACCAGCACTGGTATGATGAACCGTGGCTCCTGATGTGGGAAAAATGAAAGCAGAGCTACTGGGATGATGAGGGAGAACAGCATGAGTCCGGTGATACTCTGGATCCGCGGCAATTTTTTGTATTGGCCGCGTATAAACCTGGAAGTGAAACGTTATTTCGAACATAAATTTAATTTAGTCGTAACAACGCCGCTTAAACTTCTACCCTGCTTTTGACACTCGATTTAATTTATTTATTTATTTATTTATTTATTTAATACTTTTTTGCACTAAATGGACATATACAAATGCAAACTTATACAATACAAATAATAGTACAAGTGGCGGCCTTATCACACTAGGTAATTTCTTACAGGCAACCATGGGATGGATATATAAATAGGAGAAAGAAAGGGCAGTCTAAAGCGTAAAATAAATAATAATAATGTATTACTCTAAATATATATAAATATAAACATAAACACATGTAAAAATATATGAATACACACATACTTACAATACATACATACATACATACATACATACATACATACATACATACATACATACATACATACATACATACATACATACATACATACATACATACATACATACAAACATACAATACATACAATACATACATATACGTAAACATATTATATACTTATCCTAACATTCATTAAAGGAATAGTACTCAGCGACAATCTTGTTGAGAGAGGAAATAACTCTTGATCATTTTTTTAAATGATGGCAGTGTTCGTGCCCGTCTTACCTCAACTGGAAGTGAGTTCCACAGTCGGACAGCTTGGACAGTAAATGATTTGTCCATGAATACTGTGGAGTGCATAGGCATTCTCAATTTCAGGTTCTCCGACGACCTCAAAGATCTCGAATGTGAATCATGGAGAAAGATGAATCGATCTTTAAGATAAGAGGGCGTGAGAGGATTATACAAAATATTGTACAGAAGTGAGAGAATATGAGTATTCCGACGAAACCGGATGGGTAACCACTTGAGCTTAGCACGAAATTCAGAAACATGGTCATATTTGCGGAGACCAAATATGAATCTGATACAAAAGTTTTGGAGACGCTCAAGCTTATTAAGTTGGTCCTCGGTGAGATCTAGATAGCTGACATCGGCATAATCAAGGATGGGGAGAAGGAGAGTTTGTGCAAGTGAAATCTTCGTTGTGATGGGTAGAAGATTGCTCAACCTTCGCAGGGACCTTGCCGAGGCAAACAGCTTCCGACTAAGCTCACGAAGCTGCGGACCCCAAGTGAGTGATCTATCAAGAATTAGGCCTAAATTCTTGACAGTGTCACTATATGGTATAATGGTGCCATAACAGGTGACGGGTGGTAGTATATCCCAATTTATTTTAGAAATCATCTTGGGGCTGCCGACTACGATGATTTGGGTTTTAGATGGATTAACCATCAATCCATAAGTCTTGCTCCAGTCACAAATCTGTTGAATATCGGAGTTTATAATTGCAATAGCGTCAGCCATCTTATCCAAGGGCGCCTGGGAGTAAATTTGGAGATCATCTGCGTAGAGGTGGTAGGAGGAACAAAGATGATTGGTTATGGAATTTATAAAAACTGCAAAAAGTAAAGGAGATAACACGCCGCCCTGTGGAACGCCAGCAGATATGGAGCACCAGGAGGAAAAACTTTTCTCGACACAGATGCGCTGCCGGCGTCCAAACAGGTAACTACGAAACCAATCAATTGCCAATGGAGATATGTTAAGAGAACCTAGTACACTAAGCAACACATCAAAATCGACAGAGTTGAAGGCGTTGCTAAAGTCTAGCAGTGCTAAGACTGTCAGCTGACCTTGCTCCATGCCCGATCTGATGTCATCCGTAATATGAGTCAGGGTGGTGGTGGTACTATGGCCAGGACGAAATCCAGACTGGAGAGGATTTAGGAGGTTGTTACTAGAAAGGAAATCATTAAGTTGGGTATGGATCAGACGTTCGAGGACTTTTGAAAGAAAAGGTAAAATAGAAATAGGACGAAATTCAGATAGCACTGAGGCCTTAGGTTTTTTAGGAATGGGGATTATATGGGCTTCTTTCCACGCTTTAGGAAATATCCCTGAGGAGATGGAATGGTTCAGGATGTGACAGATGACACATGATTTAGTTCGGATAAATTCGACTTCGATAAATTTGATTTTGCGATTAGGCAAAATAAGGTACGTAAATGGGCTACTGTACTGTTTAATTATTAATAGTACGAAAATTTTAAGTTTTCGATCATCTTTATACATATTTTAAAACTATTGCAATATCAGCTTTAAATACCAACCTGTATGCATTAGTAGACAGTGTGACAAACGCCAGTCCGCCCAAAACGTTGAAGAGCAGCGGCACATTGACCGCCAGGTGGAGCCACCGCGGATGCAGACCATGATCTGTCAGATTCTTCGTATCGATATTATATCGAAGGAAATTCAAAGGGGTAACCACCCAATTGTCCCAGGAAATCTTCAGAGATTCTATATCCGCCAAAGTTAAGTACCCATAGTAGCCAGAATCAATCAGAACAAGCAGTAGGGTTATCGGTACTCCACATAACATAAACAGAAATATTCTATAGTGGAAATCCTTAAAGCCTACAACCTTGGAGCCCAAACCTCTCTGCAGCCAAAAGAATACGGGAGGGAAAGCAAAGCCAGCAAACGTTGGACGGTTAAATATTCCTACAACTACAACGGTAGCTATTAACATGACATAATTAAATGAATGAGCCGGCAAATGTGTGCTCATTTTGAATAATTTTACTTTCTCAACAGCACTTGAGGCTTTTTTGTACCTCTCTTTTAAAAATTCAGAGTGATATATAATCTTATCTGATTTCAACATTGCCTCAGCTACAAGAAGCAGAAGGATTGAGAAGAAAATCATTTCAAATGCATTTGAGAAGCTTCTGCAGCAGTAGACAAGAACCACATATGAACTGGCAAATATAGTAAGCCTGTTCCTGAAATTCTGTCCATATAAAACACAGATTTTGTATAAACAGTAATCATTTATGAGTGATAGCAAGCAGATAAATACTCTTGGAATAACAAGCAGATAGTATGGAGTTTTGAGATCTAAATTTAAGTAGTATCTGGTATACGGATTTGCCAAACGTATAAAATGTAGTGGGGGACCGAGTATCATCTTTGGTACCAATATATTTCGAATAGGGAATTTTGGATTGAACTCCCATGTTCTGGCCACGTCAATGGTAAAGATGTCACCTGAAATACAAATAAGTAACATTTACAGGAAAGAAAAACTTTGTAAATAAAATTGAACAAACAATGAATAAACCAGGATTAGTATTGTGTCAAAAAGAAATATAAAATGTAAAGGAAGATTTTCAGATGTTAAATACATCAACTACCTAATAGATCAAAAATAAATCTATAAAATGTTGAGCATTAAATGGGAAACCAACGAAAAATAATATAACCCAAAAAAGGCTACATTCCCACGGTTATTTACTTAAGCTTGATAACACTTCATTCTAATTTCTTATCTTATCAAGTACTGTATTGATCAATAAGTAAATGATCTGTTATCTTCAAGTGGCTAAGGTGTTATCAGCATGAATGTCGAAAAATTGGGATTTATAAATAGGGTAAATGCTACAATGATTGTCCCCCTGACAAAAAAACTATTAATGTTACTTTTTCTTCACATGACAGAAAATGTTTACCTTTTTATTTTCTTATCATCAAAGCTAATAGATTGTATCTTGCATGACCCATGTATGCGAAAGACTTAAGAAAACCACATTAAACAGATAACATAGGCAGAACAACAAAATGAATATAATTCGTAATATAGCTTTATAGTGAATAAATGTTCGTACCTGCCATAATCTCCACATTTTGGAAATACTCATCTGGATGAATGTATCCCCGTTGTGGTAATAGCGTTAACAAGAATCGTAGGCCGACTAGGAGCCAGTATGAAAATGGGAGTCTCACAGGATTTTTAAATGAAATCGCTTTAAGAATATCTGATTTTAGAAACATGGCACTGATTTACTATATTGTGTTTGTGTACATGGAAATTCAGTTAGAACTTTTATCACAATAAATGCGCATAAATAAATCGGGACATCCTGGTTGTATTGTATTTGGTTTTTGACACTTTTGTTTTATTGACACTGACAGACTACAGTTGTGCTACAGTCTACAATGGACAATTTGCGTTTCGCGTACAATAGCACCAATTTATATTGACCCGTGTGTCCTTATCATCATCAGCCCGTTGCAGTCCACTGCGGATCCCTGTGCTGGGGTTCGAACTATACCTGCGAAATTTATTTGTGGAGCCCTTTCGTTTCCGGCATCCTGGGCGGTCGCTTAAGCCCTAAGGGCTAAGCGGCCTAAGCCTAATGTTTATATTGTTCCTTGTATCTTGCGTATGTACATGAGAATGGTACTTAAATATAATTTCAAGACTGATATTCTTACGAACAAATGTTTACCGATTGACGTTACGAAACCTTCTATCCAGCAAGAGTTTTTTATTATTTTATTAACGAGGGGAAACCTAATGATGACTCGCTTTCGAATAGCTTGTGAGAGGGAGCAAGGAAATGTATGTCAGGCTAGCGACCTTTAAGCCTGCATCATACAGATCTTGGACTGGGTGGACTGAGTCCCTCGGTACAGTCGGTACCCATCTTCGTGCATAATTAAAGGCACTGTGGTGCCTGCTAGCGAGGTGGCCTGAGACTACATATCCGCCACCCTGTATTGTTCCACGACGTATGGTCTCGTAACCCAAGTAGCTTTTTTTAGTGCTGCTTTCGGGATCACTTTCATCACACTGTCCCCGAAGTGCACCCCGTGGTCGACTTTTACGTGAAGCATGGAATATCGTAGTGGAATTCTAACGCCTCTTTTTCTACAGAACAGTTATCTATCACGTCTACTTAAGCAGATTGGTACCTTTACATACTATCGAAATTCGTATATAGTTTTAATAATTATACTTACAAGATGGATATCTAAGTGCTTTCTACCTAAATAATAGAAAAATTAAAGGTTCATATATTTCCAAATTATTGTTTTTTTTTCTCAAGAAATAAAAGGTTTTTTTAATTTTATTTTTATATTTTATATTTCCATGGGATGAAAAATAAAAGATAATGTAGGATGTTAATGGTTTATTAGATATTATTTCAACCTTTCATGATGAGCAATAATATTATAGGTACATTTGGCACGCTCCATTGCCCTATACACTACCTTATTTGGCGATTGATGAATTTTGTCCTAAATTTTAATTTGTCGTTGACTCAAATTTAGGCGCGAGAATAGGATAGAAAATGTCATTTTGAAAGTTGAAACAGGTAGATACAGTTAGCAAATAAACTACATAGAACTTCCTGAACACTCACAGTAGGATTTTAGGACTTCATTTTCAATCCAATTCATCTGGTGTGCATTTCTTTTAATCTGAGCTATTAATAGATAAAAAAAATGTGTGTGTGTGTATTAGTGTACACACGTAAGAAGTGAAACTTCTTTATGACATCATTTTTCGAAAAATGATCTACTATTTACAAATTTACAGAGTTGGTAAAATAAAGCTAAATTAAATAAGTTTAAGTTTAGGAGGGGGAAATTTTTGAGGGAATTTGGGATTTCTATCGGGGCCAATTTGTAGCCCTCACCGAGACGGTTCCGAGGATACCAAGCTCGGTGGGTCCACGACCTTTATTGGCCGAGATAGGTTTAGGGGGGGTGAGGTAAAAATTTTAGGTGGGGGTAGGGGCGGGGGGGGGGTTAGGTTTCGTGGGGGGGCTATTGGGCACCTTAAAATATTTTTGGGTGGGGAAAGTTGTGGAGGGGGAATTCGGGAATTCTGTTGGGGCAGGATTGTAGGCCTCACCGAGCCGGTTCTAATGAACCCAGGGTCGATGGGTCTACGATGGATATTGGCGGAGATAGGAATAGGAGGGGTGAGGTAAAAATTTTAGGTGGGGGTAGGGGCGGGGGGGGGGGTTAGGTTTCGTGGGGAGGCTATTGGGCACCTTAAAATATTTTTGGGTGGGGAAAGTTGTGGAGGGGGAATTCGGGAATTCTGTTGGGGCAGGATTGTAGCCCTCACCGAGCCGGTTCCAATGAACCCAAGGTCGGTGGGTCTACGATGGATAATGCCGGAGATATGAGTAGGGGGGGTGAGGTAAAAATTGTAGGTGGGGGTAGGGGCGGGGGGGGGGGTTAGGTTTCGTGGGGAGGCTATTGGGCACTGTTTTGCATTTAGGGTGGGGGAAGGCCAGAGGGGGGGTAAGAATCAAATTACAAAAAAGTGGGTGGGACTTAAAATTTTGGGTGGGGCTTGGAAACGGTTGGGGGTGTGGCTTACTGAAGTGGGTACTAATTTACTAAATAAAAAAAGATGGCGCGTAACGGAAGAATGTGACGCGTAACGAAAAAATTTTTCCAACCCCGATAAAGAAGTTTCACTTCAATAATTTGTGCGCCATAAGCAAACTGAAAAACTGAAAATAAAATGGCCTTATCATTCGGTAATACGGAAAAATATTTTTAAATACTACACCTTTTAGAACTTGAAATACTGGCCATAGATAATCATCTATAATATAATATACAGCAGATATTACTTTTTCTGTATATGTCATAGAGGAACTATACGATTCCTTAAAACGCAAGACTTAATAGAGGTACAAACTAAATAGCTAAATCGGTGTTTCAGTATATTTCTATTAATCCGGGGTCATAATGGCATTCGGCTTGTTTAATAAAAAAAATTTATAAATGCAAAATCACTGAAATAGTTTAATTTCCGAAAACTTTTTTATCCGATATTTATGTTGACCGCTTAGAATAATTTTGTATTTCCAATCTTGTTTTGTATATTATTTATTATACAAAAACTGAAAATTCTTTTCGTAGTATTGGCATACTCAGTAGGTAGTGCCAAATCCACAATTTGTTCCACAGTATTTGCGGAAACTTTACATATAGCTCAAAATATATAAAAAGTACACAATAAATATTCAATAATAAATGTTCCAAGCGAACATTTAAAAAAAGAAATATATATTTATACATATTTACAAGAATATACAAGATTTCCATTGTTCCATTATAGGAAATTTTTAAAATTACCTGCACTGTTAAGATGAGACCAACTCTCGAATTATTTGTAGTCATATTCCGAACAATGCATCAGTGCATATTCTATGGGTGTCAGACAACTTAAAGCTAATTTGATTTGTACAAAAATATTTTTTGCTGCCAGTATGTGCTGCTGTTGTTTTAAAAGCATGTTTTGTCTGCTCCGATACGTACCACTGGTTATATATTACTGGTTATGTCTTTATTCTGTGAAATTCCAATATGTATTCGCATTTTCATTTTTGTAATAGAATTTCTTAACAAACATGATAAGTACGTTTTTTTGCCACCAGTACTGTGACAGACTCCTTTGTTTTCTGGAGCTGTTCCCAATACTCAATATATATAGCACAATAGCTATAAGTCGCAATATGAACAATTTTATTATTGCTTTAAATAAGAATAGTCAAAAAAATTGAAAGAATAAGGGTATTAAAATAAGTTTGTCAAATAAATAAACAAAACTGGAATGATGGGTAAATTCGAATCATTTTTATCCGTCTTTTACGATTTAACTATTTACTAGCAATGATTATAGAATAAATTTATTCTTTAATCATTGTTTACTAGTTACTAAAAATTTTGATTTTTCCTAAATTAAAAACCTACAAAGCAGGATACAAAAATCTTAATAGTTTAGTGAAATGCTTATTAATATTGCTTTATTGCAATATTGCTGGTACTAAACGTATTCTACACATATTTTGATTATAAATGTAGACAACTATGGCGGATGGTACTCTATTGTAAAATATTTTATGTAAGAACATCGATTCACATGAGGCAGCCTCGGTGGCGCAATTGGTTAGACGTCGGCTGTGAAACGTGTGGCTGCGAGTTCGATCCCCGCACTGAAACAAATACTACAGGTATTTGTTTCGGGTCTGGGTGTTTGTGAGACCGAAAAGTCTCTTGTAATTCCTGATACCCACGACACATAACTTGATTGATTTTAATGCGGGGTCAGGGCTATGTATGTGACTGTTGGGTGTGTTTATTTTATTTCTTTTGAAACAATGTTATTGCCTCAATACAACCTTGTATGTACCAATAACGGCAAGCAAATAAACTCGGTTTTTTATTATATCCTTACATAAAATATTGTTTAAAATTATATTTGGTTAAGATCATAGTTATAGTACAATAAACACTATAATTTTTGTATTAAGTCGAGCACGTGTATAAGTAGGTTAACTAGTTATAAATAGCTGCAGATATTATTTACTATTTAATTTTAAATATATTAAAAACTTCATGTTTTATGTTTAGATATGTATTGTCTGACCAGGAAAGCGGAAACTCACGCAACATGCAGTTAGTTTACTTTGCTAGTAAGAATAATTTAGATAAAGGAATTGATAACGAAAGAGCTGACAAACACAAAGTTTTTGCATTACATTGAGTTCCAAAAATGTGTATTGAATTTATTAATAAGTAATATTAACACTTTTGCGTGGTCAGCTTTATATGATCGAACATTATTTTACATGTTTCTTCGAACTAAATCTTATGCAATTTATATTTTAACTGGCATATCTAAACATTTACAATTCTATAAATCTACCAGATATGTTAGACACTACAACTATGAATTTATAATTTACATTGCTGTTATTATTCTAGTTGTGAGTAGGCGTTATCCGTCCTTTTTTCACTCTAAGGGCCTACTCACATCGGGACGGAATGACAGTGGACTTAATGTTTTACCAAAGAATATTCAATATTATCAGGTAGGAATACGACATAAATTCCAATGTTCTAATGCATGGGTAAGCCGCTGGAATGCTACCGTATGTAAGCGGCTGGCGGATGACAAAATCCCCTGCCATTTCGTCCCGGTGTGCGTAGGCTTTAAGGTTGGTGCTATATGTATAATTTATACATATTGCAGACTGATTTGGACTATAATTTTAGACTAGGTCACTTATTTGACAACCCTACAGGTTAGGCCTTTTGGATAAACTGGCTTTATGCGAGTTGATGTCTCATCTTCCATCCAAGATTCAGATTTCCAACTTTCTACATAGTCCACTGTCAAATATAACAGAAAATCTCGACTTTTTTACCCAACTATACAACAACTCGGTTTACTTCGCCCATCCAATCCTACTCACAACTCCTTCTTCAGCCCTTCCTTATTCCTTACTGCATCTGTATAGTATCAGTGGCGTAACACCACGGCATGTCCTCGTGGAACTTGTGTCTATGGGCGTTGTTCTTGGCGTCGTACAGGAGTGCGTTATCGACGTACGCGTCGCACTCGTTGCACCACACGGAGAGGTCGGAGAGAGAGAGTACGAGGGCGTGGCCTGTAGTGGTGTAGTGGGCTTGCATGTGACCGTTTATACTGCGGGCGCATGCCGTCTGTGGGAACAAAAGAGGATTGTTACAGGTGGTGAAAACGCTGTAGGCAACATTGACAAAAATCAATATTAGCTTTATCATTTTAACAATTTGATAATTCATATAAGTAATGGTAATTGCAACAACCCTATTTTTACTGTTTGAGCTATTAATCGACTTTTTAAAATCGATAATTATCGACTGTGTTTGGTTTTATTGGTATCTTATAAAAATAAGAGACTATGATAACTTATTTTTCAGTCAAAACAAAAAAGCAAATTACTTACAATATAACAATGCAGGCACACCCAATTTTCTACGGTGTGGTCGCAATCTATACACTTGACTCCTTGCTCAAACTTCACGTCATTTGGTATCGCGTATAACGAATCTAAATGCGGACACCAGGGCTGTGGTACCACAGCGAACATTTCGCCATCGACTATCGCCTGCATATTGTCCGATAGATAATCGACTAACGTCTGTTTTGGCGCATCACTAGCGTCATTATGGCACGTGGTCATCGGCGCCTGCCCCTCACAAATTTCGATCTCGTTTCCTGCACTTAAATCCTCTTTTTTGACCTCTTGATTCTGTTCTTTGGGATTATCTTCATCATCAGTGCCGCAATGTATTCCGTCTTCACATTTCTCTATGCTCAGATTCGCCATGCTTAGTTCAAGGGTGTCCCATTGGCCGTTGTTTGGCGGTGGTAAGTCGGTCTGGTGGTCTAGCCCTCGCGATGGTAACGGTGGGTCTAGTACGTCTTCTGATGGCAACGCGACTTGGAATTTAAGGCTTTTCCAGTACTTCTTATGTGTGTTGATGACGTCGGTGATGGTTTCGACGGCAGACCAGTGGCAGGTCCTCGGTTCGTAGTGGTGATATATAGGATCGCCCAGTAAGGCCTTGGTGCACATCACCATGGCGTAGGATATGCTGGTGATATTGTAGCCTCCCTCTAGACATAACACTACACGGCCCCCCGCTAAACCACGTAATAACTGCGTCATGCGGCCGAAGCATTCTGGGGTTACTTTGCAACCTAAAAGAACGTGAAAAAAAATATAGATTCAGTGTAAGTTTGTTCATAGATGACAAGACAATTCTGATTAAAACAATAGAAAGACATATAAAATATAAAAAGAGTTGACACCTAAATAATATGATGTTTACACTTATTACCTCCAAGTGGGTCACCGACACAAGCGTCGAACCCAGCGGACACGATGACCAAGTCCGGGTTGTACTCGTAGGCTATCGGCAACACCACTTGTGTGAATGCCGCCATGTACTCCGCGTCACCCATGCCTCTCTGAAGGCATACATTAGTTATTTTAAAAATAAGTGTGTATTAGTAATGAAACAGAATTTCAATGCAATCAGTAGAGATATTGAATAACACTAGTAAAAAGTAAGTAGTTTAGTAAAAAAAAAAACAACTTTGATGCTATGCTGTATTATCGATCATTATTATGACCTTAAACTTAAGAAAATATGTAGCGTAGAAAAATATGAAAGAATATTATAATCTTTATCGACTAATATTGTATTAGAAAAAAAGATTAGATATGAATTAACCATTCGTGCAATATTTTATCGATCTGTTTTATCGATAATAATCATCCTCACCTTATTCCAAGGTATATTAACGTTGTAGCCCTCTCCTTTGCCTTCCCCTACGGCCGTGTAGTCAGCTTCTTTAGAGTGTGGGAAGAACGAACCGTGGTCATATCGATGTATCGATATGTACAGGATCTATAAAAAAGTAAAAGGTTTATATCGAATTAAATAACAAAGCTGACATTTACCATGAGTTAAACTCTAAAATTTTCCGTAATATGTTTGAAAAATATTGCTGTTTACGGACTATCTATTGCAATTTTTGCTCGTCGCAGCGCTGGTGCTAAAATTCTATTGTTACCCAACTAGTGTTGTAGATATCTTAGTTATATAAGTTACTTAATTATCTGTGTAAGTGAATCGTTGACTGCCGTCACTGTGGTGCGAACTCTTATAACGAGCTACTGGTATATGAAGTATCTATCAACTAATGACTAACCTGATCATCATCATAAGTGAGATGCTGCGTCCCGTTTCCATGGTGCACGTCCCAGTCCAAGAGCAGTACTCTACGAGCGCCCCCCCGCAGCGCCGCGCGCGCGCCCCCCGCCGCGCCGCCCAGCAGGCAGAACCCGCTCGGGGTCGCGCGCGACGCGTGGTGCCCGGGCGGACGCACCGCGCACACGCCCGCCCCGCACCACCCGCGCACTACTGACTCGCATGCCTGTAGGAATACGGCCTGTTATTGTCTGGCAGAACCCGGTCGGAGTAACGTGAGGGGCAGCGCAGACTCCAGCCCACAGGAACCGCTGACTCCTGACTCGCATGCCTATGGGAATACGACCTATTATTGTCTGGCAACACCGGCGTGTGGCGGTGGTGACCTGGTGCGCGGACTGATGACACACTAGAAGTACACTGGCCTCGTACTACTGTCTCGCATGCGTGAGGTAATACGGTCATCACCATTATCACTATCAGTAATAAGCAATCCGATACTGAATGTTAGGCCCCTACAAATCATCATCTTCATCACCTCAGTACTAGAAAGTTCAGGGTAGAATATAGGCATATTCCCACATTTTTTAGGCTACACTTAACACTGATTAGAATTATAGTACGAGTATAATTGTATGTTTGTCGTTACTATTAGAAATGATATTACCTCGATAATGCAGCCCATTGCAACGGCCGCGCTCTCTAACGAGTCCGGATGGAAGTATACCGAGTCATACTGATTCTTCTGACTGTTCAAATCCCTCAGTTTCGTCGTCGACAACTCTTTCAGTCTGAAAGCATAACACTGTTTAAAATCGGTTTAATCTCTTAATATACATGTATATTTTGAGTAAAACAACTGGTAACCAAAGATTTTTGTGAATTTATCTCCTTGTTTTGCGTGTCCATAACCAAAATCATGATTTGTCATCATAACCATTTTATATGCCTTTGCTAATGGTTTTATGACATCAAACCAAATCATGATTTTTCAAATCGAAAATTTATTTTAAACAATTTTTTTTACCCAAAATGGATTTATCTCCTAAATGAGTTAACACGAGATAAGAGATTTTATGCGAGTGTATAATTTTAGAAACTAAAAATATGGATATTAGCATCCCGTAGACTAAAACCTAGTACAAATAAGTTATAGAATAGAATAGAATAGAAAAAAAATTATTTGTTCATTAAAGTACACATACACTGATACATAACTAAAACAACTAAATTACAGACCTACTATTACTATACACAATGGACATAAAGATTAAAGATAACAGAGAAAAAAGTAGTTACAATGATAAATACCAAAAAAAGAAAGTGTAGCAGCATATGTGTTGCAGCAGAACAAAAGGGTGATGACTCAGTATACGTTCACTCATACGAGCAAACACTGATATTCTGCCATTACCCGGTCGAAGAGTGGTGGCGGAGTAATAATTCATTAGTCTGTGTCCCAATTTATACTCACTGCTGTAGATAGGAGTCGGCGTGCACGGCGAGTATTTCCGTGTCGGTGGCGGGCCGGGCGGGCAGCTGCTGCAGCCTCTCCAGCAGCCCGTAGTCGCGGTGCCGCTCGTGGATGCGCATTATACGCTCCGGACACTCCACGTGACCGCTGGATAACAACACATTTATTATATTAACCAATATATATCCCATATAACTACAAAAGCTCATTTTTTTATTTATTTATCCCTTGTTGCACCATACCAAAAAACAATTAAAATGAAAAAATAACATAATATAAAGTACAAAATGCAGCCTAACCGCACTGGGCAATTTCTTCCAGGCAACCTTGGGATGGATATAAAAACACTCCTTACGTACTTTATATCAAAATAAATTATATTTAGCCGTCAAGCTAGTCTGAGGTGAGTTGGTGACTTTGTATTCCCTTAAAAAACATTGTTAAGAGCTTTCAATTATTTTAGATTGTTTTTATTGTGCCACTCTTGTAATTTTCACACACGTTGAAATTTTCCCAGTGCAACGGATTCTTGATTTCCGCATTGCACATGGTTATAAAATGAAGCTGTGAAAATTGACGAAGGGACTTAATTTTATTTAGTCTGAAGTTTAAATTTACTCACGGTTCGCAAATGTTTCGGTGTTTCAACATAGCTTGGTCATATGTGTAGCAGACAGCGTGTTCAGGTATTGACAGATCCGTTACTGAAACAATTTTAAAGTAATTTAATTTTGGGTATTTATATTTTATTGGGGTTAATTTCTCAGTAAAGCTAGCATATTTATACTCAACTTTTCATCTTAATTATGCTAAAAAATACAACAGGTAAGGTATTTTAAGTTTTTTTGTAATAGCGAGTACACTGTACCTGATGATAAATAATCGACTTGATTATCCGGGTCTAATTTGAACCGGATTTGTACTGGGTGTTGATAACACCCAGTCTGCAGTCCACTTGCGTAGGAAAAGTTTTGCACCATTCGTTATACGGTCGCTGGCTCGGTCGATATAATAGTATAATATAATACCGTCTATTTCAGTCAATACAATATGGACCAGTTACATTAAGGAAAAATATAACCCCACTTACCAGACTTCAAATAATCCAGTTTCTCAGCGATCTTCATTTTAGTGACATTATCCTGTAGTGGGTAGCAGTTCCTGGTAGCGAACCGGTCCGGCCTGGTCTCGTCTCCGAGCCAGCGCACTACTACAGGGTGTTTCTCTTTATATTGGTCACATACGTTGGGAGCACCCTGTGTGGTGTACGTGGGCTGGTAGTAGCAACTCCATGTGGACTTGTGTGCGTATATGCAGTTGAGGATTGTCTCGCGGATTCTGTTGAGCGTAAGGATTATTAAAATCGAGGATATTGAAGTGGGGATCTTGAAAGGTTTCACAAAATCACATTAAAACTAAACTAAATTTTTCAATTAGTTCTTCGAAGTCAATTCAATGTTCGCTCAGAATATTGAACCCAATTTTGCCTTATTCTTTGTTAAATAATAGTCCCATAACAACATCATTAGTATTGCTGTAGTAGACTATAGTTTAAAAGAAATCCTCCTTAATCATTGACTTGTCGCTTAGTATTTAACCCATATATGATGAAGTTAGAAATATAGTTATATTTCGCTTAGTTTCGTGGTCTTATGACAACGTAATTGCCTTATTTAAAAGCAAAACCTCAATGTACAACTCACGATTCACAAGGCTCGTCAACATGATGCAATCTTGGTGGGGGGTATCCCAACAGGGTGCGCAGTGTAAGGGCGGCACCCTCGGCTAATGAAGACAAGCAGTACCCCCCCTCCAGCACCACGCACACAGACGGACATACAGACATCAGCATGTGTAGTAGGGTGGCGTAGCAGGCGGGCGATATCTCCATCTCACCCTGAGGGAAATATCGACCAGTTATAATATTGTAAATTGATATTTTCGTATACAAGAAATCGTGTTAAAGCATATGCATTGATCTGTAAGGCACTTAGAATAATAAAACAATGGAAAAGATGGATTATTGGCATTGAAATATTACTGAAGCTATATTTCAATGCCAATAATCCATCTTAAAAAATGGTCAGTAAAATTAAATCGATTGTCGATAGTTCCTTGTTAGTCGATACTTTTAACAGTGCCGCACTTACCTTTACTTACATGTGCTAACTTAAAACTTACATAGTAGTTATAAGCGATGAGATTGTCGTCGTCGATTGAGCGTCTATTGTTCTATACACATTTTAGATATTTTTTTGTGATGATGTTTTGTTTTGATGAAGGCATCCCTTTTTTGCAATACTCGATTTATGGACATTTTCAAACAATACAAATTAATAAAGTATAATTATTTCAAGCCAAGAACATCACATTTCAAACCACATTAAATCGTACATTAACACACCACTCGATAGTGATAGTGAAAATATCGAACCTTCTCGTCTCCTAAGGCCGCGTCGTAACCAGCCGATACGATAACGAGTTGCGGCGAGAACTGAAAGAGACACATATATAAACGTGTGCGATAGAAAGAGATGCAAATACCTCGGGACAGCCGATCGCCGCGTCGTAGCCTGCCGATATTATTATCAGCTCCGGTTGGTACTGGCAATTTAAAAAAAAACAATTTCAATGCAAAAAAAATATATATTAAATGGGGAAGACTTGTCTCGCATATTAAATATGTTTACAGGTAATTATATTTATTTATTGAGATATATTATAATTTTAACAGTATATTAACATTAAACTCAACTTTTTTCATCGATCAATTGAAGCTCATGAGTTCTGGCGCATATTGTACTATTTACAAGTTTTATGAATGTAATCATCAGCGACAGGTTTAAAATATATTATGTTGAATAAATATAATGATATTTTTTTTTCGAAACACGTTCCACATATCCAAGGAATTTAAATAGTTTTAGCGTTATGAGAGTGATCAATTATATTTTATTTAATAAAGATCTATAATGTTGTTAGGGTAGGTATTTGATCAGCAGTGGCCTTTCTGTTGCTCCAGATAGAATGAGAGAGATAGCTTGGGAATGTGTGCGTGTGAGAGAGAAAGAGAGATAATTTAAATTACCTCCAGCGCCATGGGCATCAACAACTGCGTCCATATGGCGATATAATCCCCGTCCGTCATGCCCGTGTTGTTGAGAGGCACGTTGAAGTTGTACCCCTTGCCGGGCCCGCTGCCCGTGTAATGGAAGTCCGAC
Organism: Deilephila elpenor; assembly: GCA_949752805.1. Taxonomy (NCBI): domain Eukaryota; kingdom Metazoa; phylum Arthropoda; class Insecta; order Lepidoptera; family Sphingidae; genus Deilephila; species Deilephila elpenor. Next base: position 14,369,151 of record OX457096.1, on the reverse strand, counting down.
TGGCGCAGGTTAGGCCAGAACGACCCGTGCTCGTAGCGGTGTATCGAGAAATATACCACTCTGAAACAATATTTATTATATGCATTAAAATGTGGTATGTAAATGAAAAAATATATGTATGATCGAGCAAAGTGTCAGCCGTCAAAGAGGTTTATAACAAAATACTATACAAATAAATAATCATTCAAACCTGGGATCATCGTAGAACATCTGCTGCGTCGCCTGCCCGTGATGTACGTCCCAATCTACTATTAAAATTCTGAAATACAAAACAAAGTATAAATACTATAGTTAAAGGGCTAATGGGCTAACACCTTTCAGTATAAATAATTTCTGTCTGTATCTGGAAAAACTAATAGCAAAGTTAGTCAAAATAGTTTATCAATTAAACAAGTTATTTTTATAATAGTACATGGGTGATTGCAATTTTGTCAGTCATTATTGAATCTTAATTTGAGTCTAAAAAAGCCACAAAAAGTACTGTGCTGAATCTATTATTCTTTTACTTTAATACTAATAATGGTTGATCAATTAGGTCACCTCTTAAGTCCGTGTTTGTCTATAGCGTGTCGGGCTGCGACGGCGACGTTGTTGTAGAAGCAGTAGCCGCAGGGCTCCGCCCTCATGGCGTGGTGTCCCGGGGGCCGCACGAAGGCTGCGCCGTTCTGCACCTCGCCGGTAATGATGCGCCCCACCATGTCGATAGTAGAGCCTGCTGCTATTAGAGATAGCTCGTGGGTAGTCTGAAATAAAATGTAAAGGTTTGTAACTCTTTGTCAGAGCACTTAAAAAGAAATTTTATTTAAATAAATAAATACACCCAACAGTCACATACATAGTCCTGACCCCACACTAAGATCGAGTCTTGTGTCGTAGGTATCAAGAACTACGGAGACTTTTCGGTCTCACAGACACCCAGACCCGAAACAAATACCTGTGGATCCTTCGATCAAATATATACTAGATACAGGGTCAGGAACAAAATCACATGCCAAAAGTGGCCGAGATTTAAACATTTGTATTTCGAACTATGAGATGTAGAAAAAAGTATTTTAATATGTACAACTTTAGGTAACAATAAACTTTAATAATTTGCTATAAGATTTATTATGACTTACAATATACATGCATTTATGATTATTTTGACAATTTTGAAAGGCGCATTGCGGCATGTTTACACGTTGCCGTTGGTGATGATTGAAGCATACTAAATTGAAATAGAGCCACACTTGACTTTGTGGCTCTATTTTTCGGGCCGTTTTTGAAGTGCTCATCCGACATCTAGTATATATTTGATCGAAGTGTGGATCACACAAATGCTTGTTTCGGAGCGGGGATCGAACCCTCGGCCTCTCGTTTCACAGGCGGCGTCTAACCAACTGCGCCACGGAGGCTGTCATTTAACTACATATAAGAAATAATTTACAATAACCCAACTATTTAAGTGCGTCTGTAGGTGTACCGTGTAAGGTGACGAACCTGACGCGATCTGTAAAGATGGTGTTCGCGGTGTCGAGTAACAAGACACACGCCGACTTTTTATTAATTGTTTGTATATTAACAATCAAAGAAAACATCGTGAAATAACTTTCAAATCGTAGTGATGTTTAAAAAAATCTATCGTATGTGTAGTCTGTAAACCAAGGTATATAGGCTGACACATTATAATAATTTTATATGTTGTTTTCCTGCCTCTGCTTTATTATTTTTTTAATTACTGTAATTATTAAGTTTGTACTCACGGGATGTATATAAATAGCATCATATCTCGAGGACAGTTCCTCTAGGAAGTCTAAGTTGTTGTTCTGGTGGGTGGTCTGCATCATGTCGTACACGGAGGGGGAGTGTAACACGCTCAGCTCCTCCTTGGAGGCCGCGCGGGGAGGGAACTGCTTGCACTGATCGATCAGGTTTAATTCTTGGCACCTGGGTAATGTTAGAAATAATTGGCGATTGTTGTACTGCAGTATGGCCCATTAGGTACTCACGCGCCCACGTCACGTTCACTTGTATCTTCCGATTCCCCGCGTTTTTTCATGTTTATTTTATCATTATTTCAATGCTTTATTATCTCCTACACTCACAATAATTGAAAAAACTTTATAAAAAAAATAATTATGCTTTGAAATAATGACAAAATAAACATGAAAAAACGCGGGGATTCGGAAGACTAAATGACATAGGTCAAATTCGGAGGTCGGGACGTGTGAGTGGTTAGAATGCATATACGACTGTCGCTAAGAGAAATGGGGGATAGACAATGTGTCCCTACACAAGGAAAGGTTAATAAAGGGGATTCTCAAGTATCGGATCCATGAGGCATAAATACAATACAAAACGAGGCTACAGTTTCCCTATGCTTAAACGGTATTTTGAAGTGCGAATTCCTGTACATATACAAAATCCACGTCAGTATTTTTTTTTTAAATGTATCTTACCTGTTTATAACACTAATCAACCTCTCAGGACACTCGGGGTAGTTTTCGTCCCACAGACAGCGATGCTCCGACATGCGCGGCTCTGTCACGAACCCAGTGGGGCCCTTCACTTTGGTTTTGGACTCCATAGCCTAAGAACGACACATTTCTTTTAAATATTTTTTTTATCTAAAAGGTAACTTTGCTATATCTCCTTTTTACACCTAAACGCTAATGTGCCCTAGTTATAACACGTTAAGGACGGCACCCGCACACACATACATTGTGTTTTTTCTACTGCAACACGTGTGCGAAAATAACACGAGTGGTGTGTTATCTTCCTATGTGATGTACGATCGACCACTTTTAGACATTTCATTGTTTTGGCGCTGTAATAAACGATTACAGTTTAGTATGTGTGGACTCATTCAGGAAAGATTATGATGTATCAAATATATATTTTATCTACACAGTACTAATAAGTTATTTAAATTACATCCACATAAAGAGCTATCTTGTTTGTATTTTGATAACAGGCACATCATTCAAAACCTACATGCGTTACGCCTCATTACACCTAACGGCAGCGAACTTAGGTCGCAAGGGTCATAATTTATTAAGATATGGAAATTCGCAAAAGGAACTACTCTTTTAGACTTGTAATTAGTTGATAAATAACATAACTTTTGTTAATGTAAAGCTTAATATGTATCTCTCGAGTAATGTGTCGTTTAAATGGTGAAACAGTTCAAATGGTGAATGCAATAAAAAGATGCACTTTTCTTCCTGAGGTTGCCAAGTAATATAATTGCCCCTCTTCTCTTTTTATGGCCAAATTAATATAAATACATACACATGCATAGACTCACGCCTTTTTCCCAGAAGGAATAGGCACAGGTGCTACCAGGACACATTTCGCCTTGCATGTTCCGTCCCACGATGCGATAGAGGGCGAGCCTATCGCCATATCGAGCATAAATTCCTTACTTAGGGCTGATAATGAATAGAAAAATCCTACATCATTTTGCCTGACCCGGGATTCGAACCCGACACCTCAGCTTTGTAATCGTACCGTAGTACCACTACGCCACCGAGCCCAAAATTAATATGCGATAATTTGAAAATGGTTGTCAAAAATAAATCTATGAAAATGAGTGAAATGTGTGCTTATCAATAAGTCTTTGACCATAAATACAGATCGAGATTTATTATTAAATCAACAGACTTAATATTAGTAATTACTAACAGCCCGATTTAGCTTCAATCGAGTGCAATAGATGTTACGACCTACTTTATATAGTACAAAATAGAAGATTCACACATTAAAATATTAGTTACTTACAATTTGGTAATGATCTCGCAACTCCATAACGAAATTTTGTTTTTTCTTTTGCAGAGCTTTTTTCTTGGCGGCTAACAGCGACGCGGACGGCTGAAAACAATCCAAAGATTTGTAATTTAGTTATCAATTGATAAGAGATAACAGTGACAGTAAAGATAATAAATTTACAACACTATTATTACAAATCTCAGATTAAACAGTGTGGCAATATATATAAATGAATTTGGTTTGTCTGTTTGTCTCATCATCATCCCCAGTCTGCTGCTGAACATAGACTTGTGACAAATATTTCTAAAGTTAAAGTTCATGTCGACGTCGACGGCCTCCGTGTTGCAGTTGGTTAGATGCCGGCTGTGAAACGAGAGGCCGCGGGTTCGATCCCCGCACCGACAAATGTTTGTGTGAACCACAAATATTTGTTTCGGGTCTGGGTGTTTGTGAGCCCAAAAAGTCTCTCGTAGTTCTTGATAACCACAACACAAGACAGAATCTTAGTGTGGGGTCAGGACTATGTATGTGACTGTTGGGTTTATTTATTATTATTTATTTATGTTTGTCTGCAATTATCAGATTTCAAATCACTTTCCCTGAATATTGTTTTCTTGCTTATATTCTTGTGAAATATTCAAGTATTGTTTTTGAATGGAGTGTCACATTAACAAGATGTTGCTCTACTTGTGTGTGACAGTAGGCAGTTTTCCACAATTCTCCTGGTTAATGCCGAAAATATTCTAGCAAACAATAGCATTGTCTTATCTTTGTTTTCACTAGTGGTATTCCGTATTAGCACATTAGAATTATGTTGATGAAAACAATTAAAACCATCCATGCAAACCAAGTCAAAAACATAAGTAGTTAAACATAATTTATTTTATTACTGGCAGTGTTCAACCATAATATAATGTATGAAACTATGGATTTAAATCTCAATTACAAGTAGTGATATCTACATAAAAGTGTTGTGATATAACATTATGGCCTACAGAGGCTTATATTATACTAGATGATATTATTGTAATCATATAAATTGTAGAGCAGAAGCAACTAAAATATTTTTCATTTTAATTTTGCTACAACAAAATTACAAAATTACAAAGGTAGGATCTGTTTGAAATTTAGTCATAATTTAATGTTTTTCATTGTGAAGGTTAATGAAATTTAATTATATTAAGGGTAGCTTTATAGACTCGTGATTTAAGATTGTATTATCCTCTCTAAACTAAATAAACAAAGCAGGCAGTAATAATAAGCAAACACATTTGCATGCAAACTGTGTAGCGGTTTTAAATCTGCAAACAATGACATGATTCATGTAATAGATTAAATAATGCTTTGAGTGTCACCACTACAAGACATACAAGTATATTTCTTTAAGTAAAAGAGGGCATAAAAACTAAAACAGAAAACAAAATATTTTCTATTCTGATCATGTGCTGTAAAAGTTGATCTGTAAATCTGTGAGGCTGTTAAAGTACAGCTAAACGTCAATATTAGGTTTTCATTTAATTTATAAATTAATTTAAATACAAAACAACTCGATAATTGCAAGCTTCGGCGAACTTAGGTCCTGGTTACACCCACGCCATTCTTCTAGCTGCGCCAATTGAAAGATACGCACTGACTTTAATTAATGTGACTAATACACCAACTTGAACGCTAGGTGTGTGGTTAATTGTGATATCATGTTACCTTGGCACCTGCCGACATCGCCCGGGTCTGTATCTTGGCCTTGCGAGCACCATTTCTGGTTACGATGGTCGATGCAGGTGGCGTAGTTTTTTTGCTGTCACCGGCTGACCGGCGCACTTGGGGCGGTTGCGGGGTAGACTACAATACAATAAATATGTCACAAAATCAATATTTGTATCGATAATCGACTGCTTTATAACCGCGCCAAATATAAACACAATATCTCAAATTTTGAAACTAGACTCACCATTTTCAAACTTTTGTCAAGATATACGTATATATTTAGGTTTGTTATTATCACTTATTCATTTTGTTGCGGTCTTATTAAATAAAAAGAGTAAACATTCCGGTATGATAATGCGGTTGGCCCAAAAAATTGACGCACAAGCCAATGACATGCACTTGCATATGATTTTGACAGTTTGATTTCCGCAGAATAAGTACCAAGTATTCGGATATTTCCGCTTGTCTTGTCGCCTTCAGTAAAACAACAAATGTTTTTGTTTAATATATTAATTGGCTATTTGACTAATTTCTGAAAAGTGTTTTAAAGTCTAGATATAATCACTCTATACCTCTTCAAACTATTAATTTATTTTTAAAGAGTTGTTTATAACGAATAAACATATTTTTCAGTTTTATCATCATATATGTCACCAAAACGGTAGGTCACGTGACTTTGAAAAAGTTACGTCACGCTTTATAAATGGTGAATGATCTTAGTGGCAGAGATGAATGAAAATTGTAAATCGTGACATCACACGCTGCACAGTGACAGCTTGTCGTGTTTTGTTAATTTAATCAACAGATAAAAAATGGCAAACTTATTTTAGACAATTTAAATATTTATAATTTAGATAAATGTAAATAAAAATACCTATAATTATTGTTTACCAAAAAGCTATCATATGCAACACATTTTATAATTTATTGCCACAACAGTCAAATACCCAATTCTAATTGAAGTCACGAGAATTAAGAGGAAATAAGTTTATTAATGATGTTGGTCAAGTGACATATCAATTCTTTCAAAAATAATAATTACTATGATTACATAAAAATGTATATGTTTTGAATAAACTACATAAAATGTAATATATTAGGAAGAAATACTTAATATGGATGAAATTATATCTTACCTACTTAAAAAATATTATTTTAATTGAAAATTTCTTTGATATTTGTTGTGAAAATATCCGAAAATTGTAAACATGGAAATTAAATGTATTTTTGAAAGGACTATTGAAATGTCAAAAGTGATATTTTCGCCCAATTAAATGCTGTTTTATTTATAATTTTCCAATAACTGCCCTGAAATTACGATTCAGCACTAAAGGAAAACAGTTTTGGCACTACAGTTATCGTTCAAGGTAAAATAATTCATTATAACTGTAAAAAACTGTGCATGGAACATTAAACATTCATAAATCCATAGTTCATGGTTATTCCGGTCTCTTTAATATTTAGGGAAGTCCATACAGTAATACAACATTGAATATTTACACGGTGAGTGTACATCATAGTTTCGGAGATGAAGAAACTTACACATTGCGAACTTATGTCAATCTTGTATTTAGCAATATGTAATACTTTTGCCATAGATGTTTATTTGATCCATATGGGAAATTTAGTACCACTTGCTGAGCCTTTATTTTAATTAAGGGTTTAGTAAGTGAACTCGCTAACTGTCTATTACTTTTCATGTTAAATATCAAAAGTATAAAATCTAATGGCTATATCTCAAAAAAATAAAACATTGCAAGAGAGACTCAATAACAGTTTACAGAAAACAAACATGAAAAAAATGGATATGGTACCTTACCTTCTTGTTCCGAGAAAATAGGTTACCTACTATGAAACACTGCATGTTTGTCTGATTGTAAATAATCAATAAAAAAGTGTTATTAGATTTTAATGGGTACTATACATTTTAACATGTACTTTAATAATTCTAGGACTAACTATGAAGTTGCTGAAACCTTTGTGGGTTTTGCGGCATGGTAAAAGGAAGAAGCTGGGATGTAGTGTGAGCACCTGGTCTCCGCTAGCCACAGCATTTAACACTAGGCCAAACAGCAGGCCAATATTTGACTCCTTGAGGGAGAGGACTGTAAGTACCTAAATTAGTAGTATTAAAATTATTAAACTAGTTGTTACTTGTTCTACAATAGTACTTCTGAAATATGTGTAGGATGCTTTAGACCAGGATAGAAGAAACCTAAGTGTATAGAGTACCTAGTTGATATGCTAAAGGAATTTCATTTGCTAAAGTTATTGATCATAATAAATAGGAACACCTATTTGTGTAGTCATTCTGAAATAGAATTCTGATTCTGATAAGTCTAAAAAAATTATCAATAGTTCTCACAGGGATTGGTATTCTTTTAAATGGGTATTTTTTTTTATGTAGATTAAAAGTGCAAAAAAATTGTCATTGTTCAGAACCTCAGTGTTATTCTGTATAGACTGAGTTTCCATAATAACACATTGTTTTATTATTCATGAATTTAAAATTTATTTTTTCAACTTTCAGGGTCTTTTCAACAAACCAGAGTTGACTAGTTTTGAAGGTTTTCATGCACTGAAAGAGCAGTCAATTGCCGCCACAGACAGACTGATTGAAGAGGCCACTTCCAACCCAACTCGGCCTATGGTTGAGATATTCGATGAGCTGTCAGACACATTGTGTAAAGTGGCCGACCTTGCTGAGTTTGTAAGGATTGCTCACCCACAGTCGCATTTTGCGAGCGCTGCGGAGGATGCTTGTATCAGCGTTAGTGGGGTTGTGGAGAAGTGAGTTAATAATATTATTTTTAAGTTATATTGAAGTAATTATAAAAGTCTTTAGAGCAGGGGTTCTCAGAGTGTTTACCACGGCGCGGTGCCCCGAGTGCCGTGAAGCAATATTCTCTATCAAAATTTTAGTTTTTTATCTATTTCGTCCAGCTAGGTAGGTTAGGGCGCCGAGACAAAATAGTAAACATTGTATGTGAGCTGCATATCGAAAACAGTTGGGAACCCCTATAAAACATACCATTTCGTACGCGCGTACGTACGTAAGCGCGAACGTAGGTACACACTCCCCACTCGAGACACAAATTTTAAATTATGGTCTGCAATATGTGTATCTGTTTAGTCAATTTTTTATTTTTTATGTCTACAATATTGGCCACTTTTTTCAGACTAAACACCCACAAAGGCCTTTACGAAGCGCTTCGAGACTCAGTAAAGCGGGGCACATCAGGCGACAAGCATTTAGCTGAACTCTTCCTGTTCGACTTCGAGCAGAGCGGCATCCAACTGGAGGAGAGCAAGCGGCGGCGCGTGGTGGCGCTCAATGACGTCATCCTGCAGACGGGACAGAGGTTCATGGCGGGGGCGGCGCGGCCCAGGAGAGTGTCTAGAAGTGCTGTGCCGCAGAATGTTAGACAGTTGTGAGTGGTGTTCTGACTTGGACAGTAGATTCGTGACAGAGAATTATGTTGTGTAATATCGTTATTGATAAATTTGTAGTAGTTATATCAAGTTCCAGTTAATTGGCCCTCATTTTTAAGAAGTAGGCTTCATTTTCGGGAGGTCTGTACTCTGTATACCTAAGAATTATGAAGGATTCGAAGTGCAGCAATTTTATTAGTTACAATAATTATTTTAGATTATTATTTACTCCTTGACTGCCCTCTCATTCTCCTGTTTTTATATCCATCCCAAGGTTGCCTGGAAGAAATTGCCCAGTGCGATAAGGCCGCCTTTTGTACTTTTTCTTTTTTATATTATTTCATTGTAATTGTTTTTCTTTATGGTGCAATAAAGGATTAATAAATAAATAAATAAATAAATAATGAAAGACTACGACATTATCCCTTCCTCTCCTTTCCTTAACAGACTCAAGCGTGCGGGCTTACAAAACCAAAATTTAGTGATCTGCACCATCTCGCCCCGAACCAAGAGGTTCGCCAATTCTTTTTTTTTTTCGCATTATTAGGTTATGGAACAGTATGCCAGTCCGTGTTTTTTGTATAGTCCTGGGTCCATCTGTCTAAGTAAAGAAAAACAGTTGTGTATGCTGAATGGTCGCATGGTAGAAGACAACCATCGATACTTTATCTGGATTGCATGGCATTAAGCATCAGATCCATTCCAGCCACTTTGCGAATTGAGAGAAATTTTAAAATTCCGAAAAGTCTAACGTCAAGCAATCAATCTCAAAATCATAGGCGGGGTTGCCTAGAAGGTTAGTTAGGAAATATTAGTATGCTTATAAAAATATACTATTATCATCATCATCATCAGCATAAGTCAATCCATGTTGAATATAATTCTTCCCAAAATAAAATCTATAAATCGTCATCTGCCGTTTCCAACAGGCTCACTTCTTAAATGAAAGTATAATGCTTATGCTAATACATGTCTTTCAGTTTCAGCACAGAAGGCGACAACATCATAGTGAGTGGCGTGTACGCGGAGTGCGCGGAAGCGGCAGCGCGCGAGGCCGCGTACAGACTGTACCTGGCGCCGGACAAACTGCAGGACCAACTGCTCACCACCACGCTGGACGCACGACACGAGATGGCGTCTATATGCGGCTTCGAGAGTTACGCTGACAGGTGATGTACTGTATTTTATAGTCATCACCTTCATCATCTTTAAGTGTAGGACATTGGCTATTGCAGATAAGCCTCTTCGATTCTCGCATATAATCGCAACAATGTTTAAAAAGCATAAATACCTTTTTAGGCAGACACAGGTCAATGATCAAGTGACCAATCTTGATCTTAAAATGATACAATACACAATTTTTAAGCCTTAGCAAACGTATTCTAACACGGAAACAACAGCAAAGATATATCGTATTGAATTTCAGTCAAATACACAGCTGTATGAGCACTATCTTTAATGAGGGTATTTTTTATTTATTACCACAGACTATAAATATAGTTACGGTGTCATAATATGTTTACAGAGCAATAAAAGCCAGCACAATGGAAACGGCTCCTAACGTGCGACAGTTCCTCGACATACTCTCAAATCACCTCCACGACCGAGCTCGGTCAGATTTTGATGCTATGCTCAAGATGAAGAAGAAAGAGACACCATATCTAGACAAACTGATGTGCTGGGACACACCATACTTCACACACAAGGCGAAGACACAGTTATTAAATGTTGCCAACTCGGATTTCAGCCCTTATTTCTCACTAGGAGGCTGTATGGAGGGTTTAAATATGTTATGTCAAGAACTATACGGTATCACCTTGAAGTCCGAAGAAATGTTGCCAGGTGAATTATTTTTTACTCAAATTTTAATATTGGTACTTTTTAGTTGTTTATTTATGTTGATGAATATTACACGCTTAAAGGTAATCGAATGTTTTATGATATAAAAAAAAGTTGCTGCATAAAATGGTACTTTATAGTGGAATCGATAAAAGTGTTTGTTCGTTGGTGGTAAAATAGTTGAATTAATATTTAAAATACGGCTAGGTGAGTCGTGGTCCCCAGACGTGTACAAGCTGGCGGTGGTGCACGAGACTGAAGGGCTACTCGGCCACATCTACTGCGATCTCTACGAGCGGCCCGGCAAGCCGCACCAGGACTGCCACTTCACCATACAGGGTGGCAAGCTTCTACCTGATGGTACTTACCAGGTACGGCCTATTGAATATAGTATATTTTCGCCAGTTAATATTTTTGATAGCAGATGCGGGGGATGTCGAAGTGAAGAGCTATTACACCTTTTGGTGTCCTTCCTCTTCTGCCATTCATATAGGAATTGTGATTATGATTAGAGATGTGTATGTTCAGAACCCGATCGTGGTGATAATGCTGTCTCTGAGCGGCGGGCACCGCTGCGGGCCGGCGCTGCTGTCCGCGGGCGCGGTGGACAACCTGTTCCACGAGGCGGGCCACGCGCTGCACTCCATGCTGGGCCGCGCGCCGCACCAGCACGTGGCCGGCACGCGCTGCGCCACCGACCTCGCCGAAGTGCCCAGCGTGCTCATGGAGTGCTTCGCCTCCAGCCCGCAGGTACGAACACACCATACACGTACACGCAATATTCGCACGCACGCACACGTACATAAACGCACATGTACGCCCGCACATGTGTAACGCACCTCCGAACGCACGCACACGTGCATATATCAGTTAAAAAGGACAGGTACATCCGCACACACAAAAATTGGAAATACGAAGTTTATTGTCTGTAATTTTTTAACCATTAAATGTCTCGAAGACTGAAAATTTCCCAGGCTACAAATAGATTTTTAGTACCCAAGAGGTATAAAATTATAACTTTCATAATTTTTTTTCTTGACAAGCAATTTATGTCGATTTCTTTAAAGTTAAAATTGTTTTCTAGGTGATTCGTCGTTTCGCCCGCCACTTCCAGACGCGCGAGCCGATGCCCGAAGACATGATCCACAGGCTGTGCGCATCCAAGTACTTATTCGGAGCCAGTGAAATGCAACTACAGGTACGAATTTATTTAAAAAAATATGCTTACTAGGTATGAATTCTTCTTTTAATGTGCGATACACAGCTGCTTATAGCCTGGGCCATGTGACCATATGATTTTTTTTATGCTGCAGTCAGATCAAGCGTAAATACAACCGGTAACCAATTCGTTTATGTTTTTCTAATCGTGAAACTCATAAAGTGGTTTTTACAAGAAATTGATATGCGAAGTCCGCCACCCCACACTAGACCAGCGTTGTGGCCTAACCCCTCTCAAATTAACTCTCAGTTGTATTAGAATCCCGTGAGTATATGAAGCTGTAATATGGTGTGTATGTTGATAGGTGTTCTACTCGGCACTAGACCAGCACTACCACGGCCCGGGCGCGTCTTTCGGCGGCCGCACTACCGAAGTACTGCAAGAAGTTCAGAGAAACTACTATGGACTGCCTTATGTCGAAAATACGGTATGCCGTCTAGACAATTTTATGCAATGTACATCTCATGAGTTCATTAATAATCGTAAAATATACACATATTTATCCACTTTTATTTATAATATATTTTACCAGTGGTTCCCGATACAAAATATGACCTGAAATTGTGCCATAATATGTAATATAAAACTGTTTGGTGATATTTTCGCTATTTGAACTGAGATGTACATGGCTAATTGTAAGATTTTATCGCAGCTGTTGGTGACCATTCATTTGAAACTTATATTGGTAATCGTATAATCCGCAGGCATGGCAGCATCGTTTCAGCCACCTGATCGGCTATGGGGCGAAGTACTACTCGTACCTGATCTCCCGAGGACTCGCGTGGAGTGTGTGGAAGAAGCACTTCGAGAGCGCCCCGCTGTCGCGCGCCGCCGGCGAGGGACTTCGCCAGGGACTGCTGCGACATGGAGGGGCTGTACCCCCGCAGGTATACCGCAACATTAATTAAATCTCACCAGAGAATCCCTTGCCCCAACCGTCTTTTTTCTTTTGTATATTTTCAGATATTTCCATATATTGCATGCACCCACATATTTCCATTGTTGTTTTTATAAGTATTGATCACCACCAGTTCAACTGCTAGCTCGTTTGTCGAATAAGCTACATTAAAAAATTAACGCACGCATGCGTATTCATACAACGCTGTGAGTACGTGCGACAACAAAACAACGCACTAATTCACCAGTGTGACTCGGTTGTATTATGTATGAAAATAACATTCGGGCGCGTGATTGTCGCACACGCTTTATGTAATGGGGTATTTGACTATTGACATTTTTTTATTTTGCTTACAAACCCAAATACCATTAAAATAAAACATTTCTGTCAAATCAGTGTTAAAGTAGCTTATAACATGAGGCAAATATTTTTATTTAAATGAGTGGAACCGTAGTGGGTACATCATGCTATCTCTTTCACACGCGCACGCTGTGATGCACATTAAGACTAGTGACGACACTAGTCTTGTTTTGCATCCCTTTTCTTTTACTCCCACTACGAGATATAAAACCTTTTTAACTTGTTTAATTCTGAATGGATTTACAAATTCTTTATTTGCTAGATTTTGTAAATGGGTAATTTTTAATACAATAAAAATAATGTAGTCAGATGCCCAATTATTCTATAAATGAAATTATGCCTATACCCACAGATACTACTCCGCGAGTACCTAGACACGGAGATCACGCCGCAGACACTAGCGAATGCACTGGCCGAGGAGCTGGATTACCGCAAGGATCATCTTGACACCGTTTTCAAAATCGTCGACAAGTGATGCCCACTACTGGACTGGAGTATCCTGCCCACTGCAGGGAAAGTGATGCCCACTACTGAAGCATCTGGCCCACTGGTGGCGTAGATAGACTATTGTAGTGTAGACTGTAGTAGAAAATGTTCTCTGCTGGGATTAGAAGTACTTTTGTCTGATTTCACTGAAAGGATGAAAGATTTCACCTTAAAGTCGGCTAATGTGTTTTAAGTCGATTTCATAAAATAAAAGCTGGCATGTAGGCTTTTATGGTCGTTAAAATCGGACCTTAAACTACTATTTAATTGAAGTTACTAGTATTTGTCCCGCAAAGTTTAGCCACTGCCCACTTCAAGCATATCGCATTTGTATAAAATAAAGCTCTATACTGCTTTAATAAGTACGACACAGTAACACTTGGTACGGGAAAGTGGTTTTTGTGAGAATGCCAATATTTGATAATTTCTGTAAAAGTTAAAAAATAACATTCGGGAGCAAAGAACTTATATTTTACACTACGGTTGGTACACAATTTTAATGAAGTATTTGTGAAAAATAGTTTGAGGAAAAAATCGATCAACAAATTTAACAATTTCTTTTTTTTACATTTTTTATATCGTTAACTTTTTTTAAAAGAAAATACGAACCAGTTTATTGTTTTATATAAAAGTTTAGTTCGAAATGATTCGAATTAAGAAGCTATGACTTGATATTTCTAATTTTATTTCGTATTTCTTGAATAACAAATGTAGTGCACAATCTTAAAATTTTCATCATACTCATTTCTCTTTTCCAGTATTGAACTGCCGATAACTCGATTATTATTTGTAATAATTCTACCTAAATTATCGGTTTGTACAATGATTTAGGTACAATCTAAATATAAAATAATAGGTACATAACATAACTTATCGAGCGTTTAATAGTAAAGCAGTTATGTTGTGTTTTGAAGAATTTTTTGTTCTCAATTTCGATAGTATGATATTTCTTCCTCGCCTTTTACCTTTATTAGTTTGTTAAAATGTACCTACCCACTGATAAGTACAATATTAATGTTAACGAATTGTGGTTTTTCAATTTAAAACAGCATTTGAGTTCATTTTAATCGATTTGAATAGGGTAAATACATAAGGTTTAAATTTTACAGAAAAACTGCGTTGACTAACCGATTTCTGGGAATGATTTATTTATTTTTTACTTGTTAAATAATAGTAAACTTGAGCTAACATAGAAAAGCAAGCGATTTTAATGTTACAATCTTTTCAGTCTCGAATTTAATCACAGGCATTTCGATAGTTTTGAAAGCAATAATTTAGTACATAAGTTTGTGGACATTGTCTTCCAGTCGACTATTGTAATTCGCAATAAACACGAGTACAGATTGTAAAGTAAATAGATTGTATTGTCTTGAATCCCTTGTATGTAAATATTGTAGATAACATTTGTAAATTATTTTGTTTCGAATATATGAATGTGGATCCAGGCCGATTTTTTGACTCCCTGCATTATTATATTTTAATGTATATTATTATTTTATGTCTAGATCCGTTTTTGTTGTTAGGCAAAAACGTAGAATGTTTAGTTTATCCAACTTTGTCGAGATATAAATTTCTTCACCACACAATTTTAAAAAGGACAAGCCAAAATGAAATTCCATAGTCATTGCTTATCATTTAATACCTTACGACTATTCGAAAATAAAACGAAAACAGGAAATAATTATAAATAATGCTTTTAATTGGCGATACCTCCTGCATGACAAATTCTTTAACAAAATGTTACAACACAAATTGACATTTTTAACCAGACGCTTCTGATACTTTAATTATTTGGTGCCAATTTTAAAGCTTCAAAATAACACATTTTTATAACTTTTTTCATGTACACGAGGCTGTTCCGGGCCTTATACAAAAAATATACCGAGGGGAAGAAAGAGAGGAAAATCCTTTTAATATCTATGCCGTAATGCAATCAAAATACTATTAATCAATCTTTATGAATGTGTTAGAACGAGTGTGATAACATTTTTGACAACAGCATTTATATAAAGTTTTTGACCAATCGTGGGCAAACTGATTGATCAAAGAAAAAGTAATGCAAATAATTTGCGCACTGATATTAGTGCTGCAAAGAACTGTAATTTTATTTGTAACATTGGTATATAAACGGAATTTATTTGCACCAATAGCTTAAGGAAGCAGTAACATTTTTTAATATTGGCAGTACTTTTCATTTTCCTAACTATCAAAGTGCCATTAAAGGTGGTGACATTTTTCAACATAAATTCTGAAAATGAAGATCATGAACTGCTATGTTGAATATCCCAGTAAAAATTGAATTACAAGGTTCTTCTGGTTTGAGATTTAAATATGTAATCACACATCGATGTAACAAAACGATGCTTATACCGCCAGGAGGATAACGATTCTAATATCACACGTTATGTCACTAAGTGTAATTAAGTTTATTTATATTATCGCATGACCATGGAAGAGGCTGGCATCTCATATCCTTTCAAAAGGTTTCTCTGTTACATAAACTATTGCATGTATATTTCCATTTCACAAGTCCGTTTGTCTATAGTTATGGAGCGTTCACGTGCGCACACGCACGTTCGTTTTAGCGTGCGAAATGTCAGTAGCATTCATGTCAAATTTTCTAATGCAGTTGACATTAACAAATCACTTAACATTAACGCGATGGCTTTAAATATTTGCCTAAATAAAATTAGTGCCGAGATCCAAAAATACAAACAATACTATAAAGTATTATCTCGCAACAGTTTATGTAACAATAGAAAATAGACATTTATTTAATAATTTTCTCAATCTTAACAATAGGGCAGACTTCAATAGAGGTTCTAAAGAAAAATATTTAAACTTCTAAGGAGAGAAAGAAACTCAATTTTACATTTTTAAATCTCTGCGTTTCTTGCTTTTATATGAGCTGATACTGAAGTAACAGTATTCGGTTTACATCCGTGAAGCAGTGGTTGCGAAGATTAAATAAGTTGGTATGGTAAATTCGCCTTTATTCCAATTGGACTATATCTTTTTGAAACCACAAATAATTGCATTTGATTAGTATTCTCAACAATCGGATTATCTAACGCTCGGACGAACATAGTCACACAATACGGTAATATATCGACAAGCAATATGAATATTAAATTATGTCCTTACTTTTTAAATTATGCACACAATCTAGAATAAAATGTAGATTTTTGTGGTCAATGAAAAAACTTGAAATGGAAAATGTCGCAATGAATTTAATAGATCTTAACTATAATATAGGTACACATCAAGTCTTCAGTAAAATGTATGAATACAAACCCCACGAGTTCCGAGCCCACAATGGATTCCCTGTGTTGTGAGCATCAGTATTAGGGAAGGATATACAATCAAACAAGCCTGTTTAAAATCTAAGGTCACGAGAACTTAAACTCAAGTAAAGCTCTTCAATTATTTGAAATATTGCGTTAGATAATGGCATGGAAAAATGGATAATGTATTGAACTGATGTAGCACAGCAATCGACATGTAAAAATATTTTCTTAATTTTTACTGGTGTTATTCCAGCAATCATATTTTTTCACTTCTTCCAGAAGCCTTTGACTATTTCGGATTACGTGTTTTTTAATCTCAGTAAAACCTTACCCAATTATGCGTTTTAGCAATATCGACTTGTCGATAAATCAATATAAATAACTTAAGTAGGTAAGAGATATTATCGGGTTCTTTTTAAAACCATAACACTGAGACTGGTAATAAATATTATTATCATCTTGTTATAATGAATGTGTCTCACATGTCGATGCTGCGACTTGGGACAAATGTAAACCAAGCGACCAAATCATCTATCAGTTTTCATCGTAGATATGATATCTAGCATGCTAATTTCAACCCTATTTTAATTTAGATTAAGGGTTTTTGTATCAAGCAAATTTGACTTTAACAATGTATGCCATTTGCGATGTCAAATGTATGACATTGAATCAGTTATTGACAAAGTGACTTCATGCAAATGAGTAATCATTGATCCTATTTTCGGATACTGTCCCTGATTCATCAGCCTTGATCATTACGCAAAGGATTGACACCGAGCACTGAAGTTCGTCGAGTCTCACAGGAACACTTTTTTTTTAAAGAGCAACGAAAATAATTAAAAAAATATATTAAATGATTTCACTTTTCGTGTTCCGTGCTCATCAATGAATATTAACTGACATACTACAATTTTACTATTTTTATAAATTAAAACAGCGGGATATTTTAAATGTAATTATTAGTCAATGAATGAAAACTGTTAGTTCGGTCGTTGGTACGTAGTGTGCGTGTGGGCGTGGCTACGCTCGTCCAAGGGGGTGGTGGGTGGAGCGAGTATTACGCGACGTAGTTGTACTGGTTGGGGTTGTCCTTGTCGCGCTCCATGTAGTCGCGATCGATGAGTGATTCAATGCGCTTCTTCAGGTCGGCGGGCTGCGGGGAAACGCGCATATTATTATTTATTTATTTATTTAATAGCAAGAACAATTACAACACTTATTGTTACAAAATAAAGTGTTAATAAAAGTATCATAACATTGCGTCCTATTGCTTAAAAAAGGTTATTCTAATCGTTATGCAAAATCCTAAAATATCAGTATAGACGGATTAAAGTACTATTACTATTACTCACAGATAATTTTACTCTCAAACAGCTTGATGTCACATCATAGAATATATATATTTAATTTGATACACTCAACTCTATGTATTGTAATTGTAATTGCTATGATAACTTAAGAAAAATGCTGGTTTATGTGTGTTAAATATGCTGTTATCCATCATCAGACTGTTTCTATTATTTTTAAATCGATATTTAGAAGTCGACTTACAGGGTATGAGAAATATTTTTGTTAATATGTATGTATAGACTTCTGGAGACAGTCCCGCCCTCACACCTGCCACTGCAACTCCTGTGTCGCAGGGTCAACAGTGGCATGCATTTTAATGACACTGAGCGTTGAAGCTCAGCGAGTCTCCGGGAAAGTCTGACTTGACTTTAACCCGCAAAGAAATCAATCACATAGTTTAATTAATGGGAGAAATTGGAAATAAATTATTTAATAAATTATCATATGTATGTACTTATTCCACTCTTCATCAAATGTATAGACAATGTTTATTACCTTGACGGGGAATTTGAGCTGGTTATAGAGCTCTGAGATGAGCAGGTTGTGTGAGAGCGCCTTGCGCATCTTCATGACGCGCACGATGGCCGCGTCTATCTGGTACTGCCGGTCTTGGAACACACGCTCTTCTGTGGCCTTCTGTTCTTCGCTCTGTGGAATAATACAGTTTTAAAATCATATTTGTGAATAGAAATTAGAGAGCATATTGTGCAGTATCATTGTATATGCTGATAACTACAAAAGATTGTGGTATGATCTAGTGAGATTGAGCATCAGTCTATCAGTTCTAGGTTAAGAATAAGCTTTGATATCAACAAGAGCACGTATCTAAAGGGCCAGTCACATAGATACACTTTTTGTGGACCTTTAAAAACAAATTTATTCCGACCTCCATCTAGGCACCAGAAGCGGGGTTAAATCGTTTTCTTTCCGTTAAACTTTTCTCGTGAAAGCTTTTCTTTAATCCGTAACAAACTTCACTACAGTAAATATAAGTTAGTCCAATAGAAGCAATCCAATTGACAAGCCATTGCTATTGTTTTTACCAGTTATTAGTTGTAACCACATAATTTAAGTAAATGAAAATCCCCACCGTCTCCTTCATCTGTATCTGGTTGATCTTGATGCGGAAGAGTTTGTTGGTGAAGTCAGCGTTGAAGGCGAAGGCGTCTGCGTCGTGCACCTCGCGGCCGCGCGGCGTCTTGGCCAGCACGCGCGCCTTGCCGCACGCCAGCGACTGCAGGGTGCGGCGCAGCTCGCCTTCCTGCATACATTTTTAGTTATATTGTGATCGAGTAAAAAAATAATCTATATTTGTCAGTTGGAAAATACTGAGCAATATAAATAAGTGAGTTCTGATTTATTTATTTATACACAAATACGACACGACAATTGGATATGATTAACATATTATATACTTTTTTTAAGTTAACAATCGGTTATGAAACATTTTGGTCCCCACCCCGAGACAAATGTTTGTGTCGCCCACAAAATATTAGTTCGGGTCTGGATACACACAACCAGACCTGATGCAATTATTTTTAGATCACACTTCCATTTGCCAGCCAGTATCCTAAGTATCTGTCATGAAATTTGAATGCTGTCAATTATTATAAAAATCTGTTGTATACCTCTATATTAGTAGCAGTCTTGATATATTCGAAAGAGAGATTGTCGCCATCGTTGAATAGTAAAAGGACGAGCGCTTGAAACAGCGACACCTGTAATTCTTTGTTACCCTGAAACAACAATGAAATGGTAAGGATCCTGTCATAGCAACCATCCTATGTATGATAAATCGTATCTATTAAGAAATGGGTATTTGACCTTAGTGCATGGTCTATCTAGTCTGCACTGCACCCATCACATACATTGAAGTCAGTTAATGGTGGCAGTTTAAAGCTTCCTTCTTTTATTGCCAGTGAAGGCAGACAAGACAGAAACTCGCCTGATGGTAAGTGGCCATTGCAGCTCTTGGGCTTCTGTAATGGCACGAACAGCCGAGTACCTGTGTGAAGTGAGCCCTGAGTGTTCAGTATAGTTATCTGTGTGAAGTGTGCCCTGAGTGTGCAGTATAGTTACCTGTGTGAAGTGAGCCCTGAGTGTGCAGTATAGTTACCTGTGTGAAGTGAGCCCCGAGTGTGCAGTATAGTTACCTGTGTGAAGTGAGCCCCGAGTGTGCAGTATAGTTACCTGTGTGAAGTGAGCCCCGAGTGTGCAGTATAGTTACCTGTGTGAAGTGAGCCCCGAGTGTGCAGTATAGTTACCTGTGTGAAGTGAGCCCCGAGTGTGCAGTATAGTTACCTGTGTGAAGTGAGCCCCGAGTGTGCAGTATAGTTACCTGTGTGAAGTGAGCCCCGAGTGTGCAGTATAGTTACCTGTGTGAAGTGAGCCCCGAGTGTGCAGTATAGTTACCTGTGTGAAGTGAGCCCTGAGTGTGCAGTATAGTTACCTGTGTGAAGTGAGCCCTGAGTGTGCAGTATAGTTACCTGTGTGAAGTGAGCCCTGAGTGTGCAGTATAGTTACCTGTGTGAAGTGAGCCCCGAGTGTGCAGTATAGTTACCTGTGTGAAGTGAGCCCCGAGTGTGCAGTATAGTTACCTGTGTGAAGTGAGCCCCGAGTGTGCAGTATAGTTACCTGTGTGAAGTGAGCCCCGAGTGTGCAGTATAGTTACCTGTGTGAAGTGAGCCCTGAGTGTGCAGTATAGTTACCTGAGTGAAGTGAGCCCTGAGCACGCAGTGTCCGAGCGTGGGCTGCCACTGCAGCTTGCGGCCCGAGTGCTTGCTGAGGTAGAACTTGGCGAAGTGGTCCTGCGCGCGAGTGAGTGCGGGTGGTAGACGCACGTCGGCGGCGTGGTATGTGGGCCAGAAGCCCATCGTCAGGATGTGCACCGACAGCTCCAGCGCGCCACCCTCGGGGGATGCCGCCAGGTGCTGGAATGTACGTCACATAATTACTAGGGTTTTAGACTTGATAGTTTTTTAGTCTGCAATGTGTCCTTACAGCTGAAACTGAGGCATTCATAACTTATGCAGTAGATAAATATTCGTCTAAAATCTACACAATTCTCTGATCACTACAACTAACCAACCATGACAAACTATGGATGTATCAGCCAGAAAATGTTCTTTGTTAGAATTATTATGAAACATTGCCAGTTGATAGAGATAATGCTCTAACCGGCAACATTCCAAATTAATTCATACAAAGAATGTTGCCTAATACTTTCATAGCATTATCATGTAGACATGTCATATTAAATTGTAGTAACACCAAAAACCTACCTGCTTATAAGTAATATTGATATCCTTTGACAGCTCCATATCTTTAAACATGCCTTCCAATTTGCATGTGAACCCCCCTCCACACTCCTGCTTCAGTTTGCTCAGCATGGACTTCTCAGCATCCACGGAGGCTGACTTGCCCACCAGTAGCCGCTTGGCCAGGTCCTTCTTATAGAACGCCTCGAACACGTCCTTGCCGTGGATGAAGCGGAACAGCACCATGATCTTGTCCAGGAGACGTTCCAACTCCTCCTCCGTAGCCTCTTTGTTGCCAGCTCGCAGTTTCAGGTCCACGAATTTCGCTGGAATATTAAATAAAGGTTACATACTTTTATTTCTGTGTTTTTAATTACATAGTTAAAAAAGGGGGTTCGTACAAAAACTATTCCTATAAATTGCTATAGTATTTTTGTCATTGGCCAAATGGAAATCTTTAAAACCTTTTTTTCGTGTTGCTTTTTCTAAACCATATGATCCACAAAGGAGCAAATACTTAAACCAATGAAGTCACATATTGAGTGTCATTTGCTCTTGTAATTAACATGAAGTGGGACAATATTGACAGCCTCCGAAATATTTGTGTGATCTACAGGTATTTGTTCCGGGTCTGGGTGTTTGTGAGACCGAAAAGTCTCTCGTAGCTTCTGATACCCACGACACAAGACTCGATCTTAGTGTGGGGTCAGGACTATGTATGTGACTGTTGGGTGTATTTACTATCAGCATTTGTTACAATGCTTAAATGAAGTATTCAGATACATGCCACTTCCAAGAAGTCTCGGCGGAGACCTTGATGGAAGTCTCGATTCAAGAATCTGACTGAACCAGTCATCAGTAGAATCTAGTTGTAAAACCTTACCAATAAGTTCAGCGGGCTTGTTCTGGCGCTGGTTGATGAAATACTCGAAGGCCTCGCGCATGGAGTACAGGAACTTGTCGTTGCGCTGGAAGCAGGTGGTGACCACGTGGTCCAACTGCTCCTTGAACTCCAGCAGCTCGCTCACCATGCTCTTGTCCCGCTCCGGCTCGATCACTATCGTGCGGCCTTTTTTCTGTAATGTAAGGAACAAAGGGTATTGGTTTTTATTGCTATGTGGAAAATAGCAATTTGGATAACATTGTGGGTGCAAACGTATATAAACCTGTTTCATTACGATTTACAGATATACACCTCTTTCGTGTCTTCCGCTATTCAATTACTCGATTTTCTAGCATATTCCTTAAAACTTGAAAAAAACATTATGAGATACTGAACAAATAAAACAAATCAGAGATAATAATAAGAATTATAAACGAATGCACCCAACTGTCACACACACAGTCCTGACTTAACACTAAGATCGAGTATTGTGTCGTGAGTATCAGAACCTACGAGACTTTTCGATCTCACAAGCACCCAGACCAGAAACAAATACCAGTGAATCACAAAAACATTTGTCTCGGTGCAGGGATCGAACCCGCGGTCTCACGTTTCACAGCCGGCGTCTAACCAACAGGGCCACGAAGGCTGTCGAGATAATATTGTTACTTTACATTCTTTAGAGTAAAGTTTATTTTGTGAGTGCAAACAAATTTTGAAGTGTTACTAAAATTATTACCTTAATATAAGCATTGAAGTGATTGCACAGCTCATTGAGTCCATCTTTGACTCGGCTGAAGAGGCTGTACAGCGTGGTGAGGTCTGCGAGCCGGGGACCGTCCATCAATGCTTCCAGGCCCTTGCCCAGGATACCCGTCAGGTGTTCGCTGAGTAACTGTCTTTCTATCGTGTGTATTAGTTGCCATCTGAAAACATTATAGATAAATTTAACTACTATATAAACCAACAGGGCAGAAGTCTCCCACTTTCCAGTAAATATTGGATTACTGGAGGCATGACGTTGAAATGCATAGAATAAATAATAATATGGATTTATACGTCCATTATTCGTTCAGGATCAAAATGTTGTAACCTTTGAACAAGATATTGCATGTACTGGTTATCATATTTGATATCTAACCACTTATGACAATCGCCTGTTAATATAGAACACCTATTAGGAGGCTGCTAGACAATCAATAATATTGCACAATATTACGAAATGTGCAATATAAGGTTAATATTGAACAATGCGCAAAGATTGATCGTTTAGATTCAAAGCGTCATTCAATCTTATTGATCAATATTATGGTAAGTCTAGGAGCCGTTTTACTTATTTTTATATTACAAACTCCAATTACAACAACATTGGGGATTGTTTTATAGTAGGAAATAATACTTACTTAGTGGAAGGGTCTAGGTAGTGTAAAAGCCGGTCATTCTCCTCCTTGAGCCGTTTCTCGACGTGTGCCAGGTACTCCGGTACAGCCAACTCACGCATAAGCCTCTGTCCTTCTGCTGCGTACAGTCTCTCCGTGGCTTGGAGGAATCTGGAATATTCATGTTTTTATTTATTGTCTAGAGCACAGTAATAATAAACCATTAGTATAGTAGTAGTAGCATATGTGTGAACTGTAGACAACACATCAAGTTATCAGTTTTTCTAAACATCATTAAAATGAAATGAAATTCGTTTATTGGTCACATAGGCAATTAAATAGCTCTTATGACAAGTCATTACACATAGTTTTGACAGAAATTATGGTACACTTATTGAGATAATACAGTACCAGCAAATATGAATTATTTGCTAGCTTACTCTTGACACTCGACTTTAATTGTTTCATTGAAATATCACAATTAAAAAATATATAATTAATTTAATCTAATTATCATTATCCATTAAAATTGGATTTCAAGATTAAGTCAAGTAGCCCATGACTGTGGTGATCCATTGAATCATTGTCAATAAAATAATACATACTTGTGTTCAAAAGCATCCTGGTATATTTGCAAGTCTGATAGCATGCGTAACAAACTCTTGAGAAGCGAGATATCCACAGAGTCTCCACCACGCTCCCGCTCAATGAGCAGCAACAGTCCATCCACCGTTCTTGTCTGCACCAGTGTGTTCATTGCTATGTGGTGACGAAACAGATCAAGACCCATGTCCCTGGAATTGTTAAAGAGGTTTTTAGACTGAGAAATGCATATGGCATATTACTGCATATTGAACTCTGAGTATCAGCAGGGATTTTCTGACAGTGATGGGATCAGCACTACCATTTTATTATTCTCAACTTCACCCCATCATTCATACTTATTATTGCAAGATCATTTCCTATATCTCCCATATCTTTCATAATTATGTTAAGGTAGGACCACTTTAACTGACTTTAATGCCTATGCTGCCAGCATACTCTCATATATTTTAACATATCTGACCAAATCATCATATGACAGTTACTCACCATATAGAATGTATACTGGGGTTTTGCAAAACATAAGTACGGTCCAGGTATAGGAAGATACTCCTTATCATAATCATTTGTCTGCAGTGTGCCCTCCAACAGTCATCCATCCTTTTGAGAAATATTTGACGATCCATGCTTTCCGACAAAAACTGTTCTATATTTGCTTTCACATGGGCTTCTACTAAATTTGTTAAATTCACATATAGTTGCGATGCCATCTGAAACATAACAATTTTGTTTTAGTTATATGATTGTTATCAGTGGTTGATAATTTATTTATCCAGATTGATCCTATTTGATGTAAAACTGGTTCAGGAGAAAAGACTGTTACAACTTAAAATTGCAGCAATATATTAGATTAGGCCGCTTCCAAGGCACATTAGGCTAGACATCAGCTGTGAAACAGTGCAGGTTTGATCCACCATCGAGACAAATGTTTGCGTAACCCACAAATATTGGTTACTAGCATATTTGTAAGACCATAAGGTCTCTCACAGTTTATGATACCCACAATGCAAGATTTGTATTTTATCATGTAATTGATTATGTATGTAACTGTTGGGTGTATTTGATTATTTAATGAATAAATTCATTCATAATCAATCATCTGGTTTATCAATTAATTTACAATAAAATGATTGTACATTTCCAATTACCATTTACAGTGCATTAGTTGAAACAATTCCAAGCCAAGACCTTGCATGTCGATAATTATGAAATAAATCAATTGTAGAATACTGTAAGATACAGGTGTCAAAGATGGTTTATAAGTTTCTTTAAGGAAGGATTTTACTTATTGTATTACGAACAGTTTAAAAAATACGAGTAACGCCTGAATACTGGAACGACATTCAAATAATAAGTTGCTCTTAGCAGCGCACGACTCACTTAGCCAGTTCATTTAATCGGGATTAACGTAGTCAAGCGCAAGATATATTTAAGTTGCGTTCTAGTATTTGGGCGTTAAACTGTCTCCAATAGTTTAATTGTATAAAATGATAGAGATTTTGTCAACTATCTTTAACTTATTGTGAATCAATTTTGTGCAATACTTATAATCGGTTGCATCTTTTTATAAAATACAACATAATTATCTTATTGTGTAGTTTTGATAATGTAACTTTACAATTATAAGTTAATTTACTTTATGTTTTAATTTGGATTTTGTTTTGTTCATACATTATTTATTGATTTAACTGTATATTGTAAAGAAATTGATACAATATTAATTTATACTGCGTAAAAGAATTAAAAATCGTTTCTATTGATATGAAAACGGTATTTAGCTCACCTTATGGCTACACATGTTTTCCACAGCTTGGTACAGCTCCTCCAAGGAGTAGGCGATAGCTTTCGACGTCTGTATGGCTATCACAGCCTCTCGAAGCTTGCCCCATGTTGTCTCCTGGTAGTTGTCCGGGAGGTTCGGCTTACCTGCAACACAATCACTTTCAGCAGATGTCGCATAGGTTATAATGACGACACAGATAAAATAGTAAACACACTTTTGAAATTTTTTATGACCAATTTCTTTGTCGCCGCCCCAGGTTTGTTCATCGACGACGACGTCATCTTAATAGTTCCATTTGTATTGGGATTTATTAATGAAAAATTTGATAATTTCTCATTGGCACTCATATCGTCAGTTTTCACTCGTTTGCTACAATGTTCAGTGGTCGACACAGAACGTTTTCTGCACTGATTACTGCCTTCGTCGGCAAAAACTGGTGTTTCAGCTATACCCGACATATGAAAGCATGATATGGCCGCGGCCACAACACTAGAAAATTACGTTTTAACGTTATTTAATTAGAAAATACAAATAAAAATAGATCTGGTCAGTCAATGGTTTACTACAATCACCACCATTACGTTGTGATAGCAAAATTCCTTGGTAGAGGGCGCTAGTTTTCTTTACGAATGTCAAGTAAATTGTCAAAATGGACGATTGCGTTTGGTTATTGATCATAGCTGTCAGAACTCAAAATTATCAATCATATTCTTCGATTACATAATATAACGATAATAAAAGTCCCCTTATTATTTTTAGGTATATCTCGCAGTAATAATATCATAAATTAATTAATAGACACTTTTTCCCTGTTAGTTTAGAGCCGGCTAGGCTGTGCACAACCGATGTGTGCTGAAATAAATGGCAACGAGTTTGATTCCGCAACGAGAAAAATGTTTATGTGGTGCACATATATGTTTTTCGTGTGCGAATATGGTTAAAGTTTAGACCAAAATGTGTCTCTTACTTTCGAATTCCTACAGCACAAGACCTAATAAGTTACTGTGGTCTCAGAAGTCTGGACTGTGTGTGATTGTTAGGTTTTTTTATATGCAATAGGTCTGGCAAACGAGCAAATACGTCACCTGATGGTAGGTAAGTGATCAATGCCGCCCGTGTACATCCAAAACACTTGGACCGTAGATGTGTTGCCGGCCCGTCAGATCAGGAGGGGAGCAGGAAGGAAAAAGGATGGGAAGAAGTAAGGGGTATTAAGCATCCGTCGATCTTACTCACCGAACGAAACGCGACGGTCAAAGCTGTTTCTTTACGTTGATCTTCGGTGAGACAGTGGTACTGCCAGCCCCTGCCCATTCATGCAAAGTCATGACTGACGGCGTGGCTCTACCACAACTTTACTTTTTATTTACGTATTACCAAGATCTTGGTTGGTACTCCAGATATGTTTGAAATTTAATAAATAATAGATAAATACACCCAACAGTGACATACATAGTGCTGACTCCACACTAAGATCAAGTTTTGTATAGTGGGTTTCAGGAACTACGAGAGACTTTCCGTTCTCACAATCACCCAAACCCGAAACAAATATATACATATGGTTCATACAAATATTTATCTCAGTGCGGAGCTCGAACCCGCAGCCTCTCATTTCACAGCCGACGTCTTACCAACTGCGCCACGGAGGCTGTCAAAATTGTAGGATCAGGATCGCGTATGTGACTGTTGGGTGTATTTATTTATTTTACATGCATAAATACAGCAATCTGGTAACAATGCGTATCTGAATCCTATGATACACAATATATGTCTGGAGTCTGGACCATGAAATTGCACACTCCATCTTCAGTTACGGCGTTACGGGTTATTGGTATGGCGAAAATCTCGGACAGCAAGGAAATTAATTCTAGGCTTTGCAAGGTTCACGTAGTTTGCAATTCCAGACGGTATATGCATATTGTTCAACAATAATTTACCTTTGTGTGAAACCGAATACTGCGGGTTCTTATTTCGAGACCTATAATTTTGTAGATTTTTTTTTTTTTTTTTTTTTTTATTGCATTGAATGGCGAGGCGAGCATGCCATTCGCCTGATGGTAAGCGATACGACCGCTCATGGACAGTAGCAAAACCAAACAACACCATGAATTACAAGGCAATGCTTGGAATTCCACTGCGCTCGCCATCCTGAGACATAAGATGTTAAGTCTCAATATGTCCAGTAGTTACTCTGGCTACAATATCCTTCGAACCGGAACACAACAGGGCATTTACACTGCTGTTTGGCGGGGGAAATAGACATTGCGGTGGTACCTACCCAGGCGGCCTCTCACATATGAGAGACCTACCACCAGTATACATACATACATAAACTCACGAATTTATCCCAGAAAGGGTACGCAGAGGCGCCAACAGGACACCCACATTTCACCTTATTTGTTTCGTCACACGATGTGGTGGTCCTCATTAGATATAGAAATATATTTTCAATCGTATTTTGTGTGAAAGAAAATATCGAAAATATGTAGTTGGCATTCATAAGTTTTAACCTTATTCGTACCTATGTTAATTATGGAATTATGTAACAAATGTCTAGCTTTTTTCTTCAAAGGTATGAGACATGTATCAAAGTTGAGTATAATATCTACGTCTTCTTATTCCGTCTCTCTGTCAGCTTCCCGCTGAATGAGTTAAAAGCATTTTAGATGTCCATTTTTATTTTTATTTAAAATGTATCAGACCATGGCCTATAGTTTAGCGTAGATCACTAGCCGATTCTACAATCGAGATTTCCACTGAGAGAGTATAAGCTATAGTTCACCACATTGGTCCGTTGCGAGTTGGCGGACTCCATAAGTCGGCTCATAATTTCAGAGAGATTAACATTTGGTTCTTTTAATTCTTAACTAAATGTTATAGATGCTGCCTTTCTAATAATTAATTAAAATTACTATTACATTACTTACGCAAAAATAGAAATATAAAAATATATAGAGCACTGACTATTTATTTCTTCAAATGTACGCTATACCTATACTCCATACGTGATACCAAGATGAGCTGACGTGATAAATGGGTATCTTCACAATGTGAGGGTTAATCAAATCGTAATGCCGATGGCACACGGTCCATTGAATGTTGACCTCGTTTTTAACAAAGCAATGCTCGTTCGACCGTCACATGGGATGCTGTGCCGGCCGTACGAAAATATTGTTCTTGCCCGGATTTTAGACAACCTTGTTTGTCCAACCCGGTTTGGGATAGGCTGTATCGCGTTTTTCATACTATAATACTGTTATTATGGAGATTTGGGGAGGATACAACCTTTTTATAATAACTAGCGGCTTTGTTGGCTCTAACCGGGTGCAAATAACATTCGTATACACGTTTTCACTATATAATTATTATCACTCGTTTACGATGTATCAGTGTATAAATATCATACAAAAAATAATAAAAATATCGGATTAATAACATAACATATACCGGGTATATCAAGACTGCGTCCGAAAACAAAGCTAGGTTATTAGTGACTTCAAACACAATGCACTATAAATTTCCCAAAAAAAAATCTTTTCTTTTTGTAATTTTTTACACATCGTCCTATTTGGGTGATAAATACATAATTTTAATAAAATAACAATGTTTACCTGTTTATTTTTAAAGACGCAATGGTACGCAAGATTCTTAATTACTATTTTCGCAAAAACTAGGGATTTTCTATCCAAAAACTATGATATTTAAAAAATTAGAAAAAAAATATGTCGCTTTTGTTGCGAAATTAAAACTACCACCTGGCTTCGTTTTCGGTTGTAGACTTGATATACGGTATATTTAGACACCTGTATGTTTTACAAACAAATAAAAGTACATGATATCTCAAGCAATATCGAAATTGCAATTGAAAGAAACATCATAAATGGCTCAACAGTTTTCAATTCCCTGCAGTTGTAAACTCGCACCATTACTCGCACGTCGATTGGAAAGTGGAGCGCACCCGCGGAGACCGAGCCGCTGAACTAATGTGAGATACAGATAAGATACAAGGAAGTACTTTAAAGTGACTATCCAACTCGGTTTTATGGTAAGCATATTCTGAGGCAGTGGCGGAGTTAGGCCTTGGACTTGGCTTGACTTTCGACGGATATAAAGATGCGTATATTTGGTTGCGTTTTTTATATTTAAAAACACACTTGGTTTCACATAAGTATTCATGATCCATGTAAGTTTTGTGTCCAAGGCTCAACCTGTGTAGGTACAGCAGCCTGCACCTAGTATATTCTTGAGACCTGAATTAGCTCATTTTATTTTACTTGGAAAATATTGACAGCCTCCGTGGCGCAGTGGGTTAGACGCCGGCTGTGAAACGAGAGGCCGCGAGTTCGATCCCCGCACCGAGACAAATGTTTGTGTGAATCACGAGTATTTGTTTCGGGTCTAGGTGTTTGTGAGACCGAAAAGTCTCTTGTAGTTCCTGACACCCACGACACAAGACTCGATCTTAGTGTGGGGTCAGGACTATGTATGTGACTGTTGGGTGTATTTATTTATTTATGTTTTTAAGAGCTTTATAATCATTCCAATTCAACACTAATTGGACATTTAACTCCACAAAATCTAAAAAATAACTTGGTCTCTACCGCAGCAGACCCTGCGCCTATTGTTCGGCTAGCTAATGTAATGAAATACTATTACTGGGATGTAATGTTTTGTATTCGATATTTAGATAGAACAACTTTTATCTTCAAAAAAGACGACGTAGTGTTGGAACTCATAACCTCATAAAAGTTGGTTAGTTGCGTAGCTTGTATGAGTTGAGTTATGAAAGTTGAAGAGGCGAAATGTCTAGACAGTATGTGGAGCTATAGTGCGTGTCAACCTCAACAGGAGGCAAGCGTGAGTATAAATAGGGTTTACCAAGAGTGGGATCGAAAACGAAGCCAGGTGGTAAGTCGTGATTTCAGGCGCAATGTCTTTATTATATAATTATGAGCCTGAAACGTCTCACTGCAAGGCAAAGGC
The DNA here is from genome assembly GCA_949752805.1 of Deilephila elpenor. Classification (NCBI taxonomy): domain Eukaryota; kingdom Metazoa; phylum Arthropoda; class Insecta; order Lepidoptera; family Sphingidae; genus Deilephila; species Deilephila elpenor. The sequence continues at coordinate 14,337,941 of OX457096.1, read as the reverse complement.
TTCTTTTTTCGCCTTTGTCTTTGTTTTATAAATTTTTGTAACTTTTTTTCGATTTTTTTTTATATCAGTGTGTCTGAAATTACTTATTCTATCACCCGGCTGCGTTTTTTATATCAGCTTGGAGATACCCTGTTTAAATATGTATGCCATCGTGATTATTGGCTACTTTTTACAAGGGTTGAACGCTGATGTATGCGGCCTCTCATAAATTAATTAGTGAAATCTCTTCTGCATGCTAAATAATAAAGATTTATTACAGGTAATATAAGCATATTTGGTAAAGACAAATGGGTCGTTTAATGTACCGTTAGGTTCCTCCCGGAGTATTACTGTGGCCGTTATTTCCTATTAGACTTTCTACCCACATCGTCTTATGAACGTATCAGGCAAATAATCTTTGTATAAATTATTTGGGAATGCTGCCTACAAGAGCGTCGGAAAGTGGACTTGTATTGATATAGTTTGGTATGTAGTTCTAAAGCTTAAATAAATAATACAAACTACTTGTCACACTATCACAAAATGTTGCTCAAAGTTGAGTTTTTTTATTTTTTTCTAGAAAGACTGTGTCTTTTTGAACTATTGGGGTTAGGACGAAATTATTTTTTGTTCCTGTGCCGTCATAGCTTGGTCTATCTCTGGTTACCAGTATATCGTATCGTATATCTGGGACACCCTGTATATGAAATGAACAATAATCATTTACACTATGGGCTCTTTGTCCCCCTCGTAGCAAGGTGCCTCCCCGTCCCGCGTGCTCGTGTTAAAATGAGTTTTACGACACGGAAAATAATGCATGTGATGCATTATTTTCCGTGTCAGCTGACTGACTCGTAATTTTTGATTTTATTGTTGGCAATATCCTTGCGATTTGGTTGTCGCGCTCTTGTATTGGTTAGTGTCGTATTTGTTTGTCTTGTGAAAGACGTGGTTTTGTAGTATTGTATTGGTAAATCTGCGAAAGGATATAGGGATTAGAAAGAGAACTTTTTTATTAGTCACAATAACATACTAACAAATTAACTTAGCTAAAATATTAAGTAAATAAACAAAATACACAATATGTCGCGTCTTAGTTGCGACACGTGACGGACCACACAGTTTAATGTGGCGAGAACCATAATACAAAGCTGATTTTCAGTGGTGTGGGTTATTTATTTATTTATTTTATTTTTATTCCTTATTGTACACAATAAATATAACAATAGGTATATAGAGACAACAAAACAACAAAGTACAAATGGCGGTCTTATCACACTAAGGTAATCTCTACCAGACAACCATTGGATGGATTCATGAGAAGGAGAAAGAAAGGGCAGTGTATAATAAATACAATAGAAGCTCAAATAAATAATACTATCTATACTTAAATACATAAAAACTATTTAAGTAATGTATACAGGGTATATCAAGACCGCGACCGAAAACGAAGCCAGGAGGTAGTATTAGTGATATCAAACACAATGCAAGTAAAAATTTTACAAAAAAAATCATCAATTTTTTTTTTGTTATTTTTTACATATCGTCGTATTTGAGTGATTAAACCTAGTTTTTCTAAAATAATGACGTACATCGCTTAATTTTTAAACACGCAATGGTACGTAAGGGTTTAAATTACTATTTTTGCAAAAACTAGCTATTTACCCCTCAAAAACGATGATTTTTAAAAAATTGTAAAAAGAAATCCGTCGCTTATTTTGCAAAATTTTTAGTTGCATTGTGTCTGTAGCCGCTAAAACTACCACCTGGCTTCGTTTTCGGTCGCGGTCTTGATATACCCTGTATAAACATACATAAATACATTTATATATAAATAAACATATAAATATATTACCAATATATTTAAATAAAGGAAATAATATTAATCAGTATATCTGTTTAAGAAAAATGGTAGTGCTCTTTTACCAGCTTCTTAAAAGATGACAGAGTTTGAGCCTGCCTCCCCACAACGAGAAGTGCATTCCACAAACGAACAGCTACGACACCGAAAGATTTGTCCATTTAAAATGTTGGGTTAGTGTAGTTTCGTTTTAATCAGATCAGAATAATTATGTTCACGAAGCATAGTCGTCTCTAGAATAAATGTTACTCTATCTAGGCTTTAATACAGTTACTATATAGACTATGCTTGTGTCCAAAAAAATATATTTTTATCCCCATTGATATAATTAGATAGAGTTACCACTAGTGTCACTAGTTCGCCGAAGATACTTCCATCCTAAAGTGTGTTGGGATAAAAATCAGGAATAAGTACGAATTTTTCATGTAGGATTACTCATACAAAATGAATTTCGAGGAATCTAACCCAACACGCCATTAGTCATAGAATAGCTCATACACACAGCTATGAACATGATTACTAGCTACGACTTTCCAGGTATGTAAGTAATATCTAAGTTTTTGGAAATCCTTCTACCAATATCGTTAAATTAAGGAGCAAGAATGTGGCTTTAACTTTGACCAACTTTGTAATCAAAACCAAGCCTTACTTTACTAAACTAATAAAGTGATTTATGTGAATTGAAATTTCAACGGTATAAAAGAAATTCATTTTTTGGTAGCGCCGAAATTACATTAGCGGTAATGAGGCAAGACTGGATGGAGAGTAATGCAATCAAGGATATAAAGCAGATTATACCCGAGATCCAACTTTGTAAGATTTATGACTTGAGTTGATTGTGAATTTTCTTAGGTGCTTATGACTGAGGTAGGTACGCTCAAGAGTTTTTGTGGTTGTCGGCATGAAATAAGAAAACTCTTCCTTAGGCTATGGTGAATTGTAGGTCCTGTTTTGTGTCTTAATTTTGTAACGTTTATAAAATACTAAGGCGAAGTGGTCGCGTTAATAAAATCGCTTGACCAATTACTCATAAGCAGCTGTAACACGATCAAAATCGATGGTAGAGCCCATAGAAATATAATGTTTTCGTGTTTTTGCTTGGCATTATTTAGTTGTTATATTATTTAAAAACATCTTTAGTATTTTGAGTAACATTGAATCAAGGGTCTTGCCTGATACGTTCATAACACGGTCAATGTATGCACCGTTGTAATGCTTCGTAATAATATAAACTACGCTAAACTTTCTATTAACCGATTTCAAATGAGCTTAATTAATTCCTTTTTTTGAGTTCTCTTATTGATGACTGGTGTATTTTTCAACTCTTGCCAAAATAACATGAATTATGTTGTTAGAGCTTCTAAAATAATATGACACAACACATTACTGCGACGATAGGAAGCTTTAACTCACCTTAGAATGATACCTGTCATCTGAGCGCACTCTACCTCATGGACTATTAATTTGATCGTATAACGCGTGTAACATTTGTATGCATATCGGCAATTTTGAAAGGCCATACGCCGTAGCAGTTGTTAACGAATCTGGTTATAACGCAATCTCTACCACGCCAAAACAATTAATAATACAAATAAAAAAGCTAACGCAATAACTTTAATCCAATTAATGCTATTGTTGGGATGGTGGGCCATCTGATGACACCCTCGGTGCTCACAGTGCAAGGCGCGGGGGCGCGGGGGGCCGGGGTGTAACAAGTGGCGGGGCCGGGACATGTGAGCCTCCCCCGCTCATTCAATCGCCGTTCATTCATTCGCTCGCCGGCACTGCGAGTCGGCCGGTCGTCACGCGTAGGTGGATCGCCCTTCTTTCCGCACGCAAAGACGACAATTACGCGCGCGATTCCGTTTCAAAAATTCAAAACATGAATTAAAAATTATAAAAAAAATAGTTTTAAATTGAAATGCATAGACAATAATTATTAATTTTCATTTAAAATGGGTGAGCAAACGTTTAACATTCCGGATGACAGTTTAGAACAGCACATAGTGACTTTGTTTGAGAAATTGGAGTGTCTGAGAAGGGATGGTGGTTCGAACAGTGATATTTTGTCTGGCCGCGTGCCTGCCAGGCTGGAAGTGCGGACCTTGTCTTTGTGGAAGGCTGTGGTGGCTGAATGTGCTGCGTCCTTTCTCTACGTATTCATAGTGTGCGGGGCGGCGGGGGGAGCGGGCGTGGGCGCTTCCGCCTCCGCTGTCCTTTTGTCCACCGCTCTCGCTTCCGGCTGTGCTATAGCCACACTCACTATGTGCTTTGCTAATATATCTGGTGAGTTTTTATAATGACCAGTTTTTGGGATATTTACTTTAGAATAACTAAGAATTAAGTTACAATGAAAGATTGATTATGTTTCATTTATTCAGGTGTTATATAAATAGTAAATATAAACAGGAATGTGTATGTTATATTGCTCGATGGTTTAATAGGCTCTAAAAAAATAATAGTTACATTAATAAAGTAAATATTTACATACTATAATGTATTAATATATTTCGAAGTCCGCTAGGAAAATGTTGAATTAAAAGTTTTTGAAGCTTAAGGAAACAAACGGTGGCATACATACACTAAGGCCTGTGAGGTCCAGTCTTCGATTCCAAGGCAGATAATAATTTGTATCTTGGTTTATTATAGAAACCGGTATGGATTAGCATTTCGTTTATGCCTGCTATGGCGATAAGCATATAATGGGACAAATTTTCCATCCGAATATAGTAACATCAAATACCAATTACTCTACCTACACTTCTGGAAATACAACTGCGATACTATGTACTTGAACAAAACCAATGCTTAACTACAGACTTCCCCTCCTTAACTCGTACAAAGGGGAGCTCTTAACGAGAGAAAAAAAAAGGCAATTAATCACTTGCAGGTAAAACATTTTTTATCTGTCCCCTTATTAAGCGTCCCAGTAGACAACTCAAACACGTTTCCACGTAATCAAAAGCTCTCGGAATTAAAGCAGCAGAATAAAATAATAGCACAGGTCCTAAAATAGCACTCGACAGTAAAAATAAAATAATAAAACCACATCCATTACGGTGGGAACTTGAGCCTGTGCTCGGTACAGTTAACTGGCAAATAAAAAGTAGTTTGTTGTCTATGGTTCTTTGTTTTTAAACTTTTACTTGTGCTGCGGCAGCTTTGTAATTTATTGTATTGCCAAATCGATTGCAATGTTTTGGTGTTTGCTGCGAATTGCTTTGGATTCGCTTTTTGATTAGCCGTTGTATGACATTAGTAATGATATTAGTAGGTACTATTACCTATATCAACAATGCTATAATCAAATGCATCACACAAAATTGATATAAAAAATAACATGATACATACATACATACATAAGCTCACACCTTTATCCCAGAAGGGGTAGGCAGACGCGTCATCAGGACACCCACATTTCGCCTTGTATGTTCCGTCCCATGATGTAATAAGGCTATCGCCATATCGGGCACAAATTCCTGACTCCGGGCTGATAATTAATAGAAAAACCCAATATCACTTTGCCCGACCCGGGATTCGAACCCGAGACCGTCGGTAGTCGTACCGGAGTACAACTACGCCACCGAGGCAGTCAAATAACATGATATTGCCTACATAATTGTTAGTTGACCCATACTATAATATACTGTGTATGTATGATCTCATAAATAACCTTTAGCGTATCCTACTTGATCACAGTTAAAATTGTCTTGGCATTTGGCAGACAGCCTCCGTGGCGCAGTTGGTTAGACGCCGCCTGTGAAACGAGAGGCCGCGGGTTCGATCCCCGCACCGAAACAAATATTTGTGTGCTCCACAGGTATTTGTTTCGGGTCTGGGTGTTTGTGAGACCGAAAAGTCTCTCGTAACTTCTGATACCCACGACACAAGACTCGATCTTAGTGTGGGGTCAGGACTATGTATGTGACTGTTGGTTGTATTTATTTGCTAATAATTTATGTAACTTGCGTCTATCATTTTCTAATATTTTTTTTATCTAGGCAAGCTTCGTTCATCCATAATTTTTTTGTTAAAAAATTAAATCGTCCGAAACGGTATTAGTGCATAATTAGGAGTTACATTTCACATTCCTTCGCCTTTTTTACGGGGTTGTTACTTTTTTCGGCGCTTCCTGACAGGTGAGGGTCTGTGGGTGAGGGTAATAGGGATGTTGCCGCGTTAAAAAAATAATGTAAATTGACTGGGAGAGAATGCCTCAGGTATTAAGTCCGCCGTTATACATTGTATAAAAAGCATAAAATAAATAAATAAATAAATTCCGATTTTTTTATTCTGTCTTCAAACATAAAATAAGTAGATAGTAAAAATATTTTAACACTGGACGCTTGATTATTCTTGTGGCAGCATTGATGGGTAGGTGAACCTTGTAACTTGTAACCTTGTAAGCTACAAGGTTCACAGGGCTATTCCATTTTCGGGTTAAGACCAAAAATAAATACTTATTCATTATTTAGTCATAATATACCTACACATTCCGTTTGTAATACACAGTTGTATCTTGTCCCAAATAAAGCATAAAACACCATAAAATGCAGGCATTTTTTGCAATGTGATTCAACGTATAATTTTCCTTTTTTTTCTTGTAAAGAGGTTGTGTTCGCTCGCGGCGGTCGCATCGATTCACTTACAAGCTGCAGATGTGCACATCAATTACACGCCTTTTTGTGAACACACTTTTTTGAATTTCGAAGACCGTAACACCAAAGCGCCTTATGATTTAAGATCGTTAAAAAAATTCTTGGAAATTTGAAATTTGAATTGCATTTTGTGGTTTTTGTTATTGGCGTTCATTTGTTTTTTAGTTTCATTATTAATAATTATTCTAATGGTATCCGAAAGCAGTGCTACTGTAAAATATAATTATTAATAAAAGATTTTTGTTAGTTTAACTTATCCGTTACAGGTAAATGTTCTGTAAAACTTTTACCTTTCTCGAAAGTAATAAGAAAACTTATTAACTTTAAGACGTACAAAGTTTTGGGTGAACCTCTTGAACAAGTGGACATTTCTGAAGTACCTATTAAATCAATGATACTTGTCTACAAACGCCTTTGACAGGCATTGTGCAGAAAATTAATACCAATTTTAATTTATAAATACGAATACAAAATTAAACCTGTCTTTTACTTTTTAACTGAATATAAATTACTCTTTCAATAAATTCAATTCTTAAGGAGAAAAAAGGTAGACAAAAGTTTATATTGACCACCCTAGATTACCCAGGCACGTGAAATAAAATGGCAAAGTTCTATAAAGTATCAAGTATAGCGATCTATATAATTTTCCCATACACAAGAGAAGCTCACGTTTCTAATAAACTATAAAAGACACGGAGTTAAAGGTTCATTAAGGCAGCATTATGGAACACGTGTACCACCCTTTACCCTTAAGCGCCCTTTATAATGGACAATGACATTTTAAATTAATATCATAGTGATGTCCACACAATCGGCTAATTCGCACATTACGTCCGCGTGGTGAATTTTAGAATGGTTTCCCGCGCTCTAATTTGCGTTAATGGCGGGACAATGGACATCCCTATTTTAAACGATGAGAGGCGCGATCGATATTTTGCACTATTTAAGGATGTGAAAATTCAGAGGATGCGGGTTTAATTTTTATCTTTTTTTATCATATTTGATTTTTTTTATTTAAAATAGATTAGAGGTTTGGTCATGTGAATTGTGGATTCTGATGTATCCACTGTTGTCAATTTTAGGTGGGTAATAGATGAATTTAATTAATGGCTAATTTAAGTTCATTATCGAGAAAAACATTAAGAACACTTGGTAGATCATGGATATTAAAAATAATTGGACTAAATTAAACTTAACTTTTTTTATAGCTCTACTTTGTTACAACACCAATTGTCGAATTTAAATAATATTAGAAATATATCATTTTTAGTAATATTACATCTATTAAGTGTTACTATTAGTAAGTAGCATCGGTGACTGCCTCGGCGGCGTAGTTGTACTACGATACGACTACAAAGATGAGGTCTCGAGTTCGATCCCGGGTCGGGCAAAGTGATATTGGATTTTTCTATTCATTATCAGCCCGGAGTCAGGAATTTGCGTGATATGGCGATAGACTCACCCCTTACCACATACTGGGACGGGACATACAAGGTGAAATGTGGGTGTCCTAGTAGCACCTCTGACTACCCCTTTTGGGAAAAAGGCTTCAGTTTATGTTTGTACGTATGTACAATGCAAATAAGTGAGATTAAGAAGGGTCGACTCGCAACCACTAAGTCCAAAGAGGCCCGATTAATCTAATATCGTTATAAATTGAATAGGATGAGAGATAATCGCTGTCACGATTGTAGGCAGAGAATGGATTGGCCTCTCCACATACCTACGCATATAAGTTCAATCCAAAAGGGGGTAGGCAAAGATGTTAGTAACCATATTTGCCGGGCATATTTTAGTCTACATACGTGATAGAGGACGAGCCTATCGCTATCATTATCATAATCTTTGACAATTTATTTTATTTAAGTCAAATAAATCAAGTTTACTATACTGCTATCTGCTATCTCACTCGAATCTGACGCATATTATATGAATATACAGCCGGAAATCGGACACACAATACGTGTCACTGTGACTGGCTTTTCACTATCCCACACATTATTCGCTATAGACACTAATTAAAATTAATAGTTGGTAAATTAAATTAAAATAAATTAGTGCCTCTCCACTTAAATAAGTAGTGTTAGGTATTATAAATAAAATATATTCTCTATGCCATTAAGCTATTTCCCTTTTCATAAGGCTCGTTTGAGTCAGTCTATATTTAGTTGCCATACATTTCAACCGTGCCTCTGAGTTAATATGTGAAATGGATTTGTTCCGGAACTCGTATAAGAAGAGGCAGGTGTATTCTATTTTAGAGTATGTAGGGGACCGGATTTTTTGCTTTAACACAAGAATTATAAATAACGATGACCCTAAAATTACGCGTACGAGGTAGTAAGGATTCTATTGAAAATGCGTTTTTGATGCATGTATGCTTCTCGTACAAGTGCTCAGCGCTTGAAGCTGCTAAACGGTGTAATGGTTTTATATATTCTTTTGTGTTTGTATATGTGATTAAACTCGTCCTAAACGGCTGCGATTTTTAACCGAACGATTTAGATTCAAAATTCGATCCATTACAAAAATGGTGACTTTAAGACAGGTGAAAAAACCGGAAAACTACCGGGCGAAGCTGGGCCGGGCTCCTGTAACTTATAAATAAATATGTATTATGTAATGGTAAAGTTCATTGCTATCTATAGCGCAAATGCACAGCGCTTGTAGCTTATTTAGGTGTAGTGCCGTTCAGACCGTATCGGCTGACGAGAGACAATAGAGATACTCTTAACTCTATAAACTATTTCTCGCCATTCTACACAGTTATGCAAGTGTGGTCAATTGTCTTTTCATGCATCACATGAATGTCGCTATTAAAACACGACATATATGATTACTTAACCACTATTTACAATGTTTGCTATCAGGGCAAATGGGAATATTCCCTTCACAGCAGTGGCGGCGTAAGGTAGGTTGGCACCCTGGGCGGTTTTGTATTGAGCACCCCTGCCTAAAATATGACACCAAATACTGTACATGCTTACTCCGGACTTTTCGCGCTCGTATAAGATCAGACTTTTTTGTTCAAGAGTGCCTACTCTTGAACAAAAAAGTCTGATCTTATACCTACGCCTGTAGGTACTCCTTCTTTCTAGGCGGCGGCAAGCGGGATTTTTTCGCCCACGATCGTGGTCCACGCTCTTCGTTTGTTGTCGCTTGTCGGGTTGTCGTTGTCACCCCTTGGTGCTTGGTACCCGGGGCGGACCGCCCTCATCGCCCCCCCTTTACGCCGCCACTGCTTCACAGGTACATCTCTCATATGTGAGACGGCGCCTGGGTAGGTACCAATGCAATGTCTATTTCTCCCATCAAACAGCAGTATAAATGCAATGCTGTGTTCCGGTTTGAACGACATTGTAGCCAGAGTAACTACTGGACATAATGAGACTTAACATCTTATGTCTAGGATGGCGAACGCAGTGGAATGCCAAGCATTGCTTAGTAATTCATTGTTTTCTTTGGTTTTGCTACCGTCCATGAGTGTTCGTATCGCTAACCAACAGGCGAATGGCAAGATCGTCTCGCCATTCAACGCAATAAAAAAAATATCCTTTCGAGGGACTTTTCACAATGTGGGTCACTTGAAACTTAAATGTTACTTATAGTTGAAGTTTAAGACGTACTTATAGTGTAGATATCTACGAAACAAATTATTTTTATCTACAAATCTTGGCCGCAAAAGTTGGCCGTACAAAATAATCTTATTAAATGAAAGCTAAGTGCTATAAGTTTGAACGCGGACATCTGAAGTGTCAACGTACCGTGCCGGGAGCGCGACAACTTTGTTTTTCTTCGTTTTGCTACTTTATTTAGTGCCAGTGTGCCGAAAGTCAGCTTGTGGCCGAAGCAGATTATTTCATTCTTGTTTTGGCCGAAGCCGAAATTCGCTGAAACATTTTCATATTTAGAATCGTGCGGTGTATATTTTAGTTATTGTTGTTTTATTATACGTTTGGTCCGTGATGCGATTTTGCAGATGTACTTGAAAACGATTACGATCAGCAGTCTGGTTCTCAATATAATTTTATAGTTGAAATAAATTGTATATAATATTTGATATTACATTTCAAAACAACAATTATTGCATAATTATCTCTTTTTTTTTTAAACTAAACCTATTTTCCCGTTAAAGAGTAGCGAAGCCGAAAATTCGCTCGGTAACTTAAAATTTTGCGCTTTTAATTTAAAATTTTTACTCTGAAAGATGTGTTCACAAAAATTATATGAAGAAATTCACTTTGCTAATACTGCATGTCATAACTTTCTGCAACAAAATTTAATTTTGTTCAGTATTACTTGGGTGATATTTTCTCTTGTTTACACTATAATAATTGTTTTGGTAAATACAACATATATAAAATGCATCCTGTGGCTGTGTATGGGTCTCTCCACGATTTAGACGGCTTTATTTCATGTTGTACCACGCTTGTCTAATGCGGTTTTGTAGAAGTGGAGGTAGAAAGATATGCAGGCTTTTTCATTATGTTCCTCTTCACCTTTGTAATGAGCAAATTATGAATTTAGTTTAGGAAAGTCTAATACGAGTCCTGGGAATTGTAGCTGCGGCTATGATTGGCAGACTTCCTACGTCATTACTCACACCATAAACTATTTTTACATTCACAGTAATTAAACCATCTTAAACTGTAATAGCGTATAAGAGCAAAAAGACTAAAACATCTACATTAACAAATGTTCTGGAAAAAGTGTTCACAAAGGTATGCCGTGAAAATGTAAACCGAATGAATTAAAATACATCAATGTAAAAGGTTCTTTTGAGAGTGAGACCTACTATTTTTTGCGACGGGTATAAATACGCGACTCTCGACGGGCGGGATGGGTGTAAAAAATAGTCTTGCGCGGATTCAGTCCCTTTTGAGTACGCCTGCAATTTCTGCTACGTTTTAAAGTGTTCAATGCGGTATTGAAAGGAAATCTTCTCTCAATACCTGTGTACTTTTATTTTTAACAGTTGGAAGGGTAATAATGCCTCGGTGGCGTAGTTGTATTACGGTACGGCTACAAAGCTGAGGTCTCGGGTTCGAGTCCCGGGTCGGGCAAAGTGGTATTGGATTTTTCTATTCATTATCAGCCCGGATTCAGGAATTTGTGCCCGATATGGCGATAGGCTCGCCCCCTATCACATCATGGGACGGAACATGCAAGGCGAAATGTGGGTGTCCTGGTGGCGCCTCTGCCTACCCCTTCGGGGATAAACGCGTGAGTTTATGTATGTATGTATGGAAGGGTAATAATTTATTAGTATTTGCTTCGTTTTTTTTATAACATAAGTACGGTAATAGCGGTTTTATTCGACAGTATTTACATCGTTTTCAATACGAATATTCGTTTAAAAGTGGTAGAGCTAGTCCTTGGACTACTGTCCGTATAGGTTTCAGTTCAGACTTGGTTGGTACCATTATCTCAAGGAAACCGACATGTAGCCACGGTTCTGTTATTGTATTTGGTTCGGTAATTAAATTTGCTAGAGGCCCAATACACCTATATTCCTAGTCAGTAGGCAACGCACCGACGCACGAGTTAAATTGTAGATGTTCATGGGTAATTACTGGATGTTTAGCAGTAATCACTTAACCATAACGGGACCTTTTCAATCAAATAAATCGTTAATAATTATCGAAACATCGTTTTTATTTATTGCGATGAATGATGAAGACGAGCATCTCATTCGCCTGATAGCAATACGACCGCTCATGGAAAGTAGCAAACCAAACAACACCATAAATTACAAGCAATGCTTGGTATTCCACTGCGCTCGCCATCCTGAGACATAAGATGTTAAGTCTCATTAAGTGCAAGAGTTACTCTGGCTACAGTGTCCTTCATGCCGGAACAATGCATTGACACTTGTTTGGCGGGAGACATAGACATTGCGGTGGTACCTACCTAGGCGAACTCTCACATATGAGAGACCTACCATCAGTAAAATTTTTCTTAAAAAGTAAAAAGTGATAAAGTACCAAGAACTGCACTTGGACTTTTCATATAAATAAAATTGACATGGGATTGATACAGGATGTTTAAACTTTAAAGTATACGTCCTGTGCATTGCCATGCGGTCACTTTTGGTAAAACTGACAGGAGAATACAGATAAAATTGACAAACAAATATATCACGGCAACGCAATGAATTTATTAATGCTTTACTTATATTTTACAGTATGAAGTGGTAAAGGCAATGCCTTTGTCGTGAGATGAAGATCTTTTTCTCTATTGTACGACATAAATATGATGATCTAATCTATTTTAATCCTAGTGAAGTATTATTATTTCAGCCCATAGACACGTTCCACCATTATACTATCAGCATAAGCTTCCAAGGAATGAAATTCTTTGACATGAAATTCTTCCTCCGTGAAATTCTAGTAGTCTAATGGTTTCTTAGATTTACGCGAATGTTACACATTGAAATAAAACTATTTTATACGGATTTTATCGCGATAAAATCCAGTAGTCTAGTACAGATTGGTTAACTCCACACCGCATGCCTTTTGAATTCTAGTCGACAGTTCTTAGGTATGCAGGTTTCTTCAAAATAATTTCCTTTACTATTATAATGAGCGATAACCAATAATAGTAGTGCAGGTGTGTGACATAACCGCCTCGATAGTTTAATTATCAAATTAATTTAACCGTCACTTTTTGATCTAATTATAACGTCCTTTTAATCGTGGGTTCAATTTTAGATCAAGCACTCAAATATTTGTGAATTTTTGGATTGAAAAATTTCATGAGTTGTTGAAAATTGCAGTTTATGCTTGCCGGTTGAAATGGTGACTGGTGTCACATCTTTGAACGGGAGTTCACCGAAAGTGTTTGCCACAAACGGCAAATATTTCTACCCTGTAGAGGATACATGATTGCATAACTATTTAATTTTACTGCAATAGTATCTTTATTAACAATTCAAACAACAAACAATACGCAAATAAATTCAACGTAAACGAATAAAGGCCGAACACAATCGGAACCGCAACATGGCAATTGGAATCAGTGAAACCTCGTTCCGATATTATAGGCAAATGATTACCTGGCCACACTAGCGAGGCATTCCCGTCACGGCGAACATCCACGTCGAATACTAAGGTGATTTTATCTCGGGGAAATTGTTATTCCGAACGTAAGCTCGTGTATTTTTCAAGGAATATTCGGTTAATTAAATATGCTTTGGATTTTACTTGGTTACGTTTATTCTTTGGAGGATATCGTAATGTGTGTTTTCGCGGAATGGTTTTCGGATATTTTGGTGTTGGTTTTAGGGAAGACTTTTTGGTGTCAAGTAAAGGTCATTTTAGTTTTATTGTCACGTTTGGGCGTAATCTTGTTGGTTAGTGAGAGCGGGTGCTTACCCATAGATCGAACGCCACATTAACCATAGAGCATTCTTGATAGAGCATTTTGTATCGATAGCAATAATAAATACAAATAAATAAATACACTCAACAGTCATATAATAGCTCTGACCCCACACTAGGATCGAGTCTTGTCTCTAAGATATCAGAAACTACGAGAGACTTTTCGGTCGCGGTCTCACGTTTCACAGGCGGCGTCTAACCAACTGCGTCAAAATTAGTAAATAATATTGCACCTCTATTACTAGCTAAATAGATTACACTATAGATCTATTTATATAATTAATATAATAGATTATACTATAGATCTATTTATAACGTTCGGGAAAAAACTTGTGAAGGTCTTGCAAAAAATAACAATTAAAAAAATAGAAATAAATTGCTCAAACGAAAAGGCGGGTATAATTATAATTTAATCTCTGTTTACTTTGATCATTTAGAATCACCAATAGCAGTTTAGATCAATCTAATTAGTTAGAAAATCCAAAAATAGTCTCTACACTAGCAAGTTTAGACTATAATAGTGATAATAGTGACTTAGATAAAAGCTTCATTAAACCAATAATGTTTTGTGACTCATGTACTCGTAATTTGCTATGGGACACGTAAGCCTGTATTGAAACAACAGGATCTTACAACTTGCCCAATATTAATGCAGGCACGGATCTAGTGGATTACTAGGATATTTGTCAGGGAGACAAAATTTTTGGCCGCTATTTTCAGATGTATTCTGAGCTTATAGGCTTTATTCATTGCATAGTTTTGCTTTATTCATTGCACCCACAAATCGAGGAACTCATTTGGCTCATTTGGCAAGGCTTAATTGGTAGTAAGTGATTATCGACTTCCATGGTCATCCATAACACTATGGTCGTTGGTGAGCGGTCTCTCAAAATGGGAAGGCAAGAGGAAAGGAGGAGAAAAGAGGTACTACATAATGGGCTTTAAATGACACTCATTGAACGGAACGCGACAGCAAATATGTCACTTACCAACGGTTTTTATCAGTAGGGTCGACCCTTTTCTACAGTAGTTCAAATTGACTATACAGTGGCTCCACCATTTATAATAAAAAAACTGGAAAAATAATGTTAACAAATGCTATAAAGACTTTAGACTTTCGTTTCGGAGGCCCGTGCCCTGCAGTGGGACGTATATGGGCTGATACATTACAGTAACAAATGCTCTTCAGCTCAGTATACTATTACAAACTAATAATAATTTACTGAAGGTGAAACGGTTTCTCTTCACTTTACGATAGTTAGTGGCGGAAGAAGCCCGACAGTTTAAGCTATGATGTCAGAACTCTGGAAAGCGCCAGGCACTTGTAAATGGCACGATGCCCTGCACTGATTCAATTTTCATCTATAATCATGATTTATTGAGAGATATAATATTTCTGAGTTCTGATTTTACTGACTGTTAAAGTAGAATTTATTTGGAAGCTTTTTACATTGATGGAGTGCGGGAGCCCCTAGCTTTTCTTTGTACGCGCTTTTGAACCATCCGTAGCTTTTTATTCATCGATATAAGGGATTGAGCCTCCGGGGCGCTGTTGGTTAGACGCCGGCTGTAAAACGAGAGCCCGCGGGTTCGATCCCCGCACCGAAACAAATATTTGTGTGATCCACAGGTATTTGTTTCGGGTTTGGGTGTGTTGTGTTTCGAACTGAAAAACTACCTAAGAGAAAGTAGATAACTCGATCTGGGAATCGAATAGAAAACCTCATAATTCAAAGCCTATACAAGATTTTTTAAGAATTTCTACGGTATATAAGTCCGCCAACCCGCACTAGGCCAGCGTGGTGGACTATATGGCCTAACCACTCTCAATCGATTCTCTCGGTTGTAGAGTAGGCCCGTAACCTGCAGTGGGACGTATATGGGCTGATACAATACATTATACAATACAATACAAGTTAAACGTCACGACGGAAGCGCATGTACGTCGATGGAACTGTAACACAACAACATTATAAGCATCGACTTCATACACTCGGTCCGCCACTGTATTAAGGCCCGGCAACAGATGGCCACGAGAAGCGGGATAGATTATTGTATAATATAGTACAGCCGACCCGAATACGTGGGCAAAAACCCGGCTTGCCTTGACAGGGAGCACGTTCCGAGCGCGTTTCGACTTGAGAGACGTGATTTTCGCTTTTGTAATTAATTTCGCTAGTGTTTTATTGGGCTTTTGGGTGTAATTTGGATGTTTTACTGCCAGTTTTTCTATATAGTATTGTTTATTAGCGTGATAGCAGCAAGTTGCGGCCTAATGACCTTCATACATTTACGGTCTCTTCAAAAATTAAAAAAGAATAAAAATAAACTAACCAAATCATGGCAGTGTACCCTTATCGGCCACCGGTGTAACCACCTTAAAGGGCTTTGCCCTTTTTGTTTTATTTTTTACACTTTAGGTTTTACTTTACTACAAGGACAATGCAATACAATTAAACTAACTATAAGTAAGAACTATATTTGCGAACAATATATTATGCGCAGTCTCCTATTGTTGATAGTACAATTCCATATTCATTACTAGGTACAGTTAATTTATATCAGGCACTCCCATAATCTATGATGAAAACAGTTATTTCCTAACGCATGTTAGTTGTATATTTCGCTTGATACTGGCCTAATAATCTTTAGTATATGCTATACCCTTTGGTCACCTGCGGTTATCCCAAAACCATGATGATAATAATGATGATGATGCAGGCGCACATGTGAACCCGGCGGTGTCGGCGGCGCTGTGCGTGCGGCGGCGCGTGTCCCCACTGCGAGCGGCGCTGTACGTCGCGGCGCAGTGTGGTGGAGCCATTGCTGGTGCTGCTGCTATATACGGGTGAGTTATTAAATAAATACACCCAACAGTCACATACATAGTCCTGACCCCGCATTAAAATCGAGTCTTGTGTCGAGGGTATCAGAAACTACGAGAGACTTTTTCGGTCTCACCAACACCCAGACCCGAAACAAACCAAAACAAACCGGGTGGTAGTTCAAAAAATGACTGAATCTAAACAATGTTGAACATTTTAATGGATTCAATAAATTATTTTCATTTCATTTCATTTCAAATACCTGTGGATCACACAATGGTTGTTTTGGTGCGGGGATGGAACCCGCGGCTCTCGTTTCACAGCCGGCGTCTTACCAACTGCGCCACGGAGGACATGATTTGGAAGTTAAATTTCGAAGATTTTAGCAGATTTCACGTGACTTTTTAGCTGCTGAATTAAATTTACAGCATATTTAATTGTCTACATAATTTCTGCAAACATAAACATTACGTCATTATTTCCATTATTGTACACAACTTGAATGTATGGTTGTCAGTATGGTTCTACTGTTTGTATGCGCATTGTGACACACGGACAGTAAAACTGAGGCACAAAGGCTCCATGTTGAAAGGACGAAAAGTTTCGTGACGAGTTCAAACAGGTACCCGTACAATATACGCATTGTATCGGATGCTTATGAGAAGAACATGTGTTATAAAGTGATATTTTTTAAAAATAATGTTTTTTTTTTGGTTTGTCGCTACTAGTCCTTTTTTCCATTCGGTGTCTTAATTTTGTTCAAACTTTTGATTTTTCTATCTCTACTTAGGCCTATGTTTTAAAAGTAGTCTACCAAATTTTCTTTTCAATTTATGTTATTTTAACATTAAAGATTGTGAAGCCCCTGAAACTCTGAATATTTTTTCTTTCTTTCAAATGTAGTCGGTGTTTTATAAAACCAAGCATTTAACAATAGTTAGTTATTTATAAACAGCACTAGAACTTAAGCTACACCATTCGTATCATCGAAAAGAGAATTTTAGATATTTTTTAATATATATAAGCTGCTCTAGCTCATAAGCTACACAGCTATACCATATGTTACTTAAAAAATTTGATAATCAATTTTTGCAATCAATTGTAATACGCTTTACTGCTGAATTTGAATATAATAACATTATAATACAATATACCGTTACAATCAAATTTTGATTTACGCATACCTTATTCCGTACTGGGTTATTAATTGTGTTTTATCTCGGAATCGGATTTATCGCCACGTTAATTTATTCCGCGTCCCCCGAGCGGAAGGTACTTTCGGGAGTTTTATTAAATTTCCTTGTCGTTGCGTCGGATTTACATTGCTTTTCTCATTAATTCGCCATATAATATTACATACATACATAAACTCACGCCTTTATCCCAGAAGGGGTAGGCAGAGGCGCCACCAGGACACCCACATTTCACCTTGTATGTTCCGTCCCATGATGTGTTCGGGGGCGAGCCTATCGCCATATCGGGCACAAATTCCTGATTCCGAGTTGATAATTTATAGAAAAACAAAATACCACTTTGCCCGACCCGAGATTCGAACCCGGACCTCAGCTTTGTAGTCGTACCGTAGTACAATTACGCCACCGAGGCGGGCATATATGTTTAACTATACTTTTATAAAATAAAATAATTTTAGTTACGCTTTATGAGAACATAAAGCCAGTATAGAGGTCATAAAAGTCGTCGATGTCTATGGTCATAAAAAATAATCATATTTTAGTATGAAATCAATTTTTAGATAAAAACCGCATGGCATGCCAAACAGAAAATATTACAAGTCCATCAATATAATTTTTGAGCGTTGCGCGAACTATATTGAACTTGTAGGTACCATCGTTTTACTTCAATGGATTATAATAATGCCAAATGTCAATGCATTATAAATTCTTAGGCGACATAAGAGCATTATTTAAGGATCTTAGGTATGTTACCAGTCTTTAAAAATACATGAAGTAAGAGTGGGTATAATCCTTCCCAGGGTAGGTTAGAATTAGGTCTCTTAAAATCTCGCACATTATAGGAAACTGTTTCCCGTAACGGCCTTATTCATAGACAGATTTCAAACCTTTTTTAGTTATCAAATGTTTTGTCCCTTTCGAACGACTTAAGAATTCAGTTTGAGAGAAGAAGTGAAAACATTTGATATCTAAAATAGGTTTTATGTCTATAAATAAATCCGTAAGACTATAGAACTTAACATCTCGGTCAAGTCGACTCCTGCATGTAATGTAGTATGCACAGTCTTGGTACTTTCAGGTTCTATCAAATCACATGTCAATATTCATATCCTAATATAATCCCTCTGGACGTGGTCTATCGATTAAACTGTCACGCAGATAGATGTGTTTGCTCTAAAGTGATATGTTGACAGTTTAGAACCAATACGAGCTTCGGATGTTGATTCTAGTTGATACGGTTCTTGGGAAATCTAAGGATATCAGACACTATTTGTGGGAAATTATCTACGTAAATTAAATTGTGTTTGTTAGTAAATTTTTTGGCCAAAGCCATCTGTGAACTGGCAAGTAAAATAAACAATTTATTAATCGTTATAGTTTTTTTTTCTTGAATTGATTGTTGCTTTCTTTGCACACGTGTTTGTAGTGTTAATTTGTTCAAAATCAATATACTCATTTAACGTATGTAGAGTTTTTATTTTATCATCTACGGTGGCAAAAATTGTCTTATGATTTAAGAAGTGAATCCTTTTTGTGTGTTGTTTACATAAGATCTTACCATTATTTGCGTAGAAATTAACTGGTGTCTATAGACGAATGTATGATTATTATTGTATATAAACAAGTAAAAAGTGGCGTGCAAGTGTGAGAGACATTAAACTTTAGTCAACGTTGACTCCAATTATTGACAGCATAATCGTTTTACCTCATTCTAAAGAGTCAAGCGGTCAGTTTTGTAGCATTATGGCGCAGCTCTTTAAACCTACGGGGCTTTATGTGACAATTCTACGTTATTGTACCACACGGTCCAAAAATCCTTGCAATAATGTACATCTGTCCGACGAATCGCAACCTACCTGCGTATTGTAATCGACACAAAGCTACCTTCCACTACACAATGCGTGTGTGAAGTTTTTTGCCACAAATTTCTACCTGATGCCAGGTTTGAGGGAACAAAAAATGTAATTTTGTACGGTGCAGGTGGTGTATTTTACGTGGGGAAGTATTGTTTGTGAAAAGATTTTAGGTAAAAAGAAATTTCTGAAGGATACGATGAGTTATTGGTGTCGGTCGCGAAATGTATTTTAAATTCAATTGCGTCATGGGTTTGAAATATTATGCTTAAGGCATAACAATTTTATAACGAGGTCCATCTTCGTGTACTAGGGCAACATGGAGGATTAAGGCTAAGAACTCACGACGCGGTTTTTACCCGCGCCCGCCGCGGTTGCGAGCCCGCAGCTTCTGTAGAATGCAGATATGAGTTAAACAATAAAAGCACATTTCACGAAGCGTTTTCTGCCCGCACCGTGCGCGGTTGTTTGCGGCTCCCGCTGCACCGGCGGGCAACGAGTAGAATCGCGCGGGCCGCGGTCAGCCGAAGCCGCGGCGGGTTGCGCCCGCGCGCTCTGCGTTTTGTTAGCGGGCGACCGCGGTGGTCGAGGAGGGGCCATGGCCATGGTGTCCATGGCGGTCTGGAACTCAACTAAACAATCTGATCGTAAATAACCGCCCGTCCTGCAACCGCGCCTCTTGCGGGAAACGCCCGCCAAGTTTGCGGACGATAATCGCAACCGCGGCGGCTACATAATCGCACGGAACTGCGGTCTCGTGAGTTTGGAAATAAAACCGCTGTTCTTCCACCGCGGCGGGCGCGGCTGGAAACCGCGTCGTGAGTTCTTAGCCTTAAGGGTAATTGGTGGTGTCAAAAATGTTGTATCAATGATTAAAGCCACTATTTTACGCAACGGCGGAAATTTCAACACAGTAACTCATTTATGTACCTTGTAGTCATTTTGGCGTTCACTTTGTCGAACAAGTTATCTATACATATAATAAAAATGTAATAAATAATAAACAAGAAGATTATGTACCGAAAACCAAATAAATTTTATATAAATATATTTTATCTCTTGTTTCGTAAATATAGATTAAGTAATACTAAGTATTGACTCGTCATAAGAGCTATTTATTTGCCTATATGACTAATAAACGGATTTCATTTCAAGCGATTTTAGTAAAACTTTCAAAAATACACCAAAAAATAACTACTTCTGGTTTCATTGTCGGTTTTTTAAATATTCTCTTGTGAATGTTCGCATTAAGCTAATTGGTCGTGTCTATGAACAGATTACACATAACTTCATTCCAAAACTTTTCTTCTGGGAGGCAGTGAAAGGATTTTTATCCAGTTTTTTACATTTCGTCATTTTCAAGCGATGAAAAAAATATATTAAAAATATTACCTCGCAGGAGGACTATGTATCGTGGATTTATTTTCAAGCATTAAAATTAAAATGCAAACATCCAAACAAATATCTTGTTTTTTGGTGTGGGAATCGAATCTGCATCATTTGCCACTGAACTCCTACTTTCGCCAATCCGTCAACTTTTACGAAATTACTGCAATGCAACAGATTTATCGATTTCTGCGGAAAGCAAATAAAATGTTTACTGTATTTATAGCGCAAATATCATTCGTCATATTTATGGGTCATCAATGATTCTTTATGTTTTTCCGAAATATATTTCTCTTATGAGTTGGTAGTATTGTTTTTGAATTTATTAGTGATGTAAATAGTGAAGCGTTATTGTGATGTTCTGTAAAACTTTGGGTAACTGCGTTTGATTGTCAGGTTAGTCAATTCATTTCTTTTGCATTTCGCTACTAATCGTAAGGTATGTTTCGCGGGGAGCCGGATAATCGAGAATGTAGGATTTGACAGTCGACTGTGCGAATCAACTCATAAAACAAAATAAGACAGTTTTGCTGACTTATTTCTTGTAACGTTTCTTTTTCACAGCTGCAACACGTACCGATGCCCTGTTAGTAATACAAAGATTTTATGATTGGCTTTTTGAATACAGAATATTTAAATCTTCTTCTTAATATAAAAAAAATCGTATCACGTTGCTTGAGTCCGCTAAACTCTTAAATTACTGAACTGATTTTAACAAAACTTTGCACACTGTATGCAGTTATATCCAACTTGAGAGATAGGATAGTTTTTAACTCAATTTATAGTCGTAATTTTTTTTATTGCAAATTATTTGTTTATTTTAAAGACGTTAAGGCTTGCAGGACTAACCAACGTAAAATAATTCTGTTTTTCCACTGTTTTTCATTGACGGGTGACGAAATATAAATTCTAGGCTCTTCTTTCATAGGACAGACTTTGTATATCAGATGATATAAAGTGTGAATTGAAGTTTGTTGGTTCAAAACGTGTCGATACTTGATATTTATCGCAGCTGCGGGTTGAATGGAGCTGTGAAGGATGGAACAACGCCGCACTATTAAAATTCTCTTTATAGGTTAAGTCGAAAATGTTGTTCTTTTCAGGACCTGTAGTTTTTTCATACGTCCTCGATTCGTCTATCAATATCTGTGACAAAGCTTTTCTTAAAACTGTATTATCAGTAACTTACACATTTTTGTACGAATGAATAACATTCACGTTGATGCATTTTCTCTGACGAAAATGGAGTCATATTTTTCATTAAATTTTATACCATAAATAACCATATTTACATTTACACATGTTAATTATTTTGACATAGAGTATTTTATAATCTAATATGCGGGCAGTGGTAGGTCTATCTGTAAGATTTTCCACATCACGTAAAGCAAATATTGGAGCCAGCAGCATCTACATGTTGGACAAACACAATCCAACTATTAGTGTACTGCAACTCGTCCGCGGCACCGCGTTTGCATTAAGAAAACATTTAATTTGCTCTTAACATACTCAAACAGGTTTTATTAAGTTCGAAAGTCGGAATGCCTGCTGCATCTGACGCGAATGATCGTAAATACTTGCAAGGGACTTGTGGCTTGGTTGTTTACTCATACAAGTTTTTATTACTAGACAGAATTGCGCTTTTCAACATTTCTATGATTTGTGCGGTCCGCCAACTTGCCTTATCAGCGCGGACTATGAGCTAAGCGCTCTTAAACGAATCCTTGATTGTTTTGGATATACAGTGCTTACAAGCTACAGTCGGCGGCAGAAACAGACAAACATGATTTCGATACTCGAATTTCTTGGCAAAAAGATGCGGCTTCCTTATAATTCGGTACATACACGCCCCCACCTATGTCCTATAGAGTTAGGCACAGAATGTATGGCGCCTAGAGCTACACTCCTCAATTACTATCATTAGCATCTCCACATAAACACTTATACCCTTACACGTTTTTTGCGAAACATCTTAAAACTGTAAGGCAAAAATAAATCGACAGGTCTTAAGCTCACATGTCTCATGTGGCGGTGCAGTGAACTCTCGGCAGATGGTCCATGCCTTCTGTCCCATTATGGACCTTACTGACTCCCAACACGGCACATGCATTAACAGCTGCCGAGTCTGCACGTGCACTGACGTCAGCACACGTGTCTCAGACTAACGGTACGGAATTTATAGCCCTTATTGCAACCTCATAAGAGTGATATTGAAGAGAAAGCATTCGATAAACGCACCCAATTAAGCTGTTAATGTTTTTTTAAAGACAGTTGTCGTATCATGAATGTTTTGCCTGACGCACAATCGAGTGGAAGGATATGATGTTAAATATTTACTGTTATTGCGAATTTGGCGATATGAGCAGATATTTGTTTTTAAAACAGTTTGTGCGAGTATTTTCAGAATGCTTTGTTTTGACGCGTGATTATTTTGTTGTCAGTAATTCTCTGATATTTTTGTTGGGTCTAGTTTCGAAAATGTTCGTGTGAAGTTGGTAATCACAAAATTATATAACAAATCAACGATCACGACACTGAAATATCATTCGCCGATGCCATGTAAACTTTATGGGATACAAGTAGGCAGAAAAAGTAGATAGTATATCGGAATGGAATGATCTCTCCCTTACAGTAGATTATTGAGAAAAATAGGACAATACGGGATATGTTCTCGTAATGGTACTTTCCGTATTTGTTCCAGATCATCCTTGTACAAGTTTCTAAGCTTGTTTCTTTCTACACATAAATAATAACCTAATGTTGTAAAAAGAAACAAGTTGCTCAATAAGTACGACATTTTTTTCGATATAAAAGTGCTCTCACGGAAATCAAGCTTCTTTGTTTTTAAATCATTGTCTTTGTATCACTCATAAGTGATCCAAATTACTCATGTTTTTGTTGAATTTACCAACTTTCAACTGTACCGATAAAGTTCGTTCTCGGACAAATATCTAACAACTATACAAATATTAGGGGTTATTTACCTACAATGTGGATGGCACCTCTGCCTACCCCTTCTGGAAAAAGAGCGTGAGTTTATGTATGTATGTATTTAGTTACCTGATGATATCAATTAGAATCCCCAATTACGTAAAATTAACCGCTATTGTACGAACACGACAGTAATGGCCCGGAAACCATAACCAATATCTAAAATGTCATTCACAAAGCCAATACATTAACAAATATTAGCGAGCAAACATATTGAAAATTTGTCGCCCGACAATCAAGCTTTCCGATTAGCTAAATGAATTCGCTTGTTATATTGTTTGAATGTATGAATTTTATCAATACATAGTATCTTTTTTATAATGCTAGCTATACATATAATCCCCGCCACGCATTGTAGTACGTATTGAGTCGTGAATTTCAGAAATTCTTGTCGGTATAACTACTTGTTAGACTTTGAAATACTGTAGGAGTAAGTCAGCTCGGCGTGAGTGGGTTCTGAGTCTCATAGAAATTAGAAAGCAATATCTTTGCTGTGGTATCTCGTTTCTTCCGTTTCTTCTCTCATTTTTAAAGGCCGGAAACGCATCTTATTCACTTAAGTTCTGTAGGTTTTCATTGGCGGCGGTGATCGTAAAACGGTACACACACCATCAGGGGTACCTTGCCCGTTTGCTGGGTTATGCATACATAAAATCACGCCTTTATCCCAGAAGGGGTAGGCAGAGGCGCCACCAGGACACCCACATTCGCCTTGTATGTTCCGTCCCATGATGTGTTAGGGGGCGAACCTATCGCCATACCGGGCACAAATTCCTGACTCCGGGATGATAATGAATATAAAAAACTAATACCACTTTGCCCGACCCGGGATTCGAACCCGAGACCTCAGCTTTGTAGTCGTACCGTAGTACAACTACGCCACCGAGGCAGTCTGGGTTATGCTGGGTTGTATAATACAGGTTTTCTATTTGGGCAGACTCAATAAACTGATCACCCAATTTTCAGGATTGACCCGCGGCGTTTCATTCCACAGTACACTTCTATCCATTTTCGAAAAAAATACGTAAACAGTAACTATTTTATTTCCATTACATTCAGTATCAACGAAGCGAAAAGCACTCCGGATTAGCCGGTAGTCAACAAAGAGCTTGGAGGCATTACAAATTCAAAACAATTGTACTAACAAAGATGTTTTGTTTAGAAACTGCGCTGTTATCTGAATTAGTAAATATACGGAGTTGCCGGAAACCGGATAAGCCGGCGAGAGGAAAAGCGATGTCTCCAGCTTACACTGTTGAAAAAAGTGTTTTATATCTGGTGTACATTATCGAGTCTACATTAGAGACTACATTTTACTCTGTGAATTATTTGTCGCTTTTTCACATTTAGGTTGATGAATGAAATAGTTACTGAAATACTCGTTGCCATTGAGATTCATTGTAAAATCTGTCGTAAGCCCTTTGGTTTCTTACTTTGACCTTTTTGACGATACTTCACGTTGATTTGTACCATAACAGTAGTACCACTATGGTCAATTCAGAATTCAGATTGTTCATATTGTAATTTTATATGCCTTATATAAGTCACCCGGGACTGAAATTTAGAATCACTGTCACACCCTGGACTATAATAAGCTCGACATTTTTTGAGTAGTAATAAGTTACCTCTACTTACGCTATTGGGGATACAGGCTTGAAATTATTGACTCTTTGTTTCTCTCCCTTCTTTCAGCTACAAATCCACTGCTAAGTAGGCCTCTTCAAGAATTTCCAAGACCAGTTCAGAAAACAAATGACTACAAATTGGCACTGCTTACCCTATTGGTTTACAGGCTTGAAATTATTGACTCTTTGTTTCTCTCCCTTCTTTCAGCTACAAATCCACTGCTAAGTATATTAAGAATATAATATAAGCCTCTTCAAGAATTTCCAAGAGGTCAGTCAGTCAGTTCAGAAAACAAATGACTACAAATTGCCACTGTTAAAACTCAGCCGCTCTCAGCGATAAAAATCTCGATCCTATCCCCTGTAGCTTGTCCGAGAAACTTTTCGTCCGTTAATTGTTGGCACATTACTTGAAGCCGAGTACGTTGTAGAACGTGGGTCGCTGATTGATGTATCCGTTCCGGCACAAAGCCTTCCCTACCTTCGACAAGTTATATCGCTATTTTTAACTTAGCCTCTCAATTTAGTTATAGATTTGGACGGTGAATAATAAATATTAAAGTTAAAAAAAGTAGTGTGACTGTTTCATATTTTTACTGGTGCTAGATTATTTGAATCCGAATGGATATACGATGATCGATTGACTTAATATAATGGTAGATAAATCCGTCATAGTGACCCATGTTAAAGGGTCACGTTTTGGGTTCAGCCTATGTTCTTATGATTTCGGGTAGACGGGCATGGTAATGTCTAATAGCGAAAGATACCGATTCAGCTGGTGCAGTGGATACCCTAATTGGTTTGTTTCTTCGTGCTACCCTGACAACGATACATATTTTGCAGTTCCATTTACTATATACATACATAAACTCACGCCTTTATCCCAGAAGGGGTAGGCAGAAGCGCCACCAGTTCACCCATATTTCGCCTTGTATGTTCCGTCCCATGATGTCATAGGGGGCGAGCCTATCACCATATCGGGCACAAATTCCTGACTCCGGGCTGATAATGAATAGAGACATCCAATAACACTTTACTCGACCCGGGATTCGAGCCCAATACCTCAGCGATGTAATGTTATCTCTTATAAAAAGATTTCAAACAGCCCCAACAATACGAGTTAAATAATACAAACATTAATCTTATTCTTGTCTTGTACAGTTTTCAGCGTAAAGCAATTTTCTCTACACTACATTGTAATTTAATTAAGACGAGCACGAGCTTTGATATTAAAACTGACGAAAACACGTGCTGGCGCAGTAATTTCATATCTTAGCGTTGGTTTTATAAGGGAACACACTTTTAGATATTGCTTCTGAAATGCGGTATAATAACACGACTTTTATTATTATAGAAATATGCAAGAAGAAATTAATCCGATGTTTTGAAGTGCTCGAAATCGACTGCCAAGATTCCGTTACATACATACAGGCGAAAGCAATACAAACATGTTAAAATGAGAATTTTATAATTAATGGATAAAATATATTAACATTCAAAATAAAAATAATAACATACCTATTCCTTTTCGATTACATTTGAAATGTTTAACAATGTTGGATTTTAAATAAACGTTATGTTCGTTTTTCCGACTATCTGTTACGTAAATCGTTGCAATCCGTGTAGGTTCAATACTGGATGTTTTTGTTAAGATATTTTAAAAGAACAATGGGTGATGCTTTTGTCGAGTTGTCACTGAAAAAGACGAAATTAATCTTGCGAAGCCGTATTTAATTAATCGTCTATAGCGCTAGAATTCTCGCTCGTAAAGATTTTACAGCGGGACCGATATGAACGCAGTCGAATTGTGTCTCGTAAATAAACTAAAGTTTGTTTTACAGGTTACAGCTACATTTAGACAAAGGGTGCTATATCGACTATAAATTGTGGAGTTGAGAATGATTGGCACATGTGTTTTTATTCTATAATAAAGTAACATATAAGTACAATTTATCACCATTTTCATCTAGTAGGAGTGCCTGTGTATGGGTAGTTTATTTCTATGACAGGAAATACAAATTGTGTGATTTTTCTTGATTTTGAAAATATGCATTATATTTTCTGAAAGAAAGCTGGGCGGTCGGTCGTGAAATCGTAAGCTAATATTTTTACATCACGCGATGAAATTCACGTAGCATCGACTCTTCGCAATTAGAATAGAGTACAGTGTACACTACACAGCACGGAGTGAATACTTTATAATATACACCAGCAATATTTGGGATTGTTGTTGGACCAGCAAACCTCCCGGGTATACAAGTTGCCATGTACACAGTATTATTCTATGCAGCGGGCAGCAACACAATCGTAAATTTACGTTTGGTTCCCCGAAGGTGTAGGCAGTATTTCCAATATTTTCAATTCGGTTTTCCATACTTATATCCTATGATGCGATAACTCACGCCAGCCATAGAGTTGTTATTATAAAAAATACATACATAATCGTCACGCCTGCATCCCATAGGGGTAGGCAGAGACTATGTATGGATTGCAACTTTGCTCGATCCTGACATATTACTTTCGCTTCATCCACTTATATCAATCTCTTCAAGCAATCTCTTCGGTTCAGGGTACTTTTGACCTGACCCTTGTTGCGGATATCAACGATTTGGATGGTGTAGGTATGGTGAGGTCGACCACTACCGACTCTTCCATCATTATAAAAAATACTTAAAAATCGATGGTACCACGATGCAGCAAGTTTTATCAGTTGGTGTGAACTGTGGATCCATCTCTCATTTTTTAATAATAAATGTGTATGTACTGGTACATAACAGCTATTATAACCACCAGAGAGGTATAGTGTCACTTTGCTGAATTAGAAAACAAGATCAAGCCTAATTTATAGATATATTGCTACACATATAAAACCTTATCCTCCGCTACGGAGTGCCTAGCAATTCTTTGTTATTAATGGTGTTGTTTAGTTTTCTACTGTCCATGAGCAGTCGTATCGCTTGTAATCAGGCGAATGGCATGCTCGTTTCGCCATTTAACGCAATAAAAAAATATCCCTAATTGGTATTTTAACTCAATATATAAAGCCTCCTCTAGAATCTAGAGTACGATTAGGAGGGGTTAGGCCATATAGTCCACCACGCTGGCCTAGTGCGGGTTGGCGGACTTTACATACCAAATTCTTTATAAACTCAATAGGCAATCGTTTATTAAAATTTTATTACTCTACTTCACAGCGAAAATTATTTCAGCTCCAGAAATCCTCTTCTATTTTCACATTAACCCATAGTTCCAAACATGCTGAATAACTAGACAGAAACAAAAATAAACATCCAAAATAAATCGTTTATAACGGTTAGGAACGTTTGTGGGGTTAGAGGCGGGGGGCGGCGGGGGATGCTGTTTGGGGGTTGCAAACTGCATTTACAGGTGGCCCGGCGAGCAGTTTCGACGCAAATGAAACTTTAATGATGCTAATCAATTCCGGCAAACACTGTTTAGGTTCGCACGGTTGACTTAAATGTCCTTAGGGTAAGAAATAGGTAATTATTTGTTTAATTGTACTATTTCAATATGTGAATTAACTTTGAAATGTGTGATCGTAGTTTAGAGAGTTCAATAAATGGTATGCTTTCTTAAGTTGAGAAATGTATTACTTATTATAAGCCTAATTGTGTCATTCGCTTAGAGACAGTGTAGAGCGGTGCAATTTTATTTCAAAGTGATTTTTACACTAAAGAAATGTTGGTCTATATCAATATTACTTTTATTCCGTGAGTGCGTCACGTATTCACAAAAACAATGCACAAAACCCAATACCCAATTTCCATCTATGCAAACTTATATAAAAGTCAACTATCACATCATGGGACGGAATATACAAGGCGAAATGTGGGTGTCCTGGTGGCGCCCCTCCCTACCCCTTCTGGGATAAAGGCGTGAGTTTTTTGAGACTGTCCTGTAAGCCAGGATCAACAGTGGCACGCATTTTAATGACACTGAGCATTGAAGCTCAGCGAGTCTCCGGGAATGTTTGACTTGTCTTCAACCCGCAACGAAATCAATCATAAAGTTAAATTAATAGGAGGAGTTGGAAATAAATTATTGTCCACTTCCCTCCCTAATAAAGCGGGTGACAAAACAATGAACTAAAGGCGTGAGTCTGTCTATGTACATACATAGACATACTCAATCAAACTACATACATATGTAGTTAGATTGAGAGCGCTAATCTCTTAAACGACGACTCCGAATGGAAAAATGTTTTTGTATTTTATAACCCTGTCCTTAAGGTATGTCATAGGGCTTATAACATCACGCTGTGATCGTTAAGAGACCGACTACATACATACATACATAAACTCACGCCTTTATCCCCGAAGAGGTAGGCAGAGGCGCCACCAGGACACCCACATTTCGCCTTGTATGTTCCGTCCCACGATGTGATAGTAGGCGAACCTATCGCCATATCGGGCACAAATTCCTGACTCAGGACTGATAATGAATAGATAAATCCAATATCACTTTGCCCGACCCGGGACTCGAACCCGAGACCTCAGCTTTGTAATCAAACCGTAGTGCAACTGGGCTACCGAGGCAGCTAAGAGACTGACTAAACGAAAACAAAATAGATGCAAAGCGTATGAGTAGAATAATTGAACATGATATTGGATTTCTCTATTAATTATCAGCCCGGAGTCAGGACTTTGTGTCCGATATGGGGATAAGCTCGCCCCCTATCGCATTGTGGAACGAAACACAAGGTGAAACATGGGTGTTCTCGTAGCACCTCTGCCTACCCCTTCTGGGAAAAAGGCGTGAGTTCATGTATTTAATCTACAATTCCCGGCGAAGAAACTGAATTTAGTTTATAGTTTGCTCGTTATTTTAGGTGTCAGAGCCATCGTTTGCCCGGACATAATGAGTGGATTAGCTCAACTTTCATCCGCAGAACTTTCGAACCCATGTCACTCTAGTGAAACGTTATCGCGAATATGTGTCCAACTTTGCAAGCTACGAAACCTCGTCTTTTTATAAAACCTACTATAGGCTTTTTATTATACAGTGGATTCCTTCATACACAGTAAGAACACATTAAAATATGATTTTAAATCTCTACTCGTAGTTAAAAATTAAGAATGAATAATCATTTAAAATATACAATTTGGTTTATATGTCATATTGCTTTTGATATTTAAAGTGAAATATTATATTTATATTCCCTACTTTGTTTACTTTTCATATAATAGTAAATCATTAATTTTAATTACATGCAGTAAGCCAAGAGAAATATCATCTCATATCAATATTTTCACAGCCCAAATCGCAAACACTCAATTAATTATAATCTGGTGCTCTCCATACAGTTTCTTAAACAATTTTTCGCCCGCATTGAGTGAAGTGCGCATTGTTCGCAATATGCAACTAAATATGCAGTGGGGGGGCGATCGATGCACCTGCTTCCCCCCTCCTCCCCTCCCCGGTACCCTTTGTTGTTCAACTGTTTCAATTCAACCGTCACACTGCGGTCCAAAACCTTGCCTTGCAGTAATTAAGACTGCTACCTATCTTATTTGTGTGGAGTTCTGGATGGAGGGAAATTGAATAGTTTGTTAACAGTTGACAGGCTTCTGTCTGCTCTCGTATAAGATTTACATACGGTAATAGTATTTGGAAATAGTTCATATAGCCAGCAAATTAATTCTTCCAGGAATATGTGTTAATTTTATCGCTTTCTCTTTATTATTTCTGTTTTGTAGCGTCAGCATCCATTTTGAAACTGTTATAATGTTTACACCATTTTACACCATCTACCATATTTAATTGGATTTAATTTTTAATTCTGCATTTGTTAGGCACAATTTTGAATTGTTATAAACATTTTATGAACTTCCTTTAATATTTTTGACAAATATCGACAACTCCATTTGTAATGATTTAAATATATTTGCCTGGCTCTATATCTGGCTCGGTGGCGTAGTTGTACTACGGTACGATTACGGTATGGTACAAAGGTGAGATTTCGGGTTCGAATCCCGGGTCGGGCAAAGTTATATGGATATGGATTTTTCTATTCATTATCAATCCGGAGTCAGGAATTTGTGTCCGATATGGCTATAAGCTCGCCCCTATCACATCGTGGGACGGAACATACAAGGATAATTGTAGGTGTCTTGGTGGCGCCTCTGCCTACCCTTTCTGGGATAAAGGTGTCAGTTTATGTATGTATGTAAATATATTTAATAAATATAACCAAATCCTACCGCAACCGTATAAACTTTGGTCTTCTAAACTTTTAACAAACATCCGAATTCGCAGAATTGTTTTAAAGCCAGTGTAATGAAGATAAGCAACAAGTTAAGTTGCCGCGTGCGATTTCTGTCAGCTCCGCGAGTCCGCAAGCCACACAAGTTTACATTGGAGTCGTACGTTTCAACTGATAGGGCTTAAGGCTTAATCCACAATACAGACCGATTAGGGTCCGTTGTTACCTCTCGGTCTGGTAAATTATCAAGTAAAAACAATAAATGTTCGTATTTATACTATTAGTAACAGTCCGAAATTTCTATCACATAATTTAAGTTCTGCCTCGGCGGCGCTGTTGTGCGATTGAAACGTTGAGCTTTCGGGTTCGAATCCCGGGTCGGGCAAAGTGATATTGGACTCTATTCATTTGTGCCCGATATAACGATAGGATCGCCTCCTATCACACAAGCAAAACGTGAGTGTTCTGGTAGTACGTCTGCCTACCCCTTCTGGGAAAAAGGCGTGAGTTTATGTAAGTATTTGTAAATTGTAGTCCGCTAACCTGCAGTAGTCCAGTGTGATAACTATAACTAAGCCATCTCATTGGAACGGCCGATTGTAAAGAGATCTTGTGCCTTGTGGTGGGTGATTATGATCAAATGCAAAATTGACAGAACCAACAATTGCATTGGACCGAGAATGAACCGTGATTAGCATTATAATATGGGTGAACTCCAAGTGGCATGTTGAATTTCATTTTGAAAATCCATTAATAATTAATCTTAAATATTATATCTTTCGAAGAAAGATTTTACAGCAAATAATTTATATTGTTAACGTAGCTTTTTATGATTCTTAGCAATTTGAATGGAAAACATTTTCAACTATCTAAATAATACATTAAAACTACACAAAGAAACCCGAGAGTAATGTATAAGAAATAGAATGAGATAATAGTGCTCATACGTGTAACAAAACTAAAGTAATAACGTTGGTCAATAAAAGAATATGGTTGGCAGCAGATGCTTTGTGAAGTAAAAATCAAGACTGCTTTTATCTTTTGTGGCGCTTAATGATAATTACTGCGGCAACATTTAAGCATGTCGAGTTTATCTTAAATAGTTGTACAATTAGAGATACAAATATATGTTACGTATATAAGTTGAATAATGTACGACGGCGATGTAATATTGTAACAACTGCTGATAAACCAATAAATTAAAAAAAAAAAAACTTCGCTCTAAATCGAGCTAAAATTGTTTTAAGACTGTAACATTACAATACTTGAAGATAATGGAATATACATATCTAATAGGCTCTTATTTATTGTGCCTGCTACCGTCCCTACAACATTTCTAATAATAATGTTTTCATATTTAATGAAGAAAAGAAACCACTTTAGTATTCATGAAATATTTGAAGTCTACGATTCTATCTAGGACGAAAATGTTTATATACATTTAAGCAAGATAAAGTAAATACATTTATTTCATCGTATAGTAGTTCCAACCCCATTTCAATTTACTTTGGAAAACATTTTTCTTGTAATATTTTATTTAGTGAAAGCAATATTAGTGTCAAGATCACGCAGTGAAGGAATTTGTAGGCCTTCTTCTGGGAAATAAAATATTCCACGCAGCGCTTGCAAGATACTACTTTAAGAAGATTGTTTATAATACATTATTAGAAGTTTCTGCGATCGTGGAAATGGCCTGAATTTTGTGCAAGTCAAACAAAATAAAAAATAAAATATAAAGTTAAATATGTATTACAAAAATAAAGAGACCAAACAAACTTTTTGATGGCTTGTCGACACAAAGATACATGTTTGTTTGGTATGTTTTGTATTTAACATGCATTTTTATGCCAACATGTTTTTTGTCTTTATGGTCACACGAGTCAGTTTGCTGTTTGGGCACTTATATCCTTATAATGGTAGTTTTGAATTCAGCCAATTTATTTTCTAGCTCTTTACAATATTTTGTCTATCTTTCTATCCATCTGCTAAGCGAAATTTATTCGCATTGCTGGAAAAACCCATAGAGATTCAAGCGACTCATTGGAAAATGAAAAAAAATAATAATATTGAATCCATAAAATCCATACCATTTCGATTCAGTTTGTGTGGAGTTCAGTCTACCTAAATTGGTTCAACAGGCCAGTACAAAAATGTCAAAGAGAGATAGCCAATCCTCGCCTTCGTGTACGCCATTAGCAATGCATTTACCATTATTTACATTGTTATAATAATATCGTGCTTCTTTAAATCTTGAGTCATTCGAATGCAGTTGCAAACTCAGTTAGTTAAAGTGTGGCGGCAAGTTAGCGCATATATTTTAGGTGAAATGTTTTCCAGTGAAATGAAAGAGTAACGAGGGAGGGCGTCACCGCTGCTTTCGTAAAGTCCGACGCACACGACAATTACTCCTGCCAATTTAAACTGACCTGATTTGGTTCAGCTGCGTTCCAGTATTGGAGGATTATCGTGATTGATCGTATATAAATTAAGCATTATGTAAAACTACAATATAATTATTTACAATTCCTACTTTATTGTAAACTAACGAAATCCTCATTTGGCTGATGGATGGATGGTTGGATGGATGGATGTCAATAAAGAAAAAAAAATCACATACATACATAAACTCACGCCTTTATCCCCGAAGGGGTAGGCAGAGGCGCCAGAAAATTATGGCTGCGGGCAGAATTCAAGGGTAAGACCCGAGTCTACGCATGCCTGTACAGGTCCCACGGCAGTGACACGGGATCTACTCAATTATTTGAGAGCGTCCAAGTGGGGACTGACCGGATTCTCGAGCAGTTCCCTTCCGCGGAGGTAGTGGTCCTCGGTGATTTCAACGCTCATCACAAAGAGTGGTTGGGATCCAGGACCACTGATCTCCCCGGTCGGGCTGTTTACGAGATGGCCTTGGCTTATGGTCTCTCGCAGCTGGTAACACAGCCCACCCGTGTTCCAGATGTTGAGAGCCATGAGCCCTCTATGTTGGATCTTCTGCTGACGACACACCCGAACGGATACAGGATAGTGGTTGATGCTCCACTGGGATCGTCTGACCACTGCCTGGTCCATTCGTGGGCCCCTGCAGCGGGTTCCAGTCGTTCTTCTACAACTGGAACTCGCAAGGTTTGGCGGTATATGTCAGCAGATTGGGACGGACTCCGAGAATTCTTCGCGTCCTACCCATGGAGGCGGCTTTGCTTCTCCTCTGATGATCCTGACGCCTGTGCGGACTGCGTCGCGGAGACAATTGGCTTGGGTATGGAGACCTTCATACCCAGCTCAAAAATACCCGCAGGGCGTCGCAGCAGGCCGTGGTACAATCGTGCCTGCGCCGTTGCTGCGCGCCTCAAGCAGTCCGCATACGCGGCGTGGCAAGACGCCAGGAGGCGTCGGGATCCAAATTCGAAGGAGGAGAAACGGAAGTTTAATGCCGCCTCTAGATCCAACAAAAGAGCCTTAGCTAGGGCCAAGGCGGAGCACATCCGCAGAATTGGCGAGCGGCTCCAAAGCTATCCCTCTGGAAGCCGTGCTTTTTGGTCGCTCGCTAAGGCTGTGGAGGGCAATTTCTGCCTATCCAGTCTCCCACCACTGCGTAAACCCGATAACAGTTTGGCCCATAGTGCAAAGGAGAAGGCCGATCTCTTGGCCCAATTCTTTGCCTCGAACTCGACTTTGGATGACGGGGGAGCCACACCGCCGAACATCCCCTGGTGTGAGAGTCTCCTGTCTGATATAAAAATCACCCAGTGTGCTGTCAGACGGGAGCTCATGGCTCTCGACATCCATAAGTCGAGTGGGCCGGACTGTATCCCCGCAGTGGTTCTTAAGACGTGCGCCCCTGAGTTGACCCCCGTGCTAACGCGCCTTTACCGTCTTTCTTACAAAACCAACCGGGTTCCCGCTTCGTGGAAGGTCGCCCATGTCCACCCAGTCCCCAAAAAGGGTGACAGATCGGACCCTTTATGCTACAGGCCGATTGCTGTCACATCCTTACTCTCCAAGGTCTTGGAGCGAGTTATAAACACTCAGCTCCTGAGGTATCTTGAGGACCACCAGCTGATTAGTGACCGCCAGTACGGTTTCCGTCACGGTCGTTCAGCTGGTGATCTTCTTGTGTACCTCACGCACCGTTGGGCGGAGGCTTTGGAGAGTGGGGGTGAGGCGATTGCGGTCGGCCTTGACATAGCGAAGGCGTTCGATCGAGTGTGGCATGGCGCCCTTCTGGCGAAGCTACCTGCGTATGGTATCCCTGAGGGACTCTGCAAGTGGATCGCCAGTTTTTTGGATGGTCGGAGCATAAAAGTCGTGGTGGACGGCTGTTGCTCCGAGACCAAGACCATTAACGCTGGTGTTCCACAAGGATCGGTGCTATCGCCGACACTCTTCATCCTGCATATCAATGACATGTTGTCTAACGACAGCATGCATTGTTATGCGGATGATAGTACGTGTGACGCGCGATACATCGGCCATCAGAGTCTCTCTCGAGGTTCCATCGAGGAAAGACGGTCTCAACTTGTGTCTGAAGTCGAGAGATCTCTGGGGCGGGTCTCCGAATGGGGTGAATTGAACTTAGTTCAATTTAACCCCTCGAAGACACAAGTTTGCGCATTCACTGCGAAGAAGGACCCTTTTGTCATGGCGCCGCAATTCCAAGGAGTTACTCTCCAAAGATCCGAAAGTATTGGGATCCTCGGCGTCGAAATATCGAGCAATGTTGACTTTAGGAGTCATTTGGAGGACAAAGCCAAACTGGCGAGCAAAAAGTTGGGTATCCTGAACAGAGCCAAGCGGTACTTCGCGTCGGGTCATAGATTGACGCTTTACAAAGCACAAATCCGGCCCCACGTAGAGTACTGCTCTCACCTCTGGGCAGGTGCCCCAAAATACCAGCTCAACCCACTTGACTCCTTACAGCGACGAGCTTGTCGAATAGTCGATGATCCCAATCTTACGGACAAATTGGAACCGTTAGGACTGCGGAGAGACTTCGGGTCTCTCTGTGTGTTCTATCGTCTGTTCCATGGGGAGTGCTCCGAGGAATTGTTTGAGATGGTACCAACATCGCCCTTCTACCATCGCACCACCCGTCACCGCAGCAGAGTTCATCCCTACCACCTGGAAGCGTACCGCTCCCGAACGGTACGTTTCCAGCGTTCTTTCTTACCACGTACGTGCAAGCTCTGGAATGAACTCCCTGCATCGGTGTTTCCTGAGCGCTATGACCTGTCCTTCTTCAAACGAGGCTTAAAGAGAGTACTATCCTTAAGGTAGGCAGCGACTTTGTTGTGCTGGACCCCTGGCATTGCAAAGGTCTATGGGCAGCGGTAGCCGCTTACCATCAGGCGGGCCGCTAGCTCGTCTGCCTATACGGCAATAAAAAAAAAAAAAAAAAAAACAAAAAAAAAATCAAATAAAATATAAGAATTTATGGTGTTATAATGGGCGGTCTTTTCGCTTAAAGCGATCTCTACCTTTGTATGGATAGTATCAGAAGTAGTTGGCGATGAATTATTTAACTAATTAATTAGTTTTACATAATGCTTAATTTATTACCTTAAGTTAAGGCTTGTCGACGAATGATACTGATGAAATGATGACAAATCGTTTTAGATAGACTATCGCTTCATTTTGGGGCACGAGTGGCTTTAAAAAATTATGAATATTGTCAATTTTAATAACTACATCAATCACAAATTCCATAGTGTTTAATACAAAATTAATAGAATTAAGATAAATTATGGCGTCATTTTGGAGATATATTTGGTTGCAAATAACCCTCGTTACTCACGGGTGATTATGGACGCTTCGGAAAAATCATTAACTAACCAAAATATGGTAAAACAACAATTTCTCTCTGTACTCCTCATCTATATTCTGTCTGACATTTATCTCTACTAATATATTTTCGTTTTTATAAATTGATTTATTTAACTTTTTTATCGGGATTCAATTCAATATCTGCTCTCCTGTTCTTATTACCACTTTAATCTCTGGTTTATTATATAAAAATCATAGCCCAGCAATAAATATATTTATCTTCCAGGCCCAGAACTTGTACTCAAAAGTGACCACAATCCACGACCGCATATAAACTAGCAGTAAAATAAACAGGAGCGCGTCCTCGTGTGGATCCAGCCTCGTTGCGTCTCGTCTACAAATTTTAATTAGGTTTCGTGCGTTTGAAGCAAGTTTGCTGTTTGATATCACGGGAATGTTTGCGGAACCAAATGTGGGTTTTGATACGCGTTTAATGACATTTGCAGAAACACATCTCCTTCATCGTTTGTAAATAAGTTGTTATTGGATGTATTATTACTGGTGGTAGGTCTCTCATATGTGAGAGGCCATCTGGGTAGGTACCACCGCAATGTCTATTTCTCCCGTGAAACAACACTACGTAAATGCACTGTTGTGTTTCGGATTGAAGGACATTGTAGCCAGAGTAACTACTGGACATATTGAGACTTAACATCTTATGTCTCAGGATTGCGAGCGCAGTGGAATGTTGCTACTGTTTATGAGCGGTCGTATCGCTTACCATCAGGCGAACGGCTTGCTCGTCTCGTCATTCATTGCAATAAAAAAAAAGAAAAAATATTATTAGGTTTGTTTTATTTCTATAGGTATTATATTACCTACGGTTAGTCAAAGGTTGCCAGAAGTAGCTCAAAGCAGGCCGTTTTGAACAGGTTGCATTGCTGCTTGGGGAAGGTATAGGCTTTTCTTCACAGCTGAACACAGCTTCAGCATTGCTCTTCCTAACATCGATTGAAGATACTGATGTTTACTTTCATCAACCATAATTACAGTTTAAATGCTTGAATATTAAGATGTTAAAATTAATGTCGTTAGCCATATCTACCTGCAACAATCCATTCTTATTTACATCTAACCAACTATTCTACGAAGACTATCGCTAACCTGATTTTGCGTCAAAATAACCTCAGGTTCATAAATCATAAACGTCTACAAGAACATTTGCATTTCCATTAACATTAATTCATTATTATTCGTATAAAAATTATGAAGCTTCGCAGTTCAGTAGGTTTCTCATAAAATTTCTATAAACGACTTAATTTATGGAGTTTATGACGTAATATTCATTTACGATAATGTGAAGATTTAATGACGGCATTATTTAAAATACAGCAGACTGAATCAGGGCAGAAGTAGTTTTTGAGTTTGATCTAGTACAGGGTTGTAATAATTTCAATGGCCACAGGAAAGATCTCAATTGACAGATATCCATCCATCCATCCATCAGCCAAAGGACGTCCACTGCTGAACATAGGCCTCTCCCAAAGATTTCCACAGTGACCTGTTGGAGGCAGCCTGCATCCAGCGACGTCCCGCCACCTTTACCAGGTCGTCTGACCATCTTGTGGGTGGACGTCCTACGCTGCGCTTTCCGCTACGTGGCCTCCATTCGAGAACTTTTTGGCCAAAAAGTTCTCGAATGACAGATATGTAAGAAAGAAAATACCTTGCAATGTATTATAATGTCGTCCTCTTAACTGCATTCGATAAAAGCGCCACAAGACAATGTTTGTGCCTGAGTTCTTAGACAACTTAATTAGCTAAGCCAAATTTTGTTTTGAAAACCCTTTCCTACGGCATAAAGATCTAACAACAATACAAACGATATTCTAGGAGAAGGATAACAAGGGGAATGAACCCTAATTAAAATGAGACAGAAAGACTAGCATTTTCGGAGATGCAAGCTGCCCGGATCGACTAATCAACAGTCGATTTTCGATTCCCTTCCATTTGAAATTTAGGTTTTAAATTTAAAATTTCAAAGTTTACGCTTCAGGCGAAATATTGCCAAAATACATCACGATGATTTAACAGGTTTAGTACGAAGCCGCTAGTCGTTGAAGTTAGAGCTGAAATAATCTGTGTAACTGTTACCGTCGCAACTTCAGCGCAAACTGAACTGCGCCATCTTGCACCTGTCGAAGTACCGAAGGCTGATTACCTTGCAACAGACGAGTTCTGAAGTGGAAATACCATTAGGTGAACACGTGGTGGGAGGACGTGTAACAGTTTCAGCAAATTTCGAGTTGTA
Source organism: Deilephila elpenor (assembly GCA_949752805.1). Lineage (NCBI taxonomy): Eukaryota > Metazoa > Arthropoda > Insecta > Lepidoptera > Sphingidae > Deilephila > Deilephila elpenor. Next base: position 14,297,894 of record OX457096.1, on the reverse strand, counting down.
ACTTTGTTCTGTGGTTTCTTTTGTTACTTCTGCTAGGAATTTTAAATCTACATTTTGTTTACATGCTGTTTTTTGATGTTGTGGATATTCTTTATCTATATTTATGCTACTAAGACTGAAGTCACGTTGTTTCTGATGACAAGTGGTAGCTAGCCGATAGAGTATCCGACGGCATGGTTTGTTTACCTTTCGTCGGTCGACACCAACCAGATAGAACTCACAACACGGCACGAATGTGTTTGTCTTTATGACAGCTTGTCTACTAACGTGTACGGTAATTGCTGCTAACGCAAACACAAAGAGCACCAACAACGCCTCTCCTATAATATCTTCGCTGATAGGTGTTCCATTTCGACTCGAGCAAAATGCACAATGCTCGAAGCAATTGTGTTAAGACAATGCTATTAGAATTCGGAGCAACAGCCAGTTTTCTGACTGGGTGACTGTTAATACAATATGTACCTGATTCATTGTTTCCAAGTATCGCGAATTCAGACTCGTATTAATTACCGTGGTAATATAATTAATTTTGTATGGGTTTAATTAACTAGCTGTTGAGACGGCGGGTAGATGTTGTGAACGTGTAGTTTGGCTGTCGTATAGGTTCTTAATTAGGTCGGGAGATAGATTATGTTATTTGTAAACTATTTATTTATTTATTTATTAAGTCTTTATTGTACACAACAATGAAACACAATATACAGAAATTACAAAAATAATAAAAGTACAAGTGGCGGTCTTATCGCTCTAGGCAATGTCTTACAGACAACCATAGGATGGATTTAAGAGAAGGAAAAAGAGAGGGCAGTAACTATGTTAAGATTTTTATTATTGTCGATCGACATTCAATTATCTTAGCTAGTTTCGTACGGATAATTTAATGTAGTATGTACATATAAGCATAGTTATTGTTTATAGTTAGAAATAGATGGAATACATCTGACTGAATAGCAGGTACATATATCGTTGCTATAGTCTAAACATACATACATACATACATACATACATACATACATAAACGCCTATGTCCCATTGGGTAGGCAGAGACCTCCATACATACCTCTTTCGCTTCAACTACTGTCATTAATTTTTGCATACGCGCTCGTCGGTTTCGAGGACTCCGTATTTTTTTTTTTTAATATATTTTTTTTTTAATAAATCTTGTATTAAAATCTAGTCTAAGCGTACCTAAAAAAACGGTAGCTTTATAGATATCGTGATATTTCTGTACTTTAAGAAGAGATCAAGATAAAATATATTGAATTCCATTCATTACTTTCATCGTTTAGCACACAGTGATGGTTCTAGGAAACTTTTGCCCTCAAAATGAATAAAATAGTATTTAAATCGTGCGCTATTTGGGCTCTCAGTTGAGTAGTGCAACAAAAAAATGTAGCGCAAAGACTATTGCCGGGCTTTGTGTAATGAAGTCCTTTGCAACAAAGCTGTTCACGTAACGTGTAGTCTGGGTGATACATTAAAAACAGGGCTGTGTTGGTCGCGTGGACAGTTTGCGGCTCATTTCAAAACGCATTGCATAATTGCATACCCTGGTCTTTGAGTTGGATTAATTACTTTATTTCCTGTTGTGAGAATATTCGTGTAATGTAATATGATTTTATGACTGATATCAGCGATTTTTTGAAACTAACTAATATCGGCTATGTTTTGAATTCTATATGCTACAAAATGTTCGTCTGCTTCTACAGACTCAGAAAGTCCGTTGAACACTTGCTTCTTCTTCAACAAGCTTCTCTCAAATTAGGGAGATTTCGCCATTACTCTCCTCGTGGTTGGCACAAGGCGTGGATTCTTGTGTGAGGCTGCTGCCCGTCACCAGTCTTACATTGGGCTATGTCATCATTGAAGTGGATTTACCTTGGTTTGTTGAGCCGCAGGAAGAATCACGAACAGGAGAAGTTATCTTGACCAACGAGGGATGTATGTGTAGTGCCTTACACTCAAGACTACCGAGGGTTTTTGTTGGGAGCCCTTGACACAAAAGTTGATCACTTGAAAGTAAGATCCTAAAACTTCGTAGGTATTTCAGTTAGTCCTCCCGTAGCGTGAAGAAAGAAACAAGCAAGCCCGCAAAATGGTGCAAATGACGGGAAAAAAGTGTGTTATATTTTTCCGTACATAAGGATGGCTTAGGTGTTTCGGAGTCATCAATTCTAGCGACGTCCATACTAGTCTGACCCATATTCTCCGGATTTTTATATAAAATTGTTTCCTGTCAGATACAGGGCCGAGTAGCGTTTAATCTTTTGATGTAAAAAATGTGAGTGTCATCTTGTTCGTCCGTCAGCAGTTCTTTGAAAAGATATTTATTTTTATTAATACTTATTTAATTTTATACGCTTTACTATTGATTGCTGTAACGTTTGAGGCATTAGCTAATATATATTTTTTATAGTCTGACTTACAAATCGGCGAAAACATGAGAAAACTTTATGGAATATAAATGTGACCAGTATAAATAGAAATAAATTATGGTATAGATTTCAATTAATATATGTACTTACATAAATATTTGTTTAACATGAATTCAAAATATTTTTGATTAAGGTTTGAAAAAATTGTTTCAACACCTTTTATTTTGAGTGCAGATAAAGTAACCAGTATGCAAAAATAATAGTCTTTCCCCAATGGACTCAGCTATACCGGCCTGGCCTTATATACACAAATTACGCTCTTATAATTTAGGTGTACTAAGTACGCTATTTCACTATTATACAACATAAAACCCGAATATTATTACGCAGTGTTCTGAGAGCAAATTGTCGTCGCTCGAGGATTCCAATTGTACAATTAATAAATAATACATACGCCCATTAGCAGCAATACCGTTTGCTATCAACACGCTGTCAAAGATCAACAGAATACAGAGGTGATAATTGTCTGCTTTGAACACCGCATCAAAAATCCTGATGTCAATTAACTATCATTTGACTGAATATCCTCCTATAGCTATAATTTGGACAGTAAGTGTTACTTTATTGGCCCTTGGACACCCGCAAAGTACATCATTTGAGTCATGATTTGACGATTGCATGACGTTAAAACGCTGTCAAAAAAAAATCAATATGGTTCCTATTGCCGAATCGAACCCAGAACTTGACGGTTTAAAGACGATACATTTCGCTACCACGCCAATGAAGCGACAGTATTGTAAGCAATAACCGCGTTGAACACGATTCATAGCTTTGAAACTAATATAGCTAGTTACTAATGTTACCAAACACCAATAAAGAACATTTTTCCGTAACGGAACAGAAAAATCTCAATTCCATAAACTGACGTTTCGATGATACGAACTCGTTTCTCGTTGAATGTTCCCGTCTCGAGACTTCCAGAGGTGTGGAACATTTTAAAGAGAGCTGTTCGCCCAATTTGACATGACAGCTCATTCGATTGGCAACTTGCAGATCGCGTTCGACCGAGTGGGTTTGAGTCTCTGCACGTTCCGCTTATGACGTTAAATGGCAGCAGTCGTTACGCCATGTTCCATTTTGTCCTGATATCGCAACATTGACACGTATAGCTCAAGTTCCAGTTTTTTTAAGATTTTGTGCACGGTTAATGTAGAGAAAAATGTTTGCAGCTTCTGAGTTTAGTCTTTTTGTAAATAAGGTTTAATAAAACGTTTCTTTTGAAGTAATGGGCCTAAATCGTTTCTAGATGGCAGGTCGTGTGATTTTTATTTCATTAAAAATATTAGTGGTATTGATTAAGTATGTTGAGTTGTAGAATACCTATAAGCTGTTATTCTGACGTCACAACTCAATGGGAATTTTATAATTCTACTCAACTAGCCTGACCTGACTTAATATGCATTTGAAATTCCTAAGACAAAGTATCAGGCATACACTTCTCCTTACAATAAATAAAACATCAGCGGTCAAACGAGACTTGTTAGCTAATTACAGTTTAAAAAAAGAACTAAGTAATATAAGTATTTCAAATAAATCAGTGTTAAAAGAAAAGTTATTGCGCAATTTATTACTAGCTTTTCTTTTAAAAGTTACAGAGAATTAGCTGCACTTGTGGGTGTTACGATCTCACCAACTGATATGAACTCCCACGCTTAAATCCTCTTTAATGACGTAGACGCTTTTCTTTGACAATTACTTTTAATGTTCTTTATTTAAACTCATGTTGTAGATGAGCTTGTATAAAACGTGGGTATTTGCTGACTGATTTAAATAGGACTGATGAGATGAAGATCAAGGAATTTGGCCCAAGGCAAGTGTTTCTGCCATGGTGTCTTTGCTTATCATTTTTAATACGGATATAATTTCGAAAAAAAATTAGATGACACTTAATTATAATCCATACATATAATAAATTTGTAACCGATCGATGTCTGCACATGGAAGATAAATGAGAAAAGTAATATGGGGGGCGGGGGTCTATATTAACGTAATAGAACCAGAAAAAATGGTTTTTAGAATTTTTGTCTGTTTGTTTGTGCGGTTGTGCGCGATGAACTCAGAAACGGCTTAACAGATTTCGATGAAATTTGGTATGGAGGTAGTTAACACCCTGAATTAACACTTAGGCTACTTTTTATCCCCAAAAATGTAGTGTTCCCGTGGGATGAGGAAAGATTTCTTACTTTTTTATACTCAAAGGGATGGGCTAGGATTGGATTACATGTCTTGAGTAAGAATGAGATGGCACAGGCGGGAAATAACGGAATGGGACGGGACGGGATGGGATTACCAAATAAAGTTAATCACGCAGACGACGTTTGCGGGCAGAAGCTAGTAGAGAATATAAATAATAAAAAATAAGGGTTTATATGTACCTATCCAAAAAATAATAATTACCATATCACTTTTGGTTATACCACATGTCAGTACCTACCTATTGTGAGAAGCAGACCGGGTGTTCGGTACGGTAGCCAATTCTAATGGGGTCGTCTGCGTTGCCCCTTACACTAATCGTCTTGGCCAATGTATGTAATTGCTTCTTAGAACAGCGTTTCATTAAAACAATTACAAGGAATGCCGACTCAATGAGAGACCGCGTGGCGTATCATAATATGCTGTATGTGTTTGGTCTATAGACTATCTACATATGTATCATGTATGTACTACATACATAAACTCACGCCTTTATCCTAGAAGGGGTAGGCAAAGGCGTCACCAGGACACCCACATTTTGCCTTGTATGTTCCGTCCCATGATGTGATAGGGGGCGAGCCTATTGGTACGGGAGCTAGCAACGTTTGGAAAGTAAGAATTTTAGGTCAGCTGATTTTGTGATATGTCGTCCTTCTTGCACTTTCGGTTAGAGTCTGGGCTATCTGGCTGGCGGTAGCGGTTGCGTTCTTTAGTGCGCATCCTACCTGTCCAGGTAATAATCCTGGATTTTAAAAACATTTTAGAAGGCGTAATTTTTATTTTTTTGTTTTTAAATAAGTCTACCTGACATACTTTTTTTATTGCCAGACATTTTTGACAATGCTAACTATGTGCCATACGCGATTTATTTTTATTTTTTATAAAAAATTCAAAGTATTTTATAATGTCTGTAATTTTAATATTATGTTATTTAAAGATAAGAAAAACATAAAATAAATTTGCCAGACATTAATTCGATTGTTAAGTCTTGAATTAAAATGAAAAAGTCATGAAAAGTATTGCAGTATAATGCTAGTAGTCCGAGAGAGTCAGTTGCAGAATAAGTCGAGAATGATACAGAGAACCATTACGACAGTAAATGACTTTTCATTGTGCATATAATAAAAAAATAATAATAATAATAATAATAAGCCCCCCAAAATCCTACCTTACGTCCGTGTCGAACACCAGACCACGTGGGGGGCGGGCAACGTGTATAACTTAAACCTACACCACCTACCTTGACATCCTCCGTGGCGCAGTTGGTTTTGACGCCGCCTGTGAAACGAGAGGCCGCGGGTTCGATCCCCGCACCGAAACAAATATTTGTGTGATCCACAGGTATTTGTTTCGGGTCTGGGTGTTTGTGAGACCGAAAAGTCTCTCGTAGCTTCTGATACCCACGACACAAGACTCGATCTTAGTGTGGGGTCAGGACTATGTATGTGACTGTTGGGTGTATTTATTTATTTATTTATTTAAACAAGGCAAAGGTAACCCATTAATATGGAGACTCGTAAAAGAAATGTACGTGTAGGGTCGCTACCCGAGGGTGATCGTCGGGGCACGTCTGTAGCTGGCCACGGGCGTGACAGCATGCTAGCCAGTGACTCCCGGCTGGACGGCTGGGCGGGAGTCGGGGACGCGGGGGGTAGGGGAATGACCTCAAGGACTACAGCCGATATTGTAGATGTACAAGATAGTAGGAGTAGCTGTGATGGTGCAGCTACACCACCCGAGAGTGTTTCGCAGGAGGCTCAAGCTATTCAACCTACGACCACCAAGGCTGGTAAGCCAAGAGTGCGCATGAAATGGAGTGATGATATTAATGTTTTTATCATGCACACATACTTTTATGTTACCAACTTAGAAACAGATAAAACCATGTACTGCAAGAAACTACACGATCAGTTTATTTTAAAATATCCACAGTTAAATGTATCCGCTCAAAGAATCGCAGATCAAAGAAGAGTAATTTTTAATTATTAGTAATTATTCGTAATAAATTCGTTTATGACGAAGTCATAAACAGAATAAAAAAGGAAGTTTCGGAAAAACTAAAAGAAGAAATGAGAGACAACCAGCCCCCACTAATAGTTAACAATTGTACTTCTGAGTCATTAATATCTTCTAATGTTGATAGCACCGAACCCATAAACACCGATACGGAAAATATTGGATCAGGCCAAATCCTGAAAAATAATATGTTAACCGCGCAGGGGTCCACTCATGCGTCAACACAAACAACCACACTACCTAGCATAAACTCAATAACACAACAAATAGAACAAGATCAAATCACTGATGATGCTAATACTTTCATGACTTTTTCATTTTAATTCAAGACTTAACAATCGAATTAATGTCTGGCAAATTTATTTTAAGTTTTTCTTAGTTTTAAATAACATGATATTAAAATTACAGACATTATAAAATACTTTGAAATTTTTATAAAAAATAAAAAATAAATCGCGTATGGCACATAGTTAGCATTGTCAAAAATGTCTGGCAATAAAAAAAGTATGTCAGGTAGACTTATTTAAAAACAAAAAATTAAAAATTACGCCTTCTAAAATGTTTTTAAAATCCAGGATTATTACCTGGACAGGTAGGATGCGCACTAAAGAACGCAACCGCTACCGCCAGCCAGATAGCCCAGACTCTAACCGAAAGTGCAAGAAAGACAACATATCACAAAATCAGCTGACCTAAAATTCTTTCTCGAAAACGTTGCTAGCTCCTATACTATATAGCCATATTGGGTACAAATTCCTATGTACTACAATTATATATAATTAATTTGAGGTTAAGTCCTGTTATTAACGACCGGACGCGGCTGCCAAAGTTGTTTCAAATCCATTGGCACACCTGTAACTTTTCGAAGTCATGTGTGTATTATATTCAATTACCTCCGACTTTAAGGAAGAAGGAAAACATCGTGAGGGAACCTGCACACAATAGAGATGCTAACAAGATTTGCAATGGGATGTGAAGCCCGCCAACCTGCATTAGGCCACTCTCAATCAAATTCTTGGTTGTTGAAGAGTCTGGCGTTCAATAGGAGACGAGTATGGGCCGATACAGTACAGTAATAGAATTGTCTAAATCGTCATCCTCAGACAAAATGTCCTCTCTTGACCATTGGCCTCTCAGGAGGATCTCACAGCGATACATTGGTAGTGATCTGCATCCAGCAACTTCCTGCATCCTTTATAAGTGTGTTCATGGACAACTACCATTCAGTTTAATTGTGATAAAGATCCATTAGCTAACAACATGGGATCTCCTAAAATTTCAATTATATGTGAAGGCCCCCAAACTACAATGGCCCAGCTGACAGTCATTGATGTAGTGGAACCTTTTAATGATTTCTCATCAGTGTTGGACATTGAACGTTATGTATATTCGGTTCCAAAAATCTTATATAAGTTACCTGATAGTTTCATCGTCTATCAAATATTGGGACGAAAATAATTTGGAAATTCTGGCCTTCTGCTCACCTCTTTGAGTGTAAGGCGTGAGCTTATGTTAAATAATATGCCTATAATCTACACCTTTAAACGGAATTTCGTTTCATTATATTTAATCTATGCTAAACACCTTAATATCTCGTTAATAGCGTAATTAAAGTTTTCACGCAGTTAAATAATGTTAGCTTTGCGCTTAGAGTTCGTTTTAATTGCGGGAAAGTATTAACTTTCAATAATAATTAGATTTTGTAGCTCATTTTCAGAATAGTATTTTAGTCTATATACGCCTACTGCTCGGCATAGGACTCATTTATGATTCAGAGGGGTTTTAGGGCATAGTCCACGAGACCAACATGGGATTGACCTAGTTCGGTGTGGTGAACAGTATTGTAACACAATTATAGACCATATAAACAATGATTCAAGTCCTGTTAGAAGCACATTAAAATGTTAACTAGCGTATTATCATTTTACGAAATCTGCTTGTTATTCGGTGTAAATTATGACTGTAATAAAAGAGTCATGTTAAAATTTTATAACATTTTATATGCCACTGCTAAGCATGGTTCAGGCTTTAAGCTAGCATTGGTTGGCATGGTGGAATTCACACACCTCTGAAATGACTAAATCTAATAATAATAATATACAACCAGCAACAAACATAGCTCTGACCCCATACTACGATCGAGTCTTGTGTCGTGGGTATCAGAAACTAAAAGAGACTTTTCGGTCTCACAAACACCCAGACCCGAAACAAATACCTGTGGATCACACAAATATTTGGTTAGGTGCGGAGATCGAACCCGCGACCTCTCGTTTCACAGGAAGGGTCTAACCAACTGCGCCACGGAGTCTGTCAAAAAATTTAACTAAAAATTAGACTGAATACACTCGCAAACGTGTGCGCCTTTGATTTGAACCTGCAAATCATGTTTCGTCAATTAAATCCTGTAACCAGGCTGTCTTTCCCCTAATCTTCAAAATCTTACCACAAAAATATGCAAATTAATTTCAGTAGCAACCATGTGTTCATTAATAATGTGCGAAGTGAATTCGTAATGGAGTTTCCATAAACTTCTCTGGTCGAGGCTTAGAGTTTGAGCCCGCACCGTAAGCCCACTTTCAACATGAACTTCGTAATTTTAGATTGGTCTTGGCACGCACTCAGCCGTGTGACGTGGGCCCTGAGATACATTTTGTGACTTTGAAATATCAATTGCTTGTGATTGAACAAAAATTGGATTTTAAAGTTAGAGGTAATTGGTAGCTTTCCCGGCAGATTAGTTTGAAGCAAGCCATGATCAGTAAAGATCTATCGCCAGAAAATAATGTTCATTAAAATTATAATAATGCTTAAAGGCTATTTGACATTATAATCTTAAGACCATGGATGAAGAGAGATACACAATGTCTTCTATCCTTGTTCTCCCATTAGATAACTTGTCTAAAGTAGGCAAGAGAAGACACCACAGGTATAATAAAATAGCATTAACTTTAAAGATACAAAGCAGGCAGACTAATTAAGACCTTGCGTTTGTCCCTCTAACGGACGACATACAAACTACTCCCAAATCATCCACAATATAGGGCATTGTGGCGCAGTTTAAATTGTTTCGTTTGTTTACGACACCTCGCCAGTTCAAAGGATTAACGATTGGGGCGTCCTTAATGGGGGGGCGTGTGGGGTATGGGACCCAAGAAATAATAGCAGCACTTGTAGTGTTAAATTTATGGCGGATTCAGGGTTTGGTGCGGGGACATCAAGATGATCTTTAGTCAACGTTGAATGTTCATTTAATTATGGGTGTTTCTTTGTGTAAACTGTATCTGAAATTAAAATACTAAGATGTTTCAAAAGCAGTGTATAATCAAATAATTGTATAGGGCTGTAGGTAAAGTGCAAGAATTAGTTAATAAAGTATGGAAAACAAACTAGATATAAATTATAGTCTACGTTAAAAAGCAATTTCCCTATCACAAAGGCTACATTTAACGGCTCAGAATTAACCTCATTTAGTTCTCAGCAAACATTCGAAACAGAACACTACCGAGATAGTGTTTACATAACCTAATCCGAGAGCTCCTAATAAAAAGGTCTATTAGCCGAAATTAGACCAATACAGTTGCCCAAAGGAAGGTGGATTTACGTCGTTCTTTATTAGTGCCTTCTACGTTTGCCTCATTCCGTCCCTGTTTATGTTAGGACGCACTTAAGCCAAAATTTGTAGTTATTTAAGTGAAGAAATAGTCGCTAGAATTTTATTCCACTGAATAGTATTGTTTGGGAGAAAACGTTCCGTTTTTTAAATGCTGCAACGTTGGTCGTTTTTTCTGATTATTTGCGTGAAACGGAATGTTGTTAAATCACTGAATAAAAAGTTCGTTAAGAAACTGGAACGAGAGCGGCGAGATGAAGATTTATTTAAATCGAAGGTTCATTGTATCTTATTTATGTAGATTAAAACATTTGAGAGAACTCTAGGGTACCTAACTGTTTTATTCCTTCGAGTTTTATTGATATAGTATTCTTAATGTGAAATTACATTAAAGTAATATTTTCATGAAGTTAAAAAATCTACGGGAGTTCTGAGACTTGATAAGATTGAGTTCTGAGAGATTTTATTCAGATCAATTGCGAGACGAACATGCCATTCGCCTTACCAAACAACACCATGTTTTTTTACAATTACAAAGCAATGCTTGGCATTCCAATGCAAATCATAAGAGATGAAAAACACTCTCTTTTTAAACGTAGGCTTTAATTTTAATGCCTTTGAATTAAGGGAGCAAAATGAGACACGTATAATGTATATTGCAGTTAAAGACATGCACGTCGTTATGGTTATGGTTGTGGTATGGTATGGTACGTTATGGTCGCTCACCTGAATCATGGCGAGATATCTATATATCTATATCAGTCCATATACGTCCCACTGCAGGGCACGGGCCTACTCTACAATCGAGAGAATTGATTGAGAGTGGTTAGGCCATATAGTCCACCACGCTGGCCTAGTGCGGGTTGGCGGACTTACATACCGTAGAAATTCTTTAAAATCGCTACGGTATGCAGGTTTCCTCACGATGTTTTCCTTCACCGTCAAAGTGCGTGGTGATTGACTATCAATACACTCATAACTCCGAAAAGTCAGAGGTGTGCCCTGGGATTTGAACCCGCGACGAGATATATAACATAGAAACCTGCATAGCAGAGAAGTCCCTGTAATTTCGGCGTTTTGCGAAAAATGCTAAGACGCAATACACCAGAATGGAGCCTAATTTGCTTCCACCGTATGCTCCAGTACCAGTGGGACTATGATGTACACGTTTTATAGTCTACAAACATAATTTTATACGTAGTAAATGTGTTGTTTTCCACTATAATAACACTCTGGGGACATATAGTGAATATTTAATAGCTTTCTGTCGCTACTATACGTATGTATTGCGAAAGGAATAAATTATGAACCGAGTTCATAAATTATTCTGCGAAATATCAACTGTTATTGTTTCACTGAACAGCGTAACGCTGTGCTCCGAGTTGTGTTTTAATTATTGTATCATTTTTCATAGGCTTCATGAGAATAATGAAGATATAGTGCTGAATTGAAGAGATTTGGCGTTGCACGTTTGTTAAATAACTTACATAAACTCAAGCCTTTATCCTAGAAGGGGTAGGCAAAGGCGCCACCAGGACACCCACGTTTCGCCCTGTATGTTCCGTCCCACGATAAGAAGCGTATCGCCATTTCGGGCATAAATTCCTGAGTCCGGGCTGATAATGAATAGAAAAATCCAATATCACTTTGCCCGACCCGGGATTCGAACCCGAGACCTCACCTTTGTAATCTTACCGTAGTACAACTACGCCACAGAGGCAGTCGTTAAATTATAATGCATTATTAAATAATAGGTTTGTTCATCAGCCCATATACGGCTGTTACTGAGCCAGAGACACATCTACAATCGTAATCATGAGCGACTTATTATCCACACTCCGTCCGGTATTTGTGGGCCACATATATATGTTGGGTATGGGGATCAAACCCGCGACGCCTAATTTTACAGACGGTGACTAACCAACTGCGCCACGAAACCGCCAAACAAAATAAAAATAACTATCAAATGTTATACTTTTCACATTTCTTCGATGCCCCAGTTATCAGTCAATGTGTAACATCCGTGAATCGTAATACATTTTTACTGTGAAATAAAACCTTATTTGTTTGACAGCTCGTTTTGTTTTATGTTCGAGCATCATATGGTACACGTGCAGCGATATAGGGCAATAAAAAGTCTATATTTTTTACGCGGCTTTTGTAACTCTATTAGTTATGAGGGCGCATTGTTAACGATGTTTTGAGTGTCACGTATAAGTTATAACCCGCTACTCAATTTATCCGAGTTAACTCATGTTAAATTAACCGATATTTAAACGGAAAATACTTATCACAGAATGCCTGTGCGTATGGAACTATATGTTACGACTTAGGTGACCGCAAAATTAGAAAATACTGATTGTGTATGTGGTACATGTAGTTGCTAACACCCCGACAACACACAAATATTCGGATCTTAAAAACATTTCTCCTGTCACGGAGATTGAACCCACGACTAGTCGTTTTACAACGAGCGATTTAACCAACTGCGCCACGTAGGCTGTCAAAACAAAGAAACCTAGTTACATATTTTATCATATTAAAAGAAACATTTTTTCCTGAAACACCATTTTTTTCGCCTTTTTTTGTTTACTTTTTTTTCGCCTTTTACAAGCGTAATCTAAACAGGAGTCGTTCCAGGCTGAATTTTGTTTACTAGCCTAGTTAACGTTTAAGCCTAGCCAGACGGCATCCATGTGACCTGTTTATAATTAAACCGGCCAAGGACGCTTGGTTCATCCAACCATCGGAATGGTCTGTTGTTTTTCTTTTTATTTCTATTCTAGATATGGGATTGTCAACATTTTATCGATTGGGGTGTTATTTAAAGCTATGATTTACGTGATTGGGTTAATATGGTTTTACATACATACAGATGGGGTAGGCAGGCAGAGGCGCCGCCAGGACATCCACCTTTCGCCTTGTATGTTCTATCCCACGATGTGATAGGGGGCGAGCCCATCGCCATGTCGGGCACAAATTCCTGACTCTGGGTTGAAAATGAACAGAAAAATCCAATATCACTTTGCCAGACCGATTCGAACCCGAGACCTCAGCTTTGTAATCGTACTGTAGTACAACTACGCTATCGAGGCAGTTGGTAATTATGGTTTTAATTTCAGTAAATGATTCTACCATTGACAATAATTGATGAGGAATTAGTTAGGTATATATTTTTTTCTAAGACAGATGTTGTCAACATTTTTTTATGTTTTTGGTCGCTAGCAAATTGGTTTGTACCATGCATGTTTGTATCTCTGCGTGGCATAAAATGGAACAATGTGCCGGCTCCTGTGTTATATAATTTCAAAGACATTGCGTGCCTTAAAGGTGCGTGGAGGTTAATTGAATACTGAATGGGTCTGTGCAATTGTGGTTGCCGAGAGATAATTAACAATTATCTTTCAACAATATTTTTCAGAATATCACTGCAGTTATGTCAAGTGCACTATATATTTTATCGTGCGAGATGACAAAGAATAAATTGACTTGAATTTTGTTAATGGTTGTCTTTGTCTGGGTTGTACATGTTTTAACGATCACTCAGTCATATATTAGCTCTGTGACTGCAGTTTATCTACTAAAATTTAATCTTGATATATTTATTTAAAACCCTAGGGCGAAAGCACCTCCAAATTGGATTCAAAACTTGCTCTCCAAGGATTCAAAGATGTACAACAATCTCTGACCTGGCGCAGCCACTAAAAAGAATCATATTTAATAATAAAAGTTATCCAGAGATATTTTATTTAAACTTCTGAAATGGGAGCAAAGTTGCAAAAATCTGCTATTTTGAATATAAGGACTGTAACTATAATAAAACAAGGAGGGCCCTCGCCAACTCTTTGTCAGTTTGGTGGAGATATTTTTAATATCTTTTTTAATCTGGGCAGATCTGTTGGCATTCCCTGGCGGATATTGGCTTTTATATTTCTTGCGATTCGTGTGCCAAACACTAGGCAAGATAGTTTTATAATCTAGGCATAGGCGGCAGTGGGCAGGACACAAAATATGAAGATATTAAGGATAAAATTAAAGATCATTCAACTCACGTGTTCCCTTCTTTAATCCGTAGAATTTCTGCCATATAGTGAAGAATATTGCCGTATTGCAGAAAGTCGCTGGATCCAAAAGATCGATGTGAAGATCTTTGGCAAGAATTTCCTGTAGTTGTAGAGAGAGAGAGAGAAAGAGAGAGAGACTGATACTCTATCTAAATGGCATTGCACTTACCATCACGTGCGATGCCATCTTCACCGAGCCACGATAAAAAACCTTTCAACTACAATTCCCCACAGGCTATGTATCGGAAAAATCGCAAACTCCGCGATACAATGCTTTTCAACTCCATTGATAGTTACGATGTTGCACTCGACGAGGCGCGAAATACTGAAGCTTGCCGTGAATATATCAGCAAAATGTGCCAAACGTCGAAAACGTGTAACAACTGCCAGTGTGAAGTGTTCATGCCTGTCTTGCCGAACACAACACGCATACTAAAGATTATTTTCTTTTGTTGCTTGGATCTAAAGAGCAAGGTCGAAAGATCAAGGGCCTTTTGTGATGAGTAAAACTGCCAGTCATAAAAAATGCTATGGACACTAAAATAGTAATTCATTATCAAAACAAGCAAGATAAACGTGATAACTTTAAATAAGATAATATAAAGAAAATCGCGTTCTAACAGTTACACATAATATTGAAGGAATGACTTAAGCGTATCTTTAACTTTATATATCTTTGTATTTGTATCTTTACGTTCAGATACAAATATGAATAAATGTTAACTATTGTTTTTATTAGCGATGAAGAAAAACATAGTGAGGAAACCTAAACATAAGTTTCCTGTGTAGAAATGTCCAAGGTATTTTACAGGCCAGCAGACGGATAAATACGTAACTTAAAACAATATTCAAATATTTCAAGTAACATGAAATAATATGTATACCATTATGATTATTATGAGTCTCTCGCTGACGTAGTTGGACTACCGTACGTTTACAACGCTGAGGTCTCGTGTTCGACCCCAGGTCGGGCAAAGTGATGTTAGATTTTACTATTCATGGTTAACCCGGAGTCAGGAATTTGTGCCCGATGTGGCGATGATAGATATATATCACATGTGGGACGGAACACATAAGGCAAAACGTGGTTGTCCTGTCTACGCCTTCTGGGAATAAGCCGTGAGTTTATGTATATATGTGTGTAAAACCATATGTATGTAATATGTATGTATATTATGAGTGTCGAGGAAATGTATACAAGGTATTCCAGTTCTAGACGATAAACGACTAACGGCAGATAGACCAAACTATGACGGCACAACAATGAAAAAAAAAATAGTATCGTATCGCCTAGTTCTGGGACACCCCTGTATTATTTTTAAAACCACCTTTGTTGAACAGTCTCTTTATATATTACGAAGTCTCGTGATGGGCATACGAAACAGATAAATAAAGATTGGCTACATTTTCTTAGGCTTGAATGTTATTCAACTGATTTGCAGATGAGTCTCATCGATTTCAGTTGAGACGAACGTATTTCTACACGTCTACACCTTGTGGGTGGTCGTCTGACATTTCGGTTGCTTGTACGTGGCCTCCACTCGATGCATGGATTCATTAGATTATAGTAAAATAGCTAACAGTTAAACAAATAGTTCTGGCTCATCTGCGAGATATGAATTTGAGTCGTGTAAGAAATACTGATTGATTCAAAGACTCAATTACTATTTACTTACCCACGACTTAAGTCTACTTAATCAGTGATGATGAGATAATTAACGGTCTAAAATCAGGAAAACTTATCATTTATTCACACAAGTGTGTCGCATTTCGGATTTCCCTGTGTTTATCGGCTACCGAGCATTATTATATCTGTTATAGTGGTATATTGAGATAACCATCCCGAGCCGGTATTCATTGTAATCCATATTAAATATCCATTTTATCTGGATTACACTGCATTGACACCGGATACATACAATGATATTATTATAATTTACAGTGCTTATTCATTATTAGCCCGGAGTCAGGAATTTGTGCCCGATATGGCGATAGTCTCGCCGCCTATCACATTATGTGACGGAACATACAAAGAGAAATGTTGATATCCTGATAGCAAAACTGCCTATCCCTTCTATAAAAAGGCGTGAGTTTTTGTATGTGTGTACGTATAATGCTTAAGTCATTTTGTCGTGCTATTGAAAATAATACAAACGAATGGTTTATTTAATGGCTTTGCTGTAGACATAAACTAAGTGATAACTATAAATAGGGTGCCTTTTCCACCAGCGGTATCTAATAAGCTAACACGTAGACATCGCGTCCAAAATTCAAAGTTTTCCAATAATCGCGAACATAAACGTAAGGAACTTAACAGCATTAGCGGAGTTAAATTTGTCGACGTTACAACTTGGGGAAGGGTAAGCGGTGTCGTTCAAGTTTTAATGGAATAAGACACTTTAATAACACAAATTGCTCAATTAAACAAAATCAAACGGGATATTTTGAGATGGCGACGATGCGGGTACTCGCTTAATCATTATTTACATTTGTTACTCGGCTACATCGAAGCAAAGAGGGTTACGATTTTGATCGGTATATATTTTATCTGTAGCTTCTAGCTTGGTCGTGATTTGCTAAAATGGACAAAAGTAATCAAAGGATACGTTGCACTGCAAAATACAATTGAAATTTATTCCATGGGACGGCGTTACTAGAATGAAAAGTAGTTTATATTTTTTTGATAATGCCGGATACGGTTTAATGTGGTTTATTTATTTAAATTTTTTTATTATCATGAATGGCGAGACAAGCATGCCATTTGCCTGATGGTAAGTGATACGATTGCGCATTGACAGGAGCAAAACCAAACAACACCATGAATAAGAAGCAATGCTTGGCTTTCAATGCTGGGCATTTGTTTTTCATGCTTGGCATTTGGTTTATCAAGTTTTCAATGCTATTATCTAATAAAATATAGTTAATGCTAAAATGCACAACTAAAATCATTGCAAGCTTTCATGTTTATATTATTAGTAGCTTCATATTAAAATGACGCTATCAATTCGACCCTAATCACTAATGGATTCTTTTACCGCGTCTAGTCCGGTACCAACAGGCCACCACGCACTAATTATTATTAGTTCTAAACGACTTAAATCCGGTGACTCTCTAAGGTATTTACGTAATATTTTAATTTAAAAACAACTTCAATCTAAAAAATAATTTACATAATTTAAGATTTAAAACGTAAATCTAAGGTTAGATCAAAACTAATTGCAAGCTCGCTAATAGAAAATGATGAAAGTTGGGACGGCGATTAGCGCGACGTCTAAACTCTACATAGCTTTAACTACACTTTCGAGAACTATTTTATATTTTACATTTAAAAAGTCTTGCAAACTAGATTTGCATCTTTGCTCATCTTTTAAGTTATCCTATCATTACGTAGGGTTGGTGGAATATGATTTTTATAGCTATTAAAGGCATTTTAATAATATTTTTTCTGTCCCACTAGATGACTATTCCACCAGTGCCAACGCGCACTAGGCCAGCGTGGTGGACTATATGGCCTAACCGCTCTTAATCGTACTCTCGATTGTAGAGGAGGCTCGTGCCCTGCAGTTGGACGTATATAGGCTGATACGGATACAGTAAATATACGTAAATACGCTTAATTCGTATGCCGTGCTCATTCGAACTCAATTCGCACTGAACATTACAATGTTACAAGGCTTAAGGATTATAATTTAGTTTCCAGAAGCAGCTGCGAAGCGTCTCTAAGTAGGACAATAATACAGTGCCAATGTAATTGAAGGTTTAATAGGAGTTTGTATGTGGTTTGTGATTGGGTTACAGACAGTATCACCGACGTGAAATGTTAAATAACGTAATATTATAATATTTCATATTTTAAACCATTGATGATTAAAAGAGAGACGTGGCCTCTTACTATGGAGAGGGCTATGATCGGAGTCTCCCTACAAGATCGAATCAGGAATGATGAGATCCGTAGGAACTAAAGTACTCGACATAGCCCAGAGAATTAGTAAGTTTAAGTGCCAATGGGCGGGGCACATAGCGCGGAGAGCTGATGGCCGATGGGGCCAATAATTTCTCGAATGGGACGACGTCACGGAAAGCGCAGCGTAGGACGTCCACCCACAAGATGGTCAGACGACCTGATAAAGGTCGCGGGACGTCGCTGGATGCAGGCTGCCTCCAACAGGTCACAATGGAAATCATTAGGAGAGGCCTATGTTCAGCAGTGGACTTCCTTTGGTTGATGGATAGATGGACGGTAATTAAAATATTAGGCTTGTTTAGGTAAGAAAAACTAGTATTTTTAAGAATTACATACATAATATCTATTCCATAGGCACAGGACCCGAAAGTTTAATATATAATTAATTGTAGAATTATATTCAATTCACTTTATTGTGATAACAGTCAACATATTTTATCAATTTTTTGCTATATTTATAAAAAACATAAGTTACGTTAAGCAGCTTACTAGAAAAATATGCAGGTTTAAAATTAGTCACAAAACGAGGTAGGTATTTATGCAATTTATATAAATTATTTCGATTGAATAATACTCCGTTTCGGTCGTTGGTAAAAATGCAATCAGTTCGAACGCCATCGCAAGGTGCTTGAGTATGTAAAAAAAGTGCGAAAATATGCATGGATGTGGAATCCGTACATTTCGATATGTTAATTTGCACTTAGAATTCAGCGAGGAGAATGTAGGTCGAGTTATATGTGGGTTTAGCTCGAGTATGGGATTAAATTGCTGAGTTATCGATAAATCCTTTCATTTTATAGCTGCTATTGTTAAATGGTCGACCAGTGGATGTAATTTATTAAATAATGAAGATAGTAAATTGAAAGTAAACGATTTTTTTTTATTTTTTTTATTGCAATAAATGGCGAGACGAGCATGCCATTCGCCTGATCGTAAGCGATACGACCGCTCATGGACAGTAGCAAAACCAAACAACACCATGAATTACAAGGCAATGCTTGGAATTCCACTGCGCTCGCCATCCTGAGACATAAGATGTTAAGTCTCAATATGTCCAGTAGTTACTCTGGCTACAATGTCCTTCAAACCGGAACACAACAGCGCATTCACACTGCTGTTTGGCGGGAGAAATAGACATTGCAGCGGTACCTACCCAGGCGGCCTCTCACATATGAGAGACCTACCACCAGTAACTATTAATAACTAAAACCTTGAATATAGTCGCTAAAATTCTCCTGAAGCTCTCTCATAGGTACTGAATAAAAAATGAAAATGATTTGAGAAACATGAGAAAATGTCCTCAAATTATTTAAGGTATGTATTCTGTATCTACTTAGTGTTAACTAACTTAAACCAGAGTTCACCCTACTAGTTAATTCGTCTACAGCGTTCAAAAATTAAATGTATTAGGTATTTTTTAAATCTCGGCAGACTGTATAGTAGAATGCCGAACGACAATTAAGAATCGTTTCTCGAAATTCCACACAATTATGACAGCTAAATTTCTGCTTTGAGCTCCGCATAAGGGATAAAATATTATAGGAAGGAAGGAACATGTAAGGAAACTGTCCTGCTGTTTAACATTTAGGGCCTAAAAATATATTATAAATAAAAGAAGTAGAAATGGTTGCTAAAATAATATGCCATGTTCAATCCCCACACCGAGACAAATTATTGTGTGTTGAATAAATAATTACTTCGGGTTTTGTGAGAGTCACTCGTAGTTTATAATTGGGCATTTACTTATTACTTATGTATAAATACTTTTTGTACGATAAAATACACCCAACAGTCACATACATAATCCTTGTGTCGTGGGTATCAGAAACTACGAGAGACTTTTCAGTCACACACACCCAGACCCGAGACAAATATACCAAATACCAAATATAATGGCATCACAAACATTTGTCTCGGTGCGGGAATCGAACCCGCGGCGTCTCGTTTCACGAGCTGCGTCTAACCAACTGCGCCACGGAAGCTGTCGAAAAATCCTACAAGGGTACTGACGATACATTTACTGTGTCTATGTGAAATGTGATATTCGTATCGCGATTCAAAAGTTTATGCAGTTTGAATAGAAACATTCAAAGTTCAGCTTATCTAGAAATATTTTAGGTCTCTTTTGTTTATATTTCAAAAGAGAATTGTAACAAAACCGACCGTGTTAGACCCGTATAACTAAAAAGTCTGGGATGTTTTTTAGTTCATTATTTTCTACGGTCTTTACTTCATACTACTACTAAGGTACTTGTCGTAAATATCACAATCGGTGGTAAAAGTATAAGCCTATACGAATGATTTTAACAATTGAAACATGCCTAATTTCTGTTGTGCTGACCCCATAAAGTAGCAGAAAAGGGCAGGTATGAGGAAGCAAATGTAGTCAGGAGTTTATTCAAAGACGGTGATAGAGAAAAATAACTGATTCTCTTCCTCGAAGAGATTTTGGTCTTCTATCCATGGTTTCTAACATTGGTTTAAAGACTTACAGAAGTCATAGGCCGATGTACTTTAAATTAAATTTTTTGACATTGTTTTTTATCCTCCTCCTAGTCGTAGAGAAGCCTGCACGTATGACTTGGGACGCGCCACTATCCTCCCGCACTTGAGAGATGATATTTGTTGTAATAAACGCATACACTTGATGCTATTTGTTTTAATTTAGTAGTCTCTGTCGCAAAAAATATTTTTTATTTTTTCTCTTTCAATACAGAGGCCACAGAATTAAATGCAAGGATGTGCTACTTTCCCCTCTCCCTTTCAGATACGTCCTTATCCATGACACACTCCATTCACGCGACCCCAAGCCGAGATATTTTAGTACGCTTTTGCATTATAAAAATATTATACGTCTTTTCTTGCGGAGTCGTGACAAAAAGGATCTCTTAAGTGAAATATAGAAATATTTTACTTAAAACGTGCTTTCAAGGCGTGTGAATTTTGTAACGCTTTTAGAGATTCTATGTAATTTGATTACTTTCAAGCACAAGGTGAGAAATTGACTTGATGCTTCGCTTAGTTGAGTTTAGACCACAGTAACAGTGGAAGGATCCATCGAGATAGTTCTGCGTTTTTTAATATTGAGTTTTGCATTGAAATAAAACTAATTTTTACGGATTTTATCGCGGATTTGGTTATTTTTTTTTCAATTTTTAATTTCCCGACGATTTGATTACTTTACTACTTTCGTGGTCACAGGGCGAACTGTACGCCCCGTCAAAATTAGATTTATTTCAATGTGTAACATTCGCGTCAATCTTAGAAACTATGATATCGAGTTTTATACAAAGATATTGTAGTACTCACCATATAATACACAGGATTAGAACATGCTATAGAATGGCAATCACACCGTGGGCTGCAATAAAATTGAACGGATATTAATCTACAATATAAAATCTTAATTAATATTAACTAAGTTACACATACAAATATTAGATGTACTCATAAATCTAGTATCCGAATACACCAATTATAAAACGGGCCCCTATAAGAACCCACATCAAAGCGACCTTAAAATGTTATCTAATATGACACGTTGAAAAGACTGGCTCAGCGGCAAGTGGCCGCACTAGATTTAAACTTGATGGGCGTCCGCAGCGCCCTCTCGCCCCATCACGCATAATTTATATGCTTCTTTCGCTCGCTGAATATTTTTCGACGGCCAAGTTTGTGTTGGCCTTTTTTTGGCGTTTTCGTAAATTTAATTTAACAGTGTTTGCTCTTTCTTGTTAGAGGGTACGGGGGTTTTTAGTTAAGCTACGAAACTTTGATAAAATTAATTTGATATATTTTTGTATTAGCTGCATATAAAGTAAGTTGTTCTAAATTGTAATTTTGTATTTTTTTTAGTAATGGATCTGCTCTGTCTGCTCTGATCTTTCATTAATTAAATACAATATAATTAAGTTGTAAATGAAAAGTAAATTAATTACAATGAAATCCGTAAATTATGTAATAATATTTCATAATTGAGAAAAATATTTTGGTATATTATGTAAAACTAAAAAAAGAATACGAAAATAATACCGGGTATATCAAGACTGCTACCGAAAACGAAGCCGGGTGGTAGTTTTAGTGGTTACAGATACAATGCAAATAAAAAATTCGCAAAATAAGCGACAGATTTTTTTTGCAATTTTTTAAAAATCCTTGTGTTTGGGTAGTAAATACCTAGTTATTGCGAAAATAGTAATTTAAACCCTATTGTCCCATTGCGTCTAAAAAATAAAAAGGTGTACATCATTATTTTAGGAAAACTATGTATTTATCATCCAAATACGACGATAAGTAAAAAATTACCGAAAAAAAGATGACGATTTTTTTTGCGAAATTTTTCGTTGCATTGTGTCTGAAGTCACTAATACTACCACCTGGCTTCGTTTTCGGTCGCGGTCTTGATATACCCTGTATATACTTTTTTTTATAATGCCAAAGTTCAATAACATCAGAACATCTGTAAAGTGAAAAAAACGGATGACTAATAAGAGCTTCGAGCTTTGAAGTAATAAATATAATGAAATCTGTGATGAAACCGACACGTGGTGATTCTGTCCAGATTGCTGCTATGATTACCAACACGCGGGTCAGCGACCTTTGTATTGCTAGTTTGTATAATACGAGTACCTTTTAAGTAAAAATGAAGTGAATACTGGCGCAGACTGCGAATATTATTTGGTGCAGTTGTGGGTTTAACCCCTGTTATTTTGATAATCCTTATTCTACCTTCACGTAGGTGGGTGCAACATTTCTGTAACAGAATGATTTGGTTAATATTTTTATGGCTCTCGCCTCTATGACGTCAATCATTTCGGGAAATTACTAACAACAAAACGAGATCAGTATATTTGGTCCAACTACAGTCAAGACATTGATGACCGAAAAATTAAGCATACTTTTAAAACGGTAAATTGTGTTTTATACTACGCACGACAAAAAACAGTAAGTAAAGTGCAGCCCAAGTGTAGCATCTACAGGGCTGATTATTTCTCGCCTATCGAAATAATCATGCCGGCTTTAATGTATCCGGATTCCAGATGTACCTACACAATATAAATCCGTAACACGACACACGTTGCTCACTACTACAGGTTTTAACGACAGTCTTCAAAGATCGCTATCCAGCCGAACACCCATATCATTCCACCACCCTGGAAGAATCTATCCCTCCCACTTGTAAAGGTCGCTATCCGGTCTAACAATCATTTCCTTTCACCACCTTGGAAGAACCTATCCCTCCCAATTTTAATTGCAAAATTTAAACCAAGACTTTTGTAAATTTTATCTTACATCAAAACTTCTTGCGTCTCCTCTAGACCGTTTCACTGAGCTTCGCGCACACGTAAAATTCGTGAAATTTGTCTAAATTTGTAACCCTGACGTCATCTCATCAGCGTGAGCGAGTTTAATTCAAAGCTCTTCGCTCCTTTATTTTTATCGCTGTTCCTGATTAGGAGTGGGACGGACCTGTCGGTGCCACTTGCTTAGCACAAGTTGTAAGTGAATCTCCTATATCTATGGTATTGTTTCGGGAATTGTCATCGTGTATTGGTTCAGTAGATACACGGATGTGGTAGACGTTAATAAATATTTAATCGAGAAAAAAAGGATTCCGACGAATTTAGAACTTCCTACTTTTTTTGATGTTTGTTAATAATAAAATAAATTACAATCTGAGTGAATATAAAGTGAAAATAGGTTAAATTAATAGGACGGTCTATGCTAATAATGTGTATGTTGGATTATATCGCTGAACAAATATTTTTTATTAACGGTTGAAAAGTCTACCCTGAGTTCTAAAAAGTAAATGGTAGATTAATTCTCGATAAAAAGTAATTTTGATAGGGAGTGATGGAGTGAGGAAAGGAAGAACAAATAAATAATAATGTACATTTGTAGGCTAATCTACTCTTAAACTTCTCTCGCCCCCGCTCGTGCGTCCGCCGTCCCGCCCGTATCTTAACACTTACCCCATCCACTCCGCCTTATCTCGATAACGCCAGCGTCCACCCAACGCAGCTGCGACGGATTTCATACGTCTACCTGCCATGATATATTGCGCAATTTCGCTTTACACTTCTCGCATTTGACCCTCTTAGGAGCCGGTGAATTATGAAAATGCCGTTTTGTTCAAACTTTGTTAATTCTTGTGCACTGCCGTTTGTAATGCGAGTTTTATTTTGGTGGTGACGTTCGCTAATTACCAGACTTTCGTTTTACAAGATGTATTAGCCGTTTGTAAAAGTGAAACGTCTGAATATTGATATCAATGTTACACTAGATAAGACATTCAGTACACAAAATGTGTCCCACCTACTTGCGGTGCATGCACCGCACACGAATCAGTTTGCTTTGTGGCAGTGACAGTGTAGTACGCCTTATCGCATACGTTTAAGTAATTTATTTTTATGTTTCGCCGCCAAACCTAAAGCAAATCGTCTGAAGTTTCAATATTTTAATAAAATACCAAGTAAGTGATATAATATTGCAGTGTGCTTTTTAATACAGGGGCACTTTATTTCTATGACGCGTCTCGCCTTTCGGTGGAATATAACTCAATGCGTCTGAATTGAATATGTTGAAATCAAACATGGTGGATCATTTTCTTGTCGGCAATTTTCGCCAATCAACTACAGTTTTTCCTTAAGACCGCACTGCGCTTATAACAAACATGAAACAGGTAACTCACGTTGTTGAATACATAAATTGCCGCACCACAACGAAACAAAGAGCACACACAATCGCCCATTCAATTGAATAAACAAACATGCAGAGCGCGCGGGCAAGACAATTTCATTTGATAACAAACTAGCGCAACAGCAATATGTCTAAGTTTGCGTGCGGTAACCAAGTTATACGTGCTACTAATGTGGCCTGGATATGCCAGTTGCCAGTTGATCCTACTGGCAACTTTCATACGGTACAGTTTAATAAGCTAATAGAAAAGTACTGTTTGTGTGGGCCGCGGTTAGGACTGGCAATTGGCATATTTTTTTTAATCATTTTTGTAATTAATTTCGTTAGCTACATGGGCTGTGAATAAATGATGTGTAACGCACAATGTGGACGAACTACGTCGGAAATAAAGGAAGCTTTTCAATTGTTTACTAATGTGCTTCAAACCGGAACACAACTGTTTGGCGGGAGAAATGTACGGGTGGTACCTACCCAGGCGGCCTTACATATTAGAGACCTACCACCAGTAAAGGTGTATAAAAATCGGCAAGGTATTAAAGCGGATAATAGCAAAGTATGCCGTGCAAGCGGGACGCATTGTGAATTTTTAAAGGGAAATTTTCTTATTAAGACGTTTAGGTTTTGCGTGGCGACTGACCTTTCACATTTGCCCTTTTAATACATTTTTATCTTAACTTTGCTGAAGTTAGAGCTTATCTGAAAGGATATTTGTATTCGACTACAAATTACAAAATATCGCAATACCTAATACTGTATCGCATTATGGGTTCAGCATTATGTAAGTCTGGTTTCAAGCAGGTCTGCTTTGATTTGTCAACCATTCAGAGAACCATATCGCGTTAGAGACTCTTGTTTGTATTGCACTTTCCGTCGGGTAAGTAGGTACATTGTAGTCTTTCCGTCGTGCCACTACATAAAAACAAAACAAAAATCACGTGATTTGTTATTTGTTTTTTTTTAGCAATAACTTTGTACAACTCATGTAGGCAATGTTTTTTGAAAAACAGGTCGCGAATGTACGTCACGAATGACGTTATTAGTCAATCGGTTACTCTTAAACAAAACAGGAACGTCCCAAACTTATGGACCGTGCTATTTGCATCCGCGGTAAATTTTTTAAATTGTGATCCTGGGAAATCTTTACACTGCTATTGTTCAGATCTTCGCACAAGTTTTTCCGAACTTACGCCGTACTATTGTGTTATTTCAATGAGTCGTTTGAAGTTCGTCGGTGTTTGTATTGAATTTGAAGCAGGTTTCTCGGAATATTTTGGCTATAAGTAAGAATCTTCTTAATCAAGTATCCATATTGGTTTGATATATTTTTATTAATTGCCCGCATAGTGACTACAACGGACTCGATAGTAAGTGATTGTTGTAGGTTGGCACGGTTATGCCGGCTTCTTCGTCGCTATCATATTGCCTTAACTGCGTCCAACTGCGCCACGAATAATATATCAATGTTTCCTTATTTCCTATAGGTGAATGGTTTGAAATAAATCGGAGGGAGGCGTCGGAATAAATTGTAAGGAAATGCGCTTAACATAGCAAAATGCTAGTACCTGATTTATGGCGGCAATTTCGCCGTGTTTTCTGTACGATGTTAGCGAAAAATCATCATTTATATTTCCTGTTGTTATTCTTTTTTATGTATCTTAATATGGGTCTAGTGGACTTTAAATGTAAAGTTCGAGGTATTCAATGGTTGAGGAATTGTCTTTGTTTGAACATTTCGCGAAAGGGCCCTGTATCAGCCCATATACGTCCCACTGCAGGGCACGAGCCTCCTCTATAATCGAGATTAGGATTATAGGGTTTAGGCCATATATTCCACCACGCTGGTCTAGTACAGGTCGACTTTAAATACCATAGAAATTATTACAAATCGCTGTGGTATGCAGGTTTGTCACAACGTTTTCCTTCACCGTTATAGTGCGTGATGATTGACTAGTAATACAAACATAACTCCGAAAAGTCAGAGGTGTGCCCTGGGATTTAAACCTGCGACCACCGTGGACATGTTGGCAGTCGCGTCTGGTCCGTTTACCAACAGGCCACCACGCACTTGTTTCTTCAGACTTCAGGGTGGCGTCTAAAAATGACAAGACAGATATCTGCCTGCATAATCAAGTCAGCAGACCTTTCTATTTCCTTATAATTTTTAAATGAATTCTGGAAAGTCAAGACTGAGTTTTGCATTTGAGCCTGCGATCTGTCCCATAGCAGTCCGATGAAGCTATCAATCGTTTGCTTACAATTATTCTCATTAGTCTGTTAAGCCCCATTACGAGAGTTTCTCGCCTCCAAGATTAGATTATTGTAAGGATATAAAAAAGTTGCATCGTGTAAACATTTGTCAAAACACGATAATCTATGGCGGTTATATCATCCGGTAATCGCGTACAATACTTGCCGCGAGAAACTCTCCCCGTGCAAATGGCGTTTTAATATAAATATATATTATACATTGGCAATTAAACGGCACCGTGGGAACGCGTGCAGATAATCAGCGTTAAATTAGTTCACATTCGTCGCATTATGCCCGGCAGGATACTTCAATTGTAAGTTGGCATGCGGGCCAAAGGGTGCTGTCCATGTTGCTGAATTGTTGATAACATTGTAAGCGATATAGTAACTTTGTATTCTTGGGTATTTTTGGGGAGGCCGGAGAGAACAATTATGCAGGATGTG
This sequence comes from Deilephila elpenor, assembly GCA_949752805.1. Lineage (NCBI taxonomy): Eukaryota > Metazoa > Arthropoda > Insecta > Lepidoptera > Sphingidae > Deilephila > Deilephila elpenor. The sequence continues at coordinate 14,270,222 of OX457096.1, read as the reverse complement.
AAGAAAATTAATATCAACCTAATACAGCCTGAAAATCAGAAAAAAACAAAATGATTTAAAAAATTGTGGCTATAACTTTCCATTTTTAGATCTACACATTATTTATTTACTTGATTCCTGTTTTAATAAACATAAAATTACCACCAAGAAAAAATCTTATCCTTGTAAAATCACCGAAAACTAAATAATAGTCATACAACCGTAGCTTAATTGTGATTCGAATCGCCGCAGAAAATAGTTTCGAGTTTGTAATATCAATTCCAGCTTCCAGAGCGAATTTCCATTTCACAACAAAGGATAGAAAAGGCCCTATCTAATCCTTTTAGGCCGAACTTTGCGCGGCCTGTCGATACCCATCTTTCATTACTATAGCGATACAGGCTACACTGATGTATCGCAGGGAATTTTACTTCGTTCTAGCAAGGATTTTATGTTTAAAAATACAGGCTATAGCTGATATTAAATTATGATACATTTAATATTACATTTGGAGTGTATGTGGTCCACCAAGAACTAAGGATCAAAGCCAACCTCACCTGCTCGCGGTACACTCTGCTGACCTTACCAACGAGGCAATGGCGAAACTTTGGTTCCCAATTTTGTGGGTTGTGGGGGTCAGACGGCGGGTCGCCCCACGTAATACCAAAACTCCGTCATATCATGGATGGCACAAAGAAACGTTGTTGGTACGGCTAGGGCGTCGCCGCATAACGACGCGCAGGCCCATCGCCCTAAGCCTGTGACAAGTGGGCAAGGGCTACCGCGCACGGTACGGGCGCGGCTAAAGACGCGAGTACCAACCAAGCTCCGTTTCGCCACATGGAACATTGGCTCTCTCACCGGTAAATGCCGAGAGCTCGCAGATGTTCTCGAGAGACGTCGGGTGCATGTCGCGTTTCTCCAAGAGACGCGATGGAAGGGTGGCAAGTCTCGGGATATCGGGCAGGGTTATAAGCTGATTTACAGTGGATCTCCTACTGGCCGGAACGGGGTTGCCGTAGTGTTGTCGCCGAGCGTCCGGGAGAGTATTCTTGAAGTCGACCGACGGAGTGATCGGCTTGTGCGGGTTAAAGTCATGATCGAGGGGGTTGTTACCAACTTGATCAGCGCTTACGCCCCGCAGGCGGGTTGTCCGGAGGCGGAGAAAGAAGCTTTCTGGACCCTTGTCGACGACACTATGCGCAATTTGCCCCAATCCGAGAGCATTGTGGTGGGTGGGGAATGGGCATGTAGGTGAGGATCGACGGGAGAATGAGCGTGTTCATGGCGGCTATGGTTTTGGCGCACGTAATGCAGAGGGGGACTCAGTTCTCAGAGCCTGTCTCGCGTCAGACCTGGCCGTTGTGAACACGTTCTTCCAAAAGAAACCCGAACACCTCATTACATACAAGAGCGGGCCCCACTCAACACAAATCGACTACCTGCTCCTAAGGAGATGCCACATCAGCAAAGTGACCAACTGCAAGGTTATCCCGGGAGAATGTCTCACGACACAGCATCGTCTTCTTGTTATGGATGTCAAGGTAACACCGAAACCCAAAGTGGCCGAGTACCGACCACCAAAGATAAAGTGGTGGTTGCTGGATGGACCTGCTAGGCAGGGTTTCCGCGATGCTTTGATCCCCCTACTGGAAAATAGTATGGGGACCAAGGACGTGGGGGAACTGTGGGGTGGGGTTCATTCAGCAATCACCACCCTTGCGAAATCCAAGCTCGGAACCACTAAAGGTGGCCGCATCCTTGGCAGGGAGACTTGGTGGTGGAGTGGGACAGTTCGGGAAGCAATTCTCGGGAAAAGGACACTATTCAAAAAGTGGCAAGCGACTAACTCTCCTGAAGACCGCGTTGCGTACAACCTCGCCAAACGCGCTGCAAAGCGAGCCGTGGCTCAGGCCCGACACGAGTCTCTGTCTCCTCTGTATGAGAAGCTAGAGACCGCGGAGGGCCAAAAGATGGTCTATCGGCTCGCTAAGTCTCGGGAAAAGGCGACACTCGATATTACCAAATGTCGATGTGTCAAGGATTCCCGAGGCGCTTTGGTATGTGAGGTTGGCGCGGTGAAGGAGAGGTGGCGCTCCTACTTCCACGATTTATTTAACACCCTACATTTGAGAGTGTCCTATCCTGAATTGCCCCCGAACCAGGGTCTTGTGCCGCCTATTACACCTGACGAAGTTCTCTGTAGTCTTCGTCGCATGAAGAACCGGAAAGCGGTGGGGCCTGACCTTATCCCGATTGAGGCGTGGAAGTCGCTGGGACTTCATGGTGTGGACCTTCTCGCTGCGTTATTTAACCGCATCCTGGATACCAAGCAAATGCCTGACCCTTGGCGGTTGAGTGTGATTACTCCTGTGTACAAGGGAAAGGGCTGTGTTCAGGAATGCGGCAATTATCGTGGCATTAAGGTCATGAGTCATACCATGAAGCTCTTCGAACGCATCATCGAGTCCAGGCTCCGCCAAGAGTGTGCTGTCTCTGAGTGTCAATATGGCTTCCGACCTGGCAGTGGCACTACAGACCCGATATTTGCCCTTAGGATGCTTGGCGAGGCATACAGGGCGAAGAAGACGCCTCTGCACATAGCATTTCTAGATCTGCAGAAGGCCTTCGACTGTGTGCCGCGTCAGGCAATCTGGTGGGCATTGAGGGCAAAAGGGGTACCAGAAGCCTATGTTGATACCATTAGAGACATGTACCTCCGATCCGAGTCCTTCGTTCGGACCGCCGTTGGCGATACTAATTCCTTCCCGATTGATATTGGTGTGCATCAAGGCTCGGCGCTGAGTCCATTCCTCTTCAGTGTTGTGCTCGACGTCATCTCGTCGGACATCCAGGACCCTGCGCCCTGGTTGTTAATGTACGCCGATGACATAGCACTGGTGGAGGAGGACCGGCGACTTTTGGAGCGCAAGGTCAATCGGTGGAAGGAAGCGCTTGAGAACGGTGGTCTGAAATTAAATGTGGCGAAGACCGAGTGCATGGCGTGCGGGGGTACGGACCCGGAAAGCATCATGATAGGGAACGAACTTGCCGTGAAGACGGACAGGTTCAAGTACCTAGGGTCCGTACTGCATGAGTCCGGTGACATCGACCTTGACGTCAAAGCCCGCATAGGCGCTGCTTGGTCTAAGTGGAGGGAGGTCTCGGGCATACTTTGCGATCGCCGGATGCCGATGAGGCTCAAGGGCCTCATCTATAAAAGCATCGTGCGCCCTGTGCTCCTGTATGGTACTGAGACGTGGCCTGCCCTCAGGCGACATGTGCAGGAGGTCCACGTCGCGGAGATGAAGATGCTGCGGTGGATGTGCAACGTTACGCGTTTAGATAGAATCCGTAATGAGCACATCCGCGGCAGCCTTGGTGTCCGCGATGTGGCAGATAAACTCCAAGAATGTCGCTTGAGATGGTATGGTCATGTCCTGAGAAAGCCGCAGGAGTACGTCGGCAATGTGTGCCTGAGACTCAACATTCCAGGACCTCGACCAAGGGGTAGACCGAAGAAGCGCTGGCTTGATGTCGTCAAGGAAGATATGAGAGTCAATGGCCTGACTATTGAGGATGCCGAAGACCGGGCGAAATGGAGGAGACTCAGCCGGAAGGCGGACCCTGGCACCGGCCGGGATAACGCCTAAGTAGAAGTAAGTTAATATTACATTTTTAAAAGAATGCCAATGTTGCTGTTTTTTCATTTGAATTTTATAAAAAACGCTTTCTGCAGAACCAATAGCGATTGGATTTAACAATTTGTCAATGCGGGTATTTCTTATTTGACTATAGCAGAGGAAGATCAGGTCGCCTTCGATGACCCATATAATAATAATAAATATACCCAACAGTCACATACATAGTCTCGACCCCACATTAAGATCAATTAAGTCTTGTGTCGTGGGTATCAGAAACTACGGGAGACTTTTTGCTCTCACAAACACCCACACCCGAAAGAAATATTTGTGGGCCGCACAAACATTTCTCTCGGTGCGGGGATCGAACCCGCGGCCTTACGTTTAACAGCCGGCGTCTAACCAACTGCGCCACGGAGGCTGTCAATTATAATATGTCCAATTCATTATTTTTTTGGGATTGTTTCAAAATTAACGTGTCTCATCGAGGAATTAGTATTCTGTGTTATTAACCCTTCTCTATCAAACTCTCCATTGTAGAGTATTGTGCTCAGTACTGTGCAATTATGGGCTGATATTATAAATTATTCTTGACTTTGAAAAATCCTGAAGAAATATAGGCGTGATTAAAATAAAAAGAAATATCAGGGTCATTCTTCGCTCGGCCTATCTCTAGGCGTCGCAGTCAACTTTTCCCGCCTAAATTACGAAAAAATACATTCGAGCCGCCATTTTATGGCAGCCATATTTGTATATACGCTATACGCGTTCATTATGCCGCGTTCACTCATTATAGCATTGAAAAGCGAGAAGACGGGGCTCCCTGACAATTTAGCTGTTTTAATTAAAACGAGAGGGCGCTCTACGTCCGCCCTGTCTTGTTTGTGGGTATACCCAGGAAATTAGATGCTTTTATTTCCAACTGCACGCTTACACAGATCTCATTTATTGCTCGTTGGATATCAACAAATTGGTTGCTCAGATGTTTAGAAATCTGGAAATCTGTGGAATGCTTCGATGAAGATTGTGTGCTGTTGTTATAAAACGACTTTAAAAGTTGCTTGTCAGCTTTGGTATGACTATTACTTCCATTTTGCTATAAAATACTTAAAAAAAGATTTATTTGCACCCAGTGTGGTTGGTTGTATAACCTAACCCCTTCAATCGTACTCTCGATTGTTGAGGAGGCCCGAACCACTTCAATACAAAACCCAATGATACGCTTTGCTTCAAATCTCTAATTCTTCGAATATCAGGTGTACGTCTAAAAATATTAGCATATAAACTAATGGGCAAACGCTTTCCTGTCGGTAAATATGCATAATGCACCTGGGGCGATAACATCGTTTCAATTACGTTCTAACATATTCTAATGGCCCTTTGTAAGGATTACGGACCCTTTTCTAACAGTTTGTTCGGTTTACGCTCGTTGAGATTTGGCAAAGGGATTTGTTTTGGGTAAAAGTTTTTTGGTAAAAAAAGCAGATTATTTACGCATGTGCTGTTTGATGTTTTAATCAAATCTGATTATGATGTTTTTTTGCGATATTTAGTGGAACTGAAATCACGTATCTGTAATGTTAGGGTAGGAATTTGATCCAAACATAACATATTAGCGATAGGCAGAGGTGCAAAGTTAACTTTGGATCACTGAGACGTGGTATAAGTGTCTCGTAAGTTCTGTTACAATACTTTTTCTTCACTTCTTTAACTTTAGTGTCAGAATTACATGTGTTGTTTTGCATATTTCTTTAATAATATAAATTAAGGTACAAGATATAAGCATAACTATCCACTAAGTGTATGGCGCAGTGGGCGCACAGCTTTAACATTCATTAGTTGGTTCGTTGGCCAGCCCTATCTAATCTCTATTGTTGAACGGCCCTTATACCGAGTATGACTATGGGCAAGCGGCAATAAAGAATGAAGCATGAGTTGTATGATTTCAGATATTAGATCGGAAGCAAACAGTCCTCACTGCCTCGGTAGCGTAGTTGTAGGTGCGATTATAAAACTGAGGTCACGGGTTCGAATCCCGGGTCGGCAGTTATATTGGATTTTTCTTTCATTATTGCCCGGAGTCAGGAATTTGTGTCCGATATGGCTATAGGCTCGCCCCCTATCACATCGTGGGACGGAACATACATTGACAAAATGTGGGTGTCCTGGTAGCACCTCTGCTTATCCCTTCTGGAAAAAGGCGTGAGTTTTTGTATGTATAATATGTGTGTACATAAAGTATGTATGTAAACAGTCATCATTATTTGACGTTCTTCATAGCGCAGTTGTTTAGAACACGGCAGTGAATCAAGAGGCCGCGGGTTTGACTCCCGCACCGAGACAAATATTGGTGTGATCCACAGGTATTTTTATCGGGTCTGGGTGTTTGTGAGGCCGAAAAGTCTTTCGTAATTTTAGATACACGACAGAAGACTCGATCTTAGTGTAGGATCAAGACAATGTGACTTCTGGATATTTTTCATTTAATTAACGCATATTGTTAATTCAATTATAAATACACCACCGTACTATTTCACCATCAACATATGAACATAGTTATATTTCACGTGAGCACTTTGCAGTGGTTATGTACCAAATTGCTTGTAACTCAGTTATTATTTATAAATAATTCCACTAGTAAATGTAAAAAATTGTGAACATGTCGAATCTTTGCATAGAAAGTACCCTACTTAATTAATTTTGATGAAATTTTACAGTACGTATCAAAATTACAAATACATAATTTTCCGAATGATAATGAGTGAATTTGGGTCGCTTGGCACACTTGTAAATACAAAGCACAGGCCATTATTTTCATTTGCTCTCTTCAAAAAAGGGCGCTATATTGTCGGATGATTATGCGTAATTTATGCGCTGGGGCCAAGTGGGCACATGGCCTGCACGCTTGTTACTCAATGCCGAGTAAATTGGCGAATTCACACCTTATGGCCGAGCTGTGGGCAGTTTTTTCCCCGTTGTCCCCTTATTTGCTTATCATGGTCGGACAATGTGTGAATTAGATTTTTTATGCACATTTCCCTAGTAATGCTTATTGATTTATACGTCGCTGTATTGGTTTATTGGCAGTGTGTATACTTGGAGATAATCTGTGGTGTGAAGTGTATAGATTGTAATTCGTGGATCCCTAGGTTCGACCGGGTTTTTAAAATGTCAAGGAGTAGTTGGAGTACCTAGTCTATAAACAATTAAATTTGAGAAGTGTTAAAAATAGCATTTAATGTCTTTGTAATTAAGAGATTGGCGTTCCTAAATATTCAATTACCATGTAATAATCTTCAACATTTTTATCATAATATGTAAGTAGTTCCGTGCAATAATAAAATACGCATTATTGCATAAAATAACATAAAAGCTAATACGCAAGTTACCTAAATAGCTCCATACAAGAATACAAAAAGATGATCTAGTGATGATCTTCAAAATCAGATGTAAAATACATTAAATGTAAAAAAGAGCGACCACAAGCCGCCCCCTTTTGTTAACAAGCGAACAATTACATTTAATTTACGAATGCGTTTTTTAAAGTGCCCCAACATGGCGCGATGCGGAGCTATCATGCGGCCACTAAAATAATCCCCCGCGACATTTGTTAAAAAATATTCGAGAGGGTATCGTAAACGCTCCGAATTTTGATTGTCCTGAGTGCCACTTGTTCAGCAACACCATATTACACAAAAGAATATTAAGCTCCATTTTGAACCTTAGAGAGTTCGCAATAGGTTCATTTTTTGTAAAGTTTTCGCATTTAAATTGCTTAGCGATTGTAATGTATCTGTTCAAATGCGGGGCAATAACTTTGTAATGTAAAATTGATTAACTATTGAAGAGCGCTCGGTGCTTAGGGGTTTGTGGTATATTTTTTACGGAAATTTTACTTTGGATTATTATTTAAACTTTGGATAAAGTTTTTAATTTAGTTATGGTAGATAATGCGTTCGATTATGCGGTATGTCTGTAGTTTGCTCTATAATTATTTATATAGAAATATTGAAACTTATAAAATAAAGTAAGACTTATTTTGAATAAACATACACAGTGATGGAGGAAAGACAGCACTCAAAAGATAATTGTAATGAGTCAAATAATAATGTAATTAAAAAAATTGTTTAATTAGATTTATCATCAACAATAGATATCATCTAACAAACAAAACGACAAAATATTGTCCCATATTATATCTAATAGCTGTGCCGTTGAATATTATTTGACATTTTTGTAGGTACTGGTAATGCGAATACATTGTACGTGGTTTTAATTATTGTCGTTTTGTTTCCACTCGGAATGTTTAAGAAACAGAACTATACTGTTTCCATTCGTTTATTTTATTTTTGACACATCGAGTACTGAATCAAATAGTGATGGCCTGATGCGTTATCGAATCAATTTTTTATAACAAACGATTTTATTTTTGAACAAGTTTTAATCGATTTAATACATATTTTATTTTTTGCTCCATGCATTGTTTTATAAAACTTCAGGGATATTTAAGTTACTTGATTTAATAATTATATTAAAATAAACCATTTACTCATGTTAAGTTAATATTCTTATCACTTCCGTCGGCAATAGTAATGTTGTTAAAAACAAATTGTGAAACGGCAACACTGGGCAGACAGGTGACGCGCGCCGCCATTTTGTGGTCACTCACAACGAGACGCCCGCGCCCGTGCTAGTGTTTTCCGTTCGCTGAATTTTAATTCACATTTTTCATACGTCGAGTTGAGTATTTATATTCCTCCGTATTGTTTTACCCGTGAATTCCTACATTTGGTTGAATTGAGAACATCGTACCTGCCTTCATCACTTTCAAAATGCCTAAAGGAAAGGTGCTTAAAGGACAAACAAGGGAGTTTGTGTTGCGACTTCATGAGTACTTTGAAAGGGAAAGCCGTAATGGTGGACCTCTTATACCAGTGACTCAAATCAGAGACCGTGTTTCAGCAGCATTAGGTATTACTGCTCCAACAGTTTCAAAAATAATTAAAGAAGGCTACGGCAGTAGTGGCATGGAACAAAACAAGCCATCTACACCTAAGAAAAAACGTCAGCCCTTTAAAGTGACAGCAATTGACAGTTTTGATGGTGATGCTATTCGTCGTCATATATACGATTATTACCAAAGAAAAGAGATTCCTACGTTACATAACCTAGTACAATCTCTGAAAACTAGTGGCTTGTTCCGTGGTCAAAAGTCTTCTTTGGCGAAGGTATTGAATAGGATTGGATTCCAATACAAAAAATGTGACAAAAGAAAAATATTGATGGAACGCAATGATGTTGCTTTGTATCGATGCGAATTTTTAAGACAAGCTAAAAAAATAGAAGACTGGTCGAATGTTGTTTTCACCGATGAAACTTGGCTCAATGCGAATCACACGGTATCAAAAACTTGGACTGACAACACTGCTAGCTCCTCGACCGCAGTGCCAATGGGAAAAGGTGAAAGAATTATAATTTGTCATGCCGGAACCGCAAAAGGATTTGTGCAAGATGCTATGTTAGCTTTTAAATCAAAGAAAACAGGGGATTACCACGAAGAAATGAATTCCGAAGTATATGAAAAATGGTTTCGGGAAATGTTATTGTCACTCGAACAGCCATCAACAATATTTATAGATAATGCGTCCTATCACTCTCGGCAAATTAACAAAATGCCAACGCAAGCCAGTAAAAAAAATGAAATAATAAACTGGCTCCGTAACAATGGCGAGGAGGTGGACGAGTCCCTATTAAAAGTAGAGTTACTTAAAATATTAAAAATGAGGAAGCAGCCTAAACGATACGTTATAGATGAAATGGCTGCAGAACATGGGCACACCGTCCTTAGAATTCCTCCATATCATTGCCAGTATAATGCCATAGAGCTAATATGGGCGCAAGTGAAAGGATATGCTGCGAGAATAAATACAACTCCTCCTTTCACCGCAAACAAAATGCTGGAGTTGCTTAAAAATGCGTGTGAAAATGTGACGCCTCATAACTGGGCGAGTGTCGTAGATAAGACGAAGAAAGAAATAATGTCTGATTGGGATCGCGATGTCGCATTTGACAACTTACCCATGCACTCATTAATAATTAGTGTTACTGGGGATACGAGTGACGACGACGCCGATTCCGACGAAACAGACGATTGTTTATAAATAAAAATATTAACAAATTACCTTTTAGTTGTTTTAATTATTTAATCCTTAAAGTACTATGAATTCCAACATGGTTTAACTGTTTATTACAAGTAGGTACTAAACATTTATTTTTGTTGTAATCATTGTAATTATTTTAAATTAAACTCTTATTAAAAGTCACTTCAATACGTATACCTTTATTCATATTAATTAATTTGCAGCAAATACATTCGATCCTAATATTGGGTACTATATTACGTTTAACTGTTTTCATTAGCATTTTAATGTAATTTTATTTCAAATGATTCCGATTGATTGATTCTATTCAAAATCGTTTTTGTTATCTGTGGTCATTCGTTACGAATGGCACAACTCTAAGTGGGCGTTACCCGTCAAGAAAGTATCTACTTTTATTTCAAAATATTGTTCTACTGTAATGTCGTACTTTATAGGCGTGAACTGTCAAAAATAAAATAAACGAATGGAAACAGTATAACAAAAGTATATAAATGCAGTACTTAATTTTAGCAAGATCGGCGCTAAACAGATCCAGCTGTCTATATATTTTATTAAACCTATGTACCGGATAGATAATCTAGTAATTGATAATAACCCCTTAAATCTTTTGCCAATAAAATCAATTTTGTGTCATCTGTGCAAAAAAATGGAAGAAATAAAACAATTACAATACAACAAAATAAATGTATAAAACCCCCAAAAAGCTCCAAGTTGGGTAAACTGTACTTAAATAAATAGAGACGTCAATAATTTTTCCGACAGTAATCCTATTTTCGGGCAAAAAGTGTTGCTCAGCGGGTGACGTGACAAACGCACCCCTTGCACTTTGCCCTCTTGTTTTGTTTAACAATAAAGAAATTATTAACCCCTTCAACCCTTACACATTGTGTGAAGCCGCGAACTATAAATCTTGGATGTACGAAATTCCGCTTCGATATGTGGCCATTCAAATGTGGGCGAAATATGTCGAGTGTTTTTATTGTCAGTTTTTTTATTATGAGCAGCATTAGGCAGATCGTTACGCGAGGTCGTCCGCATATGGTGCTACTTTGTGTCATGTGGGCTTAGAATGATTGTGTAGAGATCGTCATCCATTGAATAAATACTGATATACAGGGTATATCAAGACCGCAACCGAAAACGAAGCCAGGAGGTAGTATTAGTGATATCAAACACAATGCAAGTAAAAATTTAACAAAAAAATCGTCAATTTTTTTTTGTTATTTTTTACATATCGCCGTATTTGAGTGATTAAACATAGTTTTTCTAAAATAATGACGTACATCGCTTAATTTTTAAACACGCAATGGTACGTAAGGGTTTAAATTACTATTTTTGCAAAAACTAGGTATTTACCCCTCAAAAACCATGATTTTTAAAAAATTGCAAAAAAAAATCCGTCGCTTATTTTGCAAAATTTTTAGTTGCATTTTGTCTGTAGCCGCTATGACTACCACCTGGCTTCGTTTTCGGTCGCGGTGTTGATATACCCTGTATTTTTATGAGATTTTATGAGAACTTGATGCCCAAGCCGCCGTGGTCCACAGCGCTGGCCTTTTGCGTGTTGGAGGACTTCACAAGCCGTGGAAATTCTTGTAAAGGTCTTCTATATATACTCACTGCATTCCGTCCACTGCTGGTCGTAGGCCTTGGTAGGTATTAGGTATGTATGTAGAAGTCTTCTATGGTATGCAGATACAAAGTCATGACTATGACTTCGAAAAGTCAGAGGAGTAGTCTGGGATTCGAAAAATAAAAACACTCACAAACACGCATGCTACATTTCGCCAAGGTTATTTGTCTGTCACCATGCAAAAATTCGATTTGCAACATATGAATTTCTGAAACCGAAAAAATAGTGCAGTGCCCGATCCAGAAGCAACCAAGAGCCCAAGCCACCACAAATACACTGCTGTAGAAAAACGGTAATGCACAGAATGAAGTTAATCCATTAGTGCGCTTGCCATCTAGAAGATTGCTCGCACTTGATATATGTAAAGGATTTAACGGATCTCAGGGTAGGATAAGTAAAGTGAATGGTATGATTACCTCGATGGATTCGTGGGATGCAAGTTTCAGTATATTACTCATCCTGTCCAAGATATTTGTGTCGGTAAGGGTAAGACATAGTAAGATATTTTTTATGGACGCAAAAAAAGAAATTTGCATCAAAATTAAATATACAGAAATAGTTATGAAGTTATGTACGATATCATAGACCGCATGTGCGTTCGAAATTCAAATGTTTAAAATGTTTTCCTTCGCAGTCAAAGCGGCGGTACGAATAAACACGTAGCTGTGAAATATCGGAGGTTTCTTTCGGCTTATAATTTTGTTGGCAGTTCTGTTTCATAAAGACTATGGTTAGGCTGACTATCTATATATTGTATAGTATACCCACTCCAGTTCACAGTCACAGAAACATCACGGTGAAGCGAGTTGAATGTTCTACAATAGCTATTGAGAACGTGTGTCGACCGCTCGATGCTCCATTGAGAACTGTCAATATTTAGCTTGCCGTCGTATTTTGTTCCGTATTTCGCAAAAGAAGGTGGACTAAATGCATTAAAGTATTCACCTTTAATATACTGGTCTGGATAAAAGAAAATACATAATGGTCTCTTAGAATTACGCGAAAGTTACATATTGAAATAGTATATGTTTTACGTCTTTTATCGCAGATTTGGTTTAATTTTGTACGACTTTTTACAGCATACTGCAGCTGTAAAAAGTCAGCTGTCACGGAGCGGAAAGCTGCAATATAATCGAAACGTCGGGACGTTAAAAAATATAAACATTAAACGAAACTCGCGATAAAATCAGTAAAAATTTGTATTGTTTCAATAAATAAATATACCCTGTCGTCATGTACATAGTCCTAACCCCACACTTAGCTCGAGTCTTGTGTTGTGGGCCACACAAACATTTTCTCAGTGCGGGAATGGAAACCGCGGCTTCTCATTTCGCAGCATCTCAACAACTGCACCACGAAGGCTGTCGTTATCCTTGACTGTCTTTTATAGGTATAACATTGTATGTTTATAGGCTGAGGTGAAAGTATTCTGTGCGATATGTTGCCACGTCACGAGTCTATTATTATTCCAAAGGGCAAGGGTCCCATCGATCCGGATAAATATATTCCGTAAAAAACCCTAACCATACCCTTCCTTACCCAGCTTAAGTTTGTAGTTTATGTTTTCGTTGGTTGTATGAGGAAGTATTTGGAAGAATTCGATTTATAAACATGCATACGTGCACGGCTATAACCCTGAAAGGTAGGCAGAGGGCGCTATAATCACCTAGTTCGGTTAACCTATTACCGTCACAATTGATTTGTCTAGCCTATCGTAACATTCTATCGATGAGCCTATCGCCATGTCGGGATAGATTGCAGTCTCAACTCAATGCATTTGTTTGTTTTCAGTGTGAGCGTGCCGGGCTACGCGGGCAGCCTGTCGGCGTCGCTGCCGGGCGGCGGCGCGGCGGCGTGGGAGCGCCTGGGCGCCGAGCTGGTGCTCTCGGGGCTGGTGGCGGCGGCCTACTTCGCGGCCATGGAGCGCCGCTGGACCGGCTCCGCGCCAGCACTGCTCGGGGCTGCGTACTGCGCCGCTAGTTTTGTTTCTGTAAGTAGTCAGTGAAGTAGATAGTACTAAGTACAGTAGTCGATACAATGGTCAATATAGAAGGCTCAATAGTGAGTATAGTAGCGCAATAATCAGTGCAGTAGTCAATACTCATAGTCAGTGGTTAGTTTGATGGACACAGTCCGCCCCGTTACCACCAAAGCTGAAATGCCTTGGCAACGTCGTCTGTAAGTTTAAAAGAATATACCGGGTATATAAAGACTGCGACCGAAAACGAAGGCAGGTGGTCGTTTTAGTGATTACAGACACAATGCAACTAAAAACTTCGCAAAGCAAGAGAGATTTTATTTTTGGATTTTTTTTATTATCATCGTGTTTGGGTGGTAAATACCTAGTTTTTGCGAAAATAGTAATTTAAACTCTTACGTACAATTGCGTCCTTAAAAATAAAAACGTGTACATCATTATTTTATCACCCATATACGACGATAAGTAAAAATTACAAAAAAAAAGAAATCCGAAAGTTTAATTGCATTGTCTCATCTCTCAACTCACTAATACTACCACCTGGCTTCGTTATCGATCGCAGTCTGGATATACCATGTATGTATAAACTATAAATCCGCTATAAAATCAATAAATCGGTTTTATATGAATAGGGAACGTTAGGAGATAATTAAATAATTATCTCTGATTCATTTTGTGTTAGTATCTATCTACCTTTGTGTTGTACTCGTATTTATAAGTACGAAACATACAAATATTGAAAAGTCGCGAATTGACTTAGACATAATATGTGGCCGAGTCCATACAAATCCCTATGCAATTTATCTTGATTATAAAATAATTAAACAAATCAAATAAATAAAAAACAATTACTGAAGCAAGTCAAACAAAATAAAAAAAAATTCAATTCAAAAAAAATTTGCGAAAAAAATATTACGCCTACGCTCCTTTATAAGTAGAACACCCTTGGAATAGTTGAGTCAGTCCCCAGCAGACACTAACAAAGACGACACAAATAGACGCGTCCGTCTTTCAATTCAAAATATCCTGCGCCATTGTCGATATCTGGCGGGCATTGTGCCGAGTACCTGTGCTTTGTGACGTGACGGCAGATGTGTTGAGCAGCTGCCGCAAGGATTCGTAGATACCTGCCGTGTAGCCGAAACATTTATCCTTCAAATGTAGATATTAAGTATTGTGATTTATTAGCGTAGGTACTTTATAAGCGTACTTTACAAAATATACTCAAATTATGTTTTTTTATTGCAATGAATGGAGAAACGAGCATGCCATTCGCCTGATGGTAAGCGATCCGACCCTCATGGTTAGTAACAAAACAATACCATGAATTACAATGCATTGCTTGACATTCCACTGCGCTCGCCATCCAGAGACGAAGAATGTTAAGTCTCATTGTGTCCAGTAGTTACTCTGGCTACAATTTCCGGGACACAACGGTGCATTTACACTGCTGTTTGGCGGGAATAATAGACTTTGCGGTGGTACGTACTCAGGCGGCAACTGGCCTCTCACATAATATGAGAGACCTACCATCAGTGCAAAAGAAGAAATTTATAGGAATGGTGACTTAACAGATGTTTACAAAAATTTCTATGGTATTCGAAGTGCGAAGTCTTCACTCCGTAATGATACCAAGCTTTGCGTTATAGATATAAGAAACTACCACTTTTTGATTACACAAACCAACTCCAAAATGATTGTGGATCAATACAAACATCGACTATCGTCCGTTTCAATAACACTAAAATTCATTCACAGTGACGTCTGCATTACTACAACACGACAAAGTGTCAGTTGAGATCACCAACCATGAATTCATTTTCGTCCAGTCTATAATTACCTCCGTAATTACCATGATTACCCAAGAGGGCTTACAAATACCTAAGAGGGGTAACATAGGAGTCATTTTCTATTACAGATGCCCTCACTGAATCCGGCGCGGTCGCTGGGCCCTTCGTTCGTGCTGTCTCGCTGGGAGAGCCACTGGGTGTGCTGGGTGGGCGGTCTAGGCGGCGGGATCGCCTGCGCGCTGCTACACGAGTGGGGCTCGCGGCGCCGCAGAGACTCTTCGTCCCGAGCCTCGTCACCCAGGGACCTGGACGAGTTGGACAAGCCGGCGTTCCCCGCCTCGCACCACCACTACCGCCCCTCCTACTGCGCCGCAGCTCCGCGACCAGACACGGCTGAACCGTTGTACTCGGGCACCAAGTCACTGTACTGCCGGTCGCCGCCGCCCGCGCGGCACGCTTTGCACAGGTATATGCATACGTACGTTTAATTGATATTTTTATGGAATATTTTTTATGATGAGAAGAGTCCAACGTCATCCATGGAGCTCGGCAATACCAGTCTGACAATCAACCGCTGCCTTCTGTTGGTACTTTCTGCCTTTAGTACGTTCACAGACCGGTGACTCTTACGTAGCTCTTAAAGTAAAAGTGGTAAACGTATGGACAAACGGTAGACGTATAAGTATAGACAGACGACACAATTTAAGTCTATAATTATTCAATTAATTATGTAAACTTTGTTCTGGGAATGTCAAGGTGCTGAGCGTCACTAAGGCAGAACCTGCGTTACAAAGCCCGTAAATGTGAAATAATTGCAGGTCCCAGTCCGTGTACAGCAAGGGCAGTTCGGCGACGAGTGCGGCGACGGCGACGGTCGGCAGCGGCGGCGCGAGCGTGGGCGCCGGCCCCTCGCTGGCGGCCGCGCAGTCGCTGGTGCTGCGCCCGCCCGCGCCGCACACACACGCGCACGCGCACAACCAGAACGCGCACAACCAGAACGCGCAGAACTCGCAGCGCGATCCCCCGTACGGCACCGCTAACGGAGTCAGGCCTGGACCTGCAGGTCAGTTTGCATTCATTAACTTCCTTAAGCCTTGGCGCTTTTTAATTGACGACAATGATTAGCAGATGGTTCGCTTGATGGTAAACTTCACAATGCATGTCGTGACCTGCTTTACCGCGTTCCGTATCTATCTCTCCATCCAACAGCCAGCTGAGAGCCACTGGAGCTATTGGTCGAATCTGATATGAATGTATGGGCAGAAAATAGCGCATAATGTTGTAATATTTGTTTTGAGTCTGAGTGTTTGTGTCCGAAAAGTCTCTCTTAGCGTCTGATACTCTCATCACAAGACTCCTATTTAGTGTGGGGACTATGTATGTGACAGTTGGGTGTATTTATTTTGTGTGTAACGTTGTAGGTGCAGCAGCGGTGAGCGAGCGCCGAGAGTCGGTGTACAGCTCGGGAGGCCGCCGGGAGGACAGCTCCTACGGGACCTACACGCGGTCGGGCCACACGCCGCTGGCGCCCCTCGCCCCCCCGTACCGCTCGCTCGCCCCCCACGCCACTCACGCCCCCCACGCGCATCACCAAGACCACTACTAGCGAAGACCAGAGCGGCACAACATCGCACTTCTCTTTGATGTGTGAGCGCCGCCCGCGTTGTGTCGTCTATGGACTTGGGTGAACAGTGAACGGACCTTATAGACCTTATGGACTTCCGAATGGTGGTATCATAATTCACGGGTATCCGGATAAATTTATGGTGTTATATAACTTGGAATGTGGCGTAATATGGTGACTCAAGTTGTGAATGAAATGCCAAATGTAGTAAATACTTAATAAGGCGAATATACATTACGAAACTAGTTAGTGTATGATTAAATTAATTTCATGAAACTTGTGGTTAGAAAGTAGTATCGTGAAATGAGCAGTATATCCGCAGAAATAGCTTCATATAAATGTGAAACTTGCGCGACAATAATTTGACCAAAATTTACGCGTACAATACATTATAATTACGTGAAGACATGACTTGTTGAAGATATTACTCTCATACTAGCTCCGTAATGTCAATTCGGTTAACAAATAACATCGAGCGTATATTCTCCGTTCTTTACTATCGGCCCTGAAATCGCGAAAAAAATCAACTGTATGGAATCAGTCCCATAGTATAAGTAGTTCATTATGAGAATAGCATTCCTCTTTCGGCTTAGTACACTCTTTCTAACACTGTATATACATATTCGTGAGATTATATATAGTTTTGTATTTACCGTAATTATGTTTAATACTCAGACCTGAGGTCTCGGGCTCGAATTCCGGGCAGTAGCAAAGTGATATTGGATTTTTCTATTCATTATCAGCCCAGAGTCAGGAATTTGTGCCCGATTTGGCGGTAGACACGCCCCCTATCACATCTGGCACGGAACATAAAGGTGAAATGTGGGTGCCCTGGTAGCACCTCTGCCTACCCCTTCTAGGATAAAGGCGTGAGTTTATGTATGTATGTATCTACGTTTTATAAATTTTGAAAGTGATCGGTCTAGATCTTTGTATTTTGATGTATTTAAAGAATTTGTAACAAAGCTAAATCAGATAGGGTAAACGCTATACACAATTACTGCTCAGTATGTAATATTATGTATCAGCCCCTTAAACGTCCCACTGCAAGGCACGGGCCGCCTCTGCAATTAGGAGTCAGATTGAGAGGGGTTAGGTCATATAATGTGGAATATATGGCCTAAGGCTTGCCTAGTGCGGGTTGAAACATTACCCTGCTCAGTATGTAAAAGTTAAAATTTCCCCAATTCATAAGTCTATTTTGAAACTTTACCCGTGTAAATGGGACTTTAGTGTGAATAATCACTATAAACTGTAATGTTGTAGTATTTACCCTATTTCTTAAGTACCTTTTTAAAGTGTACTAAAGTTTTGTAATTCAATATAACAATTTTAAGGCTTTCATGGTTTTTATATTATCTAAAGTCTAAACGAATCGTTCAACTGAACTTAAGTATGACATTTTATAAATATCTTTAAATTATTAAGAAAATATGTAAATAATATTACCGACAGTGTTGTGTCTATTTCTAAGAGTGATTTGTAAAATATCATCTTTGTATAAATTTAAATTGTCAGCAACATTTTTTAGGAGTTCTTTCTTAGGTACAGGTATATAATTGATATGAAAAATATTGTGACGACTGATGACGTCAGAAGAGTTGTGCTAGATACAATGTTACAATCAGTATATTATGTACATATACAATATACTTACATTTGAATATATGCATACGTGTTTTTATAAATTTTCATGGTGGGGCAATATGACACAAATCAGCCTTATTCTGTATTTGGAAATATTCGTTGATCCCATCTCATCTATGCCAGTATGTCCTTTTTTTTTATGGCGAGACGAGAATGCCATTAGCCAGATGGTAAACGATACGACCGGTCATCAACAGTAGGAATGCCAAACAACACCATGAATTGACAATGTGACTGCATCCGTGGCGCAGTTGGTAAGACGCCGGCTGTGAAACGAGAGGCTGTGGGTTCGATCCCCGCACCGAAACAAATATTGTGTAATCCATAGGTATTTGTTTCGGGTCTGGGTATTTGTGAGACCGAAAAGTCTCTCGCAGCTTCTTATATCCACGACACAAGACTCGATCTTAGTGTGGGGTCAGGACTATGTATGCGACTGTTGGGTGTATTTATTTATTTATTTAATTAAAAAGCAATGTTTGGCATTCCACTGCGCTCACCATCTGGAGACATAAGATGTCAAGTCACATTATGCCCAGTAGCTACTCGGGCTACAATGTTGGTTGTCTTACTTGTCTGTTGGTTCCACCTTCTATAATCTCAGGTTCGTTGGTTCCATTAGGATCCGTGTACGGTACTCAATCTACAGATATCGCGCAATAAACTTTAAAAATATTTCCCATATTTGTAGTACAATAGTCCAATTGTCCAATTGCGTATGTTGTTCAATTTTGACGATAAAAATACGGTAGCGTTTAATATGTTTTTTGTTAAACCATGACTGATACGAAAAATGTAAAATACGTTATAGATTTTCTAAAAATTATATTTCCTGTAGTGTGACTATTTTACGTAAATTGTTAAGTAGTGCAAAATTGTATATACAACCTCAATTCTGAAACCGCAGTGTAGGTACATATGCGCAAACCATTGGGCAATTTGCCTTTTCTTTTTTCGGAGCATCCTTATCTACTTGTTAAAAAAAATGCTGGTGATTGGCTGATTCTATGTAAATCGCACATAAAATCATCTTGCAACAAGTATTGTTTGAAAGACAATCATGTTATTAAATTAAATATGTTTATGGTAATGTAAATACGATAAATTACCATTATTTAAGTTTAGTTAGGTAATCGATTGAACAATTTTACAAGGCACATAAGAATACATTTCGAAGGCAAAATCGTTACGCAATTATTAATAATTATTAATAGTCACCGCAACAAGTCACATACCCACAACAAGTGACTTGTCTTTTCATAGTTATCAGAAGGGGTGGTCTACAAGGTCCCAACCTGAAAATATGCATTTCTATACTTATTAACTAATTTTATTTTTACCTTAATCAGAAACGAATACCTACAACTTTATTATATTTACGGGAAACACTACCAGATGGTTGTAATACATGTTTCAGGTGTAAAAATAAGAATTTGTGGAACAAGATTGTATTGAGTAGGTAAAAGGTAAATTCTGTCCAAAGCGCTGTTGTGGGAAGTAATAACAAGTTTTTCTCTCTTCACTTTTACTACATTGCACATGTTATTAATATTAGATTTCAAGTATAAATGCTCGTTGTTTACAATATATTTTCATATATGTCAAACAAAGCAGCAGATATACAAATATTTTTTACTTTTATTTGTAGTTCCAAATTTTGCCACGCGCCAACTTAATCGAGATGACCATTATAAATAAAATAAGTAAATAATTTAATTACTATTAATAAATGAAATTGCCGTTGGTGTTTATCTCTATACAATATACATAAAAAAAATGTCAAATTTTAGGATTAAATACATTTTTGAAATAATCGTTTTTTCAACATGTTGGCTGGAATGTAAATCGTATAATTATATAAAACTTTCGCTAATTATTTTGCTAACTAATATATGTTTCAGGAAATAAATCTCAATGCGTTGTTTCCACAATTTATTGTATTCTGAACGATTCTTGTTTTTTATGCAAATAAACAACACAAAGCGCCATTTACACGAGAGTTTCTCGCAGCGACAATCGTATGCGATTATAGCATGACATAACCGCCATAGATAACCGTGTTCTGACAAATGTTTACACGATGCTTTTATATATCCTTACGATAATCGTATATTCGAGGCAAGAAACTAACCCCGTGTAAATGAAGCTTAACAATGTTAATCACGAATCATACTCGTGTTTAAATTGGCGCATATGTTTATTGTCTACCGCTTGGCTAAGCGGACCAAATATTTGCCAAATATTTAATTTTACGGTTGCATACGCAATTTTATTGTTATTGTACGATATAAGTTATATTATGTGCCATAACCCGTTTCGAGTTTGGCTTTCGGGGGCATAATTCCGCAGAAATGCTTTAATTTATAAATAAGTTGAATTAATTTATTTCTTTGTCAACACTTCTAATGTTGAAAATAATTCTAAAAGGCCACATCACTTAACTGAAGTATGTTTTATTAGCAGAAAAAAAATCAAAACAAACGTTTACCTAGAAATTGCCGGTTAATTCTAAAAGTATAAATGCCCTCACATTTTATACGTTATGTAGTTAACAATTTGTCTTGTATTTATGTACGTAAGTATACAAAAAACCTTTGTTACTTAGATAAAGCTCAAAGACTTATTAGATTAGATGTGTACATATTTTAGGGTAGTTTTTAAAATGTTGAAAGGCATTTGTTACATACTCACTTACTAAGCAAATGTTGGAGTTAAATTTTGATAAAGTGTAATGTTAATATTTATATCAGTTTACTGTGTACACACGAAAACTTAATTTATTTGAAAAAAAAAAAAAATGGAGTGATTTCTTTGTTTATAAAATCCATAATATTTATTAAGTCCTTATGGAGCATACTTCGAGTATACAAACATTACAGATAATTAACCGGATGCTTTATTAAAGTACTTTAAAATGTTTTGCTTAATTAACATTGTTTAGTGGCCTTTTGTTTTATAATTCAAATTTCAGATAGAAGCCAAGGCATATCACACTTTGTTAAAATTTGACTTCAGTAAGAAGACCTTTATATTCCTGTAATAGATATTTCCGAATGATGTTTGACTTGTATATAATCACTTGGGATTGTATGACTACCTATAGAATGTTTGCTAATAAAAAATATAATTTCTAGACGGTGTATTGAATTTAAAAACTCCACAATCGGTGAAACGATCATTCAAATTTCATCAATATTGGTCAAGCAGTTTTAGCATGAAGAATTAACAAACACATAAACTTTCGCCGTTATAATATTAGTAGGATTAATTGTAATTGATTCGATGTTCTAATCGTAATCTTATTACCAAATGATTACTTTTATTTTTAGTTGGGTCTTTACTAAAGCATGTATTTTTTAATTTGATTCGTGACTCCTTTCATTATTTCGGATTCGGCCATTCACGTCCACTAGAAAAAATCACCTGTATATGGACTGATATAGACAGTACAGTCTTAAATTATAATTTTGTGTTGTTTGGTTTTGGCACTGTCCATGAGAGGCCGTATCGCTTACCATCAGGCAAACGGCATGCTCGTCTCGCAATACATCGCAAAAAGATATATAAAAAAAGCTGATATTGTGCCCCCATTCCGTCACAGACCGCATACCATTAAGACGTTCATAGCTTCATATATCGAGTATCCCGTAAACAACAGATTACCCTACACCCGTATCAGGCCACATGGTCTAGTTTCAGAATTCTAAAGCCTCGTACTTATCAAGATAAATGTGCAAAATTTCAAATTAATCCTACGTGTTGAAGTACTCGCAAATTGAGTTCAAAGATTCCGTTATATACATACAGGCGAAAGTAATAAAAGCAAGTAAAAACACATAGATGCATATAAATCTAATTTATTGAGTTAACAGAGGCAATTTAAAATTTTTTGTTTGCAAATTCGTTGAACTTGGAGAAATATCTTCTTCCTGCTAGTAGTAAGCTTGGTAGATTGCATCCATTCTCTGAAAATAAAAAATGTTCGTAGTTATTAACAAACAAAACCATCGACACCATGAAGCTATCATCAAACGTTTTTAATTACAAAATGTAAGAT